>CM070793.1:14101888-16501888 GCA_036346955.1 Dipus sagitta | reverse complement strand
TCTCCAGATCCCACGTAAGCCAGACGCACAAAGGTGAGGCAAGCGCAAGGTTGCACATGCCCACTAGGTGGCACAAACATCTGGAGTTCAATTTCAGTGGCTGAGGCCTTGGAGCGCCAATTTCCTTTCTCTCTCCCTCCCTCTCTCTCTCTCTCTGTCTCTCTCTTTCTCTAAAAATAAAAATTCAAAAAATAAGAAATTAAGGCAAGAAGTAGTCCCTACCAGGCTAGGGATGGTGGCTCAGTTGGTAGCGTCCTTGCTTGGCAATGACAAATCCCTGGATTTGATCTCTAGCACTGTACCAACCGGATAAGTTGATGAATACCTCATACCTGGAACCTCAGCACTCTAGAAGTTAAGGGTAGGAGGACCAAGAGTTGAAGGTCATCTCTGAGCATATAACAAGGCCATCCAGGGCTACTTGCAACCTTGTCTCACAGAGGAGAAGGGAGAGGTGGGCAGGAGGAATGGAGAACACAGGAGGATGAGGAGGAAGAAGAACAATGTCGTCCTTACCTTGTCAGGTAGTGATGAGTGGCGTGATATTTACTAACACTTAGCATGCGCTCTATGAATGTGTTAGGATTAAACACACGCTGATGTTCTGGGAGACTGAGCAAGCTGACCTTAGCACATGGGCCTTGGCTCCCACTGCCTAGTCATAGCACCTCATGCTGATGGTTCCTTTTTATTTTTATTTTTTTTTGAATAAATAATAGACTCAGGCTGGAGAGATGGCTTAGCGGTTAAGGCACTTGCCTTCAAAGCCAAAGGACCCAGGTTCAATTCTCCAGGACCCAGGTTTGATTCTCCTGGACCCACGTAAGCCAGATGCACAAGGGGCACGTGCATCTGGAGTTTGTTTGCAGTAGCTACAGGCTCTGGCGTGCCCATTTTCTCTCTCTGTCTGCCTCTCTACTATCTCTCTGTCTCTCTGCTTGCAAATAAATTAAAAAAATTAAAAAAAAATAGACTCATGAATGAAGATTAAGTTCAGGAAGCTGGGGAGACTTAAATAAAAGCGGTGAACCATGAACTGAAGGATAAAAGATGGCAAGGTCGTGAGGAGCAGATAAGAGGTGGCAAGCTACTCCAGACAGACACTCGTGTGAGCAGAGCTGTTATCCAATCGTGCAGTGTGTGCAGAAAAGATCAAAGGCCCCGTAGGTATGGGGGCCAGAGGAGAGGCGTGGAGGAGAAGTGCAGTTTGATGGTGCTGAAAGGCTAGACGGGCCGTATTCTTGGAGTTTGTAATGCCTTCCTCTGGAATTGGGTCTTTATGCTGCAGAGGACTAGCGGGCTGTGAAGTATTCTGACACGCGATTGAACACAGTGACCTGTGCTGAGGACGGCTGGTCCTTCCCCATCGGGGAGGAGGGAGGAAGGAGGCTGCAGCTGCCCTTCAGTGGATGTTGGCGTTGTCGGAGGAAACTTCTTCCAACAGACCTCACCCTAGGACACCCTGTGGCTTCTGTCTGACTTCTGCTAATTGGATCACTAGTAAATTTGGTGGTAAAAGTACTGGTGTCACCAAGACCTACTAAGTGTCCCCAACAAGTTGGGAGTTTGATCATTGTCTTAACTTCATTCATGTCATATTAGTTGCAGATTTCTCAGCATCCGTGCAAAGGTTAAAAGTATTTTTGTTTGTTTGTTTTGTTTTTCGAGGTAGGGTCTCACTCTAGCCCAGGCTGACCTGGAATTCACTGTGGAATCTCAGGGTGGCCTCGAACTCACGGCGATCCTCCTACCTCTGCCTCCCAAGGGCTGTGATTAAAGGCATGCGCCACCACGCCCAGCTAGTTTTTTTTTAAATTATTTATTGGCACACACACGCGTGCACGTGCGCGCGTGCGAATGCGTGTGTGTGTGTGTGTGTGTGTGTGTGTGTGTGCCAGGGCCTCTTGCCACTGCAAACAAATATCAGGCCCACTTTTTGCATCTGGCTTATGGGGGTGGCTTGGAAATTGAGTCAGGTTGGCAGGCTTCCCAAGCAAGTAGTTTTAACCACTGAGCCAGTGTGGTGGTTCGATTCAGGTGTTCCCCATAAAGCCAGGTGTTCTGAATGCTAGGCCCCCAGCTGGTGGCAATTTGGGAATTGAAGCCTCCTGGAGGCAGCGCATTGTTGGGGGCAAGGCTTGTGGATGTTGTAGCCAGCTTTCCCTTGCCAGTGTTTGGCACATTCTCCTGTTGCCGTTGTTCATCTTGTTGGCCAAGGGGTGATGTCCACCCTGTCCATGCCACCGGTTTTCCCTGCCATCATGGAGCTTCCCCTCGAGCCTATATGCCAAAATAAACCTTTTCCTCCCACAAACTTCTTTTGATCTGGTATTTTCTGGCAGCAATGCAAAGCTGATGACAACAGCCATCTTCCCAGACCCTGAAGGGTAATTTATTTTTATTTATTTTTTTATTTTTCGAGGTAGGATCTTGCTCGATCTAGTGCAGGCTGACCTGAAATTCACTATGTAGTCTCCGGGTGGCTTCCAGCTCATGGCGATCCTTCTACCTCTGCCTCCGGAGTGCTGGATTTAAAGGCGTGTTCCACCACGCCCAGCTCCGAAGGGTAAATTTTTAGATAGATTGCTATGATGCGTTGCACACAGCCTTCATAAGGTAGTTTTCTCTGTTCGTCATTTTGTCTTCCCTGTCTTTCACAACGTACATTCCTTGCCTACATCGCTAGCAGATGAGCAGTTTGCCCTCTTGCCTGTAAATGTCAAACATTCCAATAAATAGATCTCAGAGAGAGTCCATTTTGCTTTATTTTTCAACCTCAATAAGGTACAACCTGCAGATCCTTGTCAGCACATCAGGGAACACACAGTGCGTGGGAGCAGGGGCCGTAACATGTGGAACTGACCTTGGATTTGTAACCTTAAATGAGTCACTCACTCCAGACCTCAGGTCCCTTCTCTTTAAAACGGACATTAACGTGGGGCTGGAGAGATGGCATAGCGGTTGAGGCGCTTGCCTGCAAAACCAAAGGACCACGGTTCAATTCCTCAGGACCCACGTAAGCCAGATGCACAAGGGGGCGCACGCGTCTGGAGTTCGTTTTCAGTGGCTGGAGGCCCTGGTGCACCCATTCTCTCTCTCCCTCTCTCTCTCTCAAATAAATTATTTAAAAAATAACGGACCTTAAGATGGCACGCCCTCACCTCTTGGAGTTCACTGTGAAGAGTAAGTCTGTACTTACTCAGTCTCACAACAAACGTGCGTCATGGTCCCCAGCCACCAGGCACTCTTCCAGGGCTTAGGAACTGAACTGTGAACAAGAAAGACCGAGGGAGGGGCCCAGGGACGTAGCTCAAGCTGGTAGAGTGCCTGGCCAGCAATCAGGAAGCCCTGGGTTTCATTCCCAACCAGGCATGGTGGCACAAAATGTCAGGGCCATCCTCAGCAACATAGTGCGTTCAAGGTCAGCCTTGGATACATGAGATCCTCCCAGGAACCAAGGGAGGGAGGGAGGCAGAGAGAGAAGAAGGCAAACAAAGAAGCACTCATGCACACCACACACGTAAAGTTTCTTCACATAAAAACTGTAAAGAACATGGAAGCTGCTGGGTTTTCTCTTGCACTTTTCAAAAGGCACATTAATATCTACCTATATGAGAAAATGGTCCAAGCAAAAAGCAAGAATGAAGTAGTGAGAAAGATGTCCCAACACTTTCTGGTTTCAAGAAACCCAAGAGGGACTCTGGACAAATCCAGCGCTGGCGAGTCGCACTTAGGAATACTTCTTCCGGGGTTAGAGTGGCTGTTTCCTGAAACTGGTTAGTGACTGTCCACGCGTCCCAGTATGCAGAAGCCACGGCCATCATTACTTTAAAGGTTCTAGGACAGGCCTGAGAAAAATCCCACCTGCTCTCAGCCTTCCTCTTGGGTTTGTGTGTGGACTATCAGCATTTCTTCATCTTGTTTTTGTTAAATATAATTCAAGATTCTCTCTCTTTCTCCCTCTGCCTCTTTCTCTGTCTGTCTGTCACTCTCAAATAAATAAATAAGAATAAGCAAAAAAATTTATAAAAACCTGCTAATTACCAAAGAGGCTAATGAAGTGATCAGGTAGTTCAAAAAAGAATTTTAAAAATGGCCAAGAATTTTTTAAATGTTTAACATCCCTAGCCATCAAGGCAATGGAAATTAAAACCAGTCTGAGCTATCGTCTCATCCCAGTCAGAATGACTATCATGAAGAAGCAATGTGGGAAAAGCAAAACCCTCTTTCACTACTGGTGGCAGTGAGAACTAGTATTGCCACTATGAAAGTCGGTATGTAGTTTAGTCAAAAACTTAGAAATAGAACTGCCCTATGACCCAGCTATGCCAGTCCTGGCCCTATGCTCTCGGAGTTCCACATCCTATTACAGAGATATTTGCACATCCGTGTTTATTGCTCCTTTATTTACAGTAGCTAAGAAATGGAGCCAGCCTAGATGCCCATCAACAGATGAATGAGTAATGAAAATGTGGTACATATGAACACTGGAATTTTATTCAGCTGCACAGAAAAGTGAAATTGTGAATTTTTTCAGCAAAATGAATAGATCTGGAAAAAATTCTGCTAAACGAAGTGACCCAAACTCAGAATGACGAAAACTGATGTTCTTTCTCTTATGCAGATCCTAGCTTGAAATACCTATATGTGTGTATATAATATATAATATATAATATGTGTGTATATAAAGGGAGGCAGACATGGGTAAACACCTCTAAAGCTAGAATAGTAACTGAGAGCAGGTATAGAGTGATAATGAGGAAGGGAAGGGTGAAAGGAGATGTAATCATAAGGAGAGAGAGTGGGAGAGGGGAGAAGAATGAACTAAAACATATATATATATATTTTTTGTTTTGTTTTGTTTTGTTTTGTTTTGTTTTTTTAAGGTAGGGTCTCACTTTAGCTCAGGCTGACCTGGAACTCACTCTGTACTCTCAGGGTGGCCTCGAACTCATGGTGATCCCCCTACCTCTGCCTCCCGAGTGCTGGGATTAAAGGCGTGCGCCACCGCACCTGGCTGAAAACATATACATTTGAAAATGCCAGAATGATACCTAAAACTCTGCATGCTAGCTAAAAATAATTTTTAAAGCTACCCATGCTGAGTTTATCATGAGGATTTAAGCCAACGTAGAGTGTGTAGCACATGTCCACAGCATGTGGTCGTATTCATGAGATTTGGAGGGCTTCCTTACAGCCTTACAAGGGCTTGTCAGCATCATCATGTGCAATGCGCTTTCCAATCCGCTGTTCTCTGTTGATGCGGGCCCCCATTTGGCATCCCTTTCCCCTTATTTCTGCATGTTTAAACTCCGGCGCTTTTCCATAGTTGACCCAGCCACCCCCATCTCTAAGAGGCTCCCCCTCGTTCCCAGGGTTGAAATGACCTCTTTCCTTTCTTGAAAGTTCCTGTTCCCAGACCCAGACCCACTAGATTAGAATCTGCATTTAAAACTTTTTTGTTGTTGTTTATTTTTATTTATTTGAGAGCGACAGAGAGAAAGAGGCAGAGAGAGAGAGCGTGCGCGCGAGAGAGAATGGGCCGTGCCAGGGCTTCCAGCCACTGCAAACGAACTCCAGATGTATGCGCCCCTTGTGCATCTGGCTAACGTAGGTCCTGGGGAATGGAGCCTGGAACCAGGGTCCTTGGGCTTCTCAGCCAAGCGCTTAACGGCTAAGCCATCTCTCTATCCTCGAGGGATTAGTAGCATGTTTAGAGAAGCCCTGTTCCATTTGCTGGTTCTTGAACTTGGTTGCGGTGTTTACAAAGCTTAATGCCTAGACCCCCACCCCCGAAAGGTTCTGGCTCAGTTGATCTGGGTGCAGCCTGGACATTAGTGTTTTTTTTTAATATGTCATTTATTTATTTATTTGAGAGAGAGAGAGAGAGAGAATGGGTGCACCAGGGCTTCCAGCCACTGCAAATGAACTCCAGATGCATGTGCCACCTTGTGCATCTGGCTTATGTGGGTCCTGGGGAATCGAACTGAGGTCCTTTGGCTTTGCAGGCAAGCGCCTTAACCACTAACCCGGCATTAGTGTTTTCTTTTAAAACTCCCAGATAATGCTAATATTCAGTGAAGAGTGAGAACTGCTGCTTTGAAAACTTCCCTCCCACTTCCTTATGAGGCCTTACGGCTCTCGCAGGCTCTCGGATGTGGTGATTGTTTGTGTCCATGTATGGCTTTTCACCTCTATTAAACTATACATCTTTTTAAAATTTTTGTTTATTTTAATTTATTTATTTGATAGCAACAGACATAGAGAGAAAGAGGCAGATATATAGAGACAGAATGGGCATACCAGGGTTTCCAGCCACTGCAAATGAACTCCAGACGTGTGTGCCCCCTTGTGCATCTGGCTAATGTGGGTCCTGGGGAATCGAGCCTTCGACAGAGGTCCTTGGGCTTCACAGGCAAGCACTTAACTGCTAAGCCATCTCTCCAGCCCAAACTATACATCTTTTAAGAGTGAGAACTGGCTCTTCATTCAATTTATCACCTTCCTAGCAAAACTTAGCTATGTGGGTTTAATAAATATTTATTGAATGACTTATCTATAGTCTAAAAATATTCTCTTGAAGCCAGGCGTGGTGGCGCATGCCTTTAATCCCAGCACGCGGAAGGCAGAGGTAGGAGGATTGCCGTGAGTTCGAGGCCACCCTGAGACTCCATAGTGAATTCCAGGTCAGCCTGAGCTAGAGCGAGACCTTACCTTGTAAAACCAAATATATATATATATATTTTCTCTTGATATCATAACTGTGGCCATTGCTCAAACTTGAAGACAAACTAGTTGGGCATACACTCAAATGTGGAGTGATTTTCCCCTTTAGTTCTAAGACCAAATCTCTGCCGAATCAAAGGCTGGTGGCCAGAGTGGGTTTTCTAACTGAGAAGAGAGTCTCTGCTATCGATGCAGCATTGTTCCCGTGCTGCTGGTAGAGGGCCGAAGCTTGGAATCCTGACTCTGAAAAGCAGTGCAAAATGACTCAGAATGTCTGCACGCATCCAGTTCAGATCTCCCAGAGGAAACATGATGGTGTTATTGTTCCTTTCTCTCCAGGGTGCCACTTTGATATTTATGGGATTTTTGTTCTCACTATGAAGGCATCTGTTCTTGAAGTTTTCCTTGGTGAGTACTTCTTTATGTGTATCTGGATAGTCTTTGAATGTTTGCTTAAGGTCTAAAGAATCTGGCCAAAAAGATTTTTAATCAAGACGGCACATGAACAGTCACTCTCCATCTTTATTTTAGAGAATGAGACAGAGAGAGAGAGAGAATGGGCATGCCAGGGCCTCCAGCCGCTGCGAATGAACTCCAGGCGTGTGCACCATCTTGTGCATCTGGCTTCACATGGGCACTGGGAAGTTGAACCTGGGTACTTCGGCTTTGCGGCAAGTGCCTTACCCACTAAGCTGTCTCTCCAACCCATCCATCTTTTTTTTTTTTTAATTTTTTTTTGTTTTATTTATTTATTTATTTATTTTTGGTTTTTCTAGGTAGGGTCTCACTCTAGCCCAGGCTGACCTGGAATTCACTATGGAGTCTCAGGGTGGCCTCAAACTCACGGCGATCCTCCTACCTCTGCCTCCCGAGTGCTGGGATTAAAGGCATGTGCCACCACGCCCGGCTCCATCTTTATTTTTATTATTTATTTATTTTGGTTTTTCGAGGTAGGGTTTCACTCTAGCTCAGGCTGACCTGGAACTCACTATGTAGTCTCAGGGTGGCCTCGAACTCATGGCAATCCTCCTACCTCTGCCTCCCGAGTGCTGGGATTAAAGGGCCACCACGCTGGGCTTTTATTTCTATTTTGAGACAGGGTCTGTCATGGAACCTAGAACACACCAGTTGAGCTAGACTCTTCTGGTCAATGTGCCCAGGATATGTTTTATCTCCACTTCCCCAGCAGGGGGCACTACCATGCCCCACATTTCACTGAGGGCTGGGCTCCAAACTCAAATCCTCATGTGGGCAGGGCAAGTGCTATGCTAATGGAGCCATCACCCCCCAGCCCCCGACTTAGTTACTGACTGCATGCTCTCACACTTCATGACTTAGCTTGAAAGCAGGTTACAATTTACCATTGTATATAAACTATAGGCATCAGTACAGATGAGCCAGACCAACGATTTTTATAAAATACTTTTCATTATAAGTCTATTCTCTTTAATATGACCAAATTGAAAATAATTTAAACATGTCATCTGCTTTTAATTGTAAGATAAAAATATGCTAAATAAAACGTATTTTATATATAAATGATATAATTCAAAAGGGGAAAATACAAAAAAAGATAAAATATAAATTGTGATTCTGTCATTGTTAACATCTTGGTATGTTCCAGTTATTTCTCTGCACATATTTTAGCTGCCAAAATCATTGTTAAGGGTAGAGCTGAGCATTTCACAGGTAATTTAATATTTTTCTACACATCACTTGTAATAAGTGCTTGTGATTTTCCTATTGTTGGAACATTTCCAGCATTTCATTATTTCCAGATTGCCATTAGAAATGCTATAATGAGCATTTTTTTTACATAAATCTTTGTCTATATCAAAGATTATAACTTGGGATGTACTCCTATGAGTATAGTTTCTAGGTCAAAGAATATAATTTCCAAGGCCCTTGAAACCTATTATCAAATTTCCTTGCAGAATAGCTCCACCTGCACCAACAACAGTGCACAGAAACTTACTAGCCTCAATTCCCTGCCAGGATTAAGTATAAACTTGTGTTCCACACTTACTGACATGATGCAGGAAAACAGCCTGTCATGTCTTAGCTTGCATCTTAAATTATTAATGAGATTCAAAGTTGTTTCAAGCTTACCTATTTGTATTTTCTCCATTTATAAACTGTCTGTATGATCAGTTTTTTAAAATATTTATTTATTCGTTTATGAGAGAGAGAAAGACAGAGAGAGAGAGAGAGAATGGGCATGCCAGGCCCTCCAGCCACTGCATACGAACTCCAGACACATGTCCCCCTTGTACATCTGGCTTATGTGGGTCCTGGGGAATCAAAGCCAGGTCCTTAGGCTTCGCAGGCAAATGCCACAAATGCTAAGCCATTTCCCCAGTCCCCTGTATGATCAGTTTTTTAAGTTGAATTTTGAAACTGTTACACCTCAGAAATTCTGCACATACTTACTTGACTATCACACCAAAGAAGAAACAAGAGGGTGAAGTTGTGGAACATTTTTATCAGGAAAAGTAAATTTCATATTTAATTTCCTTGAAATTTCAAGCACTACTAAAAGAAAGATAACCTTTTTTTTTATATTATTTGCAACTGGAACATTGGATTTTTAAAGGTTAAGAAGCATTGCATCAGAGTCATTAAACCATTGATGCCTTGCAATTTTGCACGCTAGACTTAATTTTCTCAAGGTTTATAGACACTAATGGTCTCAGTGGCCAGGTCATTACTCTCAGGAAAGGGACGGGCTTGCAGATCTGTCTGTTGTCCTCCATCCATAGAAGTGGAGTCAGATTCAGGTGCGCTGCTAGGCTTCCGAGGAAAATGAATACAAGGCTGGTTTTCCTCTGCCCCAAGTTGAAGATGCAATCCACCACTTTGATCCTAGCAAGAGACGTCTCACTGGTGAGAAAGGAAGCCTTGCTGCACAGCGTGAGCAGACATAGAAGCTGTGCTGACCAGCCCATCCCTGGAGGAGGGGTCCCTGAGAGCTTCAGTTAGTAAGCACATAAGCTGAGGGGAGGGCTTATGTGAACGTGGACAATAATGTCCCTATTACCCACTGCTGGCAAGGCGAATCAGCTATGCCTGCACACAAGCCTGAAAAGTCTCAGATGGCCAAACAAGTGATGGGGTGGTCTTGCAATTTTTATAGTTCCAATGACACCAGGGCTTATAAAGCAGTTGTCAAAGGTACATAGGCCCACAAGGATGGAATTTGGCTTTCCCAAGAATAGATACTGAAATTCATATCAATTATTCCCTCAACTTCACTTGCCTTATTTTTTGTGTGTGTTACGCTTTAGTACTTGTTTTACAGAATATTCTGGGATTCTAGATATTTATTTTTGCACATAAAATTCAAATGTGATCTTTGTGCAAAGTTAAACAGCATAGAGACTACTATAAAAATCAGACCTCCAGGACACTCACACCCACCCAAAACCCAGAAGTAAATAACACCTAAAAACTGTTTGCCTTTATGCTCCTCGGCTGCACTTTTTGGTCCACCCTCTGCCACGTTTGATGTTTCTGTGCTTTTAAGATGTAGTGCGTCAACTGTCCACACCTCAGCTACTGCTGAGGGTCACAGTTGGGGATGGCTTAGTGGCCGCATCATTGGCACAGATGAGCTAGTGTCTTGTGTATTTGGGTGGCAGTGACCAACTGCCATAGACTGGGTGGCTCATGTAAAACAGAAGCTTATTTCTCAAAATGCTGGAGGCTGAGAAGGCCAAGAGCCAGACACTAATGAACTTGGGGGCTGGGAGGTCTTACTTCTTAGTTCACAGATGGCAATCTCTTCACTGTGTCCTTATGTGCTGGAAGGGGCAGAACAACTTTATGTCACCTTTTATCAGGGCAGTAATTCCCTTCTTGACAGCTCTGCCTTCACGATCTGACCACTTACCAACCAATGCCATCACTTCATGGGTTAAAGACCCGTGAAGCATAACAATTAGCATAATGACTTTGAGGGGACAGCCACAATTTTATGAGATAGTTTTCTTAAACACTTGGTTATATTGCTACCTTTTCTTTCAAAACTAGCTGTAGATTTAATCATTCCTAAATGCACTTGTAACTAAATTGAGCATCTACATTCTATTATAAACAAAGACACAAATAGAGGAAGTCAGGTGTCTTTTTTTTTTTTCTTGGATAGTGCTTTCCTAGGTAGCCCAGTCTGGTTTTGAACTTGTGGGCTCCCTGCTTCAGCATCCTGAGAGCTGGGATTGCAGGCATATGCCACCACAGCTGGCCTGAGTGCCGTTTTGACTGTGCAGCTTCCCCATGCTCATCTCCAGAGTCCCCAGGAAGTAAGCATCTCAGAAAAGTGGCTAAAATGGAGTTAAGGAAAAGCCTCACCACTCTAGGGTAGGCATGGTGGAAGAATGCCTGGAAAGGAAGGAAAAGAATGGAGACTGAGGAGCATTTTCAAAGAAACAAAGCCGCTTTTCTGTCTACTGGGAGAATTATGGAGGAATGCAGAAATGAGCATTTGCATACATTGCCAGTGAAAACAAACGCTATGAGCAATTGTTGCAATATATTCGAAATTTTAAGTAGCCATACATTTTAGACAAGAAATTCTATTTGGAAATTTATTTTAAGGGAATAATGATGAATCTGAGCAAAGACAGAGCTATTGATATTAAATGGAGTATCAATTAAATTATGATACATCCATATAGTACAATACTTTGCAGGCAGTTAAAATTATTGCGGGAAGAGCACTTAATGTCAAGAAAAAATGTTGATATAAATATTGTTTTCAGAAGTATGAGTATGATCTAAGGTTTGTTTTAAAGTACCTATATGAGTGCTTACAAATATACATATGGAAAAGTCTAGAAAATATATTCGTTATGTGCATCCATATTTCTTATATTACTTTTTACACTTTTTAGGATTATGCATTATTTTTATAATAAGAAAAGCCATCAACAGTTTTTTAACTTTTTATTGACAACTTCCACATATATAGACAATATATCATGATAATAGTCCCCTCACACCACTCTCCCTTTTCCCCCCACCTGAACATTATTTATTAAAAGACAAAACTCAAGTTCATCTTATGTGCTTGAAAAGAAACAGGGAAATGTGACTTTAAGCTTCAAAGGATAAAGAGTCCCCACACCCTCACTGGTAGCTGGATTCCCAAAGACAGACAGTGCCAAATGTTGCAACTGGAAGTTCGGCTCCTATTTCTGGACACAGAACCAGGGCCTCTAGAATGCACCACCTTGGACCCTTTGCAGACATTGTGAGTCTTCTTTTCTCCTCCTCCAACCCTTCCTCCTTTTCCCAGACAGCCACTCTACTGAAGCTGTTTACATATCCCTCCATTCAGCCTACACACACACACACACACACACACACACACACACACACACACCACACACACACAAACCACACACACATATAACACACACACACACACATACAACACACACACACACATACATACACACACACACACCATATATAGTTCCATGGATGTTGGCAAATTGGCCATTTTAGAAGCCTGCTGTGAAACAGAGGAAAGGACACAAGAGTGTGGGTGTCCATTCTACCTCCATCCTTCATTCCTGGGACCAAGCAAAGCAGTTGGTGTCTCCAGGATCAATGTGGCAGTATGGAAGGGCAGCCAACAGAGAACAAATATCCAAGAGGCTGAGAATATACACAAACAGAACATCTCACTTCCCCAAGGTTAATAGAAGAGAAGATTAGTTTCATCAGTGAAAATATTTTATGCACAACCAAAGCAAATATAGGGGGGGTGCAAAAAAAGAAAAAATTCATTTAGGCTAAATAGTATTAATTAGATTTTATGTCTATTTTCATTACATAGTTTTGCTGGTGACTGGAATACATTCAAATAAAGAAGTGTCAAAGAAGATTAAAAGGCCCAAATTCAGTAAGTAAACTCACAATTCCTTGCTGGTATATGGTTTGTATCTCCCCTGTTGATACTTGTTTCAGAGAATTGTGAAATATATATATATATATATATATATATATATATATATATTGAGCATGGCTTTTTTGTTTCTATCTCAGTCGCTTGGTACTCAAACTAGTGATGAGTCTTATTCACCATCCATCTTATTCCAGAATGCATTTGACATAAGAGTCCTGATTTTAAGGGCTAGAGAGATGGCTTAGCTGTTAAGGCATTTGCTTGTGAAGCCTAAGGACTCAGGTTTGATTGCCCAATACCCATATAAGCTAGATGGACAAGGCAGTCCGTGCGTCTGGAGTTCATTTGCAGTGGCTAGAGGCCCTGGTGCATCCATTCATATTCATTCTTTCTCTCTCTCTCTCCCCCTCTTCTTTTTCTCTTTCAAATAAATACATAAGAGTCTTGATTTGAAAGTAAAATGCACACGGTTCCAATGCACTAGACAAAAAAGAAAAGAAAAAGAAAGAAATCAAAATGCACACAGAGAACAGAGCCAAGCAACCCTAAGTCCCCAGGGCTCATGTGGAATAGGTAGCTCCCTGCCAATGAAGTAGTCAGTCTTCTAGTTCAAAAGCCCAACAAAGCCAGCTGCCTTCAGCATGGTTTGGGGGCAGGATAGAGGACAGGAAAAACCAGGGGGAAACAAGAAGGGAAGAGATCCTTACCCTTATCTCCAACCCCAGTCTGGTTTACTTCTCCACCAGCTACAATGTCAACACAACAGATAAAACCAAAAGCCTGATAAAGTCCCCACTCCTTTTCTGAGAACTATCTCAGACAAGAGCCTGGAGTCAGCCAATGAACCATGCTTAAGGTTAAATTACATGATTTCTGAGGTTAACCTTATCAGCACCCCTCTCTCACCCATAAACCCAGACAATGCATTTCATTTAAAAAAAAGGGGGTGAGGGCTGGGCATGGTGGCACACACCTTTAATCCCTGTACTCAGGAGGCAGAGGTAGAAGGATCACCAAGAGTTCAAGGCCACCCTGAGACTACACAGTGAATTCCAGGTCAGCCTGAGCTAGAGTGAGACCCTACCTCAAAAAACCAAAACCAAAATACCAAAACAAAACAAAACAAAAAAACAACAAAAACTTACAATTTCATTTATAAAAGAAAATACTTTAAAAGAAATAAGCAAACCAGTTCATTTTAACTTCATATTTAAATTTTTCTTCTTCTTTTGAACCTGGTTGTAGAAGACGTCTTTTAAATAGTCTGACCCCCCCAAACACAAATAGCTTCTGTCAAGACAATTCAGTATGACTCTCCCTCAGAAAGCCTATACCTATTCCTCGGATGCGTATTGGCCTTTTCTTAGTGAACCCCAACTTTACTTCACGCCTGAAATTCTTTGCCATAGTGAAAGCCAAGACTCTGGACACACATGCGTGGAGGCTTCCAGAAGGAACTCCTCGGGCTGCAGAGCTGGCAGCCCTGGGCTATGTTTTCCACTCTTAATGACACCCTGAGTTCAGAAGGTAACTCACAGAAAACCACATGAAATTTCACCCTCAATCAGTGGAAAGAGGAAAAACAAGTCTCATTTTGGGTGGAATAGCAATTAAGATTAGATGGCAGGAAATCCAAAATACTTGTCACTTATATAAGATTGAAGTCTTTTTTTTTTTCTTTATTTCTCTCTCTCTCCCTCCTGGAAACACAGTCAGTCTGATTTTATGGAAATTCCACAACCTTTAGCAACCCAGAGTTTGAGGCTGCAGTTCTGACATGCGTGGTGGTGCGGCCACTCGTGGTCCCAACCCAGATGTCTCATCTCCATTCTTCATTCCAGGCAGCAAAGGGGGCAAAGAGCCCTCGGTGGAATGGGGGCGGGTGAGAGGGGACACATGAGTATAGCCTGATGGGAATATGAACGATCTGTGATGTAGTCACATATTAAAGTTCTCAATAAACTTCTTTTGTTAATATTCTATTTATTTGAGAGAGAGAAAGAAAGAGTGTGGGCACACCAGGGACTTCTGCCACTGCAAGTGAACTCCAGATATGCATGCCACTTTGTGCATCTAGCTATACATGGGCACAAGGGAAAAAAACCTGGACCATCAGGCTTTGCTCAGCCTTTAATGTCTGAGCAACCTCTTCAGCCACCTCAAAAAATTTTAAAACCATATCAAAAATGGAAATATTGCCGGGCATGGTGGCACACGCCTTTAATCCCAGCACTCGGGAGGCAGAGGTAGGAGGATCGCCGTGAGTTCGAGGCCACCCTGAGACTCCCTAGTGAGTTCCAGGTCAGCCTGGGCTAGAGTGAGACCCTACCTTGAAAAACCAAACAACAACAACAAAAAAGGAAATATTCAAAGGTTGAATTTTTGGGGTTTGTTTTTCAATGAATGATGTAGTTGCCATATCTGCATAACATCACTTCATGATTTTAAACAATAAATGCCACTTATCACTAAAAAAAAAAAACCCAGAAAGTTAAATATACCATTTCTTTTTAAGTACCATTGGTCTGTAGGAAAGGAGGGAGGAAACTGTCTTGATTTCAAATACCCACATGCCTCACTAAAAGTAAGAGAAATTACTGGAAAATAAGGGAAGAATGGATCTTGAGAAATAACAACACAGGACATAGATGGGAAATTTACACTCCTGTATTGTGGGTACACTGGGATATCTGGATCCAAGTTTATAGGCTTTATGGAGGTTTATTAAAGACCATAAAATAAAGGCTTTCAACATAGTCAATGTTCTGTGAACTCCACAACCAAGGCTTTCTTTACAGGCATTAAATTTAAGTGTGTTGAAATCATCAACATTAATAATTTGAAAAAAAAGAAATTTACTTCACATAACCACACTTTTTTATTTTAGCTTTTGTTCCTTAAAACCTTCCATGTGGGATTTCCTGTTGAAATGAGACCCAAGGGCATCCATCCACAGCCTCCTAGGCTGACATACTGAAAAGGAATCAGTTGTTTATTTATTCCTGTCAGGACCAAGAACCAAGAAGACCAGCCCTGGGGCTCATGTGTGTTCAAAACAATGACTGGGCTACTATAAAGACACATGCGCACCCAAGGATAGGCTCCTTTGGACTATTTCCAGCATCTTCATTAACTCGTGTACAGAAATCATGCACGGTTCCATGATTACCATGACAACAGTTGTCAGTGACTGTGAAAGTCTGTGCTAAGTGACCCAGGGGCAAACTTCTTTGAGGGATCTCAGATGGATTGAATTTCTGATATGCTAAATTCTAGTTTTAGTCTCAAAATCTCCTTTGTGATGCAGCACATTTAAATCAATAAATGCCTGAAGTATTTTCCTCTAATTAGAAACTCTGGCACAATCATTAAATAAGAGGGAGGAAGATACAATGAACGTAATAGGATATTCCCAAGCCAGGGAGATATGTGATTCTTGACCTCAGGAGAATTCCAAATCATGACATAGCTTGAAGCCCAAGTAATTTTCATTTTTCCACTTCAGTGTTGTCTGCAGCTGGAGTCGGTGACTGATGACAGGGAGGGCACAGCATTCATGCATTCAGCAAGTATTTCTTAGGTGCCAGCCGAGTACCAGGCATGGAATACAATGGAAACTTCCTGCCTTCACAGAGCACACGGCGCAGTCAGAAGGAAACACAAGACAATAGACAATTATCATGTATGTAGGCAAGGCAAAAGGACCAATGATACTCCATGTACGAGAATGGAGAAGAGACTGTGTATGTGAGATGGTTTCCTAGACAAATGGGACGCCTTCACTGAGAACACCAAACAGAGAGAAGAACATATGACACTCCAAGCCTGAAGAGTTGAACTAATTAGTTAGCCAGACATGGTGGCCCAGACCCATCATCCCGCCATTTGGGAGACTGAGGCAGGAGGATCATGAGCTCAAATCCAACCTGGGCTACATAGCAAGACCCTGTCTGAAAACTCCCCCGCAAAAGAAACAAAAATCATTTGAATTTGGTTGAGATATTGAACACGAATTGAAGGTGTTCAGGACAGTGGAGAGTTAGCTAGCACGGGGTTCGCAAGGGTTTCCCTACTGGGTGTGGGAATCTGGACTTCATCAGGAGGCGATGGACAGTCTCTCGTTGCAGGTTATTTTGATTGCAATTAGCAGAAATCCAAGCCCGACTTGCTTAAGCAGAAAAGAGGATTTGGACAGGACGTGGGATAGTTCACAGAGACCAAGGCAGGAAGTGCAGCTGTGACTCCCTGGGACTGGCTCCCAGATGGGAAGGCCGCATGAAGTTAGAAGAGCCAACACCGCTACTTGTCTCTGCACACCTGCATTGCCTGTCTCTTCATAGCCCACCCCGCCGCCCCCACCCCACTACCGTCAATCTCTCTCTTGATCCCAAAACACTGGATGAGAGAATCGAATGGCATCAGTGCAGTTTGGCTGGGTCTGTCCACATGAGAGGAGTGTGGTCCTCAGAGCAGAGGAAAGTGGGCAAGATTGGATTAAGAGCATGAAGTAATGTGGCCAACCACCACAACAGAGCAGAGCTGGTGAATGAGAAGGGATTCGGGTTGATATGCGTACACAGGCAGTGTGAATATGTCTTTGAAGCCAGCACAGAGTTTCACACGTATCCAGAAGTGATAGTGGAAGACAATTACATGGCACAAAATCCAGAGAGGAAAAGTAAAAAAAAAAAAGATGTGGTTGCATTCGTCTCCTGTGTGCTTAGAGATCCCTGATCTCATTTTAGGGGTGTTTTGGCATCCCAGGGTCCAAGCAGGCACTATAAAATCAGAAGGTCAGCTTTTCACTGCTCTGTAACGTCTCTGAGACGACACCTTCCACACTCTCAGAGTGGGGAGAGCAGGCTCCCCCCTCCATGTCACAACAATGAAATGCTGACCATCTTCTCCTACCACTGACTCTATCTCGAAGGAAGCCACCAAAAGATTTTAAAAACAAAGTGAAGTGATAAAACCAGGGCCTTAACCAAATCACACAGGTATGAGATCAGTGGTTCTCTGATCAGAAACATCAGCATCATCTGAGACCTTTGGTCCCACCCGCCCCAGACCTCCAGAGTCAGAAATTAGAGGGGTGCCCCAGCCTTCTATGGTTTGAGAAGCCCCCAAGTGGTTCTGATATGCTACAAACGTTTGAGAACCAAAATGAGTGCTGTTCACAGATATGAATGTGAGATCATCTGGATGAGTCTTCAGTAATGTCCCCTCTTCTCTCCTGGAATCCCTCAAATTTCATCAGGGTTAGTCTTCACAACCCCAAAGACTACAGAGTTGGACTCTCAGGGAGGAGGCAAATTGGCAGTGTCGGTCAGCGGACAATCCTGGGCCCATTCTAGATCCACGAGGAATCGTACTAGACTCTGGAAGATCACATGCTCAGGACATGATGCCACCACTTAGCAAAGCCAGATTGGAAACTCTGCTGGGTGGACTTGGTCGAATAAGGAGTTTGATGCCTGGACTCAGCTGCGGCGGGGAGGGGTTGGAAGAGCAAGAACTGGCCAGATGGAATGTGCAGAACACAGACAAAGGCAATGAGCTTGAGCATTTTCCTGTGTCTTGACCTGAGAATAATGGCAAGCAGCTTATCTCTATTCCACCTACTCATAGGGCCATCATTGCTCAGAAACCTGCCTCTTCTCTCTACTGTTCCTACTCTTCCATTTATTTCTCTTGTCCCCTTTTTCTTTTTTTTTTCTTTTTTCTTTTTTGTTTATTTTTATTTATTTATTTGAGAGTGACAGACAGAGAGAGAAAGGGGTAGATAGAGAGAGAGAGAGAATGGGTGCTCCAGGGTCTCCAGCCACTGCAAACGAACTCCAGACACATGCGCCCCCTTGTGCATCTGGCTAACATGGGTCCTGGGGAATCGAGCCTCGAACTGGGGTCCTTAGGCTTCACAGGCAAGCGCTTAACTGCTAAGCCATCTCTACAGCCCTCTTGTCCTCTTTTTTCTTATTTCCGCCTTTTTGGTCTGTTCATGGTCCCCTGGGGTCCTGGTGGACATTACTTAGCTCCACTGGGGCCTCTTGAACCTAGAAGGTAGTACTGAGAGCTTGCTTGAAATAATCTAACAGGGAGGTTTTGTAAAGACAGTAGAAGAGCTGGAACAAGCAACAGTACGATTCTCACAGTCACTCACCAAGCTTTGCGTCCTTGTGAGAAGTTGTACTTGCTACAGTCTTATTCTGCTGCCACACTTGGCTTACTGCATGATTTTATTTTCTAAATCAAATTAAGTCTGACTCCAAACTGGCAGTCATGGAGTACAGAGAGTTTGGAATTCATAGCCCGTACTTATAGGGGCCTCCTCTATCCCTGCTCAAGCCCGTGAAAGATTTACATAGTCTAGAAGAGTCAGAGAGATCACCCAAGTGGCTTAGCATCCAAATGCCTGTGTATTAGGCATTTTCCTCATCATTGTGACCAAACACTTGACAAGAAACAACTTTAGGAAAAAAGGCTTCATATTGGCTCACAGTTTGGAAGGAAACAGTCCGTCATGGTGGGGCTGGGAAGGAGTTAGTCACATTAAATCCATAGTCAGAAAGCAGCAGAGGCTGAACAGTAAATGGAGGAGGGCTATAAAACCCACCCTCGCCCACAGTGACCCAGTTCCTCCAGCGAGAGCCTACCTTCGAAAGATTCCCCAACCTTCCCAGACATATCACTAACAGAACCAAGTGCTCAAAGCATATGGGGAAGCGTTTGACTCCTCAGCCACAGCACCCTGTTATTTTGGCAAGTGGGCAACTCCACTATTTTCTATCATGGTATCTTGACATAGATGGAGAAACCTGTAGCTAAGATTTCACTCTAAGAGGCATCCTCTGGGTGCTGGTCTTGAGGTAATGCTTCTCCCAGATAGCTGCTAAGGAATGGAGACATTTTCCTTCCTGCCACCCACTTGCCTACTTCCATGCGCTCAGTCCCAGAGCATCAATATTCTCTTTAGTACCTTTTGGCTCTAAGAACCCCTCAAGCAAGGAGATTTAGCGACTACAATTCCCAAAGCCGAGAAGAAAGGTTATCTTTGGGGACTCTGCCTCCTGCCTTGCAATCTTGAGCTCCAGAGACAGCAGAACACAAAAGCCTGGCCACCTTCTTTTAATGTTAGAAAGGACAAAAATGTACATTGAGCATTAGCATGCTAATGAGCGTTGTAGTCAGTTCCACGTTTCTGGGATGAACATTCAAACCAGACACAGTTTATGGGAGGAAGGGACTTGTCAGTTCAAGCTTACAGATCCAGGGAAAGTTCCATCAAATGTCAGAAGAAGCTGGCTTCCATTCATAAACCCAGGCACAGAGACATCATCAAACAGCCAGCCCCACAAGCAAACACAGCCAGAGCTCAAAACCTCTCTGCACACCTTTAGGCTGGAATTCAGATTCGCCCCCAATGACACGTCCCCCCCCCCCCATGCCCTGTGGCAGAAGTCAGCCTGCTAGGGCTGCAAACTCAATGTTAACAAAACACTCTAGTCTCAGAGGGACGTACATTCAAATTACCACAATGACTTAATAAATTAAATTTCTGCACATAGTCCAAGGTAAAGTTTACTTTCCTGTACTAACACTTTCTTTCAGAGGTAACTTTTGGAGGCTCTCATTTTCATAGTATGTTTCCAATCTGCAAATCTAACCCTATACGGAGGCACCTTAGTGGTCAGTTTAGTCCGTGTAAACCGACCCAAGCACTTTCTAACAAATTGCCAAAATGTGGCTGCATTTCTCTTGCTTGTTCTACAAACACTGACAGAATTGTCATAGATTTTAAGGACTAACTTCATATGCGTGTTGGTTACACATTCAGAGCAAGCCTACTCTTCAACTCATGAACATTTCAGTCCGTACTAGAGTAAATATGTCCATGCTTTCACACAAATTATGTCTCGAAAGACTCTTTTACCCTCTACTTTAGAAGAGTACCTGTGTGGAGGGAGAACAGCTTTTAAGTGGTAAAATCTCATCAGTGGTTTGTCCACACATGGAGGATCCCCAGAGAGCTCTAGAAGCAATGGCCTTAGTCCAAAGCAGTACCGGGAGGGACAGCATCACATGGGTGAGAGCTATGACAATGAGTGCCACACAGTGAACTATTGATTGCCCAATCCAGAAGCCTCTGACATCAGTATGTGTCCAATCTTGAATAAGACAAGATAAAAATGTGTCCTTCTTGGGCTGGAGAGATGGCTTAGCGGTTAAGGCACTTGCCTGCAAAGCCTAAAGACCCAGGTTCAATTCCCCAGTACCCATGTAAGCCAGACACACATGGTGGCACATGTGTCTGAAGTTCGTTTGCAGTGGCTAGAGGCCTTAGCAGGCCCATTCTCTCTCTCTCATAAATAAATAAATTTTTTTTTTTTTTTGGTTTATCGAGGTAGGGTTTCACTCTAGCCCAGGCTGACCTGGAATTCACTATGGAGTCTCAGGGTGGCCTCGAACTCACGGCAATCCTCCTACCTCTGCCTCCCGAGTGCTGGGATTAAAGGCGTGCGCCACCACGCCCGGCTAAATAAATAAATTTAATTAAATATTTTTTAATGTACCCTTCTCCCTCCAGAAAATAAACATGCTAAAGAAAGTCTCCTGGTCCCAATTCCTAGGCCCAGCACACACATAAAACAGGTTAGATGCCTCTTGTGTGTGCCACACTCCCTCTGAGTCATGCCGCATACTATTGACGGGAGACAGAAACTGGCTAGGCAGTCAGGGTAACAGAACGCTAAAAGTAATGGTTTTGTATTCCTTCACTAAAAGAAGGAAATGTCACAAGGCTTGCAGAAACCTGGATGCTACACACTCCAGGAAAGATGTCTAGATTAAGCTTGTGTCCTTCCTAGAGGACAGAAACTCTGATCCTTACCTAAGACGACTGGCAAAGCTATAAAATGTGGCCTCTGTCCATAGTAACCTGCCAGCCTGCTCCTCCGCACGTAGCCACTCCCCGTAAAAAACCCGGAACTGAGTCTCCAGGTGGGCTTTTCAAACCCCTCTTGCCTCCCTGGGCAAGAGCTCCACCTTGCTGCCCTCTCTTGTGTTCTAAGCTTCAGCCCTCTTCTCTTCATCCTCCTAAACCTTTAAACTGTAATCACATCTTTCTGAACCTCATCCTCTGGTCCATGGATTTCATTCTTTGAATGCAAAGGACAAGGATCCAGGAACACCCCCAGATTATTGGTGTACAAGGAACCACTATTCTAACAGCATTTTTATACACACCATCTTCCCAACAATACCAAAAAAGACTAAAAAGCTATAATCAGTGTCCATTAGGTAATTGTTGGATGAATGGATAGACAAATTAAGAAAAACAAAAACCCACTAGGAAACAGCGAAATGTGGTAAAGGCTGCAGGAGTCTGCAGGTGGGAGTCATAGTGGATCCACAACACAACCTGCAAAACAGGGCATGAAAGGCAAGTAGAATTTTATAGGCAGAAGTGGTCTGGGAGCTGTGCAGTTTCACTGAGCTGGCTTTATTGGGGCGCAAGTGTGGAGTGAGAGCAGCAAAGTGAGGGGCCTGGTGGGTTCTGATTGTTGGAAAGACCCTGGAGAGGCCACTGGAGCGGGTCAAGGAGCCACCAGGCAACGCTGCCTTGATGAGCTGTTTTCCTTAGCAGTGGTCGGCTGTGAGCAGGGCACGTGCGTGATGGAGACAAGGAGCGTCAAGCTGAACAAGATGTTCTCCACCGGCAGTCAACACCACACTCAGATATTTCCATTGCATTGAAGCCTGTTGAAATGGGCTTCGTTTGGGGTGAAATGCCGAGTCTTTAATTGACACACTGACTGCAATCAGTTAAACTTAATACTTTGTAAGGCATGGATAGACTTGCAGTTAACCCTACAGGATGGGTGTTCCCCAAGCGTTCTGCTTTTGGCATGAAGAAGCCATTGTTCTGGGACCTGGTGATTTTAATTTAGTGCATTGGGCACTGATGAAGGAAAATACAGCTCTCTGATAGGAGGATTTGGTGTAGAAAGCATGCGGCTGCCAGGCAGGACCGCATGTAGCAACTTGTAAGTTGCCACAATATTCAAGTTCAATATTTGATGACTTCTTAGACTCCTAGTGCCAAGGCCATTGCATTCTCCATGAAGATCGCTGCGTATGCACTTTCCAAGATTATGAAAAGGGACAATTATATTCTTAGCCTTCCTTGTGAAATGTGGGTGAGAGAGGACTGTGTTACAGAGTTTCAACTGAGTAAATTTTACCATAGTCGATGCCTAGAAATAACAAGGAAACGGTACTTCAAGAGTTGCCTTGCAGGTAATTTGGGGTGGTGTAGAGATGTATTCGCATGAGTGTGCGTCACACGCATCCACACACATAGCCTATTTGCCAGACATACTCTGCACTTACTCAACCATGGTTATCGGTGACCTTTGAATTCTAGCTGTATGAGATTAGATTAGAGAAGCGTCAATTTTCTTCATCCTCATTCATGAAAGAAGTGGCCAGGCAGAGCTGAGAGTTTTGACTTTATAGCCACAGGTCTGAGTTCAGATCTTAACTCTGTCTCTTGCTTGGTACCTAATCTTGAGCATTCTTCTTTGGTTTGAGAGAGAATACAGATGATCTATCTGTTGGGTTTTTGTAAGGACCAAGTGAATGAAAGAACAGATGTCGGAGCCCTTTGTAAAACTAAAATGGTTTAGGTTTTTTTTTCTTTTTGAGTCAGAATTTGAGCAGCCATTTAAAAGTTGTGTTGCTACAGGTAATTATTGTCATCCTTGTCCTTACACACAACATGTAAAGGCATCTTCTCAGTCCAGTAAGAATCAGTGATTCGGGACTGGAGGGATGGCTTAGCGGTTAAGGCGTTTGCCTGCAAAGCCAAAGGACCCAGGTTCAATTCCCCAGGACCCGTGTTAGCCAGATGCACAAGGGGGCGCATGTGTCTGGAGTTCATTCACAGTGGCTGCTGGCCCTGGTGCGTCCATTCTCTCTCTCCCCCCACCCTTTTCTCTGTCAAATAAAGAAATAAATAAATATTTTTAAAAAGAATCAGTGAATAGATCCGTATTTGTGGACTGAGGAGTGTTGAGCATTTATTTCATGTGTGCAGGCCGGAGAACAAACTCTTGGGTGTTGGTCTCCGTGGTCCACTTTGTTGTAAGCAGGGTCTGTCTTGTTTTGCTGCTGGAAGCTCCTGACGAACTGACTTACAGCCTCCAGAGCTGCCTGACTCCATCTGCTACTGCCATAGACGTGCTGGGATCACAGACCCGTGCACCACCTGTATCTGGGCTTTAGGTGGGTTCTGGGAATCTGAACTCTGGTTGTCACAGCTTCTCCACAAAGTTCTTTTAACTACTGAGCCATTTCCCTGCCAATGCCCCCCCACCAGCCCCCGCCGTACTCGCTGTCTGTGGTGGTTCGATTCAGGCGTCCCCCATAAACTTAGGTGTTCTGAATGCTAGGTTCCCGGCTGATGGAGATGTGGGAATTAATGCCTCCCGAAGGCAGTGTATCATTGGGGGCGGGCTTATGGGTGTTACAGTCAATTTCCTCATACCAGAGTCTGGCAACTCTCCTATTACTGTTGCCCACCTGATGTTGGCCAGGGGATGATGTCCACCCTCTGCTCATGTCATACTTTTCCCTGGCCATCATGGAGCTTGCCCCTCGAGTCTGTAAGCCAAAAGAAATCCTTTTTTTCCCAAAAGCTGCTCTTGGTCAGGTGATTTCTGCCAGCAGCGCAAACCTGACTGCAACGGTATCTATCCACGGAGAATGGATTGGCGCTAAGGGTGGAGAAGCATGGAAGAAACAAACACAAGAGCCAATTATGTTAACCATCCAGGCAGGAAATGTCAGTGAATTGGACCAAAGTGGAGGTAGAGAGAAATAGCAGATTAAGAAATAAAAAGTAACTGGATTTTCTAATAACTTGCTTCCTTTCACTCGGTATTTCACAGAGTATCAGTGAACATCGTAGACAAAATCCCTGGAGTTTACATTCTGGTACATAAATAAAGACGTAACTGGAAACAAGAATTTGGAGATTTAGTAGCATTTAAGCAGATGGAAAGGAAGAGAGTTTTAGGTCTAATTAGTGATTCAAGCCAAATTTCAAAGCAATGGGCATTTAGGAAGTAGCAGGACATTATTGCCAAGCCCAGAATTCCTATAAAGGGTATTGTACAAAAGCCTTTGGGATTGTTTAACTTTTCCTAAAGTCAACAACAACAAAAAAGCTATCTGTGGTTTATGAGCAAAGATGCAACACAATCAAAAACTATTTAGGGGGAAATGACCAGAAATAAAGAATTAGAATTATCCTGTTCACAGGATGCCAGGCCAAGAAGGGCAACTTATTTTCAAATTAATGGTCTCTTTTTTTTTTTTTTTTTTTTTTTTTTTTTGAGGTAGGGTCTCACTCTAGCCCAGGCTGACCTGGGATTCACTATGGAGTCTAGGGTGGCCTCAAACTCACGACGATCCTCCTACCTCTGCCTCCCAAGTGCTGGGATTAAAGGCGTGCATCACCACGTCCCGGCACAAATTCATGATCTTTTATTTCATTAAATAAAGAACTTTTTCGTAATAAGATTTTGCATTAGTTGACTATAACAGTCCAACAAAGGCAAGTTTAATATTAAAATGTATCATTCATAAGTGCTTTTATGTTGTAATTTCTCCTCCTTAGCAGCCACAAGGCAGGCTTATGTAGGCTTTCCCTAATTAATAAGGAAATTTTTCCCCAGAAGCAATGTGGTTCTCTTCTGTGATCACTGGAAAGATGGATGGCAAAATAAAAAGACTGTCTACAGTTTGATTTGGCCTAGCCACGTACCTGGCTTATTGTGCAGTGCACTTGCCAAAAGCCACTATTATAATCCCAGGCAGGAAGCCCAACCCACAGCAGGAATATTTGCAATTCTTCCACTGAGAAGATTTTTCTGAGACAGGGTCTTATTATGCAGCCTAGACTGCCCTAAACCTAACGGTCCGCTTTCCTCGCCCCCCTGAGTGCCGAGATTAGAGGTGTTCACCACGACACCTGGCTTCTTCCTCTGAAATTATAACTGTGTGTATTTAAAATAGTAGCTCAGACTATCAATTTTCTGTTCTAAGATGGGACCTTTGTGATTAATACAGATGACATTTGCACCCCTGAAACCAGAATCTGGGGCTGGGTTGACGGTTCTATCAAAAAAGTGCTTGTTGCACAAGCATGAGGGTCTGAATTCAGATCTCCAGCACCCACACATTTGTGTATAGGCGTGGTGATAATGAAGACCTGTAACCCCAGAGCTCTGGACAGGAGACAGGATAAACCGACGAGCTATAGTGGCCGAAGCAGTAAGCTCTATGTTCAACGAGAGACCGCGTCTCAATGAAGCGGAGAACAATGGAGGAAAGACCCAAAGGTGACTTCTGGCCTCCACATGTATTGCATACATACGCACCTGCACACACGTGTGCATCCACACACACAAATACGCATACCGCTCACACATACAAAGAAGAACAAGGAGGAGGCGGAGGAAGAAGAAGAGAAAATAGCACCCTGTGGTTCTAACTACCGGCTTTAATTTTATTTTTATTTGTTTATTTGACAAAGAGTAAGAGGGAGAGGGAGAAAGAGAGGGGGAGAGAGAGAGAGAGAATGGGCGCGCCAGGGCCTCCAGCCACCGCAAATGAACTCCAGGCGCATGCGCCACCTTGTGCATCTGGCTTACGTGAGTCCTGGGGAATCAAACCTGGGTCCTTTGGCTTTGCAGACCAATGTCTTAACTGCTAAGCCATCTCTCCAGCCCCTGACTACCTGGTTTACAAGAGGTTTTTCTCTGCCCTGTAGCTGATTCCAAGGGCCTCTGGGAAGGAATTCTTGGAGACTGTTGCCATACCGTGGCGCGGTGCCTTCCTCATTGCCACCAGCAAGATTGAAGAGGCTTTTGTCTTGCTTTCTGCAAATAAGCCTTTCTAGAACTTAAAAAGTCTGCTCTCACCTGAGCTGAACAGTGGAGACAGCATTCACCACCACTTTGTCTTCTACTCTTTCCCACTGAGTGTGGTGTGCAATGCTTGAACTCTTAAGGAAGTCTGCTTTATAGATTTGGGGGGGATAAAGTGCAGAGATGGGTGTAAAAAATATATAAGAAGAAATGTAAACAATGAGAGAAAGAGAGAAGAGCATAGCCTGTGCTCATGAAACAGTTCCTAAGCCTTCACAGGACATGAAAGATAAATTGTCCCTCAAGTAGGGATGCGGAAGGATGTTTGGTGGCTCTACAAGGAAACAAGCCACTCCACAAACAACTAGGAGAAACAAAACCGTGGTTTTCACATACTTAAAGGATATCTGCCAGAAAGATACAACACGGCTTGCTTTTCCTGGCTGAACACAGACTTCACTTTCCAATGATCTTGGCAATGACTCTGCAAAATCTAATTAGTTCACACCCTCTCCAAGCTTAATTTTCTGAACAAATTTAACAAATATTTAACCTTTAGCCACACTTTGCCATGTCTCCGAGTTTTTTTTTTCCCCCAAAGTGCATGAGCATACGTGCTTGATCTCATGTTTCACCCCATGAGACAAATTAATGAGTTCATCCACCAATTTTGCTAATGCTTTTGGGTATAGATAGCAAATTGTATCTGCAATATTTCCTAAGCATTTGTTTAAAATAAAATAAAATAAAGGCAAACAAGCAAACAAAAACCAAATGTCGCTCAGGGAGGAAAACTTGAATAGCAGAATGTGAAAATACCAATATGGCATTTCCCTTTGTCTTTTTTTTTTTTTTTTTTTTTGAGGCAAGCCCAACAGAGTGCCTTTTTATTTCTTTTTTATGTTTTATTTTATTTTATTTTTTCATGTGAGAGTGAGAGACAGAATTGGCAAGCCAGGGCCTCCAGCCACTGCAATCAAACTCCAGACGCATGTGCCCCCTGATGTGTATATACAACCTTGCACGCTTGCATCACTGTGTGTATCTGGCTTACATGGGACCTAGAGAGTTGAACATGAGTCCTTAGGCTTTGCAGGCAAGCACCTTAACTGCCAAGCCATCTCTGCAGCCCCTCCCCGTTTTGTCTTTTAACGCAACTTGCACGGAAAATCTCACAGCATGTACCACGCACACTCTGAATCTCATGCAATACATTTCCAGTTTACTCAGGTCCAAAAGATTTGGTTATCCTTCCCAAAAGATCCACAGTCTCAGAGTATTATCAAAGTTTAATTCTAATTCACAGTTTGTCATCTCCTAATTCAAAGAGCTGAGAAAGGCAGGAGAAGTCTCTCTCGTTTTCTTCACATCTAAGGGAGGAGAAGCATCTGGAAGCACACAAATGAATCGCGGAGGCAAGGGGAGTTAAGCAGAGCTCAGCTATACCCAGGGATCAAGGAACTAGCTAATTGGAGGAAAGACTCCACTGGCATCTTCGGCCTTTTAATTGCCTTTGGTATCAGAGTTTCAAGGAACAGAAGGTAAAAAAAAAAAGGAAGTAACTGCCGAGGAGGCAACCTTTGGTGAGGAGAATGAAACCAAATGTTTTAAGCAGGTGCTTTGCTTCTTAATGTAGACCACAAATTGCTTAAGCCTGGGATCAAACTCACCCCCGACTCCCAGGAGAAGTGCATGCTGGCCTGGCCCTGAGGAGCCCGGCTTGCGGGAGGGGCGTGCGATCAAAGAGCCCTGGTTCTCTCTTGGCCTTGAATGCAATGGGATTTTGCTGAGCTGGGCACGTGAGGGTTAAAGAGAGAACTGCAGCGTTTTGGGTACAGCTGCAAGCCATTAACAGCTCTGAGAGCATTTTGGTAACTCAGAGGGTGGGTGGCCTGGCAGGGCTCCTGGATCCGGTGTGTAATCACAGACTCGAAGCACTGGGAGGGGTTTTACTGCCACCTCCCACCCAAGACAGAAATCCCCTTACAACTGCTCCGCCTGCCTTCTCCGCCAAGGGCCCCGCTCTCTCTTCGTGAGGCAGCCCATTCCTTCCAGGGCAACGTCAGTTCCTAGAAAGTTCTTGGCAGAATTTTACCTGCGTGGAAAGTTTACCCTTTACATCCAGCCCTGTGGTATCCTAGCCCACAACAGTGCTAATAATGTAAACACAGGGATAGGGCTGGAGAGATGGCTTAGCAGTTAAGACACTTGCCTGCAAAGCCAAAGGACCTCAGTTCAATTCTCCAGGACCCACGTGCACAAGGGGGCGCATGCGTCTGGAGTTTGTCTGAAGTGGCTGGAGGCCCTGGTGCACCCATTCTTTCTCTCTCTCTCTCTGAAATAAATAAATTAATTTAATTAAATTTTTAAAAAAAGACAAGGATCACACCGCCTCCAAATTCTTGCCAACCATGACTCCTACTGAGTGGTTTCCAGCCTGCTCACTGAGGACCCTGCTAGTGTTCAAAGCCCTTCTTGAGAGCAGAACCAGAATTGGAAGTGTTCCTTCCCACCTAGAGTGTCATCCATGTCTTTCAGGGCAGGGCTTTTGATCTTTGTGTGTGAGAGCATATGTGTGCGTGTGAGTGCTTGCATGCCCATAGGATGTGTGTGGAGGAAGAGGACAACCTCACCTTCCACCTTGTTTGAGACAGTCTCTTGCTGTTCTGTTCACTGGGGTGGCACTGGGCCAGCTGGCCTATGAGGTTCTGGGATTACAGAGGCCGAGTTACAGCGTCCAGCCGTATGTGGGTTCTGACAAGCTGAACTCAGGTCCTCACACTTGGGTGGCAAGTGTCTTGCCCACTGTGCCAGAGCTCCAGTCCAAGGCAGAACTTCCTAAATGGTTTCCACTCGTGACCCCCCCTTTTTTTTAATTTTTTTTTGTTTGTTTATTTATTTGAGAGCGACGGAGAGAAGGAGGCAGAGAGAGAGAGAGAGAGAGAGAGAGAGAGAGAATGAGAATGGGCGCGCCAGAGCTTCCAGCCTCTGTAAACGAACTCCAGATGCGTGCGCCCCCTTGTGCATCTGGCTAACGTGGGTCCTGGGGAATTGAGCCTCGAACCGGGGTCCTTAGGCTTCACAGGCAAGCGCTTAACCGCTAAGCCATCTCTCCAGCCCTCGTGACCCCTTTTAACGTAAGAAATGGTCATGCAATCCTCCATATATAGATATACAAATATACAACTCAAACATGCACTGATAAAAAAAACAATCACAAAAAAATTTTTGGCCAGGCATGGTGGTACACACCTTTAATCCCAGCACTCAGGAGGCCGAGGTAGGAGGATTGCGGCAACTTAAAGTTTAAGAAGCTTTCCCAGGGAACATCTTTGCAAAGAGGCATAAAAAGGATGCTCTTTTTTATATTGGTCAGCAAAGTATGTTTTCCATCTCACCCCAGGCAAGCCCTCAGCACCAGAAGGCTTGCCCATGGCATAGGACTAGCCTGCAACCACTGTGACACAGAGAGAAAAAACAGGGAGGCGAGACAGGCATGGCCACACTTCCCAGGTTCTCCCTGCAGCATTCCCAGCTTTCTGAGTATGGAGGCAGAAGACGACGGACGGATGGCTCCCACAGTGACCCAACACCAAGACCTAAAGCAGCCTCCAAGCCGCTGTCAGAATATCTCCTCATATCCAAAGACCTTCCTTTGGGTCCCCCCACATCCTGCACAGATCCCAAGTGCTCAAGCCACCTGCAGAGCCGGACCCAATCGAGCCAATCTTAGCTCCCTCCGACCCAGCACCCCAGTGGAGCTGATCCATCTCCCTCCCACCCAGCTCCAGTATAAAGCCCCCAGCTCAGCAAATCACCTTTCCTCAGCCATCTCTGACTGGGAGGTGATGACCTCTTATCTTTCCTGGGAAGCCTTTCCTGCAAGGCTGTCTGAGTTTCCTCTTCCTGGGGTCCACACAGAGCACCTGAAAAACAAGGGGTACTCTCCTCCTATTGACTCACAATGACAGCTCTGATCATGAGAGGCAGATCTTCTCCCAGAGTTCTCTGCAATTAATTAATTGTCCAAGTAAGCACAGGAATCAGTCTTGGGTTTTGCTTTTAGCATATTAAACACAATGGATGGGCATTGTTCTTTTGGCCTGAAGAATGGCCTAGCTCCACTGTTACCTTCACGACATGGAAGGGAGGCGGGGCTGGCCACACGCGTGCAGGCTCCTAAGGATTAAGTGAGTGAACGGACGTGACCGCACAGAGTCACCTCATGCAGAAGGGGTAACTTTGACCTCATTTTGTATTCCCAGCTGTGCCTCAGATTGGCTGTGATGTCAAAGCTGGAAAGATCGTCAACCCCGAGTTCATGGTGAGATGCCCAGCAGGATGCCAAGACCCCAAATACCATGTCTACGGCACTGACGTGTATGCGTCGTACTCCAGCGTGTGCGGGGCTGCGGTGCACAGGTGAGTGGCTCTGGGGGGACTTAGGAACCTGCGAGCCATGCGCTGCTGGGGCCCTTGGTGCCAGGCTGCTGTAGTTAGCAAGCAAAATGATAGAAAACTCCAGCTCAGTCTCCTGTATTTTATTTACAATCTTACCTCCACAGGATGTCCCAGAAGTCACGCAGAACCCTACGTTGCCTTCCGTAGTACTCTTAGAAAAGAAAATGCTGGGCTTCTCTTTCCCCTTTGATGAGGAAGGAAGAACGCTACTACTGCTCCTTCATGGTCATGACAAAGAAAATAAAGTTCTCCATGACGTGTACCACCTTTTTAAACTTTTTATTGGCAAAAACCGTGATAATAATTCCTTCTGTTTCTTATTTTCTACCTGTATCTGTTAGGCAAGAAAATGGTAGGAATGTGGCCCAGGAATGCTCAGAAGTTTATAGGGAGATATATATATATACATATACATATATAATCAGAATTGTGGTGCTGGCCTGGAGACAAAGGGGAGTGAGAACACTGAGAAAGAGGGTGACAGGTGTGGCCAGCTCTCACTCTGGGATCCAGGAAAGGAGGACAGTAGGCATGGTACGCTTTGAACTGTCACTGCTTAAATGAAGAAAGGCAAAAGTGACCTTAATAGACTTGTCAGACCCCTTTTTGTTAAGTTTGGAGCCAAACACAGAGAAGTGCAATGTTTCCTTAAAATCTTCCATGATGTTCCCATGTGTATGGCCAGCACCTCCCCTACTTACCGCATTTATTCTTCACAATTCCCCTAAGTAGTATCTACTCCCATTATGCACAATTTAAAGATGAAGACAGGCTGGGCATGGTGGGACACGCCTGTAACCCCAGCGCTCGGGAGGTGGAGGATCACGAGTCCAAGGTCATCCTCCGTGACACAGAGTTTGAGGCTAGCCTGAGCTGCATGAGACCTTGTCCTAAAAAACACAGCAAACAGCAACAGGAACAGTACATAAAGACAGCCTGAGCAGCTTGCCTTAGGACATGCCATTGAAAGTTGTCAGAGCAGAATCCGGAGCCCCGGTCCAGCAGGCCACTGTGCCCATGCCCCTGACTACCACACACAGGCCTTTGGACACAGCTAGTGGGCGCTGGATGTGGTTTCTGAATTATTCAGGCATCTGGCACCTCTTTTGCTTCTCTTTATTTCACATAAACTAGTTGGATGTTCAGCTATGTCTCTGCCAGGAGAGGACAGAATGTAAAATTCATCCCTTTCAAGGTAGCTAGTCAGTAGACTCTGAACTTTGGAGGAACCAGAAAAAAAAAATTGTGCAGTGGATATCGTTTTTTAAATTTTTTTTTTTAATTTTTGTTTATTTATTTGAGAGAGACAGGAAAAGGGAGAAAGAGAATGGGCACGCCAGGGCCTTCAGCCGCTGCAAACAAACTCCAGATGCATGCGCCACTTGGTGCATCTGGCTTATGTGGGTCTTGGGGAATTGAACCTGGGTCTTTGAGCTTTGCAGTCAAGTGCCTTAACCACTAAGCTATATGTCCATCCCCCAGGATATAGTTAAAGAATGTTTAGTCAGGGGCTGGAGAGATGGCTTAGTGGTTAAGAATGGCTAGTTGGTTGTATTAGGTACACACCTCTCCTTCCCCCAAGACCTTGGAAGGAGATGAGCTCACTGGTATTACAGTAGACAATGACATTTCTACAGAGGCTGAGCCTGCCTTAACATTGCCTGTATTTTTCCACTTGTGATCCTCGATGATGGATACCTTATTTTCTCTGGCACTTTCTGGCTCTTTCCTGCTCTTCTGTTTTTTTTAAGCAGAACAGTGACCCAAGACTGAATTTGACCTGAGCAGGAATATTATCAAAATGAGAAGTAATCTTTGCATCATGCTCTGATTCTGTCCTTTTAATTTCATTTTAATTCTGAGGCTACTGTGAGCATCCCCATTAATTACCACTTAAGAATACCATTAGCAACCCCAATTAAGAAGACTTTGATTCAGGTGAAGATTAGAACTCTTTCCTGTCTCCTGACTTCCATCCCAGAACCTAGGTAACACATTTACATGAGAACTGGAGAGGCCCAAGCACAATTTAACATACAAAATGAGGGAGACATAGGATGTATGGGAGTCTGGGTTAGAAAAAGCCTTTGTGAAGGATGGACACATGCTTGGGGTAAAAATAAGAAGGGTTGGGCTGGAGAGATGGCTTAGTGTTTAAGGTGAATGCCTGCAAAGCCTAAGGACCCAGGTTTGATTCTCCAGGTCCCACATAAGCCAGATACACATGGTGGCTCATGCATCTGGAGTTCGTTTGCAGTGGCTAGAGGCTCTGGCGTGCCCATTCTTACTTCCTCTATCTCTCTCTGTCTCTAATAAATAAATTCAAAAGAAAATATTTAGAAAATAAATAACTAAATAAGAAGGATGTTCAAAGGAACAGACTCTGCAAGCCCCAGGGTGTGTCATGGGTGTAGGAACTCAGTAAAAAGAATACAGATGAGGAAGGAGAGCTTGAACGCTATTTCATCAACAGGACTGACTACTTAAGCAACCAGATGCTATTGTGGCTTCCAGGACCAGTGACTGAGAGAGCACAGTGACTTTTTAGAAAGAGGTAACACTACCCATCAGGAGGATGAACAGAAGTCTTAAGAAAAAATTGGAATTTGGGAAGCTCTTACCTTTGTTTTTCATGAACAAAGAGTCTCTTTTCCAAAGGCAAATATAAGACATAGACAACGTGAGTGGACAGTGTCCTGGGGCTTCAGTCACTGTCCTGCCAGAACCTCCCACAGTCAGAACAGGGAGGTAGGAGTGAGCCCCACTTTGGTTTAGAAATTCAAGTTAGTTTGAATTAAAGAATTTGATATGGGCCAAGCATGGTGACGGACGCCTTTAATCCCAGCACTCGGGAGGCAGAGATAGGAGGATAGCCATGAGTTCGAGACCACCCTGAGAATACAGAGTGAATTCCAGGTCAGCCTGAGCTAGAGTGAAACCCTACCTCGAAAAAAATAAAAGAATTTGATATGTATATATGATATCATACTTACATATCTTCTTATAATTCACTATTTGATTCTTTCAAACCAAAGGGATAAAAGACATAATGAGGCATTATATTTATATTTTGGCTGAGTCTCATCTTAAACTAACCTCTAAATTTAAAGTGGGGCCAAGTGGAGAGAAAAGAGAGCTTTTTCTGAGACAGAGCAATGAAGAGGTCATCTGTCCCTCCAAAGTTGGCCCAGCGGTTTCCCGTCTCATGTCTCTGAGCCAAGGAACAGACAGACCTTCAGTTTGTCCCAGACCGCAGGCACCAGGATCTGGAGGGAGGTGACTGAATGTCAACGCCACGCGGAGCCGAGGGACCCCGGGGAAATGGCACTTGTCTTGCTCTTTTAGAGAATGGGGACACAAAGAAGTCACACTTACATCCACTGCTTTGATCCCCCACCCTTCTCACTAGTGGAACCACAGCCTCCCATCCCCCATCCTATGCTCAAGTATGTGCCATCCTATCCAGCCTCATTGTATCAAAAACATCCACACACTCCAGTCAGTCCCACTCACACAACCCAACTTTATTCTCCGCTCCAAGAGGAAAAAAAAAAATCGCACAGGAATGGAACAATTCTGATCTACACCTGAGCCAAAGTAGATCCTCTTCGTCTGAGTAAGCATCACAAGGGACGCAACAGATACAAGGCTTCTGACTCCTAAACAAGAGTGTGGGTGCAATCACAAAGTGCCTCAAAAGTCAGCTCACTGCACAATGGGATAGAAGCTCAAGGGTAGGATAATTTCTTAGGAGAAAGAAAATGGTATTTTTATTTCTGGTTTCCCCATTAATTGTAAGTAGAAAGAGCATGGGTGATTTTTTTTTTAAATAATTAGAAGCTTTAGCCCTGGCCAATCATGTGCTGAATTCCTCCTAAGAGGAGGCAGAGAGAAGACAGGTCTGATGAGCCTGTTTCCACATATAAACACTCACGACAGTCAACCTCAGGCTCCCAATATCAGGTCAACCAGTTCCTGAAATCCTGAAAGTTTGACAATTGGCTCCCCAAAGCTAGAAGTGGTCCTCCAAAGCACCTGATAGGTCACCTATACAGAAGCATAAATCACTATCCTTTTCATAATAAAATTTTCCACTTAGGCAGGTGGTAAAATTAATTAATTCCACAGAGTGTTATGATACAAGAGAGAACAAAAATCAGAGATTAAGTTGTGAGAGCAAGATTCAAAGGGGGTTAGAGTAGCAAGGGGGTATAAAGATCTCTATGGGGAAAAACATTGTAAACAGAGGGGTCCAGAGGAACCAGCAAAACTCAACCGAGAGCTGGAAAGATTGCTCAGTGATTAAGGCACTTGCCTCCAAAGCTTAACAACCTGGGTTCGATTCCCCAGCACCTATATAAAGCCAGATGCACAAAGTGGGGCACGCATCTGGAGTTCATTTGCAGTGGCAGGAGGCCCTGGCATGCCCATGTTCTCTCTCTGTGTATGTCTCTGTCTCTCTCTCTCTCTCTCTCTCCCTCTTTGTCTATATCTCTCTGCTTACAAATAAATAATAATAAACAAAATAGTTTTTAAGTTTGAGGACAGGACATAGAGAGACCCTGTATTAAAAATAACAACTAAAAGAAACCATAGCAACCAAACGATGAGAATAAGAAAGCCATGGAAAAATAAATTTGAGACATAGTAACAAAGAGAAATTTCTAACAGAATTATAGATTATGTTTTCAAAAACAAGACAGTTGACCTGGGAGGGCAGATGCCAGGTTGAGGAGTAGGGATGTCATTTTTGTGATACGGGATTATGGGGTAACTCTTAAGAATGATGGAACTTTTCTTGGCTCTTGGAGGGGGGCTTTTAACCCAGGAGTTAGGGTGCCAGACACTCACAGTCACTCAAAACTTCTAATTGAGTGGTTAAGATGCTTGCCCACCAAGCCTAAGGACCCAAGTTTGATTCCCCAGGACCCACGTAAGCCAGACATACAAGGTGGCACATGCATCTGGAGTTCATTTGCAGTGGCTGGAGGCCCTGATATACCCATTCTTTCTATCTGCCCCCTCTCTCAAATAAATAAGTATTTTAAAAAATAGGTAAAAAATAGGAGATAATGGACTCCAGGTTCTTGTTGATGAATTCATGAATTCAATGGATGAAATACATGGGCCATTGAGGGTGAGGTTTGGAAGATTTTATTATAGAGCTCAAGAGAAGGAAAAAGGCAGGGCTCCTGTATAGCAAGATTTCTTTTAGGAAAGAAAGTAAAGCAGAAAGCTCCCAACTTGGAAGGGGTCTTGAGAGGGTAATCCATATGGAGACTTGGATCAGGATTTCTTATTACCTTGGCGATGTAAACCAGGCGTCAAGCTGGGGTGAGCTTTACTGATTAAGTTTAAATGCGTACAGAAGACCTTGAGTGGTTGGTATGTCAGGGAGAAGAGCACAGACTGAGAATAAGGTTTTGCTGGATGGGGGGAATGAGCTGGTCAGTCCGGTTCCCATACCAGGTGTTCTTTCTGGTTTCTAGAAAAGGAAATCTCTTAGGGAAAAAGAGGTAAGAAAAAAACAGACCCTCCCCCACAGGCTCAAGGGCATTTCTTGCTCTTAGCCAATCAAAGCCTGTTCACTTTGTGGGCGCTTCCACCCCAAACTGTGTCACTGCCAATTTCTAGCTTCTGTTCTGTTCTCCATCTCTTGGGGAGTAGACTCCAGGTCGTGGAAAGGTTTTTCTTAACCTCACTGCCTTCATGGGAAACAAACACCCAAGTTCGATCATGTGCTGCTTGTGAGCAGTGCTTCTGTTCCTCCTCTTATATGCATATATATATATATATATATTTTCTTTTCGTAGTGGTGTGCTTGACAATTCAGGAGGGACAATACTTGTTCGGAAAGTTGCTGGACAGTCTGGTTACAAAGGGAGTTACGCCAATGGAGTTCAGTCCTTATCCCTACCACGGTGGAGAGAATCCTTCATCGTCTCAGGTACGGCCACACACAGGAGAAACTGCTGAACACAAGGGCTTGGGGTGGCCTTCAGGATGAAATATCCCCTTAGCTTTTGCTTGTGGCTTACCTCATTCCATAAAAATCTGAAGCATTCATTTGCTTAGTAACTAGGGTCGTGAAATAATAAATTATAATTAGATGATAAACCACTACAAAGTTGAAGTTGGAAATATTAAAAGCACCAACTGCTCATTTTTAATATACTACAGCTAACTATAAGTCCACTCAAACTATTAATAGGGTGAATTACATTTAATAACTTGGCGTTTTAACTAGTTTTGTAGTTAGGCCAAATGTATCATATCTACAACACTATCCCTTGAGATCTTCTGTAAATGGATAGTTGCAGGCATATGCTTAGAGAGAGAACTGAGCCACAATTTTATTTTAGATATTTTTTAAATTATTTAACTGACTGCTTCAGTATTCAACCAGTTCTCCATATCTATTCACACAGGAGTTTTAAAATGTTCACCACCCTCCAAATAAAATAAGAATCAATGATCTAATGACCATAGTGTGGTTTCACATAACAAAATAATGAAGTGTCTTTGTACCATCATGACCTGCCATCTCACTCTTTTTATTTCTGTGAATTTCCCAACCAAATCTTTTATCTTAGAGATGCATAAGGAAAAAGAAAAGAAAATATTTAATATACAAAAGGTTATTGTTCAATGAAAACTCATATTCCTTTTACCTAGATTCCCTAATTGTTCATTCTTATCCCATTTTTCTCCCCCCCACCCTGTTTATCATTCATGTATACCTAGTCCTGAAAATAAGCTGCAGGTCATATAATTATCTGTAACTACTTCAGTACATACCTTGCAGGAACAAGAACATTTTTCCTAAATAACAACTTATACAAGTACCACATCTGAAAATTAACAGTAGTACAATGTAACTAATAAATGGTTTTTATTCAGATATCTGCTTGATAAGTTCTTACTGCTTTGAACCCACTATCTGATCAAAGGTGATGCCTAGCATTTAGTTCTTATCTATTGAATCTCCTTTAATTTTTTCATTAACTACATCCTTTTGTCATGCATATTATTGACGTCTGTGAAGTCCTGACCAGTTGTCTGGTAGCACGTACTACAGCACAGACCAAAACTACGCCAACTGTTTCCTCACAATTGGGTTCAGCTGAAATAGTTTGAAAGGGTGGCTGGGATCAGATCACAGTCTCCCCACTGTGTCACAACACAATGGCCACATCAAGGGTCCACACTGCCATTTTCTCTGATTGTCGCCAAACTTGATCGGTTGTATCCGTTAACATTTCTTGAAAGCCAAGATATTTGTAATTAATAAGAAATCTCTAGGGTGATAGTTTCAATACCTAGAGTCATTTGTTCTCCCCAAAATCTTACTCTGTGGTTTTAATATCTATTTCCTATCCCGTCTCTAACAAGTATGACATCATTGCAGTAGTCTCTCAGAATCAAATATGGGCTTGTGAATCTGCAGGCTGCCCACGTTCCCTAGAAGAGATGATATAGTATTTGCATATAACCTGTGCACATCTCAGCTACCTTGTATCATCTCTAGGTAATTGTGACATCTAACAATGCAAATGCATGTAGATCATTGTTACACTATACTGTTTAGGTAGTGCTAACACACACACACACACACACACAAAGTCTGTGCATGTTCAGAACAGGCATAACTTCTTTCCAAATGTTCTTAATTGGCTGTTAGTTGAACCCATAGATTTGGATCCTAGAAAACAGGGCGAACTCTAATTGCGAAATTATCATTTTTCCTACTTATGTCATTCCTTGCACATTTAGTAGCTAGGATTCTTGTGTAAAGAAGAGCTTTCTGCCCCTCTGCACATTTTTCTAAATGAGAACTAGGGGACCCTGGGATTTTGTTTTTAAAATCTGCATGTTATGATTGTCATTATTCTCTGGTACTCGTGTGTCATGAGATGGGCCAGTGGAAGTCCCCCATTCTTTCAGCATGTGGGGGACTTCCACATAACATCCTAGCTCACCAGCTTCTGCGGCTTGGGACCTGAGCCCCCTGCCCATTTTCTCTCAGCAAACTCCCTGGGATGTTTTTGAGAAAGGGGGAGAGTGAGAGTCAGATACAGAGAGAGAGAAAAACATGGATGTAACAGGGCCTCTAGCCACTGCCAATGAACTTCAAATACATGCACAACCTTGTGCATCTGGCTTGCAAGAACTGGAGAATTGAACCTGAGTCCTTAGGCATCGTAGGCAAGCACCTTAACCACTAAGCTATCTCTCCAGCCCTCATGGAATTTTAAACCAGATTCTCGTTCAACCCTGCCTGGCCTCCCAGTGAGATTAGAGGTCATGAGATTGTCCTAAGAAGAAATTGCATGTACAAAGCGAAAAATTTCTAATCATAATGCATAGGTCAATCTAGACTGATTTTCTGATGCCACTAGGAATCCCAGGCCACAAACCCTCACTATCCTCCACCCATCATAGTTGTGACAAAACTGAAAACAGACCTTTTAGGAATCTCCTCAAATTGAGCGATCCTTGCTTCCCTTGGCATGCTAAATTCTACACACGTGGGGTTTAAATTAGACTGCTCTCTTTATGAGATCATGGAAGACACCAGCCAAGGAACGGGCCTTAGCTTCATAACAACGTATTTAGAGCAGAGGTCATGTATAAAAATGTTGGTGTCTAAGTTCAAGGGTGTTGAGGTAGTGCTATAATCTCTCCACAGTTTACCAAGTAACTCCCACCCAAGTATCAGCAGTGCCTACAATCCAAGAACCACACCAGAGGCTTAGAAGAGAGCCTCACCCCTACAGAGTACAGATATTTGGGTCTTTTTAAAAAAAAAAAATGAAAATCAATCTGTTGAGATAATTCCCTATAAATCTCAATTTCCATCTTCTCTCATTCTGCCTGGTGATATTTAATGGCAAACCCTTTTGGCCAGGGACAAACAGCATTTGTGCTTGTGTGATAGGTAGAAGGTCTCTTGAATGAACAAGTTACGGACAGCACCGTTGAGAAAGGCTACAGCCAAGGACTCCTCACTGTCCACAAGTCCACAGCCAACAGGTTTAACTGGATCAGGTTTCAGAACCCTCCTCAGAAAGTTCTGGCCCCTATGGCACCTTTCTCCGGGTTTTTACTTCTAATATCTGCAGGTCCTCGTGCTCTCTTAATTGCTTTGGGGAGCTGCGAGATGGTGGGGGAGAGATAGATGTCACTTTTGGTCAGCACGTGCTTTGGACAGTACAGGCATGTGAGAGGTCGGTGAAGGTCCCTAGCACTGCCTGGCTGCTCCTTGGTCCTCACTGCAAGAACTAGAAGTCCTTTGCCTTCCAGATAGAACTGTGGGGTTCCAGTTGTGAAAAGACCAGGACGTGGAGGGAGGTGATGCCTCCGTGTCCACGGTGTAGCCCACAGGCAGCAGGCCCCCTCATGTGATCTGAAATAGCCTCCAGCATAAGCCTGGACATGGCCGAGGGCTGGGAAGTGACCAGCTCTGCTCCCAGGATGATTTTACTGAGGAGACATAAGTAGCGCCAGTTAGCATGAGGGTTCCCCTCATTTTGCCTTTGAATGGAACTTACTGGTAATTCCAGAATAAAATCTTTATAGGTATATGTAGCTCCAGAACATTTTAACTTGTATTGTTAATCAGATTCTATAAGTTTTTACAGGTAATTTAATTATGCTGTTTTCTGAATTAAAAAAAAAAATTAAAGAGTCTTCCACTGGAGGGATGGCTTAGCAGTTAAGGCACTTGCCTGCAAAGCCAAGGGACCTAGGTTCAACTCCCCAGGACCAGATGCACAAAGTAGCACATGCAACTGGAGTTCATTTGTAGTGGCTGGAGACCCTGGAGTGCTCATATTCTCCCTCTCTCCTCTCTCTCTCTCTCTCTCTCTCTCTCTCTCTCTCTCTCTCTTTCTCTCTCTCTCAAATAAATAAATAAAAAATAAAAAGTCTCGAAGATTATGGCAACTAATTCAAAGTATAACAGGGGCTGGGGTATAGCTCAGTGGTATAGCACTTGCCTAGTACTAGTGCATAAAAAAAATAATAAAAGAAGACTTAAAAGGTAAAGTAGAAACATAAACCTAGATTTTTTTTTTTAGTCTCAAGCCCTTCATGAGGCCTCACAATCCTGTGCCAATAGGCTACTTGGCACACTCATGGCACACTCCATTCTGGTGCCCTTCCTCCACTCTGCATAGCACCCCTCGCCACCCTCTGAAAGCACCCTCTCAGACTGAGAGAGAGCTGGCAACTTTCGTGTGAACATGGTTAACACGTGGAACAAGTGACACTGAGGCAGAGGCAGCAAGACAACCCTCCCTTGCGAGATTGCTCCTTCTCGAGGCCTCCCTGCATGAGACACTGCTGGTTGCTCTGGGAACTTCGCAGCTCCCAGCTCAGATAAATGAACGTGCCTGGGGGGGACCCACAACATTTGAACACTTCTAGTTGAACAGTAGAGAGAGCCTAACGGCGGGTCTCTCTTGCAGAGTACCAGACTTGCAGCCTCTGCCGGCCATTTCAGTCATTCTGCGCTTTCTGCTCTGTTTCCCCCCCAGCTCAGTCACCTGATGTCTTCCTCCTTGCCCAGCATCTAAAGCCTTTCCCTGGGTGGGGAGGAACAAATGGCTTCCCCCCCACCCCCGCCACAAGGTGTCAGTACATGTACTGACTTTCAGGTTTCTCTTTTGCCTTGGACTTCATACGGGTCTGGCAAGGTCTGCGAAAGTAAGAAAAACGGCCATCCATCCATACATGGCCAGCACGTGACCTAAGAAGAAAGAGTGGAATGTTCCACTTTCATCTACTGTGGCCACTGAGCCCAGGAAGCTACCTGGATGAAAACTGTAGCTTACCACGTCACATCTTCCTGAGCAAAATAAAAGTAGCCAAGGTTAAGCGACTCTGAGTCTTGGACAGGTCTTGTTTCTACTCTAATGTTAACAAAAACAAATGCGGAACACATAGGAGCACAAGGCATTGTTTGACTTTACTGTTATAAGGGAGATGGATTTTACTACACTTCAGAGAAAGAAACTGAAAGAAGGGGCTGGAGAGATGGCTTAGCAGTTAAGCGCTTGCCTGTGAAGCCTAAGGACCCCGGTTCAAGGCTTGATTCCCCAGGACCCACGTTAGCCAGATGCACAAGGGGGCACACGCGTCTGGGTCTGCACCCATTCTCTCTCCCTCTCTGTCTGTTTGCCTCTTTCTGTCTGTCTGTTGCTTTCAAATAAATAAAAAATAAACAAAAAATAATTTTTTTAAAGAAACTGAAAGAAGGAATCTACTTATCAGTGCAGAACCATCTGAAAACTAACCCTACAAATAAATAATTTTTTTCTCTCACTTTTTTTTTTTTTTTTTTTTGCAGAAAGTAAGCCCCAAAAGGGTGTAACCTACCCATCAGCTCTTACTTATTCATCATCCAAAAGTCCAGCTGCCAAGGCAGGCAAGTGTTCACGCGTGATTTCACCTCAGCCTTACGCGTTCCCAGAGACAGTTCCGTGTGTTAGGAGGTGATGCGGAAAGCACCATCTTAACGGGTCAAGTCCCACCGCCCCGGCTGACTGTTTCAGCAGGTTCCTGGAGCGAGGTACAGGGGCCACCGGGGTCAGACAGCCCCGGCTCGGGAACTAACGATATCTCTCGTTTCCACAACTCCAGATCGTCTCTGCATGCGTGTTGTTGTGTTCACAGCTGAGTGAGTGTGGCCTGGAATGTTCCTGCGTGGTTGCTTTAGAAGATGGCATGCCATGCTGTCTGGAGATGCCCTCTGGCAACTGAAAGGAAACAGACAGGATGTACCTAGATGTAAAAGCCAAGGAGAGTAAGGAGAACCTCGTGGCTGGTGTGACAGCAGCAGGTCTAAATCCTGCAGCCCAAAGTCCTTCCACCACCTCTGCCCGCATCTAGGGGAACCACAAAAGGGGGGGGGACCACGGGGGGCCTCAGACCATGAAACCCCTCTGCGACTTGCTTTTCCACGGCTCGGTGTTTGCTTCCAAACCGGGCTGGGCAAGCTGACTTCGCTCAGGCTCTGTGTGTGCATGTCAGCTGGGCGTGATTTGGGAATCAGCCGGAGAAGCGAGCGCTTATTGAGTGTATACCGTGTGACAGGCATGGTACCCAAGTTCTTCCTTCCCTGGTCATTTGTAATGGTCCCCAGCAAGCATCCATATCGCTATTCCTAATGCACAGCTGAGGGAAACACAGCTCGGAGTTGACTTTCCCTTTGCCAAACAGCAAGGAAGCAGCAGGGCTGGGACTCAAGCTCTAGGAGGGCTAAGCCAGGTTTCCTTATGCTGACAACAGCGAGTACTGGGTCCCAACTCCATGAGCCTTTACGCATAGACACAGCGAGAGTTTTCTTATTTTCCCCCTAGTTACCACCTCGGGTGTATGTATCTTCAATGACTGGGCGAATGCGTGCTCACGTGTGCGCCAAGGCCGGAGGACAGCCTCAGTGCAGTTCTTCCAGAACGCAGCCCACCTTGTTTTGAAACAAGGTCTGGGATTCAGGTACACTAGACTGGCTTAGCTAATGAGCCCTAGGGATCCACCCGTCACCGTCTGTCCCCGTGCTATGATTCTAAGCAAGGGTGACCACACCTGGCTTTTTAAAGGTAAGTCCTGGGGGTCAAACTCAGGTCTCCATGTTTGAGATGAGCGATCTCCCCGCTTCCCCGGTGACTTTTTAATTGGTGCGGAGGAGAGCTACACGCGTTGGTTTAGTTGTAAAAAAAAACAGCCCTTCGCCTTTCACACCCACAAGCTGGCCGAAGGGTGGCCTCTTAAGGACCAGTTCTGAGACATGGCCTGTCATCTTTGGCGTGGGCACAGGGAAGGGGAACAGGTGCCAGAGGCCTCGTGAAGAGCCGCTGTCTGCCTCACCCAGCCCTGTGGCCTCTGCTCAAATACCCATTTCTAGGTAGGTGAAGTGTATGGGTAACTGCATTCAGTTTTATATAGTTCCTTCTTTAGAGGCATCCATTCTTTTCTCTTACCCCTGAACCCAGCAGCTCCTGAGCAGCCCCTGAACTCAGAAACATGGGAGCCCTGAGGTTCTCTTTGACCTGATATGGGGACTAAGAGCTCTGAAGTCACCTTCCTTTCCCTCTCACTCCACCTGCAGCCGCTCAGGGTCTCTGGCCAGGGACACTCTAATTGCCCCACTACCCTTCTCAGAGATCTCAGGGCAGAGAGAGAGTCCCCATGTCCAAGTAACCCGTCACCATGCCAAGGCCTCCCTTTTTACCCTGAGGTACAGAGTACTTCTAGACTCCCGAATAGTCCCTCGACGTCCCCGCCAAACTCCAGAGGCTCCTGCGGGGAACAAGGGAAGCCTACCTGTGCTGTGCCTCAGAAAGACCAGCAGGAAGTGGGGTGTCCCCTTCCCTTCCCTGTTGGTCTTGTATCATGACGAATGACTCTGGGGAACCTTCTTCTTTACTGGGGAGACAGCATGAAGGGAAGGAGGAGTATCCCTCTCCCCACTTCTTCTGAACCTTTCTCTGTGCTCACCGCCCTGAGGAGGAGGAGGGGCCTGGCGATGGCGCAGAGTCCCTCGGAACAGCCACGTGTTTAAGAAGGAAAGTGGCACCTTGCCTCGTGTACAGAGGGGCACTGGGGCCTTTCCAGCTTTCACTTTCATTCTGAATCGGGAAAATGGGGAAAGGCCCACAGGGGGACACCGTGGAACACAGCTAATCTGCTGAGCCCTTGCTCTGTGCCAGACATCTGCACTATGATATCCAATACCCTGAGGCAGAATGCCAGCATCTTCCCCTTCTTCAGATAAAAAACTGATCTTAGGTTTAGCAACTTGGCCAAGGGTGTGGGTATAACTGGTTCCTAAGAGACTCAGCGATTGGATCATCCTAAAACGGGCAAGCCTGCGGAGAGGAAGGGAGTGGGGAGAAGTCCCATGGCCAAGATATGCTGCAGATTACAGAATCTATGAACTGCCCTTATTTTCCCCATGGCCAAGATAATTCTCTCTCTTCCCACCAAGCACTGCGTTCTTATGCTGTGTGAGATGCTTGGTGGACCATGAGCTTTTTTTTCTTTCCTCTTTTTCTTTCCCTTTCTTTCTTTCTTTCTTTCTTCCTTCCTTTCCTTTAAGGCAGGCCCAACAGACTGGCCTTTATATATATATATATTTATATATATTTTTTTAATTTATTTGACAGGGAGAAAGAGAGGGAGAGAATGGGTGCACCAGGCCCTCCAGCCACTGCAAACAAGCTCCAGACGCATGTGCCGCCTTGTGCATCTGGCTTACGTGGGTCCTGGGGAATCAAACCTGGGTCCTTAGGCTTTACAGGCAAATGCCTTAACTGCTAAGTCACCCCTCCAGCTCAGACTGGTCTTTTTTTTTAAGATTTTTTTTAAATTTAATTTTATTTATTTGCAAGCACGCAGAGAGAAAGAGAGAGAGAAGAGAGATAGAGAGAGAATGGGCACGCCTAGGGCCTCCAGCCACTGCAAACAAACTCCAGACGCGTGCGCCCCCTTGTGCATCTGGCTAACGTGGGTCCTGGGGAGTCGAGCCTTGAACCAGAGTCCTTCAGCTTCACAGGCAAGCGCTTAACAGCTAAGCCATCTCTCCAGCCCCAGACTGGTCTTTTTTATGAGAGAGAGAGAGGGAGAGAATTGGGGAGCCTGACCCTCCAGCCACGGCAATCTACAGACCCAGGCGCCACCTTGTGCGCATGTGCAACATTGTGTGGGTGCGTCACCTTGTGCGTCCTGCTTAGGTAGGACCTGGAGAGTCAAACGTGACTCCTTACACTCTGCAAGCAAGTGCCTTAACCACTAAGCAATCTCTCCTGCCCCCTCCCCCACAGACTGCCTTTTTTTAATGCGAGAGTGAGAGAGAGAGAAAATTGGTGTGCCACGGCCTCCAGCCAGTGCAATCGAACTCCAGACGCACGTGCCCCTTGTACACATGCATGACCCTGCACACTTGAGTCACTGTGCGTCTGGCTCACATGGGACCTGGAAAGTCAAACAGGAGTCCTTAGGCTTCACATGAAAGTGCCTTATCTGCTAAGTCATCTTCCCAGCTACCCTGTTTTATTAATTTTCTGCTATTTAAATCTATAAATTATCAGGAACCATCATTAAAACACAACCATTGTGAGCTGGGGGGTGCACAGCGGGAAAAGTGCTTGCGAGGATCTGAGTTTGGATCCCAACAACCCACTTGAAAGTCAAGCCGAGCCGGGCGTGGCGGCGCACGCCTTGAATCCCAGCACTCGGGTGGCAGAGGTAGCAGGATCTCCATGAGTTCAAGGCCACCCTGAGACTCCATAGTGAGTTCCAGGTCAGCCTGGGCTAGAGTGAGACCCTACCTCGGAAAAAAAAAAAATTCAAGCCTGTAATCCCAGCACTGGGGAGGCAGAGTCGGGAGCCTCTGGGGCCTTGCTGCTGGTTGGTGTAGCTTAGGAGTGAGTCCTGCATCCAGTGAAAGCACCTGCCTCATCAAAATAATGCGGAGGAGCAACTGAGGAGGACGCCAACGTGGGATTCCGGCTTCCACACACACATGCACCACACATGTGGAAACATATACACACATGTACATACCACACACACACACACATGTGAACCCACCTACACACATGTATGTAACACATACCACACACGTGAAAATACCTACACACATGTACATGCCACACACACACCACACATGTGAAAACGCCTGCACACATGCATGTAACACACACATGAAAACTCCTACACACATGTATATACCACACACATACAAAAAATACACACAGGGCTGGAGGGATGGCTTAGCAGTTAAGGTGTTTGCCTGCAAAGCCAAAGAACCCAGATTCGATTCCCATGTAACAGGACCCACGTAAGCCACATGCACAAGGGGGCGCATGCATCTCGACTTCATTTGCAGCGGCTGGAAGCCCTGGTATGCCCATTCTCTCTCTCTTTCTCTCTCTCCCTCTCTCTCTCTCTCTCTCTTCCTCCTTCTCTCTCTCAAATACATAAATAAAAATTAAAAATATATATTTAAAAAATACACACAGCCATGACTGAGGTCACTTGTTCCCGTTAACTGTCTATGACAGTATTACCAGGTAATCCCATCATTTCCTTAATTCTGGATGACTCATATTTGTCAGAGTCTGAAAGACTACTCATCATTCATTCATTTGTTCAACGTCTTTTCAGCACCTCATTTGTGCCAGATCCTCAGCTAAATGAAGACATTTTATGCTTGGGGTCTCATTCTCTCTTTAAAACCACAGGTCCATGTGGAATGAGTTCTTACCAGTTCAAACAAAAAGTCCCAGAGAGATGGCTTAGTGGCTAAGCCGCTTGCCTGCGAAGCCTAAGGACCCAGGTTCTGTTCCCCATCACCCGCATAAGCCAGATGCACAAGGTGACGCGTGCGCACAAGATAGCACAAGCATCTGGAGTTTGACTGCTACGGCTAAGGCCCTGGAGCGCCAATTCCCTCTCTCCCTCTTTCTCTTTCTCTCTCTCTTTCATAAATAAAAGTCCAGTGAGAGCCATCTGAGAGTGTAAGGATGAAATTCCTTCAGAAACTGAAGGAGTCAGAAGAGGGGGTACATGAGCCAGGTACCTTTCAGGTCTCAGCATGCTGTCTAAAATGCTTTCTAGTCTCTCAGAGAACATGAGTTATAGGAAAATCAGGTTAGGGTGACCCCCCGCAAAAAAACACCCACTTCTACGGCAAATTATCTCAGCTGAACGTTCAAAGGCATCTTGATTGGTCTTGCGCAGCTCCCGCGGGGGTCAGACATTACCTGAGCTGTAAAACGCTGTCTCCCAGGCAGTTGGCTACCATTAGGTAAGCAGCTGCAACTTGCCTACAGCCTCTATTAACTCTGAGCGAAATAAAGACAGGGAAGTATTGATTTGCAGAGATTTACAGAAAAAAAGAAAAAAAGACAATGCAGAGTATTCCTGGGGCAGTGTATTCCTGGTTCAAAGGCCAGAGATGCCAGGTGTGGTGGCGCACGCCTTTAATCCCAGCACTCGGGAGGCAGAGGTAGGAGGATCTCCGTGAGTTCGAGGCCACCCTGAGACAACATGGTGAGCTCTAGGTCAGCTTGGGCAAAAGCAAGAACCTATCAAAAAGAAAAAGTCAAGCTTAAGTTTACTGCAATAAGCTTCACTTCCCAGGAATCGCCTGCTCTTAGGACCCACACCCACCCAGGCCACCCCCTTGCCCTCCCTGAGAATAAAAGCTCTGGGGAACTCTCGAGAGACCTCAAGCCTCATTCAGGAATCCTGAAGTCACTCAAAACTAATCTTCCACTTGACTCCCTTTCCGTGAATCAAAAGCATGAATTTGGAACCAACCTGAGTCCAAATCATTCTCGTGCCCTTGAACATGTTACTTGCCTTCTTAGCAAGCCTGCTTCTTACTTTAAAATTAGGAATGCCTGTGTGACTTCTAAGATTGCGATGAAGATTAAACGTGAGTGTTAATGCAAAAAGATGCAAAAAGACCTTCAAGGTGCCGGAACACCATAGACGCTCCGTGAACATTACGTCTCCTGGCCTCATCTACAAGCCTGCGGCATAGCATGACTCAGTGGTAGAGAGGCCAGGTGCAAGGTCGCACATGCGCCCTAGCTGGTGCAAGCGTCTGGAGTTCGTGTATAGTGGCTTGAGGCTCAGGAGCGCCAATCCCCCCCCCACACACACACACAAGTCTCTCTCTAAAATTAAAAAAAAAAAAAAAACTGGGAGCAGTGTGGACATCCACACCCTGGCAAGGCAAGGCAAGGGCTGCCCTCAGAAATGTAGCCCTTCTCGTTAGCTAACTCAGAAGACAGGGGTAGTTGAGGTCCTTGGAACTGGCCAATGGTAGGAGTAAAGGATAATTTCAATACGTAATCAATCTGTAATAAGCGAAAGACAGAAAAAATGTTCAGTATTTTCTAGAAGTTTTATCTTTCTACATTGTGGCATAATTAATCATTTGTGAGTCAATTGCTGCACGATTGTTGATATCTGTCCCCCAAAATGAGTAATTACACCCAATTGCCTGAAATGGACAAGTGATTTTGCTCAGTGACTCTACGTGAAGTAAAACCAAACCTGGGCTGGTGTCTCCCTCAGGAGGTGGTAATGCCTGGTAGTGTTTGCCAGAGGCAGATGGACTCTCTGGGGAAACTGAACACTTCCCTAGGACTTGTTATGGAAGCTTGGTCCCTTAAAGGAAATGTCATACATCAGACAAGGTTGGTTTTGCCCGAGGATGGCACAAACACTGGCTGAGTCCCAGAGGCCAACGCCAACTCTTTAGTGTGTGTCTGACCCCATCTCCAAACTGATTTGAACATAAGCACCTGTTAGCAAGCAACAGGGTAAATGAGAAATCTGCTTCCTGCCGGTGAGAGCAGATACAATGGCTGAGGCCCAGCTTACACCCATGACTGAGCTTTGCTGTCTGGCCCTCCCAAATTAGTGCTCCCGGAAGGTGACATGACAGTGTCCGGGTGGGGAAGAGAGCAGGTGCCAATGCTGGGCAGTGGATCTGAGCACCCTGCCAGCTGTTTGTCTGCAGGGCTATAGCTCTGACAGCGTGCTAGCGTTCCACACATCATACAGCACTGTAGGGCGTCCAAGACGAAGGTGGATGAGGTGGGAGGGACCTTTTTTATCTCTCAGATGCAGCTGATCTATGTGCCTAAAGTGCATCAGCCCTCAACAGAATTAAGAATAGAACCAGGATGCTGTTCTGGGCTGAAGAATGTCCCTCCACAAATACTCACATGCTGGGCTGGAGAGATGGCTTAGTGGCTAAGGCACTTGCCTGCGAAGCCTAAGGACCCAGGTTCGATTCCCCAGTACCCACGTAAGCCAGATGCGCGGGGTGGTACATGTGTCTGGAGTTAGTTTGCAGTGGATAGAGGCCCTCATGTGCCCATTCTCTGTCTCTGTCTCTCTTTCAAATAAATAAAATTTTTTTTTTTCGAGGTAGGGTCTCACTCTGGTCCAGGCTAACCTGGAATTCACTACGTAGTCTCAGGGTGGCCTCGAAGTTATGGCGATCCTCCTACCTCTGCCTCCCGAGTGCTGGGATTAAAGGTGTGTGCCACCACGCCCGGCTTATTAAATTGTTGTTTAAAGATGGCTACAAACCACTATGGTCATCTAAACCAGGCGAATTTAGATGAGGCAAGAAACATTGCACCATAGGCCCTCCCTGAGGAACCTGAGTTCTGCTGATGCCTTAAGCTTGGCCCAGCGTTACTCTTTTGGACTTCTAGACTCCAGGACCATGATAAAAAATAAATTTCTGCTGTTTTAAGGCCCCAGGTTTGGGGTAATTTGTTACAGCAGGCCTAGGACACCAGGTATACAGGTATAGAAACTGGCATGGCCCACTGGAGGCTGGGAGGGCACCTGCAAGGCCCCCAGCAGGGAGGTGCTTCTCACGCGGAGACCCATCACGTCTCTGAGCTCAGACACAGGGTCCTCAGGACAAGCCCCGGTGCTCATTGGGTAGCTTCTGGTTCCCTTGCTCCCAACCTTCAAGGAAGCGCTCGGGACAGACAGACTACTACCAAACAGAGACTTGCTTTGTCAGAGTAGACAGCAGCACGATCAGAATCTGTGGAGGCAATCCAAATCCTCACGCGGGACACAAGAAGCACAGTTTAGAGGAATCCAAGTAATCCTTACTCTGGTTACTTCCATGACCCCGTGCACACTGAACAACCAGGGCCAGGAGGAATGTTAACTGGTCATGAGTCAACCTAAGTGACAACAGCTAGAATGCATTCTCCCCGTGGAAGTCACAGCGAGATCCCGGGAACTATCGTGTATCCAGAGACCGATGCTGGTTGAAGCAACAAAAAAATAAAAGGGGGAGGAGGGAGAAAGAAAGAAAGAAAGAAAGAAAGAAAGAAAGAAAGAAAGAAAGAAAGAAAGAAAGAAAGAAAGAAAGGAGGGAGGGAGGGAGGGAGGGAGGGAGGGAGGGAGGGAGGAAGGAAGGAAGGAAGGAAGGAAGGAAGACAAAGAAGGAAAATGAACTATGGTTCATGGGGCTTGGCTAACTCATTTGGTAACGAATTGTGCTCCGCCTCGCCTATGTTGCTGTAGAGTTGAGCTGTTATTCAAATATGTGATTGCTATTTAATCTTTGGTTTGTAGCTTGGCTTATTGCTCTGCATTTATACATTCCTTAGGAACTGTGCCCTGTTAACCTAGGTGCCACCCTCCGCTGCAGGAGCAGCTCAGAGCCGGGTGCTCAGTCACCGTTTGCTTGGTGTTTAGTCCTCTGGGTTCCCCCCGGGGCTATTGCGTAAAACCCAGATGCTATTCTATTTCCTTCCAGGTGAGACCACAAGAGCCTATGAGAGACCATCTGCTCCGGGAACAACGGCAGAGCCCGCTGCCCTGACACAGGTTCTGGCTATCCCAGCGGCTGAGGCCACCCAGAGCACCCGGCCCAAGCCATCTTCATGTGCGCCCTTCGTCACCAGCAGCCCCAGACCCCAGCCCATGGGCCACAGGAGCCGGGAGATGGGTGAGTAGGTGGACCGTGAATGCTACAAGAGTGTGGTCCCCTGGCTGTGTTTGAAGGAAGGCTGTGTGCAGCTGGCCCTGTGGTGTGGGCCCTAAACTTTTCCACTTGACGAAGAGGAGTATCTCAGGCCTGCAGGATGGGCAAGGGGGATGTGAATGTGTCCTCCAGATTCAAAACAGTAAAACAGATTCAAAACAGTAAAAGCGCTTGCAGAGCCAGCATGCAGTCCTGAGCTTGGATCCCCAAAAACCAATGTAACTCATGCCTATAATGCCAGGGCTGGGGAGGCAGACACAGGAGAATCTCTAGGGCCCCCTGGCTAGCCAGACAGTCTAGCCAGAGTGGTGAGCTCTGGGCTCAGCAAGAAAGACCCTGTCCCAAAAATAAAGTAGAAGAATGACTGAGGAAGATACCCGATGCCAACCTCTGGCCGCCACAAGTACGTGCGTACATGTGCACGCAGACCCACATGTGCACAGGCACTCACGCGTACACACGCGCTCACACCCCACACCCACCTCCACTAGCGAACACGGAGCTACGGACACCATGCTTGCCAAGACGGGATTTTATATGAAACTTTCCCATCACAAGATCATATTTCCCAAAAACCTCTGTTAAAAACGTAGTAGTTCCTACTCTTTTTTTTTTCATTTTTTTGTTTATTTTTATTTATTTATTTATTTGAGAGTGACAGAGAGAGAGAAAGAGGCAGATAGATGAGAGAGAATGGGTGAGCCAGGGCCTCCAGCCACTGTGAATGAACTCCAGACGCGTGCGCCCCCTTGTGCATCTGGCTAACGTGGGTCCTGGGGAATCGAGCCTCGAACCGGGGTCTTCACAGGCAAGCGCTTAACCACTAAGCCATCTCTCCAGCCCTTTTGGTCATTTTTTAGGTTTTGCAAAGTCTGGTTTATGGAGTCAGCGTCAGCACCGCACCAAACAGTGCCTATGAGCTCATGTGGCACTCCAGCCTGGAGTTTCCTCCCAAGCTTCTGTCTTTACCATCCCGGGTTAAGTGTGAGGGCCTGAGTTTGATCCCCAGAGCCCACGTGAAAAAAGCCAAGCATGGGCTGGAGAAATGGCTTAGTGGTTAAGGCATTTGCCTGCAAAGCCAAGGGACCCAGGTTCGATTCCCCAGGACCCACATAAGTCAGATGCACAAGAAGGCACATGCATCTGGAGTTTGTTTGCAGTGGCTAGAGGCCCTGGCATGCCCATTCTCTCTCTGTCTCTCTTCTATTTCCCTCTCTCTCTCTCTCTCTCTCTCTCTCTCTCCTTCCAAATAGATAAATAAAAATTTTTAAATAATCATTAAAAAAAAAGCCAAGCCAGGCGTGGTGGCACACAACTTTAATCCCAGCACTTGGGAGACAGAGGTAGGAGGATCACCATGAGTTTAAGGCCACCCTGAGACTACATAGTGAATTCCAGGTCAGCCTGAGCTAGAGTGAGACCTACCTCAGAAAACCAAAAAAAAAAAAAAAAAAAAAAGCCAAGCATGCTGGTGTACGCTTGTAATCCCCACCTTGGGGAGGTGGAGTCAGGCAGATCCTTGGGCCTCACTGACCAGCCATCTACCTTACTTGTGAGCTCCAGGACAATGCGACCCTGTCTCCAAACAGGCATGGAGTGCTTGAGAGTTCCCTCTGAGCTCCACATGCATGCACACACACCCACATGGAGACACACACAGAGTCCAGTGGTAGATGCGGATGGAATTCACTTATTCATTCGGGAAATGTTCACTGAGTGCCTGCCCTGCGTCAGACAGTGCTCTAAGACCTTGGGGTTCACCAGCAGATATCTCAGCTCAGCCCAGTAGACATCTACAGCAGATCGCTTCAGTTTAGGACACCTGATAAGTGCTGGAACAGGGGCCACCTGTGTTTGAGGTCTAAGAGACCTCTTGGTTCTACACTGAGGTCCAAAGCTGCCTCCCAGACAGGACCCAGAAATTTGGAAGGAGGACACCGTAGAGGAAGGAGACACTTGGAAGCAAGATGAGACAGAAGCTCTGGCAGCTCGTGAGGAGAAGCTGAGGCCTGGAGGACCTTTCAAGAAGTTGAGGCTGGACACATCATGGCCGCGACAGTTTGATGGTGAATGTCCCCATAGCCTCGGGTGTTTGTGATGGAGCTGTCTGCTTAGTCCCCTCCTGGTGGAGCCTTTGGAAGTTGGAGTCCTGCCGGAGAAGTGTGTCACCCGGGGCAAACTTTGGGATTGAGTCCAGTGTTATGGGTTCAGTGTCTGCTGTCGTTGTGTCTGTCTCTGCTGCTGGTATTGATCTTCCTCTGCCATCATAAAACCTCCCCTAGAAACCGTAAGCTCGGAATAAATCCTTGCCTCCCATGAACTGCTTCTGGTCGGGTGTTGTGCCCTAGCAAGGAGATGGCAATACCCTTCCACTGGCCCGTGACCATGAAAGCCAAACAAAACAGCAAAGAACAGGCCAAGGCTTTGGGTAAAGGAGCCAAGAGCCACTGTGATGGAGACTTCTCGTGAGGCTGCTCTGAGCGGAGAAGGCAAGGATGGAACACCGCAGAGCGTGCAGGGCCCCAGGGAGCCCAGGAGCAGACCCTCAGCTGGGCTCAGAGAAGAGTTTCAGCACGAGCAAGGTCTCTTGGGGTCGGCTGAACACATCACGGATTCAGAAGGCAGAGCGGCCGCATGCAGTTCTGCTTCTGCAGTCAGGTCACATCAAGAAGAGCCTTGGTGGCCTTGGCGGATGCAGCGATCAGCTTGGGCTCGAAGCTGACAGCGCCCAGGCGGGGACAGTGCTACCTCGTGGCGAGGCCTGGCGACGGCGCGGCCATTCATCTTCACCCTGAGGGGGAGGAGAGGGGAGGAAGGGACCTGAGCCATGGAACCCAGGACAGGGGAGACGCCAGCGTGTCTCCGTCCAGTCCTTCCACACGCTTGTTCCCTTCTCTCCAGCATTTCTCTCAGCTACAAAAGGTGTTCTTCCTTAAGAAGTTTGGAGATTTCTCTTAAAATCCAGCAATCCAAATTTTAAAAAAGAATGGGGAAAGGTCATGCTCAGAGAATCAAGTAAAGCTACAATGGCCACTGACTATATTATTTATTCATGGTTTGTTTATATATTTATTTTGTCTTTTTCATTGAATATAATATGTATATATATATATATATATGTATGTATATATATATATCTATATTTAAAATGTTCAGTTTTATCAGGAATCAAGTACAAATTAGATGGGATGTCATTCCCATTCCCACCCAAAAGAATTCTCACTTCCAAGAATATAAGGCAATATTTAGCCAGGGCTGACATGAAGCACGAACACAAGTCTTGTTCATAACAGGAAGGTAAATGGAGATGATTGAATCACCCATCATTAGAAGAGAGAATAAAGTCACCTCATAGCTACCAGGATATTGGTGTAAAAGAAAATGCAGTTCACATACACAACAGAATTTTATTCAGCCACAAACAAGAATGAAATTATGACATTTTCAGGACAAGAGTTGGGACTGGAGAGCATCCTGTTTAGTGAAACATGGCAGATTCAGAAAGATGAATTTCTCTCATATATGGAAGCTAGATTTAAATGTGTATATGTACATAGACATGAAAGTAGAAAGTGGATTAGCAGGGGACAAAGGGCACAGAGGTGGAGGGAACAAGAGAGGGCAATGAGATATATGTGACATGAATGGAGATGGGGGAGGCAGGGAACCCCACGAGAGGGAGTGGAAATGTGGGAAATCATTGAGAGGAGAAGAATAAAAACAGAATATAATGATATGGACATGTGAAAGGGTCATCATGGGGCCTTTAATCCCAGTACTCAGGAGGCAGAGGTAGGAGAATCGCCGTGAGTCCGAGGCCACCCTGAGACTGCATAAGTACATATTGATTCCAGGTCAGCCTGAGCTAGAATGAAACCCTGCTTTGAAAAACCAAAAAAAAAAAAAAAAAAAAAAAAAAGAAAGAAAAAAGAAAACGAAAAAGAAAAAGAAAGAGAAAATGTCATGGTGAGCCTCATTACTTTGCATGCTAACTGAAAGTATTAATGAAATGTAAATTGAATCATGATGACTATGTGCACCAGTTCACACGACACTATTGGCAGACTGTTCGCAGAAGCAAGCCACAGAACAGCTTGGGCTCCATCCATGTGCATGAGGCTGTGTGCAGAGCACAAGGTACCGTTCTGCATGTCAAAATTGGTCAGCAGCACTGCTGGACAGAGAGTAAGAGCTCCCGGGCCACGGAGATGGCGCAGGGGAGAAACTACTGACCACAGCACAAGCATGAGCACCTGAGCTGGGACCCCCAGAACCCCACATAAAAACTGAAGCTTTTGCAATCCCAGTATGCCTGTGGTAAAAACAGGAGGCGGAGACCAGGAAAATCTGCTAGAAACTCACAATTCTGAACAAGAGAACCTGCTTCAAATGAAGTGGGAAGCAAGGACTGGCCAGACCCTTGTCCTCTGGCCTCCACACGCATGCTGTCGTACATGTGTCCACACACGAACATGCACAAACATACATACACCCGACGTGAAATAAATAGAAATGACTTCTTACAAGGACTTGGATGGTGCGTGTGTTTTAGTTTTCAATTCTATTTTTGTAGGGTTTTTTTTTTAACATTCATTCTGTATTTCCTTTACAACTACACAGAAAATAAAGCAATTATTGAGTTCATGTCGGATAACTGGAACAAAGACAAAAGGAGTCTAAAATTGACTATAGGGAGATCTTCCTGTTAGAGAAACTGGCTTTTCCTCATGACCTTTAACCTCTTCCCTCCGGTGAAACCTTGGTCTTTCCCTGAGCTGACTTTTTCTTAAAGGGGCTTCATGTTTCTGTTTCCAAAACCCTTCATCTCGAGCATCCCTTTAAAGCTTCAAAGAAATTGCCCAGTAAGCAATGAATGCTGAAATAAAATTCATTCCCTCCCAGAACAGTCAAAGATAACCCATTGACTACCTTTATTTTAATTGTACTTTTTATGAGAGAGAGAGAAATAACTAGGGCACCGGGGCCTCCAGCCTCTGCAACCAAGCTCCAGACATGTGCAACCTTGCACGCTTGCGTCACCTTGTGCATCTGGCTTACATGGGATCTGGAGAGTCGAACATGAGTCCTCAGGCTTCGCAGGCGAGCGCCTTACCACTAAGCCATCTCTCCAGCCCCCCAATGGCTACCTTTAAGAGACTGAACATGATTTCTATTTGCATCAATACTGTGTTGACACAGTATAAGTCAATTCCTAAATGTTAAGTGACATTTCCATTGAAGGATTACTCTAACTTCCCCACAAGTGGCACATTTGAGAAGGATTATTTTGAGAATAAATAAATTTAAGAAATATGGCACTTAAGTTAAAGAAATGTACTTTGACAACCATGAAATGGAAGGATTTTATTACCTGGAATTTCCAGCCACTGTTTTGAATTCAATCCTTTTTTTTTTTTTTTTTTTTCCATTCCAATGCCTCCTCCAGGGCAGGTTCAGACCGCCCAGGGACAAAGCATTACCTTGGTTCTAACCTTGGTGACGTCTTGCTAGGTTGGATCATGGAAAGAATGAGAATAGCTAGATTAAAATTCATGCCCTCACCAGCCCAGAGTGATTTCAGATCTGTGGTGTACGACCCCCATCTACACAAGCAGCCAAAACAGTCACAGTGCCAGTCCAGGTAAGAGCTTGAACTGACTTTCTCGTGGTTTCTTTACATGGAGTTCTTATTTCCCCAATCCTTGCCGTTTGATTTAGAGCACAGAAGAGCTTTAAACCAATCGGGACAACAGAAGATACCGCTGTAGGGCCCAAACTTGTCAGGAAAGTAGAGAAGCCGGTCCTTGACCCGGGCTGCCTTTCGGTGAGGCGGTTCTGCGTGGGTTGGGAGAACAATCTTAAGCATTTCTGTAACCAGGCTCTTAGGAACCTGAAAAAGGATACTCTCTGGAGTGCATGTGAGAGGAACTCATTTCAAAGAACAAGGGGAATTTTTAGCATCTCCCAAGAAAGGGCAGAACAAATCTTTTTTCTTTTTTTTTTTTTGGCTTGTTTCTTTTATTTATATATATATATATATACATACATATATATTTTTACTAAGTAGAAAGTTGTATGGAAACATCATATGTTAGGACCATCATTTCCCTCCTCCCTGCCCCCATTCCACTGTGGGGGCCCCTCCTCAGCGAGATGTCTGGTGTTCCCCCTGGGTCTGCGGGTTGTGAGATCATCAGTCAGTCGTTGTAAGAGAGGGGGCCATGCCTCTGGACAGTCCCCTCCATTCTGGGACTCTCATAATCTCCCCCCCCCCTTTGGCAAAATTCCCTTGCTCAGCCACTTCTAGTATGCCTGGGAGAGACATAGACTCTCTCCCCCATGAGGGTGTCTTGGCCCTGTGACACCCAGAGCTCACCTCTTTTCCTTCCAGCATTCCCCTTCCCTTAACGGTTTGGCCCTAGAAAAGTGACTGCGGCAGATTGCCGCTGAGGCCTGAGGAGAAAGGGAAAGCGAGCATTTAACTGCTTCTCCCAAGCTCTCTCTCTCTGGGCCTGTCCCATGGGCTGGTGGGCTGACCAGAAGCCAGCCGTTCCCTTGAGGGCACAGGGCGTGAGGACCAGAGGCCGGGCCTGCCTTGGAGAAGGGCTTGCATCTTCCTCCTCAAGCCGTCACTCACATCCTCCAGCTTAGGAGGTTTGGGTCGTTCTTACTTTGATACAGGTTCGGGGTATGACCCAGGGCCCCCCTGATCAGGGTTGGCAGCTTCCATGAGCTCCGCAGTGGCACCTTTGCCAGTACGTGCTTTATTGTCCCCAACCAAAAGGGTTCAGAATCATAACACTGGCCAGGCAAGGACTCCAAGGTCACCTTAGGCCTCCGCCGAGAAGGCCAAGCCAGGGGACATTTTCTCCTCTTGTTCCCTTGGCCAAGATTTCTGCCTCCTCTGCTACCCTCCAGTGGTAGAACCAACCTCAGAGAGCCCAGCTGACTCCGAAGAAAATGTGAACCAGGGTCATTCTCACTAGGGGACAACATGAGAGAAGAAAGCAGCCACTGGTTGCATGTAGATCAGCGACTCTGAGTAATCACCGCCCCCCCCCCCCACCAGGTATCCAAAGACAGGACTTGTCCAGAGCTGCCTTCCAGAAACCCCAAGGAGTGGACGTCAGCCTGGGCAAGCTGCCCACCGCTTCCCACCCTGTCCCTATGTCCTAGAAATGTGCTTTTTTACACACCCCTTTGGCCTCTGCGGCTCAACCCCAGCTTTGCCAGACTATGCCAGGGGACATGCCAAGTTATTTTAACCTCCTGAAAAATGTCTTGACTTTGTCTTCTCTGAGTGGGACAAAGAGAAAGTCTCTCTGGAGTCAGATGCCCACGGAAGGACTGAAGAAATTTATTCTGGAAAAGATGAGACAGAAAGTTGAGGTTCTTACAACCTGACAAACTCTAAATTTGAGAGAATCTCAGATTCCAGCTTTTCTATGATTACTGAAAAACTTGAAGTGCTTTTGTTTGTGGTGTTACAGCTGTGGATTTAGAACTTAAAAACTACACATGGAACATTTGAAACAGAATGTCAGCTAGCTATTTATTCAGCCATTCATCAGACCTATCGTATCTTAGCATAACTCTTATTTTTATTTTTAGTAACAAATACTCTTTACTTTGTCCCCCTTCAGAGGGTCCTTACCTAAGGGGCCTCCCCAGGCTGGCCTTTGGGATAAAATTGAGACACTCAGACATACCACGTGACTCAGGCATGGCCTGGGGCGCATTTCCAGTGTCCAGCTCCGGGTTTGACTGCCTGACCACCTCAGGCTTGTTTCAAGGTGGTGCTCTGCCGTGTACACTTGACCCTGTTCCCTGTTTTTCTTCAGCCTTTTATTGTACTACAGGCCTGTTGCTGGTCTAATCTCCTTCACACTTCTGATCATTATTCTCAGTCTCAGTGACCCACAAAGATGTCTTGATCTCCCTTCTAACCCTCAAGTCCTATCCATTTCCACCGCTCTCCTCCTCCTCCTCCTTCTCACCATTATCCCTGCAACTGATCAGAGCATCTCAAACCCTCCAATGAATTCTCAGCCCAAAGATGTTCAGATCTAGATAGTCAATAAATCCCATAATGACTCCTGCATGGGGTACGGGTTGATAACCACCCACAGGGAAGATCATCTGGGTTCTTGGATCTTCAGCCAGCTCTCTCCTTAGATAGAATCATATATATATATATATATATATATATATATATATATATATATATATGTATATATATATCAAATTAATCAATTCCTCAGCTATAAAATTGGCAGACCATGTAATTCTACAGAACTATGTGAAACGCATCTGGTCTAATTCCCTACCAAAGAATGAATTCTTTATGGCAAACTAGACAGAAGCTCTTCCTCTTTCCATCGGGCATCTTTAAGTGGTAGGGAATATCCCAGCCCTTCTCTTGGTGGACAGCATTGCTAGAAATAACTACCTAGAACTTCAGCCCAGTGGTACTACTTTGTCCGACCAGTGAGTCTCAAAGTGTGGTCTGAGGATCTTCTTTTCAGGAATTCTGTTCTAACTAATTCTCTTTCAGCTAAATTTTGTTGTTGCTCATTTTTATTTATTTATTTGAGAGCAACAGACAGAGAGAGAGAGAGAGAGGCAGATAGAGAGAGTGAGAATGGGTGCGCCAGGGCCTCCAGCCACTGCAAATGAACTCCAGACACGTGCGCCCCCTTATGCATCTGGCTAACGTGGGTCCTGGGGAATCGAGCCTCGAATAGGGGTCCTTAGGTTTCACAGGCAAGCGCCCTAACGGCTAAGCCATCTCTCCAGCCCAAGACAGATTTTCTTCATATATGTCAACAAAACAACATATCATATTAAATTGATTGTAGTAGCTAATATTTGATGCCTTCCATTATGCCAGACATTGAAGAAACTTGCCACAACTTTCATTGTACTCCTCTTTTTTGGGGGGGAACCTAATTACTTGTTATTAAAAATAATAATTATGCTAAGATACGAGAGGTCTGATAAATAGTTACATAAATATCTAGTTGACATTCTGTTTCAAAATGTTTCATGAGTAGTTTTAAGTTCTAAACCAAGAGCTATAACACCACAAACAAAATCACTTCAAGATTTTCAATAGACCATAGAAAAGCTGGAATCTGAGAATCTCTCAAATTTAGAACTTGTCAGCTATAGGAACCTCAACGTTCTGTCGCATCTTTTCGGGAATAAATTTCTCCAGTCCTCCCAGTAGGTCCTTACATGAGATGGCAGTGCACGGCCTGATCACACCACAGTCGTGTTCACGGAACACGGCACCTAGACCAGAACACAGTGCTTATGCACAGGGAGTCCCTGGTTCCAACTGGTAAAGCTCTGCCTGGCCATTGGATCCTCTCCCACTGAGCTCGCAATTACTAGGAAATCCCCAGGACCTGTTTCCTTTGTGTGGCTGCATCTGTGTGGAGGTCACCTGAACCGACTATGTACAACCAACTGACTGGGTTTGTGAACCCAAGTTGGAGCATCACACAGGGTCCCATGAGCTCTGCCTGAGTCACCGAAGCTTCACTGGTCTGGAATCAAAAGCACCGAGTGAGTGTTGGTCCCATGAACAAACACTGCCAGGTCCCACATGAATACCCCACAATCAGTCTTGGCAAATCACCCATTTATAACGTGGGGCCATGGACGATTCTCTACTGTGGCTGCTCACGCCCTCTGAAGGTGCCCGTCCCACAGGCTGCTGGGTAGAAATGTCTTGGCCACAGCTGCAGGCCTCTGCCCTCTCAGAGCTTCCTGCGTGGCACAGCAAGAGGAAGTTAGAGGGCCTTGTGCTGCCCTCAGGACACGTGATCAGGAGAAGGGACAGGATGCTGGCAGCATACCCTAGCTCTGGAGGCCCGATTCACGTGCAAACTTCCAGATCCTCCTTCAAACTGCACCTCGGGGGACTCTGTAGGGTGGAACCTTGGAGCCGCAGGGCCACCTAGGCTTCCCTCTTAAAACTTCAGAGCCCTGAGGGCCATGTATTAAAGCTCCCACTTGGGTCCGGTGCCTGGGACTGCCGGGTGTGCAAGGGAACGGAAGGATCTGAAACCTGGCACGGGGTCACCGGGGTCTGAAGGGCATGGTCATCGGCCGAGGCCCTTTGGAAGAGTTGACACCGTTAGTGGGACTTACAGGTCGCCGTACCAGGCCTGGCTTGTCCATGGCCTAACCAGATGCTGAGGTGACCATGACTCCTCCTCACCTGGAATAAGTGAATACGCAATGATTAAGCTCGGGCTCCGGAGCCTGCCAACCTGGGCTTGAAATTCAGTCCAGCCACCGCCCCTGTGGTGCCCGCTTCCTCACCCATAAAATGGGGTCATCGCTGTACCCAACTCACAGAGCTTACAAAGTGCACACGCCTGACCATGAGTGAGCTCAGGAGGGATGGGAATGGTTCCCGTGGGTGGTTTTTTCCCTCCCCCCTCCCCATGGAAATTACTCAGAGTCCAACACTTCCCTTAGATCTAACTCTATCTGTGAGATGGCCAAGCAAGCATTGTCACAAAAAGAATTGTCTGTCTGTCTCGTCAAGAGTGCCAGACTTTTCAGTGTGACTTTACACACTTTCGCCTCCTCTGAGTTTTCTCCACATGAGGCAGAGCAGGGGAGTCCTCCCGACCTCAGCCGTGCACGGGAGAAGACCATGAGGAAACCGGGGAGCACGTGGGAGGGCCGGGCCCTGGCTGTGCTTGGAAGCCCTGGCTTCCAATTTCTTCCTTCCCAGATCTCCCAGTTCCTCCTTGGTTCCAGGATAGGAACATTCTCTCACATGTGCTTCTCATCACTGCCAAGTCCAAAAATCATCAAGTCTCAGCCATGTAAATATTGTTCAGGCCTCAGCTTTTTGTTTAAATATATATTTATTTATTATTTATTTGAGAGAGAGAGAGAGAGAGAGTGAGCATGCCAGGGCATTCAGCCACTGCAAATGAACTCCAGAGGCATGTGCCACCTTGTATATCTGGCTTGCATGGGTGCTGGGGAATCAAACATGCGTCCTCTGGCTTTGCAGGCAAACGCCTTTACAGATAAGCCGTCTCTCCAGCCCAGGCCTCAGTTTTTAAATGGACAATGTGACTTCATTCCAACCTATCCCAAACAAGATGAAAGTTGCATTGATGCTGGAGAGATGGCTTAGTGGTTAAGGCCCTTACCTGAGAAGTCAAAGGACCCAGGTTTGGTTCCCTAGTACCCACGTAAAGCCACATGCAGAAGATGGCACATGTGCCTGGAGTTGGTTTGCAGTGGCTAGGAAGCCCTGGCATTGCCCATTCTCATTCTCTCTCTCTCTCTCTCTCTCTCTCTCTCTCTCTTACCCTCTTTCTCTCTCTGTCTGTCGCTCTCAAATAGATAAATAAAAATAAACCAATTTTTTAAAAAATAACTAATTGATTTTTTTATGTTAAACTTTGGGTAACAAGAGAGAAGCCAGCAGCACTTCTTGAGAACAGAGCAAAGTGCTTATTGTCACCAGTAGGTGGCAATAGAGTAACAAGGCTAAAGTAAGACTTCCAAGATAGATAGATCAGGAAGATCCTGAATGTGGAGGCCATTTGCAGCTTCTACCAGTGGTGTTAGCCAGGTTAAGGTCCTCAGGGGGTTCCTGACTTGCTCGAGGTCACATACCACAGTAAGACCCACATGAAGTTCGACTCCTGTCTCACCGTTAACCCAGGATGGCAGATGGACTTGGGGAAATGAAGTGGTTGTTCGTACTTTCAAGCTTGTGAGAGAAAGAAGGAAGCTAGGCGGGAGGGAGGTTTCCTAACAGGTCTGTGCTGCCCCTGAGCCAGAACTGTTCCCCCAAATAAACCAGGGGTTACTGGTAAGGCTGCCCCCCTCCATCACCGTGTTCCGCTCATCAGCTCGCTCAGCACCTCAGTGCAGGGAGGACCCGGATGCCAGGGTGCCAGGTTGCTCTATTCGGCTGGAGGCGGGCGCACCGTAAGGCCTCTGGAAACCAGTAGAGGGCCTCCTCCCTTAACGAGCCAGCATTGTTCTGGAGAGTTCCAAGGAAGCTCGTTCCAACATGTGGGAAGAATGTAATTAGAATGATATTGAATACTTAGTAAGTAAGGATGGATGGGTGAATGGATGGATGGATGGATGGATGGGTAGATGGATGGATGGATGGGTGGATGGATGGGTGGGTGGGTGGGTGGATGGATGGATGGATGGATGGATGGATGGATGGATGAATAGATGGATGGATGGATGGGTGGGTGGGTGGGTGGATGGATGGATGGATGAATAGATGGATGGATGGCTGGGTGGGTGGGTGGATGGATGGATGGATGGATGGGTGAATAGATGGATGGATGGATGGGTGGATGGATGGCTGGGTGGGTTGATGGGTGGATGGATGGATGGATGGATGGTATAGAATATTTAGCTCAAAATATTTCAGATGGCTTCAAGGAAACTTTTTCTCAGGTTCAATACATAAGATAGAAAGAACTAACACACATGCTGACTTGGTCGATTGTATAATAACCTCCCTGTTTCTGGAGGTATTTAAGCACCAGCCAGGCATTCATTTGGCAGGGGACTCAATGAACTCTAAGAACCCAAGATCCCTATTATTCTATGATCCTTGGTGCATGGTGTAAGCATATGACTTTGGCTTTAAAAAGCTATTTTATTTGTTTATCTATTTAGGCAGGTCTCACTCTAACCCAGGCTGACCGGGAACTCACTCTGTTGCCCAGTCTGGCTTCAAACTCACGGTGATCCTCCTACCTCAGCCTCCCCAGTGCTGGGATTAAAGGTGTGTGCAGCCAAGCCCAGCAGGTTTTAAGAGCTGAAACGGGAAGTCGAAAGTCTCAGGTCGTTCTGTCCAAAACCGTGGTCCTATGCCCCTGTGTCGATCTTTCAGCCTCTAGTGGCAAAGACCCTCCCTGAAGCTTACTTAGAGGTCTACTGGCTGAGTGTAAATAACACACTTGTTTCTCTTTGATTTTGACCATCAGGAGAAGTGGACGCTTGGAAGCCTGGATCCGTCCTTTTAGATGCAGGTAAGTATCCAGCCCAACCTGTCTGCCCTAGGTCAAGATTGCTTTACAAAACTGGGAGGACCTGACGTTTCAGCAAGTGGTCCAGTTCAGCCAGAGGAGCCTTTCTAAGGGTGGCCTCCTGGGACCTCCAGGCCCTGGGAGGGGCGGTTGAAACTTTCCTAGGGAGGCTGGGGGAGAGGGACAACATTGGAATTATCAAAAGGAAGAGAAGAAACCTGAAGACAAAAGGCCAGGAGGACGGGAATGCCCCAGCCAGCAGCGGGTTTCCTCCACTGTGCTCCCTCTCTCTCTCTCTCTCGCTCTCTCTCTCTCTCTCTCTCTCTCTCTCTCTCTCTGGCAGTACACTCGGTTGTCCTCTACTTCCACTTCCTTCTTTGAAAAGGAAATTCAGCTTTTCCCCTCCCATAAATGGGGAGTTCATTGTTTACCACATTAAACATTCGAAACCTGACCAAAGTCTTCCACCTCGGGGGTAGGAAGGAAGATTTTGCTGGCAGGGAGAGGTCAGGGTGGAGAAGGACTCGGCCCTGGAACTTGTTTTTCCTCCCCCTTCTACGAGGTAGTGCTTTGAGGTGTGTCCCTAGAAGGCTTCTGGCTGAGAAATACTGTTAAGCACCCAAAACAAAAATTTTAAATGATGTGAGGAAGTGGGGTGAGCTGGCTGACCTTTAATGGGAAGATGAAATCATGCGCTTTGCAAACTGGAAAAAAAAAAAAAATCACGAGCCAAGAGAAAGCTCAGGGCAGGCTAAGAGCAAAGTCAGGCCCTCATATTCCTCCACCGACATTTCCAGAACTGCCTGGCATGATGGAAACTGGCAGACACACTTTTGGTGCAAAATGTCTGCGCTGCTTGAGAAACCCACCGGCCTCACCAACCCGAAAAGATTTCTCGTTTGGAAAAGCCCGGCATGGTGGCACACGCCTTTAATCCCACCACCAAGGAGGCAGAGGTAGGAGGATCCCAGTGAGTTCAAGGCCACCCTGAGACTACATAGTGAATTCCAGGTCAGCCTGGACTAGAGTGAAACCCTACCTCAAAAAAAAAAAAAAAAGATTTCTCAAAAGCTGGGTATGGTGGCGTACGCCTTTAATCCCAGCACTTGGGAGGCAGAGGTAGGAGGATCGCTGTGAGTTTGAGGCCAACCTGAGACTCCATAGTGAATTCCAGGTTTGCCTGGGCTAGAGTGAGACCCTACCTCGAAAAACCAAAAAAAAAAAAAAATTTCTCATTCGTTGTACTCACTACCATAAGTGGCATCTTTGTGTCTTTGGGTACATATAAATGGGCCTACAGAGCCACCGTCCTCGCTGCCAGGATGAAACCCATCTCCCACACAATCTCCTCAAGCACGAACATCTCTGCCTGTCTCTGCCCAGGGGAGAGGCTGCCTTCTCCACTCTCTTATGTGAGTTACATTTATGTGAGCTCTATTTTTTATATATATTTTTATTTATTTATTTGAGAGAGAGAGAGAGAAGCACAGACAGAGAGAGACAGAATGGGCGCATCAGGGCCTCCTCCAGCCACTGCCAATGAATTCCAGATGCATGTGCCACCTTGTGCATCTGGCTTATGTGGGTCCTGAGGAATTGAACCTAGGTTCTTTGGCTTTGCCGGCAAGCACCTTAACCGCTAAGCCATCTCTCCAGGCCTGTCTGAGCTCTTTTCCTCTGACGTACATCCAACCTTTGTCAGACTGTCCTCCATATTTCTCACTCATCTTTGCTCATTGCCCTAATCACCAGACGTTGACTGAAGACCTGCATCATGTGCTAGGTACAGGGAAGGTTTATAGGAGCCAGACATATTTCCTGACCATGAAATGTGCAGAATTTTAGAGAGGGATAATTTACCATGACAAAGTTATTAATGTTTTCACATAAGGAAAGTAAGACTCAGGTAGAGCAAGTTCACTTTGAAAGCAGAACTCAGATCTCCCAGTTTTCAATCTCCCTGAACACTCAACAGAGCGCTGTCATTGGTGGACCGTCAGGACACATTAATTTGGGCTTCTTCTTTTCCTCAGGGCGAGGGTGGTGTCGAGAAGAGTTAGCTCTAAGCCAGGGCCCTGAGCTGTGTGTGAATATCCACTCTGTCCCCTTCTCTGGGGTAAGGCCAGGTGCTTCCTACGCTTGTAAGTCACCAAAAGTTTTACTGCTCTTTCCAGGGTTTGTGCCAAAAGAAGAATTCAGCACACAGTCTTCAGAGCCAGTATCCCAGGGAGACCCAAGTAAGTCAACTGACAACTCAAAACCAGTGGTGGGTTTGACACCTGAGACGTGCTTTCTTCCCTGCGCACTCACTCCCACCCAGACTGGCTTCGCCCCTGCTGCGGATCTATTTCTCTCAATGTTCTTTGTTCTAAGGAGAAAGGAAAGCTTTTCTTGTTAAGGATTTAAACCATGTACGTGAGGGGGAAAGGATCGGGTGTTTTAAATACCACCATGGCAACAGGGTAATGAAATGGCAAGGGAGGGAGGGATAAGGTGAATTAAAGGATTAGCCAGGCTGGTCCTCAGAGCCAGTGGTAACAGTGGAGATGGTCATCACCGGAGCCTGGAGCACAAAGCGGCAATAGAGGGAGATCAGCAGATTCACAGGAGAGAGAGAGAGATAAGGAAGACTTTCTAAGGTTGGGTGAGGTATACAAGAGAGAAATGTTTAAAAGGACTTGAGTAACTGGAGTAAAAGTCATTGCAGTAACGCAGGGTGAGGGACGGAGGAGGTGAGTTGACAGGAAGACTATTGGTGCCTGTCATCTTTCATGAGACATCGGTCTTCTAGAAAGATACAATTTCACATGGACAGCCCAGAGTGAGATGAGGCAAGTAACAATGAATGTACTATTCTGTCCTTTCTTCAAATAAAAAAGAATATCAAATGCATGTATCCATATATATTAAAAAATAATATATACTTGAATAAAAAAGAAATATAGAGTTGGGATATGAACCATGGTTCAAAACGAAGATTATGAGAATCTAAAAAGTGATGTGGGGAGGGAAGGTCGAAGAGAAAGTGGAGGATTTACACGTGAAGAACCACACCAGGTGGAGGGGCAGACACCAGAGAATATCAGAAAGTCAGGAGGGAGTAGAGGAAGAGAAGCCAGCCAGAAAGCATTCGGAAACTCCTCTAGAAAGCTGTGCACTGAGGGCTGGAAGGATTGCCTAGTGGTTAAGACGCGTTAAGGCTGTAAAGCGTAAGAACTTACGTTCAGATCTCCAGGTCCCACGTAGCTAGACGCATAGTGATGCAAGCGTGCAATGTCACACGTGTGCACAAGGAGGCACATGCATCTGGAGTTCGTTCACAGCAGGCTGAAGGTCCTGCTGAGCCTATTCTCTCTCTCCTCTCTCTGCCTCTTTCTCTCTCTCAAAATAAAAAATAGGTGAAAGAAAGTTGTACACTGAGTGTCAGATCTGTTGCATTTACAAATCATATCTGAAGGCATTTTTTAAATTTTTTGTTTGTTTTTATTTATTTATTTGAAAGTGACAGACAGAGAAAGAGGAAGAGAGAGAGAGAGAGAGAGAATGGGTGTGCCAAGGCCTCCAACCACTGCAAACGAGCTCCAGATGTGTGTGCCCCCTTGTGCATCTGGCTAACGTGGGTCCTGGGGAATTGAGCCTTGAACGGGGGTCCTTAGGCTTCACAAGTGTTTAACCACTAAGCCATCTCTCCAGCCCTCTGAAGGCATTTAAAAAAAATTTTTTTTTTATTTAGTTATTGGAGAGATAGAGAGAGTGGAGAGAATGAGTGTCCCAGGGCCTCCAGCCACTGCAAGCAAACTCCAGACACATGTGCCACCTTGTGCATCTGGCTTACGTGGGTCCTGGGGAATTGAACCTGGGTCCTTAGGTGTCACAGGCAAGTGCCTTAAGTGCTAACCTATCACTCCAGCCCACATTTTATAGATTAAAGATGCCCAGCTCCTGCCTCAACCTACTGTGTCAGGCTCCCTAGACCTTGCTAATCCAAGTGTGGTCTGGGGACCAGTATCCTCTGGGAAGTTATAACAAATATAGCTTCTGAGGCTCTACCACAAACTTCCTGGTTTCCCAGGGATTCCTACCAGTAATTCACATTAACCTTGATGGTGACTCCCAGGCATCTTTGTAGGAAATGCGTAACACAACTCTGACCTGCGCATGACTCTGATACTATTTAAAGAAAAACAAACAACACTGGCCTGTTGTATTGAACAACACAAAGCATTCACGTATGGCATCATACCATGTCAAACTGCACCACAGCGGCTGAGAAAACTGACAGCCTGGTCACCATTGACACGACACCTTAACGTTTTCTTCCTCATCCTCAACCTCACCTGTGACCATCAACAGATCACTCAGGCTGAAAATGTCAAAATCCAATTCTTCCCATTAGTATTGGGGTCATCTTCAAACCAGCGTGTATTCATTTTAATATGAGAAATTCACTGGGTCTTCCTGGTCTATGCCAAGACACGCAAGTGCTGTCATTAAAACATGCTGGGCGAGGAGGGCTTGGGAGTTGAGCTCTGTGACAGAGCACTTGCCCAGCAAGCACAAGGCCCTGGCCTGTCCCCAGAACAAGATGATAGAGATAGATAGATAGATAGATAGATAGATACATACATACATACATACATAATAGACACATAGATAGATAATAGATGGATGATAGATTACATAGATAGATGATAGATAGATAGATAGATACATGCATACATAGATACATAGATACATAGATACATAGATAATAGACACATAGATAGATAATAGATAGATGGATGATAGATACATAGATAGATGATAGATAGATACATAGATACATAGATAGATATTTGATAGATGGATGATAGATACATAGATAGATGATAGATAGATAGATAGATACATACATACATACATACATACATACATAATAGACACATAGATAGATAATAGATGGATGATAGATACATAGATAGATGATAGATAGATAGATAGATACATAGATAGATAATACATAGATGTATGATAGATACACAGATAGATGATAGATAGATGATAGATAGATACATAGATACATAGATAGATAATAGATAGATACATAGATAGATAATAGACACATAGATAGATAATAGATGGATGATAGATACATAGATAGATGACAGATAGATACATAGATACATAGGTACATAGATACATAGATAGATAATTGATAGATAGACAGACAGATGATAATAGGTGACAAAAACAAACAAATCCTGGGAAGGGAGCAGAGGTTACATTAAGCCACCAGGCCCCTGAGTGAAGAAAAGTAATTAGAGAAATATTTCACTTTCATAATTCCCAGCTTTGAAATGAACACACCATTCCTGAACGCAGTTCAAAATTGAAGGCTTGTCAATGAGTAACCAAAATGGATGCTACCAAACCTATGTACTTTTTTTTTTCCCATTTAAAATAAATGAATGGGGAGGGGGTTGGGGATGAGCCCTCACTCTATCAAGTTTTTCTTCCCTCTATTTCAGAAGGCATATTGAACTAATCTGCTGACATCTGGAAGGAAACCCCCTATTCCGGAGTGCTTCTCAAACTTTACTGTGCACACACCTCACTCGGGGATCGTATTTAAATGCAAATCCGATTCTGTAGGTTTGAGTGGATCCCCAGGGTCCCTATTTCCAGGAAACTAACTGTAGGCGTTGGTGGGCGGTAAACCCCGAAGAACACCACTGCCACCTGCTGGCAAGAGTTCACAGTGCAGGGACAGACCTAGAAAATCCATGGTGGCCCTGCTGGGTGAACCGGCCCAAGAGAACCCATAGCTATGCCCGGACCGGTCCTCCGCCTCACGCTGGGCTTTAATGGTGCCCTTGAGCCTCAGTGGGATTCCATTTGCTTCTTGCAAGACTCTCCTCGAGGGTCCTGGTTGGGAGGCAGCAAAAGACAGCTGCACAGGAAGGAAGGAACCGGAAGGCAGTGAAGGTCAAGCGGTGATAGACTGGAGGCAAAAAGCACAAGCTAGGGAGAGCGGAGGCAGATGCACCCAGAGAGGTTCCCTGTCGTCTGCGAACCACCTGCTCTGGTTCTGATGGCAGGCTGCATAAGAAAGCACCCTCTCGCGGGCTGGAGGGATGGCTTTGCGGTTAAGGCGTTTGCTTGCAAAGCCAAAGGACCCCCGTTCAGTTCCCCCAGAACCCACTTAAGCCAGATGCACAAGGAGGCGCATGCATCTGGAGTTCGTTTGCAGTTGCTGGAGGCCCTGGCGCGCCCATTCTCTCTCTCTCTCTCTCTCTCTCCCCCTCTTTCTCTCTGAAATAAATAATTAAAATGTTTTAAAAAAAAAAAAAAAAAGCACACTCCCAGACACGACTTTTCACTGTCCAATTCTGCAGGATCACTCCTCAATAAATATCTCTAATAAACTCTCCTACTTAACCTCTTGTCAACTCATGCCCATGTGGTACAGTCAAGGGCTCCTTGCCCTTGGAGCTCTAGAGGGTGGGACAACTCCAGCCCCAGGGGAGCCTCGCAGCACAGAGAGGGGACATGTCCCCCAAAGTGCAGAGCTCTTAGAGAGGTGAGCGCGCTCCGCACACAAAGGCAGCACCAGCGATCCCCCTCCCTCCCCCCAGTGTTTTTGGATATTTCAGCCCTGAAATTCCTTATTTTACTCACTTTCTCTGTGGAACTGTTTTTGAAATATTTCACTCTCCCCAAACTGCAATCACTCAATAATTCATTCTTCATTTTTTATTAACCACAGGGGCCATAGGGCTCCTAACGAGAGCCTCAAACGAGCAGCAAATCAGTTTTATCGTGCTGAGATGGGCCCATTGCTATGCCGAGTAAACACCGATGTCGTCTAATTTGCTTTTGACATTTTCATAGGTAGATATTACGTTTTGATCTTATGTATACCTTATCACCCTCCTGGTCTCCCTCCGTCTCACTGCCCTCCTCCTTACCTCCCAGTAGTGCCTGGGCCACGGAAAAGAATCACTACCCCTTCCCTGGCAATCTCCAGCTATTCTTTTTTGTTTGGTTGGTTGTTTATTTGAGAGCGACAGACAGAGAGAGAAAGAGGCAGATAGAGAGAGAGAGAGAGAGAGAGAGAGAGAGAGAGAGAGAGAGAGAGAGAGAATGGGCGCGCCAGGGCCTCCAGCCTCTGCAAATGAACTCCAGACACGTGCGCCCCCTTGTGCATCTGGCTAACGTGGGTCCTGGGGAATCGAACCTTGAACCGGAATCCTTAGGCTTCACAGGCAAGTGCTTAACCGCTAAGCCATCTCTCCAGCCCTCCAGCTATTCTTAATCCGTTGGTGTGGGGCGTGGTCTCCCAACCCTTCCCCAGTCTATAACTGAATGTTAACTGAACGTATAACGAGCAGGTTTTGTGCACGCAGCAGTGCCAGCTATGAGTTCCTGAGTCCAGCGGCCTTGCCATATCTGGACGCCAGAGTCCCACAACACTCCTCCCCATCATCCAGGGCTCACGTTCCTTCCGTCCCATCGTCCATGACACTTCCTGAGCCCTGGAGGGGATAATGAGATACACTAGTTTCTATTGGTCCTTGGAAGGTTGAAACTAGCCTGTCGCCTCTCTGTTCTCTTTACCTATATCACAACCTTCTTACACAGCAGTACCCCCCTTACCTATATATTTTTCTTTCACAGTTTCAGCTACCCATGATCAACCAATATCTGAAAACATTAAATAAGTATTAACTGGAAAGCTGCAGAAACAAACATTTCATGTTTATAATTGTTCTGCTTTGTTATTGGTGTTGCTCTCTTACTGTGTATAATTTATAAATTAAACTCTCATAGATATGCATATATAATGGGAATTATGATATATATATATATATATATATATATATATATATATATACAAGCTTTATATGGTTCAGTTCTGTCTATGGCTTCAGACATCTTTTGTGTTTGGAATGCAACCCCACAGACAAAAAAAAAAGGGGGGGGAGTATTTGAAAACGTCCAGAAATCCAATCCTGAACAGCTACCTTAGTCTTCACAGCAGAAAGGAAAAGGCGGGGAATTTAACCACAAATGAGCCCTGATAGCTTAGAGGTAAATGTGTCCTCGCCCAGGGAAGCTAAGAAGACAGTGTCAGTTTCTTCCTCTACATCCTTGCCCTCCTGTCAGTGCCCGCCCTGCAGAGTTTTTTCCCACCCTCTTAAATACTCAGCATGTGTGAGAATAAAAGAGCCCAAGTTCTTGTGGCTCTGTCTTGGTCATCCCCACCCCCCGGGATCTGTTTCTAGGGTCTGAGCCTGGGAATCCACCCTGAGCTTCTTCCCCGGCAAGCTTGGGCACCGCTAGCTCCTGGAGGCTGGAGCTGAGGCTGACCCACGGAAGTCCAACACAGGAGTGGACACGAGAGCAAGGCCAAGTGTCCAGGAGCCTGCTGCTTAGAGAAGTGTGCCCTGAAGTGTCCCCTTCTATCCCTCTTTCACTTTCTTCTCATTGGAAAAGAAACAGAGGAACATGATGTCTAGGTGAACGCAAAGAGAGACAGCCAGAATCACCTCATTTTTCTTTTTCCTCTGTTCCTCAGACTGCAAAATTGACCTGGCTTTTCTAATCGATGGGAGCTCCGGCATCGGCAAACGTCGATTCCACATCCAGAAGCAGTTCCTGTCTGATGTTGTCCAGGCTCTTGATATTGGCCCTGCCGGTCCTCTGATGGGTGTGGTCCAGTATGGGTAAGTGAAGAGAATGTTCTGAATCCAGAACCCAAGTGACCAACACACACCTGTAATACCAATAGATTCTAGAGCGCAGACTCACTCTCTTCCCTAGTGCACATGTCAGTTAAAAAAAAAACAAACTTGGGCTGGAGAGATGGCTTAGTGGTTAAGGACTTGCCTATGAAGCCTAAGGACTCTGGTTCTAGGCTCCATTCCCCAGGATCTGCATAAGCCAGATGCACAAGGTGGCACATGCATCTGGAGTTCATTTACAGTGGCTGGAGGCCTTGGTGTGCCCATTCTTTCTCTCTCTCTCTCTCTCTCTCTCTCTCTCTCTCTGTGTGTGTGTGTGTGTGTGTGTGTCGCACTGAAATAAATAAATTTTAAAAAAACCTGAAGCAATCCAGGCACCCTTTGAGCAATCTGAGCCTTCCTGAAGGGAAAGACTCTTGTGGGTAAATGGCATTTACTCTCACGATTGGTGGAGAGAGCATTGATTCGTGGGCATTAGGCATTTGGTGCAAGTCTTGGGCTACGCCTTCACCTGATAGTCAGTTTCTTCATCTGTGGATAAAGAAGGCTAAGTCCCTTCAACCTCGACTATGAGCACATTTGTTTCAGGGGCTGTACTTTGAGCTACAAGCCTACATGTAAAGAAGATAGCTAGGGCTAGAGAGACGGCTTAACGGTTAAGGTGCTTGTCTGCAAAGCCTAAGGACCCAGGTTCGACTCTCCAGGTTCCACATAAGCCAGACACACAAGATGACGCAAGTGTGCAAGGTTGTATGTGAACACAAGGTGGCGCAAGCATCTGGAGTTCAATTACAGTAGCTGGAAGCCCTGGCATGCCAATTCTCTCTCTCTCTCTCTCTCTCTCTTTTGTTAAAAAAAAATACAAGCCAGTCTGTTGGGCTTGCTTCAAAAAAAGAAAAGAAAAAGAAAGAAAAAAAGAAAACCAAGAAGATACCTAGAGGCCCCAGTGTTGAGGCAATTCTTACCCTCCACGCCCACCTGTAGTCTGGACCTCTACACTTGTACTAGAAAAGCTCATTAGGCAATGCAGAAGCACGGGTGTGGACAGAAAGGACTTCCACTGGTCAGTTGAGCGCTGTGGTGACTGTCACCAGTCCATTCCATCATTTCATTTAGGGTAGCACTTATGAAGTCAGAGCCGCATTCCAAACTCACCCTTCTTTTCTCTCATTTTAAATAATAGATCAATCTCGTTTCAGATATGGATAGAGTTTTCCCTAAAGCAGATTACAGACATTCGCAGATAATACTCAGAAAGAAAATTTCATACTGAAATCCATTATTATGCATACTTAATATACACTTATAAAGACAAATTTAAAATAAATAGTCAAGGCAATAAATAGGTTGGGCAAAAATACGCATAAATCTTATATTTGTACCTACATCTCAAATAGGTGATAAATAACTATTAGAGATACGATAATTATCACAATATCCACAAAGGGCCATTGGATCCCCCCCCCCACTCCCCACCCCCGCTGGCCTCCCTCCTCATAGATCTACAGTTTATCCCTTGGAAACGGAAACAAACAGACAAAGTATTTGGTGCCTCTTGCTCCAGAATTGCAGACATAGCTTGGCCATTCCTTCTGCAAAGTAAAAACCTCCATACCCAACAGTGCTTCTGTCCCTTCAAAGGTTTCCCAGTTGGCAAATTTCCCAAGGGATTTCTGGAGCATTTTAACCCATGTTGTTTTATAAAGACACACATATTCCATTTTAAGTTCTTAAGGAATGTAAGTGAAGTACTTTATTTTCAAAAAAAAAAAATTACAACATTTATATCTTTAGAATTTAATTCCAATCGCATTTTCAATTCTATCTTCTAATAAGAAGATTCTAGTAGATTACTTGGCTGGTATTTATAAGTATTCAGTCAACTATGTAAATAACCAATTGCTACAAATGCCACTTCTCAATGCCAAATGACCTATGTGAGGATTTTATCTTGAAATAAGAAAAAGATGGGCACTTTTTTATTTTTGGTTGCCGTTGCTTTCAAAATGTCAATCCGTTTTCATTCCTGTGTTACTTTTTAAGTTAGCCAATGCATAGCAAACTTTGCTCTTGAAAGGAAATAGAACTATTTTTGTGCCAGATGCCCGTAGTCAATTTTACTGTAGGGTCCAAAACTTGTTGTGTTATTTTGCTCCAAACCAGCTGCTCCAAAAGCTCATGTGTACCAAACTTTATGACATGAAAAGGTGATAAATATGTCAAGGGAAAAAAAAAATGGCATAAGCATCGTGTTGTGTGCTGATGAGAATGTGGGCTGAAAGAAACATAGCTGGGAAAGAAAACCAATAAAAAGTCCTCCATCCCTGCTGTGGTTTGAACGTGTCCCCGAAGTTCATGTGTCAGCAACGTCATTCCCAGTGCAGCGGTGCTGGCTGGTGGGAGCTGCCAGGGCTGTCGAGGAAGGGGCTGATGTCCTAACCAGGGAAGCGGATGAGGTATCAGGAGCACGGGCTCGTCATAAAAATGACTTTGTCTCTTCTTGCTCTTACTGTCTCTCTCTTGATCTTCCACCATCTGCTGTAGCGCAAAATCCCTCACTGAAGGTGGACTTATCAACCTTAGACTTCTTTTTCAATAGGAAATAAGTTTCTGAAGCCAGGAGTGGTGATACACGCCTTCAATCCCAGCACTTGGGAGGCAGAGGTAGGAGGATCACCATGAGCTCAAGGCCACCCTGAGACTACATAGTGAATTCCAGGTCAGCCTGGGATAGAGTGAGACCCTACCTCAAAAAAAAAAAAAAGAAGAGAAGAAAAGAAAAGAAAGAAGTTTCTGTGCTGGAGAGATGACCCAGTGGTTAAGGCACTTGCCTGCAAAGTAGATAGATTCTCAGGACCCATGTAAAGGCTGATGCACAACGTAGCACATAAATCTGGAGTTCTGAAGCAGCTGGAGGCCCTAGTGTGCCTCTCTCTCTCTCTCTCTCTCTTTCTCTCTGCAAATAAATAAAATATTTTTTAAAAGAAATAAATTTGTCTTCGAATAAACTAACTAATCTGTGGTACCCTGTTAGGGTAACACAAAATGAATGAAGATCCCTCACTCGCATTGTCCTCTTCACTTTCCTAACCTTTTGTAAGGCAGATGTTTCTCTTTGCTTTCCAATTTCACTTTCTAAGCATTCCATGTTAGCTGCCTTTTCTCTGTCTAGTGTCCTCATTAATTGAATTTAAAGCACTTAAGGAGACTGTGTGTGCTTTCCTCCGTTTTGTGCTAACATAAACCAATCCATCATCTTCACCAGGCTAGCAACAGAGCGGGGAGAGAAGAGCAATGGGCTGATGACAGGTGGTCTGAGTTCTGACCTTCGCCCTGCTGGGTGACCTTAAGCAAGTCACTTAACCTCTCCATGTAAGTGTTACCACCTGCAAAGCACGGGGTCAGCCAGTGATTAATTAGGATTCTGCCGGCCCTGGCATGGTGTGTAACTCAATGACTGGCTATGTGTTCAGAAGACATCCAAAACCCAAAAGTTGGATGAATGGGCTAGCAAGGCACTTGCCTTTCCTTCTGGACACCAGTCGTGCCGAGATGGGCTAATCCATTATGGATCAATGAGCTCCCGTGAAGTTATACAGTCACCATGGAAAAGAACTCAGAGAGCACCCCGATGAAGCTGAAATCGCTTAAAATAAAAGATTTTTTAAAATTTTTATTTATTAGAGTCAGAGAGAGGGGGAGAGAGAGAGAGTGAAAGAGAGAGAATGGGCACACCAGTGCTCCCAGCTACTGTAAACGAACTCCAGACGCGTGCGCCCCCTTGTGCATCTGGCTAACGTGGGTCCTGGGGAATCGAACCTGGGTCCTCTGGCTTTGCAGGCAAGCGCCTTAACCACTAAGCCATCCCTCCAGCCCTGAAATCGCTTTTGATTACAGGGGCTCAGTTTGCCTACCTTCCCACCTCTCGTCAATCATTTCTTCATTACGCAGTATGAATGCCAGCAAAGGAAGGGAGTGGGCAGGGCACAGTGGAGATGTAGAGATGGGGCCTGTGTCTCTGAAAAAGGAATGAAACGCCTGCCCACTGGGACATCTCATGCCTCACACAGCATCCTAGATTCTACCGGCTCTAACTCTCCGCTGTGTGGCAGGGTTCTGTGCGGGTGCAGAACCAATAGGAGATACATGATTATCATATGGGACGTACACAGTTGGCCTAAATAGTCACAGCCTGGATAGTCCCAAAACAGTTGCCTGAAGAGCCAGGGCCAAGAGCTTCTCGGTCCAGGAAGCTGTCACCTCAGAACCTCAGAACGGAGACCCGTGATGCAGATTCAGTCCAAGGTCAGAGGCCCCAGGGACCCCTGGAGTGCTGCAGGTGCGAGTCCGTCCACAGTCAAACGCCTGAGAAAGCAAAGAGCATCTCGGCTCAAGAAGAGTCAAGCAGGCACATGTCTGTTCTTCCCGCTTCTGCCTTTTCCTTCCACCCCAGCCCCAGCCTATCAAATAGACAGCCTTTGTTCAAGCAGGGTGGGTGTTCCTCAGTCAGTTAACTGCACCCCCACATGGCATTCTTCTCTGGAAACACTCTCAAGACACACTCCCATTTGGATTCACCTCTGTGTCTGGGGGATCACGGAGCTTTGAGGCCTCAGAGGAACACTTGATCCCACCTCCTTGTGACACAGTGAGATGTCCAGGCCCTGCAAAAATAAAAATAAAAATAAAAATGCCCACGCCATCAGGAACAGCACCGAAGGAGAAGCAGAGGGGGAGAACAACCCAGGGGACAGCCCGGGGACTGTGACTTTCTTCTCTCAGGCCTTCACCTCCATTACCACTGCTCTTCTCTGTACAGCTGCCCCTGAAGAGTCTTTCCCTCGGTGCTCCTTAAGAGAGCTGAGAATTCAGACTTTGACATTTAGTCTAAAAAGAAATCCAATGAAGAGCTTAAAAGAGCCATCCTAATAGTAAGAAGAAATAAGAAATAAAAACCAGCTGGACATGGCGGTGCATGCCTTTAATCCCAGTACTCAGAAGGCAGAGGTAGGAGGATCACCATGAGTTCGAGGCCACCTTGAGACTACATAGTGAATTCCAGGTCACCCTGGGCTAGGGTGAAACCCTACCTCAAAAGAAAGAAAGGAAGGAAGAAAGAAAGAGGAAAGAATGAAGGAAGGAAGAAAAAAAGGAAGGAAGGAAGGAAGAAGAAAAGAAATACAAACCTAAGATGCTCGCCTGTGGTCTGACGTGTCCTACCGGAAGCTCGTTTGGGAGCAGAGGTCAGGAGTACGCTCCAAGTAGCAAGTGAAGAGCGTTTGCAAGACCCACCGACCCTGGTCGCTCACTCTCTTCCTCCCACGTTCCTTGCGCTCTCTGCTTGCTCCTCCACAGATCAGGGTCCCCTTTCAGGCTCTCCTCGCATGCTTTACCGTGCACTGACTGCCTTCTCACCCAGGGCCTGCAGGGCAGAGGCCTCAACCTCTGCAGGGCCAGCATGCTCCCCTCAGAAGTGCCCGGGTGGCCTTCCCAAGAACACCAGCTAGATGCCCAACCTTGCAAAGAGGGCAGGTCTGAGTCTTGGGTTACTCTCGAAAATGTCGGACCAAATTGCAGCTCATCCGCCGGCAAAGCCGTTGCTAAGGACGCCTCCCGCCAGCCCGAAGCCGGAGACACGGCGCTTGCACAGACGGTCAAGGAGCAAGGTCCCGTGGTACACGCGCGCTCTGCGTGGAAACTGCCTGCCCAACAGGTGCGTAATTGCGCTTACTGTCAAGGGGAGGATGGAGTGGAACGTGGGCCAGAGCAAGTGGCACTTGGTGAACTCTGGCAGACAGTGCACACAGCAAGCCGCCTGCCTTTAGCTGAAATCCAGGTCCGGGGTCCACATCTCCAGCCCATTGTCATTTGAAGCCACAGGACTGTACATGCTGCTGTGAATTTCGTCACCAGCTCCACGACGTCCGGATCACAAGACAGTTTTGGAATAAACCGAAACGTTAGTTTTCTGTATGTTTGTCCTTGGGTCTGTCCTGTTTCAGGGAGGGGCTGTGAGCTCCTAAACCTTCTTACTTCTCCTTATCTCTCTCGCTGTCAGCTCTCCCTCAGTGGATCCGGAGGGACGCCAGACGCTGCTGGGGATCAGCGGGGCCACCCCCGTCACGGACAGTCAGGGTTGTAGGAAGAAGCAAGCGGTCGAGTCTCACGTGTCTAGCCCAATAGCAGCTCTACAAGCTGTCTGTATCCAAGTCCCTGAAGCCTTTGAATGAAAGAGGCCTTGTGGGTGTCAGCAGAGTTAGGACGTTGAGGTGGGAGATTGCCATCTATCTGGCTGTCCCAACGTAATCGTGAGTGTGAGAGTAGAAAGCCTTCCCCAGCTTTGGCCCTGCAGAAGGACACTGACTGAAAGACGAGTCAGAAGTGCCCCCTACCGCGGACCTCAATGACAGAAGAAAGGGCATGAGCCAGGGATACAGCCATCCTTGAGAAGAGGGCAGAGGAGCTTCAGAAAGCAACACAGCCTTGCCAGCACCTTGGGTTTAGCACCTTGGTTTTCTATAAACTTAGAAAAGGGCATATTGTTTGATCCAGCAGGTGTAAGAAATTGCTACAGCTGGCTGAGTTCACATTGACATTATCCGGAGAGCCTCTAAAAAGTAAAAAATAAAAAAAGCTTCTCACCTCACCATGAAACCCACGGACCATGTACTTACCTTCCCACTGCTGGGACAAAGCACTGACCGAAAGCCGCGGATGGGAGGAAAGTCTCCAGGGGAAATGTCAGGAGGAGGCATGGCTGAGCGGAGGCTGGGCATCACACCTTGTCCCGTGGCTGAGCGGAGGCTGGGCATCACACCTTGTCCCGTGGCTGAGCAGAGGCTGGGCATCACATCTTGTCCCGTGGCTGAGCGGAGGCTGGGCATCACATCTTGTCCCATGGCTGAGTGGAGGCTGGGCATCACATCTTGACCCATGGCTGAGCGGAGGCTGGGCATCACATCTTGTCCCATGGCTGAGCAGAGGCTGGGCATCACATCTTGTCCCATGGCTGAGCGGAGGCTGGGCATCACACCATGTCCCATGGCTGCGCGGAGGCTGGGCATCACATCTTGTCCCGTGGCTGAGCGGAGGCTGGGCATCACATCTTGTCCCGTGGCTGAGCGGAGGCTGGGCATCACATCTTGTCCCATGGCTGAGCGGAGGCTGGGCATCACATCTTGTCCCGTGGCTGAGCGGAGGCTGGGCATCACATCTTGTCCCGTGGCTGAGCGGAGGCTGGGCATCACATCTTGTCCCGTGGCTGAGCGGAGGCTGGGCATCACATCTTGTCCCGTGGCTGAGCGGAGGCTGGGCATCACATCTTGTCCCGTGGCTGAGCGGAGGCTGGGCATCACATCTTGTCCCGTGGCTGAGCGGAGGCTGGGCATCACATCTTGTCCCATGGCTGAGCGGAGGCTGGGCATCACATCTTGTCCCGTGGCTGAGCGGAGGCTGGGCATCACATCTTGTCCCATGGCTGAGCGGAGGCTGGGCATCACATCTTGTCCCATGGCTGCGCGGAGGCTGGGCATCACATCTTGTCCCGTGGCTGAGCGGAGGCTGGGCATCACATCTTGTCCCGTGGCTGAGCGGAGGCTGGGCATCACATCTTGTCCCGTGGCTGAGCGGAGGCTGGGCATCACATCTTGTCCCGTGGCTGAGCGGAGGCTGGGCATCACATCTTGTCCCATGGCTGAGCGGAGGCTGGGCATCACACCATGTCCCATGGCTGCGCGGAGGCTGGGCATCACATCTTGTCCCGTGGCTGAGTGGAGGCTGGGCATCACATCTTGTCCCGTGGCTGAGCAGAGGCTGGGCATCACACCTTGTCCCGTGGCTGAGCGGAGGCTGGGCATCACATCTTGTCCCGTGGCTGAGCGGAGGCTGGGCATCACACCATGTCCCATGGCTGAGCGGAGGCTGGGCATCACATCTTGCCACAGCAACTGGCAGAAGGCAGCAAGAGTGAGCTGTGCTCTGGCAAGCGGGGAGCTGGCTATACCATCCCTAAGCCCTCCTCCAGCAACAGACCACCCCCCGGGGCCTGGAGAGATGGCTTAGCAGTTAAGGCGCTTGCCTGCGAAGCCTAAGGACCCAGGTTAGATTTCCCAGGACCCACGTAAGCCAGATGCACAAGGTGGCGAGTGTGTCTGGAGTTCCTTTGCAGTGGCTGGAGGCCCTGGCGTGCCCATTCTTTCTTTCTTTCTAGCTCTCTCATTCTGCCTCATTTGCTCTCAAATAAATAAAAATAAAAATAAAAGGGCTAGAGGGATGGCTTAGGAGTTATGGCATTTGCCTGCAAAGCCAAAGCACCCAGGTTCGATTCCCTGTTGTGCCCATTCTCTCTCTCTCTCTCTCTCTCCCTTCTCTCTTTCTTTCTCTCTCTCTCTCTCCCCTCTCTCTTTCTCATAAATAAATAAAATTTAAAAGAAAAAAAGAGTGCACCTCCCAAATTGCCACCAGGTGAGGGAAACTATTCAAATCATATGAGTCCGTGGGAGGGGGACACGTGATTGCAACCACCACAGTCCAGGACCTGTGAAATCAGAGTCAGGGAGGATGAGGTGGAAATCTGTAGCCAAGGCAGAGAACTGTCAGCTCCCCAAGAGGAAGGGGTCGCTGCTCAGCTATCCAGGTAGAGAGTGGCAGCACCTGATACAACACAGGCCTCTCCACTCTGTCCTCCTGCTCTTCTGACCGCTCAGCTGATCTCCCAGAATGACTCCCTGCCTGGGTTGACTGTCTGAGGCCATGTTGGCCCTTGCAAAGACCCCCACCTGGCCACTTGCCCTTCTCAGAGAAACAGGTACACACAAGTACGGTGAGCCACACTCCTTAGAAACAACGTCTCAAAGCTCTGTGATCCGCAAGTACAACACGCGAGAGTCTTGGGGCTTTACTCTTCCCCTTCCGCTCAGCTCTCTGGAGACACGCGCAAAATAACCACCCAGGATTTCACAAGCAATCCCCTGTGAACTCCTGTGACACATTTGCTGGGCTTCTGCAGGGCCCTTCAGATCATCTCCCCCTTGAGAAGTAGATAGCCTTCCTCGTGCATTTTAGAACCACCTGGGGAACCCTTGAAAACTCCAGTAGGCCAGACCAAACCTCAGCTCGGTGAAATCAGACTTTCCTTCCGCGTGCAGAGCTTAGACATCGTTAGTTTTCAGAGCTCCCAGGTGATTCTGTTGTGCCACCACATGGTAAAGGCACGAATATGCCCCTGGGCTGGGACTGTACTCCGGTAAATCCCATGTCACCAGACCCTGTCACCTCCTCCCAGGTGGTCAACCAAAGGACTGCAAGGCTCTGTCCCCTTCCCCTGTCTGTCTCTTCCCGTCTCCTCCCTCCTCATCACTGGCAGGCTCTCTGCTGATTTTTTCCACTCTTATATTTGCATGTGTATGTGGTATGTATGTGTTCATGCATGTGTGTTTGTGTGTGTAGAGACCAGATGTCGAAGTTAGATGTCTTTCTTTTTTTTTTACAGTTTTTTAAAACCTTATTATTATTATTTTGTGTGTGTGAGAGAGAGAGGGAATTGGTGTGCCAGGGCCTCCAGCCAATGAAATCAAACTCCAGATGAAGGTGTCATCATGTGCACACATGTGCCCTTGTGTGTTTACATCACCTTGTGTGTCTGGCTTACATGGGACCTGGAGAGTCGAACATGAGTCCTTGGGCTTCACAGGCAAGTGCCTTAACTGCTAAGCCATCTCTCCAGCCCTAGGCGTTTTTCTTGATTGTTCTCCAGCTGCTTTGGGGAGACAGAGTCTCCACTTGAACCCAGAACTTGTCAGTTTGGGTAGTGTAGCTAGCCAGCTTGCCCTGAGGGTCCCCTATCTTCACCTCGCAGTGCTGGACTTTCGCCCAGGCCATGCCCACTCCACATCTGCATGTGAACTTCGGTCTTCACAAGTGCTTTCTCCACTGAGCCACCTCCCCAGCCCTGGTTTTGCTCAGTTTGTAAAGCATCCTCTGAGATACGGCTCCTGGGAGGTTGTTAGAAACGCAGAACCTCCGCCCCTCACTCTGGTCCTACCGCGGCAGAATCTACATCCTAACTTGGTTCCAGCTGACCGAGGTCTGGGCTTGAGAAGTTGTTTCCCAGACCTCACAGCACATAGCTGGAGAGGCTTGTGAGGTAGTAGACTCACAGCCGGAGGGCCGCTGGATCTGGAAGGGCTCTGGGTAGCCAGTGTCATGTAACGCCTTGTGTTCTTTGGGAAATATGGCTAGCAAAAGGTACTCACCAGCCGCGCATGGTGGCACACGCCTTTAATCCCAGCACTTGGGAGGCAGAGGTAGGAGGATCACCGTGAGTTCGAGGCCACCCTGAGACTACACAGTGAATTCCAGGTCATCCTGGGCTAGAGTGAGACCCTACCTCAAAAAGGAAAAAAAAAAAAAGGTACTCACCTAAGAACTCAATTTGAGAAGCCCTTGCTCCTCCCTCTCTGAGGCTAGCAAACATGAAAAGGGCCCGTGCCCACTCGTAAAGGTCCGTGCACGAAAGTCCTCTGGTAGGCTGGCACAGGCACTATACCTGGGCTAGCCATAGAGGGGGTGGCAAGGCTCAGAGCCATTCTGAAGATCAGGGAAGAGTCACTTTCCGTCTGACCTCAAGGGACAAGCCGGCCACCTTCCCTGCAGTCACCAGCATTCCTGTCCCCTGACACCTTATCCTGACCTCACAAGCATGCTTCACTTCATTGACTAAGTATGTAAATCTTCACATCTTAGCCCACAGTGAAAATTAAATGGCTAAATACTGATTATTTTTGTCATAATCTTAAGTCACTGCTTCGTCAGAGGAAACATTTTTGAAAGGTTTTTTTTCTGGAGGGAAAGTTATCAGTTAATATTTCTCTATGGGCATAAAGAATTATTTTGAAAGGCTTGTTCTATGTGCTGAAAGTAGGCTCTTGGAACTTAACAACAGTCTCCAAAATCCAGGGCTTCCTAAACTTCCCTGAAAACGAATTGCAGATACTCGCTACATCGCAGAGGGTTATTTTGAACTTCTGATCCTTCTGCCCTGCCTCCCTAGTGTTGGTATTTCAGCATGAGCCACCATGCCCTCATCAAGCCCAGGGCTTCATGCACACTAGACAAGGACACGACCAACTGAGCCCCAGCCCGGAGCCCTGATCTTAAGAGCTTTTTAGATTTATTTCACTTTATTTTAAATATTTTATTTTTATTTATTTATTTGACAGACAAAGAGGGGGGAGAGGGAGAGAATAGGCATGCTACAGCCCCAGCCACTGGAAATGAACTCCAGGTGCATGCACCCCCTTGTGCATCTGGCTAACATGGGTCCTGGGGAATCGAACCTGGGTCCTTTGGCTTTGCAGGCAAATGCCTTAACTCCTAAGCCATCCCTCTAGCCCTTTTATTTTTAGTTTTATTTATTTGAGAGCAAATGAGGCAGAATGAGAGAGCTAGAAAGAAAGAAAGAAAGAAAGAAAGAAAGAAAGAAAGAAAGAAAGAAAGAAAGAAAGAGGGCACGCCAGGGCCTCCAGCCACTGCAAACGAACTCCAGATGCATGTGCCACTTTGTACATCTGACTTATGTGGGTCCTGGGGAATTGAACCCAAGTCCTTTGGCTTTTCAGGCAAGCGTCTTAGCCGCTAAGCCATTTCTCCAGTCCCTAGAGTCCTGATTGTAGAACCCCTCAGACCACATTTGAGTTTCTTCTGGTAGAGGCCTGGTAACCTTCATTGTTTAATGAGTGCTGTAAGTGTTATCATCATGGAGGTGTGGACACATCATTGTCCAGCCCACTTTCCAGCCCCTGAGCCCCAGCTTGTCCTAGGAGTCACCCTTGCTCATCTCTGGCAGGTGCCCTTGCTTCTTAAACCCTGTCCAAGTAGCTACTTGCCACGGCACAAACTATCCCTTTCTATGCACAGCAAACTTCTTGGCTCCATATGATTTCTTTTTATTACTCCTAACTTCTTCCAAACAGAACACTTTCATATTTTCCCCTTGAACTATAAACCTCCTTGTTTATTGCCTTCTTTCATTTTCAAAGTAAATCTCTGACCCTGCTAAAGGGAAAAACGTGGCTGCCTTTCATGAGAACTTGTAATGAAATTAAAAATTTAAAGATCGCACACATGGAAAAATAGTGGCGCACTCTTTTAAATGGTCTTGTTCTGTTTCCTGTTGCTATAACGACATACCTGAGGCTTGGCATTTCGCAAGGGAGAGTTTTCTTTAGCTGGTATTTCTAGAGGTGTGAGAGCACGTTGCCAGCTTCTAGCTACCTCTGCTGAGGAGCCCACAGAGGGTGGCGTCATAACGGCCAGAGCTTCTGTGGGAGTTTCACAGAAGTGTATGTGAGGCGCATTCAGAAGGTTCCAGGCACCCTCATAACAACCCATTCTTGAAGAAAATTATCCCAGCCCATAAGGTCAACTTTAATTCCTTCCAAAGACAGTGCTCTTCCAACCCAGCTGTCCTCCACTAGGAGCAAGCCTGCCACCTGCCGGCCTTAGAGATTCCACCTTGTCAACACCATCACACTGAGCACCAAGCCTCCACCACGTGAACTACTGGGGTACAAACCGTGACCAAACCACAGCAGTCTGTGTCTGAAAAATGTCCAGGCTAACATGTCGGGCCACCAGCGAATCCATCCTGGGAACCGACAAACACACCCGTGAACTTACCTACTCTGGTCCTACAACCTGGTCGTGCTTTCAGATTAACAACTTCTTCATTCTCACGGCATCTCGTGCCATGCACAAATGCTGGGGATCAACGGTGACCTAGGTGAGAACTAGCGTGCAGCTTAACAAAGATGTATGGAGCGTTTGCTGTTCACGAAGCCATTCTACCCTGTCCCATTGGCAAAGGTGCTGATGTAAAGTTCAGTCTAAGTGGTTGGACTGTGTTTGCCTGCCAGACCCTCGTGAGTTGGTTCCATGCCCATAATCAACTTAGCAACTGGGAAGGGTTTCAGAGGTCCCCTGATGCAGCCTTTGAATCCACTGAGAGAAATAAATAAATGTGATAGAGGTCCTTTTATTCGGGACTTCACAATCTAGTTAGAGAGGCAATATTTTTTAAAGCAATGGCTAAATAAAATTCAAAGCATCTTTTCATGCAGTGTATGAATAGCTCGACTGTGTGCCTCTGGAGATGAACTTGTGTACATCCGTGAGGTAATACAGGCAGAGGGTGACTGATGTGGAGCTTGGAGGCACAGTGTTCCTGTGTACTGGGGATGAGCCAAGAGAGAGAAGACACTGGGCTTGCTTGCTTTCTTTCCTTCTTTCTTTCTTCTTACCTTCCTTCCTTCCTTCCTTCCTTCCTTTCATTGACGTGTTTACCCAGTTATTTATTAGCTCCTGCACCCCCAAGCTCTAGGGATCAGAAATCAGGAGGCGGTCTCAACTCGGTCACAGTTGATCCCCGGCATTTGTGCATTTGCTTATTTGCCAACTGTTCTACTCACTACAGCACCAAACTTGGGACACCGGTCACTTTCACAGCCATCTCTGGACATGCACGAAGGTGAGAGGGCATTTCAGTTACCTGGCATACCCATTCCCACCTACTGCAGAGCACACCTGCACGTTTCAGCTCCTTCCAGGATAATTTTCACAATCAATATAGTGGTATTCATCCCCCCACACACTTTTTGCATTTTTGTGTTCTTGGCGACTGAAATCCTTAAAATATGCCCCCCCCCCTCAATGTAGTGTTAAGCTGCTTTTAGTGTTCTGAGTGAAAGGGAACCAAAGTGTGGCTCACAGGGAAAGGGTGTGTTAGACAGACCACACTCAGACACCGGTTCCGAGTGCTGTTGGTTGGGAGCTCAATGCTCATGGATCAACAATCTTACACATTAGGGGAAAGAGAGGAACTTGCTGATCTGGATGTGAGCCTACTCCAGAAAGTGCTAGTGGAATATCTACAGTGTGTGATGAAGATGTGGAGGAGGAAACTAAACTCACAGATTCATGAGATGACCGTCAGGTTAACAAACAAAAAAACAAAGAAAGATGGTGGGGTGGAGCTCAGAGGGAAGCACTTAGGTAGCACGTATGAAGCCCTGGTTCAAGCTCCACCAGGGAGGAGAAGATGAAAACATAGGCTCATGGACAGAATTGTCGTGAGGCTAAAAGTCAAGTCAATGAAATTTATAGTTACATTATAACATCTTCACTTTGGGTAAAACATTAAACCCTTCTCAGTTAATGTTTTATTATTTAAAAACTACATAAAATTAATTATTTATAAGAAACACTTACTAAACTTTGTGTCTTAAAAATATACATGCAGGGCTGGAGAGATGGCTTAGCGGTTAAGTGCTTGCCTGTGAAGCCTAAGGACTCTGGTTTGAGGCTCCATTCCCCAGGACCCACATTAGCCAGATGCACAGGGGGGCGCATGCGTCTGGAGTTTGTTTGCAGTGGCTGGAGGCCCTGGTGCACCCATTCTCTCTCTCTCTCTCTCTCTCTCTCTCTCTCTCTGCCTCTTTCCCTGTCTGTCACTGTCAAATAAATAAGTAAAAATTATGAAACATATAAATTTATTTTAAAAAATACACATGCATATAATGAGGTTGTTTTTTGATGTGTTAATGAAAATATCATGACCAGTGGTTCACAGGAACCAAACCCTGTGTTTCCATTAGGGAATGGCTTACAATTCTCTACTTCAGTGCATATGGGGAATATAGGAAAGAATTAGTCTGTCTCAACTGCACGCAGAATATGGGAATGACATGGTAATCAACAGTCACTCTGTGAGGTGACGGACACGCTTCCATGCTGAGCAGGCCCACCTTCATGATGGGCATGCAGAACCTCCGGAAGGGGCTGAGGAGAAGGCTCAGCACAGAAACGCACTTGTGTGCAAAGCCTGCCAGCTCAGGTTCAATCCCCAACGGCCACGTAAAGCCGAATGAAGCTCACAAGCCAGCTAATCTGTTGTCTGTTCGCAGTTCATTTGCAGTAGCAAGAGACTCCGTCTCAAAGAAAGTGGAGCAGGGGCTGGAGAGATGGTGTAGTGGTTAAGGTGCTTGCCTGCAAAGCCTAATGAACCTGGCTCAATTCCCCAGTGCCCATGTAAAGCCAAATGCACAAAGTGGCACATGCATCTGGAATTCGTTTGCAGTGGCTAGAGGCCCTGGTGTGCGCTCTGTCTCAATCTCTCTCCTTCTCTCTCTCTCTCTCTCTCTCTTTACAAATGAATAAATAAATAAATATTTTAAAAAGGAAGTGGAGAAATCTCAGGGGTTTCCTCTGACCTCCAAATCTCTTTCTCCTCTCTCTCTCTCTTCCTCTCTCTCCCTCCATCCCTCTCTCACATACACACACACAAATAAATAAACTTAAGGGGGAAAAGAGCCTCATGAAAATGACTAGGTGGCCAAGATCCACATAGGATTCAGAATTTTTTTTTCCAAAACTTTTGAAAGAAAGCTTTATATTTCATTTCCAAATAATCTGTAAGTAGCTTTTAATTTATGAGTGGGAATGACTTCTTCACAGTTATCAAACACATGAAGGAAATCCTGGATAGTGAGAAAATCTGGCTCACCAATCGCTTTCAAATGTAATTAAATTTTTATATATTTAAATTTTTACAACCATGCAATGTTATGTTTGGTGAACAACTATACATTTATTATTGTCAGTATCATTTTCTATTTTTTTTATCTTGTAGCAAATAAATGTTACTGTTCTGACCCTTTTTTTTTTTTTTTGGTTTTTCGAGGTAGGGTCTTACTCTGGCCCAGGCTGACCTGGGATTCACTCTGTAGTCTCAGGCTGGCCTCAAACTCACAGCGATCCTCCTACCTCTGCCTCCTGAGTGCTGGCATTAAAGACGTGTGCCACCATGCCCGGCATCTGACCCCTATTTTTAAGCTGGATCAAAGTTCATAGTCCTGGATTATGGGGGAAGATCTAGACTTGAGAAACTTGGGGGGGTGTACCTTGAGGACTTACCCCAGAAAACACAAGGTAGGTGTGATAGTGTGTGCTGTAATCCAAGCTACTTGGGGAGACTTAGGCAAGAGATAGCTTGAGCCCAGGAATTGGAGATCAACATAGGCAGGACAGTGATCCCACATTAAAAAAAAAAAGAAACTGATACAAAAGATAAAGAACACAGAGTTATAAATGCGGACTTGGAGCGCCATTAAGTCCCTAGTTAAGCGCAGAAGCATGCAGGGTTGATCAGAAGAAAGATCCTTGCAGACCTGCTGCAGGGAGACCGGGAGGGAAGCTATGGCTGCGGTTAGGCAGAAACCTGAGAACAACTTAAAGGGAGCAAAGTTTGTTTTCGCCCATGGCTTCAGAGGATCGGACGCTGTCGTTGCAAGACTGCACATTACCGCACAGAGACGCCCTCGAGAAAAGACGTCCACCTTCTGGTGCGGGTGGGGCTCAGGGACAAAATATGCCCTTCAAAGGCACAGAGCCAGTGACCTACTGTCCCCAAGAAGGCTCTGTGTCCTTTCTGCCCCCTCCCATAGTGCCGTGGGCCTCTGAGGGGACAGTCCAGATCCAAACTGTGCCTGAATAAGGAGAAGACGACAGTCCAAAGTGGGGAAGGGAAAGGATGGGAGAGCTACAAGGGGCCTGGGAGGGGGAGCTCTGGCGAAGTGAGGGCACACTGCCGTGTGACTGGTGAGTCAGGAGGGAGCCCCAAAGGGGAGATGAGGGTGGCAGAGCAGACTGGAGGGATGAGTGACTTCAGTCTGGGACTATGAAACCAGAGGTGACTTTTCTAGATGCCACTTTCTGTACACCTGGGGTTCAAGAGAGGGAACTGACCAGTGCGCCCTGACAGCTGTCTGCAGATTGAGCGACGCGTCCAGTGGAGACAGCATGCTCGCAAACACCAGCGGTCAGAGGTAGAGCTACGCAGAGCGGAAAGAGAAATCCTGACTTCTTCAATGCCGTTCATGAAGGACCTGTAGAGAAAGCCGAGTCAGCCACAGACCTTGCCCTCTGGGCCTGGGGGCGAGGGGCCCAGGAAGCTTGGAGAATGGGCACAAATTGAGCTTTCCCAGATGAGGGAGGAAGTGAGCAAAGGCACTGAACTAGAAAACTTGGAAGTACAGAGCAGTTAGTTTTCACCAGACTATAGGACACAGGTAACTCAGTGTTTGCCTAACATGCATCAAGTTCAATTCCTAGCACCACATACACCGGGCACAGTGGTGTATGACGCAATCCCAGTACTTGGAGAGTACTTGAGGCAGAAGGACCAGAAGTTCCAGGTCATCCTCAGCTACGTAGCAAGTCAGAAGCCAGCCTTAAATATAAGACCATGTCTCAAAAAAAAAGGAAAAAGAATTTGAAGAATACAGGAATCCTTTTTAAAAAAAAAAAAGAATAGAGAAGAGAGAGAAAAAGAAAGATAACCTATTTGACAAGTTGGAATTAAATCATGGCCGTTTTAAAAGCCAAAATATCATGTCTAACAATGAGAGTGCGTTTGTATCTTTCTTTTGTTACTATAACAAGGCAAGCCAACTTTATAAAGAGAGTGACTTCCCTCACAGGCCTGGGGTTCAAGGGCAGGACGCTAGCACCTCCTGAGACTGCTCAATGTTGGGATGTTGGGAGTGCGTGACTGAGGGACAGATCACACTGACCGTCAGGAAGCCAGGGAGCAGTTCAGGGCCCAGCCTCCCCCTTACAACAGCTTCCTTTCACAAGAGTTCGGGGGTTCCCACGACAGCTACCATAATTCCCTCCAAGAGCTGTTTCCCCCAGCGACCTATGCACGTCTCAGCAGACCTTAGCTCTTAAAGGTCCCACAGTCTCCCAGAGCTGCTACACCAGGGACCAGGCTCCCAACATATAAACTCTTGGGAGAGCACACTTCTGTGATAACCACAGCAAGGCGCTTCTGTTGTGTTGACTTTTAGGTTTGTTTTTAGTGCTGAGGATCAAACCCAGGACCTAACACATGCTAAGCAGGCAGGAGCTACACAGCCAACCCTGTTTTAATTTTATTATTATTGCTATCATTATTACTTAGTTCTGGAGATGGAACCTAGGACCTCAAACATGCTAAGCATGTCTTCTCCACTGAGTTATAACCAAACCCATGAAGACCTTTGACATGAGCGATTTTCTCAGCACTGAAACAGAACAGACCAAAGAGTCCTCTGGCAGATGTGATACTGCTGGCATTTCAGCGACTAAGAATTTTACAATGGGGCTGGAGAGATGACTTAGTGGCTAAGGTACTTGCCTACAAAGCCAAAGAACCCAGGTTCGATTCTCCAGAACCACAAGGTGACGCATGTGTCTGGCGTTCGTTTGCAATGGCTGGAGGCCTTAGAATGCCTATCTATCTATCTATCTATCTATCTATCTATCTATCTGACTGTCTGACTCTCTATCTCTTTTTATCTGCCTCTTTCTCTCTCTCTCTCTCAAATAAATAAATAAAAATTAAAACAGAATCCAGCCTGGAGAGATGGCTTAGCACCTAAGCACTTGCCTGTGAAGCCTAAGGACCCCGATTCAAGGCTTGATTCCCCAGGACCCACTTTAGCCAGATGCACAAGGGGGCGCATGCGTCTGGAGTTCATTTGCAGTGTCTGGAAGCCCTGGTGTGCCCATGCTCACTTGTACTCTCTCTCTCTCTCTCTCTCTCTCTCTCTGTCTCTCTCTCTTTCTCTCTCTCTGTCACCTGTGTCTTTCTCTCTCTCAAATAAATAAATAATAAAATATTTAAATATATATATATATTTAAAAATAAGGTGGAGAGCAGTGGGGGAAGACACCCATTGCTGAGCTCTGGCCTCCACACGCATGCACGTGCACATGTGCACATGCACACACACGTGCGTGCACACACACACACACGCACACATCTCCTTCCTATCGCGTAAGGACTTAGTCCTGCAGTCTGGACTGACTACATAATTTGCAGGTCCTTTTTCAGAAACGTGAGCATCTCAAGATGGCCGCAGCCGAGCATTCAGTCAGGCATGTCCTTCCAGAGTGTGGCACCCTCTGTGACTGCACAGGCCACGTGCCCACAGGTCGGCTCTGCCTGGGCTCAAGCGCCTGCATGTCCTGAGAGGCGACATCTTGCGCATCCCTGCTTCGCCCTGGCTGGGTGCCCACACACCTGACACAAGCCTCATTTCTCCAGCACTCACTCCTCCACAACCTCCCCGGCAGTGCCTGAGGCTGTTGCCATGGCTCACCCACGCACGGGGGCCTCACCTCAGGGTGGGGTCCCATGAAGGCACGCTGCCTCCTCTACAGCTGTGGTTTTCAGCCTTCGGTCAGGTAACAGTGGCCTTCTGGGGGGATTTCAGTCACCTCACCCTCTTACAAGAGCCACAAGATGAACAAGGCAGTGTTCTCCTTGGCACCCACTATTCCCAGTCAATTTCAGTGTGAGGGGTCACCCAGGCAGTGGCTCACAGCTGATAATCTCTCCCTAGAGAGGGTCAGGGGCAACCTAGGGACACAGAGCACTCAGTAGTACCCTTCCTTTTGCAGAACCCTGCTGGACAACAGTTCTGCTCATTCATGGATGCTGTAATTATGTTTCTATCTCTGGGAGGAAGCTGAGATCCAGAGAAGTTACATTAGTTCAAGATTACACAGCTAGGATGCAACACAGTCAAACGTAGATCACAAGGGTTAGAGACACCGCCGAGTCATCAAAGAGCTTGCCTTGAAAACATGAGGACCTGAACTGAGTTCTCATGGTGGCGTGAGCCTGTAATTCCAACACTGGAGAGGAGGAGACAGCAGGATCTCTGGGGCTCACTGGCCCGTCAATCTCTAGCCTCATCAGTGAGCTCCGGGCTGATGAGAGACCTGTTTCGAAAAGAGGTGAACAGTGTTTCTAAAGATTACACTCGAGGCTGTATTTTTTTAAAATATTTTATTTGTTTATTTGCAAGCACAGAGAGAGAGAGAGAGAGAGAATGGGCATGCCAGGACCTCCAGCCACTGCAAACTCACTCCACATGCATGTGCCACTTTGAGCATCTGGCTTTACTTGGGTCCTGGGGAACCAAACCTGGGTTGTTAGACTTTGCAGGCAAGAGCCTTAACCACTGAGCCATCTCTCCAGCCCTCACGGTTGTATTTTGACCTCCACCTGAATCCATGGACACTTGTATCTGCACATACATGTTCACACACACTTGTTCAGGCAAAAAAAAAAAAAAAGAAAAGAAAAGAAAAGCACAACACAAACTTTCCAAATTCTGAACCAGTCTAGTGTGTCTGCGTTGACTGTGGAGGACCCCAGTCTTCCTACAGGGACATCGCCCTGTCCCCAGTGGGACACTTTAGGAACACAGCCACATTGACTGGGCTTCCATTCTGTTTGAATATGAAAGAGCCAACCATGGTTTCTGACTTCTTCCAAGTGTATCACTTTCCAGCTAACTTTTACTTCTTGTTCTCACTCTTTAGAGACAACCCTGCTACCCAGTTTAACCTCAAAACTTACATGACTTCTCAAGATCTGAAGACAGCTGTAGAGAAAATTAGCCAGAGAGGAGGGCTCTCCAACGTAGGTATGTGACCCAGATTCAGATAATTCTACCCCGTTGCCATGGTTCTCCTTTAACGTGGCTGTCTTATAACTTTCTGTATCGAAGGAGAAGGAAAAAAAGATCCATCAAGAAATGACTCATACGAAATCTGTACCTTTCCTAAAGTGTTTTCATGAACTCAGTGGCAAAACACAAGTGGCTACCAAATTCCAGCCTGGCTCGTGGCATGGGTGGCATGTTCCTCAAGACAAGCTGGTCTAGAAGTTGCCACCCATTTAACACTAAATGTCATGACCACTTCCATTCAGGAAAGCCCTCGGGCTCCTTTGGGAGTCTTGTTCCCATCGTGAAGGTTGTAGGGGCGGCTGTGTTGTGACAGGCATGTCCCTCTGTTTCAAGGTGAGTTTCCTGTGACGTCTCACTTCACCAGAGGCTCAAAGTGGGGCAGGTTCAAACTCCGTCTTACCAGTCCACCTAGAGAAGAGCCAACACCATGAAGCATGTGTCCGTGTCCCACTGCGCGTGCTCCAAGACCAGGGAAGAGGGCTGGTTGTTTCTCAGAGCAACTGTTCCTACCATTTAGGCCCAAAGAAATTAGATTGGAGCCACCGTGGCTTGGGCAGGCAGTCAAGCAAGAGAGGAAAACTTTCCTTCATAGGGCATCCCTGGAGGTACAGTAAGTCTGATTAATTAGTTTCTGTCCACACACCCCTCAATGACCAGAACATTAGTATCTCACAACACAGCCTCTTACCTCAATACAATGCTAAATGGACACTAGCCAAGCCACTGCTTCTCCATGTCCCCAAATCCATATGACCCTCATCATGAACATGATAAAAAGTGCATGATTTGTTTCCAACTCAATGCTTGCACAAGCAAAATTGCAATGAGAAAAACTGCATGAGGCAGTGGACTTCCCCGAGGAGACCAGAGCGGTGACCTGAACACACCCAGCCCACCTCTCCAGCGGGTGATGTGTCCTCGCTCTGCCTCGGAATCATTCACACAACAGTTCAGAGGACATGCTCCATCCAGCTAACGGAAGCTCGCAGGGAGGCCATTTCATGGAAAGTTACAGATATGGCCGAAGGAGCAGACTCTAGGCTAAGCTCTTAGCAATGGCTCCTCGAGGACCTGCAAAGGAACTGCTGTCTCCTCCAAGACCAGGAAACCACTCTTCCGATTCTGCTACGGCGGCCTCTTCACGAGCCTGCTCTGGCCAGGAGCCCACCACGGTAAGAAAGATGTCTCTACACCCCCAGCTCCAGCGCCCTGCCCGACCTGCTCCGTTCTCACCTACAAACGAAGGCTCCACCTCACCTCTCGACATCAAAGCTAGCAAGGCACACAGCACCTCTGTTAACAGAGCACCCCAGAAATCTTGGAATAGCAGAAACAAAAGTGCAGGCTTGCCGGGCGTGGTGGCGCACAGCCTTTAATCCCAGCACTCGGGAGGCAGAGGTAGGAGGATCGCCGTGAGTTCGAGGCCACCCCGAGACTACATAGTGAATTTCAGGTCAGCCTGGGCTAGAGTGAGACCCTACCTCGAAGAAAAAAAAGGAAGTGCAGGCTTTACCTCACTTTTATCTTCTCAATTTTATTCAAAGGCACCAACTCACGGAATTAAAACAAAGCTGGAGATTTCAAAGCCAAGAGAATAAGAGAATATAGTTCTCAGGTCCCCAGCCTCTTAAGAGCCACTGGATGGAATGTGCATGGAGCACTGATTTACTGTGGCTCCAGATGTAAGGTGAGATGGGGTCACCTTGTGGCTCCCGTGCTCTGCCCACAGCCAGCTGACCACTGGACCTTGAGCTCTCAACCATGGCTTTCCCTGAGCAGCAGGACCCACACAGCCAGTTCACACTGGCGAGCTGAGACATTTCTTCACTGACTTGGGGTGTAACCACTTTCATTTGACGGGCAAGGTTATACCAGCCAGTGGAGTCAGGATGCTGGCCAAACCCAGAAAAATACTGAGAGCGATAGTATTAGACCTAAAGTCCAAACAAAACACTTTAAAAAAAAAATTTTTTTTTAAAGTTATTTAGGGCTGGAGAGATGGCTTAGAGGTTAAGGCACTTGCCTGCAAAGCCAAAGGACCCAGGTTCAATTCCCCAGGACCCACGTAAGCCAGATGCACAAGGTGGCACATGCAACTGGAGTTTGTTTGCAGTGGCTGGAAGCCCTGGTGTGCCCATTCTCTCTCTCTCTCTTTCTCTCCCTCTTTCCCTTTCTCAAATAAATAAATATAAATAAAAAATAATTATTTATTTATTTGAGAGAGAGAGAGAGAGACAGAGAAAAGAGAGAATGGGCATGCCAGGACCTCCAGGAGACTCCAGAAGCATGCAGGCCAGATAGCCTGGTACTCATTTCACAGTGACAAAAAGCAAGGCAGACACTGTTTCAAACAAGTTGGAAGGAGAGGACCTGCACCCTATGGCTGTCCTCCAGTGTCTACGTGCACACAGTGGCTTGTGCACACATCGCACACACACATACATACATGCACAAAACACCTGTGAAAAATAATAACAATACAAAAGAGTCCTACTCTGTACAGCATGCTGACTCAAGGATGACCAGTCATCAGTACGCGTATGCCCAGGAGAACCTAGGGTGTTCAACACTAAAACTGATGGACTAAGTTGACTTTGCAATTGTCCTGAGACCCTGCACAGTGTAAAATGTAAAAGTGAGAAGAGCATGCCAGAGGGTTTTTATTATACCTCATGAGCCTGGCACTCAACGGAAGCAGATCACGGGCCTGGAAATGAAGACTCGGAGACCGTGAGAGTTCTACCCAGGGCCACATAGCCAGTGGTTGGTACAGCCAAGGCCGGAAGCCAGCCTGACCATTTCTAGTACTTGTATCTCTTCCATAGCCAGCCAGACCTGAGCCCCTCGGCTGGCCACAGAATACAGCCCGCCTCCCAGCAGCTCCTTACCCAGGCTGTGAGGGACCAAGAAGAGGTCACTCCAGGTCGATCCTTCCCACCCCACGCTCTCAGACACCATAAGGGGCCTGTTGAGGGGGGGGATTTGCCTAAGCCCAGCACCCAGGCAGGGAAGTGGCCCTTTTGTTCCCATGGAAGTTTTCCCCCTGATTTCTTGTCTCTAAAACTTTTTCTTTTCAAGGAAGACAATTAGAAGTTCAGGGCTTAAAATGCAACTGAGGGGCTGGAGAGATGGCTTAGCAGTTATGCCTCTTGCCTGAGAAGCTTAAGGACCCAGGGTCTCTTCGCCAGGACCCACGTAAGCCAAATGCGCAAGGTGGCGCATGCATCTGGAGTTCATTTGCAGTGGCCAGAGGCCCTGGCACGTACAATTTCTCCCACCCCCCCCTCCTCCCTCCCTCTCTATCTATCTCTATCTCTCAAATAAATAAATAAGTAAAATATATTTTTAAAGGAATTCTTTCTTCATTTATTTATTACAAAGAGAGAAAGAGAGTGAGAATGGGCACTCTAGGGCCTCTAGCCACTGCAAATGAACTCCAGATGCATGTACCACCTTGTGCATCTGGCTTATGTGGGACCTGGAGAATCAAACCAGGGTCCTTAGGCTTCACAGGCATGCACCTTAACTGCTAAGCCATCTCTCCAGCCCAAATATTTTTTTATATTTCTTTAAAAAATGAAACTGAAGCCAGGCATGGTGGTACACGCCTTTAATCCCAGCACTTGGGAGGCAGAGGTAGGAGGATCGCTGTGAGTTCGAGGCCACCCTGAGACTACATAGTGAATTCCAGGTCAGCCTGGGCTAGAGTGAGACCCTACCTCAAAAAACAAAACAAACAACAACAAAAAGAAACAAACAGGAGGGAATTGGCATGTTTTTCTGTGATCTGTTTCTATATTCATATTCACCATAATCACTTCAAGCACAAATTTTCTTTTGTTTATTTTGTTTGTTTGTTTGTTTGTTTTCTAGGCCGGGCCATCTCCTTTGTGACCAAGAACTTCTTTTCCAAAGCCAATGGAAACAGAGGCAGTGCTCCTAATGTGGCCGTGGTCATGGTGGATGGCTGGCCCACAGACAAAGTGGAGGAGACTTCAAGAGTCGCAAGAGAGTCAGGGATCAACATTTTCTTCATCACCATTGAAGGGGCTGTTGAAAATGAGAAACAGTATGTGATAGAGCCCAACTTTGCCAACAAGGTAAGCACCTGTCCAGGGTCCAGCTGACATCAGGATCCCCAGAGCCTTAAAAATTTGTCATGCGCTGGGCGCGGTGGCACATGCCTTTAATCTCAGCACTCGGGAGGCAGAGGTAGGTAGATCGCCTGAGTTTTGAGGCCACCCTGAGACTCCATAGTGAATTCCAGGTCAGCCTGGGCTAGAGTGAGACTCTTAATCAAAAAAAAAAAAAAAAAAAAAGAAAGAAAGAAAAGAAAATAAAAGATTGTCATGCCTTCAAATCTAGGGCTTTCAAATGTGTGGGGAACGCATGCATAGACAGTAGGGCCTCCCATAAGGGAACCTGAAATTACTCTCAAAGCAAAACCCTGTGCCCCACCCCCACGAGCAGCAGCTCTGAGCAAAGGAGACGAGCAGTAACCTCAGGGGTTCGTTGGGGGTCTCCCTTGCTCCTCCTACAGCACCAGGGGACCCCAACTAGGCAGCCCAGGGAGGCTTCATGCGAACACAAGGACATGCATGCGAATGTGCATGCTGTCACACATAGATGGGTGCACGCACACGCACGCACACACACAAGCACAGAGAAGGGAGGTGTGGAACCACATGATTCAGTCATGTTTCCTGTGGTACCGCTGCGTCCTGGGCCAGGGGCAGGTGAGGAACTCGACTTCCTGCTCCTATCCCACCAAGCTGCCTCTGGTATTTTTAAAACTTTATTTTTATTTATTTATTTGAGAGAGAGAGAGAGAGAGAGAGAGAAAGAGGCAGAGAGAGGGAGAGAAAGAATGAGCGCGCCAGAGCCTCCAGCCACTGCAAACGAACTCCAGACGCGTGCGCCATCTTGTGCATCTGGCTAACGTGGGTCCTGGGGAATCGAACCTGGGTCCTTTTGGCTTTGCAGGCAAATGCCTTAACTGCTAAGCCATCTCTCCAGTCCCTGCCTCTGGTATTTTATACCGTGGACGTCCACGTCCTCCTCCCACTAACGACAGGGCTCCAGATGGGAAGGAGGGCGGCAGAGGGAAGGCCTTGGGCAGCTTAGGCTTTGATGTTGACTTTAACATTCCGTGTCAGAGCTGACAAGGCGTCATATCAGACCGCTGGCCGCTCCTTGAAAGTCTCCTTCCCCCTCGACGTCCTGGAAACTAGGTGATGCTCCGTTTACTTGCTGTCTTCTCATTCTGCCTTACACCCCAGACACAGACATCCCCAGGACTCACCCCTCACCCTCCCTCCGCAGTCCCCCACCCTCTTGCAGGGCCATAGCTTTAGCCTCCTCTTTTGAGATTTATAAACCACCTCAGTCCTGACGGAGTGACTTTCTGTTGTAGTTACCTTCATGTTGCTGGGGGAAGAAAGAAGAAAAAAAAACACCCAAAAGGCAGCTGATGGGAGGAAAGGGTTAATTCTGGCTTACAGTCTCGAGGGGAAGTTCTAGAACGTCAGGGGGAAGATGGGAGAGCAGAGGCTGGACATCACATCTTGCCCCAGCAGGGATTAGAACGTAGAAAGAATGAGCTGAGCTGTGGCAAGAGGGAGCCAGCTCAACACCCCTACGTCTGCCCCCGACACCGACCACGCACCTCCCAGAGTGCCACCGACTAGGGACCAAGGATTCAGGACACACGTCTATGGGGGACATTTCATTCAAACTACCACCCTTTCCTTCCCTTTCTTTTTATTTCCCCCCATGCCCTGTCAGAACACTAATATGATCATTTTTATCATCATCCTCATCCAAGATCACAGTCTTTCTCGCCCAAACTGTGTCCTCAGGACTTTCCCTGACCAGCTTCACAACTGTCCCAGAGGCCAGTCCCCGCCCCCTTTATTACTCCTTTGCTGCATATCACACCTCCCGTCTCTCTGCTTTTACCTGCCCGATACCACGTCTGAGTCCAAAAAAGTTCTTTGCGTCTGCGCCACCTCCCTCCTGGGAATCCTCAGTTTACTCTGGGTTTTATAAAGAGGCCCACAGGCACGTTTTAGAAGGCGTTCTGACCAGTGTGCGGGGTCCTTGTCCCAAATCATTCACTGTTCCCCATTGTTGAGGCCTTCTGGAGTGGGGTTCCAACCTATCCTCCTGGTCCACCTGCTGTGACCTCTACAAAGGCCTTGTGCTCCATCCAGCTGGGATTCTGCCCACAGCCGGTGCCACCGCTCTCTCCTGCCATGACCTCACACAGACTGTCCAGTGAGACTCCCTCCTCTGTCCCCTGGCCAGCAACTCAGCCTCAGCTCGGCACAGCAGTCACCCTCCTGGTCGGTGGACCGTCCCATGAACCCCGGAGGTTTTTATAAGTGAAATAAAATGTTTGAGAAGCTGAGGAAATAGATTGTTTGTCTGGCATGCAGAAAGCCCTGGGTTTGATCCCCAGCACCCCATAAAACCAGCATGGTGGCACACTTCTATAATCCTAGCACTTGGGAGATAGAAGCCAGATGATCAGAAGTTCATGGTCATCCTCAGTTACCACTAAGCCATCCCTCCTGCCCAGTCATCCTCAGTTACATAGTGTCGCAGACAGGTTCACATTGCTGGTAGAAATCACCCAACCAAGAGCATCTTGTGGGAAAAAGAGGTTTATTTTGGCTTACAGACTTGAGGTGAAGCTCTGATATGGCAGGAGAAAACGATGGCATGAGCGGAGGGTGGACATCACCCCCTGGCCAACATCAGGTGGACAATAGCAACACGAGAGTGTGCCAAACACTGGCATGGGGAAACTGGCTATAACACCCATAAGCCCACCCCCAACAATGCACTGCCTCCAGGAGGCGTTAATTCCCAAATCTCCATCAGCTGGGAACCTCGAATTCAGAACACCTAAGTTTATGGGGGACACCTGAATCAAACCACCACACATAGAAAGCTCAAGACCAGCCTGGACTACATGAGGTCCTATCTCAAAAAAAAAAAAATGGGGAGGGGGAGACTGGAGAGATGGCTTAGTGGTTAAGGCACTTGCCTGCAACGCCAGAGGATCCCACTTTGACTCTCCAGGGTTCACGTAAGCCAGATGCACACGGGGGCACATGCATCTGGAGTCCGTTTACAGTGGATGGAGGCCCTGGCGTGCCCATTCTCTCTCTCTCTCTCTCTCTCTCTCTCCTCTGCTTCTTTCTCCCTCTCAAATAAATAAAATAAGTTAAAATGTTTTTCCTAAGAAAATTTTAAGTTATTTCTTGCTTTGCTTCAAAATAATTTTTTAGGACTGGAGAGATGGCTTAGCAGTTAAGGCACTTGCCTGCAAAGTGTAAGGACCCAGGTTACATTCCTTAGGACCCACGTAAGCCAGATGCACAAGGTGGCGCATGTGTCTGGAATTCATTTGCAGTGGCTAGAGGCCCTTGCATACCCATTCTCTCTATGTGCCTCTCTCTCTCTTTCTCTCTCTCTCTCCCCCTTTCTCTCTCAAATAAATAAAATTTTATTATATAAGTTCATCTGTAGTCATGAGGTCTGATTCTGTAATCCCCAGAGGTAGATAAGGGCAAGGAAGAAGTGACTCACTTTCAAGGTAGTCAATTAGTCACTTCTGAGCGCATGCTAACCAATTTGCTCAACGCTTACTTGCAACTACCTTTTAAAGATTTAAAAATTTTTTTTAATTAAAAAGAAATTATTCATTTTATTTATTTGAGAGAGAGAGAAGGAGGGACATAGAAAGACAGAATGGGCATATCAGGGCCTCCAGCCGCTGCAAATGAACTCCAGACGCATGTGCCACCTTGCGCATCTGGTTTACGTGGGTCCTGGGGAATCGAACCTGGGTCCTTTGGCGTTGCAGGCTAGTGCCTTAACTACTAAGCCATCTCTCCAGCCCAACTCCCTCAGTTTTTCTTTTTCCTGGAACAAGCTTGAGTGCAGATAAATAAATATTCATTCACCTAGAGGCGGGGCTGTCTGGAGGGCAAAGTGTGGCTTTTGAAGTCTTGAGTTGCAGTTCTAGGAAGTTCCTTCACAGTGGTCCTTCGTTATGTTCCCTCGTGGTGGGTGGGTGTGATTCTCACCCACGCAGCCGCTCAGCAACTGTGGGTCCCTTCCTGCAGGGCACAGGGCTGCCCTGGCGAGCTCTCTTCTTGTGTGCGTCTGTGTCTTCCACCAGAACAAAAGCTCTCATTAATCTTCACCAGGGCCACTGTTAGGGCTGGCTTCCAGTAAGTGCAAATGGATTGAGGAGCTTGGAGAGGCATAAGTCAGAAGCTAAAAGCCAGGCGTGGTGGCGCACGCCTTTAATCACAGCATTTGGGAGGCAGAGGTAGGCAGGACCGCTGTTAGTTCAAGGCTAGCCTGGGACTACGGAGTGAATTCCAGGTCAGCCTGGAACTCAAAACACCAAAAGAAAAACCAAAAAAAGAAGAAGAAGAAAGAAGGAAAAGAAAAGACTAAGTGATTTACATCTGCCTGTGAATTTTCTTATAATACCTTTTCCCACTCAGACAGAGACATAGCTGAGGGGGCAGAGGTGAGTCCAGATGTTGCTGGAAAGTTCTTAGCACCCCAGCCAGGTGAAGTGGAATAGAGAAAGTGAGCTGTGAGAACCAACACAGGGCACAATGGGTCATTTTGCTTCGTTGCCTACCCGGCGGTCAAGGGGTAGCGGTGACAGATCAGAGGAAGTGACCCCTGAGCGGGCCAGCGTCCCTCTCCTCTCTCTTCCAGGCTGTGTGCAGGACAAATGACTTCTACTCCTTCAGCGTGCAGAGCTGGTTCGGCCTCCACAAGACGGTGCAGCCCCTGGTGAAGCGGGTCTGCGACACGGACCGCCTGGCCTGCAGCAAGACCTGCTTGAACTCGGCCGACATTGGCTTTGTCATCGACGGCTCCAGCAGCGTGGGGACAGGTAACTTCCGCACGGTCCTGCAGTTCGTGGCCAACCTCAGCAAGGAGTTTGAGATTTCAGACACGGACACGCGCATTGGGGCGGTGCAGTACACCTACGAGCAGCGCCTGGAGTTTGGGTTTGACAAGTATAACAACAAGGCCGACGTCCTCAACGCCATCAAGAGGGTGGGCTACTGGAGCGGTGGCACCAGCACAGGGGCTGCCATCCACTATGCCCTGGAGCAGCTCTTCAAGAAGTCCAAGCCCAACAAGAGGAAGCTGATGATCCTTATCACCGACGGCAGGTCCTACGACGATGTGCGGATCCCGTCCATGGCTGCCCACCGCAGGGGTGAGTGGAGGCCACGGTGCTGCGCCCAGGGCAGAACTATCTCCTTACGCACTGCCTTTGTCTATAGCTTAAATGTCCACAACAGCACCGAGAGTCTTAGGGAGCAGTTACTGCAGGGCTCTCTAAGAAGTGGAGAGGGAAGAACGAGGGAGCAGTCATGTGGTTCCTCGTGTGTCCTTGAAATCCTGAGGCCTGCAGGTGACCAGGAACAGTCAAACTTCCTCTATAGCCTATAAACTCTGAGGCTTTCCCCAAAAGGGCCCAATATAACAAATTTGACTCCTTACTTTATTAAAGACACCAAGTCTCCAGTTCTTTGATGACCGCAAATTGCATTAGTACTTTAAAAAATATATTTTTTTATTGGAGCTGGGCATGGTGGTACACACCTTTAATCCTGGCACTCAGGAGGCAGAGGTAGGAGGATCACTATGAGTTCAAGGCCACTCTGAGACTACATAGTGAATTCTAGGTCAGCCTGGACTAGAGTGAGATCCTACCTCAAGAAAAATAAATATATATATATATATATATATATATATATATATATATATATATACATACATACATATATATATATAATATATTATATATATAGTGGGCTAGAGAGATGGCTTAGCAGTTAAGGCACTTGCCTGCAAAGCCAAAGGACCCAGGTCTAATTCCCCAGAACCCATGTAAGCCAGATGCACAAGGTGGTGCAAGTTTTTGTAGTTTGCAGAGCATAAAAACAATTAATTTTTATTTATTAGAGAGAGAGAGAGAGAGGCAGATAGAGAGATAGAGTTTGGGTGTGCCAGGGCCTCCTGCTACTGCAAATGAATTCCAGACATATGCATCACTTTGTGCATCTGGCCTTACATGTGTACTGGGGAATGGGACCCGGACCGTCAGGGTTTGCAAGGAGGCACCTAAAACCATTGAGCCATCTCTCCAGCCCATGTTAGTACTTTTTAAAGAGTAATAATTGTTTTAAAACAGTAATGTGGAGGTGTGGTGTTTTTGGTGGTGGTCGGTTGGTTGGTTTTATCTTTTCTTTTTCAGACACTGTTTATGTAGCTCATACTGGTCTCAAACTTGCCTATGCTCCTGTCTCAGCCTCCCAAATGCTGGGATTACAAACATGTCCCACCATACCTGGCTAAAAAGTACAATTCTTGTAAAAAAAAAAAAAAATTACTAGCCAGATCTTGGGAGTTCAGGGAAAAACTTCAAAGAAATTTTTATTCCAAATACTTAAAGCAATATTTCTATACAAAAATTCCTGAGGGCTGAAGGGATGGCTTAGCAGTTAGAGCACTTGCCTGCAAAGCCAAAGGACCCAGGGTTGATTCCCCAGGACCCACGTAAGCCAGATGCACAAGGTGGCACATGCTTCCGGGGTTTGTTTGCAGGGGCTGAAGGCTCTGGTGTGCCCATTCTCTCCCTCCCTCCCACCCTGTCTCTCTCTCTTTCTCTCTGTCTCGCTCCCTCTCTCTCATGGAGGCAGGTTCCTAACTGTCTGATCTAGAGCCTAACTTTCGAGATTCGTATGAAAATGTGATGAGATTGTGTCCGTAAGGGTGTCCAATCCACACTGGGTGGCCATCTGTAAGTGCGGCTAGTACAAGCTTCTCTACAGCAAGGGTGGGCCCCGGGATCCAAAAGGCTGAAATTTGAATACCGAAGTGTAGGCTTTCCGTCTTTGAACCGGAAGGAGAGCTTAGTCAATCTAAGGCCACAAAGCTGCTCTTACTGTCCTTGGCACCATAATCTCTCAGCTCACCGAGTCACCGCAGTGCACTCGGCTTCTCTAACGTATCTTTCCCTGCACCTACCCTCAGAAAGCTGCAATGCCAGGGTCTTGGTTTTGTTTTGCTTTCGTCTAAATCCAGCGAGCACTGCTTTCTTTACATCCTTCATGACGTCCTTGCGGCACACAACTCTGTTGTGATAAGCAGGTGCTGGGTGAGCACGGCTTTGGGACCTTGCGCAAGACTTCCCGCGCTGGGGGATGGGACTGGAACTCGGGGTTTATAAAGCCACCCTTAAAGACTGGAGAGACTGGGGCTGGAGAGATGGCTTAGCAGCTAAGCACTTGCTTGTGGAGACTTAGGACCCCGGTTTGAGCCTCGATTCCCCAGGACCCACGTTAGCCAGATGTACAAAGTGGTGCACGTGTCTGGAGTTCGTATGCAGTAGCTAGAGGCCCTGGAATGCCCTCTCTCTCTCTCTCTCTCTCTCTCCCCCCTCTCCCTCCCTCTTTTCTCTCTGTCTGTTGCTCTCAAATAAATAATTAAAAATGAACAAAAAGAATTTTTTAAAAAGACTGGAGAGACTGATCAATGGTTAAGGTGCTTGCCTGCAAAGCCTAATGACCTGGGTGTGAGTCCCCAGTACCCACATAAAGCAAAATGCACAAAGTGGTGCATGTATCTGGAGTTCATTTGAAGCAGCTGGAGGCTCTGGTGCGCCCATTCTAATTCTCATTCTTCCTCTCTGTCTCTCTCTCTCTGCTTGCAAATAAATAAATAAACACATAATTAATTAATTAATTAATGGGGGGGGGTTAAGGGAAGGTCTGTAGCCCAGTCTGACCTGGAATTCACTATGTAGTCTCAGGGTGGCCTCAAACTCACAGTATTCCTCCTACCTCTGCCTCCTGAGTGCTGGGATTAAAGGTGTGGCCACCTCACCTGGCAGAGAGAGAGAAAGAGAGAGAGAGAGAGAGAATGGGTGAACATATGCACCACCTTATGCATCTGGCTTTCGGTGGATATTGGGGAATTGAACTCAGGTTGTTAGGCTTTGCAGGCAAGCACCTTAACTGCTGAGCCATCTCTCCAGCCCCAGTGAAAATATTGTTTGTTTGTTTGTTTTTTAAAGCCACCCTTGGGCTAGGGAAATGGCTTAGCAGTTAAGGCACTTGCCTGCGAAGCCTAAGGACTCCAGTTCAATTCCCCAGGACCCACGTAAGCCAGATTCACAAGGGGGGGGGGGGACTCATGCATCTGGAGTTCGTTTAGAGTGGCTAGAGGCCCTAGAGTGCCCATTCTCTCTTTCTGTCTGCCTCTTCCTCTCTCTCTCTCTCTCAAGTAAATAAATAAATAAATAAAATTTTTAAATAAATTTTTTAAAAAGTCACCCTTGCCAGGCATGGTGGTGCACACCTTTAATCCCAGCACTTGGGAGGCAGAGGTAGGAGGATCACCATGAGTTCGAGGCCACCCTGAGAATATAGAGTGAATTCCAGGTCAGCCTGGGCTAGAGTGAGACCCTACCTCAAAAAATAAGAAAAAAGTCACCCTTAAGCTTAAAGTGATTCAATTCAATTAAAATCATAATCTGGAGTTTGGGGAGACAGCTCAGTCAGTAAAGTGCTCACCTCACAAGCACGAGGGCCTGACTTAGATTCCTGGAACTCACATAAAACAGCCGGGCACAGTGTCATGATCCTGTCATGCCAGTACTGGAAAGAAGGCAGGTGGGTAACTGGGGCTCACTGCTTGCCAGTCTAGCTGACTTGGCAAGTTCTCGACCAGTGAAAGACTTTGTCTCAAAAAAAAAAAAAAAAAAAAAAAAAAAAAGGTGGATGGTGCCTGAGGAACAAAAGCTCACGCTATCCTCTGACCTCCCCATGTGTGCACGCACGTCTGTACACAACGCCACACGTACATACACACCTGTGCACACACGGCAATCTGGAGAAATGGCTTCCTATGTGTGCTGAGGACCAGCCCCGGCGGCTTGGGTGTGCCTGCAAAGTGCTCTAGCATTGAGCGATGCTTACAGCCCTTCACTGGCGTTTTGTTTTTTTTCGAGGTAGGATCTCACTCTAGCACAGGCTGACCTGGACTTCACTATGTAGTCTCAGGGTGGCCTTGAACTCACGGTGATCCTCTTACCTCTGCCTCCCGAGTGCTAGGATTAAAGGCGTGCGCCACCATGCCCGGCTGCTTCACTGGCTTTTGTCGCACTGGGCCTATGTTTTGTCCAGCTTTCTACATGAGTAGAGCAGGCATGTTCCATGTCATGTCATGTCACAAGATACATGCAGTCCTTACCATGCACTTACTCCATTCTGTCTGCTGTGTTGCTTGCTTGCTTGCTTTTTGCTTATTTTTATTTATTTGAGAGTGACAGAGAGAGAAAGAGGAAGAAAGAGAGAATGGGTGCCGCTGTAATCGAACTCCAGATGCATGGGCCTGTCCGTGCATCTGGCTTACATGGGTCCTGGGGAATTGAGCCTTGAACCAGGGTCCTTAGGCTTCCTGTGAAGCAATTAACCGCTTAACAGCCCTGCTTTGTTTCTTCTTTCCAAAGACTATAAGCTTAGAAACAGCAGCCATACTATTCCGTTGGTATTCGCAGAATATGTATTGAATGAATACCCACACGTGGTGTTATTTCTAGAACCTGGGGCCCCATCGAGGGTCTTTCGTTGGTTTTCCTTGGCACACTTCTGACTGGAAGTTCGGTTTCGCTGGCAGAACACCTAGGAGGACGGCAGTCTTTGGGGGAAGCTCATCTGCTCTCTGTCTCCACAGGGGTGATCACGTATGCAGTGGGCGTTGCCTGGGCTGCCCAGGACGAGCTGGAGGTCATTGCCACCCACCCTGCCAGGGACCACTCCTTCTTTGTGGATGAGTTTGACAACCTCCACCGATCCGTCCCCACGATCATCCAGAACATTTGTACAGAGTTCAACTCACAGCCTCGGAACTGAGCTCGGAGCAAGCAGAGACTGACAAGTGGTGCTTCCCCGACTCTTGGGATCATCCCCGGCGTTCTCCCGCTTTCTGGGGCACACGTGGGGGGGGATTAGGCGTGAGAGAACACATGCAGCCTTACTTTTTGCCCTTGGCAACTTGCATCCTTCAAAACTTTGTGGTAGAAAATGATCGATAATTTGTAGGTGGAGCCAAAATGCTAAACCATCCTGAGCATGCTAAGGATTGTACATTTCACAATTGTTTCCAAAATACATGTCCAGAAGAGACAGTGTTAAATCTAGCCTTGGTGAAAAAAAAAATTGTTTTTTATTTCTGATTAGAACTCTGTACTCCTCAACCAGTTTCTTTTGATCATGACAATGTAGCAGGAGTTGCTTAATTAAAGGGTTAGAAGGATTACATGGATGTGTGGTGAGTAGTATTCTTATGGGTTGTGGGGGCCCACCCTCTGCTTTCACCCACCCAAGGACATGCTGGACACTGTGGCCACTGCATGACCTCCTGGTCTGCATTCCCCCACTGTTACCTGAATCACCAAATGCCTACAACACATTGCCTTCAGGGCCACTGACCCTGGAGGACCAAGTTGGTCATGTTTGAAAAGGGTGCATTCAGATATGACAATCCCTTGGGAGATCAAAATACTGATTCTCAGGCTGGGCCCATCCCAGTGATATGCGAGTCTCTAGGACTGGAGCTTGAGCACGGAGATGTTTTATAAACTGCCTGGTGGTCCTTCTGTGCTGCCAGCGTGGACAACAGCTGAGCTCTTCCCGAGGAGTTACCGATAAAACTCCTTCCCAGCCGGGCGTGGCGGCGCACGCCTTTAATCCCAGCACTCAGGGAGGCAGAGGTAGGAGCATTGCTGTGAGTTCGAGGCCACCCTGAGAATACAGAGTGAATTCCAGGTCAGCCTGGGCTAGAGTGAGACCCTACCTCAAAAAAAAAAAAAGTCACCCTTAAGCTTAAAGTGATTCAATTCAATTAAAATCATAATCTGGAGTTTGGGGAGACAGCTCAGTCAGTAAAGTGTTCACCTCACAAGCACGAGGGCCTGACTTAGATTCCTGGAACTCACATAAAACAGCCAGGCACGGTGTCATGATCCTGTCATGCCAGCACTGGAAAGAAGGCAGGTGGGTAACTGGGGCTCACTGCTTGCCAGTCTAGCTGACTTGGCAAGTTCTCGACCAGTGAAAGACTTTGTCTCAAAAAAAAGAAAGAAAGAAAGAAAAGGTGGATGGTGCCTGAGGAACAAAAGCTCAGGCTGTCCTCTGACCTCCCCATGTGTGCACGCACGTCTGTACACAATGCCACACGTACATACGCACCTGCGCACACACGGCAATCTGGAGAAATGGCTTCCTACGTGTGCTGAGGACCAGCCCCGGGGGCTTGGGTGTGCCTGCAAAGTGCTCTAGCACTGAGCAATGCTTGCAGCCCTTCACTGGCTTTTTGTTTTTTTGTTTTGAGGTAGGGTCTCACTCTAGCACAGGCTGACCTGGAATTCACTATGTAGTCTCAGGGTGGCCTTGAACTCATGGTGATCCTCCTACCTCTGCCTCCCGAGTGCTGGGATTAAAGGCGTGTGCCACCACGCCCGGCTGCTTCACTGGCTTTTGTCGCACTGGGCCCATGTTTTGTCCAGCTTTCCACATGAGTAGAGCAGGCATGTTCCATGTCATGTCATCTGCATGGCAGCAGAAGTTTCACTTGTCACAAGATACATGCAGTCCTTACCATGCACTTACTCCATTCTGTCTGCTGTGTTGCTTGCTTGCTTGCTTTTTGCTTATTTTTATTTATTTGAGAGTGACAGAGAGAGAAAGAGGAAGAAAGAGAGAATGGGAGCTGCTGTAATCGAACTCCAGATGCATGGACCACTCCGTGCATCTGGCTTACATGGGTCCTGGGGAACTGAGCCTCAAACCAGGGTCCCTAGGCTTCCTGTGAAGCAATTAACTCCTTAACAGCCCTGCTTTGTTATCCGCTTAACAGCCCTGCTTTGTTTCTTCTTTCCAAAGACTATAAGCTTAGAAACAGCAGCCATATTATTCCGTTGGTATTCGCAGAGTATGTATTGAATGAATACCCACACGTGGTGTTATTTCTAGAACCTGGGGCCCCATCGAGGGTCTTTCGTTGGTTTTCTTTGGCACACTTCTGACTGGAAGTTCGGTTTCGCTGGCAGAACACCTGGGAGGACGGCAGTCTTTGGGGGAAGCTCATCTGCTCTCTGTCTCCACAGGGGTGATCACGTATGCAGTGGGCGTTGCCTGGGCTGCCCAGGACGAGCTGGAGGTCATTGCCACCCACCCTGCCAGGGACCACTCCTTCTTTGTGGATGAGTTTGACAACCTCCACCGATCCGTCCCCACGATCATCCAGAACATTTGTACAGAGTTCAACTCACAGCCTCGGAACTGAGCTCGGAGCAAGCAGAGACTGACAAGTGGTGCCTTCCCCGACTCTTGGGATCATCCCCGGCGTTCTCCCGCTTTCTGGGGCACACGTGGGGGGGGGATTAGGCGTGAGAGAACACATGCAGCCTTACTTTTTGCCCTCGGCGATTTGCATCCTTCAAAACTTTGCGGTAGAAAATGATCGATAATTTGTAGGTGGAGCCAAAATGCTAAACCATCCTGAGCATGCTAAGGATTGTACATTTCACAATTGTTTCCAAAATACATGTCCAGAAGAGACAGGGTTAAATCTAGCCTTGGTGAAAAAAGAAATTGTTTTTATTTCTGATTAGCACTCTGTATTCCTCAACCAGTTTCTTTTGATCATGACAATGTAGCAGGAGTTGCTTAATTAAAGGGTTAGAAGGATTACATGGATGTGTGGTGAGTAGTATTCTTATGGGTTGTGGGGGCCCACCCTCTGCTTTCACCCACCCAAGGACATGCTGGACACTGTGGCCACTGCATGACCTCCTGGTCTGCATTCCCCCACTGTTACCTGAATCACCAAATGCCTACAACACATTGCCTTCAGGGCCACTGACCCTGGAGGACCAAGTTGGTCATGTTTGAAAAGGGTGCATTCAGATATGACAATCCCTTGGGAGATCAAAATACTGATTCTCAGGCTGGGGCCCATCCCAGTGATATGCGAGTCTCTAGGACTGGAGCTTGAGCACGGAGATGTTTTATAAACTGCCTGGTGGTCCTGCAGTGCTGGCAGCGTGGACAACAGCTGAGCTCTTCCCGAGGAGTTACCGATAAAACTCCTTCCCAGCCGGGCGTGGCGGCGCACGCCTTTAATCCCAGCACTCAGGAGGCAGAGGTAGGAGCATTGCTGTGAGTTCGAGGCCACCCTGAGACTACAGAGTGAATTCCAGGTCAGCCAGCCTAAGCTAGAGTGAGACCCTACCTAGAAAAACCAAAACAAACAAACAAACAAAACTCCTTCCTGGGAGAATCTCTGTTGTCCTGGGTCCATCTAGTTTAGCAATTGTTCTGGAGTCTTCAGTGACAATTAAGAGAAATATATATATCATGCACAGAAATAAATGATTTTTAAAATGTGTTGAATGCTACTCTGGACTGGGGGGGGGTTGGCTTAGCAGATAAAGGCACTTGATTGCAAGGCCCGCTGGCCCAGGATCAGTTCTCCGGCACACACCAAAACCACATCCACAAAGTGGCACATATATCTGGAATTCATGTGCAGTGGCAAGAGGCCTTTTTATAGCTCAGCCATTCATTCTCTCTCTCTCTTTCTCAGGTGGTGAAAGTGACTAGGAAGTAGGTGGAAGAAAGCAGTGACAGAATGGGGACTAATATAACCCGAGTCTAGAATTCCAAAAGAGCTAAAGAGGGTAGTTTGGAAGGGACTGGAAGAACAAAGTATTCAGTCCCCATTCTAGAACTGAAGTACATGGGCTGTGAGACCCAAACAGCCTTCACTAGGGAGGTTCCATGAGACAAGGTTTTGGGTAGATGGGGGGGGGCACAAAGGTGAATGGCAAACAAGACTGAGGGTCAGAGAAACGAGCTCCCTGGGACTCAATGGGAAGGCTGGGTGGGGAGCAGGGGCTGGATCAAAGTGGAACAATTTGGAAAGCAGAACTTAGGAATGATGGGTGGTGTGGTGGTTTGATTCAGGTGTTCCCCCATACACTTGTGTGTTCTGAATGCTAGGTCCCAGTTGATGGCAATCTGGCAATTGGATTCTCCTGGAGGTGGTGTATCATTGGTGGGGGGTGGGGGGGGGAATTTATGGGTATTATAGCCAGCTTCCCCTTGCCAGTGTTTAGTACACTTTCCTGCTGCTATTGTTCACCTGGTGTTGGCCAGGAGGTGATGTCCACTGTCTGCTCATGCCATCAATTTTGTTTGCCATCATGGAGCTTCCCCTCAAGTCTGTAAGCCAAAATAAGCCCTTTCCTCCAACAAACTGCTCTTGGTCGGGCATTTTCTGTCAGCAACGTGAAGCTGACTGCAACAAGTGCCATGGGAAGCTGAGCTACAGTTGTACCTCCAGCAACCTAAATCGTGCTGGAAAGATGACAATTTTTTTAAATATTTATTTTTATTTATTTACTTTAAAGCGACAGAAAGAGGCAGAGAGAGAGAGAGAATGGTAGCCTTCAGCCACTGCAAATGAACTCCAGACGCGTGCGCCCCCTTGTGCATCTGGCTAACGTGCATCCTGGGGAATCGAGGCTCGAACCAGGGTCCTTAGGCTTCACAGGCAAGCACTTAACCACTAAGCCCAAGATGACAATGTTAACCCTAGAGCCAGTAACACAGACACAGCCTCTATCAATCGTCAAATTGCAAAACAGAAGAAATCTAAGCCAGAGACTCGCAGTTGCCAGGGTGGCTTATTTGAGCACCCTCTGATAGGGGTTCAGAGCCCACCCCCGCCCCCCGTCCTTACCCCACCAGTTCTGCACACTCCCAGAATCTGGTCTGACCTTTGCAGAGCTCTCTGGAGGCAGGTCTGGAGCCAATTTTCTAAGGCAGCTCTGCCTTTCATTCTGAGGTCACAACAGAAAAGTCTCTTTCGTGCCCTTTCTTCACAAAGAAAGAAACCAATACAGGGCTAGAGGGATGGCTTAGCAGTTAAGGCACTTGCCTGCAAAGCCTAAAGACCCAGGTTCAATTCTCCAGTACTCATATAAGCCAGATGCACAAGGTGGCACATGCACCTGGAGTTCATTTGCAGTGGCTGGAGGCCCTAGCATACCCATTTCTCTCTCTCTCTCTCTCTCTCTCTCTCCCTCTTTCTCTCTCTCACACTCTGTCAAAAAAAATTAATAAATAAATTATTTTTAAAAAGAAAAGAAGCCAGTATCAAGGGATGGAGGCATTGAATGAGCCTCTCTGTGTGCCCATGATTTCTCAACTCCACTGAAGCTAATTTTTCCACTTCTCAGAAATGGATGACCTTTCCCAGAAGTTTCTTTGCTTGGGCTCAAAGCTCTGTAATGAAGGTCTGCTAAAAAATTTCTGACTACACTGACAAGGTTCAGACATTCATTGTTACTCTTGACTCTTTAAATAACCCCTTTGAACAGGGCAAAACCTTCATAAAACATCTTTCCCAGCTGCTGTCTCAGGGGCCAGCAAGAGTTTATAGAAAAGATAATCCTCCTGTGTCCAAAGAATTTTCAGTTTCAGAGAGTCTCCAAATAATGTTATTTCCCAGTTAAAATCCTAAGAGAAGATCTCCCCTTAGATTGTGATAAATAAATGAGTAGGTAAGAAATATTTTTGAAAACATGAATTCAATTGCTTTGGAAAAAGACAAGTGCCTTGAGGAATTCACAGTCTAGTGAGAAACAGACAAATAAAGAATTAAAATTGTATAACTGCTGTCATGGGATTACACACAAAGTGCATGACTAGCAGTTGCAAACAACCTCATGAGAAGTAAAATGGTACTTATGCCCAATAGCTTCACTTATCATAGGCTAGACATTGCTCTAAGGCTGCACACATAGTAACTCACTTCTACGGTTCTCTGAAATAGTCTTATCTGAATTAAAAAAATTTTTTTAAAGTTTTCATTTATTTATTTATTTGACAGAGAAAGAGGGAGAGAGAGAGAACGGGTGTGTCAGGACCTCCAGTCACTGCAAACGAACTCCAGACACGTGTGTGCCTTGTGCATGTGGCTAACGTGGGTCCTGGGGGAATCGAACCTGGGCCTTTGGCTTTGCAGGCAAATGCCTTAACCGCTAAGCCATACTTTCAGCCCTTCTTATCCGAGTTTTACACATCATGTGTCTGAAAGGTACGGAGAGGTCAGGTAACATTCCCGAGGGCATATATTGGTATATGATAGATCTAAAAATTAACCTCAGGCTATCTATTATGATTTGGATATGAACTGGCCCCCACCCCATAAATTGGGTGAAAGACTTGGCCCCAAGCTCGTGGATCTAATCATTGGGAGGGGATGGGATCACAAGGGATCTGAGCTGGCCAAGAGATTACTTGTTGTACTGATGGACTTGTCATGTGACAGCATTATGGGGAAGTGGTAGAAATTGTGGACAACGGGGACAGCTAGAAGACATAAGTCACTGGAGGTCTCCCTCTGAAGGGTGCATCTTGTCCTTGGTCCCCTGCTCTGGGTCTCACTGCCTCCCGCTCAGGGTGAGATGAGCACCCTGGTTTTACCACGCCTTTCTGCCATGATGTCATGCCTCACCAGAGCCAAGAAACAACAGAGACAGTGACGATGGACTGAACCCTCTGAAATCACGTGCCACAATAAATAGGAGATAAATAAATAAACGAGGTATACTATGAAAAGTGAAGTGTCTTCCGCAACTATATTTCATTCATGGCTCTCCCTGACTCTCTGCTCAGCCTTCTTGGCTTTGCATAAGATGAGTGATGCCAATCTATAGCCCATAGCCCTGCAAACTCCTGAACATGTGGGGCTGGTAGAGTCCTACTTGTTCCTCAAGGGCCTGTCCAAATGCCACTTGTTGCAGTCCGGTTCGCATTGCTGGTAGAAATCACCCAGCCAAGAGCAGCTTGTGGGAAAAAAGAGGTTCATTTTGGCTTACAGGCTCAAGGGGAAGATTCCCAGTGGCAGGGAAAATGATGGCATGAGCAGAGGGTAGACATCACCCCCTGGCCAACATAAGGTGGACAACAGCAATAGGAGAGTGTGCCAAACACTGGCAAGGGCAAACTGGCTGTAACACCCATAAGCCCGGCCCCAACAATACACTGCCTCCAGGAGGCATTAATTCCCAAATGTCCATCAGCTGGGAACCTAGCATTCAGAACACCTAAGTTTATGGGTTTATCAAACCACCACATTCTGCCCCCGGGCCCCATAAACTGATAACCATCCATGATGCAAAATGCAATGCATTCACTCAACTTTAAAAGTGCCCATAGTTTTTTATCAATTCCAATGATGTTCATACATCCCCATACTCCAAGATCTTTTAACTAAGACATAATACCAAAAAATCCCCCAAAATTCCATAATGGCACAGAATAAACATTCATACTGCAAAAGATGGCATTGGGCACAGCAAAGAAATATTCAGCCAATACAACATTTAAAACAGGACAAACATCAAACTCTGTAGCTTCAAGTCCAACAACTCTAGCCAGTGACAAATCTCCAAGTCTGATAATTCTAACCAGCAACAAGTCTCTGGAGTTCCAATTTCGCCCCTCCAGCTAGGCTACTCACTGTCCTGGAAAACTTCATCCAGACCTGGCAGCTTTCCTTGGCAGCCATCTCGTGGTCCTGGCATCTCCACTGGGTCTCCACTGCAATCCACGGTTCATCCTCATGGCCCCATGGGGTCTCTATGCAGGCAACCAGCAAGCCTGCTTCACACTGCCCATGACCATTTCCAAAACACAAGACCATATTGCAAACTCAATGACCCTCTCTTTCCTGCATTTCTTATACTCCACAATACCAGGTGGGGTGCCAATTTGTTAATCCAGGGGGGAATAAAGCAGACTCTGAAGAACAGGAATCCTTGAGCACTCAGTCCCCTTCCAAAGAGTCTACATTCTTCCTGTTGCCCCAGTGCAGGTCAGCTGGCCTAATCTCAAAGGTTATAATCTCTCAATCGCAGCTGAACAGGCAACAGTTCACCCAAAGATTTTTTTTTTTTCTGTGCCATATGCCTCTGCTCACACCAGTTCACTTCTATGCAAAGCAACCCTGCACAGCTTCTCAGGACACAGGCATAACAGTAAGCTTCCCACACAAACTGCTAGCCCAGTCCAAGCAAAGCTCTTTCTCACCCTCATAAACCAAACCTCACAGTCCATAGTTCTTACTGCATTCAGGTCTTTCAGCTCTGACCAGAATAGTTCATCAAGCTGTACTTACAGCACTGTAAGGCATCTCTTAGACCAAGGTTTCAAACCCTTTCACATTCCTCTTGAAAATCAGCTCCAAAGGCCAAAGTCACATAGTCATGTGTCTAGCAGCAAATGGCACCACTCCTCGGTACCACTTTACTGTTGCAGTCAGGTTTGCATTGCTGGTAGAAATCACCCAACCAAGAGCAGATTGTGGGGGGGGGGAGTTTATTTTGGCTTACAGACTCGAGGGGAAGCTCCACGATGGCAGGGGAAATGATGGCATGAGCAGAGGGGTGGACATCACCCCCTGGCCAACATAAGGTGTACCATAGCAACAGGAGAGTGTGCCAAACACTGGCACGGGGAAACTGACTATAACACTCTTAAGCCTGCCCCAACAATACACTGCCTCCAGAAGGTGTTAATTCCCAAATCTCCATCAGCTTGGGAACCTAGCATTCAGAACACCTAAGTTGACGGGAGACACCTGAATCAAACTACCACACCACTTCATCGTTGGAGCCTCTGACCTGTTCACATACACTTAAGCTCTCTGGCCAAAGAACATTGACCCACTATTCTCCAGGAACTATCTCTTTAGAGGACACAAAATATACACATTATCAATGATTTGTTCACACAGTGGCATCATTAAATAGGGCAAATGTTTCTGGAGGAGAGAAATAGGCTCTAATTCCATCCAGGTTGTTCTTCTCTCTCCATTGTCCTCACTGGAGTAAGGCTCCTTACTGTGTGTTATAATCACTGTCTTTCTAGGACCAATGTCCTCTCTGGTATCTTCACACAGAGCTACACTGGTTCTCTTCTGCCTTCATTTCTCCTGCAGATGAAAAATTTGTCATTGACTTGTCTAAGTTTCATTTAATGAACATTACTAAACACCTATTGTGGGGGCTGAAGAGATGGCTTAGCAGTTAAGCTGTGTGCCTATGAAGCCTAAGGACCCAGGTTCAATTCTCCAGGTCCAAGGTAAGCCAGATGCACAATGTAGTGCATACGTCTGGACTTAGTTTGCAGTGGCTAGAGGCTCTGGTGTGCCCATTCTCTCACTATCTCTCCCTTTCTCCCTGTCTCTAACAAATAAATAAAATAAATCTTTTAAACACCTATTATACACCAGGCATTGGGGATTAGCACTGGGGTGAAAGATGAAAAAGACCTGATTCTAATCCAAAGGCTTACAGGCCAGTGTTGGGGAGACCAAAATAAATACACAGATTATATCCAGCTAATGTGATAGGAGGAAGGTAAGTGTAGGGAGGTGTAGACATTTCATGTTGCTGGAACAAACATCCAACCAAACAGGTATTTATTTCAAGCTTACAGATCTAGGAGAAATTCCATCAGTGGCAGAAGAAGCTGGCTCCCATTCATAAATCAAGCAGAGAGAGAAAAGCCATTACCAGCCGGCAAACACTAAAAAGCAACAAGCACAAAAATCTGGGGCTGGAGAGATGGGTTAGCAGTTAAGTGCTTGCCTGTGAAGCCTAAGGACCCCGGTTCGAGGCTCAATTCTCCAGGACCCACGTTAGCCAGATGCACAAGGGGGTGCACGTGTCTGGAGTTCGTTTGCAGTGGCTGGAGGCCCTGGAGCACCCATTCTCTCTATCTCTATCTGCCTCTTTCTCTCTGTCTGTCACTCTCAAATAAATATATAAAATAAACCAAAAAAATCCGCCTGGGCTCAAACTGTTCTGCACACCTTTGGGCTGGAATTCAGATCTGCTTCCAGTGACACATTAGGGCTGGACTCCAGGATCCACCCCAGTGACAGTTCCTCCATTCAAGCTGCTGGAGACCCAAGTTCTAAGCTTTAATAAGACACCTAAGTCTATGGGGGACATACATTCAAACTACCACATTCTGCTCCTGGTCCCCAATAGACTCGTGGCCATCTATCTCACACTGCAAATTGTATTCAGTTCAACTTCACAGGTCCCCATCATTTTTAGCAACTTTAAGATTGCTCCAAAGTCCCAAGTCTCATCTGAGATTCAAGACTGTCTCTTAACTGTGGGTCCTATAAAATCAAAACAAGTTATATACTTCCAACATACAGTGGCACAGAATAAACATGCCCATTGTAATAAGGCATAGCAAGGAGAGACCAGACCAATGCAAAATCAATAACCACCAGGTAAACATCAGACATCCACAGTTTAAGTCTGACATTCATAACCAGTGATGACATTCTCTGGATTTTTAAATATTTTATCATTTTTATTTACTTATTTGAAAGAAAGAGAGAGAGAGAGAGAGAGAAAGGCAGAGAGAGAGAGAAAGGCAGAGAGAGAGACAGACAGAGGAGAGAGAGAAAGGGCACCCCAGAACCTCTAGCCACTGCAGACAAACTCCAGATACATGCACCACCTTGTGCATCTGACTTATGTAGGTTCCAGGGAATTAAACCTGGGCCCTTTGGCTTTGCAGGCAAGTGTCTTAACTGCTAAGCCATCTCTCCAGCCCAGTCTCTGGATATTTAATTTCTATCCCTCCAGTTGGGCTGAGTACCATGGAAAGCTTCCATACCAATCCAAGAACAGTCCATGGTAGCCCTTGCACAGTCCTGGTGCATCCAAAACATCTTCAAGTCTCCATTGCAAACCATGGTCTATCTTACAGTGTCCTCACTGGTCTCTCTACAAGGAACATCATGCCCTGCTTCCCATGCCACATTTCAGCAGTGGCTCCTGGAACCATGTGCACTTCATGACACACTTCCATGCATTTTTTTATGCTTCCAAAATCAGTTCCAGGTATATAAAGACATAGCCATTTTATTAATCCAGGGAGGAAACAAATAAATCATGACCTAGGAGAGCGGGTTTCTTCCAGGATGACTGAAAAGTCATCTCCTTTCAAAAGAGTTTGCATTTCTACCATTCAGTCTTTCCTGTGTGGAATTCATCTCAGGCATCCTTTATGGTTTTTCAATGTAAAGTAGCTAATGGTGGTAATCTGCTTGACAAAGCAGTTTCAATAACCTAAACCCTGTCTTCAAACTTTAAATCTGTTTGAATTTTTCCAACTTTAAATCCTATATCTATCATTTTATATTTTCTGCCAAGCATACCAGTCCATTACTTTCAAATGTAACCTTGATCAAACCCTCTGGGCACAGGCAAAAGAATGCAGCCAGCCTTTATGCCAGTAGCCCTGTACCAACTCTGCCATCTTTCCTTCCCTTTTGAAGGTTCATAGGCCAACATATTTCTCTCACTTAGCATTGTCAAACTCTCACCAGAATAGCCCATAAAACTTGGCTGACTGCTCTCTAAGGATTCTGCTGTCTAAAGTACCAAATCCTCACATAGTCCTCAAGCACAAAAGTTCCAAAAGAAAAACAAAATCCACATGGTCAGATTCATCACAGCAACATCCCACTTCTCTGGTACCAAATGCCTGTTGCAGACCGTTTCACATTACTGGGATGAACATCCAACCAAGCACAGTTTTCTGGGAGGAAGATATTTACTTCAAGCTTACAGATCCAGGGGAAGTTCTCTCAATGGCAGAAGAAGCTGGCTCTCATTTGTAAATCCAAGACCACCAACAGCCAGCAAACACCAAAAAGCAGCAAGCACAAAAATCTGCCTGCGCTCAGGCTGCTCTGAATACCTTTGGGCTGGACCTCAGGATCAAGCCCCAGTGAGGAGACCTGAGTTACAAACTGGAATAAAACACCTGAGTCTATGGGGCATACTTTCAAACTACCACAGGAGAGTCCCTGTGCTGGGTTTTCTGGGAAGATCCCATTTCATCCACATGAAGAAAAATGCAAAAGGCATATTGGCAAGTGGAAGGATAGGAGCAAAAATGAGGAATGAAGAGGCTGAGACAGACAACATGGACCATGAGACAAGCTTATCTGGAAGTGGATCTGGAGGTAGAGGGCAGCAAGCAGGGCCATGCTGGTTAAAGCTTCATGGTTTCCAGGTAAGAGACTCAATTCCTGGTACTCAAGCAAGCAGGAAATAGGGAGGGGAAACTTGAGTAACTAAGTCAGAACTCAAAGCCTTAGAGGGACAGGGTCAAAACAGAGCCTACGACCTTCTCATCCCACCTTCCGCCAGGGTGATCCTCATCTGGAAACTGGCGCACGTCTCTGCTGAATGATAATGGAGTGAAATTTCCCTCTCTGTGGTACTGAATTCAAGATTCAGACCCCGGGATGGACCACCCAGCCCTCCCAGCTGATAGAATTGGTGGAGAAAAGGCATTCACATCATTCAGTGTGGTCACTACAGTTTAATGAGTCTGTCTTGTTTGGAGACAGTCTCACTGTGAAGCCTAGACTAGCCTAGAAAGCAAGACCCTCTTGCCTCACCTCTTGCGTGCTGGTATTACAGCTGTACACCACCTGGTCCTGCTTAATTGGTAAGTTCTATAAGTTCATTGAAGCATCAAGTTGAATGTCAATGAGTGTGTGTTCATAAAGTCCTGTACTGGAACAACGGAAAGCAAGTTGACTGGAGTGGTAATCCTGTCCTTGGCTTGCTTGTGTGTGTTAACAAAGAAAGCCAATGTCTGCCTCTGTTTTTTCAATTTTTTATTCAGTTATTTAACTTAAAACAGAGAAAGAGAGAGAGAGAGTGGGCATGTCAGGCTTTCATCCACTGCAAATGAAGTCCAGACACATGTACCACCTTGTGCATCTGGCTTATGTGTGTCCTGGGGGAATTGAACCTGGGTCCTTTGGCTTTGCAGGAAAGCTCCTTAACCACTAAGCCATCTCTCCAGCCTTGACTCTCTTAATATTGCTTTTCACTTTCCTTGGTCTCTATGACCGCAAGCAGTTGCTTGTTACATACCATTAGCCATGGAAAAGCTCTTCAAAATGCCAGAGAGGCAGACATGATACCTCTAGGTTCCATTTCTGTTTCTATAGGAAGGCCTCACTAAGGAGAAATACTCTACTTAAATCACTATCCACATGGAAAAGAAATAAGGTGAAAAGATCACCATTTCAAGGCAAAGTTTTTTTTATGACTTTTAATTGAAAAATACTGAGCTAAGTTTTCTCCTTTCTTGCTCTTTTACATAAATAGGACCCGGAGGCAGGGAGCTGCCCAAGAAAGCAAACACTATACTTAGCTTGGCAGCTGAGGCTTTGCTAACAAATACATCCCTGCTGAATAGGTCCTTTCTCTGACTCCTCCAGCCTCGCTCCTGCTTGAGGTGAGCGGGCCGTATTCAGGTTAATGGCAAATTGGAATCTGGGTTCTCCACAAAGAGGTTTTACATGACTGCCAAGGGCACAGACACCAAGAGGGACCAGAGGCCATAGAAACTGCACAAATGCCAAAACAAGGCCCAAGATCAATCTAATTGTTGTTGCTCCTGACATTCCCCAAGGCGTCTGTAAACTTGGATCCTGATACCATGGTATTGATTTTTTCGCCCCCCCCCATTGTCTTAATACCCTACAAGTTCTCCTTGGAGCTATGGTGAAAAGGAGTTTCTTTCCAACCTCAAAGGGAGGGTTGTGTAGCCTTTTAAAGGCAAAAAAGTGATTGCAAACCACTGTGGTTATGGCCATCTAAGACATGCATCAAGCAAAATAAGTGAGCAGGCAGAGTTTTCTAAAGGCTTGTCAGTGTAGTTCATTTTCTCCCATGAAAACAAACCCATTGACCTGGCATGCAGCTACAGCATGGAGATTGTAAGGGCAGGGTTGAGATTTCCCTGGTCTGTGACTCAAGTTCAAGGCCTGGAGTAGCCACATCTCCACTTTCCTATTTCTGCCTTTGTGAAGGGAAAAATTCCTCAAGTAGTCAGCAAAGGTCTCTGGAAGTAAAGCGTTGGCAGAAAGCTGGCAGCTGCGGGGGGAGGACCCACAGGGCCTCTGCCAAGGCTGGCCTGGCTTGGCCAACAGGCTTGTTCATGAGCAGATTTGGGGGGACCTTTGGCAAAACCCCTACCCTGTGTCCTACAGTATTCCAGCGAGGAAAAGCCAACACCACCAAGTAGTTACCATCCATCCAGATGACTCTCCAGAGGAGGGAGAGGCCCTGGAGACAATAGTAAAAGTCATCGTTGACATCAAAGACGAAACTCAGTGTACTGAGAGCCGAGCGAGAAGCTCTATCCCCATTATGTCATTGGATACACACATTCATATTGCTAAATAGATGTGCGTTTCAAAACCATCCTTCAGCCAGGCGTGGTGGCACACGCCTCTAATCCCAGCACTCGGGAGGCCGAGGTAGGAGGATTGCCGTGAGTTCGAGAGGCCACAGGTCAGCCTGGGCTAGAGTGGGACCCTACATCGAAAATCCAAAAAAAGAAAAAAAAAAAAAAAAAAAGAAAGAAAGAAAGAAAGAAATCCTTCTCCAGTACTTCTTTTAGGAAAGATGAGTCTTGCATTCTCATCAGCCTGAAGTGGAAATTGTTGTAGTTACCATCACAGTGCTGGGACAAACATCCAACCAGAAGCAGCTTATGAGAGGAAAGTGTTTATTTGAGGTGTACAAATTCCCAGAGAAATCCCATCATGGTGGAAGAAGCTGTCTCATTTCCATGTCCTCAGCAGGGATCTGCCTGTGGGGGACTTACGCAGGAAGTTTAATCTTAATCAAAAATGCCCGAGTCTATGGGGCCATGCATTCAAACCACCACAGGAGTCGACCGTGCAGCAAACAGATTTCCATAACTCATTAAGTCCTCAGTTAGTATTCCCTGTTTTCCAAGGAGAACAGTGGCACACAGAGAGTGAGGGTTCAACTCACAGAGGGTAGAAGTAAAGCTGGGCCATGAAGCCATGTCTCCTGGCGGCTGGTCCAGCGCTTTCTCCATCATACACTGGCTGCCCTGCCCCTTGCCTTTCCCTTCTTTTCATTTGATAATCACCACCATTTTATTATCAGCCCTATTCCTTGTTCCCCCACATCCACAAGAATCATGACATAAATTTGAAATTTATATATTTTTTACTGTATCTCTATGTTCTCCCCGCAACGTGGAATCCCCAGTGCTGTAAGGCTGAACAGTGAGTTACCTTTTGCTTCTGTGTAACTTTTCATGCAAACTCAGACTACGTTGGTCCATTTGCAGATACACTCCTGAAAAACAGTTGCCCACAGTATAATCAGCAGCAACTGTGTATGTTTGAGGAAGCAGAAGGGTGAAAATGGACCTTTTCAGTTCATTTTTTATTTTAAAAAATATTTTTATTTATTTGAAGTATGTGTGTGTAAGAGAGAGAGAGAGAATGAGTATGGATACACCAGGGCCTCCTGCCACTGCAAACAAACTCAAGATGCGTGCACCACTTTCTGCGTCTGGCTTTACGTGGGCGCTGGGGGATTGAACCCTGACTGGCAGTCTTTGCCTGCCAGCACCTTTAACCACCGAGCCATCTCTGTAGTCCTCCTTTTCATTTTAAAGAAAAGATACTTTAAAATATATCTTATTTATTTGAGAAAGAGAGAGAAAGTGGTAGAAAGAGAGTGAGTGAGAGAGAGAGAGAGAGAGAGATTGGGCACACCAGGGCCTCCAGCCACTGCAAATGAACTCCAGATGCACACGCGTCCTTGTGCATCTGGCTTACGTGGGTCCTCGGGAATGGAACTGGGGTCCTTTGGCTTTCCAGGCAAATGCCTTAACTGCTAAGCCATCTTCTCCAGCCCAGAAAAGATATTTTATTAATGAGTTGGTTTGAATTTTAAGGGACTCTGAACATTTATAAAAACTAAGCATATGAGAAAAAAAAAGTTGCTCTGATAAATTTTTTTCTTGATCAAACTCCTATTTATTTGCATGTGTGTGTGTGTGTGTGTGTGGTGCATGTTTGCCTGTCCAGTGGCAGGAACCACTGTTTCATAGGAGCAGCTCCACCACATGACCCCTGTTGTTTCAGATGCGCTCAGAGGCCCTCTAGGCCACATGGTTTCTTGGAGACTTCAGAATGCGCCTGACCCTGCATATCACCTAGACGGGAGCAAACCATCTGCCAGTGACTGAGGGTCATCTCCTTCCTAAGAATGCACTCCTTGGACAGGTGGCTGTCCAATCTCACTGACTTCCTCACACTGGGTTTGGCACCCCTTTTTGTCTGGGACAGTGTATATGTTTAGCTTGGCAGAACAAATGGTAGAGACTACTTGAAGGACCAAGTGAAGAGAGATTGTGAGGACAGGGCTTTCTCAGAAAGGAGAAGATTAGGGCTTAGCAGCTAAGGTGCTTGCCTTCAAAGCCAAAGGATCCAGGTTCGATTCCCCAGTAGCCATAGAAAGCCAGATGCAGAAGGTGGCGCTTGCGTCTGGAGTTCACTTGCAATGGCTAGAGGCCCTGGCACACCCATTCTCTATCTGTGCCTCTCTCTCAACTAATTAAATAAATAAATAACATATATATATATATATATATATATATATATATATATATATATAAAGAAGAGATCAAAATCGAATGTCCCCATCTGTTATGGGAGAGGAACAGGGCAGGGCCAGTTCTCTTAGCTCTGTGGTTTAAGAGGAAAGGCAGCATCTTCAAGAGCACACTTGGGGAATTAAAAGGAAGCTTTCTTAGGTTTTCTTCCTGAATGTGCTATTGCCTACATATCCTCTTAAACAGTTCTCTTTATTTTTCTGGAAAATATTAGGAATGGAGAAAAATCAGTTTTACTGTGGTTTGATTCCTTTTCCAAGGAAGTTTCTAAATAAATCACCTGGAAAAGCCCCAGGTTATGGATGTTTTTCTTTCTTCCTTCCTTCCTTTCTTCCTTCCTTCCTTCCTTCCTTCCTTCCTTCCTTCCTTCCTTCCTTTCTTTCTTTCTTTCTTTCTTTCTTTCTTTCTTTCTTTCTTTCTTTCTTTTCTCTCTTTTTTCTGGGCATGCTGGCACATGCCTTTATGACAGAGAACAAGAGAGAGGAAAGAGAGAGAGAATTGGCATGCATGCCAGGGCCTCCAGCCACTGCAATCGAGTTCCAGACATGTGCGCCCCCTTTGTGTGCATGTGTGACCTTGTGCACTTGCGTCACGGGGCATCTGGCTTACGTGGGACCTGGAGAGTGGAACGTGGGTCCTTAGGCTTCCCAAGCAAGCGCCTTAACTGCTAAGTCATCTCTCCAGCCTCATGGATGTTTCTAAACCAAGAAGTCTTTGTACTGTGTTGCTTTTGGTTAGCCAGTCCAGAATTCACAGTCAAGGCTCATACTAATGGCTGGGCCCTGACAACAATTGCCCCAGCTTTCAGGTCAGGCTGGGGAAAGTAGAACCTAGGAACTGGGCCTTCCTAAGGGGTTCAGATGCCCGGTAGTCTCTTGACTGCTTTCATATAGCAACTCAATTAAGCTCCACCTTGACCCTTCAGACACTTTCACAAAGGAGAGAACAGAGACTCAGAGAGGGGGTTGTGGAACGCGTCCCAGGGTTACACATCTGCTAAATGTCAGATTCAAAAACAAGTCTATCTTAGAAGAGTTATTTAAGTGATGTGAAAAGAAAAACTTTGACAAATTAAATTTAGCAGGGTTTAACTGAACAAAAAGTAGTTTGAGAATTAATCACACAGCCCTCAAAACCAGAATAGATTCAGAGAAATTTCTAGGTTGTAATGTGGTCAGACATTTATGAGCAGAAAGTGGAAATGAGGTACAGAGACACTTTGACTGGTTGGTTACTGCCCAGAATTTCCATTATTTGAATTTGGTTTAAACAGCTTAGCTTTTATGACTGGCTGACACTTGGCTACTTGTTACAAAATAAAGTGAGATTTTCATTTAGTTCACATACCAAGTAGAGTTGCAGGTCGTTATGTAAACTGTCATGTACGGACACTTCCTCAGGCCAAGTTTGTTAATAGTGAATTCACTAAAATTATTTACCAATACTTTTGCATGTGCATGTGTGTACAATGTGCATGCATATGTGTGTGTGTGTTTGCATAAGTGTGGTTGTGTGTTCACATGTGTATGGGAGCCAGAGGTTGATGTCAGGTGAGTTCCTCATTTGATCTCCACCTATTCTTTGAGACAGGGTCTCTCTCTGAACCAATTTGGTTAGACTAGCTCTCCAGTGGGCCCCATAAACTTAGGTGTTCTGAATGCTAGGTTCCCAGCTGATGGAGATGTGGGAATTAACGCCTCCTGGAGGAAGCGTATTGTTGGGGGCGGGCTTATGGGTGTTATAGCCAGTGTCCCCTTGCAAGTGTTTGGTACACTCTCCTATTGCTATTGTCCACCTGATGTTGGCCAGGGGGTGATGTCCATGCTCTGCTCATGCCATCATTTTTCCTGCCATCGTGGAGCTTCCCCCTCGAACCTGAAAGCCAAATTAAACCTCATTTTTTTCCACAAGCTGCTCTTGATTGGGTGATTTCTACCAGCAATGTGAACCTGACTGCAACATATGGCAAGCACTTTACTCACTGAGCTATCTCCTAGCCCCTCACCCACATTTGGGTGAGGTGAATTGTTTAAAGTTGACTCCTTGTAGATGAAAATAAAACGAATAAGCTCGAAAGTTATGGAACAAAACAGCATGAAATTATGAAGGTTAACTTACAGATTCTGATTAACACGCAGTGAAATAAGTCTAGAAGGGACCTTACTTTGCTTTTGAGCATAGAAACATGAAACGTGCTTCACAATCCATTAATTACAGTCATCATAGCTTCTCTGGTTACTGGAGTAAAGCAAACTTTCTGGACAAAGCAGGTTGCCTTGGGCTCCTTTCTCCCCAGAAAGCATACTGGCTATTCTGTTTGGGGAGATCACCTCCAGCGTGGGTATCTGTCACTAACCACAGTGTCCTCTTCGATCGTCACTCTAGCAGGGCCATGTGGGGAGAACCTGCCAGAACAGACCCCAGGACGCATCTCTTAAGCAGCAAGTAGCTTTGACACCACAAGTGAGTGACAGCTTCACAGTCTGATGTGTTTCAGGGACAGAACCCATGGCAGTGGCCAGGGACAGCTCCTATAGGGACATGGGAGGTGACAACTGGGATCAACTTAACAATGTTTTGTGTTCGGGTCTGCTGAGCATCTAGCAGGTGGCTGTGGAATATCAACTCTCATTTTGAGCAGAACTATAGATATTCCCACTCTATGTCTGAACTAGAGTGACCCCCTTTTTTGTTGTTTTGTTTTGTTTTTGGAGGTAGGGTCTCACTCTGGCCCAGGCTGACCTGAATTTCACTATGTAATCTCAGGGTGGCCTTGAACTCACAGCGATCCTTCTACCTCTGCCTCCCGAGTGCTGGGATTAAAGGCGTGCCTGGCTTTTTTTTTTTTTTTAATAAAGTATCTTTTTTGTTTCTGAGCTCTTTCTTCTTTTTTATTTATTTACATTAGAGAGAGACAGAGAGGCAGAGAGAGATAGAGAGAGAATGGGCATGCCAGGGCCTCCAGCCACTGCAAATGAACTCCAGACACATGTGCCACCTTGTGCATCTGGCTTACATGGGTTCCAGGGAATCGAACTTGGTCCTTTAGCTTGCAGGCAAGTGCCTTAATCACTAAGCCATTTCTCCAGCCCAACTGCTTTTTCTTGTATCTGTTGTGGTAAGTATATGATTTTTCTACTCAAGTCTTTTGATGTGGTGAATAGCATTCGTTGGTTTTCAAATGTTGTGTCCTCGTATCACAGAGGGAGGGAGACAGAAAGAAAGGAGACACAGAGAAAATTCTCTGGCATCTCCTCCTCTAAAGACATGAAGCCAGGGCTGGAGCAATGACTTAGCAGTTAAGGTGTTTACTTGCAAAGCCAAAGGATCCAGGTTTAACTCCCCAGGACCCACATAAGCCAGATGCACAAGGTGGCACATTCATCTGGAGTATGTTTGCAGTGGCTGGCTGGAGGCCTTGGTGTGCCCATATTCTCTCTCTTTCTCCAATAAATAAATAAATAAATAAATAAATAAATAAATAAAATTTTAAAAAAAGATACCAGCCCTTTGTGAGGGTCCTGCCCTCCTGACCCCACCTAAGCTTAACAACCTCCTATCATATAGCAATAGAATAAGAAGTACATATTTGGGGCTGGAGAGATGGCCTAGCAGTTAAGTGCTTGCCTGTGAAGCCTAAGGACCCTGGTTCGAGGCTTGATTCCCCAGGATCCACGTTAGCCAGATGCACAAGGGGGAGCACGCGTCTGGAGTTCGTTAGCAGTGGCTGGAAGCCCTGGCACGCCCATTCTCTCTCTCTCTCTCTCTCTCTCTCTCTCTGTGTGTGTGTCTCTTTCTCTCTCTGTCACACTCAAATAAATAAAAATGAACAAAAAAAATTTAAAAAGTACATATTTGGCCTCTGCTTTCAGCACCTGGCAGAGAGCTTCTAGAAAACTTTAAACCTCTGAAATGGCCTCGATGACAGGAGTGAAGGGAACAGCCTTTGGTATTCACAATAGCTGACTTTGTGTTCATCAGGTACCCTTGGAGGTTGGGGGACGTCGTCTCAGAAAGCCTCCATATGATGAGAAGGCTGGAACATTCAGGCCAGCCTCTGCCTTCTCCCCAGAGAGAAGATGGGCTGGAGACGGAGCCCAAGCAGCGCGACCGTTGGTGGAGTCATCCTGCTTCTCGACTGTGCTGTGCATAAGGAAGCCTGGACGGTGGTGTTGCCGAGTCATCCGGCTGGAAGTGTGGCGACACCGAAACAGAGCGTGGATGGTCTACCCTCAGTCCCAGGCCCGGCCTTTGCACCTCTTCCATTAACTCCCTGTGTTTTACTGTCCCTTTTAATGAACTAGCAGATGGACGTGACACACCTTTTCTGAGTTCCATGAGCCATTCCAACAAATGATCAAACCTGAGGAATAGGTCATGAGATCCTTGAATGTAGAACTAGTCAGGAGTTCAAGGGGGCGAGCTGGATTTATGATTTCTCTGAAGTTGATTCCAGGTACAGTGTCGGAAGTGAACTATAAGATACCCAGTCCAAGAAAAAAATCCTCAGAGAATTGCTTGGGTGGATAGAAGAGAGACGTGTGATGTATGTAAATAGTGCCCAGTGACTAGGGCTGTGCTGGCAATAGGACTGGCAGTGTGACTGGCCCCACAGTCCACTCCAGATGATTGTGACATCCACTCTACATGGTTATAGTCAGGAAGACTTTTTTAATGTATAATTTTATTATTGACAACTTCTATACTTACAGACAATAAACCATCATATTTCCCTCCCCTCCTCCACTTTCCCCTTCACAACTCCGCTCTCCATCATATCCCCTCCCTCTCTCTATTAGTCTCTTTTTTATTTTCTTGATGTCATCGTCTTTTTCTCCTATTATGAGGGTCTTGTGAAAGTACTGCTAGGCACTGCAAGGTCATGGATATTGAGGGGCCAATTTCTGTCTGGACAGTTGAATTGTAAGGAGTGGTACCCTTCCTTTGGCTCTTACATTCTTTCCGCCACCTCTTCTGCAACAGCACTCTGGGCCTTGGAGAGTGTGATAGAGATGTTGCAGTGCTGAGCACTCCTCTGTCTCTTCTCAACCCTATGTGGCCTTTTGGGTCATCCTAGTGGTCACTGCCATCTGAAAAGAGAAGCTTCTCTAACCAAAAGTGAGAATAGCATAAATATATGAATATGAACATTAAGTGTAGTGTTTTCAGGGCAGTTTGACGAGAATATATGCATTTATCCAGACAAGAGCAGGCTTTATACCCCTAAGGCTCATGACCTCCCTTGCCATAGGCTTTTGATTAGGTTTCAGAACCAGGCATATATTCCCTCCCATAGAGTGGGCCTCTAGTCCAATTAGAGAGCAGTTGGTTTCCCCTAGAGCAGACATGCCACTATTGCACCCATTTGGTCATTTGGTCTGTCTGGCCAAACTTGAGGCTTCCACTGTCCACTGTTTTTACTGCTGATGGCTTCTGTCTCCCATAGGGCTACATGCAGTGCAGTTTTTCCCAGCTTTCAGTGACTGGTCTACCAGGAGGAGATTTTCAGCTCAGACCCAGATTGATTTCTCAGTGACCTTGCCACGCAGGCATGTGAAGTCTTCAGCAATAGGGTCTTAGCATCTGTTACTCATGGGAAACCAAGGACCTTGGAAATAGCCTGTAATGCTTTGGAGTCAACAGGGACCTCCCTGTCCAACAACTCACTGGAAGGCATCCCATCCATGGCACTGAAAATTTTCTAGTAATAATCTATAGCTTCTGGATGTGCCATTATCCAGAAAAGTAGGTCTTCATATGTCTATTCAGAATATCTTGAATTCTCCTTGACCCTCCCCTCCAACTTTCTTTTACTCAATATCAAGACAGACTTTTTAAATTGGTAGGAAAACTGTCCACTGACTATAATATCAAAACCCCCAAGCCAAGGCGTGGTGGCGCACGCTTTAATCCTAGCACTCGGGAGGCAGAGGTAGGAGGATCGGAGGATCGCCGACTCCATAGTGAATTCCAGGTCAGCTTGAGCTAGAGTGAGACCCTACCTCGAAAAACCAAGGGAAAAAAAATGCTTTGTAAACTCTTCCCAATGGCATGAGAAAAGATGAGTTGTTTGTATAAAGCAATGAGATTTGGGGGGGGGGAGTGGGGGAGACCTGGCTTCCCTACTTCCCCGAAAGAAAGGAAATCGAGAAACTGAGTCATCAATACTGCTCCCCAGTTACTGACTAGAGTTCTTCGGATGGGATCCTGGGGAAACTCCCCTCCTCCTAAATCCTTCCACTGGCTGTGGGGAATTGAGTGAAAAACAAACGTTTCTTTTGCTTGGACTGCTGAGCCATGTATGGTCGCGGAGCCCCAACAGTGAGCAGGCCGCCATCCCAGCTGGGCATGCAGCTGAGGCCCTCGCGTACGTGCAGGGTTACCCCACAAGCTGCAGTTCAGGCGGCAACACTGACCAGCAGCACTCGCCCCGCTACCCGCCAGTGAGCTGAAGGCAAAGGAAGAAAGAGAACTTCCACGTCTCTGGGGCAGTAAGACACGGAGAGACTTCCTTCCATATGCTTCCCAACGCACTGACAACTCATCTCCCGTCTGGTCCTCAGAGCAGAGCTTGCCAGTACCCACATAAAGCCAGATGTGTAAAGTGGCACATGCATCTGGAATTTGTTTAGTGTCAAGAGGACCTGGCTGGCCCTACTCTGTCTGCTTTACCTCTCTATCTCAAATAAATAAAATATTTTTTTTTGTTTTGCTTTTGGTTTTTCGAGGCAGGGTCTCACTGTAGCCCAGGCTGACCTGGAATTCACTATGGAGTCTCAAGGTGGCCTCGAACTCACTGCAATCCTCCTACCTCTGCCTCCCGAGTGCTGGGATTAAAGGCATGCGCCACCACGCTCGGCTAAATATTTTTTTTAAAAAAGAGGGCTGGAGAGATGACTTAGTGGTTAAGGTGTTTGACTGTGAAGTGTAAGGACCCTGGTTCAATTCCCCAGGACCCACGTAAACCAGATGTACAAGGTAGCACATACATCTGGAGGTTGTTCACAGTAGCTAGAGGACCTGGTGTGCCCATTCTCTCTCTCTCTTACTGCCTATTTCCCCCCTCTCAAAAATAAATGAATAAAATAAAGCAAATAAAGATGCCAATATCGTTGCAAAATAGTTTAAGCTCCATTTACTGACACCCACAATTTAGGGAAATTAGCCTCGGGCCCTCAAGTGTACAACTGACAAAGAAACATGTGGATGAGTAAGGAATATCTTTTGCAGTTGGGCTCGTCTGGATGATTGCAATCTTGGAAACTTCAGGCTTGGTTTACTGTGAGCTCGGGGGAGACAGACGTGGTTTTTTGCAGGACTGCAGCATCAGGCTGGGTCTGTGGCACTGAGCTTGTCCATCCTGAGCCTCTAGAACTAAGCGGCAAGGGGGGGAGAGTGCATGCGTGGTGAAGTCATCACTGCCCTCTTCCCAGATTTGCCTCTGTGATTTCCACCAGAGCTTGAGCAGGCGCTATTCCAAGGAGGCAAGTATGCCTCAGTGTCAGAACTTTGTAACCTAGCTCAGTAGCCTTTTTGTTTAATTTTTATTTTCTAGTTGACATACAGATTTAGGTATTATTCATTCTGCCATTTTCAAGTACAATTTTCTTTCGTTGCTTTCCAACGCCCCTTCCCCTGCCCTGCTATGCTCCCCATATCACAGAGAACACATGGTTTTGGTCTTTTTAGGCTTGAGTCACTTTCCATGTCCAGATATTTCCCTGCAAATTTCATTAAGTTCATTTTTTCCGTACTGCTGCATAGAATTCCACTGTGCAGATGTTCCACATTTTCAACATCCATTCATCTGTTAATGAGCATATAGACTGGCTCCAATTCTTAGCTGTTCTCTGCTACTGTAAATAAAGCAGTATGTCAGATAGCCATTGTGACCAGGTTAAGATGGAATCTCAAAGTTGCTTTGATTTGCACTTCCCTGATGGTTAGGGATGTTGAACATTTTTAAAAAGTACTTATTGGCCATCTGCTTTTTTTTTTTCTCCCTTTGGTGAATTGTTCATTTTGTTAGTCCACTTGGTGATTGGTAATTTTTGGCGTTTAATCTTTACAGTTCTTTGTATAAACTCTACTTATTAACCCCTGTCCAAAGTATAAGTGGCAAAGTTTTCCTCTCATTTTGTAGACTGTTCATTTTCTTGGTTTCTTTGGCTGTGTGTAAAGTTCCATTTGTCAGCAGCTTGTACAAGGACAGTAACACATGTTATCATAGGAAGCTGAGGTGGGATTTGATGACGTTCAGCAGCTATTCCTAAATGACACTCCTTGGCAAAACTGGAGATAATCTACTGACATCATATGAAGACTGCTTACCAAGCAGCAGCACACATAACCTAAATCAGTAAATACTAATTTAAAAAGAACTTTGTTTTATTTTATTTTGAGAGAGAGAATGGACACACCAGGGCCTTCAACCATTGCAAAGGAACTCCAGACACATGTGCCACCTTGTGCATCTGGCTTACATGGGTCCTGGGGAATCAAACCTGGGGCTTTGCAGGCAAGCGCCTTAACTCCCAAGCCATCGCTCCAGCCCTACTACTTTGATTAGAGTTAGTAAGACAACAAACTTCAAAATGTCCAAGAAAACACAAAGGCAATAAAGACAGCAGGATTTAGGATGAGAAAAATTCTGCTTTGCCATAGCATAAATCCACTGGACATAAACATCAAGCCATTGTAATTACATCCACATACTGCCATATAAGGAGAGAAATGGAAGTCAAAATAATAGCATATTGAGAAATAAGTCATTATATGGGAAAATTCCACAAAGTTGGTCTTTCAATTCACTGAGAAAACAGCTTAGATTTTTACACACCCCCTGGGCAGAGTGGGAAAAGTATGTTCATTTTATAAAATAAAAGCTTGTATGCTATTATGAAGTTTTGAATGGCAAAAAGTATAAACACAGCCAATAGAAATATTGTAGACTTGGAGAAAAACATTGCCAAATTATGACAAAGATTTATATTTCTTTGTATAAACTCTTTGTGTATATGAGCACGAACATAAAAAGTCAGTAGAACCATGAACCATGCCAAAAATGTTCATAAAAATGAAAAATGAGGGGCTGGAGAGATGGCTTAGCGGTTAAGCACTTGCCTGTGAAGCCTAAGGACCCCAGTTTGAGGCTCGATTCCCCAGGACCCATGTTAGCCAGATGCACAAGGGGGCGCACGTATCTGGAGTTTGTTTGCAGTGGCTGGAGGCCCTGGTGTGCCCATTCTCTCTCTCTCTCTGCCTCTTTCTCTCTCTGTTGCTCTCAAATAAATAAACAAAAATTTAAAAATGAAAAATGAGATGAATGAAAAAATATTTAAAATGTGGATTTAAAAATGCAAATACACATACAACTCAGAGTGAAATTCAAATGGCCAAGTCTTACATGAAAATGACACTGATTAATGTGACAAACAGAAGGCAGTGGGAAAAACATGTTTGCCACGACCAAGGGAAACATGGCTTGATACATTAGGTAAAGCACAAAAGCTATTACAAATCAGTTAAATAAGAGCACAGATACAATAGAAACTTGGACAGGAATAATGAAAATGAAAAATGACTCAAAACCCGGCAAAGTGCTAAGAAGTGACAGTGGAGTGTTCACCACTAAATGTGAGACCTCTGTCACACCCTCCAAGGCTCAGGGACCGTTGGAGAAGAAGTAGTGGAAAGGATGTAAGAGCCAAGGGAAGAGGAGTGTTTTGTAATACTGTCTTCCAGATACTAAGAGGCTGTGGTACTCACGACCTCACAGTGCCTGATGTTACCTACACAAGACCTACATAATAGGAGGGAAAAATGATGGCACTGGTTCCTTATCAGGTGACCTCAACACAAAGAAGTTATCTGGGTGTGCCTAACCAAGTCAAGAGCCCCTCTTAACAGGACAGCGTTTTCTCTTGCTGGCAGCAGAAGAGAAAGCCAAGTTATTTCATGGACCCTCACAGCACGGAAGTGGAGGGAATCACGAACGAAGACCAGACCAGACAGCAACCCCAGACACTGAGAACCCAAGGAAACGGACATCTCCATCCCTCAATCATTTATTTATTTATTTTTGAGGTAGGGTCTCTCTCTAGCCCAGGCTGACCTGGAATTCACTATGTGATCTCAGGGTGGCCTCAAACTCATGGTGTCCCTCTGCCTCCCAAGTTCTGGGATTAAAGGCGTGCGCCCCACCATGCCCGGCACCCATCCCTCAATCTTAGGAAGCTTCCCAGTTAATTCTTCCCCAGAGCTCACTGGTAAGAAGAGTCTACCGGAGTCAGCTTGCAGTTCTAACACACAGAACTATAAATAATAAACATTGTTTAAGATGTTAAACAGGTGATAATTTGTTATGCAAATGACTCACGAGGCAATCCAAATGATAAACACACATGAAAATACATTGAGATTTATAGAAGTAAGTTAAATGGAATGACCACAGGAAAAAGAAAACACTATATCCACTCAGGCCTTTTTAAAATCTTTCAGCATCTGTCAGTAGAAATAAAGCCAAGTGGTTTTTCTCACACATTTACTGATAGAAATATAAATTACGGGGCTAGAGAGATGGCTCAGTGGTTAAGCGCTTGCCTGTGAAGCCTAAGGATCCCAGTTTGAGGCTCGATTCCCCAGGACCCACGTTAGCCAGATGCACAAGGGGGAGCATGCATCAGGAGTTCATTTGCAGTGGCTGGAGGCCCTGGTGCGCCCTTTCTCTCTCTCTCTCTCTCTCTGTCGCTCTCAAATAAATAAACAAAAAAGAAACATAAATTACTCCAGCCTTTTTGGAGTCACAATCTGTCAACCTGTACACCGGACATTAAATACTCATTTCCCTCATTCAACAATGTACCCCAGGGGATCTACTCCTGCAGAAGTAACACCTGTATAATCACAAGCACAAAGACACAGCAAAAGTCTAGTAAATACGCATCAATAATAAACCATGGTATGTCAACACGGCAGAGTAAGACACATCGCAGCGTAAGCCGTTACAAAGAACTTTGCACTGTCAGACACAAAACGACTCACATCATCTTTATGACAGATGAAAAAGTGAGGTGCAGAAAACAAGACTGCACTCATGCAAAGCAAACTGGCACACCAAAAAGACCTCGTTTATATAAGGTTGCAAGCACACATTTAAAAATTAAGTGATCTGGGGCTGGAGAGATGGCTTAGCGGTCAAGGCGCTTGCCTGCAAAGCCAAAGGACCTCGGTTCGATTCCCCAGGGCTCATGTAAGCCTGATGCACAAGGTGGCGCATGCATCTGTAGTTCATTTGCAGTGACTGGAGGCCCTGGCATGTGCGTTCTCTCTCTCCCTCTTTCCGTTTCTCAAGTAAATAAAAATAAAATATTTTTTAAAAATTAAGTGATCCATGAATATAGACTTCTAAAAATATTTTACTTTATTTGAGAAGACAGGGATAGGGAGTGGAGGAGAGGGAGAATCAGTGCATCAGGGCCTCTTGCTGTGGCAAATGAACTTCTGACACTTGCATCACTTTGTGCATCTGGTTTTATGTGAATATCAGGAATGGAACCCAGGCCAGCAGGCTTTGCAAGTGAGCACCTTTGACCACTGAGCCATGTATGTAGACTTTCAAGGTGCTTGTTACACAGTTAGAAAAGGCAAACTTTAGAGTGATATGTAGAGTAGCCAGAACCCATGTGTGTAACGATGGTATGCATATATTTGCATGAACAATTAGAAGATACTTAACATGAAGGTAGGAATGGAGTCTGGTGGAAGATTCGTTTTGCTGTTGCCTTTTTTTTTTTTGTTGTTGTTTTTTGAGGTAGGGTATCACTCTAGCTCAGGCTGACCTGGAATTCACTCTGTATTCTCAGGGTGGCCTCGAACTCACGGCGATCCTCCTACCTCTGCCTCCCGAGTGCTGGGATGAAAGGTGTGTGCCACCACGCCCGGCTTGTTGCCTATCTTTATTACTTATTACTGTTGTGTTCTTTTAGCTGTATGAATTTAAATATTACCCTTTGTATCACAATAATAATGTGAAGCATTAAATCAACCCTTTTCTGCGATTTTTTTTTCCCTTCATCACTCACCACGAATGTTCCATTTATTTATCGTTTCTCTCAAATGGAATGTACATTGAATGGCTGAACCAACCATGGACAGGAGGCTTTTCTGTGAAACAGGCCTTTCCCACCAGGAAACTAGATTCTTCTCATTGCAATGACCAGGTCCTCCTTACAGAGTGATGACAGCCACTGCCATCTTTAAACCTATTATCAATGAGGAGGGCTTAGGGTTCTGCAAGACCTAAGAGGTATTTAAAGTGAGCCATCTTCTGTTTGCTGGCTTTTGGATTGTTTGGTTTCTCAAATACACAAAATTAAATGTCTTATAATAGAGAGCTGGAGGTGTAGCTCAGGGCTAGAGTGCACTAGCATGCATGAAACCTTGGTGTTTGGTCCTTAGCACTGTAAAACATCCAACCAACACCCCCTTCCCAAAAAAAAATAATAATAATTCTGGATCTAGAAAAATAAGGATTCCAATTTTCAGAGTTGCAGACCTGCATGCCAGGGCTTCTTTACAGAGCTAGAGTGTCCAGTCAGGTAACAGACAGTAACAAGGAGGGATGCTGCGTGAGTAATTTAGTACTGAGGGCACGCCAGACTTCCAGGACAAAGCTGAAGTCTTCAAAACACATGACCATACTTCTACTCTGACCCTCAGCTCATCCACAGGGTCCAGCCAGTAACCTTGAGTTCTCTCGACCTTCTAAGTCAAAATAATCCAAAATTACTCTAGCAAATCGTGTCTCAGTTCTTAGTGTGTGTGTGTTTGGGGGGGGGATGTTACCAACACCAACAAAAGATATATGTACATACCAGAGGGTACAAACCTCATTATCACACCCAGCATACATAACCACAAAGAGTGGATAGGTTCAATGATGCTAGAAGCAGCATCTTTTAGATTCCATATCATATCATGACTCCAGATTGCAAAGACACTGTGAGTTCTAGTCAAGCAAAGCCGTTGAAAAATAGTGCTGAATTGCACTGGAGAGTGGCTTAGACGGTAAGGCGCTTGCCTGAGAAGCCAAAGGACCCTGGTTCAATTCCCCAGGATCCACATATGCCAGATGCACAAGGGCGCATCTATCTGGAGTTCGTTTGCAGTGGCTGAAGGCCCCAGTGTGCCCATTCTCTCTCTTTCCCTCTCCCTCTCAAACAAATAAAATAAAATAAAAAGTTTAATTAAAAAAAAAAAAAGAAAAATAGTACTGACCTGAAGGGTCAGATGATATGGAAAGCTCTAAATTTACATAGGTAAATTTACATAGGTGTGTAAAATTTTAAACAACTATTTAATTGAACATTTAGGAAAGATGGAATCTATTTGTTAAACATACATACCGTGTGTCCCCCAAAGTAGTGCTGACCCAACCGCATGAGGTATATTAATTGTATTGCCTTTCCACAGCTCCTCTCACAAGCCTGGATTCCTTACTGTGACTTTGTATCTACTTGTCTGACTTCTCCTTACCCTCCTAAACCCCTCCAACAAAAACACCCAATTGGATTTAAGTATTTTAACTGATTCACTTCAAAGTCAGGGCTAGATTCCAAATCTGACAAATACTCCAATTCATGAGACAGCTATAGCACATTATCTATATTTGTACACTTTATTTAAAAACAAATAATACACTTAGAGCCACCAAAATTGGATATCATAATTAGCTTATCCATACCCTGAATTTACAAAAGAAACTTTTTGCACCACAAAAATTAGCATTTGGGTTTACATTAATTGATATAAGTAAAATGAAAACACCTGAAGATCAAACAGTCTGGCCCAGGGATCACCAGTGAGGGCTTGGGTGAGGAGAGAAGGGGTTATTTAGGAATCCGCACTGATGACACCCTGAGTCCCACTCCAGTAAGCTGACGCTGAGAAGACATAATAAGATAATCAGTAGATTTAGTTATTACAAAGAAGTGGGTCTTCCTAAAACGAGGGTTCGATCAATAGCTGCAGGTGGGGGACAGATTCTCCTTTTAATCTGGGATGGAAAAACAATGTGTGGAGAAGGAGGCTGTATTTGATTTCTCCCAAGAGGCCAACTTCAGTCAAGCAAGGAAGAGAAAGCAGGAAAGGAGGGTTGGTGGGTGGTAGAACAAATACCTTCTTATGCTGGTAATACCAAATTTAGCAGCTCTCCTAAGCCAATTAATACCAGTCTCTGAAACATTCATTTTTCAGAAAGAGCTAACACACAACAGAGGGGGGGAAAAATCATTCTACCTTAACAAGGCACTCAAAGGTTCACAGCCTGTTAAAAACCCAGGCAGACATTGGAGTTAATCAAATTAACATGCACTTTCTAACTTGCACATCAGGTGATGACAAGCATATGGTCCCAGTGAAATAAAATGTAAAGCTTGACTTACAAAGATCCAGAAAAATCTGACTCCTAAGCACCACTTCAGGAATGCTGCTGGAATAAATGAGCAGGATCTAGTGATCTCTTCTAGTCTAACATTGGCTTTTTTTTTTTTTTTTAAGGGAAAAACTGATATAAAGGTTGTGTTAAATAAATCTTTGTTCACTGTGGAACCCCATACACAGATACAGAGATAAGCTGCACTGACTCAAGTCCATTACACTGGTGTGGAGATCCAAGTGTGCTGACTCCAATCCTTTACCACAAACTGCTAAATGTAGGCGTTGAGTTTTCTGGATCTTCCTCTAAAATGGACTTTAGGAAATGGTACATTTTCACAAAAATATACATATTTCAGTCAGCTTCTACTTTCTGTACAACCAAAATCCCAGTGTCACACACTTAAAAGAACTGCAGCTCTACATATAAACAAAGACCATGGTCGTGGAGGCAACTTCTGAGCAAGTACAACAAACGTTCTATACTAACAGCGTGGAAACAGCTTTCAAAGAAAAAAGGTAGGCTGAGTAAAATTAGAACTCTTTTTTTTTTTCAGGTAAATTCTTTTTGTTGCTGATCTTTCTGCCTCCACCTCCCAAGTGCTGGGATTATAGGCACGTGCCACATGCCCAGTATTTCAAACAAATTCAATGATAATTTAACTTTGGGTTGAAACATCACATAGACATATAACAACCAGAGATTAACTCTCTCTACTTTCAAAAAAAAAAAAAAACCCTAAAATTAATCCTAAGCCTTTCAATTTTATTTGTGACAACACAATTTAGATGACAGCGCCTGAGAAAAGCACCAACACAGATTTTTAAATAATTGCATCCAGACATCATTTCAGATGAGACCAAGATCTTCTTCCTTTTATTTTAAAGATTTTCTTTAATTAAAATGGCAGCAATGACAACGAGGTAGATATGAGAGATGCCACTTAAATACTTTAAGTCTACCTTTAGGTGGAACTTAACTAGTTCAAGTGTTTAATCTAAAAGTGATTTATACTAACTGAATCCTCATGACATAAAAATTTCATAACATGCTCTTGAGGAAAGGAAAATATATGAAAAGCACTGAAAAAGCAAACCTTTAAAAACTTACATTAGCCGGGCATGGTGGCGCACGCCTTTAATCCCAGCACTCGGGAGGCAGAGGTAGGAGGATCGCCATGAGTTCAAGGCCACCCTGAGACTACATAGTTAATTCCAGGTCAGCTTGGACCAGAGTGAGACCCTACCTCGAAAAAAAAAAAAAAAAACCAGAAAAAAAAATGAGATCCCATAATTTTGGTGAACCAATAATTTCTCCTTTCACCTGAACTTGACTTAGTTGTAGAATAGCTATTTATTCCCTACTGAAATTTGTAGGAATTCACATTCAAAATTCTTGAAAAGCATACATGGTGCTCAGAAGAGCATAGAGACAACGCATGAAATGTCCCCTGACGTCCTAGAAGTTGCGCAGGTACATTAAAAAGACATCGACGGTCACAAATCAGGACCTTCACAATTGGCAAACGCGCACACACACATACACTCACTCTCTTACTCTCTCTTGCACACTCTCTCTGCTCCCCCTCCCTCCCCCGGACACAAACTCAATCTTCATCCTCACTGTAAGGCTGCGTTTGTATTTTTAAAGGCACCTCTCATTTTCTAGCTATTGCCTTCTCGATGACTTAAGATTCTGTTAAAAAGCCTGAATGTTCATTGGAAATAGTTCAGTACTGAGAATGGAATATTTTCAATTCACATTTGAATAGCCAGGTTTTCTTACATTCAGATTTTAATAAACTAGAATGACAGTCTTTAAAACAAGCATGCTAGCCTATAGTGAATATAGTATATACAGTAATTTAGACATTTAGAACTATGTATTATACTGCAAAGCAAACAGCACGACTTTCATCATACTCGTTATCTGCTGTGTGAATTACCTCCAAACATGAAAGTACAAAACAGTAAAATGCACCTATGGTTTAGATATATATATATAGTCTATATATATTATATATATCCCTATAATATATATAATATATATTTATAAAATATACATACATTTTAGACATTTTTCAAATAAATCTTCATCATTTCTTCAAAAGAAATTTATAGCAATACTGAAGGAATGAAAGATAAACAAAAAAATTTTCACAAAGTTCATTATCAGTGATGCAGTTCAATTTCCCCCTTTTAGTCATAACTAAAATGATTACAAAAGCTAAATATTTTGCATAACTAATTTCTGTTTAATGGCAAAATCGATAAATTTATTCAATAGAAAAATACTGAAGGTCATTACACCATTTATGTTAAATATTTGTCTGTGGCTTGAGTAGCAAATGAGCTCCACAAGACAGCTGAGTTTTGAAAAGGGTACTGCAAGCTCCCAAAGATGTATCCACAGCACATGAGAATAAGGCAGGAACCCACACCTGCTGCCTTTCTTTCATACTACTCCAACACACCTCACCCCAAATCTTTACAAATCAACCATTGCTGAAAGTGTGTCAGTGACTGAACCCTGAATCTGCTCACTTTGTGGATTTCCCCTGAAGTCAGCAGGAGGGGAGTCGGACCCACGGACATGCGACCAACCCCTGGCTGGAAGACAGCTCCGGCTCAAGTCTAGGCTGACCCCGCCCAGGGCTACTTGAGGAGAGTCTCTTCGAGGTCCAGTCTCCGATGGCTCCACCCTGGCTTCCTAAAGCAGTTCCAACGGCTCCATCATTTGTCCGCAGTTGGCGTACCTCATGGTCATTCCTCACTAATACAAAAAGTTCAACCACAAGGCATGAAAGGAGCAGGGCAGCGTATCTTAGTTTTCAGAATCTCTCTGACACAAGTGACAAGAGCAGGCACGCAAGACTTTGGAAGGTAAAAGGGGAAAAAAAATCAATAAACGGTAGAAAAACAGCCTTGTGGGTATCTATCACAAGTATACCAACTGAGGGTATCTGACTGGAATTTTCTCATATTCTACAAATGTTATGTCAGCAGCTCCGACTGTTCACTTTAAAAATGGAAAAGAATTTACTAATTGCGATGTGGAATTAAATATCTACATGAGTGTGTAAGCATTTACCTGGTAGCTATGTCTAGGATAATTTACTTGATTATACAAAGAAGCCTTTTAAGCCTGCTTGTTAACCAAAGCACACAGATGGGAAAAAATATATATATATATTTCTGTTAAAACACATGTCTGTATTAACAATCAGGCAAATGTATCACAGGTCTTATAACTAACAAAAATGTGCCTATACATTGCAGAATTCTAAAGGCAGGTGAGCAGAAAGAAACACTGTCTTATCGTTATCAACATCATCATTGGAATACCACTTCAATGGACAGAAGTATATATCATCAGAGGTGCCATGGTTTCAACAATGGACTGTGCAGGGTCAGAAACAAAGGAGTTATTTTAATGATCTAAAATACTCAGACATAATTTTTTAAGACTGAGAACTTGTGGTTTATACATTTTGGTGAAAAGTTGGACATTAATGATTTATTTTAAATGTCTATATTAGTCTCTGCCATTTGGGGCAAAAAAAAAAAGAGTAATGAGGAGGGCTGATGGTTGTATGCAGGATGTCTTCATGATCAGATACTACCTTTAGTAGATAGTTGAGTCATGAGAATCCCAAAAGCTGACCACATATGGGTCACAGCTAAAGTGAAACCTGGCATTTTAAGACATAGTTTTTTTTCAGAAACAATGTTGATTCACTGTTTCTTAAGATATATATTCCAATTAAACAATGGGGGAGAGAGAACGTCTTAGTCAACACAGGCATTAAACTCTCCCAACTAGATTTCCTGGAGGCCCTTCTCAGAGATACTAGTAGACTTCTAGGGTACAAAACATTTGTTTTATTTAGTATTGCTGTGAAAGCAGTTGCCTGAGGTAAACCATACTCTTTGGACTACAAAACACAGGAACTATGAACCGTTTTTGGTAGGTGTCAGACAACATGAATGTGAAAGGAAGAGAATATCAGGGATCATGTGAAGCATGGTTTAAGGGGTGTTGATAAAAATGGGCGCTAACTTTCATCGTTTTTCCATCACCAGGAGGTAAGATATCACAAGTATGAAATAATCATTCTAGTAGAATATCACAAGATGAATTTTAAAGCAGAAATTATTATAGAGATGTTTTGTGTTTGTCCTTAAAAATACACAGAACCTCCAACCTGAAAAAGTCAAAGCTGACCCTGCCAACTACTCTTCACAGCGTGGGCGCCTGACAGCTAAAGTTCAGAACGGCACCACATTTACTTTCAAGCCTGGGATACGAGATAGAAATCTGCTTGCAAACTAAATATTTGTTTAGCATTTCTGAATAATACATTTAACACAATATTGCATCTTTTCCTTCCAGTAGGTGAAACGCTTTGCCACGTGCTTAATACAAACAGCTGAATGGGGAGCTAAATTAGAACTCATTTTAACACTGTCTGGTCAGTGTACACATGGGACTAGCACAGCAGATATAGATTACTGGGTTGACTACCTAATGCGTTTAACACAATTTCTCAGAGAAGTGAATCTAGTTTCTGCTCTGCTCATTCCCAGCCATCCAGCTTGGAATGGCCCATTACAGCACGCCCTGCTCACTCGCAGGGACAAGCTAAGCTGTGCTCGCTCAGGCCTGCCTAGCGAAGAACAACTTCAGAAGTAAAGGTGCCTTTTGGGGGGGAAATTTGAAACAGTTTTCAGGCTCACAGATTCAGCTGAGCTTGCAGCAACCTGAACAAACCTTGATTTTAGAAAACAGTATAGGAATTGCAAAACTCTACTTTAACCAATGTTCTCTGTGCTCCTTCAGCAGAACAGAGGGGCAGGATGAGGGGACTCTTGCCCTGGTCCTCTGCATCTCTCTTGTGCAGTTGGTACTTATAAAGAGCTAGAAGACGAAAATGACGCATCACGTCATACAAAGACTTTAGCCAGTGCGTCGGCGCCAGCACTCGCTATATAGCACTTGGATGGGTGGAAAGCTACATCATGAATTGATTCTTCAAATTTTTTCCGATGAGCTGTGAACTCCTGGATACATGTCTTACTTTCTAAATTCCATAAGCGTATTGAACAGTCATGACCTATACCAAAAGAAATTGAAAGGAACAATTATACTCACATGAAAATGATAAGGAAAAAAAACAAGTAATCCACAATCAGCATACTTACTGCCGGACATCAAGTACAGGCCATTGGGATCAACTGCTAAGCTCGTAACGGCTTCTAGGTGCGCGACCATCGAGTGGATCAGCTTGCCTTTGGGAAGAGAGACTGTTACTCGTCACTGACGCCCCCCTTGCTCACATGCAGCTATCACACTACACTGTTCTCCAGTCTCCCCGTTCATGTATTTCCTATGCCAGCAACGTGCTCCATCAGCTCAGTAACAGCTACCTCTGCCTGCTTTGTTGATGGTAATGAGACAAAAGGAGTTCAAAGTTTAGATGATACTCTTGATTTTTAAACCCACAATAAATTCAGTAAATTTTACATGCTCATTAATTGGAATTTTACATTACTACTCATACCTACTTTGTATCCTTCAGATACAGACGAACTGTGTGGGTTTATGACAACAGAGTCCACATTCAGAGAAGAGATTAGAAAAAAGAGAAAAGAAAACATAGCTGGACATGGCATGCTTTAGTCCCAGAATTCAGAAGACTGAGGGATGAGGACTGTCTTGAGTTTGAGGCCAGCTTAGGGCTACAGAGGGAGTTCCAGGTAGGTCAGTATGGGCTAGAGTAAACCCTGCCTTGAAAACAAACAACAACAAAAGAACAGAAAGAAAAAAATGGCCAAAATTGGCAGAAACAACAATAAATTACTAGCACATAAGCACAATGAGAAAGTACCATGTTATACTGGCCAATAGGAGACAGCCAGGGGAATATGCTGGCACGGTGTTCCTACCAGCACAGCTTCTTGTGAATTTCCTTTACACTGGTAAATTACACTCCAGTAAAAACTGGAAAAGTCCCATGCCCCAATTCAATCAGTCAGGAATCAAAGATTTTTAAAACACAGAAAATAACAGCCCATGAAAAGAAGAATGAAACAAAACAAATGATCCAGGGTGTTTCTTTCTGAAACACCAGGTGAATGAGTAAATGGATACTAAATATGCCTGCTCAATACCTGAACAGTTTTAAACAAAATATAACTATATGCCTCTACTTCCAACATGTTTCCACATTCCTCCTATGTATTGCAACAGATCATTTTCATTGGCATGTGTGTGAATTTTTTATTGTGTCTCTAGCAAGAACCTTGTCTCCAAAACCTAAATATGGCATCTACTTCCTATTCAACAAAGTTCCACATTGTATAATGAGGACTGAAGTCCTAGCAGATGTGAATGAGAAGAGCAGAGACGGAGTGGGGAGAAAACCTGTGCGTCAGTGTTCACTCCTGAGTGTACGGCACCGCCGCTCCTCAGTTAGCTTAGGGAAACTTGTCCGTGGTCCTTGCTATGTTCTTACCTGTGTTGTTGTCATAGAACTTGATGTGCCTGTCTTCGTGGGCAGTGATGCTGATAGGGAGAGTGGGGTGGCTGATGACTCTATTGATCTGGCAAGAAGAACTGGCTGCTAAAAAGGACAATTTTGAAGAGCAGTACAAATTAGTCAAAGTAATTTTTTTTTTTTACACAAGGGAAAACTAAATACTCAGCAGGCTGAAAAGGTAAATAATAAGACCAGTTTGGCTTTAGTTAATTTATTTTCCAATTATTTCTCTAGCTTCAACGTTAGAAAATGTAAGTATCACCTGAGCTATACCACACTGACATATCTGCGGGCAGCTAAGAATTACAAGCATCTTTCCACCATCTGTTTTCTATGGTGCCACCTAAAGGCTGGCTTAGAACCACTGGCATCTCAGTCTACGATCTCATGTGGTATTTTTGCTTCCTTAATAAAATTCCATCATCACTTGGACATACATAATCTTCAAACCTAAACTGAAGCTCTTTTCATACTGAAACATGACAGAGAGCTGCTTAATTCTTAGACTATCTCTTATTCATTCCTTGCATCATAATAGAAATGATAATCACCTTACAGACCACCAGGTTTAGAATTTTTATATAGCCCCCAAGTAGCACTTTTGTGCATTATTTAAGAGTTTTCAAAGAGATTTCAATTCCATGCGCAATGAGGTGAGACAGCAGACCTTTATCATTAAGCCCATACAGTGATGTCATCAAAGTACAGAAACAACAGTAATTTCCCCTACTTCAGGTGACAAAAGCAGCACCGGTCTATCTATCCCAAACACACACACAGATCAGCTAACTGGCAAAGGCTTTTTCTAAAAACCATTATCAAAAGGAAATCACGAACGAGGAAAAACAAGCTTAACTTGTAGTTTTCATTATACTTTTGAAGTTAAAAATATAATCTGGGCTAAATCTGCTAGATGGCTTAGCAGTTAAAGGCACTTCTTGAGAAGCCTGTCACACTTATCAACTGCCCAGCTCCTGCATAAATCTGGATGCAAAGTGGCACATGCATGGGCCTTTGTGTACCTTCCACCACACACACACATATACACACAGAAATAAAACTTTTGAAAAAATAAAAACCTAAATAAAGATAACACCAATTTGTCAGATAGATATGTCAAATTTTAGAGAAATCATTGTATCATCTTCTAGGGAGAAGAAGAGATGTCCTTATGAAACACATTATTGAGGGCTGGAGGGATGGCTTAGTGGTTAAGGCGCTTGCCTGCAAAACCAAAGGGCTCACAAGAGGAGAGGAGGGAAGAGGGAGAGGGAGAGTTCCAGAGAAGTGAAATATAAGCAGCCAAGAAAGAGACCACAGTAAAACTCAGTAGACTAAATGTGTTTTAAAACTGTATTAACATTCATTTGCAACTCATGAAGTTCAAAGAACAGATTATAATCACTGAAGGTAATTCCAAAACTGGTCATGTGCTTCCTAATTTCATGCCAGTGTTTAATTTTATTAGCAATCTTCAGAACATAGATTTTAAATGTAGTTTTTTTTTTTTGTTTGTTTTTTTGAGGTAGGATCTCACTGTAGCTCAGGCTGACCGGGAATTCACTATGAAGTCTCAGGGTGGCCTTGAACTCATGGAGATCCTCCTACCTCTGCCTCCCAAGTGCTGGAATTAAAGGTGTGCGCCACCATGCCCAGCCTTAAATGTGTTTTTAAACTTCAGAGTTAAAAACCTGTATTTCTTGACAAAAAAAAAGAGCTTCTACTCAATTCTATAATCTCAAATTTTATTTCCCTGTCTTTCTCTTTTATATCCAAATAGTTCAAAGTTCTAATTAGCATATCAGAAGGAAACAAAAAAATAAGAGACAAAAAGAAAATGAAAACTCAAAATAGAAAAAGATGAGAGGGAAAGATAAAAGAGAGGTAGAGAGAAGCAAACACACACACACCACACATATGCACACACCCACTAATTACTTTTAAAGTCGTTCCCAGGTTAACACAACCGTGTGCACGTATGCAGCTCGATCAGCTGGAACCTAAATTGTGCCTACTTGGGCAGAAAACAATGACTTTACAAAGCCAGAATGAAAAGGTTCTCTAATATCTGTACAATCTGAAAAAAAATATTTTCTGACTTTCTATATCCAATAAGAAGTTTCCAATTCTGAGAGCCACAAATTATAAATCAGCATTGAGCTATAACAATATATCATTAAGATGATACGTCATTACTACATCATTAAGATGAAATAATGAAAAATAGAAAAGATTTTATTTCCTATGTAGAATATTTTCTTTGCTGAATAGGAAAACTAACCATTCGTTATAGCCAAATGGTAAACCTGACTCATCAGTGAAATAACTAAAATGCTATTTTAAATAATAGTTACAAACATACATGAACTTAACTCTAATTCTTACAAACAACTGTAAATCACCATATTTATTAAAATAAATTTGTTGTGAGAGCCAGATGTGGTGTTACACTCCTTTTAGTCCCAGCACTCAGGAGGCTGAGGGGGATCACTGTGAGTGTGAGGCCAGCCTGGGACTACAGAGTGAGTTCCAGCTCAGCTTCTGCTACAGTAAGACTCTGCCTCAAACATACACGCACACATATATGTTCTGAGATTTAGAAGATGGAACACCTTATCAGGACAAGCACTCTTCATAGTTGACTCTAGTAGTTAAAATTTTGACTAAATTTAAAAACTTATCCAAGGGCTGGAGAGATTGCCGAGTGGTTAAGGCCTTTCCCTGCAAAGCCAAAGGATACCAGTTCAACTCTCCAGGACCCATGTAAGCCAGATGCACAAGGTGGTGCATGCATCTGAAGTTCATTTGCGGTAGCTAGAGGCCCTGGCATACCCATTCATTCTCTCTCTCTCTCTCTCTCTCTCCTCTCTGCCTCTTTTTCTCTCTCAAATAAATAAATAAATAAAATATATTTTTAAAAAAACTTATCCAAGCAAAGACCATTTAAAATTAGCATACATACTTGAATCTAGATTGGCTTCTAACGTGAGAATTCGCTGCTGTGTTTCCATGTTGAAGATGCTTGTATATCCTTTGCTAAATGATGCTACCATATGGCTTGGGTCACTGCTCACTAGATCCACAGAGGCAGGGATTCCCAATTCTAAAAATCAGAAAATATTAAGACAATGGCAGTTAAAGAATCTACTTGACAGAGTGCTCAAAATGCTGCAAAGCAAACAATAGAATGATTCACTTCAGAAGTCCTAACACATTAGAACAAGACTTATTTCATAACCATTCAATGAGGATTTTCCTTTTTAGCCTAAAGTCTATTTTATTATCTTCACTTCTTCAACCTATATTTTATCCATGATTCTGCTAATGTACTCATGGAATGTAATGAATTAGAAAGGAAATGAAAAACATGTATGAATTTAAATTTTGCTGCTTCAACCTCAATATGGGGCTCAGAGTAACACAGTGGGAATTTGTCCCTTAAAAAAAAATCCAACTTGGGGGCTGGAGAGATGGCTCACTGATTAAAGGTGCTTGCTTGCAAAGCCTGATGGCCTGGGTTTCATTCCCCAGTACCCATGTAAACTCAGATGCACAAAATAGCACATACATCTGGAGTTCATTTGCACCAGCAAGAGGCCCTGGTGTACCTATCCTCTCCATTCTCCATCTTTCTCTCTTAAATAAATAATAGATGAATAAATAAATACAATGTTCAATTGCATAATCAATTAATTTACGCACACACACACAAATCAATCTTGGGCTGGGGGTGTGACTCCACGGTAGCGTGCTTGGCTTGCATGCAGGCAATTGTGGTGTGAAGAAGTTATGATGGCTCAAGATGCTTGTACATCCATTGCTTGCTCAAGGATAGTCTGAGATTGGGAGTGTAACTCAGTGGTAGAATACTTACCTAGCACAGATGACTGCGTGAGGCTCTAGCATTCATCCCCAGAACACCCTCCTGAGCCTCCAACCAAGAAGGAATTTTTACTTATTGTCTAGGGACTAAACCTGGAACTTACTTACACCCTCCAAATAAGGTGCTAAGGCCAGGTGTCTTGGTATATGCCTATTATCACTGCACTTAGAAAGTTGGGAAGAAAGATCATGAATTTGAAGATAGCCTGAACGGCATCATGAATTCATGGCTAGCGTGCACTATACAGATAGACTCGGTCTCAAGACAACAAAGAAAGAATAGAATGATAAATAAAAAATGAATGAATTTGGGCTGGAGAGATGGCTTAGCGGTTAAGTGCTTGCCTATGAAGCCTAAGGACCCCAGTTCGAGGCTCGATTCCCCAGGACCCACGTTAGCCAGATGCATAAGGGGGCGCACGCGTCTGGAGTTCGTTTGCAGTGACTGGAGGCCCTGGTGCGCCTATTCTGTCTCTCTCTCTGCCTCTCTCTCCCTCTCTCTTGCTCTTAAATAAATAAAAAAAAAAATAAACAAAAAAATTAAAAAAAAAATAAAGATGTGTGCCACCATGCCCGGCCATTTATATTAAAAAAAAAAAAGAATGAATTTTTTTTTTCGTTTGGTTCAACATCTAACTGAAGCAACATAAAACTCAAAACTGTATATATAGCAAAGTATCTATGGATAATCAGTAAATAAACAAAAAGGACTCAACATAATTAGTTGTCACAGAACTATAACTGAAACTAAAATGAAATAGTATTACACACTCCCCAGAATGGCTGAAATGAAATAGTCTGAGACCACCAAAGCTTGGCAAGGATGCACAACCACTTTGGGGGAAAAAAAAGTTCGTTATTTCACATAAAATAAGAAACCCACTCTAAAGCCCAACAATTTTACTTCTAGGCTTCCACCTACCCAAATTAAAGTATATGAATATTCACAGTAAATCTGTTCGTAACTGTCCTAAATTAGAACAATCCAAGAGTCTATTAAGAGGTAGATGAGCCAGGCGTGGTGGCACACTCCTTTAATACCAGCACTTGGGAGGCACAGGTAGGAGAATCACTGTGAGTTCGAGGTCAGCCTGAGACTACATAATGAATTCCAGGTCAGTGTGGACTAGTGTGAGACCCTACCTCAAACAAAAAAAGTATATGAATAAACAAACAATGGCTTAATGAAATATTCTTAAATAACAATAAGAAATAAACTGACACTGAATTGCAGAAACATTATAGTGAATAAAAAGCCAGTTACAGAAGAGTACATATTATGTCACTTCATTACTCTTCAGAACAAACAAAATTAATCTGCAGTAAATGCAACTGTGACAGCTGGTGCAGCCAGCTGGGAATGCAAAGCAGGGAGTAAGGACACACAGCACCTCTGGGTTATGGAAGAATAGTCTCGGTGTCCAGTAAGGGTTACACACTCCTGCACCAATGGATTGAATTGTACCCTTGACATTGCACTTCTCACTGTAAAAAGATTATACCTCAAGTTTTCCAACTTAAAGTGTTTCCTTACGTAATGCTATGCTTGCATAGAGTTATAAATAAATTGGAACCCAAACAAATATACTTCTGTTGCTTCAAAAAAAATTTAGATTTAGGCAGTAAGAGTTTGAAAAATTATGTGTTTATTTGCTTGCTTGTTTATTTTCAGAGTAAGGTACTTAGTAAAATCTTCAGGAAGGTAATTTTTCAGGGATGTACCTTGGCTATCGTTAAATACACTCAGTGCTGGAGCGGCCTCAGTTGTACTCCATAAACGAAGAGTGCCATCTGCCGAGCAGGACAGCAAGCGCTGGTGCGCTGCGCTGTAGGCCAGACCCCACACGGCATCGGTGTGGCCCAGCAGAGGGCCTCTTACAACAGAAGGATCTGTGCAAAACATAAAAATGCAGAATCAGCAAAAAAACCATTGCAAACACAAATCATCTGATCACAGCACATAATACTTCTCCTAGCTTCTATTCTTTTGAAATGCTGCAGTAATAAAAACAGACTTGAAATTCATAAATACAGAATAATTTAAATTTTTAAATGAGAATTTAAAAGCACATACATTCCTTCCCTAAAACAAGATTTATTTTTACTACTAGACAGATACTTTAGTCAGCTAGGCCATGGAGCCAAAGAAAATCTTTTTTTAAATTTTATTAGTTATGTACACAGTGTGTATACAACCATGTTGGTACCTCCTCCCTGTCCTCCCCCCTCCACAGGGACCCTCCTCGTTGGGGAATGTGGGTCGTGCATTGTGGGGTTAGCCATCAGTTATGGGTATTTTTGATGCTTATTAAATAAATACTGGGAGAGATTTTTGTTTACTGAATTTATGTTTAATTACATTTAGTAGGAAATCCAAAGTGAATGAAATTACAATAGGCTCTTATAGAAAATGACATGTCAAGCCCTCCTATGACTTACAATAAGACTGAATAGTGAGTTTCTAGACAGCTTTTGTAAGAGAATTTATAGCCATATTTAGAGACATACTATCAATTTATGATAGAATATTGTCCCCAAAGCTAAAAGGGCACTGTCAAAAATTAATTAATTTACAAGTAGAGTCTTCCTCTGTATTCCAGGCTGGCCATGCATTCACAGAAATCCTGTCTCCACCTTGCCAGGTCCTGGATTATAGGCATGCACCACTACACCTGGTTTAAGGAGCACTTCTTAACTTTTGAAGCCTTTTAAGTACCTTGGTGGCACTGACTTTAAAACTATTAGTATCTACATCTCTTCAATAATTAATCAAGAATATAATGCCACCCTTCATTTCCTTCAAAGCTGCTTGTCAAAAACAGTAATAAAACATGATTACAGAGGAGTAATAACATTTCAAGAACCAGAAAGACACCTAACATGAATAAAAAAATATGAATCAAGCCAATATATCTGATCAATAATATTTGAGAGGGATGGGAATTTTTTTTTTTACAAATATTATGTTTTTACTTTTAGCATTACATGTCAACTTGATTCCTAGAATCCTTAAAGACACATTTTTCTATTTCAAAAATACCTAATTTTATTCTTACATATATGACCAATAAGTATAAAAATAAAACATTTCTTGGAACTTTGGGTGATCACATACCATAAGAATCATAAGGATCGATGTTGGGATTGGTGGTATTCCAGCCCTGGATCAGTCCATCAGTACCGCCGCTGTAACACTGTTCACCATTGCTACTCATTACCACACAAAGCACTGGACCTCTGGGACATTAAATAAGACAATTAAACACATGTCAACAAACTACTATTTTCAAACATTAGTCCTACAATACAACCTGTATTGGCCGGGAGAGGTGGTGCATATCTTTAATCCCAAAACTGGGGAGGATGAGGACCACTATGAGTTTGAGGGCAGCCTGGAACTACAGGTTAAGTTACAGGTCAGCCTTGACTAGAGTGAGACCCTACCTCCAAAAAACAAACAAACATGATGGCTTCCTATTTTTCAGCTTTTCACAATGACGAAAATTAGATCAAAATATTGATCAATTTTCTTCTGCTGCTCAAAGGCTGGTCTTGAGGCCAAATTCAACTAGTATTCTCTGTGCAGTGCTTAAGCTAAGAATGTTTTCTATTTTTAAAAGTTATCTTTTCAAAGCATCCAAAAGTAATAATAAACCACCCTCCATATAGCAAAAAGCAATAATACTCTATATAAGCAAAAACAAATTTAAATAAACAAGGATATTCATCAGAGCATATATGGTCTGCTAGGCCTGAAAAGTATTTACTATGACTTTTAACTCTTTACATAAAAAGTATGCCAATCTCTGTGACAAATCAGATGAATAAACATATTTCTTTTGTTAGCTAGAAACAGAAAACTATATGATTGTCATTAAAAAAAATTCTCAGGTTGCCAAGCATGGTGGCACATTTCTTTAGCTCTAGCACTGAGATAGAAGGATTGCCATGAGTTCGAGGCTAGCCTAGGGCTAACAGAGTAAGTGCCAGGTCAGCCACAAGCTAGAGCCTGCTTCGACAATAAGCAAAAAACAAAACCAAAAGCTTCTTAGGAAAGAAAATACATATGCAGTGTGTGCATGAGTTTCTGGGGAGCAAAGCCGGCCTCATGCATGCTGGGCAAGCCCTTACTGTCAAAGCTGTGCTCCCAGCTTTTGAATATTCTCATACAGATTTAAGAGAAGAATCATGCCTCCACTTCTGATACTTCTGGCCCAATTGTCTCAACTCTGACATATACATGCACACCTTCTAACTGTTATGCAAACAAAATCTTTCAGTAAAATCCCTATTGGAGACTGATAAATTTATTTTTAGTATTGTATTATCTGTCAGTTTCTTTTGCACTTGCAAAAAACCCATCACTACTAAATTAAAAAAATTACATAACAAAATATGTAAGTAAAAGAAAAGATGTCCCAATTAGGCTGTTGTTACACAATGATTTTGGTTTAAAACAAAGAAAAAGCACATACTTACTTATGTGCCCTGAAAGTGTAGACGGGCTCTACATCAAGAGAAGTACTCCTAAATCAGAGAAAGAAGATGATGTGAGCCACTCTATATTTTAACAGTAAACAGTGAGACTAAATACAGAAATAAGTCTACATAGTAATAAATCATTCTCAGTCTCAGGATCTATAAGAAGTCTTACTTCAATCACACGTTCATGGAACCACCTCCTTGTTCAGTAATAATATCTTGTTGTAATCCTTTTTGTATTAGCACAGTCTAATGACTAATAGGAAAGAGAGCTTTAAGCAGGAGAAAAAAAACCATGGGCTTTAAGAGATAACTTTCAGAATATGTTCTGTCATTAACTGGCTAACTTTAGGTAAGTTACTTAGTTTTTTTGCACTTCAGAGTCCGCAATATTTGAAATAAAGAAAAACAGGGATAGCACCAAATACTCAGGTAATTTTAAAAATAGTCAAGATTCCACAATTTATTCATTACTAGGAACATAATTATAAGTACACTATATTACCCAATAGGCAAGGACTCTCATAGAAACTGGATTTAAAGTCAAGTATGTACAATTATTTTTACACACACAGATTGGCTTTTTTTTTTTTTAAGTGAGATAGCAAGAGAGAGAGAAATGGTGTGCCGGGACCTCCAGCCACGGTAATTAAACTCCAGGCATGTGCACCACCTTGTATGCATGTTCGATCTTGCACATGCATCACCTTGTGTATCTGGCTTACGTGGGATCTGAGTCAAACATGGATCTCTAGGCTTCACAGGCAAATGCCTTAACTGCTAAGCCATCTCTCCAGTCCAGATATATATATATATATTCTCCTCAAGTCATTTCTAAACTTGAAGTTCAAAGGTAAATAAGCTACTGTGTTGCCTGTGTTAGTATGTTCCAATTTGTCACCAGTAAGAAACTTGTTTTCTAAATCAGGCATTTACATTTTTAGAACCAGAATGAGAAAGGCAAAAGGCACAGTGAACGGGCAGGAAATAATCTTTCTCATCTGAAAATACCTGGTCCATATTGTGGTCTATTTGGTTTCCCCAAGACCTGGAGGAGCTCTATGTTGCAGACTGATAAAGCAAGTGTTTTATCTATTCCATGTTATGACTCACTCGTTTCTATACTGAGCAACAGGCTCCCTCCACTTGATGTTCACCTGCACCTTAGTGTTTATATATTTGTGAGCAGACTCATGTCACGTGAGCGTGTATGAAGCTCAGAGAACAACTTTTCTATATTGCCTGGAACCTTCCACCTTATTTGAGGCAGGGTGTCTTGTTGAGTCCACCACTCCCTCTGCCAGGTGAGCTGGCCTACAGATTCCAGGCACTTGTTCTGTCTTTGTCTCTGTCTCTGCCTTCCTTCTTGCCACAGACATGCTGGGATCACATTTTACTGACCTATTCCCCTAAGCTCCCTCAGATGCACTCCCGGCCTAATCCTGCAGAAGGGCCTTTGCTGGCAGATGCCAGTTCTGAAAACGGGATCCACAGGAGCAGAGGCTTCAATAAAGACCCCATCACGTGGATGGAGTCCAGCCTGGGGACTGATGGAATAGTTATACAGAATGATGTCTTCTGATACTAGACATCAAGGGGCCAGGAAAAGAACCAGCAACAGCTAAGTAAAGATGACATTATTTCTGGGTTTAGGCATATTCACAAGTATAGAAAACTTGGTGGTATGAAAGTATTGAAAAGCCCAGGACAAAAGAGGAGATCAAAGAGGTCCCCAAACACTTTTTACCTTGCATATCCAGATTCAGTGAATAACAATCAGCGTGGGTGAAAGTGATAATTTTAACATTTCTACTTATTCTCTTTGTTCACATAAAGAGTAAGAACCTTCAGTAGAGACAAGGGGTTTCCCAAGTAAGAGAGCCATTTAAAACACTATATGTATACAGACTTAATCAGCATTCATAAAAACTGGGGAACAATAAGACAAAAACAATTTTTCCTAAATGTAAGTTTTCCAACCTAATACTAAGCTATATATGAAGGGAAAAACATGTGACACAGTAAATAAGAAAGAACCAGAGATTTGGGGAATTTAAACAAATAATTAAACACATCTTTTTCTGATGAGAAACTTAAACACACAAAAAATAGTTAAAGTAGCATATTCTCACTTTTTGGCTGGGGCTGTTTTTTGCAAATTCCACATTTTCAATGTATGATCCTCTGATGCTGTTATCAGAACAGGCTCAACAGGGTGGAAAGCAAGCGCCCGAATGCCATCAAAGTGGCTTCTCAGCGTGAACTTAGGGTTCCACGTCTTCCTCAGTGCATCTTTATTGTTTGCAATCTATGAAAAGAACACACACCCACACATTTAGGTCAGCAGAAAAGGAAAACCCTTACGTTTAAACATTAATTTTTGCTAATTTGTTATTACACCACCACACTGTGTAACTTTTAAAATGATATTATTTTCAAAGTATATAAGCAAGCCCATAGAAAGAACTAGCAATATGTCAACAGCAATTTTCTTTAAAGAAATTTGAAAGGTATAGTAAGGGAACAACTAACATAATTCAATATAAAACATAGATCAAATGATGATACAAGAGGTATTCACTAGTGCTGGTTCCTGTGGCTCTGCAGAAGGCAGGAGGACCTCCTGGAGATGGGGCCCAAGTGAAGAAAGACCACTGAGAGGGTTGTCCTTGAAGGAGATACTGGGCCTCCAGGGCCTCATCTCTCTTTTTCCTTCCCAAATACCACAAAGTAAGCAGTTCTGGCACTTGCTCTCACAAAATAAACCTTTCCCAGCCAGGCACGGTGATGCACACCTTTAATCCCAGCACTCAGGAAGCAGAGGTAGGAGGATTGCCATGAGTTCAAGGCCACCCTGAGACTCCATAGTGAATTCCAGGTCAGCCTGGGCCAGAGTGAAGATAAACCTTTCCCCGACAGTAATTTCTATCCCCATGTCTCTGCAAAACTGTCAGAAAGTACTGCTTGGCCTCCTACCCATCTCTTCTGAAATCAGTACATATCCCTAGGGAAAGGTGATGCCTACTTGGCTCTCCTTCTTACGCATGTGTCCTGCCATGGATAGCCTGATTTTCTTAACTATTTTGTTGGTTCTCCATTTTAAAAAAATTATTATTGCCGGGCGTGGTGACGCATGCCTTTAATCCCAGCACTCGGGAGGCAGACATAGGAGGATCACCATGAGTTTGAGGCTACCCTGAGACTACATAGTGAATTCTAGGTCAGCCTGAGCTAGAGGGAGACCCTACCTTGAAAAACCAAACAATAAATAAATAAAATAAATTAAAAAATTATTATTATTGAGAGAGAGAGAGAAAATGGGTGTGCCAGGATATTCAGCCTACTGCAAACAAACTCCAGATGTGTGCACCCCCTTGTGGTGGCATGTGCAACATTGCGTGCTTCTGCCACTGTGCATCTGGTTACGTGAGACCTGGAGATTTGAACATGAGTTCTTAGGCTTCACAGGCAAGCGCCTTAACTGCTAAGCCACCTCTCCAGCCCCTCCATTTTTTTTTAAAGGCTTCCCAGAGGACACAGTATTTTTATTTTATTTTTGAGAGAGAGAGAGAGAGAGAGAAAATGGACCACCAAGACCTTTCAGGTGCTGTGAACTAGTTACTGACATGTGCACCCCCTTCTGCACATGAGTGACATTGCACGTTTGTGTCACTTTTGCATCTGGCTACATAGGGCCTGGAGATTCAAACATGTGTTCTCAGGCTTCACAGGCAAGTGCTTTAACTGCTAAGCCATGTCTCAAGCATGATTCTCCTCTCTCTCTCTCTCTCTCTCTCTTTTTTTTGGGGGGGGGGGTTTAAGGTAGGGTCTCACTGTAACCCAGGCTGGAATTCACTCTATAGTCCCAGGCTGGCCACAAACTCACAGCTATCCTTCAAACTCAGCCTCCCAAGGGCTAATGGCATGCACCACCATACCTGGCCTGAAGCCTATAATTTTAATCTTTAGACTATTTATAAAATATTAGCTTAATCTTTTTGAAGTTTGGAATTAAAACTAAACCAAGATTTATACTTGTAAAGTTTACCACTACCATTTTTTCCCTCTAAAACCAATGATTAATTGTCAAACACTGGGTAGATAACAAAAAATAAAATTGCTACTTACATCATAGGCTAATGAATCTGCTTCATTGGCCACTGTAAGGCCTGCTAGTTCTCCAAGCCCCAGTTCATTTTCAAGGACTTCATCTGCTCCCATGATGAATGACTTCCCAGAAGATGGAGGAAATGTCAGTGCTTCCACTGAAGGGGAGAAAAATCCAATGCTGAGTACCTCTTAACACATTAACACGTCTCAACTGCTTACAGAATTTTTTCCAAGAGAATGTGCACATTTTTGTTTGGTTGGCTGGTTTTACTTTTTGAGACAGGGTCTTACTTTGCAGTCCAGGCTGGCCTAGAACTCAGCATGCAGCACTGACTCATCTCAAACGTGTGACAATCCTCCTGCTTCAAACTTCTGAATGCCTCCATTGGCATTATAGGCATGAAGGCTTACATCTGACTATTTTTTATTTACTTATTTAAATGCATACATGCATGTGTGTGGGGGGGTGCACACTAGGGCCTTTTGCTGGTACAAATGAATGATAGATGCTTGTGCCAGTTTTTGCATTTAGTTTATGTGGGCAACTTGGGAATTGTACTTGGGTCAGACTTTACAAGCAAGTGCTTTTCACTAAGCCATCTTTCCAGCCCCTAATTATTTTTAATAATATTAAAAACAATGAAATTTCATAAGCAGAAAACCTTAGGTTAATCTTTTTCATACTTTATTCTTAGTAAATGGCATGATATAATTAGAAAAGTAAATCATGAAACATATATAATCTAAGGTCCTTTCCTTATCAAGATGTAGAAAACAGTATGACCAAAATAAATGTTCCTACTTGATATTTCATACCGAAATAATTTCTATCAATCATTAAACATACTTAACAAGCAATTCTGAAGATAGCTGGTCTAATTCAAAATAAGACTGGTTAATTTCATAATCTGGAAAGCTACAGACATTTCCAAATGAAAACTGTACAATATGCCTATTTGAGATAAAATTATTATATGATATTTGAAGTCAGAATTATCTCTGACAGGCAGGAATGGAGCAGTGATTAAAAAGTACTACATGCAGGACTTCCAGTTAAGATGGTGGTGTAAGAACCACGCCAAAGCAGCCTAGGGGAGAAAAAGCAAGATAAAAAAAAAAAAAACAGCAAAATACTACTAAAAAGTGAAGTGTATAAGAAATTACCAATGGCAGCAGAGAAGTAGGAGAGATCCAGAGCATCTAGAGCCCACACAGGCAGGCAGACGGGGCTCTAGGAGCAGTGGACCTGCTGCGGGGCCACAGCTGCAAGGCTCAACTTGAGCCACAGGAAAAGCCAGGTGAAGGGATTTTCCACTCATACCGGAGCTCTTCGCAAACTCAAGAAGCGTGAAGGTAGGACAGCAGCGAACAACGGAGGAACAGATCACGAGGTAGAGGATCATGTGGACCAGCGGGAGAACTAGAGCCACCATCCACAGCCTCCCCTCCCCCACTGCCAGCAAGCACCAGAGGCCTGGGGAAGGGAGATCACAGCACCCAGCACCGGCGACCATAGCAATGATCCAGCGACCCAGCCAGCCTACTTGAACCCACAGTGCACCAAAGAGGGACCCAAGCAGGAGCACAGCATAACTGAGACCAAAATCATCCCAAAAGGTAACTGGGATTACACCAGGTCAGTACCCACCAAATAAGCCTGGTATATAGGCCTGAACCTGAAGTGTTAATTGCAACTTCCATATCAGGATAAAGTATATGTTAAATCTGATGGATGGTCAGATTTGCCATTGTTAAATAATATATTTTGGGCTTGTTATTTGTTGCTTCTTGATTTATAGTGGCTTTGTTTCCTCTTCTGTTGTTCATTAGGGAAGGGTCTCACTTGGTCACAAGCTGACTTGGAACCCTCAACAGACCAGAAATCTTAACCTCCTAGTTGACAGGATTAAGGGTGTGGGGCAACACACACCCTAAGGGACGGTGACTTTGTTAGAGGATCTGGTTGTCACAGTACCTACTCTTGCATAGTCTGTGCTATTTTTCATTGAATGTATACATTGTTTAGTTAAACTTTAGAATCTGCCTGTATTTTGTTCCACTCAGCCTACTTGAATACTCTCATAGCAGGCAAACCCAACATCAAGGGTCACTTTTGTACATACTCTGTGAGTCTCAAGAGCCACACCTAGCACCTTAAGCTCCTACCTTGAAGATATATAACATCAGATTGATTGATATATTTAATAATACTGCAGCTAACTAGAAAATCAAAGCATTAAATTAACCCAAGATGCAAAAATATATACATTATATCACAAGAAACACCAGACAATATAAATCCACCAAAAATATTAATGCATCAAAAATGACCTCCAGTGAGAATGAGTTAGAGGACATGCCTGAGAAAGATTTCAAAACAATGATTATAAATATGCTCAAAGAAGTCAAAGAGGAAATTAAAGGAATGAAAGGGGAAATCAAAGGAACCAAAGAAGACACAGGAAACCAACTTAATCTAATAAAGAGGTAAATACAATACATACAAGACAAGGAAATACAAATAATAAAGAAAAACCAGTCAGAATTACTAGCAATGAAGAACACAGTCAATGAAATAAAAACTCTATTGAAAATCTCACGGGTAGAATGGATGAAGGAGAGGACAGAATATCTAAACTAGAAGACCAGGTAGCAGATCTAATACAGTCCAACAAAGAGAAAGACAAACTAATAGGAAAGTATGAATGGGAATTTCAAGATATTCGGGACACTATGAAAAGATCAAACGTAAGAATTCAGGGTATAGTAGGAGAATAATTTCACTCCAAAGGCATAGTAGGCATTTTCAACAAAATCATAGAAGAAAACTTCTCCCAAATTGGGAAAGAGGTGCCAATGCAGATACAAGAATCCTTTAGAACATCAGCCAGACTAAACCTGGAAAGAACCTCTCCTCGCCATATTATAATTAAACTACCAAACATACAAACCAAAGAAAAAATATTGAAAGCAGTTAAGAGAGAAAAATCAAGTTACCTACAAAGGCAAGCCCATCAGGATCACAGCAGATTACTCAACACAAACTTTAAAAGCCAGAAGGGCGTGGAGTGATGTATTCCAAGTTCTGAAAGATAACAACTGTCAACCACTTTATCCTACAAAGCTATCCATTCAAATATATGGAGAAAGGACATTCAACAACAAAAGCACAGACCAATCTCCCTCATGAATATAGATGCAAAAATTCTCAACAAAATATTGGCAAACAGAATACAAGAATATATCAGAAAGATCATTCAACCCGACCAAGTAGGCTTTATCCCAGAGATGCAGGGATGGTTCAACATATGCAAATCGATAAATGTAATACATTATATAAATGGACTGAAGGACAAAATCACATGATCATCTCAATAGATGCAGAGAAAGCATTTGACGAAATCTAACATCCCTTCATCATAAAAGTCCTACAGAGACTGGGAATAGAAGGAACATATCTCAATATAATAAAGGCTATTTATGACAAGCCTACAGCCAACATATTACTAAATGGGGAAAAACTGGAAGCTTTTCTACTAAAATCAGGAACAAGACAAGGGTGTCCACTGTCCCCACTTTTATTTAATATAGTACTAGAAGTCTTAGCCATAGCAATAAGGCAAGAGACACACCTAAAAGAGATACAAATTGGAAAGGAAGAGATCAAGTTATTATTTGCACATGACATGATCCTATACATTAAGGACCCTAAAGACTCTACCAGCAAACTGTTAGAGCTGATAAACACCTATAGCCATGTAGCAGGATAACAAAATAAATACACAGAAATCAGTAGCCTTCCTATATGCTAACAACAAACACACAGAGGATGAAATCAGAGAATCACTCCCATTCACAATTGCATCAAAAAAAAAAAAAAAAAAAAGTACCTTGGAATAAACCTAACCAAGGAAGTGAAGGTCTCTACAATGAAAACTTTAAAACTCTCAAGCAAGAAATTTCAAAAGACACTAGGAAATGGAAAAACATCCTTTGTTCCTGGATCAGAAGAATCAATATTGCGGAAATGGCAATCTTACCAAAAGCAATCTACACATTTAATGCAAGCCCCATCAAAATTCCAATGGCATTCTTTACAGCAATAGAAAAAACAATCCAAAAATTCATTTGGAATCACAAAAAATCTCGAATACCTAAAGCAATTTTGAGCAACAAAAATAAGGCTGGTGGTATCACCATACCTGATTTTAACTTATACTACAAAGCCATAGTAACAAAAATAGCATGGTACTGGCATAAACGCAGACATGTAGATCAATGGAACAGAATAGAGGACCCAGATGTAAGTCTGGGTAGCTACAGCCACCTGATATTGGATTTCAAAAATGCCAAAAATAATCATTGGAGAAAAAACAGCCTCCTCAGCAAATGGTGCTGGGAAAACTGGATATGTATCTGTAGAAGGATGAAAATAGATTCTTCTCTCTCCATGCACAAGAATTAAGTACAGGGCTGGAGAGATGGCTTAGCGGTTTCAGTGCTTTGCCTGTGAAGCCTAACGACACCGGTTCGAGGCTCGATTCCCCAGGACCCACGTTAGACAGATGCACAAGGGGGCGCTCGCGTCTGGAGTTCGTTTGCAGTGGCTAGAAGCCCTGGCGCACCCATTCTCTCTCTCTCTTTCTATCTCTGTCTGTCACTCTCAAATAAAAATAAAGAAAAAATTAAAAAAATAAATAAAAAGAATTAAGTCCAAATGGATTAAAGACCTTAACATCAGACCTGAAACTCTGAAACTGCTAGAGGAAAAAGTAGGGGAAACCCTTCAACATATTAGTCTTGGCAAAGGCTTTTTGAATATAACCCCAATTGCTCAGGCAATAAAACCACAGATTAACCACTGGGACCTCATGAAATTACAAAGACTTTGTACAGCAAAGGACACTGTGAATAAAGCAAAGAGGCAACCTACAGAATGGGAAAAAATGTTTGCCAGCTATACATTTGATAGAGGATTAATATCTAGGATATACAAAGAACTAAAAAAATTAAATAATAAGAAATCAAACAAGCCAATTAAAAATGGGCTATGGAACTAAATAGAGAGTTCTCAAAAGAAGAAATACATATGGCATATAAGCATCTAAAAAACAATGTTCTACAACCCTAATCATCAGGGAAATACAGATTAAAAGTACGTTGAGATTCCATCTCACTCCTGTCAGATTGGCTATCATCATGAAAACAAATGACCATAAATGCTGGCGAGGATGTGGGAAAAGAGGAACCGTTCTACACTGTTGGTGGGAATGCAATCTGGTCCAGCCATTGTGGAAATCAGTGTGGAGGTTCCTAAGACAGCTAAAAATTGATCTACCATATGACCCAGCTATAGCACTCCTAGGCATATATCCTATGGACTCATCTCATTACCTTAGAGATACTTGCTCAACCATATTTATTGCCGCTCAATTCACAGTAACTGGGAAATGGAACCAGCCTAGATGTCCCTCAACTGATGAGTGGATAATGAAGATATAGCACATTTATACAATGGAGTTCTACTCAGCAGTAAAGAAAAATGAAGTTATGAAATTTTCAGGAAAATGGATGGATCTGGAAAGGATTATACTAAGTGAGGTAACCCAGGCCCAGAAAGCCAAACATTGCATGTTTTCTCTCATATGTGGATTCTAGCTACAGATGACTGGACTTTTGTGTGAGTAGAAAGAAAACTCAGTAGCAAAGGCCAGTAAGCTAGAAAAGAGATATAAAGGGAAGAAAAAGGAAGGGAGGGGTTACTTAATAGGATGGTATTGTATATATGTAAGTAGAATAGATTAATGGGGGTGAAAAGGCCCAAGTGAGGTCAGGGGAAGAGATTGAGTAAAGGAAAGGTGGAGGGAGGGCTAATCAAAATCTAAGAGGATATAAATAAATCATATGGAAACCTACTTTTTTGGACAATAGAACACTCAGGAGCTGTAGATTGTTACTAGAAAATTTTCAATGCCAGGGATGGGACACCTTCCAGTGAGTTGTTAGCCAGGGAGGTCCCTGATGCCCCCAAAACATTACATTGCCGAGGCCCTTGGTTTCCCACCAGGAATAGATGGTAAGACCCTATTGCTGAAGACTCCACATATTTGGGCTGCAAGGCCACTGAGAAATCCTGCTGGAAATGAGCTGATAACCTCTTCAATGTAGACTAGCTGACAGAAAGCTGGAAGAAGCCATTTTGCATGCAGTTCAATGGAAAGAGAGAGATCACCAGTGAAGATACTCAACAGTGGACACTGCAAGTCTTAAATTTTGCCAGCCAGACCAAATGAGCCAATGGGAGCAATAGTGGCACATCTGTCACAGTAAAAACCAACTGTCCTCTAATTGGACTGGAGGCCTGCTCCATGGGAGGGAATACATCCCGAAAACTTAAAACAGGGGAAGTCATGAGCCCTAGGGGTGTAACGTCTGCTGATGTCTGGCTAAATGTATATACTGTGTTCATCAAACTGCCCAATAAGCACTTCTCTTAATGTTCATACCCTTATATTAATGCTACTCTCACTTTTGGTAGAGAACCTTCTCTTTTCAGATGGCAGTGACCTTGCGATGACTCAAAAGGCATCATGGTGCTGGGAAGAAGTGACAGGAGTGCTCAACACTGCAATATCTCTACCATACCTCCCAAGGCTCAGGGTCTATTGCGGAAGAGGTGGCGGAAAGAATATAAGAGCCAAAGGAAGGGTAGGACTCCTTACAATGTGCTCCCCGCAGACACAAAATGGTCTGGATATCCATGACCTCACAGTGCCTGATACTACCTACACAATGTCATCATAATAAGAGGAAAAGATCATGACATCAAAATAAGAGAGACTGATTGAGAGTGGGAGGGGATATGATGGAGAATGGAGTTTCAAAGTGCAAAGTGGGAGGAGAGAGGGAATTACCATGGGATATTGTTTACAACCATGGAAGTTGTTAATAAAAAAATAAAATAAAATTTAAAAAATTTTAAAGTACTACATGCAGGGTCTAGGTAGATGGCTCAGTGGATAAGAGCATGGTGTGGTGCATATGCCTGAAGACCTGAGTTCAATCCCCAGGCAGCACGCACATTAAAAAACAAAGTAGGGAGCCGGGCGTGGTGTTGCATGCCTTTAATCCCAGCACTCGGGAGGCAGAGGTAGGAGGATCGCCATGAGTTCGAGGCCACCCTGAGACTCCATAGTGAATTCCAGGTCAGCCTGGGCCAGGGTGAGACCCTACCTCAGAAGACAAAAAAAAATTAAGGGGGCTGGAGAGATGGCTTAGCAGTTAAGGCATTTGCCTGCAAAGCCAAAGGACCCTGGCTCAATTCCCCAGGACCCATATAAGCCAGATGCACAAGAGGGCGCATGCATCTGGAATTCAACTGCTGGAGGCCCTGGAGTGCCCATTTTCTCTCTCCCTCTCTCTCAAATAAATAAATTTTAAAAAATAAAAATATTTTTAAAAAGTAGGGGCTGGAGAGAGAGACTTAGCGGTGAAGACATTTGCTTGCAAAATCAAAGGACCCAGGTTCAATTCCCCAGGACCCATGTAAGCCAGATGCACAAGGTGGCACATGTACCTCGGGAGGACCTGGTATGCCCTCTCTCACTCTCTCCTTCTTTCTCTCTCTCTCAAATAATAAAAATAAAATCGAAAACAATTTTTAAAAAACGTAGCACATGCGGACTTTGAGGTCTTGCTGTTGTTCTGTTTGTTGGCATGTGTGATGGCATGGCTGACTCAGTGGACAGTGCTCTGTGATAATTCACTGAGCTGTTCCCTTATTGATTCATTTTGTAGGCATGTTTTACTTAATTTTAAAATGTTTGCTTCAAAGAGATTTTTTTAAGTCCAATAGAATACTTTCAATAGCTGACAACTATACTTTGAGATGGAGTTTCATTTTGTGATAAACTTGACCATTCTTACTTTACTAACTAAACACAGCAATCCAATCCTGTTAATAACCATAACAGAAAAACCAGCTAAAAGCTGAGCTTGGTGGCACACGCCTTTAATCCCAGCACTCAGGAGGCAGAGGTAGGAGAGGATTGCCAAGAGTTCAAGACCACCCTGAGACTACATAGTAAATTCCAGGTCAGCCCTGAACTAGAGTGAGACCTTATCTCGAAACAAAACACAACAAAATAAAACAAAACAAAACACAAGCTAAAAGCAAAAATGCAAAACTAAGATTTTATTTAGTCAATAAAATGTCAGGTCATAAATAAAAATTCTGATAAGTTGTCAGAGATGGTCTTTCTAGAGGTGGTGACTGATTATAAATATATGAGTCAGGTGAACTTAAGAGTTCAAATCATTTGCTAAAAAGTTAACTTTTTCTTAAAAGAATTAAGTCAACTGTATTAGCCAGATATATAGAAAGTAGATTTACAAGATGATTTTCAGTGTTATACCTATTCAAGGTAGGGTATGCACTCTAGTTCCAGTTGACCTGGAACTCACTCCACAGTCCAAGCTGGCTTTGAACTCAGGGCAATCCACCTACCTGTGCCTCCCAAATGCTGGGATTACAGGTGTGCAGCTATCACATCTGGCTAGGTCATTTGCTTTTAAAAATAGTTGTGGGAAAAAAATTTACTTGTCAAAATAACAAAATATGACAAGATATTATTAAGCCATCATGCAATTTAGCACCAATAATAAAAATGGGGTGCTGTAGTATCTAAGATGTTCAAGAAATTCTAAATGTTTACCAATATCGAGTGGGAACTGCTTAAATGAGAACAGCGGTTTCAAGGTAAACTTTCAAACAAATGATTCATGCGACAAGGCTAGGTTTCCAGCCAAATTTCATTTCTAACGTTTTCGGTGAACTCTGTTCATATGTGAAGTCATAATGACCCCTCCCCAATGCTATTACTCTTGATACTGACCATAATGTGGGCTGGTTTTAACAAATGTTTAGGAATGGCGAAGTGAACCTGACGACAGGAAGGCCACAGCTATGCCTTCACACCAGGTGAGCAGACAGCAGCCTTGAAGGGCAGCAAAGGGCGACAGCGCCACCACGTCTGTCAAGTGATGTCTTGCTGTCTGCGGTGCTGACTAAACATTACCACCCGTAATCAGCTTTCACAAAACTATTTGTGTCTCCAATGTGACAGTGAGGCTATGGAAGCTCTTCCTGACACACAGACTGAAGACTGAAGAACAGCCTTGGTCCTCACAAGTAATTAAATACACACTCTCCCCACCCCACACCCACTACAGTGCTGTGGACGCAGCGTGTACCAGACAGGCACGTTTTCTACGTATACTTCCAGTCCTGGAAAAATTATATTTATATGTCATAAGATTGCATTTTTAAAAAATGGAAACAACCAATATATTCAAAGGAGGAATGGCTTTATCTCAAGGCTAAAATATAATATACTATTAAAGCTAAATATCTGAAAACCATGTACTTTTGTGTTAAATATAAAACAAAGTAGAAGTATTCTAGTAGGATAAGTAGGATGACTGCGTGTGTGGGTACATACACACACACACACACACACACACACGAGGACAAGGACTAAAATGGAACTAAAGACATGAAAAGCAGAAAATGTGGCATTAGGTGACTTTGAAGTACTTGAAGAAGTTGAGTTTTAGAGTGAACATTTACTGTCAATTTTTAGAATCAACTTTTTCAGTGTTGGGATATACTGCCATTTTGTGTCAAGGGAACTAAGAAATATTCTAAACCAGAAATTAGAATTGGTTTTTATGTTCTCTTCAAGTCATAAAGACTGAAGTTGGAGTCAAGTCCCATTGAGTGTAAGAAAGCCTGCATTTGGAGAACGCTGTTTTTCTCAATAACGACAGCAGCGAGTCTTTTCCAGCGATGGGATTTAGCGTGCTGCAGGCCCTGGTGCTGTCTGTGCTCTCACCTTCATCTGCCCTGCTGATCTCATGGTCAGGAAGCCTGGAGCTACTGGGTCTCGACGGCGAGCCCACAGATGGCTGCAATGAAGGAAGCTCATCAACGTCTCTCAAGTTAGCCAGCATATCTTGTAGCTTCGACCTATTGGGCCCTAGCCAAAAGACATAGAGAGAGAGGGGGGAAAAAATGAGGAAACAGAATTATTCACTTCATCAAAACTGTGCTTATTATAAACCTTTTCACATCAGCCAACTGTTAACATTTACCTTCAAAAATAACCTAGTAGATTGATAAGAAGTAATTATTTTCAAAGTTGTTAAATATTTTTAAAGTTTATTTCTGTAAAAGAAGTACATTCACATATAAAATTATGGTAATGAATCACTATTTACATAAAGAAGAATGTTCACGTTCAAAATGGATCATTAAACGTTGTATTAATCTACAACAAAACCAATGAATAGTGATCTAAATGAAGACAGACATCACAGATCATGAGCAAATTGTACTAAATTAAACGATAACACCCTTGCTTGTTTGAATTAAGTTGCATTCATTGCCTTGCATCCTGAAGCTATGGTACCCAAAGTGAAGTCTCATGCCCTGTAAATTACTTACCTGAGCTTTGATTCTTCATTCTCCCACATCCCTGTTTTGACTGTTTTATATAGGATAGAGGCTGAAACAGATCTTCGGTAGTTTTTCCTGTTATAAGTTTAATTAAGAATGGGAAAATCTTACCCATAGTCCATTATGGTTTTTTCCTATACCAGCAAAGAACACAACTATTTCTAAGCAATTTTAACTAATACCTAGAAAGATATTTTAAGATAGTATGACTGCAGTACACAATTTGACTGGAAATACTTACAATAAAAAATTAAAACTTTTCTAATCAGTTCAATTAAAAAACACTTCTGTTAGCCTATAAATTAATGCTCCATACGACAATTCAAAATTTTCTCTCATTTTTCTTTTCATCATTAATTTTCACTTGTTTCCACACTATTTCAACAAAATAACATGAAATGAAAATGCTAAACAAAATCCTTGGAGTCCAGTCTATTGTTCCATTATTTCAATGAAAGAAAGACATTAAAAATTCTCCCTGATAATGACTTTATTGCACTAAAAAAATACCATGTGCTATATACCTAAACATGGGTCCTACACACCTGATTCAGGAAACACAATTGCTTTTATTATGGGAATACTGTTCCAGTCAAATTGTGTGGTTCTAGATCTAAAGTGCTAATTCAAACTATAGTGATATGCTAACATCGGACAAGAATCAGTGTAAGGGTAGGCAAATTCCACATGAAGTTCTGCCTACCTTTCCAATCAAAAGATGTTTTACATTTCAAGATGTTCATTTTTATAGCATAATGAACCAAAGAAACAAACCAATGTTGTTAATCTGGAAATTATTCTTCATGTATAATATATAGATTTTCCTCAAAATTTCAGTTTAACTGGCTCAGACATGGCTCCAAACCATAGTAACGTATACATCTGTTGAAGTTTAAATTTTTCTTAATATAATTGAATAAAAGGTATGAAATATCTTTATGTTTTTATATTAGTCTTCCTCATTCTGATTTAAACTATCTAAAGATAATACTAAATTATATCATCTCTTATTAATTGTTGAGATTGCTAACATCAATAATGGACAGACTTTTTATTGAATCAAGGCAAACATTTAAAATTCTAATATACTTTAAATTAAAAAATTAATTGCTTTTAGGTAACCACCAGGTCATAAAAGAATGCCCAAACAAGAATGACTGGTCTTTGTGCACGATTGCATAATTAAAAAGCAAGAGGGAATGAAAGCATGTCCCTCCAGCCTTCTGCAACTAATAAATACATTTTTCCCTCAGTTGATATTTCAATGTCATTCTGCACTACTTTCATGATGAAAATCCTATTTCCATAAAAGGGAGGCCCATATTTATACTGTAAATGGGAGTGGAAGCACAAGAAGGTAGTTTAACCTAACTGTCCTACAAAGATGTTTACCATTACTTATACAAAAGTTTTTTAAATCTTTGTATTTCCATTTTATATACTTAACTACATCTATTGCTAAATTTTCATTTGCATGAAGAGTTATATGATTCACAGGGCTAGAATTTCATTTTGGTTTGTTTTTAATGTAGCATACATTTTATTTAAAAGACCAAAGTAATTAGTAATATTGTTATAAATTTCACTGGCCATGACCTTTAAATTAGACAAACAAATATTTTTAAGTTAACTCCATGCCCTGTACAGCATATAGTGATGAGTGCAAATGAACTGCGTGTAATGAACATATAGACTATTCAGGGGTAGAAATTAATTTATTTTTTCCTCCAGTATCTTAAATTATAAACAATATCCTTAGTGAATTGCCATAGGGCCAACCTAGATGAGATGTACAAATTTCTCATGGAAATAAACATCTTTGTGATTAAGCACACACACATTCACAGGTCAATTTATCATCAACACCCTCATAAGGCTCTCAATTCTTCTTGTTCATGCTTATAGCCAAATAGCTAACCATTTAATTTCAACCCCTGAGAGTGGGTGGAAAGGAAAGAAGTCAGGAGCAGAAATGAAAAAGAGTAAGTAGTTTTAGGAAAACATTGAAAAAAAAAAACTTGGGAGATTTAAGAGACAAGATTCAGGATTCATAGGTACAATGTTTTCCACTTACTCTTCACCCCCTTTTTCCCCTTTCTCTCCTTTTTGTATTGTTCCTTGAGTTTGGTAATTACTCCCTGGTCCACATTCCAAGCTTCAGGCATGAGGCATTGGTCTTCCTTTTCTAAACAGAGCGAAACAAATGAAACAGTTTTTTTCAATGAAATATTGAACATTCTTAAGTCAATGTCTGAAAGATACAACAATGATTTTCTTTATAATATCACTAACTTTAAACAAACCATATTTTATTATTCAGATGTCACATAAAGTATAATTAAGAAACAATGACCAATTTAATTTCTGAATTAACAATAATTTCTCTCTTGAAAAAGACAGAAAAAATAAGCCTAGAAATTTAAGTAATTTAAGTTACTAAGTCAAAAAAATTAAGTTAAAAAAATCATAAAAGAGCTACACTACAGCCCTTCATTTACTTTGAAAAAAAAAAACAGAAATAATAGGTCACAGAATATATCTATTTACTTGCCACATTCATATATGTATGTATGTATTTTACTTCCAAGGGGAGGGAGGGAGGGGAGGGAGAATGGGTGCACCAGGGTCTCTTGCCACTATAAACCCAAGTCATCAGGCTTTGTAAGGTCAGTGCTTTGACTTAAAGCCAATCTTCTGGTAAAGAAGTCTGCAGTCACTTAGGGCTTCTATTCACTCACATGTATGAAGAGATCTGGTGAACTATTAGAGTGTCACCATTCAGGTATGAGGAGAGTAACTTATGTTTTCATCAGTTACTTCATTAAATTAAAATGCACACGCATGCATCAGGTAATACATTGGGTTATGACTTATCCATTGAAATGCAGAAAATTATAGAGACTACAGCTGTCATTGCAGAAACAACCCCCCATCCAATCCCTGCAGTAACACCGGCCATGAAAGAGATTCAATTAACTGAATTCTCAGCGAAAGACTCCAGTGCGGCACAGCTCTTTTACTGGTGTAGCATGATGTGTAAAACACCTAAGTAGCGAGATAAGTAAACTCAGTAGGAGGAAACAGAAAAGAAACCCATTTCACTTTCTTTTTGGTTTCTAAACTTTGTTCTCTTAAAAGTTAATCACCAAATAGTTGCTGTATTCAATTCTTTAAGGTTTCGCCACACAAGAGAAAGTGAATAGCATCAGTGCCCCAACACAATCCCTGAAGGTAAGACCTTAAAAATGTAACTATACTAACAGAAAAGTTAAGGTAAAATAAAGGCAGATGAAAAATCAACTACGTGCCATAGCTATAAATCACTATTGCCAACATTATCACTGTGCCAGAATATGGAACTTGTTAACTGGCCTAAAAAGATTTCAAATGTGTCCATAAAACTATAAAAAGGTTTAGATTATGTAATCTAACCTTCCTCACATGGGAAGCACCAAGCAAAGCAAAATGACAGTGACCTGTACCAGTGACTGGCTCACCACCAGCACAGAAAGTCACTGTAAGGGTCAACTAATGCCTCTAACATCATAATGGATTCTGCCAAGTGAGGGAGATAAGAGTCTACCTAGAACACAAAACAGCAAAATGAGTTACATACTACAGACCTCTCCAGACCTGTGTGGTCTGGACTGTTAACAAGGCACAGAGAAAGGACATTTGTCTCCTTGTGGTGGTCATGATGAATTTTCATTGTATAGTGCTTCACAAGCAAAAAGAGCTCCAGGTGTATTTATCTTGTTTATTAGAAATACTAAGCAACCTTTTCCCTGAACTTACCCAAGAGGGCCTTAGTAGTCACTACCTGATGATCAAATAAATATGAAGGAGAAAAACTGTGAGCAAAATTTTGAACACAAGTGATAGGAAAAGTATCTTATTGTTTTTTTTTTTTTTCCTTTTGGGCTTTGGAATTCATTTATATTTCTTTCAGGGCATAAATATATTTTTAAAAATTGGACTTAAATTAGACATTTCTATTTTTAATGCTCATGACTAAAAGCATAAAAACTTACTTTGCTGGGCATAATACCATGTTACAGTATTATAGTGTGTGTTATAGTTCTTGAAGTATATTGAAATTAATATTTAAAATAGCTGCTTGAGTAAAAGCAAGTGAAAAGTTCTTAAAGTGGCATACACACATGCAAACAGTAATAAGCTATATAAAATATTCTGTATATTTATAGTTGCTTTTATATTTATGGACTAAATATTAACTTAAGGGAAATCTATTTCAAAAGAAAAAAGAGCCACTGGTTCATGTTTTTTTTTTTTTTTTTTTTTTTTTAGTTTTTCGAGGTAGGGTCTCACTCTGGCCCAGGCTGACCTGGAATTCACTCTGTATTCTCAGCGTGGCCTCGAACTCACAGTGATCCTCCTACCTCTGCCTCCCAAGTGTGGTTCATCTTTTAAGAACACCACATACAAGTTTTTATAAAGACAAACAAAATATTTAAGTGACCAGCAACATTACATTTTCTCCCCTTCTTTTTCTCTTTCTCTTACATACATATACATATACATTACATACATATACTAACTTTCCCCCAAATACTTCTTCTCTTTTTCCATTTTTTAACCACCAAAATACTTTTTTAAACTCTTGTTAGAAATGTTAAATCTTTAGATCCATTTACAGTAATTTGAGCAAGACCAAACCAAACTTCAAACCTATGTCTGTATAAATTGCCAAAATCTGAACAAGCATAAAAACTGCAATTTTCTAACATGCTTTATATTTTGCACAAAAGATGTCAGAGATCAGATATTCAAAATCCTATTCTGATACTCAAATCTAGATGTGCTGGTTCTCTGTCTGGGAAGGAAACAGAAGTCTGCCTCTTAGTTCAAATTCTTTCATACAGTGTAACTTAAATTTAAAAGGGATGAAATAACTACACACAGACACTCATTCTAGAAAAATAGTACAACAGTAAAAATTGAAAACGACACTTAACATTGCAGCATCACAGTTCTTCCCAAGAAGTTACACTCCTTGTCAAACACTAATTTCCTACATGCACTGAACGCTCCCGTTGGGTCCCATGTGCTTCCTTACCCCAGTCTGTCCCATCGCCTGCACTTCTAGACTCATTGTCTCCTTCCTCTGATGTAACCAAGAAGTCAAACTCCTTTAGAGCTTCTTTTGTATCCCGATCCTCACTGGTATCAGGCAATGTTTTCTTCCGAACAATCTAAAGAGGGGAGGGCAAACAGTGCTAAATTAGGATATTAGGATATAGTATGCACTTAATTTAAATAAAAGACAGTATCCCTTTATCACTGAATCAGAAGGCAACTGCATTGTTTTCTTCCACAAATAACATCTTTGTTGTATTAAGAAAACTAGAGGGCTGGAGAGATGGCTTAGTGGTTAAGCACTTGCCTATGAAGCCTAAGGACGCCGGTTGGAGGCTCGATTCCCCAGGATCCACATTAGCAGATGCCCAAGGGGGTGCACACATCTGGAGTTCGTTTGCAGTGCCTGGAGGCCCTGGCGCGCCCATTCTCTCCCTCTCTCTCTCTCTCTCTCTATCTGCCTCTTTCTCTGTCTGTCGCTCTCAAGTAAATAAATAAATAAAACTTAAAAAAAAAGAAAACTAGACTTCTTAACAGTGAAAAATACATTTCATTTTCTAAAATTATTTTTAACTATGCGTTTGTTAAAGGGGAAGATAAAAGTTTAGGTATACCAGGGCCCCTTGCCATTGCAAACAACTTCCAAATTCATATACCACTTTGTGCATCTGCTTCACGTGACATTGGGAGATTAAACATGGATCAGTGGGCTTTAAATGCCAGGGTCTTTTAACCACGGAGCAATCTCCCCAGCCCACATTTTATTTTTCAAAAACAAACATGTGCTTTGTTTAAAGATATGATGGCTTACTTCCTTTACATAAACAAACAAACATATATACTGAAAATCAGTGAAAAGGCATATTTAAATTATACACAGATTGACAAATACCTGACACTATGTTATGACAACAGCAATCAAATCTAACATTTCTTAGATGCAAGTTGTATACTTTGCAGATTTTGATCTAATTCAAATAAGATAAATTCCATAAAACACTACATGATTTTTTCAGAATATAATCATGACATTCAATATCTATAGTATCTACAAATTCAGAAATGCAGGCCTTAGACTCACAAAACATGATTGGCTCTGTTATTATTTCTACGGTCTTAACTTTGCATCAACTTTTCCAGCAGTTCTGTTTCATTTTTGAGACATTCTCACTAGGAAGCCTTGAATTTAAGACCTTTCTGCCCCAGCTTTCAGAGTGAGGATTACAGGTAACGTCAACATCCCAGCGCCTCTCTATACATTCAAGTTTTCCTCTAAAATATTGACGTTCTAGAGAGTTATAATGTGGACTTCATAGCAACTATGAAAAGACTGTTTTATCTCACCTTTACATATATAGAAATATCAATGGAATCAGAAATCCAATACGTTGTAAAGGGAAAGACCAATAATGAGGTTTTTTTTTTTAATTTAATTTAATTTTATTTTATATTGATTTTGCTTTTTCAAGGTAGCGTCTCACTCTGGTCCAAGCTGATCTGGAATTTACTGTGTCGTCTCAGGGTGTCCTCGAACTCACACAATCCTCCTACCTCTGCCTCCCATATGCTGGGATTAAAGGTGTGCGCCACCATGCCCAGCCTATATTTTAGTTAATTTATTTGAGAGAGAAAGAGAGAGAATGAGTGAGCCAGGGCCTCTAGCCACTGCAAACAAACTCCAGACACATGTACCACTTTGTGAATCTGGCTTATGTGGGTACTGGGGAATCAAACCTGGGTCCTTAGGCTTCACGGGCAAGCACTTTAACCTTTAAGCCATCTCTCCAGCCCAAGAACTTAATATGACATCTGTATGTGCAGTATATTCTAGATACCTGTATCCCTTTAGAAGTGGGTGCTACTGCTACTGTACTAGATTATCTTACTCCATAGCAGTGCTATGTACTTAAATAGAAGCTACAGAGAATGTCAAGGGAGAGAGATGGACTATACACTGGGCATGGTGGTGCACCCCTTTAATCCCAGTACTCGGGAGGCTGAGGTACGAGTATCGCCATGAGTTCAAGACCAGCCTGGGACTACATAGTGAGTTCCAGGTCAGCCTGGGCTAGTGAGACCCTACCTTAAAAAAAACTAAGCAAAAAAGCAGGGCTATAAAATAGAGTGCTCTCAAAAGAAGAAATACAAATAGCCAATAAACATCTAAAAACATGTTCTGCATCCTTAGCCACCAGGGAAATGCAAATTAAAACTACTTTGAGCCTTTAATCCCAGCACTTGGGAAGCTGAGGTAGGAAGATCCCTGTGAGTTCCAGGCCAGCCTGAGACTACATAGTAAATTCCAGGTCAGCCTGGGCTAGAGTGATACCCTACCTGGGGGCGGAGGGGGGGGCTACTTTGAGATTCCATGTCACTCCTGTCACAATGGCCATCATCAAGAAATCAAATAACAGTAATGCTGGAAGGACTTGGTGAAACAGGAACCCTTCTCCATTGTTGGTGGGACTGTAAACTGGTATAGCCATTGTGACAAGCAGTGTGGAGGTTCCAGAGACAGCTAAAACTAGATTTACTATATGACTCAGATACAGCACTCCTTGGCATACACCCTGACTCTACTCCAGAGACACTTGCTCATCCATGTTTATTGCTGCTCTATTCACAATAGCTAGGAAATAGAACCAGCCTAGATACCATTCAACTGATGAATGGATAACAAATATGTAGTATATACACAATGAAGTTTTATTTAGCTTCAAAGAAAAATAATATTATGAAATTTACAGGGAAATTGATGGATTTGGAAAAGATTACACTAGCTGAGGTAACCCAGCATCAGAAAGTCAAATGTAGCATGTTATCTCTCATATATGGATTCTAGTTTCAAATGTTTAGATTTGTATGAAAGTTGAAATAAAAGTCGGTAGTAGAGATCAGGAATCTAGAAAAAGGCTATGAAGGAGAAGAGAGAGGGAAGAGTTAAGGAGAAGGGACAGCAGATATGTAAGTAGACAGGCAGAATTCTGGGGGTGGAACAGTCTAAGGGAAGAGGATGGAGAAGGGCAACAAGTGGGAGGAGAGTTAATCAAAATTTAAGATTTATGAATAAGCCATACAGAAACCTACTTCTTCGCTGGCTAAGAACATATAAGTTTAAAGAGCTTGGGCAGAAGTATCCTAGGGAGGTGGATCTTGTTGTGGCCAGAACCTGCAGACTGCTATTAGAAAAAAATTCAGCATCGGGGGTGGGGGGGATTATCTTTCACTGAGCTACTGGCCAGGAAGGCCTCTGGTGCCCCCAAAACACTTTAGGCTATCGCCAAGATTCTTGGTTGCCCACCAGAAGTAGATGGTAAGACCCTATTCCTGAAGACTCCACATGCTTGGGCTGCATGCCACTGAGAAATCAAGGTGGAACTGTCAGGATACTAGAAAGAACAATGTAGCCTATTGGGGAAGAAAAGTCATCAAAGGTGTTAACCAGCAGAGGACCTCAAAAGCTCTACTGCTGCAGGCCAAATGTGCCAACTGGTGCAATGTTTGCATGTCTGCTATAGTGGAAACCAACTGCACTCTGATTGGACTTGAGGCCTGCTCTGTGAAAGGGAATTCCTGCCTGACATCGCAAACCTAATCCAAAGCAGATGGCTTGGGAAGTCAAAAGCCCTGGGGTGGAAACTACTATAGTTGTCTGGCTAAATGGATACATGTACCCACAAAGATGCCCTCTAAATACTCACGTTTATGCCCATATATTAATGCTACTCTTACTTTTGGCTAGAGAAGCTTCTCTTTTCAGATGGCAGTGACCACTGAGGTGACTAAATGCACCAAAGGGCTCAGAAGCGACGACAGAGTGTACAGCGCTAAGTGAGACATCTCTATCACACCCTCCAAGCCTCAGGGACCATTGAGGAAAGAATTTTAGAACCACGGAAAGGGGAAGAATGCTTACAATACTGTCTTCTAGACATAAAGCGGCCTTAATATTCATAACCACAAAGTGGCTGATGCTACCTACACAAGACCTATGTAATCGGAGAACAAAATGATGACATCAAAATAAAAGAAAGGGCTCGACAGATGGAGTGGTTAAAGGCACTTGCTTGCAAAGTCTGATGGTCCAGGTTTGATTCTCCAGTACCCACCTAAAAGTAGATGCATGTGTCTGGAGTGGCAGGCGGCTCTGGCGTGCCTATATTCACTCTTTTTTTTTTTTTTTTTTTTTTTTTTGGTTTTTCAAAGTAGGGTCTCACTCCAGCCCAGGCTGACCTGGAATTCACTATGTAGTTTCAGGGTGGCCTCGAACTCATGGTGATCCTCCTACCTCTGCCTTCCAAGTGCTGGGATTAAAGGCATGTGCCACCACGCCCGGCTATATTCATTCTTTTTGTCTGCCTCTTTCTCTCTCATAAATAAAAAAAAATATATTTTTTAAAGCTGGATATGGTGGTGCATGCCGTTAATCCCAGCACTCGGGAGGCTGAGGTAGGAGGATCATCCTGAGTATGATGCCAGCCTGGATCTACGGAGTAAATTCCAGGTAAGCCTGAGCTAAATGAGACCCCGCCTCAATTTTTTTTCAAAACATATTAAAAAATAATAGAAGAGAGATTGGTAAGAAAGAAAAAAGGATTCAGTAGAGGGGGGCTAAGGAAGAGAAAAAGAGAGGTTGGGGCTGGACGGATGGCTTGGTGGTTAAGCACTTGCCTGTGACGCCTAAGAACCCCGGTTTGAGGCTCAATTCCCCAGGACCCACGTAAGCAAGATACTGCACAAGAGGACATATGTGTCTGGAATTTATTTGCAGTGGCTGGAGGCCCTGGCGCACCCATTCTCTCTCTGCCTCTTTCTCTGTCACTCTCAAATAAATCAAGTAATATTTTTTAAAAAAGGGGATTGGTGGGAGGGGATTATGATCATGGTATATTGTTCATATTTATGGAAGCTGTTAATAAAAATGTTTAAAAATAATAAAACACGCTTCTAAGTAACTGTATACAACATAAGAGAAACAGCAAGTTTATTACTGACACTTGAGATCATGCCTATCAAGTATCCTGTTTCAAATAAGCAAACCAAAAGCCCTGTGCTTCTAATTGTGGGCATCAAGGAAAAATGAGCTATGACTGTCAGAGGAGTATATGAACAGAAATGGGAAAAGATAATCACTCACTGCTTTTCTTCTTTAAACAGCAGGTTCAACTCCCTTCCTACCATCAAGGAGTCCATGAATCCACTTACGAAATTAGGACATGGCATGGTGGCAAATGCCTTTAATCCCAGCACTCAGGAGGCAGAGGTAGGAGGATTGCCCTGAGGTTCAAAGCCACCCTGAGACTACAGAACAAATTCTAGGTCAGCCTGGGCTGGAGTGAGACACCTACCTTGAACCCCCACCACCCCAAAAAAAGAAAGAAAAGGAAGAGAAAGAAGCAGGTAAAGGCGCTTGCTTGCAAAGCCTGTGGTCGACTCCATTTGTCAGGACTCATGGAAAGCCTGTGGTCTAGACTCCATTTGTCAGGACTCATGGAAAGCCTGTGGTCTAGACTCCATCTGTCAGGACCCATGGAAAGCCTGTGGTCTAGACTCCATTTGTCAGGACTCATGGAAAGCCTGTGGTCTAGACTACATTTGCCTGTGGTCTAGACTCCATTTGTCAGGGCTCATGTAAAGCCTATGGTCTAGACTCCATCTGTCAGGGCTCATGGAAAGCCTGTGGTCTAGACTCCATTTGTCTGGACTCATGGAAAGCCTGTGGTCTAGACTCCATTTGTCAGGGCTCATGGAAAGCCTGTGGTCTAGACTCCATCTGTCAGGACTCATCGAAAGCCAGATGCTCAAAACAACACATGCATCCTGAGGTCATCTGCAGTGGTAAGAGGCACTAGCACACTCATTCTCCCTTCTCCCCATAAATAAATAAAGTAGTTCTAGGCTGTGTGGAATATCAAGTTGTTTAGAAAGAGACAATAGATTCTGAAAATCTTAGAAAAAGCACAATAGACAGGATTCTATTTTGTTATTGTTTTTCAAGGCAGGGTCTCACTCTAGTCCGGGCTGACCTGGTATTCACTCTGTAGCCTAAGTGGTCTTGAATTCATAGTAATCTTCCTACGTGAGCCTCTCCAGTACTAGAAATAAAGGTGTGTGCCACCATACCCAGCTGGATTCTTTATTTTTGAAATTTATTTGTTAGCAGAGATACAGACACACAGACACTGACACACACAGAGTATGGGAACCCCAGGGCCTCTAGCCACTGTAAAACAACTGCAGATGAATGCTATTTTGTGCATCTGGCTTACATGGGTACTGGAGAATTGAACCCAGGTCTTTAGACTTTGCAGGCAAGTGCCTTAACTACTTAGCCAGCTCTGGATTCTTTTTATCATTATTAAAACCACAGTTAATGATTCTTATATCCACTGACTTTTTTTCCTCCCAAGTTTCTGAATGTGGAAACTAAATATTACTGTACTAAGTTATCCTTTACATAGTTTAAAACCCAGTAACATTTTTTTTTTCAAGGTAGGATTTCACTCTAGCCCAGGATGACCTGGAATTCACTGTGTAGTCTCAGAGTGACCTTGACTTCACAGCAATCCTCCTACCACTGCCTCCCAAGTGCTGGGATTAAAGGCGTGCGCCACTACATCTAACGTAAACTGATAATTCTTTATAGGCACTTGTAACTTCAAGATCCTATTATTCTGAACTGATAATGGTGAGAAAGTTGATAATAATGACGGTAAGATGTAGTGAAGTGGTGGATAGTGAAGAAAAAGATGAAAACAAATCAGACCCTAACAACACAATAACCTAACCCTTAATTTCTAACCACTGGCTTCATTTTTCCATTCAAAATAGTTTTAATTAGTTCATAGATCCTTTAATATTCAAATTGATATGGTCACTAACAAATTCATAGCATCAAACTCAGAATTACTTGCCACTGACTTATGAATAAAGTAAGTAATATCTCAAAGCAATCGTCCCACAGGGGGGAAAAAAAACAACAAAGAGTTACACAATTTCCAAGTTGATTAGGACAGAAATACAGTGTTACAGACCTGTAGGCCCTTTTCTACACCCATTTGGGTAAAGAAAATTTGGGAGAGTTCAAATATCCATGACAGAGCAGTTATGCACAGAGTCCTACTGATTAGTGGCCATTCTCTCCAGCAGTTAGACTCTGCAGCAGAGCACGCCATCCCCACCAGAAGCCTTGCGCCTGGCTCCAGTCTGCCCCGTGCCACTTTGCTTCCTCCGCCCTCGTCTCGAATGAACGAGGAGGAGATGTCAGCATTTTCTGAACCAAAGCAAAGCACTCCCATTCAACCTCAATGTTTATAGAGGAAGAGGAGGAAGAGGAAGAAAGGAAGAAAAGTGGAGAAAAAGAAGAGCGTGAAGGGAAAAGGAGAGAGAAAAGAAGAGAAGAGACTAGAGAGGAAAAGAAGGAACCAACATCAACTTAAAGACATTTCTTATTTTAGAATGCTGCACAGGAGAGTCAACAAACTTATGAAGATCTGAATAAAATTCTTAAACAACCTTCAAAAATTAATCAATTCAATTTCTGAAGTGTGCAGCATCTGACTACCAGAGCAACTCTCAAGACAGACAAATCCGCATGGACCATAGTTAACGCCAGTTGCCATCAAGCACCATCGTGGGTGTCGGTTCCGCTGTCTTGTAACAACCAATAACAATGCATTTATCATCGTTACCTGTGCCACAGAAATGCTGGCTTGCTTAAAGGGTTAACAAAATGTGAGTGAGGTGTTCTACGAGAACGGTGTTATACTAAAAATATTGTCGAAATTCAAATCAGTAATAAAAAGTTTCCATTTTCCCCAAATTCATGGGAAAAAAATAAGTTTAGAAAGGACAAAGACACACATTTATAGTATGCATTATGGTACCCAAAAATCCTTACATTATCTGTGTTAGATAGCTCACCGTTGAAGTATCAATGACACTTTTCTCTCTTCCATCAACGTCATCATCCTCATCCTCATCACTGAAACCTGTAGCTGCATTTTCAAGGAATTTGAAGTTTTCCAGCACAGAGGCAGAATCTGTTAACTCGGATTTTCTGGTTTAAAACATATATACCCTACTCAATTAATCTCTTCAAACTTGAGCATAAAAGTCAACTCATGATACGTTTCCCTAACTTCTGTTTATAGTAAATATGATCCCCAAATTGAATCTCCCCTCCTGATTTGCTTCTCTTTTGATCTTTATGTCAACCTCAATGTGTTTCTTTAAAAAAAATTTTTTTAAGTATCCCTGTTTCTATTTCTGTCTTATTTGTATTATTTTCTTTTCTGCAGCTCTTTGACCTTTTACATAGTTTCCATAACTACAAAGAAATTTAATGACTCCTCACTTTACTAATCCTATACTTTTATTATTTATTTATTTTTTTTGTTTTTCAAGGTAGGGTCTCACTCTAGCCCAGACTGACTGGAACTCACTCTGCAGTCTCAGGCTGGTCTTGAACTCACATTGCTTTTTACCTCTGCTGGGATTAAAGGCATGTGCCACCAAGCCCAGCTTTAATCCTAAGGGTGGGGAAAAGAACTATGTTTTCCCTAGGAAATTTATATAGTTTAATTAAGACTATTCTTCTAGCCTAAACATGGTTAAAAATAGTAATACTATATTTAGATTTTCACAGAATCTTTAATATTTTAATCAATTAAGGTTCATGTTAAGCCAGGCATGGTGGCATACACCTTTACTCCCAGCACTCAACAGGCAGAGCTAGGAGGATTGTTGTGAGTTCGAGGGCAACCTCAGACTAAAGAGTGAATTTCTGGTTAGCCTGGGCTAGAGCAAGACCCTACCTCAAACCACCCCCTCCAAAAAAAAGAATCATATTAAGTAGAAATATATCTACTTGTATGATAATATGGTCCAAAAGGATAATAGAATATTTCAAACAACCTTTGAATTTTTCACTTCATCTATCAATTAAATATACATATACTTAAAATATTTTATGCCAATGGAAAATGAATTACAGCATTATGGTTTAAATGACTTTTGAAAAGGTTTACTTCTCAAAGAATGTGAGGCTGGGCATGGTGGCGCACACCTTTAGTCCCAGCACTCTGGGGCAGAGGTAGGAGGATCACTGAGAGTTCAAGGCCACCCTGAGACTATATAGTGAATTTCAGGTCAGCCTGAACTAGAGTGAGACCCTACCTTGAAACAAAAGAAAAAAAAAAAAGAATGTGAAGTATTTTCATAATTTCTACTTCATTAGTAATGAAATTTCATTTTTACAGAGTTGTACTGAACTTCAACAAGATCTCTTATGAAATTCTAATGTATTGGTGAGCTTTAGGATATTAAAATCTGTTACTTATTACTTAAATTTCAAGTACATAAAAATTTCCTAAATGAAAATATTCCTGAATTAAAATAATCATGTGATACCTATAATTCCTGTATTACCTTCTAACCAAATGAAACTTTAAATTATAGCTAACTATAATTAAATTACTTCTAAATCATTATCTACAAGTACAATGCTTCCCAACCCAAAAATATTTGACAAGAATTAAAGTTATAGCTAAAACAATTTCCAGACAAAACACTTACCCAATCATTGCTGTGTCTCTCACTTCAGCCTCTGTGCCATTTATAACTGAGTCCTGATTTTTTTCATCCTCTCTGTCAGTGACATCACTTGAAAAACCCAACAGAGCTCGCACTCGTTTAGACTTCACATCTAGAATAGTGTCTGTATAGCCCACTTCCTGGAGATACCTGTGTGGAAAGGACCCTTACAGTTCAATCATACAAGAGTCAACATTCTACATTTTATTAAGTAAATAAAAGTGTTTCTTTAGATTACTGCCCACATAAGACTCAACAGTGCAGCACTATGTTACTAAGACTTGTTCATGATATTCCAGCTGCAGACAGAGCTGCCTCTTGCAGTACCAGCCTCTAGAGTCACTGAGAAAAATCAAAGAACTATACAATACACCATTCATTTATCCCAAGAAGAAACTGTGCCTTAATATATTTCAGGGCTCATTCTTTTTTTTAGAGAGAAATGAAGCAAGATCACTTCCAAACTCTGGCAATTACTATTTTATAATAATGACTTCAGTAGGACTTTCCCCCATACTTCTAATGTAAAGTTGATAGCTTGACTGAGAGTGAGACCGAATGTCTCTATTATATATGGTTTCCTGCATGACATACAAGAAGACAATATTTTCCCGAGTAACCAATAAATGAAGCTTCTACCCTGAGACAATACTAAAATACTAAAACACATGGAGCACAATTAAACTGTGGGGCACGAGGGATGCCTGTGCATGGCTGTGTGGGCTCCAGGGAGACAGCACAGAGCAAAGAGCGCAGGCTGTGTTCCTTCTAGCTCTTAAACCCGTTTCTCTGCCACTTACTTGTGCACAGACTTAATTTCTCCATGCCTCTGTTTCTTTCTCACAAAAGAGGCCGACATACAGAAAGCACTCATTACCCATTAACAACACCACAGTGAACCTACAAAGATCAAAAGTGGTAGGGGCATGACCACGGAAAAGACAAGTGTCATCAATAACAAAACAGAAAACGTCCAGTATTTATTATTGATTATGCAGCAGACGTGGAGTCTGTTGGATGATAGTCAAGAAAGAGAGGTTGATAAAGACATCTAGTGCAAATACAGTTTCTTTCAATATATATATATATTTTTTTGGTTTTTCGAGGTAGGGTCTCGCTCTAGCCCAGGCTGACCTGGAATTCACTATGGAGTCTCAGAGTGGCCTTGAACTCATGGCGATCCTCCTACCTCTGCCTCCCGAGTGCTGGGATTAAAGGCATGCAACACCACGCCCGGCTCTTCCTCTCCTTCCCCTCCATATCTTTTTAAAAATGTGTATGTACGGGTGCACACGTGTGGGGGTAAGTGTGCATGTAGAAGCCAGACACCTCAAGCATCATTTCTCAGGAATGTGGTCTACCACTATTTTTATTAGTAGGAGTAGTATTGTAGACAGGGTTTCCCAGTGGCCTGGAGCTCACCTATTAGGCTATACTGGCTGGCCAGCAAGCCCCAGGGATCCTCCTGTGTCTACCTCCCCAGTGCTGGAATTATAAACTAACACTACCACATCTGGGTTTTTTTGTTTGTTTGTTTGGGTTTCTGAGGTACAGTCTCACTCTAGTCCAGGCTGACCTGGAATTCACTATGTGGTCTCAGAGTGGCCTTGAACTCCCGGTGATCCTCCTACCTCTGCCTCTGGGATTAAAGGAGTGCTGGGATTAAAGGAGTGCGCCACCACGCCCAGCTCCACATCTGGTATTTTTATGTGGACTCTGGGGTCAAACTTAGGTCCTTCGGCTTGCAAGAAGTCAAGCACTTTACTGACTGAACTACATCTACATTCCCAACTGTTCTGTTTTTCTATTTTTAGTAATTAACATTTGAGATCTACCTCACTTTATCACAAAAAGTTATAGTACAGGTATGTTTCAAAACTGCTTTTGTCATAGATAAGTAGATGTTATTAAACAGCAATTGAATAAATGTTACCATTTCTTGAGAGATAGATGAGAATTTTAAAGTTTTTAAAAATACCTCCTAGCTCACTATAGAAAAAAATACTTTAAGACCATTTATCCATTTAAGAAAGAAGGAAAATATGTATATACACATCTTCAATCCCAGTGATTCAGGAGGCTGAGGCAAGTCTACTGCAAATTCAAGGCCAGCCTGGGCAACCTGGCAATACATAGACAGAGGGAGGGAGGGAATAAAGAAAAAAAGAGAGCAAGAGAGACTGAGGGAGAAAGAAGGAGAAAGAGAAAAGAAAAGAAGGAAGGAGGGAGGGAGGGGAATGGAAGGGAAGGAAGGGAGGGAGAGAGGAAGGGTGGGAGGGAAGGGGAGGAGGGGGAGGGAAAGGGGGAGGAGGAATGGGGAGGGAGGGGGAAGAAGGAGGGAAGGAGAAGAGGGAAGGAGGGGGAGAGAAGAAGGGAGGGAGGGAAGAAGAAAGGGAGGTAGGAGAAGGGGTCAGGGGGAGGGGAAGGAGGGAGGAGGGGAGAAAGGGGAGGGAAACAGGAAAGGGAGGGAGGGAGGGGAGGGGGAAGAGGGAGAGGAGGGGGGAAGAGGGAGAGGAGGGGGGATGGAAGGGGAAGAGGAAGGGAGGGAGGAGGGGAGGGGAAGAGGAGAGGAGGGGGGAAGAGGGAGAGGAGGGGGGATGGAAGGGGAAGAGGAAGGGAGGGAGGAGGGGAAGGAAGAGAGAGGGGAAAGGGGAGACGGAAGGAGGAAGGAAGAAAGGGAAGGAAGAAGGGAGGGAGGGAAAGAGCATGTGGTTCAGTGGTAGAGGACCTGCTTGGTAAGCATGGGGTCCTGGGTGAAATACACAGTACCACAAGCAAATATACAAATAGACAGACAGAACATAATTCATACTTAAGGCTAAAGTGAGAGCACTGTAAAAATACATCTAAAAAGTAGTAAAGAATAATTTTTAATTTTGTAAAAAAAAAAAAAAAAGAAAGAAAGAAAGAAAGAAAGAAAGAAAGAAAGAAAGAAAAGAAAGACTATAACAGCCAGCCACAGGAATGAATGACATTAATGTACTTGAAAACCATAGGACTACACTACCAATAAGCAACCTCAAAGTACAAAACAGGTAGCAAACTTCATGTTACTATGGCAAAAATGCCCAAGGGACCAAGGTCTGAGCTGGTGAGTGGGTTTAGTCCACCACTTGACATCACCACCTCTATAAAATGACATACACATTTTATAGGGGAAGTGTATTTAAAAGATTAAAGATACAAGTCGGGCGTGGTGGCGCACGCCTTTAATCCCAGCACTCGGGAGGCAGAGGTAGAAGGATCGCTGTGAGTTCAAGGCCACCCTGAGACTACATATTTAATTCCAAGTCAGCCTGAGCTAGAGTGAGACCCAACCTCAAAAAACCAAAAAAAAAAAAAGATATAAACAAAAAGTGCATTCAAATATTGATTGGCCTTATAATAAAACACGTCTATACATTTGCAGAGATGATGAGATGAGAAGGATGTAAAATTCTTTTACCTATGTAAATTCCAATACTAAAGCTGGGCCTGGTGGTGCTCACCTTTAATCCCAGCACTCGGGAGGCAGAGGTAGAAGTATTGCTGTGAGTTCAAGGCCATCCTGAGACTACATAGTGAATTCCAGGTCAGTGAATTCTGGCTAAAGTGAGACCCTACCTCGAAAAACCAAAAATAAATAAACAAACAAATAAATTCCAATACTAGGTAAAAGTGTTCAATATGAAAAAGAAATAATTTCAATTAAGGTTTTCCCAAGTGCACCAGCAAAACATCAGAGAAACTAAAACATAAAATATCATGAAAATATTCTTCACCTTCAGCTCAGTAAGTTTAACCTTGGTATACTTACTGTCTAAGTAGCTGTCGACCTTGTTTCCACATTAATTGGCTATTTTGTTGTGGCTGCACCTCTGTTTCATTACCTTCATCTGAAAAATATTAAATAACAGTAAAATTAAGTTAACTTGCATGTTTGGGCAACTCAACTCATAAATAATACCCAATAAACATTTATACGATTACAAATATGTAAACTTGAAAAATTTTAAAACTTTTTTTTTTTTTTATTTGAGAGTGAAACAGAGAGAGAGAACTGGCACACCAGGACCTCAAACAAACTAGATACATGTGCCACTTTGTGTATCTGGCTTTACGTAGGTAACTGGGGAATTGAAAATGGACTGACAGGCTTGTAAGCAAGTGCCTTTAACTGTTGAGCCATCTCCCCAGCCCAACACTAAAATAAGATATGTTCTAAGACAATGTAAATTGTCTGTGACTCAAATTTCTATAATAAAACTCATTAATAGAAGTTCATTATTGTTCTTGGTATCTTGAAAGCAGCACTAAAGACATTTCTCTATCATTTTGGCTAGCCTGAGGCTTTTCCTTCAGAACAAAGACCTCCCAAATCAAGTCACACAGTGAGAACCAAATTAAGATATTATAAAACCATGGAATCATAGTTTTTTCTTATCTATCTATCTACCTATCTATCTATCTCTATATAAAATCTCAATCCAAATCTGTTTCTACCATAGTCATAAATTAAAACTTCAAGTATTGTTTCAACTAACGTGTGTGTGTGTGTGTGTGTGTGTGTGTGTGTGTGTGTGTGTAATGTGGGGACTAGAACCCAGAACCTTGCAGGTAAGTGCTCTACTACTGACACACACCCTATAGCCTCAATAATATTGTTTAAATGAAAAGTCTCTTACATCACTTAAAATTTAAATTCATTAGGTAGAGGCTGAATTCATTTAAGATTCAACAAAAAGAAATTTCTCCATAGAGAGTCTAAATTGAAGTTCCAAATTACACTATGATTGAAACTAAACACTTTTTTTGAAGCAAGCCCATCACACTGCCATTTTTTTTTTTTTTTTTTAATGTGTGTGAGAGACAGACAGAGAGAGAGAACTGCATGCCAGGGCCTCCAGCCACTGCAATCCAACTCCAGACACAGGTACCACCTTGTGCGCACGTGTGACTTTCCAAGATTGTGTCACCTTGTGTGTCTTGTTTACGTAAGATCTGAAGAGTAGAACATGAGTCCTTAGGCTTTGCAGGCAAGCACCTTAACTGCTAAGCCATCTCTCCTGCCCAAAACTGAGTACTTTTTAAATATCATACTTATCAGCCCTTGAATAAACTACAAGAAAATACTGATTTTTATAGGATCCTATTCACATGGGTCCTCTATGTATGTCCATGTGATGCAAGAGGGACTGAGAAATTTTGTTTTGTAACATTTGAAATTATTCATTTACTGCATGTTCACTGTGTTCCCAATACTGTGTTAACAATACTGTACATCATCTCTTAATCCTTACAATCTCAAAAGACAAATGTTTAGTTCCATTTTAAAGACAAAGAAGCTCAGTTTTGGAGGATAATTTTCAGGTTTCTTAGAAACACAGTTTTCAGTGTTGAAATCCCACGTGTTCCACTTGGTGCATGCAATGATAGTAAATTAGAAGAATATGTGAATAAATCTAACAATTAGATCATAAATATCTGTTTTTCTCCTAAAATATCTAGACCAAGTTGGTGCTATACTGAAGAAAGGAAACTGAGGGTGAAAGTTGAAGACAGAAAACCAGAGGCATCAACTCTGAAAGAAAGGTTAATTTGGGTTGGTTTTAGGTATACTTAAAAAAAAAAAAAAAAAGACAAAAAGTGTTATAGCACTAAGGAAATATGACATCCCTAGTATGAAAGTTAACACTGACTGTCAACTAGAAGGGACTGGGAAGTGCCCGGAGGATTAACACAGATCACACCATCCCTCCACGAGGAGTCACTGGAAGGGACTGAGGAGCACCTGGAGGATTAACACAGATCACACCATCCCTCCATGAGGAGTCACTGGAAGGGACTGAGGAGCACCTGGAGGATTAACACAGATCACACCATCCCTCCGTGAGGAGTCACTGGAAGGGACTGAGAAGCACCTGGAGGATTAACACAGATCACACCATCCCTCCACAAGGAGTTATTGGCAGTTTATAGTTTTGTGGGGAGCAGGAGACATTTTCTATAGTGGTATAGCCACTGGTAATTTGCCCTTGGTCAGGTAAATAATCCCCCACTCATGCCCATGTGGACAACCCTAATTAGACTCAATATCACAGAGAGAGAGAGAGAGAGAGAGAGAGAGAGAGAGAGAGGAGTTCAGTGGAAAGGGGTCAAGAGAAGGTAATGCAAGGAGATTTTGATCAAAATACATTATATAAGGGCTGGAGAGAGGGCTTAGAAATTAAAACACTTGAAGCCTGAGGACCAGGTTTGATTCTCCAATACCCACATAAACCAGATGCACAAGGTGATGTTTGCATCTGGAGTTTGTTTGAAGTGGCTAGAGGCCCTGGCGTAACCATTCTCTCTCTTTCTCTCTCTCAAATAAATAAATAAAATATTTTTAAAATATATTATATATATTCATAAAATTATCAAAACAAAAAATACATGTAAATACTTAATAAAAAGTAAAATTATGCAATGAAAAAGTATATAGGACAACTCTGGGCAGGTGTCAGAGTGTTTCTAGAGAAAATTACTGAGTGTGGAAGATCTGCCCTGAGTATGGGCACCACTATCCTACAGGCCTAGGGCTTAGAGGAATAAAGGGAAGAAAGAAGAAAGTCCACTCTGCTTTCTGCTGCCACAAAATAGATAACTTTGTCCAATATGCCCTCTCTGCCATGGTTCTCCACCTTACCACAGTTCCACCATGATGGGGTCAATCAACCCTGAACTGCCACCTGTGAAACCATGAACCAAAATGAATTTCCTATCTTAAGTTGTTTTGCTTGGTATTTTGCCACGGTGATAGAAAAGCTAATACATCTTTCTCTCACTAACCTAAAATAGTTTAGGAACTCTGTTTATAACAAAATATATCCACCATGTCCTGTACTTGCCAATAAGAAAACTTACACCTGCATTTCAAGACTTTAAAATTTGCAGAAGGGAAAGAAGTCAGAGGTCACTGAATTTTCACCCAGAATGGGCCTACCTCCTTTCCACGACACTCTTAGATATAGTCACCTGCCTTTGATAGCCTGTCACCTTGCAATATTAAAAAATGTGGCCCACTAATTCATGGAATACCACTTAATAAGAACCAGGAATGAAGTACACACAAATCTAGAAGATTCTCAAATGCATTATGAGTGAGACTGGCCTTATCAAAAAGCTGTATTATTTAATTCGTATACTTCCTGGAAAAGATTAGGTTACCAGTATACTAGAGTACAGAGGAATGGGTTTACTACAAAGGATAGTAGTTAAAAGTTTTGTTTGTTTTTGTTTTTTCAAGGTAGGATCTCACTGTAGCCCAGACTGACCTGGAACTCACTCTATAGTCTTAGGGTGTCCCTGAACTCACAGCAATCCTTCTACCTCTGCCTCCTAAGGGCTGGGTTAAAGGTGCGAGCCACCACACCCAGCATTTAAAAGTTTTACATGTTTGAAAACACTCAAAATAAAAATATTGTAAATTACAGCTTAATAAAAAATAAATTAAAAATGAGCACCCCTCCTCTTTAAGTCAGATTTCTCTTGCACTTTCATAGCCAGGTTAAACACAGAGTTCTTAGTACCAATAGTAAATGATAATCAACTGTCAAACTTACTCTTGCCTTATAAAGTTCAAAACGTAGTATGTGCCAGGCATGGTGGCACATGCCTTTAATCCCAGCACTTGGGAGGCTTATATAAGAGAGTATCTGTGAGTTTGAGGCCCACATGGGCTAAATTGCTGCATCAAAAACAAAACAACAGGGGAGCCCACTCAGGGGTTACAGATACTGCTTGTAAATCCTGCCAGCCCAGAGTTCAATTCCCTAGTACCCACGTAAAGACAGATGCACAAAGTGGCATATGCTGAAGGAGAAATAGGAACAAGATCGTTTTTTAAAAATATATTTTATCTATTTGAGAGAGAGAAGCAGATAGAGAAAGAGAATGGGCACACCAGGGCCTCCAGCCACTGCAAATGAATTCCAGATGCATGCGCCACATTGTGCAACTGGCTTAAATGGATACTGGGAAACCTAGTCTGGGTCCTTCCACTTCACAGGCAAGCACCTTAACCACTAAGCCATCTCTCCAGCCCCAAGACAGTTTTTCATAGGCAGTCAGCTCGGGACAGGAGATGAAGGAGCTGCCCCGGCAGGGCTGGGACCAGCACCTATGCAGTCTCATCCAGATGGCTGCAAGCAGTATCGTCTGGCAGGAACTCCCTGCTTAGTCCCCAGCTCAGCACACCTGGGTGGGTGCCCAGGCCTGAGTCAGCCAGTCCATGAACTAATCAAGCCTCTCCTTCCACTTCAGTCTAAAAGCAAGGCTCACCGTAAGTGATCCATCCAGATACAGGAGCCTAACCATGGGTAACTCTCTCTCCTTGTGGTTTCACCTGAACACCAGTGTCTGTCAGTCTCCCTCCACCTTCCTAGCCTGGCTGAGGGGGTACTTCTGCCTGGGTGTTGCCTTGCTTGTCTCCTACATGCATCTTGTCTGGGGTGCTTTCTTGTTTTGTTACAGGTATGATTTGCTTTGCTTTCTGAGTCCTTCAGGTCTTTTATATGAAGGGGATCTTTTAGTCCTTTTTTTTCTTTTTTTTTTCTTTTTTTTGCCTTTTCGAGGTAGGGTCTCACTCTGGCCCAGCCTGACCTGGAATTCACTCTGTAGTCTCAGGGTGGCCTCAAAGTCACAGTGTTCCTCCTACCTCTGCCTCCCGAGTGCTGGGATTAAAGGAGTGCGCCACCATGCCCAGCTCTTTTGGTCTTTTATATGAAGGATCTTTTGGCTCTGATACTTTGCCTTCCACTTGTGGGGATATGTACCTCCTGAATTCTTTGCTAAAACAGATAAGGACCCAAAAATTAGGGTTCACAGGCTCTCCCTGAACCTTAAGATCCTGCATCAATGTATCTGGAGTTCATGTACGTGGCAAGAGGCCCCAGCGTGCACATAGCTTTGATACAGGATTTTGGGGTTCAGGAGGGGGAACCCAGAATTTATGAACCCAAAGTTTTGGTTTCTGTTCTATCTTTAATAAAAAATTAATAAAGATGCACTCAAAAGGTTATGAATTATTAAGTTTGTTTAGGGGGAAACCACACATTGTGGGGTTTATTTAAAGGAGATTAGGATCCAGGAAGGGAGGCTAAAGCTGTCATAAACACGTGGGAAGTAGGAAACACGCTCTCATGTGGAAACACTGCATAGTTTACACAGTCCCTTTTAAGAAAAGTTGAGGTTTTTAGATAAAAATTGGAGTAAAGCCACAAATGCTCATTTAAGAGAAACTGAGGCTTTTAAAGAGGGATTAGAGGAGAGCCACAAAACCGTGGAAAGCAGAATGTAGGAGCTTGTGTGGGAGACTTAGGAGGAACCCACACGGCATCTGCCATGTGCTTTCCCATGGAGACAGGTTAGGAGGGCAAACGGGGAGGCTCAAGGACAAGTGAGAGGGCAGCTATGGGAGCAGAGAGGAGGGATTCAGAGGAGAAATGAGTAATGAAGAGTGTTACACTCACGCTTACCCAGAGTTTAAAGAAATTACACAGGTGTCGAGCCTAGAGCTGGTGAGAGCACCCATGTGCTAGGTCTGGAGTATAAGGGATGTACACACAGTGGTAGATTTGGAGACCAGAGGAAAATTGTACAAGTAACCAAAGTGAGAAATTACCCAAACTATAAGACAGAGGCAAGCCAGGTGTGGTGGCACATGCCTTTAATCCCAGCACTCGGGAGGCAGACGTAGGAGGATTGCTGTGAGTTTAAGGCCACCCTGAGACTACATATTTAATTCCAGGTCAGCCTGGACCAGAGTGAGACCCTACCTGGAACCCCCACTCACGGGCCCCCTCCCTACACACACAAAAAGAGGCAAGCCGAAAAGTTCAGATCAAGAAATAGTGCTACGCTCTCCCACCACGGGGCGGGGAGGCTATGGAGGCCAGACTCGCTTGTGTCCAACAGCACAGAGTAAAACTAGGGAGACCCACATGCTCCGAGGTCGTGCCAAGAGAGGGGAAGGGACAGGAGGCTGCAGGTATACAAGAGGACATCCCAACCGGGTTTTTTTTTAATTTGTTTGGTTGGTTTCGGGTTTTTATTTCTTTCTTTTTTCTTTTTGCTCTTCAAGGTAGGTTTTTGCTCTAGCCCAGGCTGACCTGGAACTCATTATGTAGTCTCAGGGTAGCCTTGAACTCACAGCAATCCTCATACCTCTGCCTCCCCAGTGCTGGGATTAAAGGCTTGCACCACTATGCCTAGCCCAACTGGTTTTCAGATTTGCAGGGTGGACCCCAGGGCCAGGCCACTTGGGCCATTTATTTAGATAAAGTGCCAGACTGTAGGCAGCAGGGGCACTATACATCAGTTTTGATCAGACACGAGTTTCATTTCTGTCCTTGCACAGGCCTGGTGAGGTGGCATCTCCTGGTTTTCTTTGGGCCTCAATCTAAAATAAACTGCCTAAAAGCAGCTAACTTTCTCTTAATTTCCTATATTTTCTCTCTCTCCCCTTACAAATAAATAAGTAAATATTTTTAGACTTGGATAGTGGCACATACCTTTAATCTCAGCTCAGGTAGGAGTACCACAGTGAGTTTGAGGCCAGCCTGGAGCTACAGAGTAAATACCAAGTCAGCTGTGAAACACTGCCTCAAAAATGACCAAGAAAGCCAGCTGTAGTAGGACAAGCCTTTAATCCCAGCAACTATGAGTTCATGAGTTTGAGGCCACCCTGAGCTAGAGCAAGACCCTACCTGGAACCTAGTAAATTCTAGATCAGGCTGGCTACAGTGAGACCCTACATTGAAAAAAAAATTATTTTTTTTTTATAAAATAGAAGATACATACTATGGACTTCTAAATAGACATTAATTTATTCAGTTATTAAAAGTATCTGACTGCTACTTCTAACTAAGTTGGAATAATAGGGATTGGATTTACCATCCTGCCTGAAACAATAAAACAAAATAGACAAAATAATGTTCAAAATACTAGATATAAAAGGATAAAAGAATATGATCCCAAAGAGAAGGGAAGCAAATAGATGAACCTTAAAATTTCCCTTTCAAATTTATTAGTTTCTAGATAATAGCACAGGGAGGAGGAACAAAACCAGTAGTTAAAGAAATAATGGGGCTGGAAGGATGGCTTAGTGGTTAAGGTGCTTGCCTGTAAAGCCAAAGAATCAAGGTTCGATTCCCAGGACCCACATAAACTAGAAGCACCAGGTGGTGCATGTGTCTGAAGTTTGTATGCAGTGGCTGGAGGCCCTGGTATGCCAATTCTCTCTCTCTCTCTCTGCTTCTTTTTCACTCAAATAAATAAATAAATAAATAAAATACAATAAATAATGGCTGAGAAGCTGAGTGTGGTGGTACACACCTATAATCCCAGCATTTAGGAAGAGGAGGTGGGAGAATCAGGAGTTCAAGGTAATCCATGGCTGCATCAGGAATTCAAATCCAGCCTGGGCTATATGAGAGCGTGTTCCCAAAAACAAGAAACAATGGTTAAAAAGATCCAAATGTCATGAGAACAGTGAACCAAAGTTCTAAGTTCAACAAACCATAAGCTTAATAAACACTGTGGAGATAGGCAACTATACTAAAATTGAACAAAATAAAATTGTTTAGAACCAGTGATGAGGAGGAAAAAATTCTAAAAAACTGCAAGAGGAAAATTTACATAATATACAGAGGAAAAGCTAAGAACAATAATTGATATCTCATCAGAAACAATGTCAATAGGCAAAATACTTTTCCAGATGTCCAAAAGCTGGAAGAATTCATGACCAGCAGTCTGTATTAAAGATATGCCAAGAGAAGTATTGATAGCAAAAGGAAACTACCTCTCCGTGAACAGAAGTACAGACGTACACCTCAGGACTGTCCGTGGGGTGGGTGGGGAAGAAGGGCTATAAGAGGACAACGCGGGCGGATGGGACCAGCACATGACTTGTCCATACAGTACAGTTCATAATTAAAAAATGAATAAATCCTTACTGAGTTTGTCCTCCTGACCAACTACTTTTCTCAATGTCTGACCCTTCATAAGCAGTTCATTTTCTCTCATACATAAAACTATTATATGGACATTCCCTTTTAATACCAACCACCAAGATGAAATCCAAATGTACAAATCTAATTCCCGACATCCTGAGCACTCGTGGTAACAGTAAGACATGCTCTTCCTTTCAGCATGTCTGCCACGCTCTCAAGACAAGCTTATCATTTCTTTACATCTCTGTTCTTCCCTTTACTGGTTCCTCCTCTAAAAACATCTCATTTCCCCTCTCCTCTTCGCTGCCTCACTCCCTTTCTTTTGACTTCATATCTTTCCACTATTATTTTCTAATCCTTCTCCTCCACTGTCACCACCTAAGGTTCCTGAAAGCCAGCTGCACGGTCTTCACTGTATAGTGTGCCTTTCTGTCCTCACCTGTCTTCCAAAACTGCTCACAATCACACTTTGCGTGACCTGTATGCCGCTAACTCCTACAGCCTTCTGGAAATTGATTATTAGCGCTGGTTAGAACACTCTCTTCTTGGTTCCAGGCCTCCAGGCTCTCGTTTTACCATTAAAGTAGCACTTACCACCTTTCTTTTCACATTCTATTTCCTACCAGTTTTGTTTTTGCTTGTTTTGTTTTTCTTGTTGTTTTGTTGTTTTGAGATATGGTGTCATGTATCCCAAACTGGACTTGAACTCACTATGTAGTTGAGGATGACCTTGAATTTCTGGTCCTCCTGAAGGAGGATAGGAGAAAGATAGCTTTTTTAGGTAGTTTCAGTTAGGATTAAGGCTCAAAGAGAATGAAGAGATACCACCTCACATGCCATTTCACGCTGACACAAGAATGGCAGAAATGTTTGGAGAGATGGCTTAGCCGTTGAGGCGTTTGCCTGCGAGGCCAAAGGATACCGGTTTGACTCTCGAGGACCCACATAAGCCAGATGCACAGGGGAGGTGCGTGCATCTGGAGTTTGTTTGCAGTGGCTGGAGGCCCTGGTGCACCCATTCTCTCCCTCCCTCTCTCTCTGTCTCTTTCTCTCAAATAAATAAATAAATAAAATACAATCTTAAAAAAAAGAACAGCAGAAATGGAACTTATGTCTGATAGAGACTGATCTACAGTGGCCCCTGGTATCTAGACAGATGGCCTGGATGGGATCCAGGGATCCACCCTCTAAATTCACCAACCAACCAATCAGGTCTCTCCCTTGCCTACAGAGGCTCCTGTCTTCCTCCTGTCACAGACTCCGTTCAGCACTGTTTCTCCGTTTCTCTGCTCTGCCTACCTCTGTTCTTCTGGCACAAGGACACACGTGAGCAGCTTCCACCTCACCCAGCCTGGCTGGGGGTGCAGGTGGCAGTACATAAAACTGTTTCTCTCTTTGATTACACATGATTTTCCTCTGGTTTCTGAATCTACCATGGGCACGTTCTTCCGCAGTTTCCCTACACAAGCTCCTAGAGTCTACTTTCCACGTGCCAGAAGCCTTACTTCAATCTCTCTTTAAAAGCCTCAGTTCCCTTCAGTCCACAGGCTTGCAGCTCGACTCCAGTTTTTATCCCACACCTCAATTTCTCTTAAATGAACCTTATAAACTATGCAGTGTTTCCACATGAGACTGCTTCCTAAACCCCACAATTTGTGATCTCGCCCTTAAATAAATCCCACAGTTTATAATTTCTCCCTAAATAAACTCAATAATTCACAATTTATCCTTTCCGAGTCTGTCTTTATCAATTCTTTGCTAAAGCAGCAAAAGACCCTGGCACACTCATTCTCTCTGCTAACAAATAATATTTGAGAAAATAAAAACAAATATTTTAAGAATTGCTGGGCATGGTGGCGCATGCCTTTAATCCCAGCACTCGGGAGGCAGAGGTAGGAGGATCACCGTGAGTTTGAGGCCACCCTGAGAATACAAAGTGATTTCCAGGTCAGCCTGGGCTGGACTGAGACCCTACCTCGAAAAACCAAAAAAAAAAAAAAAAAAAAAATTAAGAATTAAAGTTAATAAAACCCTACAATTAAGGGTATAAATTTCAGTTACAGACATAAATGACTGTCAATACCTTTAATATTTAATTAAATACTTAAATCTGAAATCATGTTCAAAATTCACCTATCTGAAATATGGTAACAATTTTTTATATATAGTGTTTTCACTTTCCCTTTGTACTAGTAGGTGAATTATATGCATATTTACAAATATTATTTTGAATTCTCGGGTGGTTGAATAGAAGGGGAGGGAAAAGAAAAATAACATAAAAAGATAGTATTTCAATTGGTGAACATGTTCTGTGTATAGGACTTCCTCCGAGCAAGCAAGTACAAAACAATCTGAAACTGAGGGAATCAGGTTGTAGCTGTTATTTGCAGAACTGAAGACTGAAGTTCGGACTCAGTACAAGCCAAAGTACGCCACCACTGAGCTGTGCCTCCATCCCTCCCCTCGGCCCCAAGGGATCCAGGGTAAGGGATTAGCTTAGAGAAGAGAACTCCTATCTCCTTTTTAGGAGGTCAGGATTACAAGGGCATCATGTACTTTTTACTGCACATGTGCAAGTTCTCAACAGTGCAAGGAAAGGTTATGTGGGTGCGCTTATACCCCATGGAAGCCTGAACCTTCTACTACTTAAGAGTGTTAAAATGATGAGCTAAAAAAGGAGGAGGAAGAAAATGGAAGGAAGTAGGTGGAAAAGGATACTCAATGATCAGTGTCAAGGAAAGCAGGTTAGAAAAATACATTGCAAGTAATTAAAAATTAACTTACAGTTTTAAATTTGTTTCTACAATTAGTAATATTAGACATTAGCTTCTTTTTTTAATCACTTAAACTTCCTTTAAAGTTAGCTTACCAGAATCATAGCTTGGAGGCTTCATATCTCCCTGATTCAATTCTGTCCCATATTTCAACTTGTGGTATTTGGCTCTAACAAAGAAATGAGAAAATACAAACCATCTTAAGATACATTTAAATGAAATTTAAGGTATGTTATTGAGTAGTTTTAAATATGTAACAGCCCTGGCTATACTCCTAGAACTTTCCAAGGTTCACAGATCTCCATGGTATCAAAGTCTAACAAAAAAGCACTTGCCTTTTTTTGTTTGTTTGTTTCTGTACCATGAATTGCCATTGTAAGAAAAAAAGAAATAGAAGAAATCGTAATTCTTCATTCTATAATTACAAATGAACCATGCAGCATTCAAGTTCCTGTTGTATTCAAATTTTCTTGATGACTACGAGTTGAACTGTATTATAAAAGCAATTAAAAAAAGGTTTGGACTGTGAAATTAAATTTGGTAAGACTAATCTTTCTCCAAATTGAGTTTTTCTTAAAAAAGAAAAATCATCTGTAATATGTGCCTTGCTGGGTAATAACAATTCATCAAAACACTTAGGGTGAACGATTCAGGGATCCAGCAATCGCCACTGTTGGTAAGATATTCTAGTAGTAATGAATAACTTTCTTTTTCTCGTAGTCAATATACCCTTTGTTACTCAGAAAGAATTTTGAAGGGGAAGACTGTCTTCTACTAGTTAATGGAATGTTCTTATTTCTGGTTAACTTGTTTTAAATGTCTGATCTAACTAAGATCTAAGCATAAGAAACTGTAACTAGATAATTTTTTTCAAGTACGACTAAAATGACCATATCTGCTTGAGGTATTTACTTTTTATCCCTCAAATAATGAAACTATTCATAAGCAAATATTCAATAAGTTAACACAGATAATAAAAATAACAATAAATTTTCAGAACCAAAATAATAAAGGAAGAAAAAGGAAACAGCCAAGATTGAAAGCTTTTATTTCTTACAAAAAAGAAACTAAGGCCAGGCGTGGTGGTGCACACCTTTAATCCCAGCACTCGGGAGGCAGAGGTAGGAGGATCACTGTGAGTTCAAGGCCACCCGTAGACTACATAGTGAATTACAGGTCAGCCTGGGCTAGAGCGAGACCCTACCTTGAAAAACAAAAACACCTAAGCAACACTATACATTCTTGGGGGGGGGGAAGGGTAGAGGGTATTGTTTTCTAAGAAAAGGTCTCATGTTGGCCTTGAATTCACTATGTAGCAGAAGATGGCCTTGAACTTCTAATTATCATGCCTTTACCTCCCAAGTGATAAGATTGTAGGCATGCATCACCAAATATGGTTCCATAAGGTTTATTACAATTCAAGAAACATACAGAGAATGAAAATTACTTGCTCACATTTGTAAATTACTGAAATCCTCCATGATTATTATGCAATGATAATCATTTTGCAGTCATAACAGAAAAATCAGACTTTAAAAAATTCATCAGGGTTAGAGAGATGGCTCTGTGGTTAAGGCACTTGCCTATAAAGCCTAATGACCTGAGTTCAATTCCTCAGCACCCACAATAAAGCCAGATAAAGTGGCACATGCAATTTGGAGTTTGCAGCAGCTAGAGGCCCTGGTGAACCCATTCTCTCCCTCACTCTCTCTTTTTCTCTCTACTAGGTGATGAGGCACACCTTTAATCCCAGCACTTGGAAGGCAAAGACAGGAGTGAGTTTGTGAGTCCAGGCCACCCTGAGACTATATAGTGAATTCCAGGTTAGCATGGGCTTAGAGTAAAACCCCTACCTTGAAAAACCAAAACAAGAAAATCCTCAGCTTTATAGGAGAAGGAGGAGAATCTTAAGAAAACCTATAAATTATAGTATACTAGTGTCCTGTTTCTTTAAATAGATGGTGAGTATATGTACATTTTCTATACTAATCTCTGTCTTGTATATATAGTTTCACAATAAATAAGTTCTATAAAGAAAGAAAAAGTATTTGTATACTAATAGGGGTTAATTTATAAACTTAAGCAAAAATGTAACATATAAATACTATACACATTACTTTTCATGTGGTTTTTTAATAGGTATATTTCATATACATAAACATTTCTGATAGGCTATGTGAATGTTAACATAAGGTAATAAGATTTGTTTAGGGAAAAAACAGTGAACTAAGGCAGAAGAGAGACTATTTTTATTACTTGGCTAATTATATTATGTATTCTTTTTGTTTGTTTGTTAGCTTTTTTGACATAGGGTTTCACTCTAGCCCATGCTGACCAGAAAATCACTCCTGTGGTCCCTGGCTGGCTTTAAACTTACAATGCTCCTCTTACCTCTGCCTTTCCAGTGCTGGGATTAAACGTGTGCCCACCATGCCTGGTTCTTTTCCTTTTTTAATTGTAGTAAATATGATTGGCCCAAATTATCTAGAACATGGTTTTCTATATTACCGATGTGCGTGTTAATCACAAAGAGAATTTTTTCCAAACCTATTCAAATATAGTTTTAATAATGTTATCAGAGGGTAAGACTTACAGATATATTAATTTGAGTTATAGTTATCAGAAAGTAAACAGATTCTTCACCTCTTCAAGAAACATACTTCATCTACCATAAGCCAAAGTAACAGTATCACCCTTAGAATTAAAAACAGCAACTGAATGTAACTGGCCCAAGAACAGATCATGTTAACACTTTCCAAATAAAATATAATTTTATTAAATTCATTTATATTTTTATGCTAACACACTGTACTATAGTGCATTCTAGTGGTCGTAGTAAAAATTGCAACAAATTTATTTTTTAAAAGAATATAAAATATTGTATAAAATAAATAGGAAAAACCAGTAACATTACAAATTAACATTTCACAAAAATTTCAAATACAGCAAAATATGAATTATGGGATTTGGAACAAGCCCTGGCTCCTAAAATCAATGTTCCATTAGAAACTTAAATTTGCTAAAAGATTATTTTACTAACAGAACCCTCCTCTAACTAAGTAACATTCTTTCAAAACAAATATGTTCTCCCATTATTTTAATACTTCAGCCTCCCATGTTCATTAATTTATGCTTCTTTAAAATATACTTATTTATCTTGATGCCGGGCATGGTGGCGCACGCCTTTAATCCCAGCACTCGGGAGGCAGAGGTAGGAAGATCACCGTGACTTCGAGGCCACCCTGAGACTCCATAGTGAATTCCAGGTTAGTCTGAGCTAGAGTGAGACCCTACCTCGGAAAACCGAAAAAAAAAAAAAGTAAAATATATTTATTTATCTTGAGAGAGAGAGAGAGAAGAAGAAGAGAAAACAGGCACACTAGGGCCTCCTGCTGCTCATTTCAAATGAATTCCAGATGATTGCACGACTTTGTGTATCTGGCTTTACATGGGTAATGGGAAATCGAACCCAGGCTGTCGGACTTTGCAAGCAAAACACCTTTAACCAATGAGCCATTTCTCTAGCCCAACTTTCTTATTCTTGATCCTTTTTCTTTTTCATTCTAACTAGAAAAGATAGATAAGCAGATCTCAAGTCTCTCATACATATCTTGGCACCCAAAATTGGCGCTTACTGGATAACATAAAAATGTATAATAATTATAATATACTAAAGAAGTTTTACAGCTTTGTTTCAAAGCATATTATTATAGACAACATGCTGGAAGTGTAACATACCAAATCACATCTTTAATGCAGATGCTAAAAATAATGATGTATTTCAATGAACTACTCTATTAAATAAATACCTATGATGTGACAGATGGTGTCTACTAGCAATGACCTACAACTTGTAGTCAGTTAAGAGTGGAAACAAGAGGATGACTAAGAAACAGGAAAGTAATAATACCACACTGTAATAAGAGCTTTAAGGCATATATTGTAAGAATGTAAATAAAGATTATCTAAATCTGTCAAAGGTATTACCAAGTAAAACTACTGAACTTTGGAGGGGGAAAGGGAAGGTGGTGGGAGGGGATTATGATCACTGTCTATCCTTTATAGTCATGGAAGTTGTTAATAAAGATTGTTTTTAAAACTACTGAAAAGAAGGTATACAGGAGATTTAGCTAACCTTCAAAGAATAAGTAGGAGCTCCAAAAACACAAATGTGTTGATGGGAGGGAGTCTCCTGTCAGGAGTACCACTGAATTAAAAAACAGTGTATCAAAATATTAACAAACACCGTATTTAGGATCAAAAACAAGTGGAAGGAATGAAGTTCAGAGAGGGCACTGGAAAAAGGGCCCACTTGGCAAAAGAATAACTTTGGAATTAACTGGGTATTTTAAAGCAGGAGTATAACATGATTCTTCCATTTGTATATTAGAAATGAATTCTGTAGACATTGAAGGCAAATTAGAATATAGCAATCTTAGAAGGAAAACAGGTGACTTCTTATAGTAGTAAAAGATGAAAGAAAAATGACAAGTGGAAATAAATAAGAAATAAGGGAGAAATATTTCAAAATTCTACTTTATGTAGTAGTATTTGAGGTTCCTCAGAATTAAAGCTCCTAAATGAATGCCAGATTAAACACTATACTGCTTAAAAAAAACATGTAAATTCACTTAGTTTTTAAAGTTTATCATAGTTAAGAAACACTTTGATAAATCTACTTTTAAGTAAATCATCCATTTATAATATTAATAATTCAGTTTTCATTTAATTGTGGATCTGAGAGACTATTTAGAAAAACTGTATCACATTACATTGCCCTATCTTCACTGATGTTTTTGTTGAAATGATACAATATATAGAATATACTCTAAAATGAATCACGACAAACACATTAACTGCTAAAGCTTTGGAGATGGATATAAAAGTAATCGATCTCGGCTGGCCGTGGTGGCGCATGCCTTTAATCCCAGCACTCGGGAGGCAGAGGTAGGAGGATCATCGTGAGTCTGAGGCCAGCCTGAGACTTCATAGTGAAATCCAGGTCAGCCTGAGCTAGAGTGAGACCCTACCTCAAAAATCAAAAAAAAAAAAAAAAAAGTAATCGATCTCTCCACATTTGTATTTCAAATTTTCTTCAGTCCAAAACTTTTTTAAATTCCTAGAATGAAAAATAATATCAGTATGAAAACATTGAAATATTCTCAAGCTCCAAAACATATCTGTAATTCCAAGTTTTAAAGTTAGAATAATAAATTTTGGACTAAAAAAGAAATCAAATGACTTGCAGCTCCAAGACACAAAGAAAATGCTTGTATTCCTTAATTTATTACACTTAAGGCTGAGGCAAGCAGATCACAAATTTGAGGCTAGCCCAGACTACAGAGTGAGATTGTTCAGGAAAAAAAAAAGAAAAACTAAACCAAATTAACAAAAGAGCTACTACTTCAGAAATATTACCAAATTATTCCCTAAACTCCAAGAGAATCAAATTTTGTTTATTTTAAAGAACCTTCCATTAGTAAGAAAAAGAAATCTTCCCTGGACTCAGGTAGTTGAAAGTCCAACTTCTTGAAACAGTCAGCCACCACTCTGTCCTCACGGCCGCATGCCCGTGACCTCGCTTATGCTCTCAGTGCCTTACTGACTCTGCCCTGGCGCCAAGATCAGTAGGCAGCTGAAGGGCAATCCAAATGATTTTTTCAGTATACAACTTACTTGGGAGATTGCTTTGGCCCTTCAGTTGCCTAACTTCTTCCTCTCTTTGCTTCCCAAACACTATTATCTTCTTCCTTCTCAAGCTATTATTTTTATTGGCTTTTCCCCAAGCATTTCTATTTCCTGTGGCTAATGCAAGCTTTCCTTCCCATGACAATTATTATCTATTTTATATCTGGACTTTCACTATTATTCTTTTATTCATTTGACTTTTCCCCTCTCTTCTCCCTCATTTTCTCTCTCCCTTCTCAACTCAGAAACCCTGGAGTCAATCCTAGATTACCTTTCTCTCTTACTCTTCTCTATACCATCTCTACATTGTTGTATATCCAAAATTTTCAGTTCTCTTTCTTAGAATGTTTCATTCAGAAGCCAGACATGCCTCTCCATTTCAGCATATTATTATTTCTCATCCTGGACTATTTTTTTTTTCTTTTTCTTCTTCTTCTTATTTTTTTAAATCCCAGACTATTTCTAGTACAGTCTCCTGGGTGATCTTTTTAAAATGTATCTCACCATATTTCAAACTTAAAACCTTAGCATGGTCCCAGACTAGATATTAGATTAGATCCTGGGCCAGCAGAAAAAAAAAATATTATGAAGATCACTCTTGGGACATTCGAACAAACAGAACTCTGTTGACATTAAATTTCCTTACTGATAATATACTGTGCTTACATAAGTCCTTGCTCTTAGAAAATAATACAGAGGAAAAATAAAATTAAAATATATATTTAACTATTTAAGAAAGAGTTAAGCAAATAATTTAGGAAATAATAATACAGATAGCATAAAAGGCAAAAATACAAACATGTAACTGGCGAATGTGGGTAAAGGACAGAATAGAGTTCTTACAACTCTTCTTCCATTAGTACATTTTGGAATAGAAACATTCTGAGGGCTGGGAAGAGGGCTCAGTGCAAGCATGAGGACATGAAGACCTGGGTTCAGATCTTTGGTGTCAAGAAGTCAGGCAAGGTGGCACATCCCTATAATCCCAGCGCTAGGAAGGCAGAGGCAAGAGGGACTCTGAGACACACTGGCTAGCCAGTCTACATGACTTGTTGATACCAAGGTAAGTGAGAGATGCTGTCTCAAAAGAGTAAGCTGAAGAGCAACTGAGGAAGACCTCCAACAGTAACATATGGCCTCCATACTCATGAGGACACACATTCACACATCAACATGTCCACACATGCACATGATACGAACAATTTCTTTAATAGACTGGTAATCAGTGCAGGCTTTAGAATCAGAAAACCTGGGTAGATCTAACCACAGGTCCACTACAATTACTTTGAAGCCTAAGGGTCTGGTACACAGTAAACAACTACACAATAAATTCTTGTTATTATTGTCTCTTTGGTTAAGCTTACAATTAAGACAGTTGGAGATCTCAAGTATTCACAAATAGTGTACTATGAAATTATTTTTCTTTCCATCCCCTAAAATATCTTTCAATCAACTTCTCAAAGAATAAGAGACATCCATATTTTACCAGCCAGATAAAGCTCTGGTGTATCTACTTCTCAACAGTCATATGTATCATCTGCTGAATGCTATTCTACGGTAGCTTTACAGTCCACTAGCCAACTTCAAAATATTAAACAAGTGACTATCAAAACCAAAGTAAAAAGTAACAAAACAGAGATTCTAACATCAGCTATCAAATTACTGAAAACATCTGAACTATCTCAGATTGCTGACAGAACAATTCAAAGATGAACCATTAAAGAAACTTAATTCACCTGATAGTTTCTAAAACTCTCATTCATGACCCATTTTCCTTCACTTGTGATCTAATAGTTATTTGATTAAACACTAGCAAAATAGGAAGGTAAGATTAGCTTCTGGAGAGATAACAGTTGATTGCAAAGGAACAAAATACAGGGAAAAGAGGTTTATAAAAGATCCTCAGTATAGTCTGCCAGAACAAACTTTTTGTTAAGAAACATCAAACTTGGTGGTGACCTTGGGATGACTCAGAAGGCAACACAGGGCTGAGATGGAGTGACAACACTGAAACATCTCTATCACACCTACCAAGGCTCAGGGTCCACTGCAGAAGAGGCCACAGAAAGAACCTAAGAGCCAAAGGAAGGGTAGGACCCCTTACAACGTGCTCCTCCAGACACAAAATGGCCTGGATATCTATGAATATCTATGACCTAGTAATGCCTGACACTACCTACACAAGACCATCATAATAGGAGGAAAAGATCATGACATAAAAATTAAAAAAAGAGACTGAGAGGGGGAGGGGAAATGATGAAGAGTGGAGTTGCAAAGGGAATGGGGGGGGGATTACCATGACTTACTGTCTATAATTATGGAAGCTGTCAATAAAAAAATTAAAAAAAAGAAACATCAAACTGATTAGATGACAAGCAAAGAGAGAAGCATTATGGAAATTTCCTCTATAATCAAAACCTGTAAAGAAAAGGGTGAGCGTCAGCAATATAGCTCAGTGGTGAAGTGCTTACCTAACATGGTTATCACAAAGAGAATCTGGGGGGAGGGGCAGTAGGAAGAAAAAGAAATGGAAAATCAGAAGGCATGGTGGTACATGTCTGTCTCCCAGCACTCAGGAGACAGAGGCAGGAGGATCAGACTTCAAGGCACACCTTAGCTACATAGTGAATTAGTTCCAGGCTAGCTTGAACACATGAAACTCCGTACCAAACAAACAAAAGTCAAAATTCAAAGGGAAGGTGTAGGAGAAAGAAATGGATGATATATGAAGTACATAACTTTCTAAAGAAAAGACAGACTAGGCCAGACGTGGTGGCGCACGCCTTTAATCCCAGCACTTGGGAGGCAAAGGTAGGAGAATGGCCGTGAGTTCGAGGCCACCCTGAGGAAATTCGCAGAAGCAAGGGAAAGATTGTTAGAGCCACATGTTGGGACATTATACACAGAGACATTGCCTTCTCCCCATAACTGATGGCTACCCCCACCCACATTTCCCAACGAGGAGGGTCCCTTCAGAGGGGGGAGGACAGGGAGGAGGTTAACGATGGTACCAGCATGGCTGTATACACACTATGTACATAACTAATAATTTTTAAAAAGGCCACCCTGAGACTACATAGTGAATTCCAGGTCAGCCTGGACTACAGTGAGACTCTACTTCAAAACAACAACAACAACAACAAAAACAAAAAAAAACAAAAAAAAAAAAAGAAAGAAAATAAGAAAGACAAGACAGAATACAAAGAAATTTGACTAAAATGTTTTAAATCATATAAATCAGTTTACTGACTATTATTACTAAATAGTCAGTAAACTTAACACATAGTAGCCATACATAAAATGTCTATTAGATACTGTTAAGTTCAAGAGAATATTATATTAGAAAATATGGAATATTCATTTCAGGAGTAACACAAAATGATGACAGTTAAGAGAAAATTATTCTACTGAATTACCTTTCCTGTTTAAGAGCATATTCCAGCATTTTGATCCTCCTCACAAGGTCTTTCTTCAGGTTTTCTTGGCCCTTCCGCTCCCCCTGAAGGAAGGCGATCTGAGCCTGCGCAGGGAAGAGAACGACAAAGCTCAGGTCAGAGCGATCACCTCGCGGAGTGGGGAGGAAAGCACAGCACTTCAAGGCAACAGCTGCTCCGCACATCCATCACAATGCAACAACACAGCAGGCGTGGACTGCAGGAGGGGTAACTTAAACAAAGGACACCTATGTGCAGTTAACTTCAGACTCCCTGTGGTACAAATACAATCACAAACATATACAACATGTTGTGTGTGGCTTGCTAAAGGTCCTTTTAAACCTCTGAAAGGGTCTCTCCTTATAGTGAAAGCAGGGGACTATAATCAACAGAATTCATATAATCTTCCAAATTGTTTCATAATCTGTCTAAATTTTATGAGTGATCCTTTAACTTTATCCTAGCCCTCCCCTATAAGGAATAAATACCTTATCCTCTTGTAAGGAAAGGAACACAGAAGGAGGAAACCAGAAGCAGTGGCCTCCTGCGCAGTACCTGCCTTCCCCCAGAAGTGACCAGAGCCAGCGCTGCAACTAGACACATGCAACGCAAACAACTCTCCAGTGGAAAAGCGGACGGTGGGAAGGAGCAGGATTGAGACGCTATCCCTTCACTTAAAGAATTAAAACATCGTTGCACTGAGTGTGGTGGCATACACCTTTAATCTCAATGCTTGGGAGACCAAGGTAGGACAGCTGTGAGTTCGAAGCCAGCCTAGGGCTAGAATGAGACCCTACCTAGACAAAAAAAAAAATTCACAGTACTGCAAATATTACCTTACACAAATAACTCATAAAACCTTTATGTCAGGTCAGTCAGAAGCTCCATTTAAGGCCCCATAAGGGTAATTATTGGCTCCTCTCATCCCTAATGTTCATTATACTAACCCAGGGAGATAGAAATCAATGTTATTTGTGTATTTGCAATGCTTCCCAATCAAGTAAGCAAGAACTTCACATTTAAGGACGACATTACAACATCCCTAAAAAATCCTGAGGAATAACCAGGTGTGGTGGTACACGCCTATAATAGTGGCACTTGGGAGGCAGAGGTAGGAGGCCACCCTGAGACTACATAGTGAATTCCAGGTCAGCCTGGGCTAGAGCTAGACCCTACCTCAAAAAAAAAAAAAAAAAAAAAAAAACCACAAAAAATCCTGAGGACTGTCCAAATACATTTTATTATGTAAATCAGTAAACTTAACTCTGCTTAATTTGAATGAGAATCAACTGTATTTAATCAATACCATAACAAACATAAAATTCAACTCACTAATCTCATAACCTTCCAGATACAGACAGGTGCTATAATGCTTTTCATTTCCATTTCAACAAGCTGTTAAACTTTATATTTCAATTAAAAGGCTATTTATCTCATTGAAATAATAAAAGACTGACAGCAATTCAAAGAAGAGAAGCATCTGATATGTATCTGCAGAGGGAAAGGCAAAGATGGCCATCCATCTCTGTTCACGTTTCAGCTGTCTCAAGTGCTCTGCCATTACATCCTCTAAAATGAGATAACTACTTCACAAAGTTAAATGATAATGGTGCTTTATTTAAAGTGGATAGAAGAAGGCTGTATCATAGGAGTATGAGTCACAGGAATGCCCTGACACTCCACTACCACAGGACACTTTTGTGATATTCTAACAGAAGAGATTTAACCTGAAACCAGTCCTAAGGAAACACGGGGCACTCAAAATGAGAGTCATTGCACAGTAATTTTCATTCCATCTCTGCAAGCGTTAGTCCATAAAAGCAAAGGAAAAACCTGTTCTGGTTGAGACAGAAAACTCCAGTGCAGTGCATGAGTGTGAATCCACCTGACTACAAAAAGATGTTGGGACAAATGGCAAGACAAGAACGGGGCTGTAGATACAGAGAGTTTCTGAATTCTGATGCCGTGTGGTTACAAAGGACAGCACTTGCTTGTAGAAAATAAACACTGAGGTATTTGGTACAAGGCAACAGGCCATCAGGTTATCAGGCAACTTGCCTTATGGTTTAGTGGAAAAAAAATTCTTTGTGTATCCTCCCAATGTTTTTCAGCTCAAGATCTTTTCTTCCTTTAATTTTACTTTGATACACTAAGCCAACTTTTTAAAAATTTCATTTATTTGAGAGAGACAGGGGCAGAAAGAATGGGTACACCAGAGCCTCCAGCCACTGCAAACAAATTCCAGATGGACGTGCCACCTCGTGCATCTGGCTTACATGGGTACTGGGGAACAGAACCTGTGTCCTTGGGCTTCACATACAAGTGCTTTAACCGCTAAGCCATCTCTCCAGCCCCTGCACTAAGCCAACTTTTTACCTTTTTGTTTGTTTTGTTTTTCCTCTGTTTTTATTTTATTTTAATCCAACTTTTAAAATAAAAGATTCACTTTTTAAAAATATTTTTCAGGGCTGGGGAAACGGCTTAATGGTTAAGGTGTTTGCCTGCAAAGCCTAGGGACTCCAGTTGGATTCCCCAGGACCCACATAAGCCAGATGCATGGGGGGGGGGGGGCGCATGTGTCTGGAGGTCATTTGCAGGGGCTGGAGGCCCTGGAGCACCCAGTCTCTCTTTCTCTCTGCCTCTTCCTCTGTCTCTGTCTCTCTCAAATAAACAAACAACATATTTAAACATATTTTTGGTTATTTATTTGAGGGGCGGGGAGAATGAGAGCCTTCTGCTGCTGAAAACAAACTCCACACATATGCACTATTACTTTGTGCATCTGGCAGTAAGTGGGTACTGGGGAATCAAAGCAAGGAGTCTTCAGGTTTTTTGTAAGCAAGCACCTTTAAACCTCTGTGCCATCTCTCCAGCCCTTAAATACAAAATTCAATCTTAACTCAAAAGCAAGCACATCATACACAACCGAAAAACCTGGAAGCACTAATAATAAGTTAGAATCAAGACAAAGGTATCTATTTTCAACATAATCATGTAACAGTGCTAGAGGTGCTGAGCAATGCAATTCAGACAGGTAAGAATAGACTATAAAAATAGAAAAAGGGAATATCATTTGCAAATAATATGAGTGGATACTATGAAGCCCAGAAAAACAGGTATCAAGAGTTATCAAAAAAAAAATGTACCGCTGGGCGTGGTGGCGCACACCTTTAAACCCAGCACTGGGGAGGCAGAGGTAAGAGGATCACTGTGAGCTCAAGGCCACCCTGAGGAATTCTAGGTCAGCCTGAGCTAGAATGAGACCCTACCTCGGAAAAAATATATATATACATGCTTTCCTAAGGGGAGGAGGACATGAACTAATGGAAAAAAACACACAAAGGACACGTAGACAGAAGGAAATACAAAAGAAAACTCAAAATTAAAATATATTAAAAAGATGTTCAAGCCGGGCATGGTGGCGCATGCCTTTAATCCCAGCACTTGGGAGGCAGAGGTAAGTGGATCGCTGTGAGTTCGAGGCCACCCTAAGACTATATAGTAAATTCCAGGTCATCAGCCTGAGCTAGACCGAGACTCTACCTCAGACCGCGCCCCCCCCCCCAAAAAATGTTCATTCTCCAGTAAGAGAACTATCAACTAAAGTTAAATACTCCAGGTGTGGTGGCACACATCTATACTCTCAATACTGGGAAGTGAAGGAAGGAAAACAGAGAGTTTAAGGTTAGCCTGGACTATACACTAAGACCCTTTTTCAAATGAATAAGCATATTAATTCATTCATTAATGTGAATCGTATTTCCCTTTGTCCCTAGACAAATAATATTCCATAATTTAATAATATAGTGTTGTTTAGGCAAGCCTGGACCACACAGTAAGAGCCCAACTCAAATAACAACAATAAATGTTGGAGAGCAGGCATGTGTGTGATATGGTAGCAGTGAATCAGTTTAATACCAGTTTCCGTGGGCAGTCTCTATTAAGTCTATCAATGCACATACTCTTTAAACTAGCAATTTCAAAATGGTATCCTTCAAATACATTTGCACATATGTGAAATGATACACTACACACAGGCAAGACTGTACATACGTACAACCCAGATGCTCATCCACAGAGGAACGGTCAAATAGATCATCAGTACACCTGAAGGAAAATTAAGACTGAACTAAGACTATGAGGAAAGTCTAAGAATACCAGTTTCTTAAATCTTTTTTCTCGGGAAAACTTAACTTGAAACAAAAATCTTAGAACACACATTGCTATACATTGAAACTACTTCCTTTTGCAAAACTAACTTGAGTCTAAAACATAGTAACTGGTACAAATTTCACAATAAAGACTAAATCCCAGCTAAATAACCCCCAGGATGGCAATATAATATTATCTGAATTGGATTACTTAATTAAAAAGGAGCACAGTGTCCTCTCCTTCCACACTGAGAGAGGGTTTTTTGTTTGTTTGTTTGTTTGTTTGTTGCCATTGCAGAAGCTGGACTGGCTAATCATACACACCTATAACCCAAGTCCTGTGGGGAGCAGAGAGAAGAGAATTGTTAGGGCCTCTGGTGAGCCAATCTGACCACACAACAGCAGCTCAGGGTTCAGTGAGAGACTCCGTTTCACAGAAACAAGTAGAAGACTAACAGTAGAGGACACCTGATGTTTCACACACAGATACATGTGCACACACACGTCATATACTATACATACCACATTCTATGAAAAGAAATTGGGAAAACTACAGAATTTGGGTAAGTTAAGAAAATATCTTTTGTTAGAAATGTTTAAAAATCAAGCCAGGTGTGGTGGCACACACCTTTAATCTCAGCACTTGGAAGGCAGAGGTAGGAGGATCACCACGAGTTCAAGGCCACCCTGAGACTATATAGTGAGTTCCAAGTCAGCCTGGGATAGAGTGAGACCCTACCTTGAAAAACCAAAAAAAGAAAAAAAAACAAATCACACATCAACATTCTGCCAAGTATTTTATAAGTACATATATACATGAAAATGGGATGTTATTTTGAAAAATAACTTGGAATTATCAAGAGAAACTTCCACGATGCTTTGTAAGTTTTTCCACATGGTATATTGTGATGGTTAATATTGTCAACTTGGCCATCTAGAATCATCTAGGAGAAAAACCTCCAGGCATGTCTGTGAGGAAGTTTCCAGATTAAAATCACTAGGTGGATATTTTAGCATTTAGTCTACAAGTTAACAGGAAGTTTATGTTTATTGTTATTATTGTTTTTGTGATGCTAGGGATTAAACTTAGGGCCTGTGCATAGGCAAGTGTTCTCACTGAACTATATCCCCAACCCCTAGGAAATTTATTATTTATTTATTCACTCATTCACATATTCATTTTTGTGGTGCTGGGGATTAGTGGGTATGCCAGGCAAGCTCTCAATCCACTAAGTTACATCCCTAGTCTCAGGAAGTTTGTTTTTATATTGTATTTGATTCTTATTTGCTAAAAGGGTATATACAGGATGGGCATACCTAATCTGAAACTTTTGGAGGACCATGACACATCTCAGGTTCTGGATTTTCGGATGGGAACTGTTCAACCACTGAAATCAACATAAGTCTTCAATAGCAGCTACAAAACTTAAAACATCTAGTCCCAGGCACTGCAGATAAAGTAGGACTCAATTTGTATAAGAAACATAAATCTTAGCCGGCGTGGTGGCGCACGCCTTTAATCCCAGCATTCAGGAGGCAGAAGTAAGAGAATTGCTGTGAGTTCGAGGCCACCCTGAGAATACATAGTGAATTCAGGTCAGCCTGTACCAGAGTGAGACCCTACCTTGAAAACCCCCCCCCAAAAAAAAAAAGAAAGAAAGAAAGAAAAAAGAAAAAGAAACATAAATCTTCTATTTCTAAGCCAGCTCATCAATATGCACACTATCTAACAGAAAATTCAAATACTTGAAATGTAGCACTTAATTTGCTGAAACATCTGTCGTTTGCTTGTTCCCGAGGTGGGGCGGTAGGGTCTCACTCCAGCCCAGGCTGTTCAGGAACTTGTTCTCCCTGGAGTCCCAGGCTGGCCTCTGACTCACAGCGATCCTCCTACCTCTGCCTCTAAGTGCTGGGATGTGCCACCACGCTCAGCTTATTGAAACATTTTAAACAAGCTTAAAATGTTTAAAATGTTTTTAAGGGTTAGAATTCAATACGTGGATGAGCAGGAAGAGCACACCCGGCATTCTCCTCTGGAGTCCACGTGCACACGATAGGGCATAAGCACCTATAACACACAAATGCATACATCCCACACAGTACGCCCAGCACACCACATGTACACGCTACACAGAGACACACACAAAAATTTTATGAGAGAATTCAAATTTGAACTTTACAAAAAGTGTATTAAAAAATACACAAAATGCCAGTTGGATACTTTATTAGTCATTTGTTATGAAAGGTAAAATGTATTTGCTTTGATGAAACTCCAAAATAAAGCATTAGAGAACTTGACTAATTTATGGTTCTCATTTTTAAATTTGAACATAAACTTACACATAGAGCTATGATGTCAGCAATATAGTTTACTTAAGCTATCAAGTTGCAAGGATTACATTATATCTTAATGCCTCCCTTTGAAACGCTTCAGATACTTATGTTCTTTTATATGGGTAGCTACTCAGTTCTCTCTAGCACGTAATTATTGCCTCCAGCCCTCTCTTAAAGACAGTGTCATTCCTCGGTGACATTTAAAGAACTTGTTATAAAAAAACATAAGACTGTCTGGATTCCACTGCCAGAGTTTCTGATTCAGCATATCTGGAGTGAGGCCAGAGAACCTACATTTCTACCAAGTACCCCAGGTGATGATAATGCAGCTGATCTGAGAGCCAATGACTTTCAGGATCTGAGGCACAGTTAGAAAGCCACACATGAAAAATAAAAAATAAAAAAATAAAAATAAAAAAAAAACATGCCACTAAAGAGTAAGGAATAAAACTGTCCCTAAGCCCTAGCTCTTTCCTCCACAAGTATGGACCTTAAACAGGCCCACAAGCTGATAGACAAGTACATGCTAGCATTTTGAATCTCTTCCAAATTCCTTATTTATGACTGTATTTTTAGCAAGCTCCCGATAAGGAAGTAAAAGCTACCAACATGTTTCAGTCCAGTCATATGTATGGGAATGCCTACTACCCACTAGTTTAAACTGTTGTTAAAGAGAATATAGAAAAGAAAAATAACATCAAGTTATAGCTGGCATGGTGGCACATGCCTACAATCCCAGCACTTAAAGAGGCTGAGGCAGGAGGACCCTGAATTCAAGGCCAGATTGGTCTACATGACAAGTTCAAGACAATCTGCGCTACATAGTAAGACTCTCAAAAAAAGTTCTCCTCACAATGCACTTCTAATCTAATCACCAAGAGAAAAGTTAAGACAAAAGAGTGCCGTCTTCTCATGAAGATTCAGTGACACAGACAAGTATTCACATTGGCTGACGTAACAGTGTTAAGTGACCCTATTCCTTGTGCCCAGGAGTTACTGGCACTGGGACCAATGTGATGGTGCACTCCTGCAGCCCCATCCCTCAGCAGATGAGGGAGGAGGATCATGAGTTTAAGGTGAGCCTGAGCTACAGAAAGACTGACTCAAAACTCAAAACAAAACAAATTAAAAAAAATTAGAAAAAAAAAACACAGCTCACAGTTCAGTGGAAGAAATAAGCACATGCCTTTAGTCCCAGTACTAGGGAGGCTGAGACAGAAGGATTACCTTGAGTTCAAGCCTGGGACTACAGCGTGAATTCCAGGTCAGCATGAGCTAGAGTGAGACTCTGCCTCAAAACAATTAAAACAGAGGCAGAGGTAGGAGGATCACCACAAGTTCTAGGCCACCCTGCGACTACATAGTGAATTCCAGGTCGGCCTGAGATAGAGTGAAACCCTACCTCGAAAAACCAAAAAACAATTAAAACAAAAAATTTAAAAATAAATAAATAAAATATAGCAGACTATTTAACTTTGGAGATACACATAGCATTGATGTTCAACTCAAAAATGGATCTTTAATTTGGTATCTGTGGCTAGCTTTATCTTTCAACAAACTAGTAAGTTTTCTAAAATCTTTCTTTAAAAGGTCAACCTGGACCACAGTGAGAAGACCCTGCTTCAGAAACACAGGGCTGGAGAAATGGCTCAGCAGTTGAAGGCACTTGCCTGCAAAGCATGACAGCTTGGGTTGAGTTCCCCAGTTCCCATGTGAAGCCAGATGCACAAAGAGGCACATGCGTCTGAAGCTTGTCTGTAATGGCAGGAGGCCTGGGGTGCCCTTTCTCACTCTCTTTCTTACGCCCTCTCTGCTTGAAAATAAATAAGTTTTTTAAAAGTTCTACATACTCTACATACACACACAAAGTTCCTATACTGTTTTTAGTTAAGTATATAACAATTCTGTTCAGATGACACATTCCTTCTGAAATGATACAGGAAATAATACTGCATTTTTTATAAAGAAATCCCCTCATCACCATACATATGATTACAAATACAGATTTTTCCTATTGTAGTCATGTGACTTAGGTGTCCTCCATAAGCTCATGTGTTCTGAATGCTGGGTCCCCAGCTGGTGGCAATTCGGGAACTAGAGCCTTGCTGGAAAAGTTGTTGAGGGTGGCCTTATATGGGTGTTATGGCCAGATTCCTTTTGCCAGTGTGGCCAGGTGCTTTGTGTCAGCAACGAGAAAGTAACTTTAATACTTAGACAGAAAATGCTCAACAACCCAAATTCTCATATAAAGCACTGAATTAAATACACCCACATCATCACCTTATTACAGCATATAAATAGCCTTATATCATAAGTGGGTTTTTTTTATGAGTTTAAGAAGTTCTCTCAGGCTTTCAACTAATCAGTTCGTCCAGTACATCCTACTTTTTTCTTTTCTTTTTAAGTATTTTATTTATTTGCTAGAGAGAGAGAGAGAATGGGTGCACTAGGGCCTTCAGCCATTGCAAACAAACTCCAGACACATGTGCCACCTTGTGCATCTTGCTTACATGGGTCCTGGGGAATCAAATGTGGGTCCTCTGGCTTTGCAGGCATGTGCCTTAACCTCTAAGCCATCTCTCCAGCCCACATCATATGACCCTTATATCTTCTCAAGGGTGGAAAGTTTCATTTAAAAATGTATGTAGCCGGGTGTGGTGGCGCACACCTTTAATCCCAACACTGGGGGGGGGGGGAGCAGAGGTAGGAGGATCACCGTGAGTTCAAGGCCACCCTGAGACTACATAGTGAATTCTAGGAACCCTACCTCCAAGTAATAATAACAATAATAAATAAAAACGTATGTATAGGGCTGTAAAGATTGTTCAACAGTTAAAGGAGCTTCCTGAACAAGAATAATGGTCTCAGGGAGCCTGAGACCACCGAGTTCCATTTCCCAGAGCCTATGTAAGTAGCTGGGTGAGCCAGGCACACCTGTAACCCCAACCTTGTAGGGAGCAGAGAACAGAGAATCACTGGAGTTCATGGACAGCAAGCTTCAGGATCAGAAAGAGACTCTATCACAAGAAAACAAAAGGCAGGTGAGTGATAGACAGGGACACAGGATGATCTTTTCTGGCCAGCACAGGGCGAGTACCCAGGATCTGCACCAACACCACATGTGGGTGCATCTCACACACAAACACACACACACACGCGTGTAGTTGGGTGTGGTGGCTCATGCAGGAGGCTGAGGGAGGACTGCTGTAAGTTTGAAGCCAGTCCGGTCTACAGTATGAGTTCCAGGTCAGCCTCGGCTAGAGTGACACCATGCTTCAAAAAAAAATCAACATGTGTGCCTGTGTGCAGCCATATGTGGTGGTAGAGAACTGTGATCCTGGCACTTGGGAGGTAGAGACAGGAGGATCAAGAAGTCAAGGTCATTTTGACTATATGGTGAGGTCAAGGCCAACGTGGACTACATGCAACCCTGTCGTAAAAAAAAACAAAATATGCTACCTTACCAACTACCAGGCAAGATGTGCTCGCTGATACAATAAGTGGCATATAACTATAATGGGTGGGGGTAGCCAACTACTTTCGGATTGGATTTGAAACATGCTGTACAAGAAGTGAGTCATGCCTGGTACTTCAAACTTGGTCGAAAGGCCATGGCTAGGGAGGCGACAGGCCCTACAGGAAAAGCTGCTATGGATGTTTTGCTCCAGAGATACCCTGTCCCTGGCAAACTCCTCTCTAAATATTATGCTGTGGCCACAGATCAGTGTGGCTCTCACTTTCGGTGAGAGAAGCTTTCTGCAGTAGGCAACAGTTGCTACAGAGACTAAGTGACTGTTGGGTGCTGAGCCCTAAAATGGACATCTATATTAACCCTCTATGGTGCAGGGAAATACTGCAGGAGAGAGGGCAGAAAGGAAAGTCAGAGGAAGGAGACAGTGTTGTCTCCTGCGCCTGACCTGGCTGCTGTACCCATGAACTCACAGCGGCGGTAACCAGCTGCATAAGATTGGCCCAGCCACAGTCTGTCAGGGACGAGGAAGGGGTTTAGCCCTCCTTGAAGAGCTTGTACTGGAAGTTAGTGGTTGTGGGGGGAAGAGGAGACATTTTATTCAGTGGCATAGCCACTGGCAAGTTACTCATTCTCAAGTAAATAACCTCTCACCCATGCTCATGAGAGCAATCCTAATTAAACTCATTGACTCACCTACAGACAACGAAAAAGACATGCAAATAGAAGGGAGCTGGCTGGGAAAAAAAAGGGGAATCAATGGGAGTGAGGGGGACAGAAGGGCATGATGGGAGGTAAATATGACTGTAACACATCATATACATATGATAGTGTAAGAACAAAATAGAAATTTAAAAAATAAAGTAAAAGTTGTACATTTATGTATATACACACATAAGGAAGAAAAGAATATCAATCAAGACATGAATACCTATGGATATATACAGTGTAACACACTAAGATATTCAAAATGCTAATATTCATATGTAACTACTGTTTTTATTTTATTTATTTGACTGGGGGGGGAGGAATAGACGTGCCAGGGCCTCCAGCCACTGTGAACAAACTCCAGATGCACGCACCACCTTGTGCATCTGGCTTATGTGGGTTCTGCGGAACTGAACCTGGGTCCTTTGGCTTTGCAGGCAAGCGCTTTAACTGCTGAGCCACCTCTCCAGTCCAGTACTACTGTTTTGAAAGCCACAGAGAAGATACCCTATTAAGGTCTTCAAGAGGCCAAGACTCAATACAAAGGCTAAAAATGCGTAAGTCCAACTCAGCACCATGTATTTGCATCTTAAAGGTCAAAGGCAACAGCTAAAAATTTCATTGATTAAAAGCAACATGAGTTTATTTATACAAATGCCTGCCCTATCACCACCAAAGAAAATGAAATTATTAGTAATAGTGTTGGAAGAAAATATATATATAAGGACTAAGAATATAAAAGCTTTTAATCAGAAAAATAACAAAATGTCAATTTTGGTTATAGCTTGCAGCTACGAATAAGTCTACCAAATGTTCTATACCAAACAATCATTAAGCTGACTTAGAAAATGCTTCAACCCAAACAAAAATGATTCATCAAATGAAATAAATCATTTATTTAAAGTTGAAAATAGTGTATTAACTTACAGACTAGGAGTATGTATAAAAACTATGACTCTCAGTGATAATATAACTCAGAGAAAATAAGGGTCCGACACAAAGACCTGTTTGCCTGGCTGGCTTTCTAGCTTGCACTGGTTCAATCTTTCCTTGCCATGCCCCATTCCTGCCTTTTTTCTTTTTCTTTTGGTTTTTTGAGGTAGGGTCTCACTAGCTTAGGCTGACTTGGAATTCACTAGGTAGTCTCAGGATGACCTCAAACTCACAGCGATCCTTCTACCTCTGTCTCCCGAGTGCTGGGATTAAAGGCATGTGCCACCACACCTGGATCGTGTATGCCCATGCCATTATGTGTTGGAAGTATGTAATATGTGTTTTGTTTTTACAGGACTCACAGGTAGTAGAATGTCTTGAGTTTCAGAAGAGACTTTGAATTTTATACTTTTTTTTGAAAATGTATTTGTTTGCAAAGAGAGAGAGAAAGGGAGAGAATGGGCATGCCAGGACCTCCTGACACTGCAAACTCCAGATGCATGCACCACTTTGGACATCTGGCTTTACATGGGTCCTGGGGAATTGAACCCTGGCCATCAAGCTTTTCAAGCCAGCAGCTTTAACTTCTAAACCTGAATCTCTCCAGCCTGAATTTTAGACTTCTGAACAGTGCTGGGACTGGTAAAACTATAGGAACTTTTAAAGTTGGACTGAATGCATTTTACATCATGAGATGGCCGTGAGTCTATGGGGAATAGGGGCAGAACACAGTGGTGTACAATGTAAACCCGTCCCCACAGCCTCATATTTGTGCTTGAGCCTTATACTTAACCCCCAGCTAGTGAGAACCTTGGGAGGTGGAGCCTTGCTGGAGAAGGCATGTGACTGAGGGTGGAGCCTCGGGGTACCACAGCCCAGCCCCAAGTCCAGTCCCTATTCAGATCCCTCCTTCCTGCTGCTGTAAAGAGGTCAGCCATGCTTTCCCCGTCATGATGAAGCTTTCCCACAAAACTGTGCACAGCAATATCCCCTTCCTTCCCTAACCTGCTTCTGTGTGGGTGTTTGTCCTGGCTAAGAGAAGGTGACTGCTACAGGTTTCATAAAGTACCCCTTGTAAACAAGTCTTCTACAGGATTTTGTTTATGTCTGTGCTCCAAGTGAAGCAATCCATCTTCAGGTAAGATCCCGATTTTGCCTGCCTCGGGCCTTTTGTGCCCTTCTCCTGTCCTTACATGCCCTTTTCTTTTCACATTCTACCCAATGTCCAAGACTAAATAGACTCAGCTCACAGTGATCTCTTCCTTGAAACCCAAGAATACATTATTTTCTACTTGAAAGCAAAACAAAAATCCTCTATAAGTAGCATTTTACTACTTTGTAGAATTTATCACAATCTACTTTTCATTTCATTAGCAAATTACAATGCAGAGTGTTTTAAAATTCCCCTGAGATAATGTATGCTCTTAAATATTTATGTTTAAAAGAGTTTACAAAGGCAGAATTTTCCAGGTCAATCTACCAAAGCATTCTGATCAAGACGGTAGGACTCAGAGCAAATTAGGGAACAGAAAAATAAATTTAAGTAGAAGAAGAAGGAGAACAGTGGTGGCACAGGAGGGTTGCTATGGGTTCAAGTCCTGCTGGGCTACATACCAGTTCCAGATCAACCACCAATACAGAGCAAGAGCAACCTCAGAAAGGAGAAAAGGGGTGGGGGCCTGGCAAAGCAGAAATGGCAATACTTGAAGATAAGCTAATAAATACAAATCCTAAAGGCACTTCAGAAGAGAAAGAGACTAACCAACATGGTTACAAAACAGTCACCCCTGATTGTAAGCAAGAGGGTTAAAAAATGTACTTTTCAAAAGCATTTCATTACCAATAAATGCTTCTCCAGTGAAAATAAGGAGGGGAGAAATGCAAAGAAGTATGGAACCAAGTCAATAATAAGCAAATATGTTGTTACACATTTGAACGGCATGAATGAATATTTTAACAACCCTGTATAGCATATTCCAACCATTACAATCTCCTATAACAGGGGACTGCAGAGATGGCTCAGCCATTAAAGGTCCTTGCTTACAAAGTCTGTCAGCCTGTGTTAGATGTGTGTCCAGCATGTGTGTCCAGCACCCATGTAAAGCCAGATACAAAGCAGCGCATGGATGGCACATGTGTGGTGTGCACAACACATAAAGTGGTAAGTAAATTTAAATAAATATTAATGAAAAATTAGAATAAAGTATTTATTTATTTGCACTGGGGGGGGTGTATATATGGGCACACCAAGGTCTCTTGATGCCACAAACACATGCCATTCTGGCTTTATGTGGGCAACTGGGGAATTAAACCTGAGCCGGCAGCTTTTGCAAGCAAGCATCTTTAGCCACTGAACCATCTCTCTCATCCTGAAAAACCTCTTAAAAGAACACACATTTGATAACTCTTCTCTATAGTCTGATCATTGATCCTTTATAATTTTCATATAATTAGTCTTTTTTTTGTTCATTATTTATTTATTTATTTATTTGAGAGTGACAGAGAGAAAGAGGCAGACAGAGAGAGAGAGAGAGAGAGAGAGACAGAATGGCGCACCAGGGCTTCCAGCCACTGCAAACGAACTCCAGACGCTTGCGGCCCCTTGAGCATCTGGCTAACGTGGGTCCTGGGGAATCAAGCCTCGAACCGGGGTCCTTAGGCTTCACAGGCAAGCACTTACCGCTAAGCCACCTCTCCAGCCCTAATTAGTCTTTATGTACCATTTTTGTTTTGCTTTTGCCTTTTCTTTTTGAAGTCACGGCAATCCTCCTACCTCTGCCTCCCGAGTGCTAGGATTAAAGGTGTGCACCACCACACCCAGCTGTGCTTTTGCCATATATATGTATATGGCTGAGAGAGAGAAAAAGAGAGAGACAGAGAGAATGGGCACACCAGGGCATCGTCCTGCTGCAAACAAACTCCAGATACTCGCACTATTTTGTGCATCTGGCTTTACGTGGGTGCTAGGGAATTGAACCCAGGCTGTCATGCTTTTAAAGCAAGTACCTTAACTTCTGAACCATCTCTCTAGCCCTGCTTTTGACTTCCTTTCTTTCTTTCTTTCTTTCTTCCTTTCTTTCTTTTTTTGGTTTTTCGAGGTAGGGTCTCACTCTGGCTCAGGCTGACCTGGAATTAACCATGGAGTCTCAGGGTGGCCTCGAACTCATGGTGATCTTCCTACCTCTGCCTCCCTAGTGCTGGAATTAAAGAAGTGTGCCACCACGCCCTAAGGCAAGGTCTCAAGTAGCCCATGTTGGCCTCAAACTTGTTACTGGATCCAAAGATGATCTCGAACTCCTGTTCTTCCTGCTTCCACCTCCCAAATGCTAGGATTATTGCCATGGCACAACCATGTCTGGCTCCATTATTCTTGGTTTATCAAGTTCATTAGACTCAATAAATGTCTGCTAACTCAAACATAATTTCAGAACTGGGGAGAGCGCTCAATAATTAAAGGCACTTGACTGCAAACCCTGGCAATCCAGGTCTGATTCCCCAATAACCACATACAGCCAAATGCACAAAGTAGAACGAGTCTGGAGTTTATTTGCAGCAACAAGAGGCCCTGGCACGCCCATACTGTCTCTCTCTCTTGTTCTCTGCTCGTAAATAAAATATTAAAAAATATAATTCCATGGGCTGGAGGGATGGCTCAGCAGTTATGCTTGCCTGCAAAGCCAAAGGACCCAGGTTCGATTCCCCAGGACCTATGTTAGCCAGATGCACAAGGGGGTGTATGCATCTGGAGTTCATTTGCAGTGGCTGGAGGCCCTGGAGTGCCCATTCTCACTCTCCCTCTTTCTCTGTCAAATAAATAAATATTAAAAAGGGTGGATTTAAATTTATATACATATACATACATACACACGTATATATACATACATCTATATATAATTCCAGATGGCATCACTTCAGCTATATCAAATTTAAACTATATGTTCTATATGAAATATTCAAATAATCTTTTCCTAAAATTAAAGAAAATCAATAGTACAAATCTTTGTTTTAGTTCCCAACATGTTTTGAACTTCGTTTAGTAATGCAAATATAGAATAGAGATAGGCTAGCAGGGTATGGTGGCTCACGCCTTTAATCCCAGCACTTGGGAGGCTGAAGTAGGAACACTGCTATGACTTCAAGGCAAGCCTGAGACCACGGACTGAGTTGCAGATCAGCCTATGCTAGAATGAGACCCTACATCAAAAACAACAACAAAAACAAAAGAACAGGGATAGGCTACACTACAATTCTATTTCCAATGTCATTTAGAGAGCTCTTGTTGCTTTGCAGACCAAAAGCCGGGTATTTGATTTCCTATTTATCTCAGCAATGCTGATGAGAAACAATGATAACACCAGGCTTTTCCACTGTGACTTACAAAGTACTTTCTACCTCTACTATTAGAATCATGTATCCTGTTAAGACTTTCACAGTTGTAGCACAAGATAGGAACCAAATGGATTCCCAAAAGGCATTCAGCAAAATTCAATGTGTAGTCATTTTAAAGCTTATTTTACCGCCTAATGGTGGCAAATTATTTACCTTAGCTAAACTTTCATTTTTTATTAGTAAAAACAGAGACAATACTCCCAAACTCACAGTGTTATTACTAAGACTAAGCACATAATGTATATAAATAGTTCTAGAACATTTTGGTATTGAAAACATCTGGTATGCCCAAAACTTAGGGCCATACTCCTGAAAAGACACAGTATGGAATGCCATAATTCTAACCATTGAGGTCCCACAATGATCAAAATCCTAAAAATGTAATTCTTGAAAGAAACAATTTTAAAAATTCTTTTAACAGGGTGGGCGTGGTGACGCATGCCTTTAATCCCAGCACTCACTCGGGAGGCAGAGGTAGGAGGATCACGAATTCAAGGACACCCTAAGACTACATAGTGAATTCTAGGTCAGCCTGAGCTAGAGAGGGAAACCCTACCTCGAAAAACCAAAAAAATAAAAATAAAAAATAAAATTCTTTTAATAAAGATGTTTACCTTTTGGGCTGGAGACAGAGCTCAGTGCATAAAGGAACCGCTGTGCAAGCTGAGTCCGGAGTCCCAAGCCCTATTCAAACACTGGAAGCCGTGGTGAACTTCTGTAATCACAGTAGCTATAGGTGAGATGGGAAACAGAATTTCCAAAACCTCTCAACCCAGCTAGCCTGGCAGACACAAGGCCGCGAACAGGCACAATAAAAGACTCCAGTTCAAGAGGTGAAGGTGAGGACCAACCCCACAAAGTTGTCTTCTGCCTTCCCCACACCCACACATGCACGCATCACATACACATACATACACACATTGAAAAATACAACATGTCTACCTTCTTATAAAGGAATTTACTTGAGAAACACAAGAACATGTCAGAATACTTCACAGACTACATAATAAAATTGGCAGCAGCACATATTTTGTGAATATTAATATTCAGGTATACTATTGTCAGGTGAGTAAAAGTGTTATGAATATACAAATTGCATTCTTACAGGAACAGATCAATAAACCAAATAAAGAAATGCAAATTAATTTAATTGGAATTTCTATATATCCAGTATCATTTACAGTCATTTGAAATGCCACAATGGATAATATGTCTTTTGATGAAATCAATGAAAAGCCATAAGGGCTCTAAAACTCCACCAAAAAAACTCTTTGATCTGATAAACACTTTCAGGAAAAAAGCAAGACACAAATTCATGTAGAGAAATCAGCAGCTATTTCACAAACTAATAATGAACATGTAGCAAAAGAATTAAGAAAAACAATTCTATTCGTGTTGTGTTTTAAAAAAAGATAAAATGCCTATACACCTTCTGAAACAAATGGTGCTAGGAAAACTGGTAGAAAAAAAAAAAAGCATAAAACTAGGTCCTTCTCTGTCACCGTGTACAAAAGTCAACTCAAAATGGATCAAAGACAAGATACCCTGAACGGTAAGAGGAAATCACGTGGAGAGTATTCCAGATTGTGGGCACAGGAAAGGACTTCTGAAAGGGACTCACTAATCAAGAAAAAAGAATGAAAATTGACAAACAGGATTACATGGCATTGAAAGCTTCAGAAGGAATGCAGAGATGGCTCAGCAGTTAGAGGCACCTGCTTGCAAAGCCTTAATGGCCCAGGTTTGATTCTCCGGCGCCCACGTGAAGCCAGATGCAGAGGGGTGCATGCATATGGGGTCTGCAGTGGCAGAAGAGCACGGTGTGCCTATGCTAACTCTCTCTCTATGTCTGTCTGGGGCCCCTTAAAAAAATTATTCATTTGAGGTAGAGACTGGCAGAGAGACACAGAGAGAGAGAGAGAGAGAGAGAGAGAGGGAAAGAATGGGGTTCTTCCAGGGCCTTTAGCTACTGCAAATGAACTCCAGACACATGCTCCACCTTGTGCAACTGGCTTACATGGGTCCTGGGGAATCAAACCTGGGTCCTTTGGCTTTGCAGGCAAGTGTCTTAACTGCTAAGCCATCTCTCCAGTCCTATCCCCCCTCCCACTGTTTTCAAATAAAGATACTTTTACAAAGGAAGTACAAATGGCCAATAAATATATGGAGAACGATTCAACATCCTTAGCCATGAGGAAAATGAAAATCAAAACTGCACTGAGCTTCTCTCATTCCAGTCAGAATGGCTGTCACCAAGACAACAAACAACTGCTTGAGGAGGAGGAGGAGAAAGATTTTATACACTATTGGTGGGAATGTAAAGTAGTGCAGGCGGCAACTATGGAACCTCTGAACTGGCCCCTCCAAAGAACTAACACTAGAACTGGCCAGATCCAGCGGGGACACGTCGAGATGTGCGTGTACAACTGAAGGGATCCATCAGCTTACAACTGCACGGCCATGTTCACTGCAGCTTCACAATGACAAGATAATGGAATTATCGTAACATCTATCAATAGATGAATGGCTAAAGAAAATGTGATATACATACCCACCATGTGCACATATCCACATAATACTTTTTATTCAACCAACCACAAAGAACAAAATTATGTCACTACAGTAATATGGATGGAAATGGAAACCATGTTAAATGAAGAAAGCCACACCAGAAAGACAAACATCACGTTTTCTCTCATATGAGGATGATAAGAATATAGATTTAAAAATCTCTCTCAAAAGTATATAAGTAGAAATAGAACTATTTGGGGGAAGGAAGAGAACTACAGGAGGCAGAGTAATAGAGGGGCAAATATGAGCAAAGTAATGACACACACATGAATATAGCATATGAAAGCCTTCATTTTGTACAATGAAAACAACTTTTAGAAAACTTAAAAAGAGGTCAGCACTCAGAGATAAGTTTTACCTATCACAAATGCAGATAAACAGGTGGAAAAAAACCTTCTTATTTACCCTTCTGCCCTTCCCCCCAACCCGTGTGTGCATCCAGTCTATATAGCCTGGTTTGGCCATGAACTCAAGATCCTTCTGCCTCAGCCTCTGGAGTGCTAGGATTAAATATTAAGGCATTCACCATCACATCTAGGTAAATCTCAATATTTTATTGAAATATTTTATTTATTTTCAAAGACAGAGAGAGAACTAAAGAGAAAGAGAACAGGAAAGAGTGTGAGGATATGGGCATGCCAAGGATTCTTGCCACTGAAACAAATACCAGATATATGTGCCACTTTGTGCATCTGGCTTTACATAGGCACTGGGGAATGGAACCCAGGATAGCAGGCTTTGGTAGCAAGCACCTTTAACCTCTGAGTTATCTCCCTAGCCCTAAATCTCAGTATTTTTATATACATGCACAATGTTAATCAAGTCAACTTGTGATAATGCACTTGCAAAACAAATTAGAATTCTCTAAGTCTTTGCACAATTTATACCTCCAGTCATGAAAATGACATAAAGATGAAACACATTAACACAGCAATTATCAATGTATATATTGGATACACATACATATTCATATAATGCTGATAAATTAAAATATAAATAATCAAAAAAGAAAAATTTGAAAGCCAGGTATGGTGTTATATTTCTGTAACCCCAGTACTTCAGAGGCTGAGGAAGACAATTCCAAGCATGAGGCCAACCTAGGCTTAGACAAGAAGATCCTATTTCAGAAAAACAAAAGGAAAAGAAGATTCAACATATGAAAAAGGATATGAGAGAGAGAGATTATGGGCAATGTCACAGACATGATCCATAAGAGCAGTCACAATGATTAACTACATTTAATCTGTAACAATAATTAACGATATTTTAAAATGTCATATTGTAGTGAATATTACATAAATAAAATAATGCTATAAAATGTTTAGCTGGGCATGGTGGCACACGCCTTTAATCCCAGCACTTGGGAGGCAGAGGTAGAAGGATCGCCATGAGTTCTAGGCCACCCTGAGACTACATCATGAATTCCAGGTCAGCCTGAGCTAGAGTGAGACCCTACCTCGAAAACCAAAAAAAACAAGGGTTGGAGAGATGGCTTAGCTGTTAAGCGCTGGCCTGTGAAGCCTAAGGACCCCAGTTCGAGGCTCGATTCCCCAGGACCCACGTTAGCCAAATGCACAAGCTGGTGCATGCATTTGGAGTTTTTTTTACAGTGGCTGGAAGCCCTGGTGCACCCATTCTCATTCTCTCTCTCTCTCTCTCTCTCTCTCTCTCTCTCTCTGTCTGTCTCTCTCAAATAAATAAAGAAAAATAAGCAATTTTTTTTAATTTTAAATAGAAAAACAAAAGATAAACTGGAGTCTCCCAAGAAATGAAGCAAAAGGGGCTGGAGATATGGCTTAGCGGTTAAGGCACTTACCTGCAAAGCCAAAGCCAAAAATCAAGAGATAAACTGGATTCTCCCAAGAAATGAGGGAAAAGGGGCTAGAGGGATGGCTTAATGATTAAGGCACTTGCTTGCAAAGCCAAAGGACCTAGGTTCAACTCCCTAGGATCCACGTTAGCCAGATGCACAAGGGGGTGCACGCATCTGGAGTTCGTTGGCAGTGGCTGGAGGCCCTGGCACGCCCATTCTCTTTCTCTCTCTCTCCCTCCCTGCCTATTTCTCTATCTATCTCTCTTTTTCAAATAAACAAATAAAAATAAAATATTTTTTAAAAAAGAAATGAAGCAAAAAACAACAAAGTGGAAAACAAGGGGCAAAGATTTAGAAAGAAAAATTTTAAAGCCCATCACCCCATTATAATAATTCCTGAAAAGAGATTAGAAAAAACAAAAATTCTTAGAACTGAAGTACAAAATTAATATGTACTATGTAACACAGTAAGTAGAAGTTGAAACATAACTTCTTATAAAACTTTAGACCCAAGTATTAAAAACAAATAGGACAAATACAGTCAATAATCACAAAGAAAAAACACTGGCACAGCAGTATGTGCTTGTAATCCCATAACTGAGGAAACTGAGGCAAAAAGAGTGTCAGGAGTCCAAGAACAGCTTAGGCTAAATAAAGTACGAGGCCAGCCAAGTTGCTATATAGCAAGACCTGGTCTCAAAGGAACCAAAACTTTTCTAATACAAACAAATACCAGTTTGAAAATGCAGAATAATAATCAGAGTAATAATGGACCTACGATAAAACAAAGCAATGCATTTAGATGATCTTCAACCCGGAATTCCATCAACCAACAATTTTCAGATGTGCATTTCCAAAACCGCTGCTTCTCATGTATTCCTTCTCGAGACTAACAATATCATCAAAATGAAGGATAGACTGAAGGGGGAAGCATGCAATCCAGGAAACAGGGCTTCTAACAACACAGAGAGGCAAGAGGAAGTTCAGGACAACAGCTGAGTGGGTCTAAGTAGTTAAGTAGCCCACAGCAGAGCAAGGCTGAAAGCTCAAGGAATACACTAGCAGATCTTTAGCGGGGGAGAGGTTGATAAATTATTTGATTTTGGGCCATACACTTGTATTAAGTAGCTGTTAGAGCATGTGAAAAAGTGTTACACTATTCATAGAAAATTAAATCAGCTATAAAAAAAAATGCCCATCATTATCAGCTCCAGGAAACCAGAGAGTTACAAGTAAAAGCAACAGTGTACTATCTGGCTGGCTTAGGACATGAAGCAGACAAGCAAAAGGGGACCATTAACTAAACCCGCATTTTCTGTCAATACAAACAGATAATTTTTAAAACTGACAAAAGTTGAGTCATATAGCTAGTATGATTTTGGAATAATAAAATAACAGAAATGGCAGCTAAGAGTTTAACATAATTGATTCTGATGAGCTATAGAAGTTGTACAAAAGGAAATGGCTAGTTTTCATTACAAACCCTTCAGTACCCTTAGCCATCAACTGTGTGCAAGTATTACTTTGATAAAAGGTAAAGACTAGGTCTGGAGAGATGGCTTAGCAGTTAAGGTACTTGCCTATGAAGCCTAAGGACTCAGGTTCAACTCCCCAGAACCCACATACACCAGATGCACATGGTGGCATATGAGTCTAGAGTTCATTTGCAGTGGCTAGAGGCCCTGGCACACCCATATTCTCTCTCTACTAAATAAAAAATAAAACATAAAAAAATTAAAGACTGAAAATACATTTGACATTGTATCAGTATCATTAAGGCAAGGCACTGGGATAGTCTACTGGAAATGGTTAGTAAACAATTACTTTAAAACACAAATTCTGTGTTATTTGTCTCTGGAACATTAGTGCTAATCAAAGTTAATGGTAAAAAATTGCTACTCATGCCATTTATCTGGTGCTAAAATTACTCTCCATCGGAGAATTTGCTTCTCTTTTTCAGATAGACACAGATCCTAAGGAGAGAACCACCCCATCATACCTCAAAAGGGCCCCCGCTGAAACTAAGAACAATTGGAGAAACAAGCAAGAGTGCTGTTTTCTTGGTGAACCTGGTACCAGCACAACAGTGAAGGAGATAGACACAGAGAACAATCAACTCCTACCAAACCAGATATTCAGAGACACAGAGGCTCCTAAGACCTCATCACTGAAGCAGACCTAAAATGATCCCAACATGGCTCAGGGAAATTTGTGGAAGAGGGGGCGGAAAGAATGTCAGAGCCACACGTTGGGTCATGATACACAGAGACATTTCCCCTACCCATAACTGATAGCTAACCCCACATTGCACGACCCGTATTCCACAACAAGGAGGATCCCTGCGGACGGGGGAGGACAGGGAGGAGGCTAACAATGGTACCAACTTGATTGCATTCACTGAGTACAAAACTAATAAAAAAAAATTGCTACTCATTAAATATTTGATGAACAGAGTAAAAATAAAGAGAAATCAGATTTCAAACAGTAATCAAACTAGTGTAGAACAGAAGAGATGGCCTTAATGGTTAAGGCGCTTGGCTGTGAAGCCTAAGGACCCAGGTTTGATTCCCCAGAACCCATGTAAGCCAGATGCACAAGGTGGAGCATGCATCTGGAATTTGTTTGCAGTGGCTAGAGGCCCTGGTGTGCCCATTCTCTCCCTCTCTCTCAAATAAATAAATGAATTAAATATTTTAAAAAAAAACTAGTGTAACAGCTAAACCAGTTAAACCAATGAAGCAGAATTAGGGGAAATTAGAAGCCAGAAACTAGAGGATAATGTATGTATTAAACATCCAAACAAATGTCAGGGGACTGATAAAGAGTCATGGGATGATGGAGAAACCCAGCATACACAGACACACAGATAGACACACACACATACACACACGCCCAGACACACAGAGAGCGAGACCAGAGCTCGATTAGTAATAAAAAATATAGATTACCACATTCAGATATTAACAACTGGTGAAACAGTAAAAAGTTTTATACTCTTCTTAAAACTTTTCAAGTTTTTTAAAGTAAATTAAAGCTTGGCATGGTGGCATACATGGCATTCACCATGTGCTTTCAAAGCAGAGATCAAGAAATTCAGAGGGGGGGCTGGAGATATGGCTTAGTGGTTAAGTACTTGCCTGTGAAGCCTAAGGACCCCGTTCGAGGCTCGATTCCCCAGGACCCACGTTAGCCAGATGCACAAGGGGGCACATGCATCTGGAGTTCGTTTGCAGTGGCTGGAGGCCCTGGCGCGCCCATTCTCTCTCTGTCTGTCGCTCTCAAATAAATAAATAAAAATAAATAAAAATAAATTTTTTAAAAAGAAATTCAGAGGGGGCTGGAGAGATGGCTAGTGGTTAGTGGTACTTGCTAGTGCAAAGCCAAAGGACCCAGGCTCAATTCCCCAGGACCCACATAAGCCAGATGCACAATGGGGCACACACATATGGAGTTTGTTTTCAGTGGCTAGAAGCCCTGGTGTGCCCATTCTCTCTCTCTACCTGCCTCTTTCTTTCTTTCTCTCTCTCTCTCTCTGTCTCTCTTGCTCTCTCTCTAGTAAATAAAAAGAAAAATATATTTTAAAAAAATTCAGAGGCCGGGCATGGTGGTGCATGCCTTTAATCCCAGCACTCGGGAGGCAGAGGTGGGAGGATTGTCATGAGTTCGAGGCCACCCTGAGACTCCATAGTGAATTCCAGGTCAGCCTGGGCTAGAGTGAGACCCTACCTCGAAAAACCAAAAAAAAAAAAAAAAAAAAAAAAAAAAAATTCACAGTTAGGCCAGGCATGGTGGCACACACCTTTAATCCCAGCACTCAAGGGGCAGAGGTGGGAGGATCCCCATGAATTCAAGGCCACCCTGAGACTACATAGTGAATTCCAGGTCAGCCTGGGCTAGAGTGAAACCCTACCTCGAAAAATTAAAAAAAAAAAAAAAGTAAATTAAAATCATAAAACCTAATGTTCGCAGGCAGATGATTACAGATATTTATATACTGCAGGAGAGTGAGCCCAGTTATCGCAAGGGGGAACTGGCTATAATACCCCTAAGCCATCCTTTAGAAACACACCTCCTCCAGGAAGGCTCCACCTCCCAAATTATCATGAGCTGGGGAACTAAGCATTAAGAACACACAAGTTGGGGCTGAAGAGGTGGCTTAGCAGTTAAAGCATTTGCTTGGGAAGCCAAAGGATCCAGGTTCAATTCCTCAGGACCCATGTAAACCAGATGCACACGATGGTACATGTCCGGAGTTTGTTTACAGCGGCTGAAGGGCCTGGAATGCCCATTCTCTCCCTTCAAATAAATAAAACAATTTATTTTTATTTTTATTTTTATTTATTTATTTATTTTTAGTTTTTTGAGGTAGGGTCTCACTCTAGCCCAGGCTGACCTGGAATTCACTATGGAGTCTCAGGGTAACAATTTTTTAATTAAAAAAAAACACTGAGTTTATGGGGGACATCTAATTCAAAATGTCCCACTGTGCCCACAGATTAGTGCTACTCTCAATTTTAACCAGTTAAGCTTCTTTTTGTAGTTGGTGATAACTACTGGGGAGACTCAAAACTCACCAAAGTGCTGAGAATAAATGACTGCTGAGTGCTCATAACTAAATGAGACATTGTCCAAGGCTCACAGAACACTGCATAAGAGGGGGCAGAAAAAAAGTAAGAGCCAGAGGATGGGGAGAGGTGTTTTGGAATGCTGTCCTTGGGCCATGATGTGGCTGTTGTAGTCATATATTCATGACCTCAAGGCAAATGCTATCACCTACCTGCACAATATTGTGCCCATCAACATTTCATCATGCACAGAAGGGAAAAAAAGACAGAGGCCGACAAAAGTAGAAGAACTCATTGGAAAGAAAGACATTTCATTGGAAAAGGGATAGGAAGAGGGACAAGAAATGGTAATGAGAGGGCGATGATCAAAATATACTACATACAAATGCCAAAGATGTCAGTGAAAAAGTTCAAAAGGAGATGGCTCCGCCGCTAAATGCGCTCTCGGCAGAGGAGACAAGGAGGGAGAGACAGAGGACTGTGCAGCCACTCATGGCCGGGAGTGGACAAAGAGCGGGACAGCACAAGGGAGGTCCACAAAGACAAGCCCTGCACAAGGGAGTGGACAGGGGGAGACGTTGTCCCCTCACGGCCACATGCACACCTACACTCACTCTCCCATGAACTCAAAGAGAAAAAAATATCTATGATAAGATTCTCTATGGTTGGGGGAGGGATTTAAAAAAAAGATTCTCTATGGATTCCTAGTTTATTACATAAAGGTCACTAAAAACTCTTAATTCTGAACTGTTTTATACAAAAATTCAGTGGTTTTTGGCAGAGAAAGAATTATGAGGAGTTGGGTGATTCCCATACCTGCCTCCTGAATCTGTGCAAACGTACCTGAGTCACCAAACGTGGCTATGCAACCTCAGTTCCTCAACTACACCCGTAAGAGTGCCATTCTGTGGTAACATGCACTAATGATGCCACGTGGAAAACAGCCAATGAAGGACTGAATCTAAGACAATGAGTTGCTTCTTGTGTTTGTTTTTTTCTTTCTCTCTCTGTTTAAATATTTCTATAGGTAGAAAGTAGAAATAAAAAAAATATGAAGACCTCTGTTGCAGTCAGATTCGTACTGCTGGTAGAAATCACGCAAGAGGAGCTTGTGGGAAAAAAGGTTTATTCTGGCTTACAGGCTCAAGGGGAAGCTCCACGATGGCAGGGGGAAACGATGGCATGAGCAGAGGGTGGACATCACCCCCTGGCCAACATCAGGTGGACAATAGCAACAGGAGAGTGTGCCAAACACTGGCATGGGGAAACACCCATAAGCCCGCCCCCAACAATACACTGCCTCCAGGAGGCGTTAATTCCCACATCTCCATCAGCTGGGAACCCAGCATTCAGCATACCTAAGTGTATGGGGGACACCTGAATCAAACCACCACAACCTCTTTTTCAGTCACCCAGATATGATTGGTAAGGGAAAGAGTTCCAGAAATCAGACGATTGAAAATGTTTTAAGAGGTTGGGGGGATGGCTCAGCAGTTAAAGGTGCTTGTTTGCAAAGCCTACAGGGCTGGGTTCAATGAGAACCTGGCACACCCATATACACACCCATACACAAATACATAAATAAGTAATTTTAAAAACTGCGTAGCGTTTACAAAAAGCGTGCATTCCTGTCTGAGACAGTGTAAGAAAGCAAAAGGCTGAGTACAAACATAAGCTTGGGTTTAGGGGGCGAGTAAGAGGAGTCAACTTTGTTTGGGAGAAGGGTTGCAGGACAAGTGAATTTCAAGTGATAGCAGCAGGTCACCAGGGTGAAGATAATGGCACACATTGGGCATGTCAGGTTTGAACTGTGATAAGGAATCAGCATAGCCAAGAGTTGCAGCTTTGTAAGTCATCTAAAGAAAAAACTGAGCTGCAGTGGCAAGGCTTAAGTTGAAGGCCATCTACTGAAGACAGTATAGTCTGCTGCACGACAACCTAGACAGGGAAACGTAAACGAAGTCACAAGAGACTGAGAAGCAGGGAACCAAACAGGAAAGAAAAAGAGGACAAAGAAAGAAAGAAAAAGAACCCTAGTTTTTTTTTTAAAAAAAAAAAGGAAGGCAAACCAGGAAGGGTACACCTTTAGTCCTAGCACTCAGGAGGCAGAGGCAGGTTGAGTTCAAGGCCCAGGTCTACACAGTGAATTCTAGGTCATCCTGGGCTAGAGTGAGACCCTATCTTGAAAAAAAAAAAAAAATTGAAGGTAGTACATGTGTCTTCAAACAAATTTAGGATGAAATAAAATAGGACGGAGGCTAGGATGATCCTATCAGCAGCAGCACTGTAAGGGTTTCTTTGGAGAACTGAAATAGCATGGCCACAGTGAGTCCTAACACTGTCCATGATCGACTCAGATCTGTCCGAAGCTAGGAATCACTGCTTTGTCACCAGCTCCACATGAGCTGGGACCACATCTGCATCTCTCCACTGTCTCCTCAGTGCTAGCAGATGGTCAGAAAGTGCCTAACGCCTCCAACCAAAAGTTATGAAGCAAAAATACAAATGTTTTAATTCTATGATGATACATTTTGTTTCTGAGCTTGAGTTTCACTGTATTATTCTAGGTTCAAATGATCTCCCTGCCTCAGGAGCTAGGATTATAGGCACACATCCCTGAACCTGTCCTGATGACACATTTTCTAAGCAACTTTAGAAACTTTAGTTTCGTTTGTTTGTTTGTTTATTTATTTATTTATTTATTTATTTCAGAGAGCAAGAGAGAGAGAGAGAGAGAAAGAGAGAAGGGGGGAATGGGCACACCAGGGCTTCCAGACACTGCAAACGGGGGGGGGGGGACTCCAGACACATGTGCTACCTTGTGCATCTGGCTTACGTGGGTCCTGGGGAATCAAACCAAGGTCCTTTAGTTTTGCAGGGAAGCACCTTAACCGCTAAGCCATCTCTCCATCCCAACTTTAGTTTTTCTATATTTTAGTCTTGTGCAAAGACTTATGTCTCACTTAACAGCCTAGCTACATACATCTGGAAAGCTAAACCTTAAGTCTGATGACAAGAAGAAAACTCAGAGGTAAGAGTTTCATTCCAAGTTCTGAAAAACTGAGGCATGTTTATTCTTTGTCTAAAAAAGTATGAGTTCAGGGCTGGAGAGATGGCTCAGTGGTTAAGGCGTATGCCTGCAAAGCCTAAGGACCCAAGTTCGATTCTCCAGGTCCCATGTAAGCCAGATGCACAAGGTGACGCATGCGTCTGGAGTTCATTTGCAGTGGCTGGAGGCCCTGGTGAGCCCATTCTCTCTCTCCCCCTCTCTCTGTCTCAAATAAATAAATAAAATGTTTAAAAATAAATAAATAAAAATTAAAAAGTAGAGTTCAGAAAAGTTTCCACAGTACAGTATACTAGTAAAGCAATATATAAACAAAACAGAAAAGTAGACATAAAGTAATATTACCTAGCTTTTTGCTTATGTTTTTCTTCTGAAACAGGACAACTTCATACCTGTGATCCTCCCATGTCAGCCTCTGAATGCTGAGACATGCACTGCCACACCTAGATATTTTTATTTAAAATAATATTTGCCTTTAAGGAATGAAATAGTGACTCAGTTTACTCCTTAGAAGGAATAAACTCTACGTAAAATTTGACAGCTTGGGCTTAAAAAAAAAAAGAGAGAGAGAGAAATTTTATAGGACTCTGCTGATCATAAAGACTCTTTTGGAAATGATGCCAAAGGCATTTCAGTGTTCACAGCGTCAGAGGAAGTTGTGGGTATCCTTGCTCACACACTATCTATCCTAAGTGCCATTTGCTGCAGCCAATAACCAGCAGCAATTATGAAGCCAGCAGCTCCTTGAAATGAACTCTGTCTAAATGATCTGGCAAGGCTGGGGCTCTGAAGGCTAGAATGCAGACAGCACTGACTTCAAAAGCCACTTTCCAGTGGAAGTAATGAGGCAGAACAGCTAGCAGCAAGATACAGTGTTCCCCTGATACCAACATAGGTTGCACATTCACTACAGTCATGACAAAAGAAACATCAAAGATGTCTAAGACACAGGACCTGCCCTTAAAACACAATTTTGCTGGGAGTCAGGATCAACACATACAGATATATGTTAATATATACTCAACAATGTTAGCAATTGACTGATGCAATACATGATTAATTCATTTTAAAAACATGTATTAAGCAACTACTATGCACTAGTCATGCCGTCATTCACTCAGTGAGGAAACAAATGCAGAAAATGTGAGATAGGAGGTACAACAGGGTCGCAGATGTCCTCACTTCTTATCTTGCTAGCCAAGCCTATGGATTGACGGGTATTCTCTACCCCTTTGTAAAACACTGTCTAGAGCCCAGAGCATAGGAAATGAGCTAGTAGACCATTCTTAATAGTTAATCCATACACTTTGATTTCTAAGAGTAAGCTGAGCTTCTTCTCAAGTGTGTGTGCTATTCATTAGCTGTTGTAGCTAATTAGATAACACAAATATTACATAAACCAGTGCTGGAGAAGATGTTGAGTGGTTAAGGCCTTTGCCTGCAAAGCCAAAGGATCCCGGTTCAACTCTCCAGGTCCCATGTAAGCCAGATGCACAAGGAGGCGCATGCATCTAGAGTTCGTTTGCAGTGGCTGGAGGCCCTGGTGCGCCCATTCTCTCTCTCCCTCCCTCCCTCCCTCTCTCTCTCTCTCTCTGCCTCTTTCTCTCAAATAAATATTTTTAATTAAACTAGTAAATTATTGATATGAAAAGAAACAATGAAGCTTATAACAACAGAATTGATCTCTGCTGTGACCTTGTCCCTCTTCAGGAAAGCACATGATGGACGCCCTGTGTGTTCTGTTCCCAGCATCAACACTAAGTCTCTCCTCCATGTGCTTGCCGCGCCACTCCAGTTTTAGCCCCAAAACCTCAATTTCTAAGTACACCTTATATTATACAATGTTTCTACATGACAGCATGTTTCCTAAATCCCACAATTTGTGATTTCCATCTAAATAAACTTAATTCACACTTTATTCTTCTTCAGTCCATCTTTATGAATTCTTTATTAAAAGTATAGGCTAAAACACAAAATTGGGGGTTTATAAATTCTGGGACACCCCTCCTGAACTGGGGGACCCCTCCTGGACCCCAAAATACTGCATCAAAATGACCAGTCACCAGTTTGGACGGTGTTACATAATGTTTCTGCTGTATGTTTTTTGGCTTTTTGTTTGTTTGTTTTTGGTTTTTTGAGGTAGGGTCTCACTCTGTCTCAGGCTGACTTGGAATTCACTACATAGTCTCCAGGCAGCCTCAAACTCACAGCGATCCGCCTCCCAAGTGTAGGGATTGAAGGCGTGTGCCGCCACACCAGGCTTTATGTGTACTCTTAAGAGCATGAAGCTTCCTTGTTTCTGGAAGCCAGGTAGGATTTCCAGAGAAAGCAAATTGGATCCTGAAAGATGATGAGAAATTTAGTAGGCAGTCAAGGGAATGGAAAACATTCCAACATACACTGACCCAGAAGCTTGAAAGAAACTAAAAATGTTAAAATATATCCTTTTCATTATAACCAGATCCACAATTTAACCTTCCTCTACTGCATTTTTATCCTCTCTCTTTAAAAAAAAAAATTACAAATTAGGAAATGATTAAAACCTGACACATGAGCTGGGCATGGTGGTGCATACCTTTAATCCCAGCACTCTGTGAGTTCAAGGCCACCCTGAGACTACATAGTGACTTCCAGGTCAGCCTGGGCTAGAGCAAGACCCTACCTCAAAAAAAAAAAAAAAAACTAACTCATATAGTTTTATAAAGATTAAAAGCAGATTTTACACGCCAAGTGCTTTGCATTTTGGACTGGTAAACACTCAGAAATGAAACTCTTACTGCTTTGGGAGGGGAAAAGTGAGTGAACAGAGTCCTGGGCTGATGAAGGGAAACAGTGGCCACCTCCCTTCTGAGCTAACCCAGATCTCCAGGCCCCTCCCAGCACCCTCCCTTCAGCTTTACAGGAGTCCACATTCCTAAGGAGCAGGTTTGGGTTGTGCCCATAATTTAAATTTAAGCTCCTCTGCTCACTGTATAACCTTCTCATTTAGGAACCATAAGCAAACAAACAAAAAAAGACAGAGAGAGAGAACAAGTCACAGACTGGGTAGTAATTTTCCATCAGGTGAAACTGGTATCACCCTAGTGGAATCTGACATCATGTTTATTTCTTCAAAGCAGATATACTGGTATTGCAGCCAATTTCTGTCACATGCAAATGAGTGCTAATGGAACCTGTGTGATCAGTAATGAGACATTTCCTCTAGCCATTTCCTCAGAGAGGACGAACTTATTTGCCACACCTAAAATACCTATACCAGACAACTTTAATCCACACTTCCCAAAATTTACTAATCCCAAGGCTTTCCTAGTCCCTTCTGTCCTCAATCTCCAAAATAAAATGCATCTTTTTCCTTCTACCATACTGCTTCCAGCTAACTCTGCAATAACTTTTCTTTCTTACATACCAATATTCTCGAATACCTATCATCTTATTCAGATAAAGTTTTTATATAATGGTTAAACCTTACTTCCTTATATAACTTTCTGCCTAAGAGCCAATATATAGCTGACATTAGTCTGGCCTACCACAGCATATGTAAAACAAGTGAAGAAACACCTAATAACTAAAGCATTAGACATAATTTGATGCATCATCAATGCAAACAAACTATATTAACATAAATATTGAGCCAGGCGTAGTGGCACACACCTTTAATCCCAGCACTCAGGAGGCAGAGCTCAAGGCCACCCTGAGACTACATAGTGGATTCCAGGTCATCCTGGGCTAGAGAGTGAGAGACCCTACCTCAAAAAACAAAATAAATAAATAAATAATAAAATTAAATAAAATACATAAACTGAACCAAAGTAAGCAAGTAGCCTTGGAACATGCTGAAAGGCTCCAAACTTGCAGACTGTTTAAAAAGAAACATGCATTGTATTTCAGTATTCCCTAAATAAAACTATTAAAAGAGACTTGGATAATACATTGTTAAACACATGTGAGAAACACAAACTGTTAAAAGATTTTCCAGAGTCCTTAAGTCAACACTGTTCTAGCTGAAGAAAAGCATAGTGGAAAGAATTCAAACTATATCGGACACTCAAACATATATGCAGCCGGGCGTGGTGGCGCATGCCTTTAATCCCAGCACTCGAGAGGCAGAGGTAGGAGGATCACCGTGAGTTAGAGGCCACCCTGAGACTCCACAGTGAATTCCAGGTCAGTCTGAGCTAGCGTGAGACCCTACCTCGGAAAACCGAAAAAAAAAAAAAAAAAATATATATATATATATATATATATATATATAGTCATCTAAATATAATAACTTACTCGACTCTTTCAGGTCAGAGTAAGGAAGTAACAGTGAGAGGCTATGGTACAGCAAACAAGGCCTGGCCTGGGCCTAAAGCCTTCTCGGTTCAAACTAAGTACACCAACTCAGAATGATCTGGACAAGTCACTCATCTCTCTAACCCTAACCATAAAATAGGGGTGACACTGCTTAAATTCTAAGGTCCTCCCAGAGATAAAACATCCCTAGTCTAAAGGCAACAGAAAATTGAGAGTAGATATAGGGGACAGAAAAGGCAAGGCTCAAGAATGCAGCAACTATAAGTGCTGAAATAAAATAATACAGATTGTTATATCATCATCCTTTTGGAGTTAAAAATGTGTGGGATATATTCCTCCTGTCAGCCTTGGCTCCTTCATCTCTCTATTTCCAACTCTTATCTTTTTTCCCCTCATTTATCCCCTTCCCCATTTTCTCTCTTTTTCTCTCTGAATTCAAAATTTTTCCACCAGGCGTGTTGGCGCACACCTTTAATCCCAGCACTTGGGAGGCAGAGGTAGGAGGATCACCGTGAGTTTGAGGGCACGCTGAGACTACAGAGTGAATTCCAGGTCAGCCTACACTAGCATGAGCCTGTTTGAAAAACTAAAAAAGAAATTTTTGACTCTGTTATCACCAATGTTTATAAACTGTCACCCTACCCCCACTATTGCTATCTCTAGCCTATCCTCTAATTTCAACACATAATATTATAAAAAAAAACAAACAGTATTTACAGGGCAAATAGAATATTGTAGCTACTATGACAAATGATTAAACTGCTGTCATCTAAACCATGATTTAAATGGAGAATATAACACATTCTGTCCACAAACATCTCAACTAAGAAAGCTAACTGCTCATTGAACAAATGTTATATAGCTAAAATTTTACTTGGATGCTGGGGACCAAGCTCAGATCCTCATGTCTGCACATCAAGTAGTTTACCATCTGAGCCATCTCCCCAGTCCACACCAAGAATTTTATATACTTATTTGCAGCAGCTGGAGGTTCTGGCACACCCATTCTCTCTCTTTCTCTATCTGCCTCTTTCTATCTCACTCCTTTTCAAATTAAAAAAAAAGTTTTAAAAAATTTTTAATATTTCGCTGGTTGTGGTGGTGCACGCCTTTATCTGGACAAAGTTGGCTACTTTTGCCCTCTGCATATTGTTCAGGTAAAACAAATGTGAAATTCAGGTTAGACAGCCTTGCAGCAGCCCATGGGCAAGAGTCTTAAGAAGTGATACACCTTATACTTAGCTAAGACACTAAAGGGCTGTAGCCTTTGAAGATGGCACAAGTACACTGGCACTCAAATGTGGTTATAACCAAAATTCTCATCAGGTGGGTGTGGGTGGTCCTAACATCTTAACTTATGTTCTTAACAAGCTTTAGACTAGTAATATCTATGTCTATACACCTACCAAAAGCAAATACAAAACCTCAGGTCCAGATTAGTCACCTACTTTTCCAAGGACAATGAGTAGCACACAAAGATAAACCAAGAGCACAAAGGGACAAGGATCATGAGTAAGACCAGAAGACTGACTGACCACATGACCACACACAGCACCTCTTAAGACCTCAAATGTAGTGACTGCAGAGTCACCAACCATAAGATGACCACTTACTAGGATTAAAGAAGCAGCGTGGGCTTGCGAGATGGCTCCAGCTTACAAAGCCTACCACCCAGGTTCAATTACACAACATCCACATCAAGCCAGATGCACAAAGTGGTGCATGTGTCTGGAGTCCGACTACAGTGGCAGGAGGCCCAGGTGCGCCCATTCTCTCACTCGCTCATATTCTCTTTCTCTTCTGTCTTTCCCCTTGCAAATAAACACATAAAATATTTTTTAAATAGATGATCACCCTGGAAATACCTGCACTGAACAGGACACCATTAAAATGAAAAACAAACAAAATGAAGCAGCAGACTTGAAATGGAACCAAATGAATGTCAACAACAGCCAACACTAAAACTCACTGCATAGCTGTAACAGGCTGAAGACAGAATTATCTACAAGTGTTAGAGAGATAAAAACAAGTAAAATAAAAGGAAAACGTTTAAGACACATGAATAATCAGAGATCCAAATGGAGAACAAGATGTAACAAGAAATACTAAAGAGATTATAACTGAAAATTCTAGAGCGCTAATGACATATCAATCCAGGCTTAAGGAGCCCAACAAAATTCCAAGTAAAATCAAAAGAAATCTAGAGCTAAAAAAATGGCCTAGAGGATACAGCACTTGCCCAACAACTAGTTCCAATATGAGACCACATTAAAAAGCCAAAAGCTATGGTGGGCTTCAGTATGCCAGGCAAGAACAGTGGCAGAGACAGAAGAATTTCCTGGAAGCTCACACAGAGCAGTGAACAAGAGACCCTGCTTCAAAACAGGGTGGAAGGAGAGGACTGAATGGAACATTGTCTGGACCTCCACAACTGCACCAAGGCATGCACCTAACTGTACTCACACACACACCAAATAAATAAATGAATAGAAAATTTAAAACAAATCTATATTCTGATAAATTAATGAAATAAACAACACTAAAGACAGAGAACAATCTTAAAATGTAGCTAATGAACCAGAAAGCATTAAAGCACAGTAAAATCTCTATGTGATCATTTAAGTAGAAACAGCATCAATTCCACTTTGACTACTTTAGAGGGCTGCTAAGGATAACAGGAGATACGGAGAGTGGGCACAGCACGTCCCAAGTCCTGGGGCCAATCTGGAGGAGGAAGAGAGAGAGATGATGCTATATGAGAAACAGCTTTTAAAAGAACCTGTCAAAGGCTCTGGAGACAAGTGACAGAGCCTACTTCATTCTCGGCCATTTACCCTCCTGTTACTTAAAAAGTTTGGAGTTGATTAATTCCAAAGTTCATTCCACCACAAAGATGACAATGTCATCATATTTCTCAGTCAGTAGGAGGTAATTCAAATTATAATATTCTACTGACTAAAAATAAAATGTTAGCTATTATCAGAAAGAACAATGGAAATTAACAGAAATTATATCCCATATTCTATAAAAAGTCATCCATCCATGAATTCCAACATGTGTTAAAACTGACAAACTTTGGGCAGAAGCATCCTGTGGAGGTGGACTATGTGCCCAGAAACCATAGTTTATTAGAAAGATTTTAGTGCCAGAGGTGAAATACCTTGCAACAAGATGCTCGCCAGGGTGGTCCCTGATACCCCCAAAACCTTCCAGGCTATTTCCAAGGCTGCTGTTGGTTGCCCACCAGAACTAGATGGTAAGACCCCTATTGCTGAAGATCCTACATGCTTGGGCTGTAGGTCACTGAGAAATCAAGCTGGAGCTGAGCTGGAAGCTTGCTCCCTATTAACTAGCTGTCAGGATGCTATGCTGCCTGTTGGGAGAGAACAGTCACCAATGGCTTAAACAGCAGCAGACCCTGCGAGCTCTATGGCTGGCCAGTCCAGCCAAATGCTCAAACGGGAACAACAGTGACACATCTGGGGGAGTCAACTCTCGATGAATGGACTTGAGGCCAGCTCCTGGGGATGGAATTCCTGGCTGGTACTGAAAACCTAGACAAAAGCCTATGGCTGAGGAGCTCATAAGCCCTAGGGTGGAAACTACTATTCCTGTCTAGTTAAATGCATCTATTATCCCACCAAACTGCCCTCTAAACAATTATGATTATCCCCATATATTAATGCTACTCTCACTGTTGGTTAGAGAAGCTTCCTTTCAGATAGAAGTGACCACTGGAGTGACTAAACAATAGCCAAAACATTGAGAAGAAGGGATAGTGGAATTCTCAGCACTGAGACATCTCTGTCACACCCTCCAGGGCTCACGGGACCATTGCAGAAGAGGTGGCAGAAAGAATGTTAAAGCCAAAGGAAGGGAAGAACTGCTTGCAATGTGGTCATCCAGGCACAAAGTGGCCTAGATATTCATGACCTCAGTGACTGATGACCTGCACAATGGGAGAGGAAAACTGCTGACATCAAAATAGAAGAAAGACTAGTTGGAACGAAGAAGGGAGTCATTGGAGGGGAGATCTGGGAAGGGGGAAAGGGGGAGTGACTGGAGAGGATTATGATTAGGTATATTTACAGAACTTGTCAATAAAAGTTTCTGAAAAGCTGCCGAACTTCTTTATACATTTGTGTGTGTGTGCGCACATGTACAAAACAACTAGCTGGGTGTGGTCATTCATGCCTGTAATCCCAGCACTCAGGAGGTTCAGACAGATGGATCCCCATGAGTTCATGAACAGCTTGGTCTACACAGTAAGTTCAGCAGAGCCTGAGCTACAGTGAGATGCTGTCTCAAAAAATTTTTCAAAAAGTAAAACTAAAACATTTGTTCTCAATCTTTGTTGTATATTAAAACCACATAAATAGAACTCAAAAATACTAATGTCAGCATTCTAATTCTATGAATCTGATTTAATTGGTCTGGGATAGAGCCTAGGGGTAGAGATCTTACAAAGTTCTCCCAGATTATTACAGGATTGCAGCTAAGGTTGACATTGATGAAAAGATATATTTTAAGAGTGAAACCTCTGTAACTTCTCAAAATTTTAATTAAAGATTATAAAATTCTCAAGGATATGAACAGAATAAATAATAAACCTGCCCATAAAATGATGCCATCCCAGAATTGGGGCTCACCTGCTGCAAACTTTAAAGGACACCATAAAATAGAGGATTAGGTTTATAGGATGTTTAGTAAATGGATACAACTTGTTGCCAAGATGTAATGTAAAGGTATGATGATTATATGCAGGGAAGAGCAAGCGCATTTCCAGTTCACAATGAATGTTTCGAGGCAGATGCTAAGCAGCTGCATGAGGAGCACAGCATCGGCTATACTTCTCGGAATGCCCTAGCTCAGTCACGCCCGGCTCCAAGCTGAGAAAGGCTGATCGAGGAAGGTTATGCTTTCCCCAGGATACTGAAGTACAGTAAAAGTTTAAAATCAGGTACTTGCTATCGGATATTTATTGATTCAGCACTTATTGGAGGCACTTTTAAATGATCTCATTTAATTTTCACAAGGTAATTTATTATTCTCACCTCACATACACAAGGAAATTAATGTTCTGAAAGGTCATAATTTTGGCAAACATGTAAATAAATAAACAAGTTTTATTTAAACCCAGGTCTATGTCACATTGCCTTTCATACCATAGGAAATAATTATCTTAATAGAAAAAAACTGGTCATTTTAAGTGCTTACCTCTTTTCATTGAAATGCCCAGTGAATCTTCTCACCTGCTGTATGCATGTGCTCAAAATAATTTCAATCACAGGCTGCAGAGATGGCTTAGCAGTTAAACACTTGCCTGTGAAGGCTAAGGACCCCGGTTCAAGGCTTGATTCCCCAGGACCCACGTTAGCCAGATGCACAAGGGGGAGCACGCATCTGGAGTTCGTGTGCGGCGCCTGGAGGCTCCAGCACGCCCATTTTCTGTCTCTCTTTGCTTCTTTCTCCCCATCTGTTGTTCTCAAATAAATAAACAAATAAACAAAATAAAAAAAATTTCAATCACTTTTATTCCTCTTTTCATCAGACCTCACTTCGTATCTCTTAGCATATATTCTGGTTGTTTTCCTGTGTTCAAAAGTCAGCAACAGGCTGAGAAATGGCTTACCAGTTAAGGCGCTTGCCTGCAAAGCCTAAGGACCCAGATTCAATTCCCCAGTACCCATGTAAGCCAGATGCACATGGTGATGCATGAGTCTTGAGTTCATTTGCAGTGGCTTGAGGCCCTGGCATGCCCATTTTCTCTCTTCCTCAAACAACCCTATAACAAAAGTCACTATATTTTGACGATACATCAAATATTAAGAAAATCACTCGGGAGGCAGAGGTAGGAGGATTGCCGAGAGTTCAAGGCCACCCTGAGACTCCATAGTGAATTCTAGGTCAGCCTAAGCTAAAGTGAGAGCCTACCTCAAAAAAACAAAAAAAGAAAGAAAATCTCCTAACTACTTCCCTCCCTCACCTGAGGCCAACAGTAATTAAAAGCATCTCTTGGGCTGGAGAAATGGATTAGTGGTTAAGGTGCTTGCCTGCAAAGCCAAAGGACCCAGGTCCAAGTGCCCAGGACCCACAAAAGCCAGATACAGGGGGCGCACAAAGCTGGAGTTCGTTTGCAATGGCTGGAGGCACTGTCATGTCCATTCTCTCTCTCTCTCTCAAATAAATTTAAAAAAAAAAATTTTTTTAAAGCACTTCTTACTGGGCATGGTGGCGCATGCCTTTAATCCCAGCACTCAGGAGGCAGAGGTAGGAGGATCGCTGAGAGTTCGAGGCCACCCTGAGACTACATAGTTAACTCCAGGTCAGCCTGGACCACCGTGAGACCCTACCTTGCAAAACCAAAAAAAAAAAAAAAAAAAAGCACCTCTTAGCAAGCCATGGTGGTGCACACCTTTAATCCCAGCACTCGGGAGGCAGAGGTAGGAGGATCGCTGTGAATTCAAAGCCACCCTGACACTACATAGTGAATTCCAGGTCAGCCTGGCTAGAGTGAGACCCCACCTTGAAAAACCAAAAAAAAAAAAAGCGCCTCTTAACTTGTCCCCTTGCTTCTCCCACCCACCTCCCCAATCCTACTCTGAATTCTTGCATAAGGTTCTTTTTAAAGACACTCTGCTCAAAACCTTCCAATACTGCCCAATACTGCTGAGGAAAACCCCAATTTTCTTTTCTTGGTTCTGGGAATTGAACCTAGGTCCCTTGAACAAGCCACGTGGTCCTTGAACAAGCCACGTACGCACTCTATCACTAGGAGGTATCCCAAGCCCTCTTGTTACTTGGTTTGAACAGGTCTCCCAATTTGGCTAGCACTCATTTTGTGGTCATGGCTGGCCCTGGGCTTCCAATCCTACTGCCTTTGCTTTCCAAGCAGCTTGAATTACTGGTCTGCTCTTGGTTGGGTGATTTCTACCAGCAATGCGAACCTGACTGCAACACGTGGGTACTGGGGAATCAAACCCAAGTTGTTAGGCTTTGCAGGCAAGTACCTTAACCACTGAGCCATTGCTACGGCCCCTAAAAAATATTTTTACTCATTTATCTGCAAGCAGAGAGAGAGAACAAGATGAGAATGAGCACACTAGGGCCTCTTGCCACTACAAACTCCAGGTACATACACCATTTTGTATATCTGACTTTACGTGGATACAGGGAAATCAAACCCAAGCCATCAGGCTTTACAAGGTGAGCCATCTCTCCAGCCCGTAATTTTAGTTTTTATTTACATAATTGCTTTCCAATAAGTCAGTAGCTTTCAAATACTGTTTGGTTATCATTACCTCCTAAAGTCCATTTATCCTGTTCTTCTCCATATGCTAACTCTTCTATCATACCATCCTAAGGAAAATAATCCTCCCAAAGGACAAACAATGATCTTTCTACGTGTCATATGAGTCTCTGCAGTCTCTAGCAAGAGGCCTGATACACAGAAAATATTCTCAAATATATTAGTAATCTTTCTCCAATTCCTTTCACAAATGTAAAGCTCAAGAACACCTTGATTATTCCTTTCCCTACCCCCCCTAAATTACCTGTTCACAAGGGGAAGGGGTGAACTGCTAAAGTAAAAAAGAATCCATTAGCCACGATGAGCAAGAAGGAAATGATGACAAAACAAGTGTATGATACAATGTGGCTGCTTCCTTACTTCCCAACATCTGAAAGGAGGGAGGAAGTGGTACAGACAGCCTAGGTAGATGAGAACTTGGATTGCCTTTCACAACCCAGCTCCGGCAACTTGTAAGAGCAGGACTGACAGGTTCCCGAAGGGACAAATGAGACTGCGTCTTGAAAGCACTTTTGTTGACTTTGGTGTTAATGACTTCAGAAGAGATTTGAAAATTAAAAGGAGGACACCCAGCTGATGCACATTTTATCATAACTCACCTAACTCTTGTTTTCATATTACTTTTCTGGGAAAATAACCAATGGCAAATGAAAAAAAAAATGGAGAGATTCAAATGTAAATGATGATATGATTTTAGTTCCAGTTATGCTAATAAAAAGAATAAAGGCCATAGGTTATAGCAAACCCCCATAAAAATGCACGATACTTATGTTCATAAAACATTACACAAACTGTAAGTTTCTCCAAAAGTTTAATTTTAGAATAAAATATTTTTTTAAAAAGGAATGTCCTTAATATAAGCATCTGAACACTTACCCAAGGGACTTAATATGTGTGTGTAAAAATTACAGATTGACTAAATCACCAGGTATAAAGCACAGTTGACACATGAGAGAACAGAGGATAGCGTGGGAATTCCCAAACTTCTATGCCTAGGAAGGTCAGCATTGTTTTACTGTTTGTTTTTAGACAGGTTAGTGTCACTTGTTTTATATATTTTCTAAACTGGAAAATAAACTAAATTTTAAGCAGCTACATACAACAATCATTTCCTACAACTGTAGATTCCAGTTAGATCTTGGCTTTAACATTTCCTTCAAGCTTGCAATCCACAAGCTCGCGTACAGAACGCACTGCTACTGAAGGTAAATGTAACAACATTCGGATTCCGGGAGTACTAGCAAGACAAGATCAGAAATCACTCCAATAAAATTTACCAAGGTGTCAAGCAGTTGAGATACTAAAGCACTGTGATAGTACAGTTGAAAAAGTCTCTAAGGAATACAACCACGTCACTGTAGAACAGAAGAAATCAGAGCATCTATACGTCACTCCCTTGTTTCATTCAACTGTGCTCACCTCATTTCCAAGAGGCCTTCCCTGACCACCGTAACTAAAGCAGCTGCCCCTACCACACACTCTTCCTTCACCCTGGCTCATTTATTTTTCTCACAGTAGTATCAACTGCAGATGATGACATTACAGGGCTGCGTTTACTCACTGCTTGCTTTCCGCCGAAGCCGAAGCCCCATGAGGGCAGCAGCTTTGTCATTTCGGATAAAAGTGGGAGAGTCACGGGATTCCCTCAAGGTCACAGAAGTAGCAACAAGCACTGCCCTTAGTATAGTAGCCCTACCTAGGATAACTTGTGTTTGCAACCCCACCAAAGCAGTATGCTCCAGCACATGATTCTCTTTAGCACATTTTTCTTTTTTAGTTCCAAAAAGAAATAATTTACCAAAAAGGCCCCCTGTGGTGGCACACACCTTTAATCCCAGCACTCAGAGATAGGAGGATTCCTGTGAGTTCGAGGCCTGCCTTAGACTACAGAGTGAATTCCAGGTCAGCCTGGGCTACAGCAAGATACTACTAAAAATAAGACAAAATTTAAAAAATTACCAAAAAGTGGCAAACTGGGTAGGACTTTTAAGTGCTTCACAAACCAAAATTGTTCTCAAATTTCATAAGCATACAGGATTGGATCATAGAACAGAAAGGTACAAACACTCATCGTCTTTCAATTCCTCTTGAAATTAGTGTGTGCTTTAAAAGTTCTAAGAACCACTACTGAAAACCGACTTACCAATGCAGAACGGCCTGTAAAGAACCTGTCATTCTTCCCAGGCCCCACAATAGCTCCTCTCTGATTATGGTTATCTTGCAGACTATGCAAAGCTCAATGTAAACTAGCTTTGAAAGTATATGTCAAGCGCAACACAACACTGAAGATAAAATTAATTCTTGGGAAGTTTTAGATTCTGGGAAAAGGGATCATCATTTCAGGTCCTTCATTCAGCATTTACAAAGCTAAAATACATGGCTGGGTTGCAGGGGCAAGGGGTGTATTCAGAAACATTCACATACATATAAAACAGGAGCTAATGCTGCTAATAACTTTTGCCTGATGCCAGCTTCTCCCAGAAAGCCCAGGCCTCCCCGACACAACTTGTGCTGCCTCTTGGATCACAAATGCCAAAAACAAATACAAAACAAATCACCACCAAAAAAAAAAAAAAAAAAAAATTGCGGCCAACGTCTGTAACCCAGAACGGGACATGCTGAGAGAGGATGGATGTGCTCAGCGTCCCCCAAAACTGCTGTCCACACGCTCCATCAGTGGACCGAAAAGGATGCCCTAAAGATGTAGCTTTGCCAAAGAGTTGCAATGCGCCCGGGTCGAGGAAGTGGGGTCACAGCGATCGCGAGGCGAGCGAGGGGAGGAAGGGGCGCGGGGTTCCGGGTGGGGTGCGCGGGGCGAGCGCGGGCCCGGGCGGGGGCAGGGCGGGGAAGAGGCGGCCGCGGCCGGCCGGGGGGTCTCTACCTGCAGCTCCGCCCGCTCCACCTCCCACCGGGCTCTCTCCACCTCGAAGCGGGCCCACTCGTGCTGCAGGAAGTGCAGGATGCCCGGCAGGCTGTACTGCGCCCGCGCCGCGCCCGCCCCGTCGCCGGTCGCGGCGGCCTCGGCCAGCGGCCCGAGCCCCTTGGCCGCGCCGGCGCCCGGGTGGTTGTTGCCGAAGAAGACGCCGGGACCCGCCTGCTCGTCCATGGCGGCGCCGAGCCCGAGCTGCCGAGGCGCCCAGCGGCCGAGGAGACGGCGGCAGCCAGCAGCGCCTCCCCTCTGCTCCTCTCCTCTCCGCCCTCCGCCGCTCCCCGCCCACACCCCAGTCAGCAGCGAGCGGCCGCCGGGCGCGGGCCGGACGGCGGGGGAGCAGGAGCCCAAGCGCAGGCCGGCCGAGCCCCGCACGGGCCGGGAAGTGGGTCAACGGCGGCGCGCGGGGCTTGTCGGGAAATGTAGTTCCGGGGCGTGGCGCGGCCGCCCGGCCAGCGCGCTCTGCGCCCGGCTCGGGCGTGGCTCGGGCCCCGCCCCTTTTCCCGGCCACGCCCCCCTCCTGCGGCCACGCCTACCTGGCGCGGGCGGCGCGTGGGTTTCCTGGGCGGCCGCTGTGCCCCTCGCTGGCTGGCGCGCGGGCTCGGTCCACCGCGGAAGTTCTGGGGCGGGCGGCGCGCTCCCTGCTGCACGGCCGTCGCACGCGGAAGTTACCGGGCCGCGCTCTGGGGCTCCAGCCTGCAGCGAGCGGCCGCGGGGTGCATGCACCCCAACTGTGTGGCCTTGATCGCCACTCTCTGCCGAGACCCACCACGGCGGCTTCGGGGGCTTCTCCCCAACTCTGACTCGCTGATACCACCCTGTAAGAACCTCCTGGCTCTGAAGCCCCTATGTCGGTTCAGTAAATTCTGTAGAAGTTTTAGACACCCAATAATAACAAGTGTTGCTGGGTGGGTTTTTTTTTTTTTTTTTTTTTTTCTTTTCCACTTCTCACTTTTCCTATCATTTCCACAGTTGTTGAGTTTGTTTGGTTTTTTTTTTAACTCAATTCAACAATTTTTTATGATAGCTCACTCTAGCCCAGGCTGGAATTCACTCTGTAGTCTCAGGGTGGCCTCGAACTCACAGTGATCCTTCTACCTCTCCCTCCCGAGTTCTGGGATTAAAGACGTGTGCCCCCACTCGTAATTTGTTATGTATCTGTTTGAGAGAGAGAGAATAGGTCATCAACTCCAGGCGCAAGCGCCACCTTGTGCATCTGGGGAATCGAACCTTGGTCCTTGGGCTTTGCAGGCAAATGCCTTAACTGCTAAATCATCTCTCCAACCGAATTCAACAAATACTTTGATTGTTGGTTTTGTCTCCTGCGGGGTGGCCGCACTCTTTATCAGGAAGTCTCTGCCTAGCTGTCCTGGGTATACTTCCCACTTGTCCTGAGCTCCCAGCTACTTGCAGATATTCAGCATACCAAAGGCAGACCGAAGTTCTTCCCTCCTAAGTGACTCTTTCTGTGTTCCCTGACATTATATGACACTTTAAGTGCACACTGCCACAATGGGAGAAAGGAAGGCGCTTGAAAAGCATTTAAGAAAATGAAAATGAAATTAAGCACTATTGCTTTAAGTGTTGTCATCCTAACAAGTTTTGTTTTTTTTATACACAATATTGAGAAAATCCATCTCTTTTTTTAAATTTTTTTTGTTATTTTTATTTATTTGAGAGCGACAGACAGAGAGAAAGAGGCAGATAGAGAGAGGGAGAGAGAATGGGCGCGCCAGGGCCTCCAGCCACTGCAAACGAACTCCAGACGCATGCGCCCCCTTGTGCATCTGGCTAACGTGGGTCCTGGGGAGTCGATCCTCGAACCGGGGTCCTTAGGCTTCACAGGCAAGCGCTTAACCGCTAAGCCATCTCTCCAGGCCCTAACAAGTTATTTGTAACCCTTCTGTTTTGTGGGATAAACTCTGGGATATCAGACCCGATGACCACGAACAACAACAACAAAAAAGTAAAGCTATATGGTGTTGAGTGACGTGCAAGCGAAGGACATCCTGTCCTCTCTCCCCTCCCGTTCTTCCCATGGCTACTTGTCAAAAGACAGGAAACACATTGTATCTGCTCTGGTTGCAAATAAAGATGGCAAGCTCTCTTTTCCCCCCTTTATTGAATGTTTCTGCTTTGTGAATTCATTCTTCATTATCATAAAAAGTTGATCCGGGTCTGGCCTAATTCCCTGTCATAAATCATTTTGGCTGGAAGTGTCCTTTGAGATGGAGCCCAGTCCTCTCATTCACAGCTCAAGCAACAAAATCCAAAGAGACTGAGACTTGTCCACAATGAGGCCTTGAGTGAGTCCTACAGCCAAAGTAGCAGCCACGCTTCCTGACTGCCAGCTTCGTGATCTTTTTGTTAACAGGACGATTCCTCTCTCTCTTACTTGTTAGATCTGCCAGTATACCAAGGAAGGAGACGATAATGCAACAATGGCTTATTTTTTTCTAAATGACTGTGCGTTTCTGTTTATTTTTATTTATTTACTTGAGAGCGCCAGACAGAGAAAGAGGCAGAGAGAGAGAATGGGCGCTCCAGGGCCTCCAGCCACTGCAAATGAACTCCAGACGCGTGCGCCCCCTTGTGCATCTGGCTAACGTGGGTCCTGGGGAATCGAGCCTCGAACCGGGGTTCTTAGGCTTCACGGGCAAGCGCTTAACCACTAAGCCATCTCTCCATCCCAACAATGGCTTATTTTTTTTTTTTTTTACTCTGAGAGTTTAGGTAATCTTACAAGTATGAATTTTTTTTGTCCCTAACAGAAGAGTGTCAGACAATTGCTTAACATCAATTAATAACAGACTATAAAACATGATTAAATTTATAGATAACCTGGACTAGCACACATATACAAGACTATTGGTTTTGTTGTTGTTGTTGCTGTTGTTTTTGGTTTTTTCGAGGTAGGATCTCACTCTAGCCCAGGCTGACCTGGAATTCACGATGCAGTCTCATGGTGGCCTCGAGCTCATGGCGATCCTCCTACCTCTGCCTCCCGAGTGCTGGGATTAAAGGCGTGCACCACCATGCCCGGCATCCAACAGCATTATTTTTAAACAGAAGTTTTAAGTTCTCATACCAAATTGCTTCAATATGGTCTATGAGACCCATAATTTCCTCATACATAAATTCACTTCTGAACTTGACTTTCAATAGGGAGCTGACTAGTGATTTCTCCCCCTTTGTGCTGTTTGTTCTCCACATCTTCTGTATAAGGCATGTAAATTGAGTACTTAATTGAACCATAGCAATATACACAGAGAAATCCAACGAGCTTTCACACGCTCAACACTTCCATGTGACTACCACTGAAACCATTAACAGAACATTAAAGGCATCCCACCAGCCTCTCTCCCCGCTGCAAATGAATTCCAGATGCATGCGCCACTTTATGTATCTGGCTTTATGTGGGCAATGGGGAATAAAACACAAGCTGTCAGGCTTTGCAAACCTGTGCTTTTAACCACTGGGCCATCTCCCCAGCCTACACAAGCCTTTCCTGGTGTACATTCCACTCACAGTAAAATGTCTCCTGACTGAAAGAAAGTACTGGAAAATTAAGAAGATATAGCCTAAGTAAAGAGTTTGACCTAAACTTCTTGCCCTAAAAATTTCAAAATTTGGAAATTTGAGGCAACATTTTTTTTTTGTTTGTTTGTTTGTTTTTCAATGTAGGGTCTCACTCTAGCTCTGGCTGACCTGGAATTAACTCTGTAGTCTCAGGGTGGCCTCGAACTCACAGCGATCCTCCTACCTCTGCCTCCCGAATGCTGGGATTAAAGGCGTGCACTACCACGCCCGGCTAAGGGCAACATTTTTTCATCCTCAGTTCTCTCATGTTTAATATGGGCATAACATTTGCCTTAAAAAGTAACTTTGAGATAGTATGAGAGAAGAAATATAAACCATTGGCATAGTATCTAGCATATGGTATATACTAGTAATCTTAGCTATTATTAAAATACAGTTCACAAGACTAACTGAAATATATATATATATACACATTATATGATATATATGTACATATATATACATTATATATATGTACATATATATACATTATATATTTATATACATATATATATCATAAAATTTCCCCTGTGCACACAGAGCAACTATGGAAGTGTGAGTTAAACATCAGTATAATCAGTTTCAAGTGAATAATGTGAATGCTAACAGATTATTTAGATAATTGGAGTGTTTGTTACCTTTGGGGCCATAGCGTATGCTTTGCAGGATCAGGATGATAGTTCTAAAAAGAACAATTCATATGCCTTTTTTTTTTTTTTACTTTTTTCATTAAAATGAGTGGCTATTTTTCCCCAACTGCCCAAAATGACCAGTTATTTGAGTCTCTAAGTCATGAATTGCACTTGATGGCTCTTGCAGAATTATGGGCAGAAAACGAAAAATAACTGCTTGGATGGAGAAAGGGATAAGGAGAGATAGAAGTCAATAACCCTCTCTGCCGGGCGTGGTGGCGCATGCCTTTAATCCCAGCACTCGGGAGGCAGAGGTAGGAGGATTGCCATGAGTTCGAGGCCACCTGCCCTCTCTCTAATCTCTCTCCCTCTCCTTTCACCTGCCCTACAGAAAAACTTGGCCTTATGTTGGCAGTCTGGTGGTGGCTGGTGTGGGGGAAAGCAGGGAAACATTGACAACGAAGGAATTCTTGTCACCCTGAAATTTTCTCTGCAGTCCAAGAATTAAACCCTACAGCACAGATTTGGGAAGATACGGACTACTGTTACTACTGTTATTTTCTTTTGGAATGTTGAAGTTAGGGCTTAGCTAATAATTCCAATATAAGCAAAGGAGCATTAGAAGCGTACTATAGTAGTGACAACATTTTATCCTCAGGCAAAAAGCTAAAGCAAACTCTTTGCATTTTTCTATATTATTATGACCAGCTTTTGGTATTTCACTGTTACTTGAGATCTAGTTTTTAGAATAAAATTTGTTCTCCAGTTTTTAACAAAATGCATTTTAAAATTAACTAATTCTTTTTTTGTTTGTTTGTTTGAGGTAGGGTCTCAGTGACCTGGAATTCACTAAGTAGTCTCAAGGTGGCCTCAAACCCACGGTGATCCTCCTACCTCTGCTTCCCGAGTGGTGGGATTAAAGGCATGCGCCACCACACCCTGGCCAAAATTAACTAATTCATTTTAAAAATATATTTTATTTATTTACTTATTTGAGAGAGAGAGAGAAGAGAGGTAGATAGAGAGAATGGGCACGCCAGAGCCTCCAGCCACTGCAAATGAACTCCAGATGCATGTGCCCCCTTGTGCATCTGGCTCACATGGGTCCTGGAGAATCGAATCAGGGTCCTTAGGCTTTACAGGCAAATGCCTTAACTGCTAAGCCATCTCCTCAGCCTAACTAAGTCTTAATAGATGTTAGAGAGAAAAAAAAAAAAAAAACACTTCAAAGCTAAAGCAGGGCCACTTTGATGAATGTAAATATCTAACATAGAAAAGACTAAGATGACTCAGTTTTGAAACTGTAGCCAGCATTCTGTTGGAATATCAATGGACAAACTTCAGCACTTATTTTCCAAAGCAACTAGGTTACTTCTGATCGTATTCTTTTCCTTTTTCCCTTCTCAACTCCATCCTTTACTCTCTATCTCTTTTAAACTTTCCAGCAAATGAAAGCAAACCAGCAAGTTATAATTTGTAAGCCGGGCATGGTGGCGCACGCCTTTAATCCCAGCACTTGGGAGGCAGAGGTAGGAGGATCGCCGTGAGTTCGAGGCCACCCTGAGACTCCATAGTGAATTCCAGGTCAGCCTGGGCTAGAGTGAGACCCTACCTTGAAAAACCAAAAAAAAAAAAAAAAAAAAAATAATTTGTTTGTTTGTTTGTTTGTTTTTAAATTTGTTTGGCATGTGTGTGAATGTGTGTTGGTGGTCTGTTTCTAAGCTCAGAACGGAATTCCAAACAATTCGTCTTCATATATAAACAGCCACGTAGGTAAGAACACGTTTGCACGCTGCCTTTGTCTGCCAGCGCCCCATTCCAGGTATAGGCACTTTCTCAACAGAACCGCCCATTCTTCATTTAGGCATGAATTACTCAGACCAGCAGCACCTCCCCAAACTCCCAACGGATCACTCTCAGACATACAGCAGACTAGTCCTCGAAATAATTCAAATGTGATACATTTTTCATTTGTACATTATTTTTCCTTTTTAAAAAAATTATGTATTTGCAAGCAGAGAGAAGAGAGAATGGGTACACCAGGCCCTCCAACCACTGCAAACGAACTCCAGACACATGTGCCACCTTGTGCATCTGGCTTACGTGGGTTCTGGGGAATCAAACCTGGGTCCTTAGGCTTCGGAGGCAAATGCCTTAACTACTGATCCATCTCTCCAGCCCAATTTGTACATTATTTTTATGTGGCAGGGGAAAAAAAAAAAATCCGGGTTCTGTGCCAGAGAAACAAGAAACATGAATGAAGTCCATTACATTTCCATTTAAATATTTAAAGACTCATGCTTAGGTTTCTTACAACAGAATTTAACCTATTTTGCATGTACTGTATCTCTTCACTCTGCAGGCCCTTAGAATGCTACTATTGTACAATGGATGTTAATTATAGTACTTGCTGTTGTTCTGGTAATGGAAAATTCTAGCATTATCTATGTTATCTCCTTTCCCAGATTTCCCCTCAGCAACAGGACATGAAGTACCAAGAGTAGGAGAGTAGGAGTGGTTGGAACTAGCTCACATATATTTTCATATGAACTCATAATATGGAACATGATCAATAAGCTGATTGTATTCAACACATTTACCTTGGGGGAAAGGCAATTTAAAAACAGTTCTTTGTATACAGCAATAACCAATTAGTGATGTAATATGTATAATAAGAGCGTAAACAGATTTATTTATTTACTTATTACTTATTTATTTGACAGAGAAAGAGGGAGAGAGAGAGAGAATGGGTGTGCCAGGGTCTCCAGCCGCTGCAAACAAACTCCAGATGCATGTGCCCCCTTCTGCATCTGGCTAATGTGGGTCCTGGGGAAATGAACCTGGATCCTCTGGCTTTGTAGCAAATGCCTTAACCACTAAGCCACCCCTCCAGCCCTAGATGTAAAATGAAGGAAACCCCTGGACTGGGGGCTAAAGAGAATAGAAGAGGGTGGAATAAAGCTTTATTTTATTACTATTTTTTTTTTTTTTTGAGAGAGAGAGAGAAAGGCAGAGAGCATGCGAATAGACACACCAGGGCCTTTCAGCCACTTTGGGACAAACCCCAGACACGTGTGCTGCCTTGTGGGCATGCACATTGCATGCTTACATCACTTGCGTCTGGCTACATGGGATCTGGAGCATTGGACCAGGAGCCCTTAGGCTTTGCAGGCAGGCGCCTTAACCACTAAGCAATCTCTCCAGACCTGGAATAAAGCTTGCTATTTATTTATTTATTTGAGAGAGAGCAAGAGAGCGAGCGAGAGAGAGAGAGAGAATGCCAGGGCTTCCAGCCACTGCAAATGAACTCAAAACTCATGCAACACCTAAGCACCTGGCTTCTGTGGGTACTGAGGAATTGGAACCTGGGTTCATAAGTTTCACAGGCAAGTCCATTAACTGCTAAGCCATCTCTCCATCCCTAGAATGAAGCTTTTAAAAGCAAAATTCAAACGCTGTGTGAAAGAAAAAGTAAATACTATATGTGATATGTTTAAAGAAGTCCAGTGTGGCTAACACAAATCAACAACAAACTGAGAAACATGTCACAGTGCTGAGATGAGACAGTGGAGTATTCAGCATTGAGCCATCTCTACCACAGCCTCTAAGGCTCAAGGGCCATAGTGGAAGAGGTGGCGGAGAGACTGTAAGGGCCAAAGGATGGGGAAGGGTTTTTTTTATAATGCTGGCTTCCAGACACAAAGTAGTCTTTGCATTTATGGTCTCACAGAACCTGTTGTTAACTGCACAAGAGCTGCACAATATTGGACACATCAACATGTTGTCAAGGATGATGGAAGAGGGCAGAAAAAGACATCATAATAGAAGAGGGAATAGTTCGAAAGAAGAGGGGGTTCAGGGGAAGGGGTATTGGAGGGGCCATCAAAGGAGGGTAGTAGGAGAGGGTTACGTAAATTTTAATAACATTTTTAATATAGTAAAATAAGAGCCCGACATGGTGGTGCACGCCTTTAATCCCAGCACTCGGGAGGCAGAGGTAGGAGGATCGCCGTGAGTTCGAGGCTACCCTGAGACTACATAGTGAATTCCAGGACAGCCTGGGCCAGTGTGAGACCCTACCTCGAAAAAGAAAACAAACAAACAAACAAACCAGAATCAGGGATGGAGAGATAGCTTTAGCACTTGAGGCACTTGCCTGTGAAGCATAAGGACCCATGTTCTACTCTCCAGATCCCATGTAAGCCAGATGCACAAAGGTGAGGAAAGTGCAAGGTCACACATGCCCACTATGTGGCGCAAGCATCTGGAGTTCAATTGCAGTGGCTGAGACCCTGGTGCACCAATTCTCTCTCTTGTTAAAAAAAAAAAAAAAAAAGAATCGCTGGAGAGATTAGAGAGATGGCTTAGCAGTTAAGGAATTTGCCTGCAAACCCTAATGGCCCAGGTTCAATTCCCCAGTACCACATAAAACCAGACTCACAAAGTGGCACATGTATCTGGGGTTTGTTTGCAGTAGCTGGAGGCCTTGGTACACCCATTCTCTCTACCTCTCTTCATCTGCTTACAAATAAATAAGTAATTTGGGCTGGAGAGATGGCTTAGAGGTTAAGCACTTGCCTGTGAAGCCTAAGGACCCCAGTTCGAGGCTCAATTCCCCAGGACCCACGTAAGCCAGATGCACAAGGGGGTGCATGCGTCTGGAGTTCGTTAGCAGTGGCTGGAGGCCCTGGCGTGCCCATTCTCTCTCTCTCTCTCTCTGTCTCTTTCTCTCTGTCACTCTCAAATAAATCAATAAAAATGAAGAAATAAGTAATTTTTTAAAATTCCTCATAATAACACCCAATTGAAAAGATTTAAAATTTCCATCAACATGTAAATGGCTAGATGAAATATAATTTAGCATTTAAAAAGTCGGGGGGGGGGGGCTGGAGAGATGGCTTAGTGGTTAAGCGCTTGCCTGTGAAGCCTAAGGACCCCAGTTCAAGGGTGTATTCCCCAGGACCCACATTAGCCAGATGCACAAGGGGGCACATGCATGTGGAGTTCGTTTGCAGTGGCTGGAGGCCCTGGTTTGCCCATTCTCTCTCTCCCTCTCTCTGTCAAATAAATAAACAAAAATTATTTAAAAAAAAAAAAGGGCTGGAGAGATGGCTTAGTGGTTAAGGCATTTGCCTGCAAAGCCAACGGATCCCAGTTCGATTCTCCAGGATCCACATAAACCAGATGCACAAAGGGGCGCACACATCTGGAGTTCATTTGCAGTGGCTGGAGGCCCTGGTGTGCCCATTCTCTCTCTCTCCCCCCTCCCTCTTTCTCTCTCTCAAATAAATAAATAAATAAAATATATTTTAAAAAAAGAAGAAAGTTCAAAGCCAGCCTGGAGTAGAGTGAATTTCAGGCCAACCTAGGTTACATAGACTGTCTTAAAAAAAAAAAAAGCCAATCAGGGAAATTGCATAAGGGGGCTGGGGAAGAAAGAATGTAAGAGCAAAAGGGGGTTGAAGAGATGGCTTAGTGGTTAAGGCACTTGAGTGCGAAGCCTAAGGACCCCGGTTCGATTTCCCCAGGGCCCACATTAGCCAGATGCACAAGGGGGCGCATGCATCTGGAGTTCATTTGCAGCAGGCTGGAGGTCCTGGTGCACCCATTCTGTCTTTCTCTCTGCCTCTTCCTCTCTCTCTCAAATAAATAAATTATTTTAAAAAAAAATCAAAGTAGAAAGGGAGTTAGCCAGGCATGGTGGCACACACCTCTAAGCCCAGCACTTGGGAGGCAGAGGTAAAATAATCGCTGAGAGTTCAAGGCCAGCCTGGAATTAGAGAGTTCTAGATCACTCTGGGCTATTCAATATCTCAAAAAGAAGAAAGAAAAGAAGAAAAGGTGGGATTAGTTGGGAAAAAGAAAAGGTTCAGTGGTGGTGGGAAGGTGACAAAAGAAGGTAACAGAGGTTGAGTATGATCAAAATACATTATATACATGTATAAAATTGTCAAAAAGTATATTGTTCTTTAAAGCCAAAAGGTACTGAGCTGTGGCTGTGGCTCAGGGTTAGAGCACTGGTAGAGCACGCACGCGGCCAGGGTTCAATCTCCACAGCACAGGAGAAGAAAGGTGAAAGACAAGGCCATGTGTATGACAGCGTCCTAAGTGGAAGCCCGGGAGTTCCACTGACAAAAACAGAAAACTGTGACCTGGACACAAAGTGAACAAATTCTCCTCTAGGAAAACAAAGAAAAAGTAGTGGGTTTTGTCCTGATCATTTGTACATGCTGACTTTCACTTTTTTTTTTTTTTTTATAGCTCAGGATATTTTTCCTCAATTAATGACCATTTAAAACTTCTTTTTAGGGCTAGAGAGATGGCTTAGCGGTTAAGGTGCATGCCTGTGAAGCCTAAGGACCCAGGTTCGATTCTCCAGGTCTCACATAAGCCAGATGCACATGATAGTGCATGCATCTGGAGTTCGTTTGCAGTGGCTAGAGGCCCTGGTGTGCCCATTCTCACTCTCTCTGTCTCTAGTAAATAAATAAAAATAAAATCTTAAAAAATTCTTTTAAAACTTCTGGTAAATCCATAAATAATAATGTCACAAGCTTTTAGGTATGACAGAGTTTAAATGATATATAATGCTGAATCTATTTGAGAGAGGGGGAGAGCAGGGAGGAAGAGGCAGATAGAGAATGGGCATACCAGGGTCTCTAGCCACTGTTGTAAAACTCCTTTTCAGACTGAAGAATTCTATACCACAATGTTATATGAAAGGATTGGCCAAAGACTAAACACACAGATGTATTTTCTAGCTATGCAAAAGATCACAATATTATCTACTGAAGTTTCCTTTCATAGATAGATCGGAAAGTTCGCTGCTCCATAGCAATGTCCCGGGGTCGCGACAGAACATGTTCATAACAGGGACACCCAAGCTAGACATGGAGATGCACGCATATAATCTCAGCGCTTGGCAGTGAAGGCCGAGGATCCGTTCTTCAAGGCCAGTCTCAGCTGCACAGTGAGTTTGTAGCCAGCCTGAGCTACATGCCACCTGGTCTCAGAAAGGAAAAAAATAACTGGGATCCCCAATACCAGAGCTTATTTTTCCCTAGGTATCTTTAGAATTCAAATGTGTAGGGCTGGAGAGATGGCTCAGCAGTTAAGGCACTTGCCCATGAAGCCTAAGGACCCGTGTTCAACTCTCCGGATCCCACGTAAGCCAGACACACAAGGTGATGCAAGCATGCTAGGTTCCATGCGTGCACAAGGTGGCACACACATCTGGAGTTGAATTGCAGTAGCTGAGGCCCTGATGTGCTAATTTTCTTTCCTCTCTCATAAAGGTGTGTGTGTCACCATGCCCAGCCCCCTCCAAAAAAAGAGAATTCAAATGTATAATGGTGATTAGTAAGAACTCAGAAAACAAACAGAAGGGATTTTACTCCTAACACTATTAAAACTCTTCGAGTTAGGCTTCAGAATCCACAAGCTGTAACGCTTCTTTTTCATGCTTCATGAGACAACATTCATTACTGTTTGACCCAGCAATTTCATTCCTAGGTATATACTAGAATATTAAAATATGTTTGTGGTGCATGCCTGTAGCCCCATTCTTCAGAAGATGAGACAAAAGGATTCCAAGTTGGGGTGAGCCTAGGTTATGTAGTGAGCCTAAGGTTAGCCTAGGGTATAGAGATTATCTTAAAAAAATAACTTGATGGTAAAAAAAATTGTATGTAATTGTTTACAGCATCATTATTCATAATAGGGGAAAGGAAGAAATAATGTGATGTCCCTCAGTGAACTTTAGGTAAAGAAAATGTGCTGTACATACAACACAGTATTATTTAGCCAGTAAAAGGAAAGATGAGCTGATTCATGCATGTGGCTAAACATGACGGTCACAAGAGACTACTTATTACACGGCCTCGTTGATAATAGATGTTCACAGAAGACAGAAGAGAGTACTTATTACACGGCCTCATTGATAACAGATGTCCACAGAAGACAGAAGAGACTACTTATTACACAGGCCTCGTTGATAATAAATGTCCACAGAAGGAAAACAGACAGGACTGAAGTTTTGGAAAAGAAGAGGTGGTGAGGTGGCAGCTAGAGGGTACTGGCTTGCCTGTGGAGGAATATCCAAATGCTCAGTACTTACTGTGGTGAGTGGTGCACAAGCTTGTCAATACACTAAGAGCCCCGGAGTTGTTATTTTCACACATGCTAGGCAGGTTATCTACCACTTAGTTACATTCCCAGCCTGAACCCTTTAAATGGGTGAATTACATGACATGGGAAATAATTTTAATAGGATTTTACATACATACATAAATAAATAAATAAATAAATAAATAAATAAAATAAGAACAAGACCAAAAACGCAAAGAGAGAAACTTTGGAAACCCAAATGTGAAATGGAAATCAACCCTGTAGAAATAAGAGTCAGTTCGAAACCTAGTGAGTGCTTCTCGGGGATCTGAAAGACTCAGTAAGAAACGAAGGTTAACTGGTGTGGAGATGAGAGAGAGAATAGACAGTACACAGCAGATTATACATTCCCAAGTGTTCAGAAAAGACCCTTGCCTTGTTGATATGTTCTATGTACAGTGTCTGGTAAAACCTGATGTTTAAAATTTGCTAATTGGTGTGGCAAATATTCATTTTATCAGTTCATCTGTTCATGTGGTAAAATTCCCACTGCATGAGGGACAGGCATAGCTGCAATTACGAGTAATTCATTTCTGTCTGCCCTCAAGCACTTACTTGATGCTGTATGCACAGTAGGCATCCCATAAATATTTGATGAATGAAATCACCACCACAGTCAGAACCTGGGGCTCTGTGATTACAAAACATACCTTAGGCCAAGTTTTAGCCATTAAGAAAGAACAACGTACCACATTCAACACACTTCAGTGGATCTGTAAACTTTAATTAACAACCAAAATATACATAAGCGTAACCAGTGATTTAGTATGAAGGTAAAGATTCATCAGAAAGACAGAGATATTTTTGGGAAATGGCTAGATAATGTGAATTTATTCATAGTATATATACCAGATTTTCTATCATTTGGATCACTTCAAATTTTATAATCTGCTTTTTTAAAACCAATCAATTTTTTCATGACAATTTTTTTTTTTTTTTTTCTGGTTTTTCGACGGTAGGGTCTCACTCTAGCTCAAGCCAACCTGAAATTCACTATTTAGTCTCAGGGTAGCCTCGAACTCATGGTGATCCTCCTACCTCTGCCTCCCAAGTATTGGGATTAAAGGCATGCGCCACCACGCCTGGCTCAAATGTTAAATTTTGACCCATTTTCCCTGATAATATCAATAGGCTGTCCAACTACATGATACATTTATGTTTTAGAATTTAAATTTAAAAGACCATGGCTCAGTGTTTAAAAAATAAATTAACCAGCAGTGTAGCTCAGTACAGGGCACATGCTTGGGCCCAACCCCTAGGATCAAAAACAAAAACGGCAACAATGAACAATCAACAAAAGTGAAACATCATTAGGAGAAAATGGAAATACATTCACCACGTGATTTTAGAAAATCACTCCTTAGCAATCAGTGAAAGGTATGAGCGTCATTTCACGACGGGCCTGGAAGCGCTGTAGTACCAATATACAAATAAAACAGAACCGACAGCCTGGAACGGCTGAAGGGCTATCACTAGCAAGATGAAATGTAAATAAAAATGAACAGAAGGATGACTAAAAAAAGCTTGTCTTTAGCTTAATTGTTGGTGCAGAATGGATGGCAGGGGCTGGCTGCCGGGCAGCTGCTTTAGCTTTGCTGGCCTGACTTGCTCGAACAGCAGTTTCTAGACGTACTTTCAACTCGGGGGCAGCCCCCATTACCGTTTTGAAAGCGTGTGGATACAGAGGTCCGATGTGCATTAAATTCTGGAGTGCAAACTCATGAAGATCTCTGGAAGCCGAACTTGCTGAGGCAAAAGAATTTTCATCCAGCAGGTAAGAGATCAAAGTGGGAACTAAGAGAGCCAGTAACTGGACTCCTGTAGAAGACACAACAAGAAGACCAGTGTGACTGGGAGAAGACCACTGGAGCCTTCTGAGAGGAAGAGTATGTTGACGCATGATGTGAGCAATTATAGTTCAGTAGCACGCCCGGCTCCAACAGCACCCCCGAAGTAAAGGACGCTTTCAAGTAAGAATTTCAGGTACAAAATATCCAAAGCACTGAAGGTTTCACTGTCAAATCAGACCTATTTGTAGTGTTGTTAGTTAAATGTATCCATGATGAGCAGCATCATGTTTTCTTTCTTGCTCTCTCTCTCTTTCCTTCTTTCTCTCTTTTGAGGCAGGCTCTCACTCCAGCAAGGTGAACCGGGAACTATTTTTAGCTTAACTGTTGGTGCAGAATGGATGGCATGGGCTGTAGCCCAGGCTGGCCTGGAACTCACAGCTACTCTCCTACCACCTCAGGCCCCTCCCCCAGTACAGGGATTAAAGGTATGTACCAGCATACCTGGCGTTTCATTATTTAATGGACTGTTTTACTCAGATTAAAAATGCTTTGTAATTTAGCAAGCCTGTTAAGAGATAGAATAAGCAGTTGGCTTTTAAATACTTAAAATGTAAGATTAAATACTATGAAAAACAAAAGTAGGCATGGAGATGTAGCTCAGCAGTAGAGTTTGTAAGCCTTGTTTGATCTCTAGCCACAGAGGGAAAAAAAAAAAAACCAGTAAATGAGCCTTGTTAATGAGTACAAAAACATACATACAGAGGGCACCAATAAGGTAAGATTAACCTGATGGCAATATTTTTAAAGATTTGCCTTTAGGGCTGGAGAGACGGCTCAGTGGTTAAGGCACTTGCTTGTGAAGCCTTACGACCCAAGTTCCATTCTCCAGGACCCATGTAAGCCAGACGCACAAGGTGGCCCATGCTTCCGCAGTTCGTCTGCACTGGCTGGAGGCCTGACACACCCAGTCCTCTGTCTGTCTCTCTTCTCTCTACCTCTCTCTCTGCTTGTAAATAGTAAAAATATCTTAAAGCATTCTTAGCTTGATGTGGTGTGGTGTGGTGGTCCTTCTAGTCCTCTCACACACGCAGGGGCTGAATGAGGTTGAAGGACTGCTGTTTGTTCAAGGCCAGTCAGGGGCTACAGAGTAAGTCCCAGGTCAGCTTGGGCTAGAGTGAGACACTGCCTCAAAAAAAAAAAAAAAGGAAGAAAAAAAAATAATAATAGTATTTAAACTGTTATCTTGGTTGACTTGGGATCCATTCCTAAGTGGGTGCCCTGATTCAGCATGAGGACAGGCAGGAGACAAGCTAAGGCGGAGCTCCAGGCTCTGGACATGCGGGGCAGCGCTCTACCACTGAGATGCTCTCAGCTCAGGGGGAAGAACGGAGAACACTGGAAAGAGTCTAAGGTCTGACCACAAGACATTAGTTATGAACCTTAGTTTTTCTATAGAAATTTTAAAAATCATATTTTAGTGAGTATCTACAAAGCTGCATAAACTTCTAGTTAAATAGATGTATATGGTAGCTTCTCATTAAGTAAAAAAATTTAAATATCAAATTCTGAAAAATATTATTATGACTCTTGATATTTTATTATAAGACTCGCACTTTGGTTATAAAGAGTAAAATCTGTAATTTAAAAAATTCTATTAAATATTTGTACTTTTCTAGTTCTTAAAGAATATATTCCTAGAAAAAATTTAAAAATCACATTATTGAAATACAGTCAATAATTCATTGTGACTTTTTACTCATAAAAAATAAATATATATCAACTTTGGACATTGTTAGTAACATGTGCCAATAGACTATATGTTCGGACAGTAATTGCAGTTTGGTAAACTGACTGTTGAAAATGCATGTGTCTAATAGCAAATAAGATTCATCAATAGTACATGTCCTCATTTTGGCATACCAGCTTTTCATCAGAAAATTACTTACTGTTCTTTTCTTCACCAAGAGCAACTAGTGTTTCAAGAACTTTAATTCCTTCTTGAACAGCCAGAAGTTCAGTGCTGCTGGCCGGCCTGCTTCTTCCCACAGCTTTGAGCTTTTCAACCACAATCGGGGCTAATGAATGGATATAGGGAGTTGAAAGGGCGCGGTTGGAATGCTGGAAGACTGAGAGCAGAAGCTGGTAACACTTAGCTTGAACCTATGTAAGAAAATGATTTTATCAATTAACATGTGGGACGACAGTTCTTCTTTGTTAAATAATCACACTGTGGGCTGGAGATACAGCTTTGCAGTTAAGGTGCTTGCCTGTGAAACCTAAAGACTCCGGTTCGACTCCCCAGAACCCACATAAGCCAGATGCACAAGGTGACGCATGCACAAGGTGACATATGCACAAGGTTACATATGCGCACAAGGTGGCACATGTGTCTAGAGTTTGACTGCAGTGGCTAGAGGCCCTGGTGAGCCAATTCCCTCTCTCTCAAAAAAAAAATTGAAAAATAATCTCAATGCATCTTATCATCTACTGAAATGAAGTAATACCTAAGGGTTGAAATAGAAAGGAAATGGAGGAAAGTAATGGAATTTCACTATGTTGACTAGATAGAACTAAAAAGGAATTAATGAAAAAAATCCCTTACAATGTTAGGAGAGGTGTGGGGAAAAGCAGTGAGACCCTCACCTGGACCTCAGCTGTCCCTGTGACAGCTGTATGCTATGATGTACGTGGTCTCATGGCCTCAGGTAGACAGAAGACAGACGATCAAGGGATGGCAGCTCCCTCTATGCAGCTATGGAGAAATCATCATCCACGCTAGGATGAGATCTTTCGATGCTATGGCTAGAGTCTCTACACTCCTGTCGTAAGCCCTCACCCATGTGTGTGAGGAAGCCCAAAACTCACTGGCTAGTTAGGGTGAACTCTGGTGGGATTGGCCTTCAGTGTGCAGTGAGTGCCTTGCTAGAGAAACAAGCTTGATGCCTTCTTACCAGAAGAGTTCATGCAACGGTGGGGATGCTAATTTATTTTTCAGTTCTTCCTTTAAGGTACAATTGTCTCTCTCATTGTCAGTTATTGATTTGCACACGTGTGTATGTGGGGAGGGGCGGTGGGGCAGGTGCTCTTGTCACTGCAACAAATGCCCATCTGGCCTATGTAAGTGGCTGGGGAATTGAACCCATGCCAGAAGGCTTTGTAAGCAAGCACCTTTAACCACTGAGAAATCCCCAGTGCTTGTCTCTTTCCCTTCCTTCCTTTTCATTCCCTCCCTCCCTCCCTTCTTTCCTTCCTTCCTTCCTTTTCAAGGTAGGGTTTCACTCTATTCCAGGCTGATCTGGAATTTACTATGTAGTCTCAGGGTAGCCTCAAACTCATGGTGATCCTCCTACCTTTGCCTCCCAAGTGCTGGGATTAAAGGAGTGCACTACCACGCCCAGCTTGGTCTCTCAATTTAATCTAATATATTAACGGAAACAAACACAGGACTGGTCTGAAACAAAGCTATAAAAATGTAATATTTAGATACTTCAAATCCATTAAGATTCTCTGGAAAAATTGTTTATATCAATTTATGTTTTCTAAGCCTAGGAAGTAAAATCTCACTGGCTCTACTTTAGATTAGGTAAACCTCATATTTATTTTTTGAAGGAAGGGAGTAAGGGAGAGAGGGAGGTCAGGACACAGGGAATCTCAATGTATGAGACAAAGGGGGAATGAACTTATTTCAGTACTATTAGATATTAAATTGCCAAACTTCTAGAACATTTAAAAACCACAGATCTCTGAGGCACAAATCTGAAGACAATGATTAAGAAAACTATGGGTAGAGGCCAGAAATATTCCTACACTGATACTGTTTTCCTGATGTTTGAGAATCAGTAGTTTAGACTTTGTCATTGTTAATAAAACATGTGTCCTAAAACAAGGTTTTCAATAGTTTCATTAAAGGATGTAACAATGAATGTGCCCAGCACTCAGGAGGCTGAGGCAGGCAGACTGCCATGAGTCCAATGCCAGTCTAGTCTACACAGTGAGTTTAGAACAACTTGGGTTATAGAGGCCTTGTCAAAAAAAAAACAGATGCAGTAATGTGTATTTTTCCTTTAACATCTTTGGTACCACTGAAATAAATACTGGAAACATAAACTCATGTGACATCCCTACCAATACATCCAGAGTATCAAATATTTCAGATACTGGAGAATCTCTGCATATGTGAATAAACATTCATATGCTATTGTTAGTACTTAAATATAGTGTTCTTTTCCAGTTTTCCTATTTAAAAGCCATACTATGAATATGTTCTCTTTATATGTACCACAGGTTAATGAATCAATCTGAAATTTTACTGACAAAGTAGATTTCATTTATTTATTTACTTATCTATTTTTTTTTTCAAGGTAGGGTCTTGCTCTAGCCCAGTCTGACCTGGAATTCAATATATAGTTTCAGGCTGGCCTCGAGCTCACAGGGATCCTCCTACCTCCCAAGTGCTGGGATTAAAGGTGTGCAGCACCATGCCCAGCAAAGTAGAATGTTTAAGTGTGACTTACCCATGGGTCACATGAATTTAAAGCACTCTTGAATCTGTTCAGGCAGCCATTCTGTAGTGACTGGACTCCTATGATCTCACTGCTGGCCGACCACAGGAAGAGTGCAATGGCCGTCAGCATGCTCACCTCATCAGGCACTGGCAGACACCCTTCTGGAGGTGAGAAGTGAAAGTAGGGTGCAAGTTCAGAAACGTGGGAATTCCAATCTCAAGCAACTGCTCTTCCTCCCCCCAGCAGCTGCCTATGTGTCCACCTGGAAAAGTACAGGCTACAAAAGGGTCACATTGAGACTCGGGCCTAGTTAATGATGCAGGCACGATGTAGAGTGCTACGCTGAAGCTGGACGGGAAACAGACAACTGACATAGCCTCAAAGTATCTCCCTGCATTTTTCCTTATTATAAAAAAGTGAACATGAAACAAAGTAGCAGAGAAGCATGGGAGACACCATCTTGACAAAGTTTCTAACGGTCTGCTGGACAGGAGGCAAGGGCCGATAATGGCAGCACTCAGGAGGCAGAGGCAGAAGAGTCCTTCAAGTTAGAGGCTAGCGTGGACTACACAGCAAAGTCCTGTCTCAAAACGTAAGAAACCAAAAAAGATTCCAGATAATAAAACAAGGCAATATCATATGCTGTCTTCAATGATGGTCCAAGAAAGATACAACATTATTAATGTGGCATTCATGCCAAAAGGTGCATGAGCCAAATTTAAGCTAAAAGAGTAATTAGATAATTATGAATTAAGCACTGTACAAAACAGATGACCATCTTTACAGCATTGTATCGATGCAAAATTGTTTCAATTTGATAATTTTAGGAAACATCTTGCTCTTAGGATAATAAAGAAGTATTTAGGAATAAAGTGTCATGGTAACTTGGATGTATTCTCAACAGTTCAGCAAAATTAGTAACAATATTAACCAGAATGACATGTGGATTTTCCAGAGACACATAAAGCATGTGTTGCAATATCCAGGGTAAGAACATACCGGAGCTCACAATTTTAGTTTTGCCACTGTTATCAAAGCTTGAAATGTATTTCAAAATCAAAGGTTCTAAAAATGAAAAAAAAAAAAAAACCTGCAGTAATCTTGAATCCATGGACATTTTTGCCAGTGCATGTAAGTACAAACACCTTGTTTTAAAAATACTTTATTTATTTATTTTTAATTATTTGAAGGTGGGCAGAGAGAGACAGAATGGGTACACCAGGGCCTCTAGCTACTGCAAACAAACTCCAGATGCATGTGCCACCTTGTGCATCTGGTTTTACATAGGTACTGGGAAATCCAACTTGGGTACTTTGGCTTTGCAGGCAAGTGTCTTAACCGCTGAGCCATTTCTCCAGCCCACACCTTTTTTTTTAATACTTTGTTTATGAAAGAGAGAGAGAAAATAAATGGGCACACCAGGACCTCTAGTCACTGCAAATGAACTCCAGATGCATGTGCCACTTTGTACATCTGGCTTTATGTGGATACTGAGGAGATGACTTAGCAGTTAAGGTGCTTGCCTGCCAAGCCTAAGGACCCATGTTCAACTCTCCATATCCCACATAAGCCTGACACACAAGGTGATGCAAATGATGCACAAGGTCACACATGCACACAAGGTGGTATACGTGTCTGGAGTTTGATTTGCTACCATGCCAATTCTCTCTCTCTCTCTCTTGTTCTCACTCTCATAAAAAAAAAAAATAAAAAAAAAATAAAAAAAAAAAACCATAACAGACTAATTTGTTTGGTTGAGGAACTCTCAAGACAGAAGAGCATTTGAGGCTGATGTGAGGGAAAATCTGTACGTGTCTATGCCCTGAGAACGAGCACGTTCCCACCCACTGAAGGCTCTAACTTGTGAGAGTGCCACTCCACTCGGTAGGAAAGAGACTGAACTGAGAATGCTCCTTAGGAGAGTCCTTGCTTTAAAAAATACCAATGAGGGCTGGAGGAATGGCTTAGCAGTTAAGGTGTTTGCCTGCAAAGCCAAAGTCCTGGTTTGACTCTCCAGGACCCACATAAGCCAGATGCACAAGGGGGCACAAGCATGTGGAGTTTGTTTGCAGTGGCTAGAGGCCCTGGTGTGCCTATTTTCTCTCTCTCAAATCACTAAATAAATAAAATGTATTTTAAAAACTACCAATGAAGGAAGCGCGGGAAGGTGGCAGAGAGGGAGGAAAGTAGGGAAGGGGAGCAGAAACGAGTGCCACAGGCAGCAGGGATGGGGGGGGGGGGTGGAGCTACCCAAGCCCTTGGGATCCCAGATGACTTCATCTCAAGTCCCAGACACCAAATATGCAGGTACAGGATTTGGAGGGTTCCCTGCTGGATTTGGGGCTAGTTTTGATCTGATCTTTCCTTGCTGTGCTCTTATTTCTCCTTTTTGGGTTGGGAATGTTTACACTGTACCATTCTATGTTGGAAGTATGTAACATATTATTTTATTGTATAGGGACTCCAGAGTTAAGAGGTGGCCCGAGTCTCAGAAAAGACTCTGTACTTAAAGTGTTGGAACTGTTAAGACCATGGGGATTTTTGATGTTGCCTTAAGAGATGGCAATGAGCCTACTGGGACAAGAAGTGGGAGGTTATGGCTTGAAAGTGATATGCACGGGTATTAATTGGGCAAGGAGGAAACTTATGATTTATGTTGATTGCCAAGTTGACAGAACCTTAGAACCACCTATGAAATGAGCCTCCGGGCATGCAAATGGGGGAACATCTTTGTTTGCTTTGTTTTGTTTTGAGGTAGGGTCTCATTCTAGATCAGGCTGACCTGGAATTCACTATGTAGTTTCACAGTAGCCTCGAACTCACGGCGATCCTCCTACCTCTACCTCCCAAGTGCTGGGATTAAAGGCGTGTGCCACCATGCCCAGCTGGGGGAATATTTTGATTAGGTTAATTGAGGTGGGAAGACCCACTTGAACTGTGGGTACCACAATTCCACAGACTTGGGTCCTAGACTGAATAAAAAGAGAAGGCACACGGAGCACAAGTAATAGTCTATCTCGGCTTCCTCACCATGGACTGAATATACCAGCTGCCTCAAGTTCCTGCCACATGCCTTCTCCTCCATGATGGTCCTGAGTACTGAACACAGGCAAGCACTCTACAATCAACTATTACCCAGCCTGTGTCTTTTTTTAACCTCCCAACATATAAATAAGCTCTAAGACAAGGGCGTTTGAGAGTCTACAAGTCAAAAATAAATATTAATCCCAAACCTGGAGATGTGACCAAAACACATCTTGAGTTGATTCAGTGTTATATAGCAATTTTCCGACAAGGGCAATCAAATAATTAATCTATTAAGGAAAATAAAATCATCCAATACTCTGACAGGTTACCTGGTTGTGAATATTCCAGGATGCAGGCAAGAGTGCTACGAATTAGAGCCGTCCACTGCTTCTGAGTCTCCTCAGTCTTGGCCATGGAAAGGGTCACAATGCTTTTAATGGCCTGCAGAGCTGCGCTGACTGGTGGGGGAACCTGATTATCTGCAGACTTCACCGCCGTGTCTCTCAGCACCCGTGCGATTAAGAACAGAATTGTGGGCAGGATTGTCATACATCCTGAAACAGACGCAGATCAGTTATTTCCTGGCTGCCTCAGCTCTCCCAGTACTGTGTTTCCATTGCTTACGTTTTCACAGTTGTGTCATCTCGTTACCCAGGCTGGCCCCAAACTCTGCGCTCAGGCAACCCTCCCACCTTCCACTCTTCAGCAGCTGCTCATGTATAGCTGACTGAGATTTGGTATACATTTTTTCCCTTGGTTTTATACAAAATTTGGTACATTATTGTCACTACAATTCAATATTTGAAAAAGAACATAAGAAAGTATCATATTGTTAAGAACAGAATTGATATTTTCTTTTCGGAAAAAAAAACTCGTTTTATTATACTTATTCACTTTTTACCTTCATAGCAAATAAGGATCGAATGGATCTTAGAATCTGTAGCTGAAAGAACATGAAAGTCATCAAATTCAAGGACATGTCACTTGAAACTGTAGCCGCTACAGCCTCTGCCTGGGACACAAGCTCCAGTGAGGAAGTCACCATTCCCACACATGGAGGGTAAGAGCCACGAAGGTCTCTCTTTTGTTGAAGTTTACCTACATACCTACTGATCCTATTTTTATCTTAAAACTGAAGGAAAGCTTATTCTACACAACAGTTCCTCAGTACTGACTGCAATTCCTCTAGGTACACCTTAGGGTTGGCTGTCGCCCTCCTCTGACACTCTAGTTTTTTTTCTCATGAATGGCATACAGGTTAGAAAACAGAGTTCAGTAATTCCACCTATGACTGACTGACGACATTCAGTGTCTTCCCTCAGTTTTCAGGTTTTGGTTTGTCTGTTTTGTGGTGCCTGGGGGGCAAAATCAGGGTACTAGGACTTTGCACATAGGCAAGTGCTCCACCACTGAGTTAGAGCCCCAGTTCTCTCTCCTATGAAATGCATCTGAAAAGACCACCTTCGGTTTTGGGGTTTTTTTAAATATTGTTTGTTTGTGAACACAGCAAGAATGTGTGTGTGTGAGAGAGAGAGAGATAGAATAGGGGTGTGCCTGGGGCCTCTTGCCATTGCAAACAAACTCCAGAGGCATAAGCACTTTGTGCATATGGGTACTGGGGGATTGAACCCGGGCTATCAGGCTTTGAAACCAAGTGTCTTTAACAACTGAGCCATCTCCCCTGATTCGGTTTTCAGTTTTCTGAACATTTAGACTTTTCATAGGCTCTAAAGGTTAATGAACTCTTCAAAAAAACAACAAAAACCTAGCTTTTCATTTCACACTTGAGATTGAGGAAGAAGAGAAATTGTGTTTAAGACCTGAGGAAAACGAATCGTGGTCTATGGATATATGTACATATATGACACGCACATTTCCAAACACTGATCGATACTGTACCAGCAGGAGAGCAGAGGGATGGTAGGTCAGAGAGAATGGTAACTGTGGCTGCCACCAAGCGGGCACTTTCTTCTGACAGGAGAGCTTTTGTGGCGCTGTGACTTGGGGAGTCTGACATCTTGGTGCTCAGGTGTGGCATATGCCGTACTAAAATGAACATCAACAGCTCCATAGTTGCAAACACAAGAGATTTTCCAGGGATGAGGCCACCGCTGTCACCACCTTCTCCTAATACAGGACAGGACTCTTTTTCCATATCCTCTTCATCTTAGACAGAAGATAACACAGTAAGTATATTTAAGAAATTATTTCTCAAGGATTTCTATGTTGTTCTGAGTTTGATTCTCTACCTTACTGACCTCTTCTACAAAGCAAGTTTCACTTGGAAAATCATTATTAAGTACCTCATTAGGTATTTCATAATAAGAAAAACAAATGTGCTAGGTTTAACCATATAAAATTGACACTTTTGAAGGGGAAAAATAGTCCAGAATCAGCAATTTCTTTTGGGGAGTGGGGGACAGAGCATGTAGCTTAGGTTGGCCTCGAAGTTGCTATTAACTAAGGATGGCCTTGAACTTCTGACCTCCTGCCTCCACCTCCTGAGTACTTGGGATTACAGCTGTATACCATCATGCCCAGTTTATGAGATGCTGGGGATCGAACCCAGGGCTTCCTGCATGCTAGGTGAGCACTTAACCAATTAAGCTACCTCCCCAGCCCACAGAATTAACAATTTCAATTTGTCCTTTCTAATGGAAACCATCAATTTAAAATGTTCTACATGCATGAATCCTTTGGAATCAGTACAAATAACATTAGCTCCAAGCTAGTGTGACTTCCAGTGCTTACTTAGTGTGTTTCTTTGCTCCTGTAAATAATCCTGAGCAGCTCTGACGATCTGCTGGACAACTCCAGTAACCAACAGCTGGATGGATGGTGGGTTCCAGGTCAGAAGGAGGCGATGCAAGACACTCAGCAATTCAACACCGATCAGCTGTTATAAATTAATATGAAAATATTCCATCAATTTTAATTTCAGAAGATAAATGTACATTACTAAAATGTGGCTGGGCATGGTAACACATGCCTTTAATTCCTGCACTTGGGAGAGGCAGAGGTAGGAGGATCATCGTGAGTTCAAGGCCACCCTGAGACTACATAGTGAATTCCAGGTCAGCCTGGACTAGAGTGAAACCCTACCTCGAACCCCCACCCCACAAAAAATTTGAGGGCTGGAGAGATGGCTTAGCAGTTAAGATGCTTGCCTGCAAAGCCAAAGGACCCAGGTTCGAGTCCTCAATACCCACATAAGCCAGATGCACAAGGTGGTGCATGTCTCTGGAGTTTGCTTGCAGTGGCTGGAGGCCCTGGCGTGCCCATTATCTCTATTTGCACCTCTCTCTCTCTCTCTCTGTTGTCAATAAATATTTTTTAAAAATCTGAAAAATACACATAAAAAAGTAATCTTGTATATAGCTAAATTATAAAAGAGAGCGTTACAACAATCTTGAGAAAGGTCTTATTTTATCCTAACATATTTTTAAGCAACAAATGGCCAGTTCATAAATACTGTAAGTTTTATATTCAAATAGCATAATTCTACTGGTATAAGATTCTTGAGCCAAACTGCACTGCTGGAGTTCACTGTCACAAAAATGAGCATTGTCCTTCCATAATGGCGGCTATGTACGGGTCAGTTCCCCTCCTACTCACCTCAGCAACTATTACACACTTGCATTTTAAGCCTTTTACAGTCTTCCACACCTAACAGGCTTCCTTCAGATTTCAAAAAGGGAGAGAAAATTTAATTGCAAACAAAGCCACCTTTCCCTCTTCCCTGTCTTCCCTTAAGATCAAGTGTCCAGGCTAGGGATGTAGCTCATTTGTCATAGTGCTTGCTTAGCACACACAAGGCTCTGGGCTCAATTCCTAGCACAAAAAAGGAAAAAAAAAAAAGAGCATCCAGACCCTTATCCAAGGACCAGCCCACCTTTCTTTGTGTGCCCCTATCCTAGTGGGCTTTCAGTGATGCTTCAAGGACCTTAGTTGTGCAGACACAAAGGGGTGTGTGTGTGTGTGTGTGTGTGTGTGTGCATGTTCAGGTGTGTGCGGATGCACAGGTGTGGAGATCAGAGGACATCATAGGTGTCATCATTCCGGCTCCATCCACCTTTAAAATTTATTTCTTGCTGGACATGGTGGCACACACCTTTAATGCCAGCACTCAGGAGGCAGAAGTAGGAGGATTGTGGGGAGTGTGAGGCCAGCCTGGGACTACCGAATGCATTCCATGTCATCCTGGGCTAGAGTGAGACACTACCTCGAAAAACAAAACAAAACAAAAAATTTTTTAATTAATTTATTTTTTATTAAAAAAATTTTGTTAACCATTTATTGACAATTTCCATACATAAAGACAATATGATCATAATCTCCTCCGAAATCCCTTCTTTCCAATTAGTTAGTATCTCTTCTATTTTGATGCCATCATTTTCCCCCTCCTTTTTTTTTTTTTTTTTTTTGAGGTAGGGTCTCACTCTAGCCCAGGCTGACCTGGAATTCACTATGTAGTCTCAGGGTAGCCTTGAACTCACAGCGATCCTCCTACCTCTGCCTCCCGAGTGTTGGGATTAAAGGTGTGTGCCACCACACCAAGCTTTCAATAGTCTTATAAGGTACTTTAATACCATATTAATAGAACCATTAACTACAAGTGAAGGCACCTCTTATATTTTTAGTTTTGATAGCCAATGAATAAATGTAAGACAGTACAGTGACTATTTGTAGTCTAGCTCTGCCTATTCATTTAAGAGTCAGAACAGACAAAGTATTTATTTTTTTAAATACATTTTGTTTATGTATTTGAGAGAAAGAGAAAGAGACTGAGAGAGAGAGAGAGAGAGAGAGAGAGAGAGAATGGGCACACCAGGGCCTCCAGCCACTGCAAATGGAACTCCAAATGCATGCGCCTCCTTGAGCATCTGGCTTACATGGGTTCTGGGGAATCAAACCAGGTCCTTTGGCTTTGCAGGCAAATGTCTTATAGCTAAGCCATCTCTCCAGCCCTGACAAAGTATTTACTTATTTAAAATATCTTCATTCTCTGGGCGTGGTGGCGCACACCTTTAATCCCAGCACTCAGGAGGCAGAGGTAGGAGGATTGCTGAGAATTCGAGCCCAGCCTGAGACTACGTAGTGAATTCCAGGTCAGCTTGGGCTAGAGCAAGACCCTACCTCAGAGAAAAAAAAAGATGAGTTAAAATATCTTTATTCATTTGAGAGAAAGAGAGAGAATGAATATAGGCATGCTAGGGCCTCTTGCCACTGCACACGAAATCCAGACACATGTGCCACTTTGTGCATCTGGCTTTATGTGGGTACTGGAGAATCAAACCCAGGCCATTAGGCTTTGAAAGCAAGCTCCTTTATCCACTGAGCCACTTCTCCAGAGCCCCCTAAAGTATCGTGTATGTGATTAGTTATAACATATACTATTAGCTGTAAAACAGTCATTTCCCACATGAGGGTAGTATCCTAAGATAAACATGACTAAAAGGAAGCATATGATTATTACAGAAATGTAACGTACCTGATCTTCTGCAATATGGCCTCGTGCGTAAGGAGAGTCGAGCAAGGTATGTAAGGCCTGCAGGCATGCTGTAACGTGCTCCATTGGCTCCTCGGGTCTAGGGGAACAAAGAAACTGTATGCTCACGCCTGAAATGCACAAAATAAAAATAGGTTTTTTTTAAAACATATAAAACACTTTGTTACTTTGGTATCATATTCTCTATTTTTCCAGATTACATTAACATTTATTAATCCCTGAAAGTTTAAAACGGTTTCTAAGCAAAGCAGCCAGTGTTGACATAAGGATAAAGCTCTGGAATTAGTTCAAACTTCAAATGAGGCTTGTGCAAGGAGGGAACTCCCTTGTCATCAGGCTGATCTGCAAGATACTCACATTCGTATTTCTAGGACTTCCGAAATTACAGTCAGTAAAAATAAATTTATAGGCTGGAGAGATGGCTTAGCAGTTAAGACACTTGCCTGAAAAACCAATGGACCTCAGTTTGATTCCCCAGGATCCACGTAAGCCAGATACACAAGGTGGCGCGCACATCTGGAGTTCGTTTGCAGTGGCTGGAGGCCCTGGTGAGCCTATTTGCCCTCTCTCTCTCTCTCTGCCTCTCTCTCAAATAAATAAAAATAAAATATTTTTCAAAAATGTATAAACTTACATACTTTTTTGTTAAATGGCTGCTAAGCAACTCTGTCCACGTACAGGTTAAAATGCCAAGTTACAAAAGCACAATGGATGACATAAGTAACAACTGCTCTTAAGGTAGGGGTGTGTGTGTGTGTGTATTACAACTGTATTTATTTGCAAATAGAGAAAAAAAGAGACAGAGAGAATGATGTGTGTGTGTGTGTGTGTGTGTGTGTGTGTGTGTATTACAACTGTATTTATTTGCAAATAGAGAAAAAAAGAGACAGAGAGAATGATCACACCAGGGCCTCTAACCACTGCAGCCAAACTCCAGATGCATGCACTTTGAGCATCTGGCTTTATGAGGGTACTGGGGAATCAAACTTGGGTCGTTAGGCTTTCCAGGCAAGTGTCTTACTACTAAGCCATCTTTTCAGCCCTGATTTAAAATTTAATTAAACTGTTTTGTTTTTTTCTTTCTTTTCTTTCATTTTTTAAATGTTATAATAAACCATGTTAAATAAAAAACAGGATTATTCCCTTGAAAACTATTTAATATTGTTCTGCAGGTGGACACAATGTATACACTGTCAGCGTAGTTTTAAATAACTTAATTGAGCTCAAAATCATGCTATTATCCTTTCTCTGAATTGTGCTATAAAACATTTTCTCATAGCATTAAACGGAAGGTATGAGCTTTCACAAGAGATGCGTTGTGAAATACATTACTAAAACACCCCACCTAAAATGAGATGCATCCTGTCTTTGTTGATTTCTGGTAATGGTTTAGCACTGGCTGTTGCTCCCGATGCCTGGTTACAGCTGACAGCTGTAGCGCGCTTCTGTACAGCAGCCGCTGCTGCAGTTTCTGTAGACTCGGGACACGTGAATCCTGTGCTATTTAACCAAAGCGCCACTGCATGGAGAATGGGGGCCCAGGAATTCCGATAGTGAAGTCTAGCCGTATCTATGGTCTCAGGAGTATAAAATGCTCCACCTGTGAAATAAATGATCAAGCCAATTACAATCGCTGTGTTCTATTTTACACGTGCACACATGTATGAGTAACTAACTTGAAACTAGCTACTTTATGAAAAGAACAATCTAGCCAATGAGCTCCTACACAAACCAAGCAGCTGTTGAGCTAGAGTCTTGTCTGTCCCTCACTGATGCTGGCTTTCCAGCTTGTCAGCTCTACTGCCAGTGCCACTATATCCTTACCTTGGCCTACCCTGATGTCACAGGCTACACCTCCTTATTGTCACCTCGTTTTTTCTGTACCATTACCGGGAACTGTGTCTTCTATTTTCTGCTCTTCCGTTCCTCCCCAAGTCCCATACCCATGACCAGCACTGAAGCTTCCCCTTTCCTTTCCATCGTGATGGATAAAGGCAGGAAATGTGGGAGGAGGAATGAGTTGCTTCTTTGAGAGGAATTGATAATATGTTTTCTTAACAGGAAAAAATATTTACGATGATCATGATCGCTATGTCAGTTTCAAGACAGGAACTAATTAAAGTCCATACAACTTGCAAAGGACTTGAGAAACACAACACTGCAGAGCAGGAGTTACATGGAAACACGAGTGGATGAGTCCAGCGGTATACACTGTCATGTTTAGGCACAACTTGTCTCCCTTGCTCACACAGCTAGTAAGATAAGGGTGCTAACATTTTTGCTTCAGTTGACTTAAAAGTTTTCTGCTGTAATGCACTGAATCCACAAATTCACTATGAAGGACATACTCTAAATGAAATAACGTCGTTTAAATCCACAAAACTTTATTATTATTACTGTTACTTGTTACTGTTGTCTAATTACTACTTTGAGCTCCATAAAAAAGCAAACTTGGAATGCAATGCGTACCATCTGGGGGGAGCTGACTGGAGAATTCAGCTGGTAAAGTCAAAAGTGCATAGTCTTTCAATGCTGCCAACCACAGGCGGCTCAGTGTTGGCAGTTCAGGCTGTACCAGTGTTATTAAACTATCCGGTGGCAGTTCATCTATGGTCCCGTAGTCACCATCATCATCGTCAGTACTTTTAACAGCTCTTTTTGGTTTGGACTCTGCTTCCTTTTTAATATTCATAGCAACCACATATACCTAACAAAGTATTCAAGGAATGAAGTGAAAAGACAAGGGTTAAGATAAATATATTAGAAATATTTAAAAATTGTTTAATTACACAGTTGACAAAAGTAATTGGGTGTGGATATATTAAGAAAGCATATAGCTTTAGGAATTCTCAATATTTATTGTCCTGACTTCTGACCGTTCCTCAACAGCACAGCCTGTGAGCAGCATTCCCATGCTCTGCTTTACAGACTTCCATCTTCCCGAGAGTGCACGCAGCCTCCTGTTTGCTGCCTTCACGCTCCCAGACTTACCGAACAGCACTCAAAGGAGATGGAGAAGGAAGCCAGAGAAAGGGTCCCATAAACATCTTCCTAACCCTCTCTTATACAGTCCCTAAATGATTTATCCCATAAATGTCTTTCTAACCTTCTCTTATACAGTCCTTAAATGATTTATCCCATAGACGTCTTCCTAACCCTCTCTTATACAGTCCCTAAATGATTTATCCCATAAACGTCTTCCTAACCCTCTCTTATACAGTCCCTAAATGATTTATCCCATAAATATCTTCCTAAGCCTGTCTTATACAGTCTTTAAATGATTTATCCCATAAGCATCTTCCTATCCCTCTCTTATACAGTCCTTAAATGATTTATCCCATAAACATCTTCCTAAGCCTCTCTTATACAGTCCTTAAATGATTTATCCCATAAACATCTTCCTAAGCCTCTCTTATACAGTCCTTAAATGTTTATCCCATAAATATCTTCTAAGCCTCTCTTATACAGTCCTTAAATGATTTATCCCAAAAGCATCTTTCTAAGCCTCTCTTATACAGTCCTTAAATGATTTATTCCATAAATATCTTCCTAAGCCTCTCTTATACAGTCCTTAAATGATACTTGGCAATCTAGCAATTACAACAGATAGCCAAGTTAAGAACACAATTTACTCACCACATAGGTTTTCTCTATCCTTTCTAGTCTGTGGGCAAACAGGACACATAATAACAACATCCCTAAAGCATGTTTTTGTACATGTGTTCAGGTTCTGGGCAATGGACACATACAATGCTGGAGACTGAGAAGTGAAGACAATGAAATTCCTTCAATAAACTGAGAAGTGAAGAGGAGAAAGGACAGCAAACAGAAGGGGGTGTTGGGTCAGAAAAGAATATAGGCGAGGACAGCACGCAGAGGGAGGTGCTGAAGATCCACCCGGAAGAGCATAATTGACAGCACTGAGCTTTCGCCAGTCTCCCCCTTGGAAGATGTCTACTCCTGTCTGCTGTGTTTCCATCTAACCACCACTTTCTCCAAGAATCCAACTCTGGACCTACCATGTAATTTCAGTGCCCCTGAACTTCACCTCAAAACACTCTACTGTAAGCCGGGCATGGTGGCGCACGCCTTTAATCCCAGCACTAGGGAGGCAGAGGTAGGAGGATCACCGTGAGTTTGAGGCCACTCTGAGACTCTATAGTGAATTCCAGGTCAGCCTGGGCTAGAGTAAGATCCTACCTTGAAAAACAAAAAAAAAAAAAAAAAAAAAAAAAACCACTCTATTGCTCCTATGGTAAAACTCCTTGTACTTTCATTGCATCTACTTGCTTTGAGTTTGTCTTGCTCAGTAAATACAGAACATCTGTCTTGCTCATCACTGTATTCTCACCTGCTCCCCAGACAAAGAGCTGATACTCAGGGGGGCGGGGGTGATCAGAGTGGGAAGTAAGTGAATGGGAAACACTACCTTAGTCTTAGATTACAGGAAACGTTATTTTTAATATTAATAGCAGGTAACACTCATTTTTTTATATATATAATGTGGTACACACTGCATCTGGTGCTTGCTTTACATTATGTCATTTAATTTATACCATAAACCTACAAAATGTTTGCGGCTATTATCCATAATTAAGGTTAAGAAAGCAATTTTTTGTTTTGTTTTGTTTTTGAGGTAAGGTCTCGCTCTAGCCCAGGCTGACCTGGAATTTACTATGTAGTCTCAGGGTGGCCTCGAGCTCATGGTGATCCTCCTACCTCTGCCTCCTGAGTGCTGGGATTAAAGGCATGTGCCACCATGCCCGGATCAAGAAAACAATTAAAACAAAAAAAAAATTTTTGAGAGAGAGAATAGGAAAAATAGAGAATTGGCGTGCCAGGGCCTCAGCCACTGCAACCGAACTCCAGACGCTCGTGCCACCAAAGTGGGCATGTGCGACCTTGGGCCTGCCTCACCTTTGTGCGTCTGGCTAACATGGGATCTGCAGAGTAGAACATGAGTCCTTAGGCTTAACATGCAAACGCCTTAACCACTAAGCCATGTCTCCAGCCCAATAAAACAGTTTTTATTTTATTTATTTATTTATTAATTTTTTTGTTGTTGTTTTTTGAGGTAGTGGCTCGTTCTAGCCCAGGCTGACCTGGAATTCACTATGTATTCTCAGGGTGGCCTCGAATTCACGGCGATCCTCCTACGTAAGCCTCCTGAGTGCTGGGACTAAAGGCGTGCTCCACCACCCCGGCTAAGAAAACAATTTTTAATAGGTAGGTAAATAACACATCCCATATCACACAGGTAAAGAGACAGTTATCAATTCACAGAAATCGAAAGATTTGAAAGAAACACTCACGAGCAGGAAAACAAAAACCGTCTAAGAGAAAAAAAATAGAAGCAAAGTAGGTCTTGAGTGGAGAGCTAGGATATGATTGGCCTTTGAAGAAAATAATGAAAGAAATGAAGCTATGCAGAGAAAAGAATTCCTTGACCACATTAGAAGCTGAGCTTGAGCTCAATGAACTATAACTCATCCAAAATAAGAAAGAATTCTAAGTAAAAATGCACACTATTTAGTGAAATGACATTCTGGTCTAATTTTATGACAATTACGTATCATTAATTTAGTGCCAGGCACAGTATTTGGCACTCATATATAATACCTGAAAAGTTATTTCTATTTTGCAATGAGAAAATAATGGAGGCTCAAAGAGATCCAAGCACTTGACCCAGTCATAGAGATGATGAACTCTCTAGAGACAGGATTTGCTCCCAGCCTTAAAAAGGTAACTTAAAGCCGGGTATGATGGCCCACGCCTTTAATCCCAGCACTTGGAAGGCAGAGGTAGGAGGATCTCCATGAGTTCGAGGCCACCCTGAGAGTACATAGTGAATTCTAGATCAGCCTGGACTAGAGCAAGACCCCACCTCCAAAAACCAAAAATAAATAAACAGGAGAGATAACTTAAAGAGTATACTATATGGTCATCAGAACATATAAAAGTCTGCACGTCTGAGGAAATTAAGGAGGTTTAAGAATTAATAATTTTGAGGGTTTAAAAAAATAAAAGCCACTACATCATCTGGAATTTAATTGCCACAGAAAAGAAAAGGAGGAACATTGGTTAAAGATGTAGATATGCTGGGCTGGAGAGATGGCTCAGTGGTTAAGGTGCTTGCTTGTAATTCCTGACAGCTGGGGTTCAATTTCCCAGTACCCATATAAAGCCATATGCACAGGATGGCACATGCATCTAGAATTTGCAGTTTGTAGTGGCTAGAGGCCCTGGCACACCCATTCTCTCTCTTCTTCTTTATGTTTGCAAATAAATACATAATTTTTAAAAATGTAGATATGTGGATTTTAACAACAACTGTCCACTAACTTCCAAATGAGATAAGAGAAAATAATCACAAATTTTATCTTTTCCTTATTTTACTTTAAATACAAAAGTTAAACTTTAAAAAAGACTAAAACTTGGGCTGGAAAGATGGCTTAGCGGTTAAGGAGTTTGCCTGCAAAGCCAAAGGATCCTGGTTTGACTCTCCAGGAACCACATAAACCAGGTGCACAAGGGGGCGCATGTGTCTGGAGTTCCTCTGCAATGGCTGGAGGCCCTGGTGCGCCTATTCTCTCCCTCCCTCCCTCTCTCTCTCCCAATCTCGGCCTCTTTCTCTTAAGTAAATAAATAAATAAATAAATAAGAAACCTAGTAATCTTAAAAAAATACTAAAATTTTATAAGAGCAACCATTTTATCAACATAAGCTCAGACAAAAACAAAAATGTTACTTGTGCCAAATGGCACCAGAGTAAAATATAAAATCCCTCAAGAGTATTCTTATTTGGAAGATGGCTTGATCTAAAATTTAAGTATCAGTGAGAAAACTAATTTCCATAGTATCTTTTCCATGTTTTTTCTTCTATGAAAGGAAAAAAGCTCTCAGCATCCTCCCCACCAGCCCCAGCAGTCCTTTATTAGACGCCATCAGCTGACAACTGCATGTTCTGAGCCAGCAACTGCTATTCAGTGGACACAGGCTGCTGATACCATGGCAACAGGGAAATGAGAGCAGGCTAAGCTGGTAGAGGGAGGAATCAGTTACTTGAAACACAAGACAGCAGCTGATAAGAATTCAAAAGTAACTGGCAAACATTAAAGTGAAGGTGGGCATGGTGGCACACGCCTTTAAATTCTAGTATTCAGGAGGTTAAAGTAGGAGGATCACCATGGGTTTGAGGCCAGCCTGGGCTACAGTGACATCCTGCCTCAAAATTCAGAAAACAGACTCTAAAGCAATGTAATTACACTTACAAACACACACAGTAGCTGTGGGAATTAAAGGGTAAAACCAGCGATTACAAAAAGATGTGCTGGGGAGAAGGCTCGGTGGATAAAGTGCTCACCCTGTAACTGTGAGCGCTTCAGTTCCGATCCCGAAGCACACGTCACGGCAAAGCCAACAGGACCAGCCTCCACAGCCCCAGGGCAAGACGCGGGGTGCAAACAGGAGCAGTGCTTTGAAAGCCCCCGGAGCGGCCACACGCCCTCACATGAGACGAAGCACTGACCCCTCAAGTTGTCCTCTCATTCCACAGACGCGCTCACGCTCATACACGTGTGGATCAAAGTTACATACGCTGAAGACACACGTATGCCCCCCCCCGCACATACACTGAAGACACACGCACGACCCCCGCACATACGCTGAAGACACACGCCCCTCCCACATACACACTAAAGACACACATAGGCAGGCCCCTACACACATATATACACAAAAGGGAAAAATAATCCCAGACCGATGAAGGCAGGCAAAGGCCTTAGGGTGACTCTACTTTTGCTATGCTAAATGGGTAGTTTTGTCAAATTGCCTTCCAAAAATTTACATTAAGATCCAGAGATTAGTGCTGCTCTTAGCTGCGACAGCACAAGTCTGCTTTGCAGCGGACAGTGGTTAAGGAGAGATGCATAGCTGGCAAAAGTGCTGAGAATCAGGGGCACGATGTGGTCATCCCTAAACAGCACGGCTTCCACAGCTCAGGGAGCCTCACGAAAGAAGAGGTGCAAAGATCCTAAGAGGCAGAGGAGGAAGCGTGCCGTCTCCGGACACGATAGGAGTCATGGTCTCCTGCAGGAGGCTGAGCCTGTCAACATCCCACTATGGGCAGGGGAGGGACTCTGAGCCCCCACCTCTCCCAGAGCAGTGACTGGCAGCTCATGGTTGCTGGGGAGGGAGAGCCATGCTCTTCCGTGCTTTTGACACCAATAAGTTGTCCAGAATCCAGTAAGTAACTCCCAATCATGCTCATGTGAGCACCTTCAAGTTAACACGGAGGATTATAATAAATTATTGATGACTAAGTAAATGACACGAGAGTAGGAAGGAGATTAGGCAGGAAGGAGAAGGGGTTTGGTAGTAGTAGAAGGGGAGTGAGAGAAGATAATGGTGAATGGATATTACCAAGACACATCATACACGTGTATGAAATTGTCAAAATAACATTTAAATTCAAAAAATGGATCAAAAGCTTTTATAAAAGGATTCCATAGTAAGGCTCATTTTCAAAACACAAAAAAAGTTTGGCCAACAGGAGCAGGAGGACACTTTCAAATGGGTGGATTAGTGGTGTAGCAGGAAGAAGCTGAGTTTACCTCTGCCCATGCTTTGAGAACAGCCAGCTTTTCCATGGTGGTGGCGCTCTCTCGGTATAGTTGGCTGGAAGATCCCTTTCCAGCCTGAACTTTGTCCAGAGAAGAAACAAGTAGGTTGTGTACTCGACGGAGGTCGTTGAGGTCACTGACGACTCCGCTTCCAATCCATGTGCTGCACACCTGGCCAGGGAAGAGCCAGGGAAGATGTCAAGAGCTGCCAGGCACAAAACAACTCCATGCAACAGAGCGAGTATGGTTCTTTCTCTTGATGTATGAAACAAAATCTCCTCAGCGCACACTTTTTATTATTTGTCACAGCAAACCAATAGCGAGCACAGATTTTGTTATATTGCTATGTGACAATGAAGCAGTGTTTGTTTGTGTTTCTACCATCTGTCTCTTTTTGTGGCTTTTGACACAGGGTTTTGCCATATATCCCAGGCTGGCCTTCAATTCATTACGTAAACCATGCTAATCTTGAACTGGCATCCCAAGTGCTAGAATTATACACGAGAGGCACCAAGCTTCTATGTTTCCACAGCATAAAAAAAAAAATTAACAAAAGTGACTTTCTAACCAAAGTAGCTTAGTTGAGTAATTCTTCAACTCAACAAAAATTTCTGCTTACCACAGGCACAAAGCTGCACTAGCTGTTGTGAAACAAATTTAAAAAAGAAAGAATGCTGAATTTCTTCTCTCGTGTAATAAAATACAGACCGAATGAGAACATAGAACATCACTTCTGACAGACTAGGAGAGGAAAGCGGGCGTGTTTACAGACATCAGGATGATTTGTGTGTGCAGACATGGGGGAGCTACATGAGGAAGAAACGGTGATTAGGAAAGCTGGCTGAGATCCAATATGAAATTAAACTTGGTGTGAACTGCATTCAGACTTCATTCTGTAGACAGTAATGATGAGGGGGTTGGTACTGGATTTATGTTTCATAAAAACTGTTCCAATACTTATGTACAGGAGAAAGTAAGCAGACAATAATAGCACATCCAGTTAATTGTTGAACTGGGAATGACATGAAACAGGAGAGACAGCCAAGAGAAATCTGGAGGTAGAAATCAGGATTTGGACAAAAATTAGATATATTTATGGGATGAGGCAGGGAGATGCAAAAATAGGAGTCAGACTCAAATTTTGTGAATCTTTTTTTAAGTTTTTTTTGTTTGTTTGTTTCCTTTTGGTCCATAGTTAACAAATTAAAAAACTGGATTTTCTGGAAGATTAGAGCTTCATGAATGAATTGTCTCTCAGGACGAGGCATGTAAAAGAGAAACTCAGTAAAGGTGTAGGAACATCTGTGTCTTGAGTATGTTTATAACTCTGCAAACATAAGGAGAATAGTGCCATGGAGTAGTGCTGCAATGTGAAGTCCATGTTTCTTTTCAGGATAACTTGGCACTCAGAAATCTGTAGAATTTGCATAACCTGTGGTTGGAAAATGCTAGCTAATTATTACCAGTTTAATCTTCACTTGCTACAAAATTTTTGTTGTTGTTTTCTTGAGGCAGGGTCTCACTGTAGCCCAGGCTGATCTGAAACTCACTCTGTAGTTCCATGCTGCCCTCGAACGCACGGTGATCCTCCTACCTCTGCCTCCCAAGTGCTGGGATTAAAGGCGTGTGCCACCACGCCTGGCTTGCTACAGATTTGAATGTTTTACTTTTATTTTAGCCATCCTTATGATTCCCATAGATCTGTTCATTTGGGGATGATGTAAGGACTACATATCCCAAAGCCATATCTTAAGTTATAACAAAAAAAGGAATATGGTTAACATTTACCTTTAAATTTCATATGAAATAAAAAAGGAAATGAACACTATTGTATTTCTAAGACAAAAATTATGTCTTTTTTGAATTATTTTGTGTGTGTGTGCATGCGTGCGTGCATACACACGTGTGCGTATGTTCAAGCACAGGGGCATGCATGTCACAGCAGGCATGCAGAGGTCAGAGTTTAACTTTTGGGGCTGTCCTCACTTTCCACATCATTTGAGGCCAGGGCTCATTACCGAATTTCTTCAGTCTCAACCTCCCTTCTCGCCATAGGAGCACTGGGGTTAACAGAAGCCCTCCACAGCTTCTGCCTTCTCCGTGAGATCTGGGGATCTGAACACAGGTACTCGGAGTTGTACGGCAAGTGCTTTAACCACTGAGCCGTATCCCCAGCTCTGTTTTTCTTTTTGAGCTGGTAAAGGAAAGCCCTACTTCTCTTCTTACCTGGCAGGCTTTCGCTATTATATCTGATGGCGTGTCTTGTGAAAAGGCTGGTCTTAGAGCAGCTCCCACCTAAAAAAATGAATAAAGCCATTTGGTTTTCAGAAATGAGCAGTGAAAATAAAGCCTCATGTGTCACTGGAGATTAAATTACAAAACCACATCCTTGTACCTTTCTTTTTTAATCATCTTTCCCTGATTTCTTTCAGCAGTAATACATATAACCATACCATTTTCTTTGCTTCTCATGAAGTTATCAATATCAAATCTATATTAAAACTGTATCTGAAGAGACATCTTGTCTCTTGCTTTTGTTTTTGTTTAATAGTAAACAGGATTTTCTGAAAGAATCACATATTGTCAGAGATAACAAAAAAATGGCTATATATTGCCTTTTTCCTGCTCAAATTTTCTAAATATATTTCTGACAGCATTTATTTATATTTTGGGTAAACCTCATACAACTGGAACAATTTCTTTAAATGACTAGTACTAAAAATTCTGAGATACTTAAAAACCTGAGACCACTTTACCTCAAAAACAGATGCTTTAAAAGGTTACTCAAACATGTTATCTTGGGCTGGAGGGACGGCTTGGAGGTTAAGGCACATGCCTGCAAAGCCAAATGACCCAGGTTCGACGCCCCAGGACTCATGTAAGCCTGATGCACAAGGTGGTGCATGCATCTGGAATTTGTTTGCAGCAAGTGGAGTCCCTGGCATGCCCATTCCCTGTCTGTCTGTCTCTCTCTCAAATAGACAGACAAATAAATAAATAAGTAAAATAAATAAATAAATGTTAGCTTAGTTTTTGTTTGGTTGGGTTTGTTCTTTTTTTGTTTGGTAGGGGCCAGCTCTAGATCAGGCTGACTTGGAACTCACAGCAGTCCTCCTACCTCAGCCTCCCAAGTGCTATAATAATTTATTTTTATTAATTCACTTGAGAGACAGAGAGAGGGAAAATAGGCATGCCAAGGCCTCTAGCCACTGCAAACGAACTCCAGACATGTGTGCCACCTTGTGCATTTGGCTTACATGAGTCCTGGGAAACTGAACCTGGGTCCTTTTGTTTTGCAGGCAAGTGCCTTAATCACCAAGCCATTTCTCCAGCCAAAGATTTTTTTTTAATATGTTTTATTTATTTATTTGAGAGAGAGAGAGACAGACAGAGACAGACTGGGCATACAAAATTCTCCTGCCATTTGAAGCAAACTCCAGCCGCAAATACCATTTGTACATCTGGCTTTACCTGGGCACTAGAGAATTGAATCTGGGCTGTCAAGATTTGCAAACAAGTGCCTTTTGTACACCGAGCCATCTCTTCAGCCCCAAAGTTTAGTACTTTTTCTTTTTTTCAATTTTAAAACATTTTATTGACAACCTCCATACATACAGACAATATATCATGATCATGATCTCTCCTACTACCCTCCATGAATACCCCCTCCACTGATTCCCTTCTTTCCAACTAAGCTTTAGTTTTAAGGAGGCCAATATCAGACAGAATCTTAGGTGCCCTATTAGTTTACATATGAACTGAAAAAAGGCATTCGATGTAGTCAAGGTATGGTGTATTTGGAATCAAGATCTTGGCATAATCACATCAAAAAGATACTTCTGTTTTGCTTGCTAATATAACTAACAACTTTTATATGTCATCTCCCTCTCCACATTGTTAGGATTAGTTACTGTGCCTTGTCTGAAAAAGGTTCAAATCTCAAGAAAAGAAAGTCTATCTCTGTATAAATGTGATTGAAACTGTCTAGTCTAGCTGCGACTACTGAGTCAATGGTGAAGTTCAGTTTACAAGAGGAAACTGCTCTTTCTTTCTGAAACTGCTTATCAAATCTGGGCATAAACAAGTCCACACACTCCTTTGAATGCTCCTTTCATCTTGTAAATGGCATGACCCAACATCCAAGCACAAGACTGGGAAGCGAAGCTAGCATTTCTATTCTCGTTTTATCATTAATGTGTGATCACAAATTAAAAATTGTGACAACAGTCCCACACTACTCTTCCTTCAGCTGTGACTGCCTACAACACAGCACAGCACTGGTGCTTCCCACATGAAAACAGAGATGGTAATTACAAATGCATTCTTCCAGGGAGCCTCTACTCTTTCAGTAGTTCCTTAAAAGATTAATTTTAGGCTTTTTTTAATTTCTAATTTTTCTTTATTTGAGAGAGAGAGAAATGGTGTGGAGGGAGGGAGGGAGAGAGAGAGAATGGGTGCACCAGGGCCTCCAGCTGCTGCAAATGAACTCCAGATGTGTGTGCCCCCTTATGCATCTGGCTTATGTGGGTCCTGGAGAATCGAACCTGTGTCCTTTGGCTTTGTAGGCAAGTGCCTTAACCCCTAAGCCATCACTTCAGCCCTAATTTTAGGTTTTTAAATAAAAAAAGAAAAACAATAAAACTCACATTAGCCTGATACTGCTCCAGAATCACATGACCTGGAAATTCTGGCTCAGGCACAGATGCAAATTTCTTGATAATGTCTTCAAGCGCCTGGAGCCCAGCCATCCGCAGCTGGTTGCTATGATCAGTCGCAGCCATGAATGCCATGCGAATGAGGTCAGAGAGATGAAGTACTAAGAGGTCATCTACAAATAAAAGTAAAAGGCAAAAAGGAAAAGTTTCCCAAACATTAATGTGGTAACATGAAAATATGAAATAAACCAAACTTCTGATCAGAGCATTTACAATCCACAGACTTTGAGGGAAAAGAAGTACTGATTTTAATGAAATTTACTTTTAGGGTTCCGTAGCTTAGCAGAGCGTGCCATGGCAAGATGGAAGTGCGCCTGGTCCGCGTTCTCACACAAGTGGATGATTCGACACAGGCAGTCAGCAGCAAACACACGCGTGGCCCAGCGAGGAGCCACGAAAGGCTTTGACTTGTCATCTTCGCCTAACGTAGTAAACATGGTGTCGTCGTCCATCTCATCCTTCTTCTCCGATTCTTCATCTTTTCCACTACTTAAGGGAGTGGCGGTACTCATATCTGTAAAACAATGAAGACCATCACAACATTTCACATACAGAAAAAGTGATGCATCAACAGATGTGGTGGCACAGGCCTTTGACCCCACCCAGCACCAGGAAGGCACAAGTAGGATGGCAGCCTTGACTTTGAGGCCAGCCTGACAAACTACATAGTGAATTCCAGGTCAGCCTGGGCTACAGTGAAACCCTGGGCAACCCCCCCTCCCAAAAAAAAAGATGGTGCTGGAGGGCTGACTTAGCAGTTTAGACACTTGCCTATGAAGCCTAAGGACTCAGCTTCAATTCCCTCATACCCATGTAAGCCAGATGCACAAAGTGACAAAGTGCATCTAGAGTTCGTTTGCAGAGGCTGGAAGCCCTGGCATACCCATTCTCTCCCTCTCCTCCTCCATCACTCTCTTCTTTCTCTCTCTCTCCTTGTAAATAAATAAATAATACTTTGAAAATGATGCATTATAAGCAATATTAATTTTCACCTTCTGTAGTTTTTTTTTTTTTTTTTCTTCGAAGTAGGGTTTCACTCTAGCCCAGGCTGACCTGGAATTCACTATGTTGTCTCAGGGTGGCCTTGAACTCACAGCAATCCTCCTACCTTTGCCTCCTGAGTGCTGGGATTAAAGGCATGCGCCACCATGCCCAGCCAATTTTCACTTTCTGTAAAACAGAACTGATAAATTTTTTCTTAAGCAACCAAAAACCAAGAAAAGCATTTTTTTTTTTTTTTTTTTTTTTTTTTGCTTTTTGAAATAGGGTCTCACTCTAGCCCAGGCTGACCCGGAATTCAGTATGTAGTCTCCAGGTGGCCTTGAATTCACGGCAATCCTCCTACCTTTGCCTCCCAAGTGCTGGAATTAAAGGCATGCGCCACCACACCCGGCTCATAAATTAATTTTATGCAAGTTATATTTAAAAATTAAATAGTTTTACATACTATGTTGTCTATACAGTAACCTGGCATCTTGATTTGAAAATTAAGTTTGATTTTTCAAAATAATTTTGAAATGCATTTTCAAAAATATATAAGGAATATGTTGGTTTGTAATATAATTTAATCCTCACCATTTTTTACAGAAATTTATGGACAAAAATTCATCAGTACTTTTAAATGTAAGTTCAAATTTATACAGCTATATATTTGCATATCTATCTTTATATATTAGAAACTTTTTTGTTGTTTTTTTCAAGGTCAGTCTCACTTGAGCCAGGGCTGACCTGGAATTCACCATGTAGTACCAGGCTGGCCTTGAACTCACAGCAATCCTCTATCACCCAAATGCTGGGATTAAAAGTGTGTGCTACTATGCCTGGCTCCAGAAATATTTTAAAAAAACATATATTAAATACGTACCACTAGAAGCTGCCAAGACATCTTTACAAAGCATTAGCCAATGGGAAAGTTTTTCAACTGCCAGCGAAGAAAGCATGTGTCCCAATGTGTCATGAATATCAGAACACAACTTTCTGTCTGTCTCCCGATCTAGCATTCCAAACAGGAGTCCTTCAAGACCAGTTTCTGTTATATTAACACCCAGGTGCCGGCAGTGGATGTCACTTCGAGAACTAACTCCAGGTGCAAAAGGATTGACATCTGAAAAGTAATTTTTGCAAATGAATTTACAGGGGATTCTGTTGTATGCTACGAGTAGCAATGATATTAAAAACCAAGAATTACATGCACTTTCCAGCAATAAGAAAAACTACCTATAAATACAACTTAACCATGGTCTCTGGCTGACATACTTTGGGACTAAAATTTTATCAGGTTATTTAAAATTTAACAAGGGCACAAGCCTGGTTTTAAACACTGACTATTGTGATGCACTAGAGATGCAGAAACATTTAAGTAAGAGAGAACTGACCAACAGGAGGACTTACTGGCCCCGCTGCTCTCCCTGTCCCCTGCACTTTTCGCAAGGCTCATGGCATATTCACACACTTCGGCCGCTTCTCTCTGCGCGAGCTGCCGAAGACACGCCACAGCCGCCCGTCGAAGCAGCAGGTGAGAACTACACAAGTGGACCTGTAAGTACAACAATTTCAGAAGAAAACTGAAGTTGTACCTCTTTACGCGCACTTACCTAACCAACACATCCTTGGGAAACCATGTTTAGGAAGAAGTTCCACAATTAATAACACTGGTTATTGAAATTATGATCAAATAATGTAGGTTGGTAAAACAATATACAATACGGCTCACACAGGACCCACCACAGATGTCCAGATCTGTACGATATGGTTCACACAGAACCCTCCACATCTGTACCATATGGCTCACACAGAGCCCCTCCATAGACGTCCAGATCTGTACCATACGGCTCACATAGAACCTCTCCACAGACGTCCAGATCTGTACCATACGGCTCACACAGAACCCCTCCATAGACGTCCAGATCTGTACCATACAGCTCACATAGAACCCCTCCACAGACGTCCAGATCTGTACCATACGGCTCACATAGAACCCTCCACAGACGTCCAGATCTGTACCATACGGCTCACATAAAACCTCTCCACAGACGTCCAGATCTGTACCATACGGCTCACACAGAACCCTCCACAGACGTCAAGATCTGTACGATACGGCTCACACAGAACCCCTCCATAGACGTCCAGATCTGTACGATACGGCTCACACAGAACCCCTCCATAGACGTCCAGATCTGTACCATACGGCTTACATAGAACCTCTCCACAGACGTCCACATCTGTACTATACGGCTCACATAGAACCCTCCACAGACGTCCAGATCTGTACGATACGGCTCACACAGAACCTCTCCACAGACGTCCAGATCCATACAATATGGCTCACAGAGAACCCTCCACAGACGTCCAGATCTGTACGATACGGCTCACACAGAACCCTCCACAGACGTCCAGATCTGTATACTGACACGTATAATGTTGTAGGATGCTTCCCAGTAAGAACTCTGGGCTGGAGCTCAGCTGGTAGAGTACTACCTAGCATGCATGAAGAACTGGGCTCATCCCCAGCACTACAGAAGTGGGGTGTGGTGGCAAATGCCTATAATCCCAGCTCTTGGAAGGTGAAGGCAGGAGACTAAGGTCATCTATGGCTATGCAGTGACACCCACACCAGCCTAGACTACAAGATACACTGTTTCCAAAAAAAAAGAAAAAGTTTACGATTTCTGTATTTCAGCAAATAGAAATTTTGGTAGTGTTCCAAATGACTTGAGTATGTCCATCTTATTATGTTTACAGAACAAATAAAATGGAAGGAATCTTCATTTTTAGGAAGGTTTCCTTTAGTAAATACTTTGCTATGTTCTTTTGTTTGTATCTCTGTGCCTACCATGTTGGACAGTAAAAACAAAACAAACCTGGCTGGAGAGATGGCTTAGTGGTTAAGGCACATGCCTGTGAAGCCTAAGGACCCAGGTTCAATTCCCCAGGTCCCACATAAGCCAGATGCGCATGGTGGCACATGCATCTGCAGCTTCTTTGCAGTGGTTAGAGGCCCTGGCATGCTAATTCTCTCTCTCTCTCTAATAAATAAATAAATAAATAAATAAAAATAAAATCTTTAAAAAATAAATAAATAAAACAAAGCAAGCCGGGCAGGTGGCACACACCTTTAATCCCAGCACCAGGTGGCAGAGGTAGGAGGACTGCTGCAAGTCCAAGGCCACCCTGAGACTATGTAATGAATTCAGGACAGCCTGGGCTGGAGTGAGATCCTACCTGGAAAAACCAAATAAATAAATAAAACCAAAACTTAATAGTTTATATGTGTATATAGGTGTGCGTTATACTTCCCACGTAAAGGGAGGCAGTCTTTCCTGGCCCTGTCCTTCCTTTGAATTCTTGGCCTGTGTCCTACTTCAAACTTCTAGAAGAGAGTTTCTGCTATTACTCCATGTCTGACCCACTCTATTTAGGCTTCTGTTTCTATCATTCTTTCAGATAAGCTATTGCTAAGGACAATCGTGAGACATAAGGCAAAGGACATACATCTCTCATGTCATGTGACCTCTTGACAGTATCTGATACAGCAGATTTCCTGTATTCCATTTCTCTTCTAGGACATACAACCTCTAGTTTTCCTTTAATTTCTCTGGTGTCATCTCTTGCTCTTCTTTTCTCCTGCACTGATGGGTTTTGTTCTTTTCTCAGTGATATATGCTGTGTTCCTCATTCAGCAGTCTCTCCTAGGTCACCTCATCTCTCCTGTGTCTCCACTGGCCACTACATGATTACACTCCAAAAGTTAACTCTCTAGCCAGGCCTCTTTCATCTCAGCCCCAGTTCCATGTAATTAACTAGTCACATATCTAAAACTGAATAATGATGTCCTTCTCTTCCACCCTTCTACTCCAAGGGTGTCAATAGAGGAAATTCCATTACTTAAACCACATTACTCTGTCTCTGCTATGAGAATCAGATAATTAATAAATTCTGTCAATTCCTCCTCCTAAATATCATTCAAATCCATCTATTTTCCTGTTCTTGCCGCTATCAGTTTACAGTACACCATTCTGACCTCCTTCCTGGGACATCAACACTCTTTACCTGGTAGCGTCTATTCCTCCCACACAGCAAGAGCAGAATGGAAAGAAGTGCACCCTGACATGCACCTTTCCTATGGAATGTGGTGGGCTCCCACAGGCTGGCAGAATAGTCCTGAGCTTTAACATGTGCAGAACGCCCGCCTGATGCCCACACCTCTCTCTCCTTCGTTTGGCCACATACTAACGGACTCTTTCAATGCATCACGCTCCTCATATGGGGTCCTTTCATATTTCCCTCTCGCTAAAAATCAATGCTGTCTAATCAAAATTGTGCTCTTCTAAAAACAAGCTCTTATTTACTCTGCAAACCATACCTTAGTACTATTTTTTTTTCTGGAAAATAATTTCTGAATGTCTGGATTATAACAGGACCTGTGTTTTATGCTTTCTTAGGCTATCTTTATGCCTTTTTTTTCTTTTATTGGTGGTACTGGGAATTGAATCAGGTCTTAGGAAACTGTGTAAGGACTCTGCCACTTCCTACTGTCTCTTCTAGCTCATTTCTCGTTTATACGTAGCTGTGGTTCATTTTTATTTGTAAACTATAAACTTCATTATGACAGACTCTTGATCTTCTCTTACCCATATATGTACCCTCAGCACTTTGCCAGGGACCTCACATATAACAGGCTATAGATAAGTATTTTTTGAATGAATAAATTGATGATTGAAATAACAGTAACAGGTCTCCCAAATTTATCGATCATGCTAAAGAAATAAAATTCTGAGAGAAAAAAATTATATGCTAAATTCTAAGGCAACTGAATTCTTAGACAAGAAATAAATAGTTTGTCAAAATATGTCTTCTCATGGGTAGGAACTCTGTGCTCTCTCCTCTTTCCTTCTCTCAAGTGCTTTGCTCAAGTGCTTAACTTCTATCTATAATCTAATAAAATCTCTCTAAACTTTAACTTCAAGCCCTTGCTCAATTCACAAGTAACACACAAGGTGAACGCTAAGAGTGGTGCAAATGTCAGGCGTTTATTTGCATCAGGAGGCTATGGGGCTCCCACACAAATGCACGCACGCACGCATGCACACACACACGCGTGAGTGGAGAGAGAGGGAGAGGAAGACAGGAAGGAAGGGAGGGAGGACAGACAGACGAACTACTAAAGCTTAAACCCTAGAAAAACACAGAAACTTTACATCTTTTGTCTTGGTTCAGTTTGGTCTTTGGGGAAAGAAATTTGGAGGCTCTCAAAATAAGTAAGTTAGTAAGAGCGTTCCACTTACACAGAGGCTAGGAACGAGGCTGGACAGGTTGACGTGGCGCGGGGCAAACATGTGAAGCTGCTGAAGGCAGGAGATGGCCGCTGCCTGGACGAGGGAGTCCGAGTGGTCCTGGGTGATCGCACAACCCACCAAACAGGAGGAGCGGATGGTGGAGATGGCAGCTCCGTTCCCTAGCAGCAAAACGGAAGTTTGAAACTACATAGTGAATTCTAGGCCAGCCTGGGCTGGAGTAAGACCCTACCTCAAAAAACAAACAAACAAACCAATAAAGCCTTGATCCATTATACTACTGTTTATAATCACTATATATAAATATATATCACTCATAAGTTGAGTAACTCTGGACAAATTATCTTCTGTAAACTTGCTTCCTCATAGAAAAATAAGGTAGTATCTTATTGCTAGCAGTTATTCAAACTATGTTCCTAGTCATTATAGTTCAAAGAAAGTAAAGCGAATGTACAGTCTATAACATTCCAAGCCAAAAGAGCTTCGTTTTATCTTTGTTTTCATGAAGCCTTCAAGTAGGGTTACATTTAGAATGTTTTCTCTGATGCTGTCATGTCACAAATTTATTTAGGGATTAAAAATATGACATGGGGGGGCTGGAGAGATGGCTTAGCGGTTAAGGCGTATGCCTGCGAAGCCTAAGGACCCAGGTTCAATTCTCCAGGTCCTACATAGGCCAGATGCACATGGTGGCGCATGCGTCTGGAGTTTGTTTGCAGTGGCTAGAGGCCCAGGCATGCCCATTCTCTCTTTCTCCCTCTCTCTATCAAATGAATAAATAAAAATAAAATACTGAAAAAATAAAAATAGGGCTGGAGAGATGGCTTAGCAGTTAAAGCATTTGCCTGCAAAGCCAAAGGACCTTGGCTCGATTCCCCAGGACCCATGTAAGCCACATGCACAAAGGGGCACATGCGTCTAGAGTTCATTTGCAGTGGCTGGAGGCCCTGGTGCACCCATTCTCTCTCTCCCTGTCTCAAATGAATAAATAAAATGGATAAATAAAATGTTTTTAAAAATATATGAAATGGGGCTAGAGAAATGGCTCAGCAGCTAATAGCTGATGCCCTGGGCTCTGTTCCCCACTACCCCACATAGAGCCAAATGCACAGTGACACACGCATCTGGAGTTTGCGTGCAGTGGCAAGAGGCCCTGGTGCACTCACTCCCTCTGTCTCATTTCCCTCCCCCCACCTTGAAAATAAAGTAAATTTCAATTTTTTTAAATTGTTTTTCAAATATTTTATTTTACTCATCTGACAGAGAGAAGGGGGGAAAGAGAAGGAGGGGAGGAAGAGAAGGGAGAGAGGGAGAATGGGTGCACCAGGGCCTCCAGCTACTGCAAACGAACTCCAGATGCATGCGCCTCCTTTTGTATCTGGCTAATGTGGGTCCTGGGGAATCAAACCAGGGTCCTTTGGCTTTGCAGGCAAACACCTTAACCACTAAGCCATCCCTCGAGCCCTAAAGTAATTTTTTAAAAATAAGATATGTAACGTTGGGCATGGTGGCACATGCCTTTAATCCCAGTACTAGGGAGGCAGAGGTATGAGGATCACAGTGAGTTCAAGGCCACCCTGAGGCTACATAGTGAATTCTAGGTCAGCCTGAGCTAGAGTGAGACTCTACCTCAGAAAAAACAAAAACTAACAACAAATAGGAATATTAAAAAATAAGGTATGTAGAATACAGTGTCAGGGCTTAAAAAACACAAATATTCAGCAGTAAATAATGACAATTACTACTAAAAAATTTCTTTAAGCAATGTGATAGTGACATTCAGGAAATAGGAAGATAGTAGTGATCTGTGTACTTTCTTTAATTTAAGATTAATTTACTCACCTTGCAGTTCTGGGCCAACAGTAGTTATTATAGCCCCCAAACATCTACCCAAACACTGGTGAACTTCTGTGTGTGAAGGTGGAACTGTCAACAGCAAGGTGAGAACTAGGGACAATGTTGGTTCCACATAGCCACGATACATGGGGCCACTAGAATCCACTATCAAAGCAAGCGAGTGTAGAGACCAAGTCTAGAATAAAACACAACTTCATTTTAGTTGTAAGGAACTAACCAAGTTTACTGAATTGTTAAGATACATATACACCCTGGGAGGTACAATTTTTGAGACTTGCTGGCCTTGAAATCATGCTCCTTATGGAAGTGCTTGACAAGTGCTGGCACGGGCCACCATGCCTAGTTTACATGGATACACTCAATATTTTTCAACACACTTATGTGAAGTGGCAAATCAAAGCTGTTTGGCTTTGATCACTGTATTTATATTTGTTCATGTATAAAATGTTTGAGTAACAACAAAAGTTAAAGAAAACTCAAAGAGTAAATTTGGTTCAATCGATGCCCTCAGACCTGGTTTGAGGGAGAGACAGAAGGATGCTAATTACAAAAGACTCTCATCAGCCTAACAGTGAAAGGAAGTGTAAAAACTAAGAAATAAATCCAGGATTGGAGAGGTGGCTTATCTGTTAAGGCGCTTGCCTGTGAAACCTAAGAACTCATGTTCAAATCTCCAGGTCCCCTCGTAGCCAGGTGCACAGTGACACAAGCACGCAATGTTGCACATGCACCACAAGGGAGTACATGCATCTGTACTTCGTTCACAGTGACTGAGGCCCTGGCATGCCCATTCTCTCTTTCTCCCTCCCTCTCTGTCTCAAAACAAATAATAATTTTAAAAAAATCATTTAACAATAACTAATATGTTTGCAAGAGTATATGCAGGTAGGCATAATTCCCAGAATAAGGCAGACTTTGAAATCAGGTTTAAAAGCAGAACCTACTAATATTCTATTACAAGACTCCTAAAACAAAACAAGGGAAAGAATTTTTCCTAACAACTTATCAGATTCATTTACTGTATTACAGGACAAATAATTTACTAATATCATTTGAAAGTTCTATGCTAAGCATGGTGGCATATGTCTATAATCCTCATTAGGGGCCATGGATGAAGGGTTACAGTTTTAAAATTCTATGTTAGGCATGGTGGCATATACCTGTAATCCTCATTAGGGACCAGGGAAGAAGGGTTACAGGTTTAAAATTCTATGCAAGGTATGGTGGCTTATGCCTGTAATCCTCATTAGGAACCAGGGAAGAAGGGTTACAGGTTTAAAATTCTATGCTGGGCATGGTGGTGTGTGAGAGTTGGTAACCCTTGTTAGAGAGGCTATTTAAGGAGGACTGTGGTTTGAGGACAGCTTAAGCAAGTGGGGAGACCCTATCACAAGAAGAGTGTAGACGCAGCTTCATTACTGCTGTACCTGGACTTCAGGGGATGTCCCATCTTGGGCTAGAGCCAACAGAATGCTGACGCTAGTCTTCAGGTGTTGTCCTGAACCTATGCCACCTACGTAACGATGCAAACAACCAAGGGCCAATGAGTGACCAGTCCTAGACACAACATCTCGAGCTGATTTCAACCTAAAGAAAAGATTATGCATCAGGAACTGGTTTCTTTGTTTTCCACTAGTAATATAAGCTCATGAGTCATGAACATACAAAAGGAAAATATTCTGGAAATCATAAAGGATTACAATCATGATACTTCTTTTTCCACTCTCACAAGGGTTAGAGCTTCAATTGAAAATAACTGGTTATCTTGGGGATACAGCTCAGTGATAGAACACATGCTTCACAGGTGTAAGGCCCTGGGTTCCAGGTCCAGTGTCACAAAAATGAAAAAGAAAGTAGGTGATTTAAGTCATACATTTCACACATTAGAGCCCTCAAGAAAACACCTCCTAATTTTCAGTTTTCACTGAAAAGCTTGGAGTCATTTGACATTTATTTTTATAATTATTTTAGAATAAAGTAATGGCTCCTGTAATTGTCTTTGAAAATAAGGTACAAAGGTATTTGTGGGCTAGAAGATATGGCTCAGTGTGCTTAGCATGTAGAAAGCCCTGGATGCCATTCAAGGCACTACACAAAAAATCTACATTCACAGAATCACAAAAAAATATTTCGTATTTCCTTAAGAGATTCCCTTAATATTGTTTCATTTTGCTTTGTTTTTGTAGTTTTGGGGATAAAATCTAGGGCTTTGTAAATACTAGACAAACACTCTTATCATGGATCTCTACTCCAGCTGCTTATGATAATGACTGAAGCTCCTATAAAATGAAAAACTGTTTTCTTTGTGAAATGTATTTGTGTAGCACGTGTGCGCCTGCATGTTCACGTGTACAGGCACTCCTGTGCGCAGGTGCGTGGGGAGGCCAGAGGTTGACACTGAGTGCCTTCTACAATGGCTCTCCACTTCATTTCACTGTGTCAGGATCTCTCACTTGAACCCAGAGCTTGCCTATCTGGCTTGTCCAGCTTTTGTCCTAGGGACACAACATACCACATGAAAGAACACATAGTGAATTACTGCTTGAGTGTAAAAGACAACTTTACCTGATCAGAGACTTACTTGTTCGTAAAGAGACTCACTTACTTGTCAAAGCTATACTGGGCCATTCGCGCGATAAAAGTTGCTTCTCCCACCACCTGAGCCATTCTTCCAAGAGCTTCCCCTGCTGCACACCGTAAAATGGGGTTGGGGTTGTCAAGAGCACCCATAACCAGGGTCAGAGCAGATTTACGAACTTCCTCAGGTCCTAAGGTACTTTTGTTTTCAGCTAAGCCCTATGTTGATTAGAAAAAATAACAATGACAATTTATAATTCATGTTACATGGAAAAAAATGTACTGCAAGCTTGGTAAGCATCTGTATATATCTTTATGCATTATTTTCTTCAGTCAACTTTGTCATGCATATGCTACTTCTAGAATTAGAACCTGTGACACGGACTGATCACTTTCCTAAATATGATTTTCAGAACATGTAAGCAATATTCAATAGTCTAACAGATGATAAAAGCAAGACTCTACAAGAAGGTTTCTATTCAAAGACTAAAATATGCAAATGTTCTTTTGTACGTAAGAATGCTGTAATAGTAAAGTGAGCATTGTATAAGTAGTTAAACCATCTCACTAGAGATTTCCCACTCTCTTTATGAAAGGGTCTGACGAGTGGGAAACCCTTTTTTTTTGAGACAGGGTCTCATGTAGCCCAAACTGGTCTCATCCCTGCTATGTAGCTGGGTCTGGCTTTGAAATTTTGATCCTTCTGTCTCCACCTCCCAAGTGCTAGAACTGTTAGAATCATAACAGTATGCCATCACCCCTGGCTGAGTATAATTTTTTTTTTTTTTTAGGTAGAGTCTCACTCTAGCCCAGGCTGACCTGGAATTCACTATGTAGTCTCAGGTTGGCCTCGAACTCATGGTGATCCTCCTACCTCTGCCTCACGATGGCTGGGATTAAAGGCGTGCGCCACCATGCCCGGCCTGAGTATAAAAACTAAACAAAAGTCAATTATGTAGTTCAGATCTGTGACTCCAGCAACTCGAGAGGCTGAGACAGGAGGACTGCACATTAAAGGCTTAGTGGGCTACATAGCAAGTTGAAGACTAACTTGGACACTTCTGCCAGCTCCTGCCTCAAAATAATAATAATAATAATAATAAATAATAATGATAATGATAATGAAGGCTGGGGATGTATACCAGTAGTAGACTCTTGTCTAGCATATATAAGGCCCTGGGTTCAATCCCAAGTAGTACAAAAATAAATAAGTAAAATAATAACAAAACTACCTCACAATTATGACAAACTTTAGGGGCGGGGAAAGCAATTAACTCAGTAACTGAATGCTGACATAGTGCATTCTCCATTCTAGCTACACTTACTGCTCTGGAATTTAATTTGCTTACCTGAGACGAAAAATCTAAGTCATGGTGCCAGCAGAAAATGTTAACTACAGCAGAGGCATTGGCACATCTATGAAGAGAGGCGTAATCTGTACGGCAGTGTTAGAATTCACTATCTCCCCAGCCACTAAGGAGGACCATGACTCCCTCAATGTTTAAATACTCAGAGGTCGGTATCAATTTTAAAGGCTATGTGTCAGGAGATACACAACTGATATAAACCTTATTTCTGTAACCATTGCCTTTATACCTGTTCCTTGATGATTGCAAAACATGACTTAACACATGTCCACTAAACACTACTGTATGCTGCCTTACTTTTTCTCCTTTGGGTTTTCGAGGTAGGGTCTTGGTTGAGCCCAGGCTGACCTGGAATTCACTACGTGGTCAGGGTTGCCTCAACCCTGACCATCCTACCTCTGCCTCCCAAGTGCTGGGATTAGAGGCGTGTGCCACCATGCTCGGTTTACCTGGCATCTTATTTTCAAGGCAATATACTAATATACTAACAGTGCAAATAATGTAAGAAGTTTTCAAACATAAGTAGCTGTACAGGATACATGAATTCTATAAGCTAGGCAAACACTTGTTATTTTAGTGTAGAGAGTGAAATTTGACAAAAGGTTGAAGGATTTGCACTAAATATACTTACACATAACCCTGTTTAATATATATAACCCAACCTCTTACTGATTTGTAGTTTAACTCACAAATCAAATATAAGACTTCTTTAGTCAACCTTCATTGGAAAATCAGATTTCATAAAAATCACACCAAATGGAAAATCCCCAAAGAACTTATTGGCACTTGTAAAATTTGAAGTTAAAATCAAAATATAAACTTTAATATTACTAAAATACAAAATGCTTATTTAATTATAATGAGCTTAATATAGTTTCCAGTGACTTTATTAAACTAAGAAAAAAGTGCACATACATATAAGCATAAACAATATAATAATCTTGGTCTGCCTGGTTCACTAACACATTGACATCTTTCAGAATATTTACTGTGTTTTAAAAGCACGTACCTTCAGTGCACTAAGAACAGCAGTGAATATGTTAAGCTGCACAGCCTGTTGGCGGACGCCTTTGGCTTGTTTAACACACTCAGCAAAATGATCCAACATTTGTAATCTATCATAATAGGATAAGATCACTTAGTGATTTTTTTTATTCAAAATGGCTCAAAAAAGAGGTAAGAATACAAATTATGTAGCAAAAATTCTCACAGGCTGTCTCTCTTTCCTTTTCATTTCTGTAGCTTATCCAAACCAGACCTCCCTCCTATGTTTATATATAGTCATGTAGTTAATTAAATAGAAAAGAAACTATTAATTTTCAATTAACAAAACAAGATCATAATTTCAGAAGTCCTAAACATTATCACCAGTATCCAATGCAGAGCCTAGCTTGTAGCGAGTAACAGAGTTTTGCATCCTGAACGTGGTTCTCAAAGGCCTGTGTGCTGAGGGCTGCCTCCTCACAGGGCGCTACTGGGAGGTGGTGAAGACTTAAGTGCTGCTCCTAGTGGGAGGTCCTCAGGCCCTTGAGGACATGCCCTTAAGGGCACAGTGGGCCCTGGCCGCTTTCTGCATCCCTCTGTCATGCACTTCTGCCATGACAGAAATAAGACAGAAATATGAACATGACTCGAATCTCTAAAACCCTCAGTTAAAAGAAGTTGGTTCTTCGTAAGTTAATTATTTCAGGTGTCTAAAGTTGACTAATACAAGGTCCTGAAAGTTCGTATTTTTGAGACAGGTCTCACTCTGCTGCCCAGGTAAACTTCTAACTCACTCTTCTGCTACTTTAGTCTGAGAAGCAGGTATTACAGAAAAGCATTTCCTCACCTGGTTTCTTCATAGAGCAGAATAACCATCATTAATTATCTATCTCTTTGAAAGTTTTTTTTTTTTTTGGTTTTTAGAAGTAAGGGTCTCACTCTAGCCCAGGCTGACCTGGACCTCATTCTGTAGCCCCAGGTGGCTCCAAACTCATAGCAATCCTCCTACATCTGCCTATTAAAGGTATGCACCACCATACTCAGCTCTTTGGGAGATTTTAAAATTAGAAACAATAAAGTGGCATGATTTTTTTCTTTTTTTTTTTAAGAGTCTCCCTATGTAAAATAAGCTGACCTTAAATTCTATGTAGCCTAAGTTATTTTTTTTAAGTACTCTTATATTATTAGAAACCCCAGTTATCTAATGGATAAGACATTGGCCTCCTAAAATACTCTTATATTGAAAAAAGTAGTGTCCCATGTCCTAACCACAAAGGCTCCTGGGAAATTTAAAAAAAAAAAAAAAGGTTTAGTTTTGGTCAGTATCTTAAATGTAAACAAGAAAGAAAAAAAAAAACAAAAAAACTAGAGGTGAATTTCATGACCAGTTACAAAGCCTTGGGAAAAAAAAAAAAAAAACCCACAAACTCTTGGATCTAGATTTCCTTAGATTTACAGCAGATGCTATATAGTTGCTTCATAAGGTTTTATAAGGTTTGCCTCCTTGAATGTTCCTTAATACTTATGTGGCAACCAGATGTTTTTTAAAAGATATCAAACTTTAAGAAGAAAAGTAAACTGAGTAAACTACATATTTAAAGAACTATTTTTAATTTTGCATATAAACACCAATATTTTAAGGAATATTTTTCAAAACTTCTATCTGAAGAAAGTCCTTGCAATAATTTGTTTTCTTTCCCTTTTGGAAAATTACAAATATACACATGCTAGTCTACTAGCATTAAGGACAGTGTCTGTGATAAAACACAGCAAACCAAAAATGCCTGTACGGGAAAAGAAGAGCGAATACCATGGTTTCACATGTTCCAGACTGGAGCTGTCCTCCACACTAGTGTGGTCACAGTGGACTTCTCTTGCAGTTCCTTGTTCACTGACAGAGCTAGCAGACTGACATCCCTAATTAAATCAGGGATGTAGTTTCATTTACAAAGTGTCAAACAAGCCATTACAATGAAAATTTTGCTGTGCAAAACATGGTCCACAAAACAATGGAATCAGATGACTGCATATATAGCCATTTTAAATCTTAAATAGTTTTGGGTTATGTGTAATCTGCATACAATTTACTTCATCACGTACATATTACTTATGTTAATGAACTTACGATAGTATTATTTAAGTAATAACTCACTTTACTAAAAAGTTAACTGGAATAAGAAAATTTATTTTTCTTTCTTTTCTTTTTTTTTTTTTTTTTGGTTTTTCGAGGTAGGGTCTCACTCAAGCTCAGGCTGACCTGGAATTCACTATGGAGTCTCAGGGTGGCCTTGAACTCATGGCGATACTCCTACCTCTGCCTCCCGAGTGCTGGGATTAAAGGCGTGTGCCACCACACCCGGCTTCAATTATAATTTATCTATGACTGAAATTAACCGTCTGACTTTATACTAACTGGTGTTTATAAGAAACATGAGGAAACACTACACCAAAAAGAGCCACAGAAGCATCGATTACTGAGACTCCCAGAGGAAGAGGCCCGGGGACAGCTTCTCCAGCAGGGATTCGCAGATAAATGGAGGAAGGGTCATGCTCCAGCGCCCCACTTCCAGAGGCACTGTTTGGCTGGAGCTGCAAACGAGAAACATAAAGATTATTCAGAATCTGTGAGAGGAAATTCACTTTTATTAATATTGATACCCATATATTAATGCTACTCTCACTTTTGGCTAGAGAAGCTTCTCTTTTCAGATGGTGGTGACCACTGGGATGACCCAAAAGGCACCATAGTGCTGAGAATAAGGAACAGTGGAGTGCTCAGCACTGAAATATCTCTATCATAGCTTCCAAGGCTCATGGTCCATTGCGGAAGACGTGGTGGAAAGAAAATGAATGCCCAAAGGAGGATAGAACTGCTTACAATATATACCCCTCCAGACACTAAATGGTCTGGATATCCATGACCTCACAGTGCCTGGCACTACCTGTACAAGACCATTATAATAGGAGAAAAAGATGATGACATCAAAATAAAAGAGAGACTAACTGAGGAGGGGATATGATGGAGAATGGATTTGTGAGGGAGAAGGTGGGGGAAGAGGGAATTATCATGGTTTATTGCCTATAATTATTAATTATAAAAAGTTTTTAAGAAGTGATTGGATATAAACATTTTTAAACAGATAAAAACACAATCTGTGCCATTAAAATGCTATTATCAGAAACAGTTTACACGGTATTAAGAAAAGTCTTCCTCACTCTCAAATATTTTATACCACCCACCTTAATATCTGAGCAAAATAATATCAGCAATAAGTAAACCCATAAAACTACCTAAAGGATATTTTAATCTGTTTTATTTTTTTAAGTACATAAGGGGGCTGGAGAGATGACATAGCAGTTTAAGGCACTTGCCTGCAAAGTGTAAGGACCCAGGTTCAATTCCTCAGAAGCCACAAAAGCCAGATGCACATGATGGTGCATGCATCTGGAGTTCGTTTACAGTGGGTAGAGGCCCTGGCATACCTATATTCTCCCTTTCTCTCTCTCATAAATAAATAAACATAAAAGAACATAAGGACTGAAGAGATGGCTCAATGGTTAAGGCACTTGCTTGCAAAGCTTAATGGGCTGGGTGTAAATCCCCAGTACCCACATAATGCACCGAGTGGTGCATTCATCTGAGGCTCATTTGCAGTGGCTAGAGGTCCTGGTGCACCCATTCTCTCTCCATCTCTTTCTCTCTGTCTCTCTCCTTGCAAATAAATAAAAACATTAAAAAGTACATAAGAAAAATATATTTAATGGGTAAAAGGGTTATAAATCTGTACTCTATTAACTCCTGTCCAGTTTGTCACAGAAGAGACTAAAACTAGGAGACAAAAAGCTAGCTAAAGCAGTTTTGCCACAGCCACCACAGGACATCTAAAGTATAATGAAGACAGTCCATGTGCCAGATTCTAACTATCAAAGGTTATTTACCTTTCCTCCACTGTTAGCTACCTCCAAGATGCTTTCAAGTGTCTAATAAAGCTATGAAAGACCATAGAGAAGGAGAGTTTCTTTGTAAATGGCAAAATGTAACAGGACCATTATTTCAGCTTAAGCTCACAATTTCACTTCCTTGTATGTTTTGCTACCTGGTCTTCAATCGATTTATGATCAGTCTCTTGAAGCCAGGAGCCAAGAAGAACACTGTCATCGTAATGGCAGAGGGAGCGGAGCAGAGAGGTGGTGGTGTTGGCAGAGTTGTCAGTCAGAGTGAATTCTGCTACCAGTTCTCGAAGAAGCGCGTTGAAAGAACCTAAATTATAAAATTTCAAGTAAGATAAAAAATTACAGTTTTTAAGAAAACTACAATCATTGCCCACAATGAGCAATAACATGTCTAGTAGGAATAAAATATGCCCATATTCCCTGGTTTAAAAGTCTAAATTAACTTTTTAAGAAACAGGATCTCACTGTTTTGCCCAGAACACTTGAAGTCCTGAGTTCAAATGATCCTCCTGCCTCAGCTGCACAAGTAGCTGAGACTATAGGCAGACGTTATCATGCTCAGCCTAAAATTTATATTAAATATTTTAAGGCTGGATCAATGTTTTGCTTTGTTTTTACTGAGGAACCTATGGTTTCATGCATATTAGACAAGCCCTCTATCATTTAGTTACATTCCCACCCTCTCTTCACTTTTTGTTTGAAGGTAAAGTGTCATTATGTTTCCTAGGCTGGCCTTGAACTCATTGTGCAGCTCAGACAGACCTTGAACTTGTGATCCTCTTGCTTTAACGTCTCAAATAGTTGGGATTATAGGCCTGTGCTGCCAGACATGACTAGTGCCTAGTTTCAATACATAATAATGGCACTTTCTTCTTTATTATTGTATTATGTCTTTGAGCACAAACTGAAGTAACCAAACAGAAAACAGATCCTTCTTTCTAAATATATTAAATGTTTTATGACATTATTTTTCATTGCCCAATAAAGTGTAAACAACCAGCACACACCAAAATTCCTGGGCCTAGTTAAGCTGCAGAGATATAAGTTGTTTAATATTGTATCTTATAGAGTATTTGAATTATAGAAATTATTCTGCTTTCAGGTACCTAAGTTGCTAGCTTTGTTACCATAAACATGAAGCAGTTTAGGATGAACTGAAAGTTCAGACACTAAAGCTCTGTTAGTGGGGTTCAAAACCCAAGCTCTGCCACTTACCACCTCTAGGACCTGGCATGTCATTGTTGCCCCTGCCTAGATTCTTGAGTTAGGAAATGGAATGAGTGATTGGCTCCTAAGTGGGGTTACAGTTATAGGAGCACATTACATGTGAAGCTCTTGGAATAGGAACTAGAACAGTTAAAAAGTCAACACATGTGAGCTCTTCTCCTAGACAAGCAAAATGGTGACCTCTGCTTTGCAAAGCCAGCCTGTCAGACAGCCCTGATTGGAACACTAAAACTATGAAGAATTTGAGAGGTATACGAAAGAATATTTACCAGATACTACACATTTTATTTACCTTCATAAGTTTTTGGAGGTAGCAAAGCCAAGATATCATAAAGTCTTAAACGGACCATTGCAGCACTAGCTTTCAGATGTGCTCCATGGGCTTTAATTACAGATGGAATGCTAAAATATTAAAAACACACTGGGGATCAGCTTATTAGAATAAGCAGTACTTATATACACTTAATAAACTTTTAGCCATACCGACAAAGTATGCTGAGAAGCATAACACATTTTCAATTTCTCTGTGGTCTTTACTATTAGTAGCAGAAACTCCTCAGCATAAAGTATATTTTAAACCACACTATTAACACAATTTTTAAAGACATTTTATAAAGTGCATGTTTTCTAGATATAACTATAGAAATACAAAATATGCTAAATACATTTTCACTTATTAATATATAAAATAGGATGTTAACTATCACAATTATTTACTTACTGTGACATCATAGTCATGGCACATTCAATAGGGGTCATTAATTTCCTGATCACATCTTCAGTTAAGAGCTCAGGACAATGTGCAACAAAACTCCTCATGGCTATATAAAATTGATAAGAAGACAAATTTAGAAAAGTTTTGATGAGCCTGAATAAATTTTAAAACATTATACAATGGCAAAAATCCCTAAATTCTCAACCAGTACAAAAGATAAGGTTTAAGACTATGTGAACCATCAGGAAAAATCACTAGAAAAGGCATGAAGAACAGAAACACAGGAAGGAAAGATATACGTTGGGAGATTTCTGAGTGGGATTCAAAGGACTAGCACCACACAGGAATTCAAACAACAAAGAATGTAGGCTTAAGACAGAACAAGAAGTGAACAGACGGTCCAGGCGAAAGGAGTATCTATACTGTTCCGTTGGCTAAATATCTAAGACCAAACATTTCTCTGCTGTGGGAGCAAAACTGACATGTTGCCTTGCCACCCTGAAGGTTAAATGGGATAAATCAAACCGCAGAAGGGAAACCATATGAAATTCTAGTTCCTAAGTTAAACTAAACTGTAGTAGGTGCTGACTCCCAAGACCATGGGGCCCATTTTTTTTTAAATACTCATTTCTGAACACTACAGCAACCGTTGTGCTTTGAGAACAACTCAAAAACAAAGAAGTTCTTCATTATGCAAAGTTTAGCTAACTCAGTGTCTTTGGCAATGCTGAGCGTCTTTTTCCTTTAGGTGCTCATTGGACTTTCCATGTGGAGATCAGTGCTTTTTAATAGAAAACTGCAACTACGGGAGAAAGGGAGCCTGGCTCCTCGCTCCTCACTCTACTTTCTGAGTTTCAGCTTCATTTTTATTAAATAATTGAAATAGTTCAGATCTTATCATGGTGTCAGTTTGCTTATTATTACAAAACTAGTTATTTTTAATTTATTTATTTGTGAGAGAGAGGAAGAGAGACTATGGGGCGTACTAGTGCATTTTTCCACTGCAGATGGACTCCAGGCGTATGTGCCACTTTGTGCATCTGACTTTACACAAGTACTGGGGAATTAAAGCAGGGTCAGCAGGCTTTGCAAACAAGTGTCTTTAGCTGCTGAGCCATCTTCCCAGCCTGAAGACTGGAGTTATATATAAAGTTTAATTCTATAATCTCAAAGTCTACAGATTTATCAATAGTTATTAAAATAAAAATTGAAATTACTATTCTGCTCACTGACAACTAGCTTAGTAGTAGAAGAGTATTGTGAAAGTGCTAGCCTTTCAGTTCTTACCACATAAAGCTCCAGCACGACCTTCCAAAGTTACCTGCCAGGTAAAAGAATCTCCTCGGGCCTTCTCGGCCTCCAGTTCCTTTAAAGAACGAGGGAACACGTTCCGCCACAGTAACAACATCTTGGGGAGATGGTAACGAACAACCGATGGTCCTAAGCAAGAAAATGAAGAATAAATACAAATTCCAAATTATAACATATATTACGAAAAAAAAGTCAAAGAAACTTTGTCCTGCTCGCATGGTGACAAACACCTATAATCTTAGCACTTGGGAAGAATCAAGAGTTCCATACCAGCCTGGGCTACATGAAACTGTCTAAAAATCCAAGATCATCTAAAAATATTCACACAAGCGTTAACAATATCTCTGTCACTTCACTCTGTGTGTGTCTGAATACGTGTCTGCGTGCAAGAGCGCACGTGTCAAGGTCAGAGAACAACCTCGGGCTGCTTGTCCTCTCTGCCCTCTACCTACTCCTGAGAAGGGGCTCATTTTGTTACTGTGTACACCAGTCTAGCTGGCCCATGAGCTACGGCTTCATTTTGTTACTGTGTACACCAGTCTAGCTGTATACACCGTGAGCTATGGCTTCATTTTGTTACTGTGTACACCAGTCTAGCTGGCCCATGAGCTATGGCTTCATTTTGTTACTGTGTACACCAGTCTAGCTGTATACACCGTGAGCTATGGCTTCATTTTGTTACTGTGTACACCAATCTAGCTGGCCCGTGAGCTATGGCTTCATTTTGTTACTGTGTACACCAGTCTAGCTGTATACACCGTGAGCTATGGCTTCATTTTGTTACTGTGTACACCAGTCTAGCTGTATACACCGTGAGCTATGGCTTCACCTCCAATGGCCATAGGCACATTGGGATCACAGGAGAATGTGCCATTTTGCATCTAGTTGTATGTGGGTCTAGCGAGGATGGAACTTGGGGGCCAGCAGGCTTACAAGCAAGTACCTTGTGCTGAGCCATCTTCCAGTCCTTCACTCTATTTTTTAACTCTACAATAAACTTTAGTTTAAAAATGTTTTTATCCAGTAATTAAAAAGAATATGCGTTAAGGTATAATAAAATTCATTTTAAAGATATTGGTATTTTTAGCATCCAAATTTAAAGCAGTGTGTGTGTGTGTGTGTGTGTGTGTGTGTGTGTATGGCTATTCAAAAGTTCCTCACTATAGCCAGGCGTGGTGACACATGCCTTTAATCCCAGCACTTGAGAGGCAGAGGTAGAAGGATCATTGTGAGTTCGAGGCCACCCTAAGACTACATAGTTAATTCCAGGTCAGCCTGGACCAGAGTGAGACGGTACCTCAAAAAAACAAACAAATAAAAAATTCCTCACTATTTAGTGTATTGTACATTATCAAGAATACATTCTAGGGCTGGAGAGATGTCTTAGTGGTTAAGCGCTTCCCCGTGAAGCCTAATGATCCCGGTTCGAGGCTCGATTCCCCAGGACCCATGTTAGCCAGATGCATAAGGGGGCGCATTCATTTGGAGTCTGTTTGCAGTGGCTGGAAGCCCTGGTGCGTCCATTCTCTCTCTCTCTCTCTCTCTGCTTCTTTCTCTCTGTCACTCTCAAATAAATAAATAAAAATAACAAAAAAAAAATTTAAAAAGAAAACATTCTATGAGAGCTTTTCCAGGAATGTATGAGTACATAAACATACACACCTATTCAGGCACACAGTCCTACATCTTGGAGCAGTGGATTTACTTGATGGAAGAGCATTATATTCATACACACCTATTCATGCAGTCCCACATATTGCAGCAGGGGAATTAGTTGATGGAAGAACATTATATTCAGCACTATGTTTAGCTTGCATTCATTTAACATGCCAATAACATAAGGAATAGAAACTTATAGAAAAGGTTTACCACTATTATTGTCTTTAGAAAACAGGTCAAAATATAATTCCCGAGAGAGAGAGAGAGAGATCTTTAAAGCAGTGAATAACTCTGTAGTAAGCAAGCATACTTTATAGTAGTAAACACGCAGAATGAAAGTGGACAGACTTCATCACAATGAAATGTCTCTCTCTCCCGTGCATAGTGTCAAACACTGCATTTACAATTTACCAGAGCATAGAAAGGTAATCCCCCACTTCTCACAAAAACTACAACGGAAAGCTGGATACTTTCAAATGACTGTAGCTTTGTAGTTCATTGACAGCTACAGAGTCAGACACGATCCCCTCAGTGTAGTTATACCTAAAGTCATGAGAGCTCCAAGCAGAAGCCATCCAGCTTGGGTGCGCTGTAAAGACAGTCTGCTATTCTGGGCAGCAGTCCTTAAAAGATCTTCAGCAATACTCACTACCATCTGCAAAAGAAGTGTAGACGTGGATTTTAACTTGAACAGGTGCAAGAAATCAATAAAGAAAACAGATAAGCTGTACACTTGATTTAAAAAGTAGTTGTCCTTGCATGAAACCGCTGCTGACCTGTTTTCAAAGCAGCAACATCAAAACCTACTCTGTCCCAAATGCACTAGGGGCTCCAAGGAGAGCCGGAGAGCATGGTGGTCAGAGACAACCCCAGCCTCAGGCTGCCTGGGTCCATCTCCTAACTCTGTCACTGACTAGCTTTCTAACCTGGGGCAACTTAATCTTCTGCTTCAGCTCCCTCACTGGTAAGACAGGGTTAGTACAGTACCTGAGCAGTACAGGCCCACGTAACCACTTACATGCCGTTATTATTGGCACTACACATCCAAGTGCTATGATACACCTGCCTTTAAACTGATCTTACAGAACTTACAGTCTACACAGATAATGTGAAAGAGAAAAGAATGAGAAGCAAGCTGCAGCACATGACTAAATGCTAAAATAGTGTTGCAGACACAGAGAAAATCTGCAGAGGAAAAGCAGATGTAGAGTCACTAGTTTGAGAGTTCAGGAAGGAGATTGAATCTGGCCCTCTCAGCACACGTAAGCTTGGTGCAGATATGTAATAAATTATTTATTTATATGTGTGTGTACGTATGTATGTATACATATATTTTTTTTAATTTAAAACTTTATATTTATTTATTTTAGAAAGAGAGAGGGCGAGAGAGAGAATGGGCCAGGGCTTCCAGCCACTGGAAAACAAACTCCAGACACATATGCCACCATGTGCATCTGGCTCACATGGGTACTAGGGAATTGAACATGGGTTCTTAGGCTTCACAAGCAAGTGCTTTAACCACTAAGCCATCTGTCCAACCCAGATACGCAAGAAATTCTAATGCAAGAAAGGCCCGGAAGCTGAAAAGGGTGTGGGACAAAGCAAGAGCACTAACGTGAGCAGAGCAGTGGCAAGTCCGAGTGAACAGACAGAAGAAAGGCAAACTGCGAGAGGTACCCGCCCACGACAGGAGGTTACGTTCACTCTGAATGCCGGGCAGCCCAGCCCCTAAAGAGCTCTGAACAAGTACGAGGAACATGACAGGACGAGAATTTAAGAAGGCAAATCAATGGGAAGCACTGTATCACACAGGAAGACAGAAGCCTAGATTCTGCAAACACTAGCTGTGTAACTCGTAAGAATGAATGGACCCAAGTTTAATGTCCAGAAAAAGTAAGAATTTAGAAATCTTGCCTCCATCTGCCTAAGCCGCAAGCAATATTTATATAAACACTTAGGCTTTCTAAGAAGAAAACTATGACAGTAACATAAAGCACAGAATGAAAAGGAGGAAAAACATAACTGATTCATTATCATCATCTCCTTTTAAATTGTTGTCAGACACTACCTACACAAGACCATCATAATAGGAGGAAAAGATGATGACATCAAAATAAAAGAGACTGATTGAGAGGGGGAGGGGATATGATGGAGAGTGGAGTTTCAAAGGGGAAAGTGGGGGGAGGGAGTGAATTAACATGGGATATTGTTTATAATCATGGAAGTTGTTAATTATAAAAAGTTTTTTAAAAATCACTGGAAAAAAAATAAATTGTTGTCAGAATATCAAGTACAACAATAGAATAGTCTCCTGTCATAACCACGTGAACTTTTATATCTAAAATTAAAAGACTTGTAGTTCCAGCTACTCAGAAGGCTGAGGCAGGAGTTCAAGCCCAAACTGGGCAACTTAGCAAGACATATACACACACATACCTAAGATAAAAGTTCCGAGTTTGAGTTGGGCAGAGTGGTGCATGCCTTTAATCCTAGTACCTGAGAGGCAGAGGTAGGAGGGTCACTGTGAATTCAAGGCTACCCTGAGACTACACAGTGAATTCCAGGTTAGCCTGGGCTAGAGTTGAGACCCTACCTCGCAAAAGAAAAAAGGTCTGATTTTTAAATAATCATAAAGTTATTTTTCCTTTAAATTATAACATGATACTATACCCCAATAAAACCTATTATTCTTTCTAAAATATATTTTTATTTATTTACTTATTTGAGAGAATGGGCACACCAGAGGTTCCAGCCCTTGCAAACGAACTCCAGATGCATGTGCCCTTGTGAATCTGGCTTACATGGGTACTGGAGAATCGAACCTGGGTCCTTTGGCTTCATAGGCAAATGCTGTAATTGCCAAGGCATCTCTATAGCCCCAAACCTATTATTCTTATATTAGAATTAAATATCCAGTTTTAGTTACAGTCTTTAACTGTATTTTAAATATTTATTTACTTTTATTTGAGACAGAGAGAGGAAGAGACAGAGGCAGACAAACAGAGAGAATGGGCATGCCAGGGCCTCTAAACAATGCAAATCAATTCCAGACACATGTACCACTTTGTACATCTGGCTTATGTGGGATATGGAGAATCAAACCTGAGTCCTTAGGCTTCGTAGGCAAGCACCTTAACTGCTAAACCATCTCTCCTGCCCTTAACTGCATTTTTAACCACATCCTACATTCTCATCGTATTTCACACAGTCCAACATTAAACACAGCAGAGTTCCAAAACAGCCCGATGTCTGCCTGGCGGCCTACGCAAAGCCAGGACCTCGGTCGTACCTTTCCTTTGGCATGAGGGATGCCCAGGGGACACTGATGAACGCCACCTAACAAGGCGGCCATCGCAAAGCTGTGTCCACTAACAGCTTCCGGTGACGTCTTCAAGTTGTTGAGCCGTTCTGCACACCTGTCCAGAAAGGGCGTCAACTGGAAAGGGAGTGCCACGGCCACACAGCGCAGACACCACGCGGCAGCCAGCCGAGCAGCCATGCTTGGGTGAAGAAGCACTGACGTCACAATCTCCAGAAGTCCTGAAAGGAAATTCTCAAAACATCACTTTTTATGGAAATGAAGTGATTTCAGAAAAGACAGGTGTGACATAATAATTAAAACACTAATCATCATAGTGTCACAGCTCCCCAGCTTCGCCCACAAAGCACACACGTGGCAATGAACAATGGAGTATGTTACAGGGGCATATTCCACAATTATACCCAATAATAAATAAATAAATAAGTAAAGTTGATGTAAAATTAAAAGTCCTCAATAAGGCCTGGTCACTTAGAAACAATTCTCATGGATACTTATGACTTGCCCCCAAACTTTTTTTCACTACTCAATATTCCCTGTCACAGTGAAGAGGAACAAATGAAACCCAGTGGCTCTCACCTGCTGGTTATGACAAGTAACTAGTTAGGGGGTAAGTATCAATCACGCGTATGACGGTGAAAGTGGCCCAGCAAGAGCTGAATGTCGTACCTATGGACGCTTCCTGGATGAGCGGAGAGGCGGTGGCGTTCAGGCTCTGCACCAGGCTGCCAAGCTCCTGCAGGGCACAGACCATGACGTGCTGGCTTGCCGCGATGTCTGCCGCCCCCGACTTGTTTTCACTGCTAGTATCATTCACCACTGCCTCTGAAAACACAACACCATGAATTAAATTGTGATGCAATTGTTTAGTTTTCATGACTTGCTTTTTTTTTTTTTTTTTTGGTTTTTCAAGGTAGGATCTCACTCTAACCCAGGCTGACCTGGAATTCACTATGTAATCTCTGGGTGGCCTTGAACTCACGGCGATCTTCCTAGCTCTGCCTCCTGAGTGCTGGGATTAAAGGCATGCGCCAACAGGCCTGGCTTGATTTGCATTTTTATTCATACTATTTGATACTTGTATGTTAAAAACTCTATGCAATTACTGCTTAGTAGGAAACTTGTATAAATACTGAACTGGCTTTAAAACACTGTTGAAACTGGGTGGGTGCTTATAATCTAAGCACTGGGACGTGGAGGTAGGAGGATCAGGAGTTCAAGCTTATCTTCAACTACATAACAAGTTTGTGGCCAGTCTGGGCTACATGAGACCCTATCTCAAAAAAAAACACAATTAGCTGGGCATGGTGACACATGCCTTTAATCCCAGCACTAGGGAGGCAGAGGTAAAAGGATCACCATGAGTTCAAGACCACCCTGAGACTACATAGTGAACTCCAAGTTAGCCTGGACTAGAGTAAAACCTACCTCAAAAAACCAAAAACAGCTGGGCGTGGTGGCACACTCCTTTAATCCCAGCACTTGGGAAGCAGAGATAGAGGATCACCATGAGTTCGAGGCCACCCTGAGACTCCATAGTGAATTCCAGGTCAGCCTGGGATAGAGTGAGACCCTACCTCAAAAAACCAAAAACAAACAAACAAAAAAAACCCCACTGTTGAATGACTTCAGGACAATGCTAAAATATATACTGCATACATTTGATTACTTCAAGGAATTCAAGTTCATTTTAGAAGGAGCAATCTACAATGTTTTACAAGAGCAATAGGAAGGTAACAGCATGGCTTAGTAGGAGAGTGCTTGCCTAGCATGAGTGAGGTCCTGGGTTCCCTAGAACTACAAAATCTAAAAAATCAACAAAGAAACCACCAATAAAGCAGAAGTGGGAGGAGAAAGAGTTTCAAATAGGAAGTTCATGTCAGTTATGTGATGCTGGGCAAAATACCCAGCCACTCTGCCTCAAGTTCCTCACCTGTTGGGTGCCCATCTTAAAGAGTTGTAGATTGACTAAGCAACCAAGCAATTTAACCCACTTGCCCTTAGGTCACTTCAACAAATGTTAGTAGTTCTACTGTTACTTTATCATCATCGTAGTCATTGCTATTTCAAGGGCTCCAATATACTAGAGACATCATTGTCAAATTACTGATCAGAAAGAGGATCTGTAAGGAAAGTGGGTTTAGAACTTGCTGGACTGTTCCTCCAAGTTCCTCTTTACTGTCACTTCCTGCCACCACTGATTTAAGTCTGCTTTCAGGGTTTTTCAAAAGTCAAATAGGTAATCTATAACCATAAGATTAATCTTTAAATGACAGTAAAATTGTGTCACTTTTTGTTTTCCTTGTGAATAAAAATATGTAACTCAGAATTATAGACTGTTAAGAGGTTAATAAATTATGGACTATAATTAAATACATTTCTTCTCAGATGTTTCTGGATGTGATAATGCATGACCTGCCTTTGACTATTGAGGTAAAAGCTTCCTGAACTATCTGTATCTGTATCTGGATTGCTATTATTTTGCTGTTATAATTTGGCCCAGTATTTCTGACACTCAAACACTTCTTCAATGAATCAAAGTACAATCTTTTCCTCAACAGTGGACAGTGCAAGCCTTATATTTGGACAGCCAGGCCAAATGAGCCAACAGGTGCAATAGTGGCACGTCTGTTATAGGGGAAACCAACTGCCCTCTAATTGGACTGGAGGCCCGCTCCATGGGAGGGAATACATCCCTGATACTGAAAACTTAAAACAGGGGTAGTCATGAGGCCTAGGGGTGTTACATCTGCTGTTGTCTGGCCAAATGTATATACAATGCTTATCAAACTGCCCAGTAAGCACTTCTGTTAATGTTCATACCCTTATATTAATGCTACTCTCACTTTTGGTAGAGAATCCTCTCTTTTCAGATGACAGTGACCTTAGGACGACTCAGAAGGTATCATGGTGATGGAAAGAAATGACCGCAGTGCTCAGTACTGTAGTATCTCTATTACACCTTCCAAGGCTCGGGGTCTAATGTGGAAGAGGTGGCGGAAAGAATGTAAGAGCCAAAGGAAGGGTAGGACTCCATACAACATGCTCCTTCCAGACACAAAATGGCCTGGATATCCATGGCCTCACAGTGCCTGACACTACCTGCACAAGACCATCATAAGAGGAGGAAAAGATCATGACATCAAAATTAAAAGAGACTGACTGAGATGGGGAGGGGGTATGATAGAGAATGGAGTTTCAAAGGGGAAAGTGGGGGAAGGGAGGGTATTACTATGGGGTATTTTTTATAATCACGGAAGTTGTTAATAAAAATTTGGAAGAAAAAATAAATTAATTAATTTAAAAATAAATGAAGACTACTGTAGGCAATATATTGTGCATTATTAAAATACATTTCCATTTCCAATAAGGATACATTACAACCAAATTATCAAATTAAATTTATATCTTGCCTTTCAGTAGTCTAATAACTGCATCATACATTCCATGAAGGCAGGAACTCTGCATCACTCATTTAAATCTTGAATTACTGCTCTACAGATCTCAGGTATTTAATAACTATTTGTTAAACTAAAAACTTTGTAGCTGGGCGTGGTGGCACACACCCTTAATCCCAGCACTTGGGAGGCAGAGGTAGGAGCATTGCTGTGAGTTGGAGGACACCCTGAGACTACACAGTGAATTCCAGGTCAGCCTGGGCTAGAGTGAGACCCTACCTCGAAAAACCAAAGAAAAAAAACCTAAAAGCTTTGTGGCACTGACGCCTCTTAAAAAGTATTTCTTTTCAGGGGTGCAGCAGGGTAAAAGGAATGCCTTTTAATGTCCTATAAGACAGTAACCTAACAATGACTGACAACAGTAAATTGTATACTCCAAAATATCTAAAAGATTGAGGAAGCGGATATTCCCAAAACAATGAAGTGATCAGTGCTGGGGGTAATTGCCTTCAACATATGGTCTTGTGATCTTATGTCATGTGTATTAACTACCACGCTGTATATCAAAATGTATATAACATGTGTGATGTCAATTAAAAATAAAAGCAGATCTTAGAAAAAAGAATTCCTTATAATTATGAATTACTAAGGTTCCACAACACATGCTGTATGAGCTAACAGCTGCCTGCAACTGTTTCCTTCTAAATTTTCATATTAAGCCTATTAGAGAAAAGAAAAACAAAAATATGTGTTTACAAACCAACAGACTTCAACACGAAGCAGCTCTTATTCTATGAAGATGGAAAACAGTGTGCTGCTGGACTCAGGGAAATTAGAAGCCATATGGATGAAAGACATAAAGCAGGAAACCCAACCTTACAGACATGCCAATCACATCATTAAAACTCTATTTGAGCAATAATATGTTGTTTTAATATTAAATAGAGTAATTCAACAAAAAGGACTATGCAGGGGCAGGGAAGTGGCTCAGCTAGTAAAGCACGTGCCATGCTACCCCAGCCCTACAAAATGCCAGGTGTGCGCCCTGGAATCCCAGTGCTCAGGAGGTGGAGACAGATGAACCCCAAGACAAAATGGCTGCTCAGACTGGATAAACTGATGGGCTCTGGGTTCAGTGAGAGACCCTCTCTCAATCATAAAGGTGGAGAATGAGGGAGGGAGTCCACACACGTGTGCATACATGTCCATGTGCACTCATGCACACAAGGGTGTCCCCATACAGACAAACAGGTGTATGTCCATGCACTCATACCACACACACACACATGCAAAAAGACTGACTGTGGAAACAGTCTAAAAAGATATAAACCAGTCAGATCTGTTGTGTTTATTAAGAATATCAGCAGTCCTAGCATTCAGCCAGGCTAAGGCAGGAGGACTGAAAGTCTGAAGCCAGCCTGGGCTACAAAGCAAAAAATAAAAATTAAAAAAAAAGGAAAAGAAAGACATTAAATGACTAGGGTCATCACAACACACGGCGTGATTCTTACCCACTGCTTTCATCTGCTTTCCAATAGCTTGGCAGATCTCCTTGGCAGCTGCTATCTGGGCTTTCTCACCCAACAAGCTGCCCACAGTGGCTCTCAGGATGAAGGACACACATCGTCTTGAGTACACAGCCTCCACATGCGTTTGCGTTGCCCGAGGATGGGAAACCAGGTCGAGGACATGGGACAAGAATGTAGCAAAGCTACGCTCCAGCCACTGACCACCCAATGTTGTCACAAAAACAACATACGCCTACGAGCACATTGAGAGACAGCTTCAGACAGAGAGTGCGATATAGGAATAAAGGATGGCAGCATACAAAATAAACTGCTTAATTACATATGAGGTTAAAATCGAGAAAGATTAAATTTCACATATTTTTTAGAACGTCTGGCATAATAATTAATGATAGAATCTTTCAGTAAAACAATTCTTTAAAAAAAGCCACAGATTGAAATCTCTTCTCAAAAAAAGTAAATAAGTAAAATAGCTCTTGAGATGAAGTTTCCTGAAGAACATGAGGAGTACAGTGAGGAAGGGAAAGCTAAACTCACCCCAGAGGCCAGCAAGTAGCACCCTAAATACACACTGACACTGAGCTGCAGAGGACCACAAAGGGCGGAAGTGGTCAACGTTCATCCTACACTTGCTTCAGGGGCAAGACAAAGTGGCGCGGACTTTACGTCATGAGGACCCATTCCATCTTCCTAGATGCTCGCTATTGTTAGGTCACGAATTATAACATCATGTTTGATAGTATTATTTTGAAATTTTAATCCTGAGTCAGATTTAATCTTAAAATGGCATTGCTTAATTACTGGTAACAAATACAAAGCATATAAACCAATTATTTTTAGTTTGAGGATGCTTGAAGAACATTAAATATTGAATGCCTCAAGCTACCTACAGCTTCAATAAAAACTGACTTACTTTATTGTTTTCCTTCTTTCAGGTTTTGCTTTTATATTTTTAATAAGTTAATTAAGTTTGGTTTTTTTTTTTGACAAAATGTCTCTGCTATGTAGCCCAAGCTGGTCTCAGACTCAAGTTCCTCCTGCTTCAGCCTCGCAAGCACTGAGATTACAGGCATATACCAGCACACCAAGCAAACTGTTCAGTAAAACTTGGAAAATAGTAGACACAGACTCATTCCCACAGCATTCAGAGTCTACCTTTCAGGCTGGGGTGCAGGTCAGTGGTAGAGCATTTGCCTAAGTCCAATACCAAAAAACAAAAACAAAAAACAAAAGAAAGAAAAACAAAAAACTACATTTTTATATAAGTATGCAATGAAATTTAGAATTCAAATGTAATTCATTCATTTGATAAAAGAAATCTCTTAACAGAAACTAGACAATAGTTAAGATTTCTGTGTGGCATCTGATTTACAACAGTATTCCATGAAATTTCACAAGCGATATGAACAGAATTCTCTTATACATATACATTACAAACCTGTGTCACTCCAACTCTGACTTCACGATTAACAGACCCTCCAACTTTTAACATTTCTCCACCACTCTTTAGGAAACCTGACCCTCCACGTAGAAATCCTGTGGCCATGAGTTCTAAGACTTCATCAAATGTTGCTCGTTTCACATTCTGACGCATTACTTTAATGAAGGAAAGCACATTTATAAGCAAGTATGTTTCTGAGGCAGAGTTTTATTTATTAATTATATGTCTAATACTCTAGCTTAAAATTCCTATAAATATTTTTAAGAAAACTACAATAGGTCATTTAGTTTTGTTACAATCTTAAATTTTACAATGCATTGAAAACCTGGATTCTTTTTTTTGTTTGTTTGTTTTGTCTTGTTTTGTTTTTTTTGTTGTTGTTTACTTGTTTGTTTTTGAGGTAGGGTCTCTAGCTCAGGCTGACCTAGAATTCACTAAGCAGTTTCAGGGTAGCCTTGAACTCACGGTGGCCTCCTACCTCTGCCTCCCAAATGCTGAGTGGGATTAAAGGCGTGTGCCACTATGTCTGGCTCTGGATTCAATTTTGAAGTAAAAAAAAAAAAAGGCTAAGAAAGTGGAAGGAAGTAGAAAAATAAAGTAATTCAATATGTGTTGGTATACCAACAATGATAAACATGTGGAACTCAGGGACAGGGCACACCCTCAGCAGACACCACTACCTGTTCACAATTTTTGTGTGTGTGTGTGTGTGTGTGTGTGTGTGATGACACACATGTGGAGGTCACAGGACAACTTCCCCAACTTTTGCTGCTGTAAACAAACTGCCAGGCAGCAAAAGACTACAGGACTAGCTGGCCAGAGTTTCAGATGCTCCTTGATCTACTTCCTATTGTCTGTCATAGGTGTGCTGGGATCACAGATGCATACTCTTTATGTGGGTACTGGGGAACTGAACCCACTCTTTGCAATCAAGTGTCTTTAACCCCTGAGCCATCTCCCCAGTCCCCTGACCACAATTCTTATTCCCAACTCTGGCAGTGGATTAAAGTGCAACTGACTTACCATTCCTAGTATCAAGGTGCATAATTTATAGTCTTTGCTTATATAATAACAAACACAATCATTACTAAAATTCTACAGAGGAATAAAGCTCATGGTTAAGTATAAATGCTTTGGAATAGAGTACGTTGGTGTGAATTTCATTTCCAGTACTTGTAGAACAGTTTTTCAGAACACTGGTTACAAAATTTCTCAGAGCCTCAATTTCCTCATATATAAAATGGCAATAATAACAGTACATGAAATTCATGGTGCTTTCGTGAAGATTAAATAGAATCATTTGTATGCTTAATATAGTGCCTGTCATACACTTATAAAACGTTACATCATTACCATACAATGAAATAGTTATCATTAGAGGTGAAGGAACCAAAGCTCTAAGAAATTAAGCAGAGGCTCACAGCTAATAACCGTGAGAGCTAGCACTTGAGCCTCTAACATCTCTTCTCCTTCTACCACACTGAATTGGGGAAGGGGTCACTAGCATCTGCTATGGTGTGCTTTAGTCCTACAGTTACACATATTAACTCACAACCAACCCCTGAGACATCTGTGGAACTGTGAGGCAACACAGAAGTCACTAGAAAAGTCAATAATGTTTCTGACTCTGCTAATAATTATTGCCAAGAGAAATAAAAAATTAACACTGATGTAAGTGGAGATCTATGTTTCAGAGATTGAAAATAAGAATCTAACATGTAAAAATGCCAAAAATCCAATGCTTTATACATCCTACAATCCTACATGCTATGTGGCCAACAAAACTGCAAGGTATTATCTTGCACATTATCACTACAAAAAATTATTTACTATTTCAAGGGAAGTGCCATTTGGGTTCTTTCATTCAGTGAAAATGATATTTCACAATTTAAATCCCTTTACAGTGATCTGCCTATATTGACTGACTAATTGCGAAGGAAGCATGCAATAAAGCTTCAAATATTTGCTATAGTCTAAATCAGGAGTTAGCAAACGATACCTGTTGCCTGTTTTGGCATCAATGCTGTAGCCATGACTGTTCCTAAAAGCTTAGATACTGCCACTCGAACCCCATAATTTGAGTTTTCCAAAGCCTTAAAGCAGAGAGTGGCTACATTTTCCAACTCAGCGGTCCACATAAATACAGCTTCATTCTGTAGTTCCAACAGACACTGGAATTAAAACAAAAAGGCAAAATATAAGTGACATCCTAGAACTTCTGAGTCTACAGAACTAGGCTCATTCTCTCCTGAAATATCCAAAGAACTGGACAAGATGTGTGAAACCAAAGTTCTCAGGCAATGCTTATGAGGCAATAAAAGGAGTTATCCCGTAGGGGGAAAAAATGTCTCAGTAAGAAAAAACAAGGTAAGACAGGGAATCACTGAAGGAGTGAACACAAGGGCCTTGTGCATGTGCGGCAAGCACTCTACCACTGAGCTACAGCTCTGGGGAAACTGAAAAGTAGTAGAATGGACCAAAGTTGCACCTTAGAGAATACCAATTAATTTGATAAATGTCAATCCAGACTGATCAGGAAGAAAAAAAAAGACATAAATTACAAATGAGAGATATAAAATCACTAGATTCAAAACTTAGAAAGTAACAGGTGACCAGAATAGCAGCCCAATATGTATCTCAAAAACCGGTCTTATAGTTACAAATCTTCTGCACTGATTGATTCAGCCTAATGCTTAAGTAAAAATACCAGGGGCCAGGCATAGTGGCGCACGTCTTTGAGAGGCAGAGGTAGGAGGATCACAGTGAGTTCGAGGTCACCCTGAGACTACAGAGTGAATTCCAGGTCAGCCTGGACTAGAGCAAGAGCCTACCTCGAAAAAACAGAAACAAAACAAAACAATACAGATTTAGCCAGGCATGGTAGCACATGCCTTTAATCCCAGCAAGCACTTGGAAGGTGGAGGTAGGAGGACTGCTGTGAGTTTGAGGCCAGCCTGGAACTACAGAGTGAGTTCCAGGTCAGCCTGGGCTAGAGTGAGACCTTGTCTTGAAAAAACACAAAATAATAATAATATCACCACGTCTATAAAGAGAACTTTCTTATTCCATCTTATAAAGCCAATCTCCCTGATGCATTACACACTGAGTACTAACCTTGGCCACTGCACATCGGACAGCCATCGACCTGTCAGTTAAGAGGGACCTGGCGTTCTTGTAAATATCACGATGACAGGAAGCTGCTGCACCACCCAATCCATTCAGAACTTTCTGTAGACTCATTAAGATTTCACTTCGCCCTTGAGACTACAAGTACACAAGAAGCAAAGCTTTAGCTTAAAAGCATACTGTAAGGTAAGTAAGTTCCACATTTAAACAAGATGCACCAGGACCCAACAGTTCTCTGGGTTTATTATTTTCAAATTGTAACAATAACAAATACCAAGTAACATAAAACTAAGAATTCTAGAAAAGGACCTTAAAGATAAGAATAAGTAACTTTTGTTCAATTATATCTGAGAAACTAAGTTACAAGTAAAGATATTCCAATGTGCCAGGTGTGATGGCACACGCCTTTAATCCTAACACTCGGGAGTCAGAGGTAGCAGGATCACTTCCAGGCCAGCCTGGGTGACAGTGAGACCCTTACCTCGAAAATTAAAAAAAAAAAAAAGATATTCCAATGTTTCCATGACATGGGAGATAAACATTAGAAAGATATATATACAAGCCACAGAAGGCCAGGGATTTATTCCCAGCAACCATTTGAAACTAGGAAGAAAGGAATATTCCTTCTCTGCAGCCTTCAGAGAAGTATGGTTCTGTTGACATTTGACTCCAGAACTGCAAAATAACAAAGTTCTGTCATCTTAAGCCACACCAGTGTATGGTAAAATACTATGTCAGTCATGAAATTGATATGTTACAGTACAAAGAATAACATATTAATTGAAAAATACAGTTAAGTAAACATTCTTTTCGTTCCCTGAAATTTAAGGTAATACACATCAAAAGGAAAGGCAGCCGAGCGTGGTGGCGCACGTCTTTAATCCCAGCACTCTGGAGGCAGAGGTAGGAGGATCGCCGTGAGTTCAAGGCCACCCTGAGACTACATAGTTAATTCCAGGTCAGCCTGGACCAGAATGAGACCCTACCTCTAAAAACCAAAAAAAAAAGAAAGGCAACTGACAATCTGAAATCAGCTCTTGTTAAGCATTATGAGTACCATGGTAATAGAAAAAAGCAAGTATTTTTAACTGACATCTCACTCTTGCCACAAGCAAAACATTCAGAAACTTGTAAAGTTTACCTCTGCACTTTTCAGAGACTTCAAAAGATTATTGACTGTTTCTGGAAACGCACTGCCTAGCATTCTCCCCATCTTCTCATAAAATGCTCCCACGCAAGCCACTGCAGCCCTGTAAGAGTATTTTCCATGATTAATAGTGTAATTTCATTATACCTTCGTGATTTTCAAAAATCAAATTGGATTTGTCTAGAACACTTTTGCCTTAACCTTTAATTCATTCTCACTGTTCAAAAACACGTTGTTTGCCCTTTATAATTACACCAAATACTATAGTTAATCAAATTACATTCTTGTTTGGAATACAGACTAAGTGTACATGTACATAATGAATTGCACTTATCCCATGAGAAAGAAATTCAGGCTTGACTTCTGCACACTTTCCAAATTATGTTAATCTACAACAATTCTTTTCTTCTCTCAGCATATGTAGTACTCAATGTCAACCACTCAATTGAATAGACTATTACTATGCTATAACCTGGCTATTTAATATGTCTGTAACTTATCCTACCGTGGAAGTGTAAACTCCAGCCGGGCGTGGTGGAACACGCCTTTAACCCCAGCACTCGGGAGGCAGAGGTAGGAGGATTGCCATGAGTTCGAGGCCACCCCGAGACTACTCAGTGAATTCCAGGTCTCGAGGTCAGTCTGGGCTAGAGTGAGAACATACTTCAAAAAAAAAAAAAAAAAAAAAAAAACAAAAAAAAAAACGGTAAATTCCCAGAAACAGGGAACATATCTTATACATTTGTATTACTTTGGTAGGCACTATGGTACTCACCACTTAATTGGTAAATAATAGGATTCTATTATTTCTAAATCTTTAAAATTTAATTTGCATTGCTTTACTGGAGCACTCAGCTGTGGTTAAGAAGTAATGTTCAGGGCTGGAGGGATTGCCCAGTGGTTAAGGCACCTGCTTGCAAATAAATAAATATTTAAAAAATGAAAAAGAAGTGCTGTTCATTTATTCAGGTGTCAAAAAGCAATCAACCCTACCACTCGTGTCAGCAGCGAAGTGAACAGCTGGGAGTCTGTAGAGGAAGCAGGAGGCTGGCCATTACTAACACAGTCTTTGAAGTCTGGTACTGCGCCTGGCACCTGGCACCTGGCACCTAACAGCTATGAGATCCGAGCAAGTTATGACAGCTGAGGAGTTAAGTAATCTTAGGTCACAAGTATACATACAGTAAATAGTAGGATAGGGGAATAATCAATCTTCATCTTCTTAATTCCTAATTCTATGGGTTTTTTTTTTTCTAAACTCTACAGAGCAATAATGAAGTAGAAAATGACTGAAGTCTCATGCCTGATTACAATGGAGATTCCTCAAGAGAATAAATAATATGTAAAATACCTTATATGTTAATAATAAGTTCTGTCCAACCAGAGTACAAAATCAAATTGTCAAACTTAGCACAGATTCAAAAACCAAATAAACTAGAAAGCACTAGAACCCATTCATCTCCTGCTATACAATGTCACTCAGAACCTTCCACTTGTACTACAAAATCAGCATGTCAAAAACTGATCTTATTATTTTCCCCTCACCAACTATTTCTTCCTTCCCTATTTTGTACCTTTCTGAGAAGCATTATATAGAGACACTCCTGTATCCAAGCAGAAGGTTCCTTTATCTAGAAAACAAGTTGGCAAACTATTGTTAGTAGCCAAATCTGGCCTTCCACCCAACCTACCACCTGTGTTTTTTGTTGTGTTTTTGTTTTGGCTTTTTGAAGCAGGGTCTCACTCTAGCCCAGACTGACCTGGAAGTCACTCTGTAACCCTGGCTGGCCTCGAACTCATGATGATCCTCCTGTCTCAACCTTCCCAACATCATGCCCAGTGTTTTTATAAATAAAATTTTCTTGGAAAAACAGCCACATTCATTCATTTATGAACTGGATTTCCAAATGAGTAGTGCTACAAAGATGTTTAATCCAAAAAGTTGAAAAGGGTCCTATCTGACTTTTTTTCAGAAAGCACATGGATTCCTGTGTACCTACCACATCCATTCTTGTCAGCCCCTTACGTAACTAATTTCAGTGTATCCTCTCCGGGCTGGTCTCAGCTGGTCCTTCATTGAAGTTTGCCTTGACTATTTGACTCATTTCTTATTTTAACTCATTCATAGGCTTCCTTATATCTGTTATCTTCATAATTTGGTACAGAAACATCCATCTTGATCCAACCACAAATTATGGGCTAGTAGTTGAGTTAACTCATCTGCAAATTAGTAAGTAAAGTGGCCTATGTCTCAGCTACTCAACTCCACCATTGCACTGTGAAAGCGGCTACAGTGAGAGGGGCAGACAGCTATGCATTCTGAAAAAAATCTGACTTACGAAGCTGCCTGGATGTAGCCAGTGGGTTAAACTTGACCCACTCCTGCCTTCGTTCTATTACTGGAAGTTCAATACCTTTCTTTGTTTCAGGCAAATATTATCTCCACCCAAATTTATCAAAAGACCCCTAACACCACTGCTAAAAGCACACCAATTCTCAGAAGTGGATTCAAAGCCCCAGTGGTGATGGACACACGGAAGCTGGGCCCTTCCTTGGATCCACTCAGACTTTCACCATCAGTGACGTGCTCAGGCTCCACCCACCTGGGGTCTGCATGGCCAGCAGGCCCTAAGTTAGTTATCCTGAGCTAAAACAAATAAAGCTCAAGGGTTCCTCTATAAGTAAGTACTTACAATTTGGTTGGTAAGTAGGCTGCGGTATCATCTTTACTTCTGATAATGTCATTGCATTTATCTAATGTTTGAAAAACTGTGTAAGTATCCCCAATGCTATAAAGGGCTGCAAGATTTTTGGCTAATAGTTTCCGTGTGGGTGGTCCAGGTGAGCTGCTTATCAATCCAGTCAATTGTTCAACAAGTTTTTTCTGCTTTTCCTTTACATCAGTCTGTTATAAAAAAAAAAAAAAATCATTTTTTTTTCATATAACATTTGTTACCTTCTGGTCAAAATAAAATATACTTATCTCTAAGGCATTCTAATAAGTAAAATCTCTATCACAGTAAGCATAAGCCATAAATGAAAACTTCAGTAAGAAACGATCCCTTTTTTCTAGGTTAAATCTTTCTCATTCCCTTCCAATGAAAACAACTTAGCTTCCAATAAATGCGGCTACTCTGATCCAAATGGCTTCCAGATCAACATCAGAAGAAATTAAACTGTAGTCACAGGATGAAAAATATGAGGTATATGGACAACTGATGGTGTAGAACCCAGATCAGTTTCCCCTGTAGAAGCAGACTTGGTAGTTTATAAAGTTACAGGTTAGTAAAGGAAAGCACAAGAAATTTTGGAGACCTAAGCAACAGAACATACACCCATAATCAATATCTCAAACCCACTCACTCACTTAAAAAAAAAAAAAAACTCTGTAATTACTGCATGCCATGCATTTACTCTAAGCACTGGGTATAACAGTGAACAAAATACTCCTTGTCCTATGAAATCTACATTCTAGTGAGGCAGGAAAAAGTTTACCGAGAAAACATTACGAACTGTATAAGCGCTTACTACAGAACATATGGCAGAGGAAACAAAAAACTGCAAAGGCCTTCAGGTTGGAGCACACTTAACATACCTGAGGACAGCAAGGTAAGGTTAGCTGGAACAGAGATTAAAAAGTAGTACAAGATGAAGTCAGAAGAGATCACATTACATTCTGAGTGAGAGTTCTAGCAGAGAAGCACTATATTCTATATATCTTACCAGGCTCACTTCTTGACTCCTGAGCTGTGAATACAGTGAACACTACAGGGATGGAAGCATGGGACCACAGGCGAGCAGGGCTTTGCGCAAGCTGGGCACGCATTCTACTGACTGAGCTACATTACCTCAGCCCTTGAAATGACTTTTTTTTTTTTTTTTTTGGTTTTTGGAGGTAGGGTCTCCCTCTAGCCCAGGCTGACCTGGCACTGCCTCCTGAGTGCTGGGATTAAAGGCATGTGCCATCACGCCCAGCTTCAGATGACCTTTAAACATGAAAAAGGTAGAACAAGAAACTGGGTTTCTGGGTGCTGCAGTCAGCTCTGTGTTTTCTGCACAAAGCACCCAAACAAGAGTAGCTTGTGGGAGGAAATAGTTTATTTTTGCTTACAGACTACAGGGAAAGTGAAACCATGGTATGAGCAGAGGGTGGACATCACCTCCTGGCAAATATCAGGTGGACAACAGCAGCAGGAGAATGTGCCAAGCATTGGCAAGGGAAAGGTGGCTATGACACTCATAAACTCACTCCCAACAACACACCTCCTGGGGAGACTCCAATTCCCAGATTACCATCAGCTGGGGACCTAGCATTCAGAACACATGAGTTTATAGGGGACACCTAGTTCAAACTACCACACTGAGAAGGACTGTCCTACAGCTGGTAGTAAAATGGTAAGATTAGATAATATCATTGAAAAAATATACGAAGGGATGATAATAAATCTATTTGACTTTCGATGGAAGCAGCACAGACATGCATATGCTGTTTCATAATCTAAATACAAACTTTTGTGTATATGAATCTCACAACAAAATAAAAAGGCAATTGGTTTTTTTGTTTTGTTTTTTTTTTTTTTTTCCGAGGTAGGGTCTCACTCTGGCCCAGGCTGACCTGGAATTCACTCTGTCGTCTCAGGGTGGCCTCGAACTCATGTCGACCCTCCTACCTCTGCCTCCCGAGTGCTGGGATTAAAGGCGAGCGCCACCATGCCTAGCGGGCAATTGTTTTAAGGTGGAGGATCAGTCATGTAAAAAGACGGAGATGACCAAGTAAGACAGATACTTCTGGGCAATTTGCAACATGTGATGCTGCACACGTAAGAGTGTTCAGTGCAAGGAGGCAACAAATGTCCAGCTGTGGTAGATCTGGGAGAACATGTCAACTTCTGGGTTCAGGTTACTAACGAATGCACGCATTGCTGACTCTCTTGAACCTCAACTAAAGCCACACAAACAGGCAACGGCGCGCGCACACACACAAAATAAAGAAAGAAAACATGCAGACTGTAAGCATGAATCAAAGACTATGTAGGAAAGGGGTTCAAGACAGAAAAAATAAAAGCCTATTATCATCTCCACAGACAAATGTGAAGATACCAGGGTTGTAAGACAGCATGGAGACCATGTTCAGGCACTGATGGCTAAGAAGTGACACCAAACAGTCACACTTTGCTGCCCTGCTAGGTTTCTGAAGTGGCCAACGAGCTGAATTTAAACAGGGTTTGGGTTTTGTCCCTGAATAAGGACAGACTAGCAATTCCCATTAGTACAACACTCTCAAATTCAACAGGTCACTTGCAACCTTTCCAATACATAATGTGTGACAATATCTTTATGGCAATCCAGTGGAGGCGGGGGAGCAATACCATACCTTGTTGGCAGCAACCAAGACTTTATCAAGAAAGCGCAACCACTCAAAGATGAACACTGGCCTCTTTGCCTCAGTGATCTGGGCCAACGCTTCCTCATTTAGCAATAAGCTGTGGGCTAACTCCATTACTGAGGTTTCAAATTCACACCTGAAAACAGATTAAAAATACGTGTAAGGATTTTTTTTAAATGCTGAATGTCAAGTTCGACGAATGTGTACACACACACACACACACATATATAAAATCTGTGCTTGGGGCTGGAGAGATGGCTTAGCAGTTAAGGCACTTGCCTGCAAAGCCAAAGGACCCACGTAAGCCAGATGCACAAGGTGGCACATGCATCTGGAGTTCGTTTGCAGTGGCTGGAGGCCCTGGCGCGCACGTTCTTTCTCTCTCAATTGAGTAAATAAAAATAAAATATTTAAAATCTGTACTTTCTCATATGAATGCATGATAGGGTGAAAGGAAAATGCAAATACTGCGAAAGGAAAGCCTGATTCCACAAGAACTATGCCCTGCCAACCACAGCGTCCTTAACCCACTGTGTGCTCGGGCGCGCGGAAAGAGCAGGGCATCTCTCGGGGCTCCATCACCCCCCCCACACCCGCGCCGGCCGCGCAGCATCCTCACCGCGGCCCGCGTAGCGTGTCCACGTCGGGGTGTCCGTGGGCAGCGTCCTCACCGCGGCCCGCGATGCACGTCCACGTCGGGCTCTCCGTGGGCAGCGTCCGTGCGCACAGCCCGGGAAGGCCTCGCGCGCTCGGGGCACCGGGGGCCGCGCCCGGTGCACAGCCGCCGCAGGCCTCCCCGGGGCTGTCCACGCACGAGGCGGCGGCTCGGAACCCGGGCGCGTCCCACGCGCACGCAGTGCGGGCGCCGGCACCCCTCACCTCGGGGTCTGGCAGGTCAGGGCGTCAGCGTAGCTCCCCGCCCGCCGCAGCCACCTCCACGGGACCCGGATGCCCCGCCTCCCAAACGCCGGCCAGCCAGCAGGAAGCAAGGGGACGACGCATGCGCGAAGGGGAAAAAAAAAAAAGAAGGCCGACTTGTTCCGCGCACGCGCACACGGCACACACCGTCTAGCCCCGCCTACCGCAAGTGCCCATCGAATGCGCATGCGCGGCGCGCTCTCCGGCACCCGGGGAACCAGGCCGGGTAGAGCTGCGGGCTGGTGGTCAGCTGAAGGTGGGCAGGCCATCGCTGGACGGTGAGTCATCTCTTCAGACCCTTCAATTCCACTTATTGATGAGGTTAGAGTAAGTTAAATTACGATTAATGAGGAGGTTAATTTACAGTTAAGGGATGGCGTCAGGAATTTGTGTCGGAGAGCTACACTGGCATTGTCCACTTCATCAAACCCTGTCAGAAGATGGTGGCCTGGCCCATGACTTGGAAGTGACAGCAGTGAGCTGGGTCGAATCTTGGCTACATCTGAAGGCAGCGCATACAGCACTCGGTGCTGATTCCTTTTTTGATTTGGGCAGACGTGCGGGGGTCGGGGGACGGAGAGAGGAGGCAGTAAGAGCTCTTTCATGCATAGGGTCCTGCCCCCCACACACACACACGCACGCACACGCACGCACGCACACACACACACGCGCGAGTAGGTGGGCCCAAGGATGGGATGTCCTAAGAGTTCCCGCTGAAGGACTCAGGAACCAGAGGGATGCCATGACAGGCTTCAGAGCCACCAGCAAGCCTAAATTTCTGTTTCCCGGCAAGGTTTGAATAAGAATTTAACAGTTACTGAAAAAAGACCACACACTGCTTATGCTATACATTTCTATGGTCATAAGATAAGTTGCTTAAGTTGCTCAAACACACATAGCCAATCACAATAAAGGTCATCTAATCTGCTTGAAATTCCCCTAGCCCCCTGCCCACCAGCATCCTAAGCCTATCAGAAAAATACAAGTGCAGTTACTGCTTAAATCTACCAATCATGTAACCATTCCCCCACTTCTTTGTTCAAATCCCTATAAAAAAACTTGCCCCCCCCCCCCCCCCCCCCCCCCCCCCCCCGCTGCTCAGGGCTCTTGTACGGATCCACTGTGCTGGTGAAGTCAAGAGTTCCAGCTTAAGCCCGAAATAAAGCCCCTTGCCCTTGCATACGTCTTTGGTTCTCCTTGGTGGTCACTGGGGGCGCCAAGAGCTGGACATAGCACCCGCATGGCCCTCCCCAGCTATAAATGTTCCCCACACGCGACCACTCACGGTATGAAGGGCCGGCACAGCTGACCGTGAAAGGCACTTACTTGCAAGACCTGATAACTCTGGTTCGATTCCCCAGTACCCATGTGAAGCCAGTTGCACAAAATGGTGCATGCATCTGGAATTTGCAGTGGCAGGAAACCTTGGTGCATGTGCTGTCTCTCTCCTCTCCTTTCTTCTCTCTCTCTCCCTTTTTTCCTTACAAATAAGCACAAAAAGTTTTTTTTTTTTAATAAGTCGAATTGGAATACCTACTTGTAAATGGTAACTTTACAAAATAGACTATTAGCAGGAGGGAGCCTAAAAAGAATCTATAACCCCTGCTCAGCTTCTGCCTTGTACTTTTTTTCTTTGAGAAGGGTCTCACTTGGAGACCAGCCTCAACTAAAAGTTTCTGTAGCCCAGGCTGTCCTCAAATTCAGGATCCTCCTGCCTCCGTTTGTTGAGTGCTGGGATTACATGCATGGGCCACCACACATGATTGCCCTGCATTTTAAAACTAAATGGGTTCCATAAGTAATTCAGTTCAGGGCTGGGGGCTGAGCCAAGTGGTAAAGCAGCTGCCTTGTATGTATGAGGCCCTGGGTTCGATTCCCCAGCTTTACAATAAAAACAACCCAATTCTAGTCGGGATGGAGGGGGTAGCTTAGTAGATCACTTGCCTACAGAGTATGAGTCCCTGAGTTAAAACCCAGCACAGCAACAATAATAGCCTAATTTTGTTTATTCTGTTTTCAGTAGAAAGATCACTGAGGCCTATAGTCTTTGTGGATATGAACAACTCATTTAACCATATTGAATCTTAACTTCTCCAACTGGAAGGTGGAACTGGCTATTCCTACCATATTGAGTTCCTCGTGAACTAGGTTAGTACTACCCATTATAGAAAAGAATGCTTTTACAAACAAAGAAGTTTGGAGACAATGAGTGATTTTTTAAAATTTTCATTTATTTGAGAGCTAGAGAAAGAGAGCGAGAGAGAGAGAGAGAATGGGCACATCAGGGCCAATGAACTCTAGATGCATGTGCCACCTTTGCATCTGGCTTGCGTGAGTCCTGGGGAATCAAACCTGGGTCCTTTGGCTTTGCAGGCAAGTAAGTGCCTTATCCGCTAAGCCATCTCTCCAGCCCTCAAAATGGATTATTGAGAAAGAGGCTACCTGACCTAGGGGGAGCCTTGTGCTGTGTCCAGAGGGCAATGAGAACCCTGTATGACTTGAATTCAACACGTAAAGGAGTCAGTTATGTTATGAAGGACACCTCCCACTTTGTTAACGTGACCCATGTGATCTTGTCCCGCCTACAAGGTCAAGTTTACTGAAGGGTCTGAAACAGAAGTAAACCTGGTCTGACGTATATTTAAATGAACAAGCGATTAAACACACTTTGGAGAGAGTGCGGTGGAGGAAGCCAAAGGCATGAGGGCCAGTTAGGACCTGTTGTGAGAGGCGACTGAAGAAACCCCAACTCAAGCAGTAGTCACCCTGCACAAGAATAAACGTCTGTGTGGGGCTCTATGGAGAAAGCATTGGCAGCTTGATAGCGGGTCAGGCAGGAAGGGATGACACTAACGTCGTGATTCTCTGTGTCTAGGAGTTTTGATTTTGAGAGCTCCACAAATAATGATGTTCAAAAGGCGTTTGAGGATGAGGTAGAATTCTGGAGAAAGTCCGTGACTAGGAGCCTCTTTCCATACTGGCAAGCCACAGTGGAAACAAGAACGCTACTGCTCCTATTGCTGTCTTCCGTTGAACTTGTACATCGTATCGCCAGATGAAGTCGAACATGGAGGAAGAGGAGGACTACATGTCTGATTCCTTCATTAATGTTCAGTAAGTAAATGTGCAGGCCTGATGTTATGATACGTAAAAACATACCTGACTGTAAAAAAAGACATTGTGTTCATTGTTTTTTTTTTAATTTTTTTTCCTTTTTATTTCCTTTACATATTTGAGAGGAAGAGAGAGAGAAGCAGATGGAGAGAATGGGTGCACCAGGGCCTCTAGCCACTGCAAACAAATTTCAGACACATGCACCACCTTATGCATCTGGCTTACATGGATACTGGGGAATTGAACCTGGATCTTTAAACTTGGCAGGCAAATGCCTTAACCAGTCAGCCCTTCTCTCCAGCCCTTAATGTATTTTTTTTTTTTTGAAGCAATGTCTCTGGTAGTTTTTTTTTTTAATTAATTTATTTGAGAGCAACAGACAGAGAAAGAGACAGAGAGAGAAAGAGGCAGAGAGAGAGAGAGAATGGGAGCGCCAGGGCCTCCAGCCACTGCAAACTAACTCCAGATGCGTGCGCCCCCTTGTGCATCTGGCTAACGTGGGTCCTGGGGAATCGAGCCTTGAACCGCGGTCCTCAGGCTTCACAGGTAAGTGCTTAACCACTTAAGCCATCTCTCCAGCCTTCTCTGGTAGTTTTAATGTGAATGTATGTCCCCCATAACCTGAAGTATTTATTTTATTTATTATTTATTTATTTGAGAAAGAGAAACAAAGAGGCAGAGAGAGAATGGGTACGCCAGGGCCTCCTGCCACTGCAAACAAATTCCAGACGCATCTGGAATTGTGCATCGGGCTTATGTGGGTCCTGGGAATTGAACTTGGGTCCTTGGGCTTTGCAGGCAAGCACCTTAACTGCTAAGCCATCTCTCCAGCCCTAGAGCAGCCATTCTTATGGATAACTGACTGTTCATGCTGATGGTCAAGGTGACCATCACAGCAGTGCTGAAATACTGCTGTCTACTTACTGAAAGGCTGGCAAGGTCATGGGAAAACACTGTGTGCCCATCAGGAATAACCATTTCCTTTGTTTTTCAGAGAAGATATTAGACCAGGAATCCCCATGCTGAGGCAGATCCGAGAAGCCCGTCGAAAAGAAGAAAAGCAGCAAGAAGCTAATCTGAAAAACAGGCAGAAGAGTTTAAAAGAGCAAGAACGGGAAAGACGTGACGTTGGGTTGAAGAATGCACTAGGCTCTGAAAACAAAGGGTTTGCTTTGCTTCAAAAGATGGGGTATAAAAGTGGCCAGGCTCTTGGCAAGAGTGGTAAGTCACATTCAGAATTGGACCCAGTGGGGATGTATTGATGGGGACCAAAGATGACACTAATTTTTTTATCTGTGTACAAAAAAATTGAAACAAGCTTCTCAGTCTCTCTCTTTTTGCTGATGATCTTTTTAGAAAAGCTGTATCTTCCCACATCCATTTTAATTTGTTTTTAAATTTAATTGAGAGAGACAGAGAAAAAGAGGCAGATAGAATGGGCATGCCAGGGACTTCTGCCACTGTAAACGAATTGCAGACACATGCGCCACCTTGTGCATCTGCCTTATGTGGGTCCTGGGGAATTGAACCTGGGTCCTTTGGCTTTGCAGGCAAGCACCTTAACTGCTAAGCAATCCCTCTAGCCCCCCACATCCATTTTAATATTTTATTTTTATTTATTTGACAGAGAAAGAGGGATAGAGAGAGAGAGACAGAGAATGGGCACGCCAGGGCCTCCAGCCACTGCAAACAAGCTCCAGATGCGTGCGCCCTCTTGTGCGTCTGGTTAATTTGGGTCCTGGGGAAATGAACCAGGGTCCTTTGGCTTTGCAGGCAAATGCCTTAACCACTAAGCCATCCCTCCAGCCTCCCCCACCCCATCCATTTTAAATAACACACATTGCCAACAAGAGCTGCTTATCAATCCCGTGCAGCCTTCAAGGCACTAGAAGCATGGCTGTGGCTTACCTTGGAGGCAGCAAAGAATGATGGCAAATGACAGGGTGAGAAGAGTAATGGCCCAAAGACAGGAAGTCGACGGTGTGGATGCTGGGGCTCTGCCCTGCTTGCTCTGCATCTGAGAGCTGAGTGACCATCCAGTGGGAGGAGCTCTAAGCTCCTTTTACAAAATAAAACTACTGACTAAAGTGCCTAAGTGTTTGTGGTAGCTTCTGTGCTCTTTTCTCATTAGGAATTGTTCAGTTTTCACATAGGAAAATTGTTTTCTCTTCATCTCGGTCCTGTTGTATCAGTGTGGTCATTCTTAAACTATGTAAGGGGCTCTGAGTCAGCCTTGTGGAGGAGTTGGTATTTGAAGGTATTTGAAGGCAGTGGAGGTAATTGATTACCGGATTTCAGTTTGGAGTGCCATTGAAACTGGGAGAGGGTATTTAGAGAGCATTGTAAAGTTGCATACTATTCCAACCTGAAGTTTGAGGTAGAAGTCCTAATTTGTGGTTTTTTTTTTTTTTTTTTTTTTTTTTTACCTTTTTTAGGAGGTGGTATTGTTGAACCAATTCCTCTCCATGTCAAAACAGGTATGTAATTCTTTTTTTTGTTGTTTTTTTTTTGTTTGTTTTGTTTTGTTTTTTCAAGGTAGGGTTTCACTGTAGCTTAAGCTAACCTGGAATTCATTATGTAGTCTCAGGGTGGCCTTGAACTCATGGCAGTCCTCCTACCTCTGCCTCCCAAGTGCTGGGATTAAAGGTGTGCCCAGCACAAGTATGTAATTCTTTTTTAGCATATTTCTCAGTAATATTAACTTAGATCTGTCATGTATATTTACTTAATGTGTTTTATTTTGTAAGCTTTATTTATTATTATTTTTTTGCAAGCAGAGAGAGAAAATTGATGCACCAGGGCTTCTTGCCACTGCAAACAAACTTCTGATGCATATACCACTTTGTGCATCTGGTTTTACATGGTTACTGGGGAACCAAACACAGATTGTCAGACTTGTAAGCAAGTGTGTTTAACCACTTATCCATCTCTCCAACTCCTTGGTACATTTTATGATATGTTATCTATATGTATATATATATGTATGTGTATCTATATGTTATCATAGGAAACCCATAATAAATTGTTAAACCTTAAAAATCTTTTAGAACATTATATTTTGTAGAAAAATAAATAATGTAAGTTTGGTGAAAGATTAAATTTTAGTTAGTATAAAATACACTTTAAATCATAAAAATGTGGACCAGTAGTGTATAGCTGCAGTCCTCAAATTTGGGGAGGTAAAGGCTACTTTGAGTTACATAGCAAAATTCTGTCAATGCACCATGGGCTCAGGAGTAGCTGATTGGCAGGATGCTTGCCTAGCATGGACAGGACCTTGCTTCTGATCCTAGCACCCCCAAAACAGAGAGCAGCTGGGCTGGAGAGATGGTGTAGCAATGAAGGTGTTTGACTGCAAAGCCAAAAGACCCAGGTTCAATTCCCCAGGACCCACATAAGCCAGATGCACAAGGGGGGGGGCACACACATCTGGAGTTTGTTTTCAGTGGCTGGAGGCCCTGGTGTGCCCATTCTCTCTCTCTCTCTCTCTCTCTCTCTCTCTCTCTCTTTCTCCCTTTCTCCCTGTCTGTTTCTCTATCTCTTCCTCTCTCTCTCTCAAATACATAAATAAGTAATTAAAAAAAAAAAAGAGGCCGGGCGTGGTGGTATACGTCTTTAATCCCAGCACTCGGGAGGCAGAGGTAGGAGGATCGCCATGAGTTCAAGGCCACTCTGAAACTCTATAGTGAATTCCAGGTCAGTGTGAAGTCAAGCCCTTTGTCTTGGCCTTAAAACAACAAAAACAAACCCTTGTGTATTCTCTTATCATTTTATTTACTTACGTATCTGTTTGCACGTGTGTGGGTGTGTGTCTGTGGGTGCACTGGGACCTCTTGCCTCTGCAAATGAATGCCAAGCACTACCTTCTGGTGTCTGGCTTTAAGTGAGTGGCTGAGGAACTGAACCTAGGTATGCAAGCAAGTACCTTTTTTGTTTATTTATTTATTTGAGAGCAACAGACAGACAGAGAAAGAGGCAGATAGATAGGGAAAATGGGTGCACCAGGGCTTCCAGCCACTGCAAACAAACTCCAGATGCATGTGCCACCTTGTGCATCGGGCTTACGTAGGTCCTGGGGAATCAAGCCTCTAACCAGGGTCCTTAGGCTTCACAGGCAAGTGCTTAACCACTAAGCTATCTCTCCAGCCCATAAGCAAGTACCTTTAACTGCTGGGTGATCTCCCCAGCTCCCTCTCTTTTCATTTTAATGAAATGAATTTGAGTGCTTATACTCAAGTGGGAATTCTATTTAATCCCTAAGTATTTACTCTTTTAAAAATATTCATTTATTTTAATACTTATTTTCAAATTGGCATGCCAGGGCCTCCTACCACTGCAAAGGTACTCCAGACAAATGTACCACTTTGTGCATCTGGCTTTATGTGGGTACTGGGGAATCAAAACTGGATCATCAGGTTTTGCAATCAAGTGCCTTTAGCCACTGAGCCATCTCTCCAGCCCCAAGCCTCTAAGCATTTAAATTGTCATGTTTGGAAGTAAAAATATTCAGTAAGTTCTTCATTGGAATTTTGTCTTTGCTCAGGGAAAAGTGGCATAGGTCACGAATCATTATTAAAACGCCAAGCAGAGGAGAAATTAGAAAACCACAGAAGAAAGATGCACATGAGAAACCAAGCAGCAGAAAGAGCGACAGAGGACTTCCGGTAAAACTCTGTGCTTCAGCCAGTTTTGGTTCAAGTCCTCATTATCGGATACATTTTCTGGCAACTTGGGTGTATAAATTAGTTAAGAGAATATTGATATTACTATACAACTTTTCCTTTAATTAGGATGCGACTTAAAAATAAACAAGATGAAATGAGGCTGGAAGGAGATCTTAGAAGAAGCCAGCGAGCTTGTCAACAGTTGGATGCCCAGAAGGTAAGCTGTTACTGCCTTCGCCTCATACTGCTTTGATAGCCAGTATGACCTGAAGTAACAGGAACTCAAAGCCTAGTGTCAGGCCTTTTTTCCATTAAAACTTTCATCCAATCATATCACTTACCTGTGGTAATTAATGCAATAAAGACGCTTGCTATAGAATCTGAGTTATCTAATTCATCTTGGGAGTTAAATAATTAGTTCTCTTTCGGTTTGAGTTTCAATTACTTGAGTCTGGAATGTGTGGAACATTGGACTAACTAAAATGACCTATTTCTAGCCCACATTTAGTACCTTATCTGCCTCTTGGAAAACTAGAGTGGAATGCTTATGTTTCAGATTCAAGTGGTTTAAAAAAAATCCTTTGCATTTTTCTTTAGCTAATACTATCAAATAAAATCATTTAATAATGTTAAAAATGGAAAAAACAAATAAAAATTAAAAAAAAATCCTGCCGGGCATGGTGGCACACACCTTTAATCCCAGCACTCGGACAGCAGAGGTAGGAAGATGGCCATGAGTTCGAGGCCACCCTGAGACTCCATAGTGACCTCCAGGGCAGCTTGGGCTAGAGCAAGGACCTACCTCAAGAAACCAGTAAATAAATAAATAAATTCAGTTCATTTAAGGACTCACAAATGCTGGTAAAATTGCCATCGTCTGTGAGTAGCTTGCTGAGAACAGTCTCACTTTGCTAAGTTTCCACAGGATTTTAAGTGTAGGCCCTAGCACTTATGATTTCCTAGCTTAGCTGTATACTTTTGAACTTACAGCTTATCTTCCTGTTAGTCTGCCAGCAGGAACTAGTAGGAAAAAATTCTAACTGGATCTTAACACATGAAGGGTCCATACAGTGTTTCTACTTGCTAAAAATAAATAATTTTTAAAAATCTAATTGGACTTTAAAGCCCTATTGATGCTACAGAACCTGACTGAGAAGCAGCCCTCAATATTTATCACAGAACAAACTGATGCTACACAAACGTGCCTGTGATGTCTTGTGCTCAGCTAATGTCTGATGGGAATACTTCCGCATTTTCAGAATATTCAGGTTCCCAGGGAGGCATGGTACTGGTTAAGGCCTGAAGAGGAGGCTGAGGAAGAGGAAGAAGAAGGAAAAGAGCAGGATGACGACGAGTACCCGAGTGAAGACTTGAGTGTACGCTTTGGCGCCGTTTCTTTCCTTCACAGCACAGTGCCTCGGCCTCGGGCACTGTTGCTGTGAGCGCCGTGCGCTGGGTAACTCTTCCTTACGGGCCGCGTTGTAACTCGGGTAGCACTGCCCCAGGTCTCGGCCCTCCAGGTGCCAGTTGCGCTTTGTCTTAGGACAATCGAGAATATCTGCAAGCAGTGCTGGGTCTCCCCTAGAGGGAGAATGACATAGTTGAGAGCTGCTGTTTTACAGGATTGTTACCAACTCAAAATCAGAATGTTGTGTTTTCCATTCAGCCCCAGCTTCCCTCTTGCCTCAGCTTCGGTGTAGAGACTAATATTAGCTGCAGGTGAAAACTGCTACAGTTTCTACCTTGTGTCCTGAAACCTCTGAAAGTGACCAGATGTGCTCCTCTGTTCCCCCTCCATACACATACCAAAACAGAAAACACAATCATAAGGAAGTAGAGATTATTCAAAACAAGGAAGATATGCCACAATGGTTACATGTATATAAAATTTTATAGGCAACATTGAGCTTTAAAAACCTATGTTCTGCTTAACCAGAAGTCCCCTGATGAATACCCAAGAAGGAGGCCACACTCACCTTTCCCCTGCCTGAGGGTAGTTTCTTGAGAGTAGAAGAGGCTTGTAAGGATCCTGGTTATCACAGCCAGCCCAAAACTGTTTTCTTTTTAATATTTTATTTTTATTTATTTATGGGGGAGGTTAAGAGACAGATAGAATAGGCACGCTAGGGCCTCTAGCCACTGCACATGAACTCCAGATACATGCACCACCATGTGCATCTGGCTTACGTGGATACTAAGGAGTCGAACCTGGGTCCTTGGGCTTCTCAGGCAAGCACCTTAATTGCTGAGCCATCTCTCCAACCCCCAAAATTATTTTCTTAATATTGACCAGTGATATTGTGTCTAGTGGACTGGTGGAAGTCTCAGGTGGCTACTGTTAGCAGACATGTCCAGATATGTTACTTCTGCTGTGACCCCTCTGGGAGCTATGAAAGGGTAGCAGGAGACTTAAGCCTGGGGCTAATTAACTCTGAACAAGGTCTGTACAGTGTCAGCTACTAATGCATGTGTGTACTCTAGGTCCTGGAAAAATTACAGATACTGACTAGTTATTTGAGAGAAGAACACCTGTACTGTATTTGGTGTGGAACAGCCTATGAAGGTAAGAAGATGAATTTATACTTTAAAAAAACCTGAATATGAATACTACTTGATTTTAAAGTCTTATTTTCTACAAGCAATACAAGTTTCTTCATTCAAATGGCAATGTAGGACCAGGGTCATAAAGAGTTAGTGACTACAGCAATAACTAGGGTTTTAGTAGAATTTAACTTTTACCCTCTCAGCAATTGAATGTTCAAGAGGAAATTTTTTTTACCAGTTTGTTTGTGAAAGAAATAATTAGAATAACTTGAAGATAATGAATGTTTTCATGCTTCATTTTTTAAGATTCATTCTTTGGCTACTCATACTTGAAAATTACTTATATTAATATTTAGGAACTAATTTCTACAAAATTAGATATTATCTCGGAACAGTAATCTGTTGAAGTCCACTACATAATTTTTTTTTCTTCATTGTGAAGAAAGAAATAGGTTTAAAACTTGCCAAAAGTCTCTTGGAGCCAAGTGCCTCATACATTTGTCAGACTGCCTTTGCTAGCTTGTAACTAAGGACTTTGTACTTGAGAGTGAAGACTTTCTCACTATTTGTGGTTTCCTGCTCTGTTTACCAGAGTAAATAGCTAACATAGCTAGGCCAAATATATATATATATATATATATATACACATACATATATATATATATATATATATATATATATATATATATATATATATTAGATGTTTTCTATACAGCTTGTATTAACCTTTCATTTCCCTTATGCAATTTTCAGATAAAGATGACCTGTCTTCAAATTGCCCAGGACCAACCTCTGCAGATCATGACTAACCCTGTTCCCAGTAAAGTAAAACTGTTAATGCCAGCAATGAAAGAAGGCCTTTGTATAATACTTTATCCTTTTTGTGCTTTGCAGATATGTTCTTTAGAACGTAATTGTTCACTGAGTTGAAATGTTACTTGAGAACACAAATATCATAGATGTCGACAGTTACAGTTTATGGCTGTGTCATGATGCTTGTGGAGTGTAAGGACACCAACCATAGCTCTCTTACTGGCCCCCAACCTTGGAACACATTGGGAAATGAAACGTGGGAGACAGGAGAAGATGAGAATGGCAACTTTAGGGCCACAGATGTAGTTCAGTGGTCGAGTGCCTGGCTAGCACGCACAAGGCCCCAGGTTCAATCCCAGCACCTCAACTTCAGCATTGTCAGCAGTGAAACTGAAGGACAGAACGTGGTTGACTTTTTCTCTGTTCAGACTCCCTAATATTTCTCCCTGATTGGAGAAAACCCTGGGTCTCTGTCCTGCCTTGTGGAAAAGAGGCTCACTTTGTGTTTTTGGAACATTCAGCTCTCAAAAGGTAGGGAGTTCATCACGGGCCGAACTGCACATGCTCAGTTCGTTGTGTCACCTGCCAGAAGAGACACTTCTCCGTTGGATAGGGAAGTGTTCAGAGAGCTTGTTTCCATTCTTCTGTCTCCCCAAAAGCAGAGAGAAGTTCCCTCCCGGTCAGCCCACCAGGACAGGGAGGAAAGTCTCCTGGGTAGCACTGGCGTCGCAGGGTGTTCCATTAGCGCAACTTCTGCGGAATGTAATTCCGTCATTGCTGGTGAAGCCGGGCATCTCCCGGCTAGCGTAGAGGTGCGTTGCCAGTGGTCTAAGTTGTGGCTGAAGAAACTTCACAACCGGCAGGGTCCTTCAGTTGCTTGTGTTCTGAGCACACTGAATTTGGGACCCTCAAGGACACTGCCGACAGGCAGCAGTCACCACGGTCTGCCCTCATTCTCCCAGCTGCAGGGCGTTCCTGCTGTAAACTCACCCCTTTGCTGGGTAGATTGTAAGTCATCGTCCCAACTTTTACTGGAATCTGTCTTCCTACAAATTGAGTGAGTACAGATAAGGGCATACCGTCTTGTACTCATTAGTGCTTTCTGTTTTTAGCTCCAAAAACGAGTACAATGTGTACCTGAGAACAAGAACTGCTGCAGGTTAGATGTGGAGCACCACTGTTCTGTGGGTACCGCTGTGGTGCCCCCCGTGCACTTACTCTACAGCTCGCATTTCAGTCACGCTTAGCCAGAGATCAGCTTCCTCCTTTCATGAGAAACAGCAGCAGGGCATGGCGGTGCCCATGTGTAATGCCAGCACCCACAAGGCTGGGGCAGGACAAACATGAGCGAAAGCCAGCGTAGGCTGCACAGTGAACCCCTATGTGGTGGTGAAATGTAAAATGTCCTTTCCCTTCATGTGTTTGAACACTTGGTCCCCAGCTGATGCTGCAGTTTATGGAACGTTTAGGAGAGAGACCTTGTCCCAAGGAAGTAGGTTGCTGGGGACAAACCTTAAGGTTGTTTTTTTTTTTTTAACGTGTCTTTTTTTTTTTTCTTGTTTATTTTTATTTATTTATTTGAGAGCAACAGACGAGAGAGAGAGAGAGAATGGGCGCTCCGGGCCTCCAGCCATTGCAAACAAACTCCAGATGCATGCGCCACTTTCTGCATCTGGCTTACTTGGGTCCTGGAGAATTGAGTCTCCAATCAGGGTTCTTAGGATTCACAGGCAAGCGTTTAACCGCTAAGCCATCTCCAGCCCACCTTAAGGTTTTATAGCCCAGCCCTGCTTAAGCCTCAGGTTTGATCCCCAGCTGCTGAAGCCTCTGGGAACTGGAACCTTGCTGGAGGAAGTGTGTCACTGGAGTGGATGTTGGGATTTTATACTCCAGTCCCCTCACCAATGTCGGTTTGCGCACTCAGCAGACGTGACAACTTGCTGTCTGTCCGTACCACGCTTGTCCTAACTTGTTTTCCCTCCCCCACCAGCCCCTGAAACCATAAGCCCATGTAAACCCTCCCTTCCATAAGCTGCTCCTGCTCTGGTATTTTGCCCCAGCAATGAGAAGGTAACTGCAACAATCAAAACCAACAGGAAAAAAAAAAAATCATTAACTTTTTTTATGCAAGAGAGTTGGGGGGGGTAGAATTGGTGCTCCAGGGCCTCCAGCCTCTGTAATCAAAGTCCAGACACGTGCACCACCTTGTGCACTTGCATCATCTAGTGCATCTGGCTTACATGGGATCTGGAGAGTTGAACATGGGTCCTTAGGCTTCAAGGCAAGTGACTTTACCACTAAGCCACCTCTCCAGCTCCAGTTCATTAGTTTTTAATACTCTATAGTACTTCAATATATGAATAAAATTTTTAATCTGTTCTCTCTTTTCTGTGTGTGGTGTGTGTATGTGTTCGTGTGTGTGTACAATTATGTGGGCACAAAATGTTTTCCTCGATTGTGTTACACTGTACTATTTATTTATATATGTATATGGGCATGCCAGAGTCTCTTGCCACTGTAAACAAACACCAGGTGTCTGGCTTTATGTAGGTGACTGGGAAATTAAAATGGGATTGGCAGGCTTTGCAAGCAAGCACTTTTAAGTACTGAGCCATCTCTGCGGTCCCTCTACCTTGTTTATTGCGGCAGGTCTCTCACTGAACCTGGAACTCACTGATTCTTGTCACTAGAGACCTGACAGAAGAAACCTAAGGAAGGAAAGGTTTCTTTTGTGTCACACTCTCAGAGGGTACAGTGCACCATGGCAGAGAAGGCTTGTCACAGCCTGACACCATGCTGGTGGGAGTGTGCCCTGGACCACACAGGCACCTGGTCATCTCACAAAACAAAATGTGTTTCATTCAACTTCAAAAGTTCCCACACTCTCAATAGTCAGTACTGTTCAGAGGTCTGAAGTCCTTTGAGAAGCAAAGAAAAACTCTTATGAGCGCCTATAGAATTTTTAAAGAATATATACATGCTTCCGAGAAATGATGGCAAAGCAAATATTCCCATTCCAAAAACAGATGGGGAGACAGTACAAAAGAAAAATAAGGATTGGACCAAAGCAAGACAACAACCCAATAGGGCAAACAAACGTATAGCTCTATAGCCAACACCTTTGCTGACATTATTTTTTGGCTTTCATATCATGCAGGTATTGTGTAGTTGGCCTCACACTTGGAGGGTGCGTTTTTATATCTTGTTGCTGTTTTTCCTTCCCCATTCTCATGATAAACCTGGTAAATATACCCTGAATGTTATGCTGCCTTGAAATTTCCTCAGATAAATTAGTTTGTTACTTCTGAGTTCTTTAATTCAGAAATTAATACATATGTCCCCTGTCCAGTCCAATTCCCAGTTGGGTCCTTATTCTCTGAAATTTCCTGAGCCCAGACAGACCACTATCTGCGTGCGTGCGTGCGTGCGTGCGTGCGTGTGTGTGTGTGTGTGTTGTGGAAAGAATAAAGGTATGCATATTTGTGTATGTATATATATATGCCAGAAAACCTTAGGTGTTGCTCCTCAGGTATCATCCACTTTTTTTCCCCTTGGTTTTTCGAGGTAGGGTCTCACTCTAGTCCAAGCTAACCTGGAATTCACTATGTAGTCTCAGGGTGGACTCAAACTCACGGCAATCCACCTACCTCTGCCTCCCAAGTGCTGGGATTAAAGGCGTGTGCCACCATGCCTAGTCCATATTGCCCAGCTTTTTATTTTTTATGTGGTCTCTGGAGATGAAACTCAATCCTCATGCTTACAAGGCAAGTGCTTAGTGACTGAGCTATCTCCTCCCCACTGTCTGCCTTTCTATCACTATTCTATCTCTTGTGCTACAACCAGAATGTCCCAATAAGCTCTACATTCAGCATTCTGTGGCTTCTCTAGCCTGTAGCTTCAAACTCTTCCATGTCCACACAAAACTTGTCCTGAAAACATAAGAACCAAATGATCACATTTATTGCATCAATAACCCCACTTCTGGAGCCAATTTCCTGTTCTAGCAAGTTTTCTCATCAGTATGATAAAGTACCTGACAGAAATAATTTAAGGAAGACTTTTTTTTTGTCTCACAATTTCAGAGGGTGTAGTTCACTATAACAGGAAATGTATGGCACAGGGCTTGGTTCAAGGTGTCAGGAATATACATACAGCAGTTGGTCCATAACCCTTCAAGGACCACCCCATATGGGCTACATCCTCCAGCCAGGTCCCATGTTCAGAAGATTGCACAATAGTCCACAACAGCAGCACCCACTCAGAACAAAGTATTCAAATACATAATCCTCTGGGGAATATTTCACATTCAAACCATAACACAGAATTTCCATATACATTCTTTTGGGCATACATATAGGAATGGTATTGATGGCGTTAAGGTATATTGCAGTCTCTACTAGATACTGCTAAATTGTTTTCCAAAGTAATTGCATTGCTTATCTTTTTGCAGAGACTAAATTTCTCCAGCTGACTTGCAAACTATTTAAGGCAAGGAAAGATATTAATTTTTTGGCCTCAAAACAGTAGCCATCTCTCCAGCCAGGCCAAACGTACCAACTGGTGCAATGATGACATGTCTGTTATGGGGGAAACCAACTACTCTTTGATTTCCATGGAGGGAATTCATGTCTGGTACTGAAAACCTAATCAAAAGCCTATGGCTGGGGAGGTCATAAGTCCTAGGGAAGTAAAGCCTGCTGTTGTCTGTGTATTAATGCTACTGTCACTTTTGGTCAAAGAAACTCCTCTTCTCAAATGGCAGTGACCACTGAGGAGACTCAGAAGTCAGCAAGGTACTGAGAAGAGTAACCGTGGAGTGTTCAGCTTTAAGTGAGACATCTCTATCACACTCTCCAAGGCTCAGGGACCATTGTGGAAAAAGTGGCAGAAAGATTGTAAGAGCCAAAGGAAGGTAAGAATAAAAAGATTAATGGTATGGTAGCACAGGCCTATAATCCCAGCACTCATAAGGCTGAAAGAGAAGACTCAAGAGGCCAGCTTGGGCTACATACCAAGACCCTGTCTCAAAAAAAAAAAAAAAAAAAAGACAAGCCAGGAGAGACAAGTATAAGAATATATTTTTGAAGAAAAAGAAAACATGAAAGAAAGGAAATAAAAATAAGGGCTGGAGAGATGGCTTAGCGGTTAAGGCACTTGCCTGCGAAGCCTAAGGACTCATGTTTGACCTCTCTCCAGATCCCACGTAAGCCAGATGCACAAAGGTGATGCAAGTGCAAAGTCACACATGCACATTAGGTGGCACAAGTATATGGAGTTCAATTTCAGTGGCTGAGGCCCTAATGTGCCAATTCTTTCTCTCTAAAAAGAAAGAAAGAAAGAAAAAGAAAATAAAACATGAACATCCATTGCTATCCCCTAGTAGTTTTAGGTTAAGAAAAAAATCACATATCAGAAACAGAATCCTTTTTCAAAAGAGCCCTAGTATGTATTTCTTTTCTTTATCTCTGAGACATTCTTCCATCTGGCCAAAGTTTCCAGTATTTCAGATGTATCAGGACGTTTCTTGGGTTCCTTTGAGAGTAATCTCTGAAGAAGAGTTTTCTGTAATGACAGTAAGAGTCAGTACTAAGAAATAAAACTGAAATAGATAAAATTCTGATTCTTTTCAAGTGCTTACTTCTTTGCTGTCAAATATATCATCAGAAAAGATGCCCTTTCTTAGCTCTTCAAAAAACTGAAAAATAAAAAAAATATGTTTTGTTAGGAAGTAATTTACTTGGGAAGAAAAACAAAACTATGAATGCACTCATGGTTAAGTACACTTAAATGTAGGATATTGCTTCAACTTTGGGAATCTGGGTTAAGGCACTTGCCTGTGTAGCCTAAGGACCCAGGTTCAATTCCCCAGGACCCACATAAGCCAGATGCACAAGATGGTGCATGCGTCTGGAGCTCGTTTCCAGTACCCATTCTCTCTGTGTCTATCTGTCTCTCTGTCTTCCAAATGAATAAATAAAATTAAAAATTAAAAAAAAAAAGGGGGCTGGAGAGATGGCTTAGCAGTTAAGCGCTTGCCTGTGAGGCCTAAGGACCCCGGTTTGAGGCTCAACTCCCCAGGACCCACGTTAGCCAGATGCAAAAAGGGGCGCATGTGTCTGGAGTTCGTTTGCACTGGCTGGAGGGCCCTGGCGCGCCCATTCTCTCTGTGTCTCTCTCTCTGCCTCTTTCTAGCTCTGTCTGTCGCTCTCAAATAAATAAATAAACAAAAAAAATTTTAAAAAAATTAAAAAAAAAAACACGTTTGGGAATCTTTGGGCAAGAAGCAAGCAGAACTCCCCTCTTTCCAGCCTACCCCACTCTAATAAAATCCTTAACATTCAGTGTTTTGAAGTGCTGAGTTAATAAATGTATTATCCTAACACAATAGTACCTTCATTATTTCTATTTGAGGGATAAGGATGTGGTTGACTCCAGCCTGAGCTCCCAACATTGATAACAGAGTTACACTACTGCCTACACAAGAAAGCTCATAATCATTTGTCTTCTTATGTTTATTACTGATTTCAATTTTTAACAATTTTATATATGTATATAATGTAGTTTGATCATATTTGCCCCTCCATTACCTTTTCATATACCCCTCGCACTCCTGCTTAATGCCTTCTTTCCAACTAGTCTCAAGACTTTATTCTTGTTTTTTTGTTTGTTTGTTTTTAAGCAAGGTCTCACTCTAGTCTGGGCTGGCCTTGAACTCATGGTGATCTTCCTACCTCAGCCTCCCAAGTGCTGGGATTAAAGATGTATACCACCACATCCAACTTCCGTGCTCTTTTTCTCAGTGTGGTCTCAATCTATCTTCCCAACTCATCACTTACCACCATCAGATAAAACTACACTGTCTGCTGCTTTCAAATGCACACTGTATACTCTTAGGACGCTGCACATTCTTTTCTTCATATTGGGGTTGCTGGCTTTCTATTGTTGACTATTGAAAACAACTGACCTGTCATAGCCCGACTTACATTTTTCTATGAAAGCTTAGCCCCTGCTGCTGGAAATCTCTCTCTTAGCTTCTTCCACAGATTTTATGCCTTCTAAAACACTGTGTTATCTGATGTTATCTTTCTTCTTAGAAAATAAAATCCAGCCGGGCATGGTGGCGCACGCCTTTAATCCCAGCACTCGGGAGGCAGAGGTAGGAGGATTGCCATGAGTTCGAGGCCACCCTGAGACTCCTTAGCGAATTCCAGGTCAGCCTGGGCTAGAGTGAGACCCTACCTCGAAAAGCCAAAAAGAAAAAAAAAAAAAAAAAGAAAAGGAAAAAAAAGAAAATCCTTGAGAAGCAGTCTTGCTCACTTTTATATCCATAGTAGTACTTAGCACATGATCTTTCTTCCAATGAAATTTTTCTGACAGATTCCAACAGGGGTTTTATGTGTGCACACATCTCATAAAACTGAGGTAGGGGCTGTTGAGATGGCTCGGCAGTTAAGGCACTTGTCTGCGAAGCCTAAAGACCTGGGTTTGTTTCCCAGTACCCACGTAAGGCAGATGCACAAAGTGGCGCATGAATCTAGAGTTTGTTTGTAGAGGCTGAAGACCCTGCAGTGCCCGCACTCTCCCTCACTCCCTCTATCTCTCTCTTCTCTCTTTCCTCTCCCTCCTCTCGCAAATAAATAAATAAAATAAAAGGGCTGAAATATATAATTTACAACGTGATGGTTGTCAAAACTTGACAGAGAAAATTCATATTATACTTGCAACAAGACACTAATGTGGTCGAGCCCACCCTCAGAGGAGGGTAATAACTGTAACAGCCCTTGGAAGATGACAAGGATATTTTTTCATGGGATAGGGGTGGGTATTTTTGTTTACTTAATTCTTTGAGTTTATTTACCTTTGTGGTTTCAGCAATAGTCAGACATATGTGAAGAAGTTCTGCAAAAATTAGCCCCAAAGCAAAGATGTCCACTTCTTTTCCATAGTCTTGTGAATGACACTGAAGAGGAAAAAACATGTTTGCCTTTGTGAGTCACTTGATATGGATACCTATGCCTTCTGAAACCAAATTATGTAAGTTCAATAAAGAGATAGAAATACAGGGGCTGGAGAGACGGCTTAGCAGTTAAGGCGCTTGCCTGCAAAACCAAAGGACCCAGATTCAATTCCCCAGGACGCATGTAAGCCAGATGTACAAGCTGACACATGCATCTAGGGTTCATTTGTAGTGGCTGGAGGCCCTGACATGTTCATTCTATCTCTCTCTCAAATAAATAAAAATAAAATATTTTTTTTAACTTTTTTGTTCGTTTTTAAAAGTTATTTATTTGAGAGCAACAGATAGAGAAATAAAGAGGCAGATAGAGAAAGAGAGAATGGGCGTGCCAGGGCCTCCAGCCACTGCAAACGAACTCCAGACGCAGTGCACCCCCTTGTGCATCTGGCTAATGTGAGTCCTGGGGAATCGAGCCTCCAACTGGGGTCCGTAGCCTTCACAGGCAAGCGCTAAACCTCTAAGCCATCTCTCCAGCCCAATTTTTTTTTAAGAGATAGAAATACAGGAAAAAAAATGCATTGAAATTTTGGAAATGAAAAGCTAAGTATGTCAAATATAAACTCAGCAAAAACCTCACTGACAGAATAGATCAAGTGGGAGACAATATCTGTGCTTGAAGATGAGGTGTACTGATGAGGACATTCAATGACAAAGATAAAATAAGAGAGTATCAATAGAATACAGGCCTTTAAAAGTCCAAATGTAGCCTGGGCGTGGTGGCGCATGCCTTTAATCCCAGCACTCGGGAGGCAGAGGTAGGAGGATCACCGTTGAGTTCAAGGCCACCCTGAGACTACATGTGAATTCCAAGTCAGCCTGGGCTTGAGTGAGACCCTACCTCGAAAAGAGCAAAAACAAACAAACAAACAAACAAACAAACGAAAAAACTGACAAGAGTAGGAAAGAAGCTTCCCCATATTTAAGTAAAACACTAAATCTTAGGTTGAAAGTTGAAAGAGAGAGGACACCAGGTCACACGCAAAGGCAAGCTCATCAGAGTAGGAGCAGATTTCTCAACAGAAACTCTGAAGTCCAGGAGGGCATGAATTTCAAGCCATGAAGACCAGTAATTGCAGAGCAAGGTTACCATATTCAACAAATTCAGCAAAACCATCCTTTATAATTGAAAGAGAAAGAAGATTCCGTGATAAACACAAACTAAGTGAATGTATGGCCACTGTGCTAGCACTACCTAAGATACCTGAAGGAATCCTGTGCCCTGACAAGAAAAACAAACACAAGCATGAGGCGACAGGAAAGAATAAACCACACTTAAAGGTAAATAAGCAAATGAAGATGGAGAAAGTGCCAGATATTACAAAAATATGGGGACAGGTCTTAACTCTCTAATCAGAAGATGCAAACTAGCAGGTTGGTTTAAAAACAAAAAGAGGGCTGAAGAGAAGACTTAGTGGTTAAGGCATTAGGTTGCAAAGCCAAAGGACAAAGGTTTGACTCCCCAAGACCTTCGCAGGCCAGATGCACAAGGGGGCGCATGTGTCTGGAGGTCATTTGCACCAGGTGGAGGCCCTGGTATGCCCATTCTTCTCTCTCTCTCTCTCTTCTCTCTCTCCCTCCACCTCTTTCTCTCTTTCAAATAAATAATTTTTTTTAAAAAAAGAATGCATCTATTTGTTGCCTACAAGAAACATATCTCACTGGCAAAGACAATCATGGCCTTAGGATGAAGAACTATAAAAAGACATTCCAAGCAAATGGAAGTACAAAGCAAGATGACAGTCAGTCATCCTGACATCTTACAAAATAGACTTTAGCCGGGCGTGGTGGCGCACGCCTTTAATCCCAGCACTCAGGAGGCAGAGGTAGGAGGATCGACATGAGTTCAAGGCCACCCTGAGATAACAGAGTTAATTCCAGGTCAGCCTGGACAGAGTGAGACCCTACCTCGAAAAACCAAAAAAAAAAAAAAATAATAATAATAATAAAATAAAATAAAAACAAAATAGATTTTAACCCAAAACAGGTGAAAGAAATAAAGACGGCCACTTAATATTGATTAGGGGATGAATCAAGAGGATATCAGGATTCTAAAATATATTCACCAAGTATCAGTTTCATGAAAGAAACACTATGGATGAAAAGGCACATATTGACCTCCACACAATAATAGTGAGTGGCTTCATTACTCTGTTCTTACCAACAGACAGATTATAAAGACAAACAATACAGAAAAACCTGAGTTCAATGATATTGTACATCAAATGGGTTTAAAAGACCTAAACACTGCAGAATACACATTCTTCTCAGGAGCCCAATGAAGTTTTTCTAAAATAGCCCACATTTTATGACACAAAGCAAGTTTAGATAAATACAAGAAACTGGGATAATATCATGAATTCTGTCTGGTCACAGTGGAATAAAACCAGAATTTAAATAGCAAAAGAAATTATAGAAGATATTGAAATTCATAAAAATTTAATTGAAGGGCTAGAGAGACAGTTTAGCAATTAACTTGCTTGCCTGCACAGCCTAAGGACTCATATTTGACTTTAAGTCCCATGTAAGCCAGATGTACAAAGTGATGCAGGGTGCATGCTTCTGGAGTTCAATTAGAGTGGCTGAGGCCCTGGTGCACCAATTCTCTCTCTCTTCTCTCATGCTCACTCATTCACATTAAAAAAAAAAAAAAAGGCCAGTCTGTTGAGCTTGCCTCAAAGTAAAAATTAATTGATGAAATCATGGGGGAGAGGGATTAAAAATCCTAGAGCAGACTGAAAATTAAAACACAATGGGGCTGGAGAGATTGCTCAGTAGTTAAGGTGCTTGCTTGCAAAACCTGATGCCTGGGTTCGATGCCCCAGTACCCTACATAAAGCCAGATGCACAAGGAGAGGAAAACCGAATTAATCAAATTAGAGATGAAAAGGAAGACATAATCCCAAGGAAATTCAGAAGATCATTAGGGCATAATGTGAAAAAATTACATTCAAATAAATTGAGAAATCTAGAAGAAATTTCTAGGCTCATATGACTTTCCAACATTAAACCGAGATATAAACTACTTAAAGAGATCTAAAGCATGCAGTGTCATTGAAGCATGATGGCCAACTGTAATCCCAGTGCTTGGGAGGCAAAGAATAGTGAGTGACTTCATTACTCTGTTCTTACCAACAGACAGATCATATGGTGATTCCTAGTGCAAGCTGGCTAGCTGGACTACTGGCTGAATCAGCAAGCTAGGGACACAAGTGTGAGACCCTGCCTCAGTGAGTCAAGGAGAGATATTGAAGAAGACATTCAGTGTCAGCTTTGGATCTCCATGTGTGCGCATATGTGCACAAGTACCCACATACACATGTGCACTCACATGCATAGGAATACACACACACAGAGCAAAAAAATAATAATAAGTAATAAATACATGCATACAAATAAATACTAGGGCTGGGGAGATAGCACAGTAGGTAAGAGTACCCCACAAACATAAGGACCTCAGGCTACAGGGATGGCTTAGCAGTTAAGGCGTTTGCCTGCAAAGTCAAAGGACCCAGGTTCGATTCCCCAGGACCCACGTAAGACAGATGCACAAGGGGGCACACGTCTCGCTCTAGTCCAGGCTGACCTGGAATTCACTCTGTACTCTTAGGGTGGCCTCGAACTCACAGCGATCCTCCTACCTCTGCCTCCTAAGTACTGGGATTAAAGGTGCACACCACCTCACCCAGCTTTGTTTCCTTTCTTTTTTTTTTTTTATGAGAGAGAGAATGAGAAGAAGAAGAGAGAGAGAGAGAATTAGCACACCAAGGCATTAGCTACTGCAAACCAACTTCAGAGTGTGCCACCTTGTGCATGTGGTTTATGTGGGTTCTGGGGAGTTGAACCTGCAACCTTAGGCTTCGTAGGCAAGGACTTTAACTGCTAAGCCATCTCTCCAGCCCCTATTCCCTCTTTTATTTTGATGTAATCATCTTTTCCTCCTATTATAAGGGTCTTGTGTAGGTTGTGCCAGACACTGCAAGGTCATGGATATCCAGGCCATTTTGTGTCTGGAGGAGCATGTTGTAAGGAGTCCTACCCTTCCTTTGGCTCTTACGTTCTTTCTACCACCTCTTCTGCAATGGACCCTGAGCCTTGGAAGGTGTGATAGAGATGTTTCAGTGCTGAACACCAAAAAGATCATTTGCTATAACCAAATGGGATTTATTCCATAGATTCAAGGATGGTTCCAAATAAACAAATTAATAAATGTAGCATATCATATTAATAGGGTTTTCAAAGACAAAAGTCAGATTTTCTTTTCAATAGATACAGAAAATGCCTTTAATAAAGTCCAACATCATTTTATGATTAAAGCCCTGAAGAAAATAGAAATAAAAGGAATATATCTCAACACAACAGAAGCTATATATAACAAATCTATAGTGAAACTTCCACTAAATGAGGAAAATTTTAGAGCATTTCCATCAAAATAAGGAGACAAAAGTTTCTTACTTTTTCACCCATATTAAATAAAGTTCTTAAGTCTTAGCTAGACAAGAGAAAGAAAGAAAAAGGATACAAATAGGAAAGGATTACATCAAATTATCCTTATTTATTCCTTATCATCCTGTATATTAGAAACTCTAGGGCTGGGGCAATGGCTCAGCAGCTAAAAGGCACTTCCTTGCAAAGCCTGTTGGCCCAGGTTCAATCACCCAGTACCCAAGTAAAGGCCAGATGCACATAATGGCTCACAAACTTCCCTTATTATGGCATTTTAATATTTCACACATGGTGATGAGGAAATTACATATTTTCATGGGGAAAATCAAACAAAATTATAGTAAGTTTGCATGAAAAAAAGTACATGTGTATGTTTGGATTTACATACTTTTCTGTGTTGTCTTTTATGGGGGGTGGGGGAGTCAAGGTAGGGTCTCACTCTAGCCCAGGCTGACCTGGTATTTACTATGTGGTCTCAGGCTAGCCTCACACTCATAGTGATCCACCTACCTCTGCCCCTTGGTGTAGAGATTAAAGGCATGCACCACCAGTGCCTGGCTGCAATGTTTTAATTTCATAAGAAGGTTTTATTCATTTTACAATTCAAAAAAATTAAAGAAGCAAAATATAGACAGATAGAAACGAATGGTGCCTCACCTGCTCTGGACTCATGTACAGAGGAGTTCCCTTATAATCAGTTCGCTTTTGATCATTCTCCAGAGAAGTTGCAAGTCCAAAGTCTCCAATCTTTATTTGTTTTTCGTCTACTAAAAATATATTGCCTGGCTGTGAAAAAAATATTAACTTATAGTTACAGTTGGAGCAACTATCACCACATGTCCAACCACCTGTAAGCACGTGTATATGGCAAAGACCCTCCACAGAAAGCCCAGATCAGGGGATTTGCGATCACTGTTTCAAATACCAACTGAAGAAAGGACTTGTTTTTAATTTTAATTTTCTTTTTTGGTGTTTCAAGGTAGGGTCTCACTCTAGCCCAGGCTGACTTCGATCCAATTCACTATGTAGACTCAGGGTGGCCTCGAACTCACTGTGATCCTCCTACTTCTGCCTCCCGAGTGTTGGGATTAAAGGCATGCGCCACCACACCCAGCTATCAAACACCTTTTCTATGCAACTCTTTAAGCCTATTTTTAAAGATTTTATTTTTACTTATCTATTTATTAGAGAGAAAGTGTGTGTGAGACTGGCACGAAAAGACCTCTAATCACTGCAGACGAACTCCAGATGCATGTGCCACCATGTGTTTCTGGCTTACGTGGGACCTGGAGAATCGAACTTGGATGCTTAGGCTTCACAGGCATGTGCCTTAACCACTAAGCCATCTCTCCAGCCCTCTTTAAGCATAATTTTAAAAATACCTTTTATATTTTATTTTTATTTATTTATGAGAGAAAGAGAATAGGCACACTAGGGCCTCTACCCACTGCAAACAAACTCCAGAGGTATGTGCCACCATGTGTATCTGGCTTATGTGGGTTCTGGGAAATCAAACCTGGGTCCTTAAGCTTCTCAGGCAAGTGCCTTAACTGCTAAGCCATCTCTCCAGCCCAAGCCTTTTTTTTTTTAAAGGAAGACTAGAATCCATGGTGGCCCCCTATTCCCCAGCTCGGTAGAAGGTATTGACCAGTATGCTAAATACCATGAAAACAGGAAGGTTGTTGGTGAGGAAATTAATATTTTGGCATTCTTGTCAAGATTAGACTTTAAACACAGCATTGGGCTTTAAATACATAGACCCTGGGGCTATCACCCAAGAGAGGGCCTAAGCAAGAAGCAGGGAGGGAAGAGATGAGAGCTCAGGGAAGGCTGGAAGGAGCTTTTGAGAAGTCCTGTGTAGAAACTAGTAGTTACAAGAATGGGAACTTAAAGCCAGCAGGACAGATGGAGCATGTTTGCCTTGAACTTGTGATAGATACTTCTGTCTCAGCTTCCCAAAGACTGCCACCAGCCCTGCCTCAACTGTATCCTTTTGAACATAGCCCTTTTAGCGTTCTAACCTCTGAGAACACTTTCACATATTACTAAAAAGAAATACTAGAACCAGGTGGATTCAAAGAGCAATTAAGTCAGGCAATACCCAAGGAAGTGGTATCCTTTAAGGGCTGCTTAATCCTACCTAGGTTCAACCAACTTATTTTTCTCAGGAACTTTAAAAAAAAATTTTTTTTTGTTTATTTATTTTATTCATTTATTTGAGAGTGACAGAAAGAGAGAGAGAGAGAATGGGCGCACCAGGGCCTCCAGCCACTGCAAACGAACTCCAGACTCATGCGCCCCCTTGTGCATCTGGCTAATGTGGGTCCTGGGGAACGGAGCCTCCAACCAGGGTCCTTAGGCTTCACAGGCAAGCGCTTAACTGCTAAGCCATCTCTCCAGCCCTCTCAGGAACGTTTTTGTTCCTGATTATTTGATTATAGGTGGGGTATGCTGATAGACAAGATTCACATCAATAAGGTATTTATGCTTAGAACAACAAAAAAGGCAGATAGAGAGTGGTCAGAAAAGGCTAAATAAAGGAATCAGGACCAAAGGAGACAGGAAGAGGTGTTCAAGAAAGAACAGCAGGCACTGGAGAGATGGCTTAGTGGTTAAGGCGCATGCCTGTGAATCCTAAGGACCCAAGTTCAATTCTCCAGGTCCCACGTAAGCCAGATGCACATGGTGGCTCATGCACCTGGAGTTCATTTGCAGTGGCTGGAGGCCCTGGCATGCCCAATCTCACTGTATCTCTCTCTCTCTCTCTCTCTCCCTCTCTCTGTCTCTAATAAATAAATAAATAAAATAAAATATTTTTTTTTTAAAAAAAAAGAACATCAGCCACAATTCTCAGGTAGGACTCGACATGGCAAGTCCGTGATGAAGTAAGCACATCGGGAAAAGAGTGTGGAGGAGAGACTGTGAGGAGCTGCACTGTGTATTTTCTCCCCTGATGAAAATGAACAAAATATGGGACACAGCCTGTGCAGTCTGTGAGAACCACATGAAAACAAAAACACTAAGGGCTGATGCAAGTTCCAAGCTTTAGGTTACTGTAATTCTCTCATGGTGGGGCCAAACATCCTAATCAAGACAATACTAGACTCTGAACCCAGTAGTTGTAACTGTTCCCTAGGAATAATACCTGGTAGATTAGGGAACCGTGTTTCCTGAACCACAGTGGAACATGCTTGGGCAGTGGCAGAGGCCCACAATTATTTGCACAGGTATGTGCAAGCAGCATGTGAAAGCGGTTAGTGTTTACAACTGCATATAAGACCAGCAGCACATGAATCTTCTTACAGGCTCAGGGTCACAGTAAGTCTACTAGCCCTGAAGATCTTTTGAGTAGTTGCATGGGATGGTTATTTGAGGCAAATTCCAGCCCCATTCTAATCTTAGAGGATCAGAGATATTTCATCATGAATATCAATCACAATTCTAAAACTTAGAGAATGTAAATTTAAAAATCATTAAACTAGGGATGGAGAGATGGCTTAGTGGTCAAGGTGCTTGCCTGCAAAGCCTAAGGACCCATGTTCGACTCTCCAGGTCCCTCATAAGCCAGATGTACAAAGTGACACAAGGTCGTACATGCGCATAAGGTGGCACACACGTCTGGAGTTCGATTACAGTGGATGGAGGCTCTGGCATGCCAATTCTCTCTCCCTCTCTCATTAAAAAAAAAAAAAAAAGACACTGGAGCAGGGTGTGGTGGCACACGCCTTTAATCCCAGCACTTGGGAGGCAGAGGTAGGAGGACTGCCATGAGTTCAAGGCCACCCTGAGACTACATAGTAAATTCCAGGTCAGCCTGAGCTAGAGTGAGACCCTACCTCAAAAAACAAAAAACAAAACAACAACAACAAAAAGAAGCTGGAGCTGGGTGTGGTGGTGCACACCTTTAATCCCAGCACTTGGGAGGCAGAGGTAGGAGGACTGCTGTGAGTTAGAGGCCACCCTGAGACTACATAGTGAATTCCAGGTCAGCCTGGGCTAGAGCAAGACGCTATCTCGGAAAAACCAAAAATTAAAAAATAAAAACCGGGTGTGGTGGCGCACACCTTTAATCCCAGCACTCGGGAGGCAGAGGTAGGAGGATCACCATGAATTCGAGGCCACCCTGAGGCTACACAATGAATTCCAGGTCAGCGTGGACTAGAGTGAAACCCTACCTCAAAAAACAAAACAAAACAAAACAAAACAAAAAAAGCCAGTCTGTTGGGCTTGCCTCAAAGAAAAATTATTAAGCTATATCAAGTAGTAAGGTACATTTTCCACTTACCTTAAGGTCTCTATGAATTATACCCTTTGAATGTATGTAATCCACTCCAGTGGTTATTTGTTCAAAAAATTCCAAAACCAAGGCTTTGTCCAATTCACCACGTTTTCGGTTTTCAAGCCATTTCTCCAATGTTCCTTTATCACAAAATTCCATTTGGATGAAAAGACACTTAGTCTTTGACCTGGATGCAAAATTCACAGAATACTAAAAGTAGTCATAGAAACAAATTTATTTGAAAACCCCTACCTTATCTTCTGATGAAACTCCAAACAAGTCTCAAAACAGAAGTTTTAATATAATAAATGTGAAATATACTATAACAAACATTTTTTTTTTACTTGAATAGTAATTTCCCAAGCATCCAGAGCTTTATTTAGCTCTGAAGTATGAACTTATCCTTTTTTTTTTTTTTTTTTTTTCCTTTTTGGTTGGTTTCTTTTGCTTTTTGAGGTAAGGTCTTGCTGTAGCCCAGGCTGACCTGGAATTCACTATGTAGTCTCAGGGTGTCCTCGAACTCATGGTGATCCTCCTACCTCTGCCTCCTGAGTGCTGGGATTAAAGGCGTGTGCCACCATGCCTGGCTTGAACTTGTCCATTTTTTTTTTTTTTTTGAGGTAGGGTCTCATTCTAGCCCAGGCTGACCTGGAATTCACTATGGAGTCTCAGGGTGGCCTCGAACTCACGGCGATCCTCCTACCTCTGCCTCCCGAGTGCTGGGATTAAAGGCGTGCGCCACCACGCCCGGCTTAACTTGTCCATTTTTAATGTTGACAGTGCTTGACTTTACTAATAGATGTGGAGAATGAATTATCATACCATATCATTATCATATACGGTAAATTTTGAAACATTTTCGCTCATTGTCAGTCAGCTGAACAGCTACTTTACAGAAGGTACAGAGTCACCTAAAAACAAGCAACTGATGGGCTGAGAGATGGTTCAGCAGTTAGCCATTTGCCTGCCAAGCCTAAAGACCCAGGTTCGACTCCCTAGTACCCACGTAAAGCCAAATGCACAAAGTGACACATGTATCTGAAGTTCATTTGCAGCATCTGAAGGCTCTGGCATGCCCATTCTCTCTGTCTGTCTTCTCTCTCTGTGTGTGCTTGCAAATAAGTAAAAATATTTTTTAAATGTTCATTTATTTATTTATTTGAGAGACAGAAAGAGGCAGAGAGAGAGAGAGAGAATGGGCACACCAGGGCCTCCAGCCACTGCATCTGGCTTATGTGGGTCCTAGAGAATCGAACCAGGATCCTTTGGCTTTGCAGGCAAATGCTTTAACCGCTAAGCCATCTCTCCAGCCCATCAAAAATATTTTTTAAGTGAGAAAATGAGTTATGCACTATCCTTATCGTCATAGGGTTATAATTTCTTACACACCTAAAATGGCAGTATACTTATGAACTCTAAACTTAATGTGAACACACTGATTGCTGTGAAATATAAATTGGAGGTCTGTTTTTGCTAGCTATAGTTTGTATTTTCTTATGAAACAAGTTGGCTTCAACATTTAATTTATATTCTCTGAACACAGTGGGCTAGAAAGCAGGAAGATGTAGCCAGGAATTTGCTTAAAGCTGAAGAAGTCCTGAATATCGATGGTCAGCAACTGCTGGAACAATGACCAAGTTCTCAGTTACACAGGGTGGCAACGGGCTCATCACAGCCCCCGCTGGATGAAGAGGCATCAGGATATCAGTCAGCAGACTGTTCCCAAGACATGACTTTAGCAGGGCGTGGTGGCGCACGCCTTTAATCCCCAGCACTTGGGAGGCAGAGGTAGAAGGATTATTGTGAGTTCGAGGCCACCCTGAGACTACATAGTGAATTCCAGGTCAGCCTGGGCTAGAGCGAGACTACCTCAAAAAAAAAAAAAAAAAAAGCAAAGAAAGGAAGGAAGGAAGACATGGCTTTCTTTTTTTTTTTTTTTTTTTTTTTTTTTTTTTTTTTTTTTTAGTTTTTCGAGGTAGGGTCTCACTCTGGTCCAAGCTGACCTGGAATTCACTATGGAGTCTCAGGGTGGCCTTGAACTCATGGCGATCCTCCTCCCTCTGCCTCCCGAGTGCTGGGATTAAAGGCGTGCGCCACCACGCCCAGCTCAAGACATGGCTTTCAAAGGCAGAGGTCACCCAGCTCTTTGGAATCTCCAGTCCTTCAGCAGTGGCTGAATCGGAATCAAACGTGAGTGATGTAGGTGGGGGACCCCTCATCACTGCTCAGCGTCGTCACAGCATTGCTAGTGCTCACCACTCCACCACAGAGGGGGCAGCTCTATGGCAAAGAGGCCTTTGCTTGCAGCCTCAGAGACGGGCAGGAAAGCGGTGGCCGCTGTAGAGCGAGGGCCTTCAGACACAGCGGCTTTCTTCCCAAGACTGCACGTACGGACTGTACTGGAGCCAGAACACACACAAAGAGTATGTGGAACGATGGGATCAGGAATGCAAAAGCTGAGATTTTGAAAACAGCTGTGGGCATTAAAAATGTTTTGTGCCGGGCGTGGTGGCGCATGCCTTTAATCCCAGCTTCTTTCGGGAGGCAGAGGTAGGAGGATCGCCATGAGTTCAAGGCCACTCTGAGACTAGAGTGAATTCCAGGTCAGCCTGGACTAAAGTGAGACCCTACCTCAGAAAAACCAAAAAAAAAAAAAAATAATAATACACACACACACATATATGTATATATATGTATATATATTTGTAAGGGCTGGAGACATGGCTCAGCTGCTAAAGGTACTTTCTTGCAAAGCCTAACAACCTGGGTTCAATTCCCCAGTACCAACTAAATCCAGATGCACAAAGTGGTGCATGCACCTGGACTTCATTTGCAGTGGCAGGAGTCCTCTCTATCAAATAAATGTGAAAAATATTTTTAAAATATATATTTTTTTAACACTTGAGAGGCTGAGGTAGGAGAAATGCTGTGAGTATGAGGCCAGCCTGGAGCTAGGGTGAGTTCCAGGTCAGCCTGAGCTAGAATGAGACCCTACCTTGAAAAAAACATATGTATATACTCCTACAAACTCCAGATGCATATACCACTTTGGGCATCTGGTTTTATGTGGGTACTGGGGAAATCGAACTCAGGCCGGCAGGCTTTGTAAGCAAGCACCTGTAACTAACTGCCGAGCCGTTGCTCCATCTCTAAAAACTATTTTCAAAAGCAAGTTTGGGGGCTGAGGAGATGGCTCAGTAGATGATATGCTTGCCGCTCAAGCCCCAGTACCCGAGCTCAAGTATTCAGACCCCACATGAAGGCCAAAAGCCATGACAGACTTCTGGTCATCCTAGCACACGGACAGTAAGAGAGGAGGCGGGCACAGGAGGATTTCTGGAAGTTCATGGACCAGCTAACCTGGGGAGCTGGGAGCAGTCCAGTGACAAGGACAATGTCAGTGAGAGAGACCACGACTCAAACAAGGTGGAAGGAGGGGAGCAGTACCCGGAGTGGGCCTCTGAACTCCACACATGTGCCATGGCACACACATGCCCACAATGTACCTTCCCCCCTACACACACACACACACACACACACACACACACAGTCTGGGTGTGGTGCACACCTATGATCCCAGCACTCAGAAGGCAGAGGCAGGAGGATTGCTGTCACCTGAGGCCAGCCTGAGCTACGTAACAAAACCCCGTCTCAAACAAAGTAAAAGTCAGTTTAGAAGCTGACAAGGAGCATTGGGAAGGTGGCTCATTGTCTCCAGGCGTGCAGAATAAGACCCCTAAACGATCAGAGGTTGTGATCATTCAGTGGGACGACGGGCCCATTCGGTAGCTTTACGCGTAGGAAACGGACGGTTTCCTGGTCCCGTGGCTACGAGAATTTCCCACCTACCTTAGAGTATTATGTGTGCTCGCCTCCGGATCGTAGTCCAGCCCATCCCAGCAGACGTGGTAGTGAACGATGTTTTCGTGTTTCAGGGTTGCCAGCGCTTTCACCTCCCGCTCCGCCTTCCTAGGTGAAAGGAACAGGAAGACAAAGGTGTTGTCACGTATCCCCGGCAACGACAGAACACCCCAAGTAACCAGGGGGCCGCCGGGCCGCAGTCCCCGCATCAAGCCGCCACCGCGATCCCCGCCTCGCGTGCGTTTCGGCGTGGCAGCCAGGTAAGCTCAAAAGGAGAGAATGAACACACGGAAAGTCACAGCCGCTCCCGCTCTCAACACGAAAGCGATGGCTGAAATAATCCCAAGCATCTGGCCATTTAAAAAAATCAACAGGGGAAGCTGGAGAGCTGGCTCAGCCGTGAGGGCGCTTCCCTGGAAACCTAAGGACCCAGGCTCAGTTCCCCAGGACGCACATGCAGCCCCGAAGCACCCGAGTCGTGCGAACATCTGCGGTTCACTTGCTTGTCCATTCTCATTCTCTCTCTCCTTACAAATAAATAAAACTATCTAGTGAAGAAATCACTGTGGGGCTGGAGCTCAGTGGGTAAAGCTGCTTGCTCGCAAAGCAAAAGCCTGATGGCCCGGGTTTGATTCCCCAGTACCCATGTGAAGGCAGATACACAAAGTGGTGCCTATGTATGGAGTTCGTTTACAGCTGCAGGAGGCCCTGGTGCACCCATTCTCTCTCTTTCCCTCTCCTTCTCTCCCAAGTAAATAAGTAAGTTCTTATTTAAAAACTTCTTTTAATTTATTAGAGACAGAGGGGGAGAGAGAGAGAGAGAAAGAGAGAGAACGGGTAGGCCAGTGTTTCTAGCCACTGCAAACGAACTAACGTGGGACCTGGAGAATCGAACCTGGATCCTTAGGCTTTGCAGGCAAGCGACTTAACTGCTAAGCCGTATCTCCAGCCCATAAATTTTTTTTTTTTAAAAAAAGAACATTTGTGGTGGTGTTTTAAATGCCAGTGATGTGCTTTTCAGTATCTAAATCATATATTTTGTTTAAACAATCTTTGGATTTTATAAGCAAATCCCATTTGTGCAGCAAATGTGTGTAATTCAGGACTCAAGTGTAATCTAATTCACAATTTTCAAAAGGTAGCAAAAATACACCAAGGGAGTGATTTATGCAGAGAAACTGAGACCTCACTGAGTGCTATAAGTGCTTCACAGAGATGTGTTCTCAAGAGCTTAGACTGTGGTTGACATCTCCTTCTATATAAACTAAAGTTCAAGACAGAAATTCTTGGGTCAAAGCATATGAACATTTTTATGACTCCAGAATAATATTTCCAAGTATGTTTTAATATGTTGAAAATTCATGTGCCTCTCAAAATGCCTAAGATACCAACTCTTTACCAACATTATTAGCATTTTATTTTGTTTATTTTTTAAATTTTTTGTTTATTTTTATTTATTTATTTGAGAGTGATAGAGAGAGAAAGAGGCAGAGAGAGAGAGAGAATGGGCATGCCAGGGCCTCCAGCTACTGCAAACGAAGTCCAGATGCATGTGCCCCCTTGTGCATCTGGCTTACGTGGGTCCTGGGGAATCAAGCCTCGAACCGGGGTCCTAAGGCTTCACAGGCAAGTGCTTAACTTGCTAAGCCATCTCTCCAGCCCCCATTATTAGCATTTTAAAGGAGCTAGTTATTGAGGTAGACAGATCATCCTTCATTGCCATGCCTGCTGTGTTCTTTACAATGTGTTAAATAACTTACTTTTTTTAAAAAAAATTAGGGTCTGGAGTGAATTTTTTCACCCATTCTACTCCCTATCACACTGTATTAATCACTTTCTCCTCTTCTACATTTAGAGTACATCTTTCACTACTAATAGGGAATTAGAAATGCCCCAACCAATGACAGAGAGTTAAGTTTTATTTAGTAACACTCAAAAACAAGAAGCTGGGCATGGTGGCACACGGTTTTAATCCCTGAACTCGGGAGGCTGAGGGATGAGGATCGCCGTGAATTCGAGGCCGCCTGGAGACTACATAGTGAATTCCAGGACCCTACCTCGAAAAACCAAAAAGAAGAAAGAAAAAAAAAAAAAAAGCTTCTAAATTTGAACAATAGTCCTTCACTCCTGTTACATAAAACAAGAAAGAAAAAGACTATTTCAAATATGAAAAGCAGTGTTCAAAAACGGGGAAGCCGGGCGTGGTGGCGCACGCCTTTAATCCCAGCACTCGTGAGGCAGAGGTGGGAGGATCGCCGTGAGTTCGAGGCCGCCCTGAGACTACATAGTGAATTCCAGGTCAGCCTGGGCTAGAGTGAGACCCTACCTCAAAAAAAAAAAAAAAATAACAAAATAACAAAATAAAAACCGGGGAAGTAGCTTTGTTCATCTGGGATGAAGAGCATCTGGGACTCCTTTGCTCGTACCATTTTCCTTGGCCCAGATCCGTGTTCCCTCTCCTCCATCTGGCTGGCCACATTACATTACACATAGTAATGATTGCCAGACACCAGTCGCAACACCGGTGAGCTGGTGAGCATGCGTGCCAGGGTGTCTTGCCATTGCCATCGAATGCCTATCCAGCTCCACGTGGGCGGCCGGGGAATGGGACTCTGGTGGGCAGCCTTTGCAAGGAAGTGACTTTCTCTAACCACTGGGCAATCGGCCCAGGTCTGAACCCATGATTTAACACACATGTCCTTGCAGTGCTGTCGTTCCAGCGGATGGGTTTTATTCAGGGGATGAGTTTTATTTTATTTTATTTTATTTTATTTTATTTTATTTTATTTATTTGAGAGAGTGAGAAAGGGAGGGAGGGAGAGGGAGAGAGAGAGCGAGCGAGCGAGCGAGCGAGAGAGAGAGAGAGAGAGAGAATGGGCCACTGCAAACGAACCCCTTGTGCATCTGGCTTACGTGGGTCCTGAGGAATCGAACCCTAACGCTAACCTGGGTCCTTTGGCTTTGCAGGCAAACGCCTTAAACCGCAGTTCTTCTGGAAGCGCAGCCTCCAATACGTGCGGAGCCCCGGCGGACAGAGGTCAGAGGGGCCGCTGTGGTTCAGCCCAGCCGAGCTGGCCGCTCATCCTGATGGCCGCTGGGATTCCCCGCCTAGCCAGGCTTCCAGCGACTCAGGCTGCAAGTGCTTTGAGCCCCCAGTAAGAACTGCCCAGCTGCGCACCATCAGTGCACAGGACCAGGACGGTACACTGTACACTACTCTGTTTAAGCCGCTGCATTGCGGGGAGGAAGGTTATGTAGCAACAGACAATCAGGACAATGACCAACTGGCTTAGATAAGTTAGTTCACACCTTCGGATCTCGGTATTCTCATCTATATGATAGAGAAAACCTTACAGGTAGCTTTAAATCAAATCATTCTATAGCGTCAGATTTCAGGACTGCCTCAAAAAGACAATCAATGCAGAGCCGGGCGTGGTGGCGCATGCTTTAATCCCAGCCCTCCGGAGGGAGGCAGAGGTAGGAGGGTCTCCGTGAGTTCCAGGCCACCCTGAGACTATCGAGTGTATTCCAAGTCAGCTTGAGCTACAGTGAAACCGTACCTACCTCAAAAAACAAAACAAACAAACAAACAAAAGATAATTAATGGAGTATCTACACGAAATGCCCACTGTAAAGCAATATCACTTCAGAATAAACCAAATTTTCTATGTAGAAAGAAATGTTTAAGGAAGACAGAAAGAGTATATATTATATTATATTATATTATATATTAAAGGAGAGATAGATAAAAAAGAATAGTACAGATGCAACACACCTTATTTAAAAAAAAAGTAAAACGTTTACTTACACCCTATTGTATTTAACACGTTTAATAGCATAAATCTTTCCATCAATTCTGTGTTTTGCTTTGAAAACTTGGCCATATGCACCTGAGCCAATTTCTTCTATTTCTTCAAAATCCTTGGTAAACCTGATGAAGATAAATGAAGATAAATATTGGCATTATTCTCAGATCCCGTGTTTGTCGTAAAATGGTCTTTAAAACAAAAATGATTTGGATCTTCTCGTTATTAAGGGTTCACTTCAGGTAGAAACTTCTGCCTCAGAGTTCCTTCCTCTTCCTCCTCATTTCACAAAGAATTCAACACAACAGATGTGGGGCAGTCAACTCCTAGCAGTTCAGAAGCATGATAAAGAATCCCATCTTGGGGGCTGGAGAGATTGCTTAGTGGTTAAGGCACTTGCCTGCAAAACCAAAGGACCCAGGTTTGATTCCACAGGATCCACGTTAGCCAGATGCACAAGGCGGCACATGCTTCTGGAGTTTGTTTGCAGCAGCTGAAGGCCCTGGTGCACCCATTCTCTCTTTCTCCTTCCTTCTTTCCTTCCTTCCTTCCTTCCTTCCTTCCTTCCTTCCTTCCTTCCTTCCTTCCTTCCCTCCCTCCCTCCCTCCTTCCCTCTCTCTCTCAAACAAATAAAAAAAAAATTTTTTTAAAAAAAGAAGAATCCCGTCTTGTTGGGCATGAAGGAGGAAAAAACAATCCGTTCCTGAGTAGAAAACTTTACGAAGAATTGTTCAGTTGTGTTCCACAGCTTCCACAGAGAAAGGAGCATGAGCCCTCAGCCTGCCTTGGTTTATAGCAGCCTGTCTCCCTCCTCTCCTCAAGCCCACATCCTACCGATTCTTCCAAAACTCATCAGTGCCATCTGCCCACTTTTCTCCATCTCTCTGACATCTTCTGAAGGCTCACTAACTGGAGAGCCCACCTCCTCACCTGCCTTGCTCCCGCTCGACAGCCCCACAGCACCAAGAGTGATGGAAAGTCTGATCATGTCTTTGTCTTGCCTAAACTTTCTATGGCCTTACCCAAGAAACCCTTAAAGGGCTCACAAGGTGCCACCTAGTAGACTCCCTGCTGTGCACAGCCCTTCATCTTCTTGCTCCCCCTCTCACCCCAGCTCTAAGTGTTGTGCTAACACACTTCAGGCCTCCCCAAAAGGTGACCTCAGAGAAGACAAGCCTCATCCCTCCTGCTAAATCCAACGGTCTCGTTCCATTTGAGACTTCTGATCATCTTTGTGACTACGGGTTTTTAATGTAATTATTTCTTTAATGTCAGTCAGTGTCACCTCACTCCGTGAGAGGAAGAATTAGTTCTGTTTGTTCCTCCCATTAACTCAGTGCCCAGCACAGTGTCAGACATTAACGTAAGTGTGTGCATTAGATGATTAATAGATATTTATTGGTTCTTTTTTTAAAACTTGTATTCAATATCCTGCTGATGCAAATAGACTTCTGTCATCTAAGAGATTTAATATATATTTAATAATTTTTAATTGTGTAAGTATAAAATATTCAAAATTTAAAATTTAATTTAATAATATTTATTTTCAACTGAAACACACATTTTAAAGCACAAGAACTCCCCCCCCCCCATTTTTCAAGTGAAATCTTGTATGGGGCTGAAAAACAGAAAACAGATCCAGGTAGATCTATTTTATTCCCCCAGGAATTCTCTTTCTTTTCTTTTTGTCAAAGTCATTTATATAAATTGATGTTTGCTTTCAATATAAAAAGTTCTCATGATAGCAGAAAAACTCACATGACATCATAGAAATCTGTATATACCACATTTCATTTGGCTTTCTCTTAACTTTACTTCTCCAAGAGACAATAACCCTTCATGGCCTTGATTGTGCTACAACCATTATAGTTCTGTAATTTAACCTTAAGAAACTTCATTGCATAAACCAGCCTACCTTTAAACAAACCACTCCTCTTACCTGGAGTCCATAGTATATTGATTTCCTTGAACATTAGGAAGATCAAATGTAGGTGCCAAATGTCTAAAATTAAGATAAGAATGTAAAACTGTAAGGCTGAAACCACATATAACTTTATAGCAGGTTTAATGTCATACAGTGGGCTTTTTATATTTCTTGTCAACTATTAGAATAAGAGGTAGCAGGTGTTAACCGTTTTTAAAATATGGAATGCTTCATGAATTTGTATCATTCTTACACAAAGCCTATGCCAATCTTCTCTGTATTATTCCACTTTTTTTTTTTCAATTTTAGTATGTGTTGCCAAAGTGAACACTAATCTTTATAAACCCTTTCCTTAGGGCTCTCCTCTGTACTTTTTCCAATAGTTTGTCATACTTTTCCTGATTCCCCTTTTCACCTGAACACATTCATTTCTGGCTAAGCTGCTAGCCTTCATCTTTCTCCAAAGGCTCCTTCCCTCCTGCCGTCATTCCTCACCGGTGATAGCTACCTGCAGCGAGCAGTTCAAACACCGTCAAAAAGGACACATCCCCACATTGCTACCGCCCTGCTAAGCCTGAAAGTTTCCCACCTGCTGAACAGCATGAGCACCAGGAGTCTTGTCCGTGCTGCATCCAAGACAGCATTCTGAGGATCCTACCTCCTTTCTCTCTTCTTCCCCTCCCGCCCCAGCTCTGGTATTCTGTTCCCTGGAGTCCTGTTGCGGTTTTCCCTCCTCATTGCCTCAGACATGCAGATACCTGGTCCCTCCGCCCCAACCCTCAGGAGTCCTCTTTCTTCAGCTCAGCTCACTCTGCCATTTTGCTGCTCACATCTCTGCTTTCCCTTTTAGTTACAGAAGCCAACTCGCTGCTTTTCACACAATTTGTATAAAATTTGGTCTTTGAAGAAACCCAGGTATTATGCTAACTGGACCCTATTGGTGTGCAAGTCAATGCACTACCCTTAAAAACACACCTCGCGGGCTGGAGAGATGGCTCAGCGGTTAAGTGCTTGCCTGTGAAGCCTAAGGACCCCGGTTCGAGGCTCGATTCCCCAGGACCCACGTTAGCCAGATGCACAAGGGGGCGCACGCATCTGGAGTTCCTTTACAGAGGCTGGAAGCTCTGGTGCGCCCATTCTCTCTCTCTCTCTCTCTCTCTCTCTCTCTCTCTCTCCCTTTGTCTGTCACTCTCAAATAAATAAAAATAAACAAAAAAATTAAAAAAAAAACACCTCGCCACCCACTTCCTCACTCATCTTGTCCAAAACGATGCTCTAAGCTACTTACTCTAGCTGTTTCACTACATGACTTTATTCCTAAGGAATAGCGTGTAAATATAGTCACTGTTTGTAGACTCCAAGCTTTCTACTTATGCTGAAATTCCCCTTAACTCGGCATGAATAATACTCCCCAAATACTGAAGACCATCAGGCTGGGAAAGCAAGGCTGAAATAAATCTTCAGTCCAAAATTTGTTCAGTGCATAATGATACTTACATCGCCTTTTTTCGATTGCTTCCGAAATCACTCTATAAGAGAAAATGGGAAGTCATTTTAGATTTAGATGATTAAATCTTGTTTCTTTTCTTCTTTTTCTTTTCTTTTCTTTTTTTTTTTTTTTTGTTTGTTTTTCGAGATAGGCTGACCTAGAATTCACTCTGTACTCTCAGGTTGGCCTTGAACTCACGGCAATCCTCCTACTTCTGCCCTATCTCTGGGATTAAAGTCATGTGCCACCATGCCTGGCTTCTTTTCTTATTTTCTTTTTATTTCATTTTTTTTTTGTTTTGTTTTCCTGTTTTTTTTTTTTTTTCAAGGTAGGGTCTCACTCTAGCCCAGGCTGACCTAGAACCTCATCTTGTTTTATCTGGTTTTAAGATTACTACAAACTTCATGCTTGCTTGCACTTTGATCAAGCCTTGCACCAACACTTAGTATTGCAAGACTTAAATTTTGCCCATCAGATGACTAAAATGGTGTCTGATGGCTATTCTGATTAGGATTTTCCTAACACAGTGAAATCAAGTACCTTTTTGTTTGCTGCCCACTTACGAACCTAATTTCTAAGTTGTTTCCTCGGATACTGCTTATTTTTATACTAAATTGATTGTCCTTTTTCTAGGGATTTGTCGTTCCTAATGAACAGAAGCTTTTGTAACAAATTATCTATTTTCAGTTTTTAAGTTTAGTTCTGACTTTTGTTTTTGTTTATGTTTTTTTTTTGAGGCAGAGTCTCACTGTAGCCCCAACTGACTTGGAATTCACTCTGTAGCCCAGACTGGCCTCAAACTCACAGTGATCTCATATTTCAGCCTTTCAAGTACTGGGATCATAGGTGTGAACCACCATGTTGGCTTAGTTCTGATTTTTTTTTTTTTTTTCCAGATAGGGTCTTGAGCCCAGGCTGACCTGGAATTCACTATGTAGTCTCAAGGTGGCCTCGAACTCATGGCAATTCTCCTACCTCTGCCTCCCAAGTGCTGGGATTAAAGGCATGCACCACCACGCCCGGCTTAGTTCTGATTTTTTTTCCTAATTTTTTGTTAGTTTTTCTGCAAACGAACTCCAGATGCATGCACCATCTTGTGCATCTGGTTTACCTGGGTCATGGGGAAATCAAGCCTCGAACCGGGATCTTTAGGCATCACAGGCAAGCACTTAACTGCTAAGCCATTTCTCTAGCACAGCTTAGTTCTGATATTTTTAAAAATATTTTATTTATTTATTTAAGGGGGGAGAAGAATCAGGTAGTGAGAATGGACATGCCAGGGCCTCTAGCCACTGCAAACAGATTCCCAACACACGTGTCACCTTGTGCACCTGGCTTATGTGGGTACTGGGGAATCGAACCTGGGTCCTTAGGCTTTGTAGGCAAGTACCTTTACTGCTAAGCCATCTCTCCAGCCTGGTTCTGATTTTCTCTCTCTCTCTCTTTTTTTTCCTTTTGCAGCAGAACAACATTAAATATTGTCTAGTTGTTGGGGAAGAAAAACACTATCAGAGGAATAGTTCAAACACAAGAATGAGAGATAGGAAAGTGATTCAGGGTAAAGCTCTTGCCTACCATAAACAAGGTCCTGATATGATCCTCAGAATGGGAAGCAAGGAAGGAGAAGGAGAAGGATAAGAAATAAAGAAAGAAAGGAAGGAAGGAAGGAAGGAAGAAAGAGAGAGAGAAAGAAAGAGACCCAGGCCAGGCATGGTGGCGCAAGCCTTTAATCCCAGCACTCGGGAGGCAGAGGTAGGAGGATCACTGTGAGTTCGAGGCCACCCTGAGACTCCATAGTGAATTCCAGGTCAGCCTGGGCTAGAGTGAGGCCCTACCTTGAAAAAATAAAATAAAACAAAGAAAAAAGAAAGAGACCCAGAGGGAGAGAGAAAGAGAGAGAGAGATACAGAGAAAGAAAGAAAGAAAGAAAGAAAGAAAGAAAGAAAGAAAGAAAGAAAGAAAGAAAGAAAGAAAGGAAGGAAGGAAGGAAGAGGAAAGACAAGACAAGATGACTGGAAAACGATAGGAATGAAGTGTGGGAAAATTTTGCAGATGAGGGATTATGAGCTATTTTATGAAAGTTAATAAAGGGCCAGAGAGATGGAGTTAAGGAGGTTGCCAACCGAGCCTAATGAGCCAGGTTCAATTCCCCAGTACCCAGGTAAAGCCAGATGCACAAAGAGGAACATGCATCTGGAGTTTGTTTGCAATGGCTGGAGGTCCAAGCATGCCCATGTCTGTCTGTCTGTCCATCTGTCTCTCTTCTCTCTCTCCCTCCCTCTGTTTGCAAATAAATAAAATATTTTTTTGAAAAAGAAAGTTAATGAAGAAAAGAGAAAATGCCAATGACTATTGAATATAATTTAGTAAATATGACTGAGAAAAAAATATAAAATGACGGTACAACAGTGGAAGTCATTTTTATTTTTCAAATTCCATTTGCAAGGACAGAGAAAGAATGGGCACACCAGGGCCTCCTGCCACTGCAAACAAACTCCAGATGCATGCACCACTTTGTGCATCTGGCTTTACCTTGGTACTGGGGCACCAAACCCAGGTTGGCAGACTTTGCAAGCAAGCACCTTTGACTACTGACTCATCTCCCCAGCTCTGAAAGTCATTTTTAAATCAGGAAGCAAGATTAATCAAGAAGCTTAGAGACTAACACCATACCGTAGAAGACATAGAACTGTGTAAACCGTCACTGTCACCAAGGCTTTTTGATGCATTCTCGTAAAAATCACTTCCAGATGCTGATTCGGACAAACTAGAAAAACAGGAGTAATTTAGCTTCTGAATGCAGTCTACTTTTTTAATCAGTCAAGTCTCCATAAACATCAAGTGCTTTCGCAAAATTTTATCTTTCAGTTGCAAAGAAAAAATCATCCGGTGGTGCCTGGAGATTGTACTCGGGGCCTTGAACATGCCAGGCAAGCACTTTACCACTGAGCTACACCCCAACCCTCAGGCACTTATTTGAACATGCTATAGGTAATGTGTGTTTTCCTGAACTTACGATATGCTTTTTGAGGAGTTGAATAGGGAGTCACTAGATGAAGAACTGCAACAATCCCGGGATGACCGATCAGCATTCTGAAAACATAGAGCAGCCGTCAGGTTTACATACAACGAACTCATTCATCTCTGTGCACTCAGAACTATGATTATTTCCCCCACAGTCACCAAACCCACAACCACAGATAATTACAAAAGTATACATTTTTATGAATGTTTGATTTATTTTATTTATTTATTTATTTTTATTTTTTGGTTTTTCAAGGTAAGAGTCTCCCTCTAGCTCAGGCTGACCTGAAATTCACCATGTAGTCTCAGGCTGGCCTCGAACTCATGGTGATCCTCCTACCTCTGCCTCCCGAGTGCTGAGATTAAAGGCGTGTGCCACCACGCCTGGCTTTGTTTGATTTATTTTAAAAACAACTTTGAACTGCCATGAGAACTTTTATTCCTCTGGGGCCTCAAGGCCCACGGCTCATGGAACCTTGGTCACGCAGGATGAAGGACTTGTTCACTAAGCAATAGGCTGTCCTGGTGTTATGCAAATGATCTACCCTGAAATCAACTCAAGACATTTTCAAGTATAAAAATTGAATTGAACGGCTATACGCACCATTGAGGTTTTTTCGGCTAATTTCCGAGAATATGCAGCTTTAGCAGCCAATTGTTTTGCTTCCTGTTTAGTAGACCCTGAACCAATACCATACACTTCCTGTTCAATATTACATATACAGCGAAACCTAGGAGAAATAAGAGTACAACTAGATTAATAAAAATATAATAACTTCAACGTTACAATGTGAAAAAAACCTAAATACTAACAAAGGCCTTAGGATAACACTAGTAAATCATTTTTAGCTAGATTTAATTTCATATCTCATATCATGTAAGCCTCAGTAAAATGGCTGGCCAATTTGCCTGAAGAACTAGGATCAGCTGACATCTCAGTGTGCGTGTTTCAGACAACTTCTACTTCTTTGTTGCAGGGCTGAAGATGTAGCTTAGTGGTAGAATGTTTGCCTAGCATGCATGAGGCTCTAGGTTCAACTCCCAGTACTGCTAAAATAAAATTAAACTAAAAAGCTTAGCCAGACATGGTAGCAAGTATTTAGGAGGCTGAGGCAAGAAGATTCCCCTGGATTCACGGCTAGCCTGGGTTACATAGTAAGCCCCTGTCTTTAAAAAAAAAGCAATAGACATAAATTACATTGTGGAGTTACTATATATTATGGAAAAATACTCAGATAGTTTCATCTATTTTATTTTCTGTTTCCACTGAAGGCTGTAGAAACAAACACAGTGAACTACATGAGACTTCTCACTAACTCTGAACTAAAGAGCTGGACCAAGCAATGGGATGGTTTCCTTAGTTACTATCATGGTCAGGCACTCCCAAATAGACTTTCTCCCCCCATATCTAACATGAGAGTGCTTAAGTCAAAGGAATCAAAAAAGTGAGCTGCAGAAAAACCAAAAAAGAAAAAAAGAAAAAAGAAAGAGACCCAGATAGCCTTTTGTTTTGTTTTGTTTTGTTTTGTTTTGTTTTGTTTTTTCACGGTAGGGTCTCACTCTAGCCCAGGCTGACCTGGAATTCACTCTGTATTCTCAGCGTGGCCTCGAACTCACGGTGATCCTCCTACCTCTGCCTCCCAAGTGTGGTTCATCTTTTAAGAACACCACATACAAGTTTTTATAAAGACAAACAAAATATTTAAGTGACCAGCAACATTACATTTTCTCCCCTTCTTTTTCTCTTTCTCTTACATACATATACATTACATACATATACTAACTTTCTCCCAAATACTTCTTCTCTTTTTCCATTTTTTAACCACCAAAATACTTTTTAAAACTCTTGTTAGAAATGTTAAATCTTTAGATCCATTTACAGTAATTTGAGCAAAACCAAACCAAACTTCAAACCTATGTCTGTATAAATTGCCAAAATCTGAACAAGCGTGGTGGCGCACGTCTTTAATCCCAGCACTCGGGAGGCAGAGGTAGGAGGATCGCCGTGAGTTCGAGGCCACCCTGAAACTCCATAGTGAATTCCAGGTCAGCCTAGGCTAGAGTGAGACCCTACCTCGAAAAACCAAAAAAAAAAAAAAAAAAAAAAAAAAAAAAAAAAAAAAAAAAACTGTAATTTTCTAACATGCTTTATATTTTGCACAAAAGATGTCAGAGATCAGATATTCAAAATCCTATTCTGATACTCAAATCTAGATGTGCTGGTTCTCTGTCTGGGAAGGAAACAGAAGTCTGCCTCTTAGTTCAAATTCTTTCATACAGTGTAACTTAAATTTGTTCAGCAATTAATCATTTTAATTAAAGAGATATCCAAAAGTGGAAAAACATTTGTTGAACTTAAGCATGAAACAAGACTGCTTTATTGTTTTGATACAATGCAACAGAAGGAGAAGACAAATGACATCTCACCTTTGGGGGCCTGGGGTACTGCATAAAGACGCTTTGTAGTTGACAGAGAGGCCTTCCTTTTGGGCAATCCTATTGACAAGGCCTACATAATTTCCAATAGATGAGCCTTCTGGTTTCTCTTCTGTCAGCAAAAAAGGACTAACTTCCTACAAATGAAAATTGGTATAGATGGTAACAATGTTTAGCCTTTTGCTTTTCTGTTTTATTTCTTTTTATTTTTAATTTATTTGCAAGAGAGAATGGGTGTGCTAGAGTCTCCACCCACTGCAAACAAACTCCAGTCGCATGCACCACTTTGTGCATCTGGCTTATGTGGATCCTAGGGAATCAAACCTGGGTCCTTTAGCTTTGTAGGCAAGCGCCTTAACCACTAAGCCATCTCTCCAGCCCACCTTTTGCTTTTCTGACAACACTATTAAATAAGCAATGTAACCACACCTTAGATGTTAAGTATTTCCCAATTAATCACCCTGTTAAACATACAACTATATACCACTCTACCAGAAGGAAACACATAATAAATTCCTTAAATTAAAAACATTAATTGATGCATTGATTACATAAATTTATAATACACAACATGATGCTTTGAAATATGTATTCATTATACAATGGCTAAATGAAAATGATTTACATATACATCATCTTACATATTTGTCTGTTTTTTTTTCTTTTCTGTATGGAAAGAACACTTAAAATCTACTATCTAAGCAAGTTCCAACTATACACAATATATCAATTCCCCATTTTCCTTTCATAATATCATTAAGATAACCCAAGACAGCTGTGTTAAGGTACACCTGCAACCCCAGCTTGGGAAGTAGAGGCAGAAGGACATAGACCAGCCTGGGGCACATAGCCAGTCTGAGACCAGCCTGCCTCAAAAAAAAAAAAAAAACCAAAACAAATAAATAAAAAATTAAAATATACTATTTTTGGGCTGGAGGGATGGCTTAGTGGTTAAAGTGTTTGCCTGCAAAGCCAAAGGACCCTGGTTCTATTCCCAGGACCCACATTACCAGATACACAAGGGGGCACATGCATCTGGAGTTTGGAGGCCCTGGCGCGCCCATTCTCTCTCTCTCTCCCTCTTTCTCTCTCAAATAAATAAATAAATAAATAAAATTGAAAAAAAAAGTTTAAAAAATATACTATTTTTTCCAAGAAATATATTGTGGTACTTTCAGCTTGCTGTATTCTTTTTAAATCTCAAAACATAAGATCAGAGATATTAATTAAAATTGTATCTTGCTTTATAGCTTATTGGAAAAGATGAACATAATAGTTTCATTCCTGCTATAATTATCTATACCTTTTTTTTTTTTCAGCCAGGTAAGATTTGCCCAAAGTATGTGTACTTCATTAATCTTATTTAAAAACTAACTTTTGGTTTCACTAGTCTTTTTATTGTTAGTTTTATTTCTTTTACGTTAATTTCTATCATTGTTATTATTGTCTTTCTGCTTTTGGAGAGGGAGGATATTCTATTGTTTTGGAACTTCTTTTTAACTTTTATTTATTTATTTGCAAGCAGAGAGAGATAGAAGAGAGAGAGAGAGAACTGCATGCCAGGGGCTCCAGCTGCTGCAAACGGACTCGAGATGAAAGTCCCACATTGTGCATCTGGTTTTACATGGGCACTGGGGAATCAAACTCAGGTCATTAACCTTTGCAGGCAAGCATCTTAATCACTGAGCCATCTCTCTAGCCCCTGGTGTGTGTGTGTGTGTATGTATATATGTGTATATATATATATATATATATACACACACACACACACATATATATATATTTGTTGTTGTTGTTGTTGTTTTGAGGTAGGGTCTCACTCTAGCCCAGGCTGACCTGGAATTCACTATGTAGTCTCAGGGTGGCCTCAAACTCATGGCAATCCTCCTACCTCTGCCTCCCAAGTGCTGGGATTAAAAGGTGTGCCCCACCACACCCAGCCATGTTTTGGAACTTTTGATAGATTTTTTTCTAGCTTATTAATAAGTGAGTTGGTGATTTTGCTTAGTCACTTTTCATTTTAATTAGGATGTCATCTCCAAATAAGATTTTTTTCAGGAGTGTGTTGAAAGTGAAATTCTTTCAGTCTCTGCGAATGTTCTATTATCTCACATGGTTATACCCTTTGTTTAAAAAACTTTTTTCTTTTTTTCACTAGCAACACTTCCATGTAGTTCTCCATAAAGTGATCTCTTCTCCAGCGGGCCCTAAGGTCGCCATGTGGTGGTAAAGACCATCACCAAGCGCCCTTCCTGCTCAGAGCTCTTTATTCAGATGCTTTGGGGTTCAGGGGAGCTGCTGTCTTCTTCCTTTTGTGATTTCTGAGATCACGAGCTGTCGCCTGGGGAGCCTGCTGGGAGGCTGACCTTCACTTGTCCTTGAAGCTGTCCAGGCTCTCGAGCGCCCTGTTGAGAGGGATGGTGAGGAGCCTGGCTCGGTGCTCCAGCTCCTCCACCACGCCACCACCGCGCACCACCCCATTATGTCACGTGGGAAAGGCTCGATGTCTCATTTTGCAACCACTGCTCCGCAATCTCACGCTTGTCATGTTGCAGCGGGCAGCCTGAACTTTTTCATATGTTTCATGCAGTTTTTAATCTGCCTAGATGCTTCCAAAGTTCCCCTTCTTCCCTGGAGCTCTGTGCTTTCAGAAGGACCAATTCTATATTTTCCTGTGTTGACAGAGCTATTTTAATCTCAAAGTCCAGTCTTTCTGTATTTCATAAACTTTTCTGCTAAAATGTCCTCTGATAGGGTTTTGTTTTCTTATTTGTTTGCTTGTTTTTGATTGATTGGTACTAGGGACTATTGGTACAGGGCTTTGAGACACCAAGCACAAACTCTACCACAGAGCTACATCTCCCCCATCTTCAGCCCTGATCATTTTTTTTTTTTCTTCTTCTGTGCTATTTGCTCTGCATCCTCTGGGACATGAGTCTCATGTATGTTCTCTTATCTGCTCCCCATGGAGATTGTTGCCCTCAAAAGCACTTCCACCCTTTTACCCTTTCTGTTGTCCTTCCTTAAGTGAAGGGAACTCCTCCCCGACCTGACAACACACGTCTCCCTGAACACTTCGCATCTGTCAACATTTGTTCAACTTCAGAGTACTTAATTGCTCCTCAAGCTTTGCCCGTGATGTTTCTGGGTACTCTTCTCACTCAGGGTTCTATAGACATGAAGACAGTGGGGGGGGGGGGGAACAAAGGTTGAAGTAACTTGTGAAAGGGAAAGGAACTTACGGATGGCTTGACTGTACGACATGGGCACTTTTTCACTGAGAGACGTTAAAAAAGAATTTCAGGTTCACTTTTACAGGAGGAAAAGAGAAAACTGCCCACCTTGTTTTCTCTGTTAAGTATATCAACAGCTATTTTGGCAGCAGCATTTTTCGCTTCCTGCTTTGTTCTGCCTTCTGCTTCTGGAAAGGTCCTCTCGTCTATCATGACTTGGAATGTAAACCTGATTAAAAAGACAGTATTCACAACATGTTACACAAGTAATGCTTTATGTAAGGACGAGTGCTCCAATCACCATTGCCTCCCATGACTACGTTTCAGGGCTTGAACCTATGCTCAGCACAGAATTTAAGCAGCCGGGCTGGAGAGATGGCTTAGCAGTTAAGGCACATGCCTGCGAAGCCTAAGGACCCCGGTTCGACTCTCCAGGTCCCACGTAAGCCAGATGCACATGGTGGCGCATGTGTCTGGAGTTCGTTTGCAGTAGCTAGAGGCCCTGACAAGCCCATTCTCTTTCTCTCTCTCTCTCTAATAAATAAATAAATCTTTTTTTTTAAAAAAAAAAGAATTTAAGGGGCTGGAGAGATGGCTTAGCAGTTAAGGTGCATGCCTGTGAAGCCTAAGGACCCAGGTTCGATTCTCCAGGTCCCACGTAAGCCAGATGCACATGGTGGCGCATGCATCTGGAGTTCGGTTGCAGTGGCTTTAATCCCAGCTCTTGGATTGCTGTGAGTTCGAGGCCACCCTGATACTACATAGTGAATTCCAGGTCAGCCAGAACCAAAGTGAGACCCTACCCCAAAAAAAACAAAAAGAAAAAGAAAAAAGAATTTAAGCAGTCATACCAAACAGCAAAACAGCATCTCTTGTTGAAACAATGAACTTACCTATTTTCCTCTTTTTTCCTTAATTAAAATTATTTATTTATTTATCGATATGATTATTAATTTACTGGCAAGGAGAGAAAGAGAGAGAGAGAGAGAGGTACCAGAATGAACTCCAGGTGCATGCACCATTTTGTGCATTTGGCTTTATATGGTTACTGGGGAATCCAACCTTGGCTATCAGGCTTTTCAAGCCAGCACCTTTAACTGCTGAGTCATATCTCTAGCCCCTTCCTTATTTTTAACTTTATTTATTATTTATTTGAGAGAGACAGAGAGAGGGAGAGGAAGAGGCAGATAGAGAAAGATGGGTGAGCCAGAGCCTCTAACCACTGCAAACAAACTCCACACACACGCACCACCTTGTGCATCTGGCTTACACGGGTACTGAGGAATTGAGCCTGGGTCCTTAGGCTTTGCAAGCAAGTACCTTACACTGCTAAGCCATCTCTCTAGCCCCATCTCTTCCTTATTTCTATACAGGGTCTCACTACAAATCTCAGGCTGGTCTCAAACTCACAGAGACCCCGCTGCCTCAGCTGACATTACAGGTGTGAGCCACTATGCCAGAATTTACCTCTGGTGTTCCTCTGTAGACATGGCTTTATGTCAAGAGGACTCACAGAACTCTATGGCAATTTTGCTCTAGGGTTAAAGCACTGGCTTCAGAATTGTGTGAGATGCCATTCCCCTAGTTTACATGTAGGGACATGGCCATACCTTCTGTGTACGTAGGTGGACACTAGAGATTGAAGCCAGGGCCTTGTGTTCGCAAGGCACATCTTCTACCACTGAGCTACATACGCTCTCATTTCCTGGGTCATAACTTCTCTGATGGCAACTAACCTTCTCTCATGTGGCCGTCCTGCCACGGGAAGCTCTTTATACTTGAGCTTTACTCCATGCTTCTGACGATATTTATTAAGTTCTTCTATGAAGAAACCTGGTGAAAGGTCATTGGCCATCTCCCTTTCCAATAACCTGCAATAGAAGAGGTGCTTGAATGAGTAATGCTAACAGAATATGTTTACCTTGATGTTCCCAGTCCCGAGAAAATGACCAGGGCTGGGACGGGGGAGGGGGGAACTCTGTTTATATGACTGAGCTCAACTCCACATAAATTCAGGAGAAATTTGCACTTCAGAATCTTTCTTTCTTTCTTACGGATGACACAGTCAAACCAATGTCTCCAAAACCATCTACTTTCAAAACTTAGCTAGCCAAAAAGAAAAGAGGGAGAACTCTTCTCTTTATTCTACTCCTAGCTTCCAGTGAGGGTCAAGTATAAATATCCACCTGCATGAGGAGGTGTATAGGTTTGAGGAATAGAATTAGGAATGTTTTTGTTGATAAGAATAGATATCTTCCGATCACTACTAAGTCCTGGCACCAAAACCTTTCTACTGCTCCATGGTGTCTGTATCATGGTTTACCATCGCTCACACCCGGATGGCTACCAGAGCCTAAGAACCAATCCTCACAGCCACTTCAGGTCCTTCTCCATCCTTCACCTCTCATGATCTTTGGGTGTTTTCCATTTTTAATAAAAATATGTTTTGGGGTAAGAGTTCCTGAAAGATCCCTGCATTAACAGTTTGGTTCTCCACATGATATTAGTGGGAGATGGTGGACCATTTAGGAGGTGGGGCCCATGGGAGGTCCTGAGGTCATTTTGTGCCCTCAAAAGGCCACCCAGTCTCTTCCAGTCTCTCTCTGCTTCCTGATGCAAGAGGTGAGGGGTTTGCTTGGCTATGCACTCCTGCCATGATCTGCTGCTTTGACACAGGTCTAAATGAAGGGGGGCACTAGATCTTAGCCTGAAATATGTGAGTCTTAAGCCCAGCCCCAGGCATCTTTTGTACTTATAGAAAGCTGACAAATAAATACCTAACATGAATTTATCCTTTAACTATTTCTCACAGAATAATTCACTGGCACTACATACGTTCACAATGTTGTACGGTCATCAAAACCATCCACTACCAGAACTCCTTTCCTTGCCCCAAACAGCAATTATTTAACAGTAATACCTTCATTTCCTTCTCCCCGCAGTCCCACTAGCTTCTATTCTACATCTGTCTCTATGAATCTGCCTATTCTAGTTATCTGATACACTGGATTTATTTATTTATTTATTTATTGGTTTTTGGAGGTATGGTTTCACTGTAGCTCAGGCTAGCCTGGAATTTACTATGTAATCTCAGGGTAGCCTCGAACTCATGGTGATTCTCCTACCTCTGCCTCCCAAGTGCTGGGATTAAAGGCGTGCGCCACCATGCCCAGCTTCACTTACATTATTTTTAAGGTTCATTCACGTAGTACAGCACGTGCCAGAATTTATAAGGCCGAATAATATTCCATTGCATGTATCCCAGATTCGCTTATCCATTCATCTGCGTTGTTTTAGCCTTTGTCTGTTGGGAACTATGTTGCTATAAACTAATATCTATTTTAATTTTTTGCTGTGTGTGTTTGTATGTGTGCTGTACAAACATGTCTGCATATGTGAGACAGCACGCCATGTTTACAGATGAGCATACGTGTGTGTCCAAGTGCATGTGATGTGGAGGCCCATGGTAGATGGCCAGTGTCGTTCTCCATGGACCTCCTCTTTATTCTTTGAGAGATAGGGTCTTCTGCTGACCCCCGGGGCTCACTGAGTCAGCTAGATTAGCTCACAAGTCCCTGTCTCCACCTCCCCGGAGCTCAGGTTACAGGCATGTACACCACCATGCCAGGCCTTTGATGAGGGTACTGAGGATCAGAACTCAAGTCCCCATTGGCTTTACTAATTGAGCAATCTCCCTAACCCCATAAATGTCTTTTAAGTTCCTACTTTTAAAGCTTTCAGGACAGCACCTAGAAATACAGCTGAACCATATAGTAACTCGATGTTTAGCTTCTTACGGAAGTACTAAATGGTTTTTGCTCATCTGCCTGTTTGCTTGAGATAGTCTTTCATTCAACCCAGAGCTGACATTGTGCTGTTCTGTTCATCAGCAAGCTCCCGTGTCTCCCTGCCTCCTGCAGGACTGGGGTTACAGACACGTGTGGCCTTGCCTAGCTGTTTACATGGGTGCTGGGGAATCGAACTCAGGCCGCCTCAGGTCCTCAGTCTTGCCCGGCAAGCTACTCATAACTGCTGAGCCATTTCCCCGGCCCCTGTCCTTTATTCTAAACAAGAATCACACTGAGATCTCTTTAAAGCATTAGTCCAGCCATGCGGCCTCTGCAAGCCACCCAAACCACTGTTGTGCTTAGCATCGGCTTCTACCGTCAATTCAGGAGCCAGTTTTCATTGCTAATTTCCTTCTTCCCCTTTGAGCTTCGACTTCTAAGACACAAATTCTCCTGGTTTTCATCCTTTCTCAGGAGCTACGCTCTGCTTGCACCCTTTCGTAAGTCTTCTTCATGCATTTCTCTCTAAGTCTTGGCCCAGTCCTTAAACCTCCTCTCCTCCACTGACCCTCTCTCCCGGTTCTCACCTACAAACTTGTGGCCTTAAAGTGCACCTACGCAACAGCCATGGTTCTCCCAAGTGCACCTTGCCTCCACACCTGCTCTCTTCAGAGCCCCACGTGGCCCTGCTTTCTGGCGAGCGGCAGCTCCAGCCCTTGTGTTGCCTGGTCTTTTCTCCTGACTACGGACAGATCGCAGCTCAAACCTCGGCCGCTTTCAATGGCCTCCTTCGCAGGTCTTGTTCATTCTAATGACATGTTCATTGGTGACTGTCCTCCAGAACATACCGTGACTTATTACGAGGCGAGGGCATCCGGATTATAACAGAGGCTCAATAGTGGATGAAGGAATGAGTGAATCAGTCAACCAACCAATCAATCAATGGGTGTATATCGAAATGTTTGCACATCCAATCCCTACACGGCTGGAGTTCAATACCTGCACCCTCTATCCACGGACAATTTTCAAACTTAACCTGTCAGGGTCAACACAGGCTTCTTTGATGCTACAAGGGCGCTCTGTGCCATTTTCTGTGCCCTTGCTGCTCCACCATGCCCAACCCTCATCCAGCCAGAGCTAATCATGCGCACTGATCAGTGAGCTCTTTGGAAGGCACAATCTGTGTCTCATTCCTACGCTTCCAGAGCCTGTTATAACAGTGACTGACAATGGCATGGCCCATCTCATCCACATCCTGAAGATCCCTGCTCATCCCTGCGTGCACACTGCACAGCCCCCTCCCCACCTCCAGGGCGCAGTGTGAGCAACGGGAAATCTCATTTTACCGGAATTCAAAAATGGACCTTTTTGTAAAGCCTAGCAACCCGAGTTCGAGTCCCCGGCACCCACGTGAAGCCAGATGCGGTGGCGCATACATCTGGAGTTCACTTGCAGTGTCGCATACCTTTAATCCCAGCACTTGAGAGGCTGAGGTGGGAGGATCACTGTGAGTTCTAGGCCAGCCCGAGACTAATTCCAGGTCAAACTGGGCTACATAGCAGAACCCTACCTTTGGGGGGGGGGGCAATAAAAAAATGTACTTCTGTGTTACTATTCATGTAACACATATTTAATGAGCTCCTTTTCTGTCTCAGGTGCTGGGGCTGAACATGGGATAAAAATCTGCTCTTGTGAACTTACAAGTAGAGGAATACAGAGAAATCCAGGTGGAAAACTGTATGTATCTGAAAACTGGAGTCCAGGGGAGGGGAGAGCGAGGGCAGAGTGGAGTTTCTTTGGCATGCAGGTTGCTCGGGGAAGGCTGCTTGTGTGCTGGCATGAGAGGAAGGCTAAGATCGAGCCGGGGCTGTGCCCATGCAAGTATCTGGGGGGACGCGCTTTCTAGGAAGAGAGAGGCTGCCAGGCCAGAGTGAAGGGCACTAGAGGCCTTGCCTGTAGGCCTTAAAGTTTCTAGGAGGTTCCGGGGTAGATCTGAGCACATGCTGACTTGAATGAAACTCAGCCCTTCCGGAGGGGGTGGGAGGGGTGAAGGCGGGCCGGGGGCGGGGGTGGGGGGGAACCAGGGCGCTCACAGGCCGCTCCGGGGCAGATTTAGCAGGTCTACCAGGTCTCTGAGTGTTCAGCTTTCTCAGCTGTCAGTCAAGCCGTGGAGCTCGGGCTTTCCTGATCCCTCTGATCCCCGGCCCCCTCTAGCTGCCTGGAGATGTCAGTCTGCGGGCCCTGCGCTTGGGAAGGGAAGAGCGCTCAATTCCTACCGCGTCGGGTCATGGGGTGGTGGTGGTGGTGGTGGGGTACCTGGGCTGCGGCAATCGGACCTCCGCTGGACCCCGCTGGACCGCACTCCGGACGCTGCTGGACCCCGCTGGACCGCACTCCGGACGCTGCTGGACCCCGCTGGACCGCGCTCCGGACGCTGCTGGACCCCGCTGGACCGCGCTCCGGACGCGGATGAACCGCTCTGCACCGCGCTGCAGCTCCCGCCCCGACCGCCGGTCCGCTCTCAGTTTCGTTTTCCCGGGACTACTCCTTCCTTGCCGCTTTCGCGCGCACCAGCTGACACGCCTCAGCCAGGGATCCCGCGCCTCTGAGGAGGAAGAGGAGGAGGGAGAGGAGGAGGGGGAGGAGGAGGGGGAGGAGGAGGGGGAGGAGGAGGGGGAGGAGGAGGGGGAGGAGGAGGGGGAGGAGGAGGAGGAAGAGGAGGAGGGGGAGGAAGAGGAAGAGGAAGAGGGGGAGGAGGAGGAGGACCCCGCGCCCCTGAGGAGGAGGAGGAGGTCCTCGCACCTCTGAGGAGGAGGAGGAGGGGGAGGAGGAGGGGGAGGAGGAGGAGGAGGGGAGGAGGAGGGGGAGGAGGAGGAGGAAGAGGAGGAGGGGGAGGAGGAGGAGGAAGAGGAGGAGGGGGAGGAGGAGGAGGACCCCGCGCCCCTGAGGAGGAGGAGGAGGTCCTCGCACCTCTGAGGAGGAGGAGGACCCCACACCCCTGAGGAGAAGGAAGTCCTCGCGTCCCTGAGGAGGAGGAGAAGGGCCATGTGCCCCTGAGGTGGAGGAGGAGAAGGAGGTCTTTGCACAACTGAGGAGGAGGATATGAATGACCACATACCCCTCAGGAGGACGAGGAGGAGGAGGTGATCCTTGCGCCCCTGAGGAGGAGGAGGAGGAGAAGGACCGCGCTCCCCTCAGGATGATGAGGAGGAGAAGGACCTCATGACCCTGAAGAGGAGGAGGAAAAGGAGCTGAAGGAGGAGGGGGGGGGGGGAGAAGGAGGAGGTAAAGGAGGAGGAGGGCCCTGGCCCCTGAGGAGGAGAATGACCTGAAGCCCCTCAAGAGGAGGAGGAGGAGGAGGAGGAGGAGGAGGAGGAGGAGAGGACCTCACGCCCCTAAGGAGGTGGCGGAGGAGGAGGAGGACCTCGTGCCCTTGAGGAGGAGGAGGAGGTGCCTGTGCACCTGAGAGGAGGAGTAGTAGGAGGAGGATCCCGGTCCCCTATGGAGGGAGGAGGAGGTGCTTGCACACCTGAGGAGGAGGAGGAGAAGGAACTCTCGTCCCTCAGGAGGAGGAAGACGAGGAGCACCCTCCTCCTCCTTCCTGAGGAGGAGGAGGAGATCCTGGCGCCCCTCAGGAGGAGGAGGAGGAAGAAGAAGGAGGAGGAGGAGGAGAAGGACCTGAAGCCCCTCAGGAGGAGGAGGAGGAGGAGGAAAAGGAGGAGGAGGACGTCCTGGTGCCCCTGAGGAGGAGGAGGAGGAGGAAGAAGAGGACAAGGAGCATAAGGACCTTGTGCTGTAAGGAGGAGGAGGACCCCGTGCCCCTGAGGAGGTGGAGAACAAGAAGGAGGAGAAGGACTTTCCACACCTCAATAGTAGTAGTAGTAGTAGGAGGAGGAGGCCCTCGCACCCCTGAGGAAGAGGAGGAGAAGGACCTTGCGTACCTCAGGGGGAGAATGAGGAGGAGGAGGAGGTCCTCATGCCCAGAGAAGGAGGAAGAGGAGGAGGACCAGTGCACCTGAGGAGGAGGAGGATCCCGCGCCCCTGAGGAGGAGGAGGAGGTCCTCACACACCTGAGGAGGAGGAGGACCTTGCACACCTCAGGAGGTGGAAGAGGAGGAGGTCCTGACGACCCTGAGGAGGAGGAGAAGGACCATGCTCCCCTGAGGAGGAGGAGGGCGAGTAGGAGGAGGTCTTCGCACCCTTGAGGAGGAGGAAGAGGAGGATCTCGCACACCTGAGGAGGAGGACGAGAAGAACCTCGAATCCCTCAGGAGGAGGAGGTCCTTGCACCCCTGAGGAGGAGGAGGAGGAGGAGAAGGACCTCGTGCCACTGAGGAGGAGGAGGAGGAGAAGGAGGAGCCTGACCCTTGAGGAGGAAGAGGAGAAGTGGGAGTTCTTTGTGACCCAGAGGAGGAGGAGGAAAGGACCTCGCACCCCTGAGGAGGAGAGGAAAAGAAAAGGACCTCTCACCCCCCCCCCCAGGAGGAGGAAGAGAACCTCACGCACATGAGGAGGAGGAGGAGAGAAGGACCTCACACCTCTCCAGAGGAGGAGGCCCTCACAGCCCTGAGGATGACGAGGAGGTCCTCGCAACCCAGAGGTGGAGGAAGAGGAGGAAGAGAAGGACCCCGCGCACCTACGGAGAGAGGAGGAGGAGCTGCTCGCTCACCTGAGGAGGAGGAGGAGGAGGCAGAGGTCCTGGGGCCCCTGAGGAGGTGGAGAAGGACATCGCACCCCTCAGGAGGAAGAGGAAGTCCTCGTGCCCCAGAGGTGGAGGAGGAGGACCCCGCGCACGTCCGGAGGGAGGAGGAGGTGCTTACACACCTGAGGAGGAGGAGGTGGAGAAGGACATCGGACCCCTCAGGAAGAGGACGAGGTCCTCGCGCTCCTGAGGAGGAGGAGGAGGTGGAGAAAACCTCGCACCCCTCGGGAGGAGGAGGTATCTTCGCACCCTTGAGAAGGAGGAGGAGCAGGAGGAGGAGGTCCTCGCGCCCTTGAGGAGGAGTAGGAGCAAAAGACCTCACTCCCCTGAGGAGGAGGTTGGAGGATCTTGTACCATGAGCAGGAGGAGGAGAAGGAAGAGGAGGAAAAGGAGGAGGAGGACCCTGGCCCCTGAGGAGGAGGAGGAGATGCAGGAGTTCCTTACACACCAGAGGAGAAGGAGGAGGAGGAGAAAAGGATCTCACAACCCTGAGGAGGAGGAGGTGGTGGTGGAGGAGGAGGAGGACCTCGTGCCCCTGAGGAGGAGGAGGAAAAAGAAAAGGACCTCTTGGCCATCAGGAGGAGGAGGAGAATCTCGTGCCCATGAGGAGGAGGAGGAGACCCTTGTGCCCCTGAGGAGGAGGAGGAGGTGGAGATGGACATCGCACCTCTCAGGAGGAGGAGGAGGAGGAGGAGGTCCTTGCACCCTTGAGGAGGATGAGGAGGAAAGGGCTTCACTCCCCTGAGGAGGAGGAGGAGGTTGTCTCCCTCCTAAGGAGAAGGAGGAGGAGGTCCTCACACCCCTGAGGAGGAGGAGGAGAAGCAGGAGGAGGAGGTCTTCGTGCCCTTGAGGAGGAGGAGGAAAGGGCCTCACTCCCCTGAGGAGGAGGAGGATTAGGAGGATGATCTCGCGCCCTGAGCAGGAGGAGGAGAAGGAAGAGAAGGAGGAGGAGGAGGTCCTCTTGCCCCTGATGATGATGATGAGGAGGAGGAATAGGACCCCGCGACCCTGAGGAGGAGGAGGTCCTTGCGCCCCAGAGGAGGAGGACGAAATGGAAAAGGACCTCTAGGCCATCAGGAGGAGGAGGAGAACCTCGTGCCCCTGAGTAGGAGGAGGAGGAGAAGAAGGAGGAGGACCCCAAAACCCTGAGGAAGTGGAGAAGGACATCACACCCCTCTGGAGGAGGAGGAGGTCCTCAAACCCTTGAGGAGGAAGAGGTGGAAAGGGCCTCACTCCCCTGTGGAGGAGGAGGAGGTCCTCGCACACCTGAGGAGGAGGAGGAGGTGAAGAAGGACCTCGCACCCCTGAGGAGGAGGTGGTGTCTTAGCGCCCTTGAAGAGGAGGAGGAGGAGAAGGGCCTTGCTCCCCTGAGAAGGAGGAGGAGGAGCAGGAGGAGGAGGTCCTCACACCCTTGAGGAGGAGGAGGAGAAAAGGGCCTCACTACCCTAAGGAGGAGGAGGAGGAAGAGGAGGATTAGGAGGATGATCTTGCACCCTGAGAGGAGGAGGAGATGGAAGAGGAGAAGGAGGAGGAGGAGGTCCTCGTTCTCCTGAAGAGGAGGAGGAGGAGGAAGAAGAAAAGGAGGAGGAGGACCTAGGCCCCTGTGGAAAAGGAAGAGGAGGAGAAAGAGGAGGAGGAGGACCCTGGCCCCTGAGGAGGAGGAGACGTAGGAGTTCCTTGCACCCCAGAGGAGAAGGAGGAGGAGGAGGAGGAGGAGGAAGACCTCGTGCCCCAGAGGAGGAGGAGGAAAAAGAGAAGGACTTCTCGGCCATCAGGAGGAGGAGGAGAACCTCGTGCCCATGAGGAGGAGGAGAAGGATCTCACGTCCCTCAGGAGGAGGCGGATCACCCTGCACCCCTGAGGAGGAGGAGCAGGAGGAGGAGGCCAATGCGCCCCTGAGGAGGAGAAGGAGGAGGTCCTCATGCCCCTGAGGAGGAGGAGGAAAAGTGCCACACGCCCCTGAGGAGGAGGAGAAGGATCTTGCATCCCTCAGGAGGAGCAGGTGGGGGAGGAGGTCCTCGTGCCCCTGAGGTGTAGGAGGAGAAGGACCTCGTGCCCCTAAGGAGGAGGAGGAGGAGGTCCAGGCGCCCCTTAGGAGGAGGAGGAGGAAAAGGAACTCATGCACCTATGGAGAAGGAGGAAGAGGACCACGCACCCCTGAGGAGGAGGCGGTGGAGGAGGACACCGGTCCCTGAAGAGGAGGAGGAGGAGGAGGAAAAGGAAAAGGAGCTCTCACCCCTCAGGAAGAGGAGGAGAACCTTGCACCCATGAGGAGGAGGAGGAGGTTGAGAAGAAGGACCTCACCTCTCAGGAGGAGAACGAGGTCCTTGAACCCCTGAGGAGGAGGAGGAGGACGAGGAGGACTGCATGCACCTGAGGAGGAGGAGGAGGAGGAGGTCCTGGCAACCCATAGGGGGAGGAGGAGGAGGAAATGGAACTCGCACCCTCAAGAGGAGGAGGACCTCCTGCCCCTCATGAGGAGAAGGGGGACCTCCCACCCCTCAGAAGGAGGAGGAGGAGGTGAAGGAGGTAAAGAACCTTGCGCCCCTCAGGAGGAGGAGGACCCTACACCCCTGAGGAGGAGGAGGGGAGGACCTGACCCCCCTAAGGAGGAGGAGGAGGTCCTGGTGCCCCTTAGGAGGAGGAGAAGGAAAAGGAACTCACGCAGCTAGGGAGAAGGAGGAACTCCTTGTGCCCCTGAGGAGGAGGAGGAGGAGTTCCTCGTGACCTGAGGTGGAGGAGGAGGACCTAGCGCCTCTGAGGAGGAGGAGGTACTTGAACCCCAGAGGAGAAGGAGGAGAAGGACCTCGGCCCCTTAGGAGGAGGAGGAGGAGCACCCCACGCCCCTGAGGAAGAGTATGAGGAGGTGGATGTTGGAGGAGGAGGAGCAAGAGGAGGAGGACCCCATGCCCCAGAGGAGGAGGAGGATGTTATTGTGCTCCTCAGGAGGAGCAGGAGCAGGTCCTCGCACCTCTGAGGAGGAGGAGGAGGAGGAGGTCAGACAAGGATGAGGAGGAGCGTGAGGAGGAAGACCCTGCACCCCCTGAGGAACAGGAGGAGGAACTTCTTGAGCCTCTCAGGAAGAAAAGGATGTGGAGCAGGTCTTTGCACCTCTGAGGAGGAGAAGGAGCAGGTAGGGGGCCCTGCACCCCTGAGGAGGAGGAGGAGAAGCACTACTCTCCCCTGTGGAGGAGGAGGAGAAGGAGAAGGATCTCGCGCCCCTCAGGAGGAAGAGGTGTGGGAGGAGGACCCTACGCCCCTAAGCAGGGAGGAGGAGAAGAACCTTGGGCCTCTCAGGAGGAGGAGGTGGAGGAGCACCCCACGCCCCTGAGGAGGAGGAGGAGGATCCCGGCCCCTGAGGAGGAGGAGGAGGATAAGGAGGAGGAGGTGGGAGGAGGAGGAGGTAGGAGGAGGGGGAGCAGGAGGAGAGGACCCTACGCCCCTAGGGAGGAGGCGGAGGTCCTCGCATCCCTGAGGAGGAGGAGGAGAGGTCCTGGTGCCCCTTAGGAGGAGGAGGATGAAAAGGAACTTGTGCAGCTAGGGAGGAGGAGGAAGTCCTTGCACCCTGAGGAGGAGGAGGAGGAGAAGGACCTCGGCCCCTCAGGAGGAGGCAGAGGAGCACCCCACTCCCCTGAGGGGGATGAGGAGGAGGATGTTGGAGGAGGAGGAGGACCCCGCGCCCCAGAGGAGGAGGAGGATGTTATCACACCCCTCAGGAGGAGGAGGAGCAGGTCCTCGCACCTCTGAGGAGGAGAAGGACAGGAGGAGGAGGACTATGTGCCCCTGAGGAGGAGTAGAAGGAGGAGGTCCCCGGCCCCTGAGGAGAGGAGGAGGAGGTCCTTGCGCCCCAGAGGAGAAGGAGGAGGAGAAGAAGGACCTTGCACCCCTGAAGAGGAGGTGGAGGAGGAGGACTTCGCGCCCCTGAGGAGGAGGAAAAGGATCTGGGCATGGTGGTACATGCCTTTAATCCCAACACTCAGGAGGCAGAGATAGGAGGATCACCATGAGTTTGAGGCCACTCTGGTTACATAGTAAGTTCCAGGTCAGCCTGGGCTAGAGTGAGACCCTAGCTTGAATTCCCCCCCCCCCAATTTAAAAAAATATTTTTAAAAAGAAAGAAAAGCATGAGAAACTCATATGATCCAAGAACACACAGTTTTATGACTGCCCCAGCAGATCTCCATGTTTCACATAGTGTCTGATCTATCATTATAAAAGTCAGGTACAAGGCTGGAAAGATAGCTTAGTGGTTAAGATGCTTGCCTGCGAAGCCTAAAGACCCAGGTTTGAGTCCCCAGAACTCAAGATGCACAAGGTGGCGCATGCTTCTGGAGTTCGTTTGCAATGGCTAGAGGCCCTAGCACACCCATTCTTTCTCTATTTGACCCCGCCCCCAGCTAGATTAAACAAACAAAATAAATAAATAAAATATTTTAAATTTTTTTTGTTATTTTTATTTATTTATTTGAGAGCGACAGACAGAGAGAGAGGCACATAGAGAGAGGGAGAGAGAATGGGCACACCAGGGCCTCCAGTCACTGCAAATGAACTCCAGACGCATGCGCCCCCTTGTGCATCTGGCTAATGTGGGTCCTGGGGAGTCGAGCCTCGAACCGGGGTCCTTAGGCTTCACAGGCAAGCGCTTAACCGCTAAGCCATCTCTCCAGTCCGAAAGAAAATATTTTTTAAAGTAAAAACAAAAAAAGGCAGGTGCAGAGTCTGATGCCACACATTGCAAAATTACAGCGTAAGGAGTTGGAGAGATGGCTTAGCAGTTAAGGCACTTGCCAGCAAAGTCAAAGGACCCAGGTTCACTTCCCCAGTACTCATGTAAAGCCAGATGCATGGCAACAGGAATTTGAGCATTGCATCTGCAGTCTGGAAGCAGAGAGAGAGACAGAGAGGTTATCACCCTTATTTAGAATCACCTTGGGTGGTTCTAGATCCTGTCAACTTGACAATATTACCCATGATAACCAGGAAGTAGAATCTCGCTTTGGGACCAAAGGTCAAACACACCCAGTCATAGCATTTTTGAAATTGCTATAAGATGTTCATCCTTCTCTTGGCTTTTGTGTGCTTTTTAAATTAAACAATATGTCGGATGCACAGAAAGTGTGGAGGATGATATGTGAACAAGCAAGCCCACTACCAGGCTTTATTTTCTAGCATTAGCAGGTTATTAATGTCTCTCAGCAGCATTTGATTTGTAGATCACTCTCCCTTCTCAGAACATTTCCTTCATTTGGTTGCCAGTGTTGGGCACACTCTCCTGTTGCTATGGTCCACTTTATGTTGTCCACCCTCTGCTCAAGCCATCATTTTCCTCTGCCATCATGGAGCTTCCTCTTGAGTCTTTAAGCCAAAATAAATCCTTTTTTCCCAAAAGCTGTTCCCAGTCGGGTGATTTCTACCAGCAATGCGAACCTGACTGCGACACTCACCTTGCACAAAAATCAACTTTAAATGGATCAAAGACCTTAATGTAAGACCTAGAACTCTAAAACTGCCAGAAGACAAGGTTAGGAAAACTGTCTGAGATATAAGCATAGGTAAGGTCTTTTTGAATAGGAACCTGTTCACTCAGGAAATAAGGCTAACAATGAACAAATGGTATGTTGTGAAATTAAAACACACACACACACACACACACACACACACACACACACACACACCCTGTACAGCAAAGAAAACTGTTTTTGGAGAAAAGCGGTCTGTAGAATGAGAGGAAATCTTTATCAGCTATGTATCTAATAGAGGATTAATACTTAGACTATACAAAAAAACTCAAAAAGCTAAAAATTCAGAAAATAAGTGGCCCAGTGAAAAATATGGGTTATGAAGAGTGATGGTAAGAGACTATGATCAAAATATATTATGTACATATATAAAAATTATCAACAAAAAATTTAAAATGGGTTAAGGGACAATAGAATTCTCAAAAGAAGAAATACGAATGGTCAATAAATCTCTCTCTTTTTTTTAAGTGTGTCAGAGCTGGAAAGATTGCTAAGCAGTTAAAAAGCAGTTGTTTACACAGCCAGACGGCCAGGTTTGATTCCCAGCACCCATGTAAAGCTAGATGTATCAAGTGGTGCATGTGTCTGGAGTTTGTTTGCAGTGGCAAGAGGTCCTAGCATGCCCCTCCCCGCCCCTTGCAAATAAATAAATACAATCATTTTTTTTGAAGTGTTCTACACCTTAGCCACCAAGAAAATGCATATCAAAACTACCTTGAGATTGCATTTCACCCTTATCAGAATGGCTATCATCAAAAAGCAAAGAACAGGGCTGGAGAGATGGTTTAGTGGTTAAGGCACTTGCCTGCGCAGCCTAAGGACCCATGTTTGACTCCCCAGATCCCATGTAAGCCATATGTACAAGGTGACGCATGCACAAGGTCGTGCATGTGCACAAGGTGGCACACACATCTGGAGTTCGAATGCAGTGGCTGGAGGCCCTGGCATGTCCATTCACTCTCTCCCTCTCTTTCTCATAAAAAAGTAAAAAAAAAAATAAAAAATGCTGGTGAAGGTGTAGAGAAAGGGAAACCTTCAAACATTGTTTGTGAGAGAGCAAACTGTGCATCCACCAAACTGGTACACTGTGGAGGTGTTTCAGGAAGCTAAAAATAAAAGTACCATATGACCTAACTATATCACTCCTGGGCAGATGCCCGAAGGGCTGTATATCCTACAGAAGAAAGTACTTGCACACCCATCCATATTCATTGTGGCTCCATTCACAATAGCTAGGAAACAAAATCTGCCTAGATATCCATTGATTGATGAATGGATAACAAAAGTATGGTACAGGCCGGGCGTGGTGGTGCACGCCTTTAATCCCAGCACTCGGGAGGCAGAAGTAGGAAGATCACCGTGAGTTCAAGGCCACCCTGAGACTACATAGTGAATTCCAGGTCAGCCTGAGCTAGAGTGAGGCCCTACCTCGAAAAAGAAAACAAAAAAATAATAATTAATAAATAAATAAAGTGTGGTACATATACACAATGATATTTTATTAATTTAAACAAAAATTAAATTACAGCCAGGTGTGGTGTCCCATGCCTTTAATCCCAGCACTTGGGAAGCAAAGGTAAGAGGTCACTGTGAGTTTGAGGACAGCCTGGGTTACAGTGAGACTGTACCTCAAAAACAAATTACAAAATTTGCAGGAAAATGGATGAAACTGGAAAATATTACACGGAAATAATCAAGCCTTAAACAGTCAATATTGTCTCGTATGTGGATCCTAGTTTCTAACTTTTGTATATGTACATTTATGTGGCAGTGACTGTGTGTAGATCTCAGGAAACTTGCGGGGGGACAAGTATTGTTTAGCTTTTATATATCTATACTTACATGGTAGTGACTGTGCATAGATCTCAGAGGCCTATGAGAGGGAGCATAAAGAGACTTTAAGGAGAGAGGGCCAGAAAACGCATGTAATGAGAGAGTGAAAATGGAAGTAGGAAGGTTTGAACAGGGAGTAGAGGCAGAGAAATGGGGGAGGGATGGGGCCCAAGGAGTGTCGACCAAAAACTAAGAAACAGGAAAAATACAAGGAACTTGGTAAGGGGGCTGAATAGTAGTATCCTGAATGGGTGGATAAAGCTACCCAGAAGGCATAGATTATTAAGTTAAAATCCCAGTGGGCTATTTATGAGTTGCTGTTCAGGGTGGCCCTGAGTCCCCACAAAACAATACAGGCCATTGTCACTGCTCTTGGTTGCCCACCAGAATTAGATGGTGAGACCCCCCCCATTGCTGACGACACAACATGCCCTGGTTGCAAGACATAGGGAAATGAACTTGGAACCAGGTTGGATGTTTCCTCCCTGCTATCTAACTAACCCTCATGGTTCTAGAAGGTGCTATGCATGGTGCTAGGGGAGAAAAATAAGCAACGGTCTTACTCAGATCTAGACTCTGGGTACAACACTACTAGTTGACTAGGCAAAATGTGCCAACTGGTACAATAGTCGTGGCAAGTCTGTTAGAGGAATAAGCAACTGATTTCTTTTTTTTTTTTAATTTATTTTATTTATTTGTAAGCACATAGAGAGAGAGAGACAGAGAGAGAGAGACAGACAGACAGAGAATGGGCGCGCCAGGGCCTCCAGCCACTGCAAACGAACTCCAGACGCGTGCGCCCCCTTGTGCATCCGGCTAACGAGGGTCCTGGGGAATCGAGCCCCGAACCGGGGTCCTTTGGCTTCACAGGCAAACGCTTAACCGCTAAGCCATCTCTCCAGCCCTAAGCAACTGATTTCTGACTGGACCTGAGACCTGCTCCACTGGAGGGAATCCATGTCTAGTACTAAAACCCAGTCAAAGGCCTGCAGCTGGGTGGTCATAGGCCCTAGCAGGGAAGCTACTGCTACTGCTTGCCTAAATGGACAGGATGTGATCCTCAAAATGCTTCCTAATTAACCGTGTTCAGGCCTACAGATTAGTGATGCTGCCAGCTTCAGTCAGAGAAGCTTCTTTCTGCAGTGGGTGGTGGTATCTGCACAGACTCATAACTGGCCAAAGTCCTAATAATGAGTGACTGTTGAATTCTCTGCCATAAATGGGACATTTATATCACCCCTCTAGGGCTCAAGGAATATTGCAGAAGGGGCAGATGTAATGTGAGAGCTGGAGAAAGGCGGGGGGTGGCTGTTCCACTCTATTTTTTTTTCTTCCCACTAAGGAAATGGGAAATATTTTAGTTTGTTTTATTTAGTGTGTGTGTGTGAGAGAGAGAGAGAGAGAGAGAATGGGTATACCAGGACCTCTAGCCACTACAAACAAACTCGAGATCCATGCACCCCTTGTGCATCTGGCTTATGTAGGTATTGGGGAATTGAACTTGGGTCTACAGGCTTTGCAGGGACTCACTCTAGCCCAGGCTGACCTGGAATCACTATGTAGTCTCAGGGTGGCCTCGAACTCACGGCGATCCTCCTACCTCTGCCTCCCGAGTGCTGGGATTAAAGGTGTGCGCCACCACGACCGGCTAGTGTTCCATTTCTTCAAAAGGAGGGCAAAGTGTAATTTGTGCTTAAAACCTTTAAATGTTATCATCATGGAATTTGTACTATTTGGAGTTAGATGGTACTTGATTTTCATTGCTTGACTACTTGATTGAACTATTATTAATTTCTCACGTCTAGTTATTCCAAGGGAGCATATGTAGGCCAGCTGACTTAGCTGGAATCAAGCCAGGCAATATGAGTCATAATTCAGCTTCGTTCCAACAGAAGTGCCTGCTAAGCATGCTCTGAACTTTTCATCCATTTCCTGGTTCTGAGTTTCAGTAAACAAATTTTTCCAATCACCAATTTCACCTACAACAGATAAAGTACAATAGACCCAGATATCTGTTATAATATGTCTCAATGTTACCATCCATCCTCCTCAATTTTACCTTTTTTATTTCACTTCAAAATATGAAAATGGACATAGAAAAAAACAGTCTTAAAAGTTAACAATTTTCCTTTACACCATCTCCTCAGAGAGTTGTGGCAATCACCTATATTCCCAGCACTTGGGAGGCTGAGGCAGGAGGATCATGAGTTTAAGTCAGTCTGAAGTGCATTGTGAGACTCTGTCTCAAAAAAAAAATTTAAATACCATTTGCTTGATGTTAAAATATTTTATTTCTCCCTGTAGGATATTTTGATGCTTTGGATTCAAATGTTCAGTTCCATGTTACTTAAATAGCCATTGAAATGTATGTTGCTGAGGAGGGTTTAATGACATTCATACATGATTATGAGGTATTCAGGGAGTGAAATAAGACTCAAAAGTGTTCACAAATGTCATCAGCCATACAAAACTGAATAAGGCTGTAAGAAAAGACACTAGAAAGTCACACTTCACTCTGGTGGGAGAAACTTAACAATTCTGATGAAATTTGTAAATGGTTTTGTTTATGTAAATGGTTTATTTTATGTGTCCCATATTTTTCTGTCATCTCTGAATTTTCTAGAAAGAACATTAGAAATATAAAAACCATACTTTATTGACTTTAGAATTTTTCTCATCTGAATAGTACTTGATGAGCAATACATAGAAAGATAATATTTTTCTTTCTTTTAAAGCTAGCAAAAAAAATAGGGCTAAAAATCAGTTATTCAGGAATTGGGCTGAAACTACATTTGTATTCAATTTCCCATTCACATTGGATTTTTAAATTGGGCCAATTGAGAAAGTAGAATACAGTATCACAGACAAGATTGAAGTCCTGGCTCCACTGTTGATTGGGAATGTGTAGAAAAGCAAGATCCCCAGTTTTGTCTCTTCCCGACATTAAGGCTTCTGTATCCTGTGGTAAAATTTAATCTCAACCAAGAGTTCAGCACATAAGCACCAATGTTAGCTGTTGTCACCTTGCTATTACCTAGGCTGCCTTTAGCAAAATCTAACAAAATTCTTATTTTAGCCAGGTGTGGTGGTGCACACCTTTAATCCCAGCACTCGGGAGGCAGAGGTAGGAGGATCACCATGAGTTCGAGGCCACCCTGAGACTACATAGTGAATTCCAGGTCAGCCTGGGCTACAGCGATACCCTACCTCGGGAAAAAAAAAAAAAAAAAAAAAACAAGGGCTAGAGAAGATGGCTTAGCAGTTAAGGCGCTTGCCTGCAACACCAAAGGATCCCAGTTCGATTCTCCAGGACCCACACGCCCCATGTCAGATGCACAAGGAGGCGCATGCATCTGGAGTTCGTTTGCAATGGCTGGAGGCCCTGGTGCGCCCATACTCTCTCTCTCTCTCTCTCTCCCTTTCCCTTTCTCTCTCTCAAATAAATAAACAAATATATATATTTTAAAAATCCTTAGCTCCTTTAGCTAGTACCATTTTCTTTTTCCTACCTGGAGTCTAATGCAATGGTGGAGCTCTAGCTAAGGTGGCAAACCAGAAAACAGAGGAAACTTCAGAGAAGACCAGATAGTGGGGAGCTGTCAGTTATAGCTCTGGACTGCCTATGTTCAAACTTCTTATTGAGGGAAAGAAAAAAAAAAAAAAAACAGAATGCTTTTTTTTTTTTTTTTTAAGTTATTTGGTGGGCTGGAGAGATGGTTTAGCGGTTAACGCCTTTGCCTGCAAGGCCAAAGGATCCTTGCTCGGTTCTCCAGGTCCCACGTGAGTCAGATGCACAAGGGGCACATGCATCTGGAGTTTGCTTGCACTGGCTGGATGCCCTGGTGTGCCCATTCTCTCTCTCCCTCTCTCTCTGCCTCTTTCTCTCTCAAATAAGTAAACAAATAAAATATATTTTTAAAAAAGATGGCCAAAAGAAAAACTAGAATTAAAAGTTAATAAATTCTTTTTTTAAAGAAGTTATTTGGGTAGCGTGTTATTTGCAAAGTTATCTCCTAACTGATAACATCCCAGAAACCAAAGCAAACTTACCTTTGCGGAAGAGGAAGGGGCCAATAGCGCCGTGTGTTCCCTGCGATTTTTCCCGCATTGCTCGGAAGGTGCTCTGGGCTGAGATGGTTTGAATCTGCTCCTCAGTTACAGAGAACCCAAGGAACTCGGCAATTTGTTTTATTCCAGAGGTCAGATTCTGAAAGCAATTTATTTAATTTTATTTATATTTCTTTATTTGAGAGAAGGTAAGGGGGAGAGATTGAGAATGGGAGCGCCAGGGCTTCCGGCCACTGCAAACAAATTCCACATGTGTGCGCCACCTTGGGCATCTGGCTTATGTGGGCCCTGGGGAATTGAACCTGGGTCCTTTGACTTTGCAGGCAAGTGCCTTAACCGCTAAGCCAGCTCTCCAGCCCCTGAAAACAAAATTTTTCAAAACGATAACTTTCTACAGGCATTATCCTTGGGCAAAGATGAGCTCTTAAATTAGAGTTAGTTTATTTTATTTATTGTTTAAAGAATAGTGTCATGTAAAACAGCTTGGCTTCAAAGTCGCCATGTAGAGGCCCCCAACACCTCATCACTGAAGCAGACCAAAAATGAACCCAACATGGCTCAGGGAAATTTTGCTGAAGAGGGGTCGGAAAGAATGTCAGAGCCACATGTTGGGTCATGATATGCAGAGACATTTATCTTACCCATAACTGTGGGCTAACTCCACAATGCATGACCCGTATACCTCAACAAGGAGAGGCCAACGGGAGGGTGTAGGTCACGGATGAGCCTAATAATGGTACCAAACTGACTGTATTTGCTGAATACAAAAGTAATTAATAAAAAAAAAAACAAAACAAAGTGGCCATGTAGCCAAGGCTGATCTTGAATTCTTGATCCTTCTGCCTCTGTTTCCCAAGTGCAGAGATCAGAGGTGGGCACCACAATGCCTGGCCAGAGCGGGTTTATTAAGCCTTCCTCACTAGTTCACCTTACCTTGGTTTATCTCTGTCTTTAGATTTCATACTTTCGTGTATTTGAGAAACGACTATAAGATATTCTATACTAAGGTGGGAGTGGTGGTGCATGCCTTTAATCCCAGCACTCGGGAGGCAGAGGTAGGAGGATCCCAGAGAGTTCGAGGCCACCCTGAGACTACATAGTGAATTCCAGTTCAGCCTGGGCTAGAGTGAGACCCTACCTTGAGAAACAAACAAACAAACAAAAAGATATTCTATATTATACTTTGTGGCTTCAATCTATGACCCTTGATGAACTCTATGATACTACTTAGGGTATAAATAATAGTAACATTAATTAGTAGGTTAAATTTCATCTGTAATCATATTAGTTGTATTAAGAAGCACCAGTCTAGACCAGTGGAGAAAAAGAATGCATTTGGGCTGGAGAGATGGCTTAGTGGTTAAACACTTGCCTGTGAAGCCCAAGGACCCTGGTTCGAGGCTCAATTCCCCAGGACCCACATTAGCCAGATGCACAAGGGGGTGCATGAGTTCGTTTGCAGTGGCTGGAGGTCCTGGCGCACCCATTCTCTCTCTCTCTGTTTGTCTCTCTGCCTCTTTCTCTCTGTGTCTGTCACTCTCAAATAAATAAAAATGAACAAAGTTTTTTAAAAGGAATGCATTTGCATGTCTCACTAGGATTCTCTTCTCTTCAGAATCTAATTTATTATAATTTGTCTAAATTATGGCTAATATTTAATTTACCAAAAAGTCCAATTTTTAGAATGATAAAAACTCAAGGGGCTGGAGAAATGGCTCAGCAGTTAAGGCATTTGCCTGCAAAGCCAAAGGACTCAGGTTCAACTCCCTAGGACCCAGGTAAGGCAGATGTACAAGATAGTACATGTATCTGGATGTCATTTGCAGTGGCTGGAGGCTCTGGAATGCCCATTCTCTCTCTCCCCCCCCCTTCTTTCTTTAACAAAAAGAAAAAAGAAAAAGAAACAAACTTGAGAGATTTTAGAAATTTCTTTTGCCTAACTATCCTCAGCAATGAACCCAGCACTGCCTAGCTAATAAAGATTTCTAAAGCATCTAGAAGTTTCTCCAACTATATTCTATATAACACTAATATATCTTAACATAGTTATAAATTTTTGGTGTTTGGAGAGAGGGGCTATATATATATATATCTCAAATAACTTTGGAACCTCTCAAATTAAACAAAGCTAAAATTATTTTTTGAGACAAGGTCTTGATAGGAGGCCTAGGCTGGTCTTGAACTCATGTTCCTCCTGCCTCAGCATCTAGAGTTGGTAACATTATAGGTATATGATGGCCCACATGGTGTAACATAGTTCTTATTCTTTTTTTTTTTTTTTTCTTTTCTTTGGTTTTTCGAGGTAGGGTTTCACTCTAGCACAGAGTTGACCTGAAATTCACTATTTAGTCTCAGGGTGGCCTCGAAATCATGGCAATCCTCCTACCTCTGCCTCCCAAGTGCTGAGATCAGAGGCATGTGCCAGCCGCCGGCTTACATATATTTTTTTTTCTATAGCCACCTATCAGGTCTGTAATCTACCACTGTACAATAGGAATCTTCAAAGGACCTGGCTCCATAGCATTGCAATTCCCAATTCTATTTGCATAAGGCATCTCCTCCCCACCAAAAAGAAAAGATTTATTAACATCTGGAGCAACGCTGGTTTTCTATGGAGCACAAGTTTCAGGAACATTATTCTAAACTTAGGGATAGAATAGCCTAGGATGTTCTTGGAAATGTCATATAAGTGCATCTGCATCCTGCAAACAGAAAAGGTGGGCTAAGTTACACTTGCCCTTGACAAGATTGTCCCAGGCAGTATATGACACAGGCTTTTCTTTAGTGTATTTTGTTCAGTGGGATCCGGGATTCTGGTTTCCCTCTTACATCACCAGCCATGGCTCCTCAGTCTCCTTGACTGATTCTTACACTTTCTCCCAAATTCTTTATGTGGGAGAGCTCCAGAATCCAGTCCTTGGCCATCTTTTATATTTATATCCACAGTCATATAATTTTATGGATTTAAATGCACCTATGGATCAATGGTTTCCAAATTGTATCTACAGCCCATAATACACACACACACACACACACACACACACGCACGCACACATTTTCTCTGAATTCAATATGTTTATACTAGCTGCCTTGTAGATCTCATCACTGGGATGTCTAACATAATGTGTCCAAAACCAACTCCTCATTGACCCCACAGCCCAGCTCCACCAAATGTCATCTCCTCCTCATCTGAAAGCAGTTGGGCCATCTCAGTCCATCAGGTCAATACTTTGGGGGATTTTTTTTTTCCTACTTCTTGCTTTCTCCCATTGCCTTATCCTCCATCCAACCCAGGAGCAAACCTGCCTGGCCCGTTCCAGAATTCAACCCCTTCTCATCACCCATGCATGGGGCACATGCATCTGCACATATATATGAATACACCACACATCACACACACCATATCTACCACACCAGATACGTACTCAACACACACATGGACACATGCAAAAAAAAAAAAAAGTGTTAACTGGAAAAATCAATTCGCAACCAAACGCCTCTTCAGTCAAAGCAACTGAACCTATTAACTTGTTCGCTCCATTACTAATGTGGACTATCCATCACAGAAGAAAGCAGCTCCCATTGCAGTCATTAAGGATTATTTCAGTTCTGTGAAGCAAGCAACCTAAGCATTCAGGCATGGTTGGGGTTTTTGGCACTGCATTACATATCTGAAATTTTTAAAAACTTGAATCAGTATTTTTTCATACAGCCAAAAATTATAAGCATGTACTCTACGTTGTAGTTTATAACAAATCTTGCCTTCAAATATCCATAATTATAATCTCACCTCTTTCAGGTCTTCATATAATATGAACTTAATGTTTTCATCATCAAGATGTTTGTTCCAATTAATTGCAAAATCAAAATAGCTTCCCCAAGAAACTAAAAAACATGGGGAAATTTTTTTGTAAGTAATTTAACAGAACTCAGGAAAAAGGTAGATGGTTAATTTATGCCCTAAAATAGAAACCATACACATGGTATATGCTCAAACAAAATATGCTTATTAATCTCAAATTATAAATTATAATCCTCAAAGAGGTGGCAAAACTTCTTCCATTGTCCAACTTCCATTCATTTTCTTATCTCTTAAAGAATTTTTAAAATTCACTTACAAGCAGAAAGAGAGAGAGAGAGAGAAAGAGAGAGAGAGAGAGAATGGGCACCACAGCAAATGAACTCCACATGCATGTGCCACTTTGTGCACCTGGATTTAGGTTGATATTGGGAAATTGAAGCTGGGCCAGCAGGCTTTGCAAGCCGGCACCTTTAACAGCCGAGACATCTCCCCAGCCTTCACTTTCTTATCATGTTGACCATTTTCTCTAAATAATACAACTGAGCAAGTTGTAAAAACTCATTTCAGCAAAGCCATAAGACATTCATGAAAATGGGGAAATAAAATAATTCAGAAATAGTGCATGATATGTGAAAACTGACAGATAATTTCAGAAAGAAAGAAATAATGAGGAAGACATGAGGTCAAAATTGATTTCTTAGGCCGGGTGTGGTGGCGCACGTCTTTAATACCAGCACGTGGGAGGCAGAGGTAGGAGGATCACCGTGAGTTTGAGGCCACCCTGAGACTCCATAGTGAATTCCAGGTCAGTCTGGGCTAGACTACCTTGAAAAACAAAAAATAAAAAATAAAAAAATTATCACTGTGTAATTCAGTGACTTCAGGAAAAATAATTAGAAGTACTTTTTAAAATTTTTATTTATTTATTTGCATGCAGAAATAGATAGGAGAGAGATAGACAGAGAAAATGGGTGCTCCAGGGGCTCCACTCACTGTAAAGGACTCTAGATGTATGCTCCACTTTGTGCATCTGGCTCTATGTGAGTACTAGGTAATTGAACCCAAGTTGTTAGGCTTTGCAAGCAAGTGCTTTTAACGACTGAATCATCTCTCCAACCCAGAAGTACTTAAAAAAAATTTTTTTTGTTCATTTTTATTTATTTATTTCAGAGGGACAGACAAAGAAAGAGGCAGGTAGAGAGAGAGAGAGAGAGTGAGAGAGAATGGGCGCGCCAGGGCCTCCAGCCACTGCAAACCAACTCCAGACGCGTGCGCCCCCTTGTGCATCTGGCTAACATGGGACCTGGGGAATCAAGCCTCGAACCGGGGTCCTTAGGCTTCACAGGCAAGCACTTAACTGCTAAGCCATTTCTCCAGCCCCAGAAGTACTTTTCTACATGACTATTTAAGGCTTTTTGGTCCCACATCTGTTCTATGGCCACTCAGTATTCATAATGAACAAATGAATTGTCCAGATTACTTTTGCAACCAGTAGCGCATTTTTAGAATTGTTTGATGCTTGAAGCTAGTGTGCTATAGGACTCATTTAAATGTAACTCTTTGGTTCCCAGATCTGCCTAAATCTTACTTCTGTCTTTACCCTAAAACACATTTAAATGTTCATATTTACACGGTCATCTGTAGAAGTAAGAATAATTAATTCTTACATGTTAAGCCATACCTTGTCCGTGCATGAACTGTCTGAAGAATTCATCCCAAGAGGCGTAGCTCGGAATACTTGGGACGTCATTGTGAAAATGGAAAAAAGATACAGCTGTATCCTTAGGGTTTCGAAATATCACCAGTATCTAGGCAGCAAAACTGAAATTAGTTTACTTATACCTGAATATTAGACATTTAAAAAGTGGAAGGTCATCAGTGTCATTTTGTCCACTTGCATGTTACATTATTGCGACGAGAGAGAGAGAGAGAGCAAGAATGACAGGTGAGGAAGTATGGAGAAAGGAAGAAGAGAGAGGGGGGAAGATTGAAACCGTAGCGAACTTGCTAGTGATGAGCTGAGAGTTCAAAGAGGCATGTGGAGATGATGCCAACAAGCAAGTTCATGGCATAGTCGTCACTAGTATTTGAAAGGTCAGACTCCAAAATAAAACGGACACGGAGCTCGCGTCTGCCCTGCGTGAGACCTTGGGTTTGAGCTCCAGCGTCACCGTAACACAGAGCTAAAGCACAAAACAAACAGAGAGAGAGAGAAAAGAATACCCAGTACCCATACATAGAAATGCCAAATTCAAATACATGTACAAGGGGACACTCACCTTGGCTTTCTTCTGGAGGATGGACCCCGGTAATTTGTCATGATGGAGGTGAGTTGTCAAAATCCTGGGTGATGGAAGCTGTTCCAGTCTCTTTAAAATATATATATATATATATATATATATATATATATATATATATATATATATATATGGCTGGAGAGATGGCTTAGCGGTTAAGCACTTGCCTGTGAAGCCTAAGGACCCCAGTTCGGGGCTCGATTCCCCAGGACCCATGTAAGCCAGATGCACAAGGGGGTGCATGCATCTGGAGTTTGTTTGCAGTGTTGGAGGCCCTGGCACTCCCATTCTCTCTCTCTCTCTCCCTTTCTCTCTGTGTCTGTCGCTCTCAAATGAATAAATAAATAAATGAACAAAAAAATTTAAACATATATATATGCAAAATTAGGCGAGCGTGTGCATGCGCGTGCGTGTTCAGTCATCTCTGAGTGTGGTCTAAGTGGTAGCTGCCAGAACTGCTACCCCTACTTCTTTTTCTGCTCCTCCACCAGTTTTGCTTAATGACGAATGAAAAAATCATAAATCACTAAAATTTCATCTCCACTTCTCTTGTTGGATCCTGCTTATCATTTCCAGTCTTTTTGTCATTAAAAACAAATGTGGGGTCTGGAGAGATGGCTTAGCGGTTAAGGAGCTTGCCTTTGAAGCCTAAGGACCCATGTTCAACTCTCCAGATCCCACATAAGCCAGATGCACAAGGTGACACAAGTGTGCAAGGTCACATGTGCGTACAAGGTGGTGCACGCATCTGGAGTTGGAGTGCAGTGGCTGGAGGCCCTGGTGTGCCAATTACCTTTCTCTCTCTCTCTTGTTCTCTCTCATAAAAATATTTTTTTAAAGTGGGTTTTAAAATCTTTTATCACAATCATATTACATTCCTTGAAATTTTTTTGAAAAATAAAAAATATTTCATTTTTATTTATTTATTTTAGAGAGAGAGAAAAAATAGGCAGAGAGAGAATGGGCGCACCAGGGCCACTAGCCACTGCAAACGAACTCCAGATGCATGCGCCCCCTTGTGCATCTGGCTTACGTGGGTCCTGGGGAATTGAACCTGGGTTCTTTGGCTTTGCAGGCAAGCGCCTTAACTGCTAAGCCATCTCTCTAGTCCTCACATGCTTTTTCTTTGGAACAATTCATACTCTGTGAACTTTACCATTTCACTTTTTTGGCTCTCTTCTGTATTCAAGGTCTTTAACAGAAATATTCAAGTCCACAGTTCCTGTGAATCCATTTTTAACATCTGCGTCTATTTTTTGGTGTGTGGTGTGTGTGGTGTGTGTGTGTGTGCTATTGTATGCACACGTGTGTATGCAGAAGCACATGCCCCATTCACACATGTGCAGAGGAGGACGCTGGGTGTACTCTGTCACTCTTCTGCCTCGTTTACTTGAGACAGTGAACCTGGAGCTTGCCGTGGTTTTGGTTGGCCTGGCTGATGACTGAGCCCCAGCTACTGTGCCATCTCTGCCCCACTCGGTGCTGGCATTGCAGGCATGCTTGGGCACTCCCGCTTTTTACGAGGGTGTTGGGAATGGAGCTCAAGTCCTCAGGCTTGTGCAAGTGATCATACCCACTAAGCCATCTCCCCAACCTTATGTCTATTTTTTCCCACTAAAGTACTATGCAATCACGTATCCTACAGTAATCTGAAAAGTTTGCAGTCACTTGAAGATCTGAGAAGCGTTTTGTGAAATTATTGTTACCATTATTATTATTATTTTTTGGTTTTTCAAGGTAGGGTCTCACTCTAGCCCAGGCTGGCCTGGAATTCACTATGTAGTCTCAGGGTGGCCTTGAACTCACGACAATCCTCCTACCTCTGCCTCCCAACTGCTGGGATTAAAGGCATGCGCCACCATGCCCAGCTGTGAAATTATTTTTTTAAAACATAATTTGAAGCCATGTCTTAGTGGTTAAGGCACTTACCCGCAAACCCTAAGGACCCAGGTTCAATTCTCCAGTACCCATGTAAAGCCACATGCAACTGGCGGCACATGTGTCTGAACTTTGTTTGCAGTGACTAGAGACCCTGGTACACACTCACTTTCTCTCTCTCAAATAAATAAAGAAACAAAATATTAAAAATTATTTATTTTCATGTGTGTATGGATATACTAGGGTCTATTGCTACTGCCAGGCAAACAACTACCAGATGCTTGTGCCACTTTTTGTGTCTGACTTTATGTAAGTGCTGGGGAATTGAGCCAAGTAAATTCAAGGCCAGCCTGGACTATATAGTGAGTTTTAGCCCACTGGAAACCCTGCCATGCCCCAACCCCATACACACGCCAGCAAACAAACACTCTTTAGATGAAGTCTTCTATTTAAACTGCCAGGGTAAAGTGTTTCAAGTTAAAATCAGCCCTTTATGATATATATACATGGGACAAGGTTTGTTCCATTCCATATTGTGGAGGGGACTACCATAAGTAGGAACAACCAGGAGCAGGGACACAGGTTAGTAATTCCAGCACTCGAGGGGCCGAGGCAGGAGAAACATAGTTTGAGGTTAATCTCAAACATTTTTTGTATAGTTTTATCTTTATTTATTTATTTGTGAGAAAGAGGCAGAGAGAGGCATAGAAAGAGAGAGAGAGAGAGAGAGAGAATGGGCGCGCCAGGGCCTCCAGCCACTACAAACTCCAGATGCATGCGCCCCCATGTACATCTGGCTTATGTGGGTTCTGGGGAATCGAACTGAAGTCCTTTGGCTTTGCAGGAAAGTGCCTTAACTGCTAAGCCAACTCTCCAGCCACCATTTTTTGTTTGTTTGTTTTTTGATGTAGGGTTTCATTCTAGCCCAGGTTAACCTGGAATTTACTACGTAGTCTTGGGCTGGGTTCAAACTCTCAGCAATCCTCCTACCTCTGCCTCCCGAGTGCTGGGATTAAAGGCGTGCGCCACCACGACTGGCTTCAGCATTTAAAAAAAAAATCTTGCGTGGTGGCGCACGCCTTTAATCCCAGCACTCGGGAGGCAGAGGTAGGAGGATTGCAGTGAGTTCAAGGCAACCCTGAGACTACATAGTTAATTCCAGGTCAGCCTGGCGATCCTCATACCACTGCCTCCTAAGTGCTGGGATTAAAGACATGTGCCACCTCACCCGGTTTACTGATATATTTCTTATACTTGCTAGATGTATATCCTTTTTAATTTTTTCTTTTTAAAATTATATTTTAAAGTTAGCATACAAAGTGATGGCTATCATTATGGCATTACTCATTCAGGTGATAAAATAATAGGCATTTATAGCTAATTCCTTAAAAAAAAAAGTGGTGATTTCAACTTAAACAAGCAGGCAAAAAAAAAAAAAATGAGATTTTAAAAATAAACAATTTAAATAATGGCATGGGTCCAAGTGGTGATTAATGGTGATAATATCTGAATTATATTAAATTGTAACTTTTAGCATTTGAAGTATTTTTACATTTATTCACAACAATCTTTTCTGGTTGATATTGGAACCTCTAATTTAGAGATTAAGAACAGGTTTTGTGGTTTTAAAAGCTTTGTGTAAAACTGAATAGGTGGTAATTTTCAGATTAAGTGGCAGTGTCTTTTTCTACTAAATCACAAGGTCAAAAATCAGATGACACAGCAAAATGATAAAATTACAAGAATATTCAAAGGAAAAAGGAAGTCAGCTGTCTCAACTAGATAAATACACAATATCATTTTGATGAAAATGGATAATGTAGACAAACTATAAGCAAGATGAAGACAATATAGAGGTAGATTTCCTTTAAGGAAATATATGCATGCTAGCAATAAGTAAAACTTCCTATTAATTTCCATTTTAAAATAAAAGATAGTAACTGCTCAGCTAGCTCAGTTGGAAGAGCATGAGACTTTTAAAAATCAAAGACACACTGAATAAAAAAGTATCTTTGTAGTTGGTGTGGTGGCTCAAGTCTGCAATCCCAGCACTTGGGAGAGACAGAGAGACAGAGAGAATGGGCGCATCAGGGCCTTCAACCTCTGCAAAGGAACTCTAGAGGCGTAGTTCCTGTGCGTCTGGCTTCATGTGGGTACTGGGGACCTGAACCCGGGTCATTAAGCTTCACAGGCAAGCGCCTTAACCACTGAGCCATCTCTCCAGCCTCACTTAAAAAAATATTTTATTATTTTTTTATTTATTTGTGTGTGTGAGAGAGGGAAAGAGGCAGAGAGAGAGAGAGAGAGAGAGAGAGAGAGAGAGACTGAGAATGGGTGTGCCTGGGTCTCTAGCCACTGCCAACGAACTCCAGACACATGCACCACCATGCATTTACACGGTACTGGGGAATCACACCTGGGTTGTTAGGCTTTGCAGGCAAGTGCCTTAACGGCGAAGGCATCTCACCAGCCCCCGGACTTTATTTACTGATTTATTTAAATAATTTTTTTATTGACAACTTCCATAATTATAATCGCACTTTATTTTTTCAGACAGAGTCTCTCACTGAACCTAGAGCTTGCTGATTTGGCTAGACTAACTAGCTAGGCCGAGGGATACTTTGGCCTCTTCCTCCCCAGTGCTGGGATTACAGGAAGGCACAAAAAACACCTGGCATTTTATGAGGGTGGAGGAGGGTTCACACTTGGGTCCTCATGGTTAAGCAGCAAGACACCTCCATACCCTGGCCAAACCTTCTTTAAGCTCCTCTCCATCCTTCTGAACCGCAGCACTAGCCTGCTCCAAAAGAGTCTCCACTAACTGTCCCTGAGCAGAGACCCCCTCAGAGGTGTGGGGCACTGACCTAACGTGAGTGCCCACCCTCTGACGTCACCTCCTTGAGCAGAGACCTCCTCACAGGTGTGGGGCCCTGACCTAACGTGAGTACCCACCCTCTGACGTCACCTCCTTGAGCACAGCCCCCTCACAGGTGTGGGGCCCTGACCTAACGTGAGTACCCACCCTCTGACGTCACCTCCTTGAGCACAGCCCCCTCACAGGTGTGGGGCCCTGACCTAACGTGAGTGCCCACCCTCTGACGTCACCTCCTTGAGCACAGCCCCCTCACAGGTGTGGGGCCCTGACCTAACGTGAGTGCCCACCCTCTGACGTCACCTCCTTGAGCACAGCCCCCTCACAGGTGTGGGGCCCTGACCTAACGTGAGTGCCCACCCTCTGACGTCACCTCCTTGAGCACAGCCCCCTCACAGGTGTGGGGCCCTGACCTAACGTGAGTGCCCACCCTCTGACGTCACCTCCTTGAGCACAGCCCCCTTACAGGTGTGGGGCCCTGACCTAACGTGAGTGCCCACCCTCTGACGTCACCTCCTTGAGCAGAGACCTCCTCACAGGTGTGGAGTCCTGACCTAACGTCAGTGCCCACCCTCTGACGTCACCTCCTTGAGCAGAGACCCCCTCACAGGTGTGGGGTTGTGACCTAACGTGAGTGCCCACCCTCTGACGTCACCTCCTTGAGCAGAGACCCCCTCACAGGTGTGGGGCCCTGACCTAACGTGAGTGCCCACCCTCTGACGTCACCTCCTTGAGCGCAGCCCCCTCACAGGTGTGGGGCCCTGACCTAACGTGAGTACCCACCCTCTGACGTCACCTCATTGAGCACAGACCCCTCACAGGTGTGGGGCCCTGACCTAACGTCAGTGCCCACCCTCTGACGTCACCTCCTTGAGCACAGACCCCCCTCACAGGTGTGGGGCCCTGACCTAACGTGAGTGCTCACCCTCTGACGTCACCTCCTTGAGCACAGCCCCTCACAGGTGTGGGGCCCTGACCTAACGTGAGTGCCCACCCTCTGACGTCACCTCCTTGAACACAGACCCCCCGCACAGGTGTGGGACCCTGACCTAACGTCAGTGCTCACCCTCTGACGTCACGTCCTTGAGCACAGACCCCCTCACAGGTGTGGGGCTGTGACCTAACGTGAGTGCCCACCCTCTGATGTCTCCCAAGATGCCTTTGCTCCCAGGCTAGGATTTAGTGGCTCCCTCCCACCCCCAGAGCCAGGTTCCCAAATGTCTGCCTCATCCACAGTGGATTTATTGTGCCTGTGTTTGCCTCGTCCATGGGGACCGGGTCCCTAGCCACCTGGGTTCCAACTTTGAAGTTTCTTGTATCCAAACAGAGCCCTGAAACACATCCTCCCTCTTACCCCTTAGTCCTGGGCAGGGCACAGAGCCAAGTCCCAGCGAGCTCTTTGGGAAGATAAATAGAAATAACAGGTAGGCTGATTGGCTGAGACCTTGAATCAGTGACTTACTCTCTTAGTCGCTACTTGGTCCTTCCTCATTGCTCACATACACACTAGTAATGATTAAGATAGGGAGATAAGAATGGCTCATTAGCAAGCTGGAAAGATGGCTTAGCAGTTAAGGTGCTTGCCTGCTAAGGCTGAGGACTCATGTTCCACTCTCCAGGCACCACGTAAGCCAGACACACAGGCACGCAAGTGCACAAGGCTGCACATGCGCACTGGAGGCCCTGGTGTGCCAACTCTCTCTCTTTCTCTCTCTTTCTGTCTCTCTTGCTCTCTCACAGTTAAAAAAAAAAAAGAAAAAAAAAGGCCAGTCTGTTGGGCTTGCCTGAAAAAAAAGAAGTGTCTCATTAGCAAAAACTGGAGATTGTCTAGCATTCTGCCAATGTCTTTGTCTCAGAGATAAGGTTTTTAAAAATATATTTTTTTATTTATTTGAGAAAGAGAGAGAGAGAATGGGCACACCAGGCCCTCTAGCCACTGCAAAAAAAAAAACTCCAGACACATGCATCACCTTGTGCATCTAGCTTTACACGGGTACTGGGGAATCAAACCTGGGTCTTTTGGCTTTGCTGGCAAGCGACTTAATCACTAAGCCATCTCTCCAGCCCCAAGGAGTATTTTTAAGATTTTTTAAAATTTTTATTTATTTATTAGAAACAGAGAGGGGGAGAGAGAGAGTGAGAATGGGTGCACCAGAGGCTCTAGCCACTGCAAATGAACTCCTGACGCATGCGCCACCATGTGCATCTGGCTTATGTGGGACCTGAAGAATCAAACCTGGGTCCTTAGGCTTCGCAGGCATGTGCCTTAACCACTAAGCCATCTCTCCAGCCCCCAAGGAGTACTTTTTTTTAAGTAGGGAAAAGGCTGAGAAACCCCAGGAAAGGAACTGAAGCAAACAAAATTTATCTCTGGGCTAGAGAGATGGATTACTAGTGAAGGTGCTTGCTGGCAAAGCCAAAAGATTCAAGCTCTATTCCCCAGGACCCACATAAAGCCAGATGCACAAGGTGGCGCATGTGTCTGGAATTCATTTGTAGTAGCAAGGAGGCCCTGGCACACCCATTCCCTCTCTCTCTCTCTCTCTCTCTCTCTCTCTCTCCCCCTCTAAAAATGGTTAAACAGTATGTATCATATGTATACTATATAGTCATCTTTACATATAATATACTCTTCAGTAGCTCAAATCAGAAAGCCTGGATTGAAATTTTGGCTCTGCCAATTATTATCCCTTTGACCCTAGACAAGTTTAACAGTCTTGCCTTTTGTGAAATTGTGATAAGGTTATTTTATGATAAAAAGAGATAATACCAGAAAGATAGACAGAAGATATGGTAGGCACACAATAAATTGTAATAACTGAACCCAACACTAAAGGCTCTAAAATGGGAGTAAGCAGATGGCTTGGTTCTTAAAGATGCTTGCTTGTAAAGCCTGCAAGCCCAGTTCATTTCCCCAGCTACTCATGAAAAATGACAGATAGGGATCTGTTTGCAGTGGCAAGACACCCTGGCACAGCATACACACACACGAATAAATAAATAAATGTTAAAGAATTCACCAAAATGGAAGAAATCTCCCTGTGATAAGTCAAAAGAATGCTTGTACTGACCTGATATTTACCTGAATCACCACATTCAAGACTGGAAATTCTGGATACTCATATTTTTTTTTAGAAATGGCAGATACTAATTCACTGACAATGTGGAGAACCCAATTTGAACCTACGAGAAAAGGCAGAAAATCAAAGTTCCTTGAGAAATCTTGGCAACAAAGGAGAGTTACTTCAGCATATACCTGATGCAAATTATAACTATGACCATTATATAATGTGTTAATTTACTCCTGTGCTTGAAATAACAGTTTTGTAGAGAAGGGCTTTTAGGGTTGGAGGTATGGCTTAGCAGTTAAGGTGCTTGCCTGCAAAGCCAAAGGACTCAGGACCCACATTAGCCAGATGCACAAGGTGGCACATGCATCTGGAGTTTGTTTGCAGTGGCTGGAGGCCCTGGCACACCCATTCTCTCTCTCTCCCTCCCCCATTCTCTCTGTCGAATAAATAATAAATAATAACAAAGAAAAGGACTTTTACTTACATTAGCATAACATTCAATGTATTCTAAGATTCTAATTAATTCCCTCCTTTTTCTCTCCTTCCATCCCTGCACCTCTTTCCCTCCTTTCTTCCTTCTGTTGTCTCTCCTTCCTTTTGTGAGACAGGGACTCGCTATTTACCATAGGATGGCTTCCACCTAATGAACTTCCTTGCTTCAGCCTTTCAAGTGTTCAGATGTGCCACATGCTGAGCTCAGACATCTCCTCTAACACAAGACAATGCTTCCTTTTCAATCTAGAACATGTTCCTTGAGGAGCAATGATATGCTATAGAGATAACTGCTTATTATGTAGCATATATTACTTTACCTTGATGAACATTCCTACAGGAGTATAAAAATTTTTTGTGTGTGGTTTTTTGAGGTAGGGTCTCGCTCTAACCCAAGCTGACTTGGAGTTGACTACGTCATCTCAGACTAGCATCAAACTCACAGCAGTCCTCCTACCTCTGCCTCCCCAGTGCTGGGATTAAAGGCGTGTGCCACCATGCCTGGCTAGGAGTATAAAATTTTGATTTTATAAAAAATTCAGGGATAAAGAAGAGAAAAAGAATATTAAATGAAATTGGCTTTAATAAATAAGAGTTGAAAGACTCAGAAGTAGATGGTGCTGCTGGGCATGGAAGCTCACATGTGTCCTCTCTGCACCCCAAAGGCTAATGCAGGAGATCTGGAGTTCAAGTCAAATCTGGACTACATAGTAAGATGCGGCCTCAAAATTAAAATTTAAACAATAAACAACGAGACAAAACAAGTAGATGATGTGAATTAGAACATTACCCAACAGAGTGTCTTTTCTTTATGCGAGAGAGTGAGAGCACGCATGCCCAGGAGAGAGAGAGAGAAAGAGAGAGAGAGAGAGAGAGAGGGAGGGAGAATTGGCACACCACAGTCTCCAGCCACTGCAATCAAACTCCAGACGCATGTGCCACCTTGTGTGCATGTGCTACCTTGCGTGCTTGTGTCACCTTGTGTACCTGGCTTATGTGGGACCTGGAGAGACGAACATGGGTCCTTAGACTTTGCAGGCAAGCACCGTAACCACTAAGCCATCTCCCCAAACTGAACATTAGGTTCTTAATGTCTTAACTTTCACTGATGAAGGACCTTTGTAAATAGAATATAAGAAGCTGGAGGATTGGAGCTGGGGCAGATGGCTTAGTGGTTAAAAACACTTGCATGCGGGCTGGAGAGATGGCTTCACGGTTAAGCGCTGGCCTGTGAAGCCTAAGGACCCGGTTTGAGGCTCGACTCCAGACCCACGTTAGCAGATGCACAAGGGCACATGCGTCTGGAATTCGTTGCATGGTGGGGGCCCTGGCGTCCCCATTCTCTCTCCCTGTCTCTATCTGCTCTTCTCTCTCTGTTGTCACTCTCAAATAAATAAAAATAACAGAAAAAATAAAAAAAAAACACTTGCATGCAAAGCCTTTCAGCTTGGGTTTGACTCCTCAGTGCCCTGTAAAGCCATACTCAAATTCATGCATGTATCTTGAGCTCATTTGCATTGACAAGAAATCTGGGTGCACATGTGTGTGTGCACGCACACACATGTATAAAAACAGATAAATAGAGTGTTAGTCAACCTCTCCACCCTTCTATCTCTAGGGAACATTTAAAAAAACTTGGAGGAGTGGGCTGAAGGGATGGATTAGTGGTTAAGGCACTTGCCTGCAAAGCCTCAGGACCCAGGTTCAATTCCTTTGGACCCACATAAGCCAGATGTACAAGGGGGTGCATGCATCTGGAATTCATTTGCAGTGGCTAGAGGCCCTTGTGCACCCATTCTCTCTCTCTTGTTCTCTCAAATGAATAAAAAATTAAAATATTTTTTAAAAGAACCTGGAGGATTGATATTTGATCCTGAAAAAACAATGCATTATATGGGAATCATGATAGAACTGCTTGACTTCAGCCAAGAGTCAAGATACTATTTCTCCTACTATTTCCCGTCTTCACATTTCATCATCTCATTCCCGCCATCTGCTTCCTTCCATCCCCGGCCATCCACCACACCCTTCTTACCCAGATCTCTTCACCCAGACACTGGGGTCTTTAATCTAGCAGTTCGAGCCATTGATTTCACAACTTACATACTTAATTATCTTGCTCCCCTCCTGCCTGACTCCCCACGAGCTGCATCACGGAAACAAACTACTCTCATCCCACATTCACCTTGTCCCCTCCCCAACATACTCACTATGACAAATACACCATAGCAGAGGGTTGTTACTTACCGCATTTTGGGTAAGACGCCAGCACGATATCATCGCTTCTGGCTTCAAAGGCATCCAGCGCTTGGAAAGTTTCTAAGGTGCACATAGTAACTGGGTAAGGGATCCCCTGATAGGTGAAAAATAGGTGAGAAAGTGCAGTTTCTTTTGATTTTTCTAAGGCGTCATCAATGTACCCAATGAATCTGGACTTTTCAGCCATGCTGACTCTCTGCTGATGGATCTGCTCTGTGTTGTCAAGGGGCAGTGACTGCTCGTAACGGAGTATGTCAGGAGCTAGAATAAAGGGCTCCTCCCAGTCAAATGAGAAGGAGTCACTTAATTCCCAACCACTCCTTCCCCCTGTTTGCATATCCTGCTCGGTGGAAAGGTAAACTGCAGGTGGAAAAGAAGCTTTGTTTCAGGGAGTCTAACCCCAGGGGCTGGTTACATAACCAATTAGGCATCCCACCCAACGAAAGTCAGAATGAAATCTCTTATTAGAAGATTAATAGACATTAAATATCTAACAAATAGGTATTTAATGGAATCCGGTATTCAGTTTTCCTGGGAGCAGTTTCCAGAGTGAGACTTCTGTTTCCTTCTTGATTGAATGTTTTCCACACACCCTATGACAAGAAAACAAGGAGGTCACAGGGTTATTTACCTCAGGCAGTTAATTCAGTGCAGGTAGGTAAGAACCCTTACTTGGGGCAATCCTGGGCATCAGGCTCATATCTGTCACTTATTGACTGAATAGGCTTTTACGTCTCTTCTTTACCTGTTTAACAGTAGAGCTATGGTTTATAGAAGGAAACTGCTTTGTGTGGTGGAGAACTCAATCCAGAAGTGTCCCCAGTCCTCTGATCTCACCTCCCTTGGACTGTCGTCACCATCTCCATCACAGCTTGGTGTAGCTTTGGGGCCAGTGGAAAGCGAGACGAAGAGCTAACTCCACCCTCCGGATCATGACCTTAAGACAGGAAGCTAATGGTTTTCCAATTCTTCTCTATCGCCTTTCCAACATTTTTAAATTAATTTTTGTCTTGTTTTGTTTTTCGAGGTAGGGTCTCACTCTAGCCCAGGCTGACCTGGAATTCACTATGGAGTCTCAGGGTGGCCTTGAACTCATGGTGATCCTCCTACCTCTGCCTCCCGAGTGCTGGGATTAAAGGTGTGCGCCACCACGCCTGACTCTTTAAATTAATTTTTTATGTTACCATACAAAGTGATGGGTTTCATTAAGGGATTTTTGTACATGTATATCATGATACTTTATTCTTATTCGTCTCCCTCCTACACTGGCCTCCTCCATATATCCTGCCTCACCTATTGTTGGTTCTCTTACTCCCCTCAAGTAACCTTTCCTTGTGCTTTCATGTCACATGTATTCCATTACCCTCTCCTTTTCCTGCCCTATCATTAACCCCCTTTTACATTCATATCATACATATAGACACATATACAACACACACACGATTGCTTATTATGGCTCTGGTGAAGAGCTTTTATATTTCTTGATTTAATTTAAAAATAATTTATTTTTTTTATTTTATATGTACTTTGAGAAAGATAAAGAGGCAGATAGAGAGAGAATGGACACACCAGGGCCTCTTGCCACTGCAAACGAGGTCCAGATGCATGTGCCACCTTCTGTATCTGGCTTGCATGGGCACTGGGGAATTGAACCTGGATCCTTAGGCCTTGCAGGATCCTTAGCCTTAACCACTGAGCCATCTCTCTAGCCCTCTTGATTTAATTTTAGTAGGTTATATGTGTCTAGGAACTTGTCTATTTCTTCTAAAGTGTCCAGGTTTTTAAAATATAAGTTTTCAAACTATTCCATCATTAACTTCTGGATCTCATTGGACTCTGTTATAATGCCCCCTTCTTTGTCTCTGATTCTATTAATTTGGGTTTTCTCTTCATTTTGGTTGGGCTAGGGGCTTATCAATATTTTTATCTTTTCAAATAACCTACTCTTTGCTTGATTAATTCTATATGATATTCATTTAGTCTCTGTTTCACTGATTTATCCCTTGACATTTATTATTCTTGCTACCTGCTACTTTGGGGTTTCACTTGTTCACTTTTTGAAGACTGTGGATATACCATTAAGTGATTTGTTTGAGAACTCTTTGATTTTTTTTAATGCTTAATGTAAGCATTCACAGATATAACTTTCCTTTTAGAACTGCCATAGCTGTATACCAAAAGGTTCTGGTAAGGTATGCTTTCATTTTCACTTGAGTCTAAGAATTTTTTTTGTTTATTTTTATTTATTTACTTGAGAGCAACAGACACAGAGAGAAAGGCAGATATATATAGAGAGAATGGGCACGCCAGGGCGTCCAGCCACTGCAAATGAACTCCAGATGCGTGCAATTTGTGCATTTGGCTAACGTAGGTCCTGGGGAATCGAGCCTCGAACCGGGGTCCTTAGGCTTCACAGGCAAGTGCTTAACCACTAAACCATCTCTCCAGCCCAGAGTCTAAGAATTTTTAAACTGCCTCTCTGATTTCTTAATAATTCACTTGGTCATTGTTCATCCTCCCAGTATTTGTGTAGTTTATTTTGCTGGTGATTTTTAGTTTAATTTTACTACAATCTGAAAAGATACAAGAAATCATGTTGATTCTTTTGTGTTGGTAAAGACTTGCTTTGTTGCAGAAAGTCCATTTTTGAGAAGGTTCCATAGGTTACAGAGAGAGAGAGAGAGAGAGAGAGAAAGAGAGAGAGAGAAAGAGAGAAGAGAGAAAGAGAGAGAGAGAGAGAGAGAGAATGGGTGCACCAGGGCCTCTAGCCACTGCAAACTCCAGATGCATGTGCCACCTTGTGCATCTGGCTTACATGCATACTGGGGAATCCAATTTGGGTTCTTAGACTTTGCAGGCAAGTGCCTTAACCACTGAGCCATCTCTCCAGCCCGGATCTTAATTTTAAATTCAATGAACGAGTCTGTCTCTCTTTTTATCAGTGAGTTGAAGTCATCAACATTTAGGGTTAGCATTGGGAAATTGCTCATTCCTGTCACTTAGTTGGTGTTTCTCTGACTGGCTGGATTACTGCTTGTTCCTTTCTTTCTGCCCTGTTTGTATCGGGGAATTACTGTGTTGACATGCTGGGTTCCTTTGTTCATCTATTCCTTTCATGAAATTTATTCTGTCCTGTCCTCTCAAGGTTGAGACTGACTCTGCTCCTCCTCTGTGGTAATATTCCTTTCAGCATGTCCTGCAGTACTGCCTTGACAGTCATGAACTGCCTTAGTTTGTACTTGTTTTGAAATGCCCTTATTTTCCATCAGTTTTATTTATTTGACAGAGGGAGGGAGGGAGGGAGGGTGGGGGGAGAATGCCCCTCCCAGGGCCTCCAGCCACTGCAAACAAACTCCAGATGCATACGCCCCCTTGTGCATCTGGCTTACGTAGGTCCTGGAGAATGGAACCAGGGTCCTTTGGCTTTGCAAGCAAACGCCTTAACTGCTAAGCCATCCCTCCAGCCCTGTAGTGTTTTTTTTTCTTTTCCTATATGTATCTTCTTTCTAAACCAATGCTACCTAGTTAAGACATCAGCCCTAGTATGCATCTTTAGATGGATAGATGTTATCAGTTAACATGATAGCTAATATCAAGGAGCACTTGTGTGTACCGCAGCCTGCTACCTGCTACGAGTGTATGAGAGATTCAGCACAACTGCACAGCAGACCTGTGAAGTTGGGGTTACACTATTGTCATGTCACAGGGCATAAACTGAGGCTGACTGGTACCAAATAACTAGTCAAAGCTGCAGGGTCAGCCCTCAGGGAAGCTGGCATTGGACAGCCTGCAGGACAACTCAAACCAGGCAAGGAGACATCTACAGCCAGACTTCAGAGGTCAAAGCCGTCAGTGTGCTCTCTGGTGTTGCTTCACCTGCTATGAGAAACCAGCTTGGGGGACCTTTTGCCCACCCCTTGCTAAGCAAAGGCCATCATCTCATGATGAATTGAATCTCAACCAATAAGGACTTCTCTAGAGTCCAGCGAACCTCAGAGTCAGAGTTGAGATAATTATCCACTCTAGTTCGACCAAGATGGCTTAATCATGAGTATTTCTCATTCCTGGAAGCTCTGGTCAGTACCTGGAAGAAAGGGCTGAGAACCTTGTGATCCCAAGACTGCCCTGAATATTGTCCTTTCCTGCATTCCCATTGCCTTTTGCATTTGACTTTTGGGGTGAGTGACTGGACTTGGCTTTTTAGCTCCCCTCATGCCAAGTCTGTTAGCATTTTCAGTAGAAGAAAAACAATTCCTTCTAAAGAGAGAGGTTGTCATTTTTCAAGGTAGGGTTTCACTTTAGCTCAGGCTGACCTTCACTAAGAGGTCCCAGGGTGGCCTTGAACTCACAATGATTCTCCTACCTCTGCCTCCCGAGTGCTGGGATTAAAGGAGTGTGCCACCATGCCCAGTATGAGAGAGATTTTTAAAAAATGACTATAAGGGCATAAATTTCTCTGATTGCAGAACACTTTATTTAAAAATATTTTGGGCAAATATTTCAGAAATACAAACAAATGAAAGCACATATAAGAACTGAGGAAAATTATATGTCTACAGGAAGTCGTTTATGGGGTGAGGAGTTGGAGATACATCTCACTGGTAGAACATTTGCCCAGCATGTACTAAGCCTTGGGATCCTCAGCACTGGATGGGGGTGGGGCGAAGAAAGGTGGTGGGGATGAGAGTGCTATTTTCTTTTTTCTTTTTTAATATTTTATTTATTTATGAGAGAGAGAGAGAGAGAGAGAGAGAGAGAGAGAATGGGTGTGCTAGGGCCTCTAGCCATTGCAAATGAACTCCAAACACATGCACCACCTTGTTCCTGTGGATACTGGGGAACTGAACCTGGTTTCTTCGGCTTCAGAGGCAAACACTTCAACTGCTAAGCCATCTCTCCAGCCCCGAGAGTGCCATTTTCAATGTCCATTTTCCAAAGGGGGAAAAACAGACCAGAGAGGGTTCCTAACTAGGAAGAGGAATCTGGGCTTAGTTATAATTCTGAGTATTTATTTAAAATGAAATCAGTTCGTGCAAAGGTACAATCAGGGGAACTGAGTATCTCAATGTTTTTCTATTTCCATGCATGGTTCCCACTTGAAATCCTTATTATATTACATAATAGTGGGTTGATATTCCCTGTGGTTGGGAAGGTGTAATTAAGAATCTGCATCTCAAAACGGGAAGGAGGTGTAGGAGTGGAGGCTCTGGCCAGCTGCTCAGTGGATTACCCTCATATTACAACCAGTCATTGTTTCCTGTGGGCTGGCTAGAATTTAAGACAGGGCTTCAAACATGGTTCTTGTCTATTAATGTCTTGGTGAATAAAGCATTTAAAAGGACAGCACTCTGGGTCCTGTTTTGACACTAATGCATGTGATTATAGGAGGACCCAGGTGGGGAATCAGTAATGTGACCCGTTTGTTTTCCCAGGCTCAGGTCAACGTGGCCAACCTCCACGCTCAGCTCTGAACTGGCTTGTATGCACGATGAAGAGGAACATCGTGGATAACTGCATACTAACCTACGTTGTCTGACATATTGGCGCTGGCCTGTTAGTGCTGGTGGGTCTCGGGTTCTATGAAAGCCCACCCTCACATCCAGCTTCTTGTCAATGCTAGCGATAGATGGCCAGGGGGCCTCCCAGGCTTTGTGCCCTGTACTCTCACTTGTGCCCTGGGACATGGCTGCATCTGTGGCTTACTTAAAGTTCCCTCCTGCCTTTCCTAAATCACCCCCTCTTAATATTTTTTTTTCTTTTCAAAATTTTTTTTATTAACAACTTCCATGATTGTAAAAAAACCATCCCATGGCAATACCCTCCCTCCCCCCACTTTCCTCTTTGAAACTCCATTTTCCCCATCTCAATCAGTCTCTCTTTTATTTTGATGTCATGATCTTTTCCTCCTACTATGATGGTCTTGTGTAGGTAGTGCCAGGCACTGTGAGGTCATGGATATCCAGGCCATTTTGCGTCTGGGGGGAGCACGTTGTAAGGAGTCCTACCCTTCCTTTGGCTCTTACATTCTTTCTGCCACCTCCTCTGCAATAGACCCTGAGCCTTGGAAGGTGTGATAGAGATATCGCAGTGCTGAGCACTCCTCTGTCACTTCTTTCTCAGCACCGAGATGCCTTCTGAGTCATCCCAAGGTCACTGCCATCTGAAAACAGAAGATTCTCTACCAAAAGTGAGAGTAGTATTAATATAAGGGCATGAACATTAAGAGAAATGCTTACTGGGCAGTTTGATAAGCATAGTATATACATTTAGCCGTACAGCAGCAGATGTTATAACCCTAGGGCTCATGACTACCCCTGTTTTAACTTTTCAGTATCAGGGATGTATTCCCTCCCATGGAGCGGGCCTCCAGTGCAATTAGAGGGCAGTTAGTTTCCACCATGACAGACATGCCACTATTGCACCTGTTGGCTCATTTGGCCTGGCTGGCTAAATATAAGGCTTGCAGTGTCCACTGTTGAGTATCTTCACTGGTGTTTTCTCTTTCTCCCATTGAACTGCATGCAGAATGACTTCTTCTTGCTTTCTGTCAGCTGGTCTACATGGAGGAGGTTATCAGCTCAGTTCCAGCAGGACTTCTCAGTGGCCTTGCAGCCCAAGTATGTGGAGTCTTCAGCAGTAGGGTCTTACCATCTATTCCTGGTGGGAAACCAAGGGCCTCGGCGATGGCCTATAATGTTTTGGGAGCATCAGGGACCTCCCTGGCCAACAACTCACTGGAAGTTATCCCATCCCTGGCACTGAAAATTTTCTAGCAACAATCTATGGCTCCTGAGTGTTCCGTTGTCCAAAAAAGTAGGTTTCCATATGATTTATTTATATCCTCTTAGAGTTTGATTAGCCTTCCCTCCACCTTTCCTTTACTCAATCCTCTTAATACTTCCTTTGTTTAACTAGGCTATAGACTTCAGATTCCCCAAATGAGAAAACGGATGAAACAATGTCTGGGATGAGTGAAATAACTGAAATAATAAATATAGGGTTCAGGTGAGCTGACCAGCCTCATGGCTAGTTCTGAAAGTAGGTAACTTGGCCAGGTGACTGTGTTATAGCCCTCTCTATGCAGCAAGCTTCCTTTGTGATGAAGTAATGTGTTGCTGCTTTTCTTTTTTTCCTCTTTTTTTGAGGTGGGACTCACCTGTAGCCCAGGCTGACCTGGAATTCACTCTGTATTCTCAGGGCGGCCTCAAACAGACGGTGATCCTCCTACCTCTGCCTCCCAAGTGCTGGGATTAAAGGCGTGCGCCACCGTGCCCCAGGTTGCTGTTTTTGGTAGCAAGAGACAAACTATTTCACAGTGAAGCTCGGGGTTGGAGCCATGTAACTGCTTTCATTTGGGGGAGTTGAAGCTGGACTGCGGTTGAGGCTGAACCTCAGGAGGGCAGGCAGAGTCAGAGACATTTGGGGCCCAAGATAAGTTTTTGGAGATGATTTGGCCTTTGTAAGGGTGTAAAGGGTGGAGAAATCTTTTTCCCCTCACCCATCGTATGTTCATAGCTGAAACCCCAAGACAAAAGAGAGACCCAGGAGAAATCCACATTTATTTATTTAATGTACATTTTACATGATACAGGAAACTTCATCAGGAACTGAAAACTCCTAAGGAAATGCGTGAATTTGACAGTAATGGAGACAGCGGTAGTAAACTTAGGAGTACATAGTCCCTTTGCTCATATTGCTCACATTTTTCTCTGTGACCCTGTGTCTTCACTTCTGAGACAAGGCGGTTCCTTCCCTGTGGGTACAGAGAAGAGGTACGTTTCTAAAAATCCTGTCTAATTATTTGCAAGGAGAGAGAAGAGAATGGGTGCACCAGGGCCTCAGACGCACGTGCCACCTTGCGCACTTGTCTTACGTGGGTCCTGGGGAGTCGAACCCCGATCCCTGGACTTTGCAGGCAAGCGCCTTGTCCGCTAAGCCAGCCATCCGGGTCACTGGCTGTGTGACCCATCAGGGCCAATGTGCCTTTTCTGTAAAATGAACTGCTTCCCATCCTGGGTTCTCAGACGCCAAGCAAGCGGACATGCGCAGTCCGCAGCCGGACCCGCTGCTCTGTCAAGGATGTTTAGGCTGCGGGGGCGTGGCCGACGCGCAGGGGGCGTGGCTATGGGACCGCGCGCATGCGCCGCTGCTGTGCGCCCGCCTCACGTAGGACGGCGGTGGCGGCTGCTCCTTGCGTGAGTGTTGCGTTTGTTCGTTTGCTTGTTCGGGGGGTTGTCTTGTGAAACGTCTCGGGTCTTGGGGACCCTCGAAAATTTCGCCAGGGTGCGCGGCGCAGGACGGGCCGAGCGTTTGCGGGTCAGGGGGCGGCCTGGCCTGAGCCCGCGGCGGTGCCGAGGCCCTGGGTGGACAGTCCCCCGCGTGCCTCCGCGGACACTGCCCAAGTCCTTCCAAGCCGGGCTCGCCGTGCCCGGAGGCCTGGTTCCACGTCCGGGCTGCGGCTTCAGCTCGGCTGACCTCCACCCTCCTGGGCCACCCTGCCCTGGGCCCGCTGAGGTCGGAGGGCTCCTGGAGCACATGCGTGACCCTCCTGCCGTTTAAGTTGGCTTTATGGGCTGCAGAGATTTGGCTTAGTGGTTAAAGCGCTTGCTTGTGAAGCCAAAGGACCCAGGTTCGATTCCCCAGAACCCCCGTAAGCCAGCGGCACGAGGGGTTGCATGCATCTGGCGTTCACTTGCAGTGTGGCAGGTGTCCCTCTTTTGCTGATTTTCTCTCTGTCAGATAAATAAGTAAAATATTTAAATTGGCGTTAGTATTCGGTAGAGGATACTTTCCTGAAGCGCAGGGTCGTGGGATGTGAGACATATATTTTAAAGAAAAGTAAATGCCTTTATTGTTGAGTTTTCTTTTTTAACCCTTTAAATATCTTCTTCCAATAAAATGGGGTTTTGCTCTGATCTTTAAGCTAAAAACGGTATCAGGCAAGCTTTGCTTTCTTTTTGGCCCTTGAAATAATCCTGAAAGTTCTCTGCCGAGTATGGATTGACTTTGTCAGTAATGCACAGCATTGTAGGGATAGGAAGTAGAGCAAGACTACTTTCCCCACTGTTTGCCTTGGCTATATGTAAGTAATTTTTGTTTCATTTTTTGTAATAAAGTTTTAGTCTTTTGGCCCCTGGGAGAGCACATCAAAATAAGAATTTTCTGGAGCAGATAGTCCAACAAAAAGAGAGTAAATCGCTTCCACCTGTGAGCACTGTGAAAGGGAGGCATAAGTAAATAGGAATGACCTGGCCTGAGAGCATTTGACAACAGCCCGTCCCTGCACAGAGAAAGTGTAACAGTATCGGCGGGAAAAAGCCAGCATCTTAAGATCAAAAGCTGGTTCTGCTCTTCTTGACTTTGAGATTACAAGGAAGCTTACATTTTATATATTTAGTAACATATTATTTGCCATATAACCCTTTTTAAAAATATATTTACTGACAAGGAGAGAGAGAGAGAAGCAGGCAGATAGAGAATGGGTGTGCCAGGGCTTCCAGCCACTGCAAATGAACTCCAGACACATGCACCACCTTGTGCATCTGGGTTATGTGGGTACTTGGGATATTAGGCTTGGCAGGCAAGCTCCTTAACCCCTGAACCATCTCTCTAGCCCATAACCCCCCCCCCCTTTTTTTGTTTGTTTAGCTTTATTTATTTGAGAGAGAGAGAGAATGGGCGTGTCAGGGTCTCTAGCCACTGCAAAGGAACTCCAGATGTATGTGCTCCCTTGTGCATCTGGCTTACGTGGGTCCTGGGGAATTGAACCGAGGTCCTTTGGCTTTGCAGGCAGACACCTTAACCGCTAAGCCATCTCTCCAGCCCTGTGTACCTTTTAATTAAGAAAGGAAATAGAAGTATTCCCCACTCCTGATTTTGAAGTGGTAAGGCTTGATCCCAGGGCCTCATGCTAAACACACACACTCCTCCAGCAGGTGCTACTCCTCAGCACACTAAAACCCCTTTTCTTGGTCAGTTTTTAATTCCAGGACGTTTTTCCCCCCTCACGTGGCCCAGGGGCATGTCAAAATTACCTGGAGTACCTGCTGCAGGGCAGGTTGCTGGGGTGTCCACCCTAGACGTGTTGAATCAGATCTAGGGAGTGGGAGGTGGACTGCAGCTCAGCCCTCTGAGCAGGTCTCTGGGATGACGCAGTTAAAGTAGTCAAGATAATGGCAACTCTTCCAGCATACCACCACCTGTTGTAGTTTACTGTGTCTTTCCTCTCAGCAGTGTGTGAACTGTGGTCCAAAGCTCAATGTTGTATCACTAAAAGAACTCCTAAGTAGAGCCATTTGTGAAATAACCTCACTATTGTAGGGCAGTGTACAAGAACCTTTACATCCTGTTCCCGTTATCTCTCAATTCCCAAGTCAGCTGTAAAGTTCATTTAACCGACCTCACCATGCTTTACCTGAGACACAATGTTAGTTCTACAGGTCAGTTCTTGCTAGAATGACTTCTCAAGTTTTATCTCCTTTGTGTGCTTTATCCAGTGCTGTCTTCCTTGGTTCATTGTGTTCCTTGGACACATAGGAAATGGCTAAACCAAATATACAGTAACTTTGGGTGTTATACACAGAAAGCATTCAAACCGGGAATGGTGCTGTTTGTATAGATGTGACAACAGAAATTTAAATTTTTAAGTATGTTCATTAATGCTATTGTTAAATTTAGGATGGCTCGAACCATGGAACCACTGGCGAAGAAGATCTTTAAAGGAGTTTTAATAGCTGAACTTATGGGTGTTTTTGGAGCTTATTTTTTGTTTAGTAAGATGAACACAAGCCAAGGTAACCAGAATTCCGTGGTTAATGTTTTTCAGGTTATTCAGTCTGCTAATGCACTTTGGGGTGTATTAGATGTATTTGTGGGCATCTTTGACTGTCTTAATTTGTAGACTGTTTCATACCTCCACAGGTTTTAGTAGTGGGGAGCAAGTGCTCTTGCTCTGGCTTAGTTAGGGAGCACAGGAGGAGACAGCCTGCCCATTGCACTTCCTTGTTTGGTACACTGAGAACATCAGAGGTGACCATCACGTTTCCAGTCAGGTGTGGTGGCTCATACCTATAATTAATTCCAGCACTGGGGAGCTTGAGGTAGGAGGATCTCTGTGAGTTCAAGGCCAGCCTGGGCTAGAGTGAGACTTTGTCTCAAAAAACAAAACAGCAATCATTTCCTGAGGCTACAGTATTTATTTGCATTCACTGTGGGTATTGAAACACTTCTATATGCTATTGCTGAAAATGATTTAGCATTTTGTTGAATTTTGTATTTGAACCTTCAAATTAGGAGGTACAATTATTTTTTCTTTCCTTAACTAAAGCAGGAAGTCTTGGAGTGGTGCCTGTCTATGAAGCTTGTCACTTGTCTTCTTCCCAGTATTTCTGTGGGACACACTATACCCCACACAGTGCTCAATATATGCAAAGTCTATTCTTTTAAGCTAATTGTAGGATTGTAAAGAAAACTTCCCAGCAGTTTTGGAAAGCTAATTTGATTTTGAGTTTCAGAACTAGGCTTACTTATAATTCCTTCACAAGGTAAATGGCATTCGTAAAAACAACTCATTAAAATTACATAAAGGGATTTTATATTGACACTTTATTTAAATAAAGTCCCTCATACAGATCACACTTTAAAAACTCTGAGATAGGTGCCGGGCAAGGTGGTGCATGCCTTTAATCCCAGCACTCGGGAGGCAGAGGTAGGATTGCTGTGAGTTCGAAGCCACAATGAGACTACATAGTGGATTCCAGACCAGCCTGGGCTAGAGTAAGACCCTATCTCAAAACAAACAAAAACCAAAACAAACTCTAGAATAACTGTAAGGCAGCTACATTGTAAGACAGATGCCATTTAGATGCTGTCCTGAAAGATTTTGCTCCTTGTCTACAGGACTGTAAAATAGACCCCAAAGCACTGAGTTGTGGCTATATATGTTTAAATAATGGATTTCTGATCATTTCTAGTCACCATTTCATATTTTTAGATTTCAGGCAAACAATGAGCAAGACATGTCCCTTCATCTTAGAAGGTATGTTTTTTCCTTAAATAAAAATTTTAATGCTGGGCAGGGTGGCATATGTCTTTAATCCCAGCATTCAGGAAGCAGAGGTAGGAATGAATCGAGGCCACCCTGAGACTGCGTAGTGAATTCCATGTTAGCCTGGGCTAGAGTGAAACCCTATGCTGAAAAACAAGACAAAATCAGTGCAAGCTGGGTGTGGTGGTACACTCCTTTGATCCCAGCAATTGGGAGGCAGAGTTAAGAGGATTGCTATGTGTTTGAGGCCAGCCTAGACCTACAGAGTGAGTTCCAGGTCAGCCTGGGCTAGAGTGAGACCCTAACTTGAAAACAGAACAACAAAAAATTTTTTAAGTGCAAAATAAATTTTCAGCTAACTTAATTTTATGTGGAGAGTGGAATTATGAAGGGGAAAGTGGGGGGATTATCATTGTTTGTTGTCTATAATTATGGAAGTTTCCAATGATAAAAAGTAAACTAAAATATAAAAAAATTTTGTGGACTAAATGACTTTGTGATATGTCCATGTCCAACAGTATTAGTCACTTCTGTTTTAGTTCCAAGACCACACAGTAGAGAAAATTCTTACCTACTTATGTGACAATAGAAGTTAGCTAATGGGCCTATTTTTGAGGGGGGGGGGTAAGTGATCAAACCCCAGGATTCACAAGCATTTGCCACCGAGCTGTATACTCTCTACCCTTGTTCCTTCAGCACCCTTAGTTCCTTAATTTCTGGACCCTTAATTCTTTCAATGGTTCAGAAAGAGACCAATCTAAGGTGGAGAGGGCACGTTAAGGTTTCTGTCTGAAAAGATTTTCAAAGCAGCTTCTTTCCTGTAGAGTGAATGCCTAGCTCCTGATAATTCAGGATGGAATAAGATGACATCTTGTACTTGAGCATAATAATGTGGTACAGTGTAACAGTGCTTTTAACAATGGAGTGGTCAGAGCTTGCATATGAACTATAACATCCAGTATGAAAAATGATTTCTTCAGTAGTTTATTTTTAACCATTTTTGTATGATTTTATGAATGACAATTTTTTTTACAGTCTATTACAAATCCATTGAACAGTCTGGAATGTACGGAATCAGAGAACAAGATCAAGAAAAATGGTTGGATAGCAAAAAATAGGGTAAGTAGGATATTAATTTATAATTCAGGATAAAGCCCTTATTTCCTTTGCTTTTTGAGGTTTTGAGTTGCTTTCCGCCTCTTCTTCTGGAAATTTTTCTTTTTCTTGATGATACTTTTTGCATCTCTGTTGTGTAGCCAGTCATCTCGTTCAGCCTCCCACCTGAGCTGTTTGAAACCTATGAGAGAAGAAAAATGAGCGTACCACAGTGAAGAGTTCACATCCCACAGAACCTTCTCCTAGTGGAACCAGAGCACAAGTCTGCCCTGCCCTGTAGTTTCCCACCCAGTGTACAAATCCATCGTTGCTTTCTCATTGTAGTAGCTTTTAAACTGCAGTGATCTCTCCTTAGCACTTTTACTTGTGAAAAAATATAAACCAGTAACTATTAGTGTCAAATAATTAAAATGTCTTAAAGCATGTGAATTTTCTTAGCAAACTCACACCATATAAAATAGTCTGCTTCCCTAAAAACAACCCCCCCCCCAAGTTTAAAGTTTGTCTTTTTTCCTTAATTAAAAAAAAAAATACACTTCTTGTTGCAATTCAAGCAAATTTTTTCCTTTTTTCCCCCTAAGGTAGGGTCTCACTCTAGCCCAGGCTGACCTGGAATTCACTATGTAGTCTCAGGGTGGCCGTGAACTCGCAGCAATCCTCCTACTTCTGCCTCCCGAGAGCTGTGGTTAAAGGCGTGAGCCACCACACCTGGCTAGTTCAAGCATTTTTTAATCCTACATGCACCGCAGAAGAGTAATAAAAAACCTGTTTCTCCAGGTTGTATGGTACCACAAAGAGGTCCTGTAAAAAGAGTTTTTAGTCAAGGCTGTTTCATATTTTCTTTGGGGTACTGGGGATTGAACCCAGGCCCTTGGTGCGTGTGAGCTTTCTACTACAGAAGGACATCTCTAGGCAAAGACCATTTTAAGACTTCAATAAAAATTCACATTACACAGGGTCTTACAGTGCATATCTAATCCCAGTACATGTGAAGCAGGAACAAGAGGATTTAGGAATTCAAGGCCAGCCTTGGCTACACAGCAAGCCTTTAGCAAGCCTGTGCTGCATGAGACCCTGTGTGAGCAAAGGCAAAGCAAACCCAGTCAGCAGGGCTCACATGACTTACTTGCATTGTCCTTGTTAGCCATGGCATTCATGCCAATGTTGTCAAACTTGGATCCCATATTTTCATCCAGTAGGTGGCCAAACTTAAAAAGAAGTGGGTAGAGTGTTATCAGCAACTTAAAATCTCACACCACAGCTACTTTCTTTACTTAGTACATTAGCCTTACCTCTTCAGCAGCTACAAACAGGCTGGAGTCATTAAGGTTTCTTTTCTTCTTTTTCCTTGGTCCTTGAAACAACAAATCAATTATGTGTCTAGGTCACTCAATTCTCAATCCAGTATTTTGGTAAAATATAAATCTTTCAACATGATTCACCTTAATAAATATTTGAGCAAATCACAATGTCATAGATCTTTTAAAGAAATACAATGTAAGAATTAGCCTGTACAACATATTAAAAAGTTGGCCAGGTGTAGTGGTACATGCCTTTAATTCCAGCACTAGGGAGGCTGAAGTAGGAGGACCACGAGTTCAAGGCCAGCCCAGGCTAGTGGGAGACCCTGCTTCCTAACACTGAGACCCACCACAAAGCTGGTAAGTTAACTGTACAGATCACAGATGTGTGTTCTTCTTTTACAGCTTGAGCCACTGGTTATTTAACCCACAGAAGTATCACAGGACCAGGCAAGAATAAAATTCCAAAATTTATGTGAAGCGAATTTGGAAGATTTAAGGCAAAGTGTAAATTTTGATTCGGATCTTATTCTTTGAAATTGAAAAGGCTGAAGGTATGTTTATATTCCCAATGAATTTCTGTTTATACTACTGAAAATAAAGATGTATTCTATAAACTTTTCAAAACAGACGAAATAGTAAATGTTTGTTTTTAACATTAAGTTCACACAATAGTATCTCAAATATACTGACTAGAAATACTGCTTTTATTCACTTATCTTGAAATGTTGTTCAGATTTTGATATCACCATCTCTGGTACTCCTGCTTTAAAAGATGACATTACTAGGAAATACACTCTGTCAAGCTCAGTGTGCTTGACTAGGCTTACAGTTGCTTACACCATTCGTCACAATCCATCAGCTCCCAAAGATCCTTGGTGCCCATTTATAACCCTACATTTCTTCTGCCCTTAAATCTGCATATAGATGGAATCGTATTTTCCTGTCATAAGGTCTCCATTCATGTAAGAAAACTTTTTGGAGGCTCATGTATGTTATAAGCATGCATTACTACTTCATCCCACAGGGTGAAAAATGTCCCACATTCTGTCTGGACGGCATTAATGAATAATGCTGTTATGAACCAGCATGCACAACATGTGCAGACACATCGGAGCCACGCTGTGTACGGCACAGGCAAGCGTGTCATGCTCGGTGTTTCCTTCCTTCTTTCCAGCTTATTTTTGGAGACAGCGTCTCTCACTGAATCCAAAACCAGTAAGCAGTTCTGTACCTCTCTTTTAGATTTTTATTTTGTATTTTTTGGTTTTTTGAGGTAGGATCTCACTCTGGTCCAGGCTAACTGTGTAGTCTCAGGGTGTTTTTGAATTCATGGCAATCCTCCTACCTCTGCCTCCCAAGTGCTTGGACTAAAGACGTGCACCCCCATGCCCAGCTTCTTTTTAGATTTTTAGTTCATTATTTTACATGTGTGTGACTGTATGTGTGCGCCAGGGTCTTTTCATGCTGTAAACAAATGCCTATCTAGCTTTATGTGGATGGCTAGGGACCTGAACCTTCAAATTTTTAACTGTTCCACTACCTTCTTCCACTGTGTACCACACTTTCTTAGAGTTTCATGAAGGTATAATTCTTGTTTTTGTTTTTATTTTTTCAGGTAAGGTCTTGCTGTAGTCCAGGCTGACCTAGAATTCACTACATAGTCTTAGAGTGATTTTGTGATTTTTAATTTTTTAATTATGTATGTACATATGTATATGTGTGTGCCACAGCATGCATGTGGAGGTCAAAACTACCTTTTCTTTTTAAAGTTTATTTATTTGATAGAGAGAGAGAGACAGACAGAGCAAATAGGTGTGCCAGGGCCAGTAGCCACTGCAAATGAACTCCAGACTTATGAGCTACTTTGTACATCTGGCTTACATGGGGACTAGGCAATCAAACCTAAGTCCTTAGGCTTCACAGGCAAGTGCCTGAACTGCTAATCCATCTCTCCAGCCCCAAACCAACTTCTTTTGAAACAAGGTCTCTTATAGCTATAAAAGGATGAGCTTCAGATTCCCTTGGCTCTGCCTTCTGTTGTCACAGTCACCCTGGGACCGCATGTGCCACTTTACATCTGCTTTTATGTGGGTGCTGGGGAATTGGATCAGGGCCGGTAAGATTTACAAGTGCCTTCAGCTACTGAGCAATCTCCCCAGAAGCCCCCCTCCCCCTTATTTCAATGAATTCTGTCAGGTATCCTTCATCTGCACCCCAAACTACTATCAACTGATGCTTGAAATCTTAGGCTGATAGCTTCTGAAATATTACTTATTAATAAGAACAAGGTCACAGAGGGAGCATCACAGAGGGAGAGTGATGAGCTTGGGGAAAACTCTGCCTTATAACTTGAATATATGCTAATAATAAATATGGCCTTTTAGAATTCAAAGGAAGGAAAAAACCTGAAAATAATGTGTCATAATTTAATTTATAGCAGTTAAAATTCTCTGGTTACTAGGCAATATTGCCAAAGTATTTGAAAGAATTGACAGAAATTTTATAATCTAAGACATGACCACCCAACATATAAATACAATATTTAGTAATTATTTGGTTATTTTTATTTAACTTTGCAAATATATTTTTATTTTCATTATTATTTATCAGAGAAGCTAGATATTAGAGCATATGTGGGAAGCAGTTTTCATATTAAAAGTTACTATCTGGGCTAGATGACTCAGCAGTTGAAAATGCTTACTTGCAAAGCCTGATGACCTGAGTTTGATTCGCCAGTACCCATGTAAAGCCAGACGCATAAAGTGGCACATGTGCCTGGAGTTTGTGGTGGCAGGAGGCCCTGGCGTGCCCATATTCTCTCTCCCTCTTTACACCTCCCTCCCTTTCTTCCTCCCCATTCTGTCTCTAAGTATTTTTTCAAAAAAAGTATCCATTATAAAAACACTTCTTAAGAAAAATCCAAACTGTGCTAAACCTGCTTATAAAAACATGTATTCCAAAATGATAATGAATATTACCTTTTATAGCAACTGCTTAGGTGTAAAAAAGATGAAATTCCTTTTCTTACCTTGAAATGACGTAGCAAAATCCAAGTCATCTGCAGCCCTTCTCTTGCTTTTCTTAATACTGGCTTTGGAGCTGACTTCATCAAATTCTGTAACACAAAAGCTTTTTCAATTAAGCAGTTTAGAAACAAGAAAAGTGAAAAGCCATCAGTTCAAGGTATGTGGCAAACCCTTAGTCCAGTGGCGTGGCACTACACTGCGGTTCCAAAGCTCTACAATCCACTAGCACAGTAAGACCAAGTGTCTGAGAAAAACAGTATGGATCCTTATTTTACATGAGTACATAATTTAGTAGATGATTTTATTAACGAGACCAAATACTACTCTTTTAAATAAGAAACTTCTGCTGAGGTGCAGAATGAGTGAAGTATGTAAGAATTTAAACACAGAAACCTTTATTAGAAAACCAGCCAAATGGGCGTGGTGGCGCACGCCTTTAACCTCAGCACTTGGGAGGCAGAGGTAGGAGGATCACCGTGAGTTCAAGGCCACCCTGAGACTACATAGTGAATTCCAGGTCAGCCTGGGCTAGAGTGAGACTCTACCTTGAAAAAGAAAGAAAGAAAGAAAGAAAGAAAGAAAGAAAACAGCCAAAGACTGAGGAAGAGCCATATGATAAAGAAAGAAACGCATACCTGGAACACCTTCACTTTCATCGTCTAACACATCCATGAATGTTCCCCCATCTTCGTCCATTTCAAATTCGTCACCACTCATGCTTCCTAAAGAAACTTCTTCTTCATCCAAGTTGTCAAGCTCATCTTCACTGCTCTCTGAGTCTTGGCCATCCAAATTTTCTTTTGCTCCTTTTGTTTTTTTCTTAACATTGCTGGAAAACCCGAGGTTTATAATGTAAAAGGATTATAATGTAAGGGCCATGGTGATTCACAGGGTACTCTTTACATGAATTACAGACTGCTCAAACAAAAGCCTTAAATTCAGCTGAACGCTTTCCCTGTGCGCCACATGCTCTATGATGTTCTGTACTGACGGTCGGGAATTTGGGACATGCTAGGCAAGCAGTAGAGAGGAGTGAAGAGAAGCATTTTACCTGGCAAAATCAAGATCGTCCTTTCCAGAAGTAAAGCAGTTATCATCTTCAAATGTGTCTGCAAGAACAATATACAAACTGAGAGAGACAGCCAAGAATAACAAGGGTGACATGCGCTACATCTGATTCAATACATCTAACAACACAAAATCTTGATTCTGCTGTTCATGACAAGCACTAAAATGATATAAATATGACTACTGCTGGTTTCTCTTACAAATGTATAAAAGCCTATGAAACTAGAAAGGGTGCCAGTTGATTTCAACTTCAGTCTGCATTTCTTTTGTGGAAAATGAATACTCATGCCATTTAATGATTGTGTTCTTTTTACTTTATGAGAAAGAACTACTTTTTTTCTTTTTGGCTTTTTGAGTCTCAATCTAGTCCAGGCTGTCTTAGAATTCTGTAGCCTAGGTTGGCCTTGAACTTACCTCCACCTCCAGAGTGCTAGGACTATAGGCATGAGCCACCATGCCTGGCTTAACAGCTTATTTATTTTTACTAGGAATAATATATAACAAATAATATATAATATAATAAATAATATATAACAAAAATGACAACCTGGTAAGCCTTTCTAATTTTTCTTGTGTTTTGTTTCACTTGATTATATTTCAATTACAATTTCTCAAGCTCTGTAGATTATAAAGATGAAATAAACTGTAGCATAAAGAGGTTATAAACAATAAAAAGGAGCTTTCTCTCTTAAACTTTATCTTAAGAATGAATGTGCTCATATAAATAAAATTTTCTCACATACTATCCATAGCACAATGATTTTTCTAGAACAAACATGAATGTTACTATATGCCATAAAAATTTTTCTTGATTTTCCATAACTTACATGAATTGTAAATGATTTTTAAAAACTAGCAGTCACTTCTACCACTAATGTTCTATATTTCATTATCAAACAAACAGATTATTTACACATCAAGTCAACAGAAACTAATTACCAATCATCTTTTCAAATTCCTCATCATCAACATCTTCTATGCTTTCTTCATCTGCATTCCGTTTCTGTTTCTCTTTTACGGCAACTTTTTTATAATACCTAAAGTAGAATGCATGTTATATATCTGATAATTTTATTCAGTCTTATTATAATCCAAGCATCCATATCTACTGATAAAACCACAATTGTAAAGGTGTGTTATGTATACTCAACTGGACACAATATTTATATTTAACATATAAAAAGTGTTCAAGAAAATAGCTACAAACTTTTGAACTGTGATTTTTTTATTTTTTATTTTTTGAGACAGGATCTTGCCATTGAGCTGTGATTTAGATAGCTGTGGATTTGCAATCCTGCTTCTGCCTTCCATGTGCTGGGATTACAAGTGAGCCACCACACCTAGCTACTGAAGTGTAATAAGTTGAAAAGATCTGAGTTCTTACAAAGTAGTTCTTCAAACTCATTTAATCAAAATGGTACAGCAGGGACTACGATCATATGTAGCTTAGTGATGAGTGTTGCTTAAAGCCTTGGGTCTGATTATCAATACTACTAAAATAACAATAAAACAAAGGCACATTAAAAAGTTGGTTCAAGAGAAAGAGACAGACATAGAAAAACAAGTTGGGTCAAATTCAACAACAGTGTATTAGAATACTGAGGAGCTAGCTGACCTCGTCATGACAGTGTACTAGGTTGCCCCACTCTTGTGTTAGAACACAGTGAAATACTTTCTGATGGCATCTCACCCTCATAGTTCACAGTAAGTTTTCTTTTAAAAGCAAACCAGGGCTGGAGAAACGGCTTAGTGGTTAAGGCACTTGCCTGCAAAACTGAAGGACCCAGGTTCAATTCCCCAGGACCCACATAAGCCAGATGCATAAGGTAGAGCATGCATTTGCAGTCTGCTTGCAGTGGCTAGAGGCTCTGGCATGCCCATTTTCTCTCTCTCTCTCTCTCTCAATAATAATAAAATATTAAAAAAAAAAAAAAAAGCAAACCAAGGACTGAAGAAAGAGCTCAGCAGTTAAAAAGGCACTTGCTTGCAAAGAGGCTTAGTCAGATTCCCCAGTACCCATGTAACGCCAAATGCACAAAGTAGCACGTGTCCGGAGCGAGTGTTTGCATTTGCCCAGATGAAAGTAGTAGTAAGTATATTACCTGTGGAAAAACACTTCATCCACTGGTATTTGGCTTTCTTCTTTTGCAAGAACTCTTTACTGTTCACTACAAAACCAAAGGATTTTATTAGTTATCCCCTTTATGGTACTCAAGCTCTTAATACTAAACATAGCATAATGATAACCTTAAAATCCAAGAACAGTAGGAGAGTGATCTTGTGGTTTTTGTGGAGAAGACCACTGATTGTCTACAGGCAGTGAAAGCACGAGGTTCTCATTGTTCTCTAGCTGCACCCAGGAACAAACTTAAGGAAGTGAAAATTCAGAGTTTCCCTTCTCTTAACAAATAATCATTTAAAGATGCCCCCACTTTTTTGGGGGAGGGGTTGAGAAGAGTCTCATGTAGTTCAAGTTGTCTTCAAATTCCTTATCTTGACAAAAGTGACCTTGAACTTCTGAACCTCCTGCCTCCACCTCCCAATTGCTGGGATTACAGGCACGTTTCACCATGCTCAGTCTGCCATTCTTTCTTGTCTCAGAAGAAAATGACAACAATGACTGCCATTTTTAGAGCAAGAATTAAAGGTAATCAGAAATTTCCATAATTTTACTTAGTACAAGAGAAAACTAAAAAACTTATAAGGAGCTGGGTGTGGTGGCGCCTACCTTTATCCCAGCACTTGCATGGTAGAAATAAGAGGATTGCTGAGAGTTCAAGGCCACCCTGAGCTAGAGTGAAACCCTACCTCGAAAAAACAAAAACAACACATCAACATAAATAAATAAATAAAACTTAGAAGAAACAAGAATTAGCTTTCTTCAGAATTAAAGTTTCTGACTCAAAGGAAAATTTGGTCTTAATTACAACCAACTTTGATAATTCCTTTTATATTTTTGGATCTCTGTGAACTTTAATGGAAATGAAATGAGTGTTATTTCTAATTTAACTCTATTCTCTGGCAAAATGGAAGTGGATTCAGTATCCAAATGCTCTAAATAGAGAGGCAGAGTCAGATAAAGAGATGGGCACCAAAGAAGTGTCTTTAGACAGACACAGACGTTAAAATGAAGCTCCACAAAGACGCCAGCAGTGTATTTTTGTTCTGCCACACGCACAGGCGTCAAAATGTTTAAGATGGTTTGAACTGTACCAAATGGTAATTCAAAGTGTAGGGTTACTGGTGGAATTAAAGATAATGTGTGCATGCAAGATGGCAGTAACAGTTGAAGTTGGGTGATGGTTCTGGGAAGGCCCATCATACCTTTAATTTTGTATACACCTGAGAATTTTATTCTGATAAAGCAAACAATGCAGTTTATGTTGTGTTATTTTCTGTTTTTTAATTTTTTAATTTTTCAAGATAGGGTTTTGCTCAAGCCCAGGCTGACCTGGAATTCACTGTGTAGTCTCAGGGTGGCCTCAAACTCATGGCAATCCTCCTACCTCTGCCTCCCAAGTGCTGGGATTAAAGGCGTGCGCAAACCACGACCGGCTCTGTTTTTGTTTCAGCTATCTAAGCTTTATACTTACCTGCAAGATTACGAACATTGTTTGTAAAATGTTTCCTTTTTGGCTGCATCACAACACTGTCAGTATTCTCTGAAATGTAAAATCATGACAGATCTAGTTAGTAGAGACTCACTTGCTCACTGAACATCAGTGTTAAAACTAAACTGGTCATTAAAGGGAAGCATACCTTTGCCTTTATGTGGCTTTGGATTTCGGTATACAAATCGATCCAAGAATCTCATTAGTGTGAAATCTTGAAGTGGGTCCCCTGAATACTGAATGTAATTTCCCTGACAAGTGGGAAGAAGGGGGGAAGATTTAAGTACTTAACTAAAAAATAACAAATATATACAGATAAAACTAGGAAAAACATAAGCTTCTAATACCTAAGACTAAAGGCACAAATAAGCAATAAATAAATTCATATATTCCTCTCATGTACATGACACTCAGAAACAAACACATATTTTAGTATGCACTGTTCATTTTGTGGTCAGAAAATCATATGTATACTGGAGACCATCTAACCATTAGCTAGGAATGACACTCTGAAGTGGCAATCTAGAAGTAGGGAAGATAAAACCAGCCTTTCTCCAGAAGAGCCGGGACGTAGTAAGAAACTGCTGCAGCTTCCTAATACCCATGTCCATTCACCTCAGGGACCAGGAAGTGGTATGTGAGCTCTGTGTTAAATACGCCACTGCTCTGGGACGGGTAGTGAAACGTGTATGACTCCGTGGCATGGAGAGCTGTATGACGAACTACTGAAAGCCAAAAGCTATAACTTATTTTTTCTTATTTTTTTTTGACTCACCTCAAGGATAGTCTTGGCAAAAAGGGCTACCGAGGGATGAAAATGTTTAGATAACTATAAAAGAAAATGTGAATAAATGTCAGTATGTCTAAGGTCAACATTTAACTAAAATATAGATTATTTGGGGCAATCTAGAGAACTGAAAGTTAAACTAATACATTAGAAAAGTGATGCTCACAAACACTTTGGTCTTCAGACCATTTAACACAAAACATCAATGATTCAAACAGATGTTAATTCGTGGGTTATATTTATTGATTTTTACTAGAAATTACAACAGGAAAACCAGGCGTGGTATCACACACTTTTAATCCCAACACTTTGGAGACAGAGGTAGGAGGATTGTTCTAGCCCAGGCTGACATGGAATTCACTCTGTAGTTTCAGGGTGGCTTTGAACTCACAGTAGTCCTCCTACCTCAACCTCCCCAGTGCTGGGACTAAGGGTGTGCGCCACCATGCCCGGATTATCCTTTCACTCCTTTTATACCACCGGTGCTACCACCAACTCAGCAGCAAAGAGACAGCACCACGACATGACTATGGAAGTGGCTGTGAGGAAAGGTATCAGGGACCTAAAGGACCTATGGTCAAACATTGAGAATAACCGCATAGGAAGATACTTAATGACGGTCCATAAAAATTTTTACCTTTTGGAGTTCCCAAAAGCTTGTATTTTCAGCTCCACAGAACAAAGGATTTCTACTGAATGGATCATATGTGTGTAACTGCTTGCCACCTAGGAACAAATAGACAGACAAAAAGAATATTTTTCAAACTGCTTAATCCTACCTGAAGAGACCACTAAAACTATGACCAATGTTCCTAAAGATACAATCTTCACCATTCTTAGTGGTCTAGCAACCCTAGATTAAAAACTCCAAGCCAGATTTAGTGGTTAAGGTGCTTATTCATGAAGCCAAAGGATTGAGGTTTGAGTCCCCAGAACCCATGCAAGCCAGATGCACAAGGTGGTGCATACATCTGGAGTTCATTTGCAGTGGCTAAAGGCCCTGACGTGCACATTCTCTCTCAAATAAATAAATAAATAAAACAAAAATATTTTAAAAATACAAAAAACTCCAAGCCACTTTAAATATTTACCTTCGTGTCTAACCTAACACGTTTTTGAATACACATGACAACATAAGACCCCAACTATTAAGGTCTTTTCAAGACTGCATTTTCAAGCAGCCAGATAAAGTGTGAGGAAAACAGATAATGTTCAGCTGGAAATAACCTGAAGACGAAATAATCTCATGTCCTTAGAGCTGCACAGGGCTTCAGTGACTAGTCACTGCTATACTCAGGAATAGTTCTTACTTGGAACAGATTTACACTGTTTTCAGAAACTCAGGATTACAGAAATAGCAACCGATTTTGAGAACACATCTTCCAGTGTCTACCTCATATCACATGTGATTCTTGTAAAGGTAAGGATTTCTGATAAATTTTTATAAAAACCTTTCTGGCTTCTATCAGACTTGTCTTTCATACATACATCAAACACAGAAATTTAAAGATGAATTAATCTGATCATGAGTCAACAAGTCTGAAGAAGTAGGTCTAGCACATTTTTCAATGCTCAAGGCTGGCTTCAAAACAAAACAAAACAAAACAAAACAACAAACTCATTTGAAGGGACTGAATCACTGAGATTTCAGTCCTGGAAATCACACTAGAGCCTGGGCTGGCCTTGAACTCACAGTGATTCTCCTACTTCAGCTTCCAAAGCTCTTGAGAGTAAAGGCAAGAGCCACTACTCCAGATTTACTTCTGAGCTTTCTGCTCAAATATTCTATTAATAGACTTAATTTTGTGTGTACATGGAAAAATCTCTTATCTCATAAAGTTTTATCCTAAAACCCTGCTCTAAGAAGCTGTAGAAGGTAGATGTGATGATCAAATAAAGAATCAAAAGGATCACAAAAGTCCCTATATGTTACCAAATACAGCTCAATCCACAATTTAAAGGGGAATGTGTACCACAGTTGTATCATCAGGTGTTCTATGTTTGGCGCTTTATGTATACAGATAAAGGCCAAGAAACTGAAGTGGTTCAAAGGTAAGAGTCATGTATTTATAGCTGAAAAAACTAAGATTCATGGTGTACGTAACCTCTCTATAGTTTTTACTTCATCTTCACAGCTCTAGAAGGTGTTTGCTTTAATAAAAACACGTCATTTTATTAATAAAGGCAACTGCAGCTCACTACGTTACAATGTGGCTTCACTGGCTGAGGACACGGCTCATGGCTTGAGGTCTGTGGATTCCATCTCCAGCACTGTCATATACATACAAATTAATTTCTATGAAGTTCTTTTTAAAAAATATTATTTGAGGGCTGGAGAGAGGGCTCAGTGGTTAAGGCATTTGCCTGAAAAGCCAAAGGGTCCAGGTTCGACTCTCCAGGACCCACATAAGCCAGATGCACAAGGGGGTGCATGTGTCTGGAGTTTGTCTGCAGTGGCTGGAGGTCCTGGTGTGCCTGTTCTCTCTCTCTCTCTCTCTTTGCCTCTTTCTTTCAAATAAATAAATAAAGTTTAATATATATATATATATATACATACATACATACATATATATATATATACACACACATACATACATACATACATACATATACATACATAATTTGAAAGGAGAGAGAGAGAGAGAGAGAGAGAGAGAGAATATAGATGTACTAGGGCCTTCTGCCACTGCAAACAAACTCCAGTTGCGCATCTGGCCTTATATAGGTAGTGGGGAATCAAACCTGGTTTGTTCGGCTTTGCAGGCAAGTGCCTTAACTACTGAGCCATCTTTCAAACCCTTCTATGAAGTTCTAAGAGGAAATTAATCCCCTCATTTAAAAACTTAAGGGAGGGCTAGGGAGATGGCTCAGTGGTTAAGGTGTTTGCCTGGGAAGCCTGAGGACCCAGGTTCGATTCTCCAGGTCCCACATAAGCCAGATGTGCAAGGGAGTGCACGCGTCTGGAGTTTGTTTGCAGTGGCTGGAGGCCCTGGTGCACCCATTTTCACTCTATCTCTCTCTCTCAAATAAATAAATAAAATAGATAAGTTAAAAAAAATAAAAAACTTAAGGGAATAATTAGGCTGGGCATGGTGGCGCATGCCTTTAATACCAGCACTTGGCAGGCAGAGGATTGCCATGAGTTTAAGGCCACCCTGAGACTATGTAGTGAATTTCAGGTCAGCCTGGGCTACAGTTAAGACCCTACCTTGAAAAACCAAAAACAAAACAAAACAAAAACAAAAACACCCTTAAGGTTATAATTAAAGAAACTCACCTTTCAAATTCTCCAGGTGTACCCAGGAAGCAGGGTTGGGTTTCTTGGTCTCAGTATCACTTCCGGATACGGCATCTTCTGTCTCCGGGGCTTTCACCGCTCCCACCTCTGCTGCTTTGTCCGCACCACTGACTCTTTCTATGTCATCACCATCATCTCCGATGTCAACAAAGTTTTCTTCATCGGACTCCTAGCAAAAATGGTTCAACAAACCCATGTTTACCTAGTGCAAGACAGTCTGTACTCATGTATTTTCAAAGATTCACTTATTACAATTCTGATGAAACATGAAAATACCAACAAAGTAAAATGATGTCCATGAGTGCTATTTAGAACTAGACAGAGCTGTTTTGAGCCAAGAGCTCCTGTTGAAACCATTACTCAAAAGACTCAGTCCTCAAATGCATAATGTGCTGTAAGTAATTCTATGAAGCAGGTGCTATTACTTCAATTTCACAATTGGGGAACAAGTTGAAGAGACCTACTAGGTCTATAATCTTCCACAGCTAGCTCTTAAAATTGCCATTTCTAGTGTAGTGCAGTCTGTTGAAAATGCAGGGGTCAAGGAACCTGCCCACCTAATTAACCTGAGACCTGACACTAAAATCTGGCTTTATCCAACTCTAGAACTCACACTGGAGCATATGCTCCAGAGAAATAAAAGAAAACTCAGCTGGATGTGGTGGCACACACCTTTAATCCCAGCACTGGGGAGGCAGAGGTAGGAGGATCACCGAGAGTTCAAGGCCACCCTGAGACAACATAGTGAATTCCAGGTCAGCCTGGACCAGAGTGAGACCCTACCTTGAAAAACCAACCAACCAACCAAACAAAAAAACCCACTAAACTGGGCGTGGTGGTGCATGCCTTTAATCCCAGCACTGGGAGGCAGAGGTAGGAGGATCCCTGTGAGTTTGAGGCCACCCTGAGACTATGTAGTGAATTCCAGATCAGCCTGGGCTAGAGTAAAACCCTACCTTGAAAAACCAAAATAAAAAGTTGTGGTAAAATTTACCGGATGATCTTCTAGTTGACTTCGTAAATCTGGTTTTGCTTTAAGGATCTCAGACACAAGATATAAAGCTCCACATATGAACGGTGGCATCTGTGTACATGTAACTTGAAGTAACCTCTTCAGAAAAGCCTTCACGCGACGCAACACGATGTCAGCCTTTAGAGATTTGTAGACAAGGTTAAGAAACATAGCTTGCTTGGAACACATCATCAACCCTGGATCCAACATCTTTCTGTAAAATGAAATTAAGGGCAAATAAATATTCCTTCACAAATTTATCTCCACACCAGGGGTTACATTTCAACAGTTCTTTATTTTTTTGAGGTAGGGTTTCACGCTAGCTCAGGTTGACCTGGAATTCACTATGTAGTCTCAGGGTGGCCTCAAACTCATGCTGATCCTCCTACCTCTACCTCCTGAATGCTGGGATTAAAGGTATGAGCCACCACGCCCGGCTTCTATTTTTCTTTTTTATAAGTGAACAAATGGACTTCCACAGTAAGTGGTTGTGCACTGATCACTTTCTAACTAGGAATCCGATTTTGGAAAGCATGTTTTGCTAGAAATCCCTTTTTATGTGTGTGCCAAGAGTAAACCCAGGTCCTTGTACATGCTAGGCAAGTGCTCTACATCATCCCTACAAATACTCAAGAGCCCTGGGAACCCCCCTCTTTTCCCCTATAGCTGGAATTTATTCCTATATAATTTCTAATAAATTCTATCATCCTCTAAAGCAATAAAAGGTACTCATATTGTTACATTATTGCTTTACTGAGCCAATATGATATTATGTGTCCTCTCTCCCAAATCTCCTAAAGACTGCTTATTAACTGTAATGCCATGACAATTTTAATCTGAGAAGGGTGCTAGGTATTGAACCTAGGGCCTCTTATGTATGCATTCTACCACTGAGATACAACCCCTTCCCCTATATTTTTAAACACTGTATTCTATTTGCTGAATCCTAAACATGCCCCAATTGGACTGAACCACCATATATTTGGACACCCAGAATTCATAAAAGCCCTCAGATTAGCTTTAACAACATGTTGGGATCATTGCTTCCTTTTTCCTAAGTACATCCATGAACTTTCCTCCCCTCATACTAGGCTTATTACTGTGCTTGTGAAGTGTTTCTGTATTGTGCTGCAGGCCTTTTTCCTCAATTGTCAGTTCTGCAAATACTGTGAAATACTGTTACTTAAGTTTGTCCCTTTACCCTTATACTTTTCTATCCATTCAACTTAGTTCTAAACTCCATCCCACATTAACAGACATTTGAGAAGAAATGTTCGCACCATTTTATAGAGAACATGTTCCTAAGTCTTTGATAAATCATATTCTGATTAACCAAATTATGCCATTTCTTTGATCCCTTAATTATTATTATTATTTTGTTGATGTTTGAATTTGAAGGGGCCTCAGTACAATGAAAAGCAAATATCTACTTTAAATCTGCAAAAGGGGCTGGCAAATAGTAACTGAAAGAACATGTTCTATTCAGAGATGTTGGACTGTGGTGTAAAAAAGAGCAATGTTCCATGGACATGGGAAATGTTTCCAAATAAAATCTAAGTATTTCTAAAAGTCAAAATTTCTTACAACCCCCCAAAATTAAAAAAGACCCCAAGATCTCTACATTTTCAGCCTTGAATGCTTCTCAAATGAAAACATTTAAGTGTCTATTTTAAAAGAAACCGGAGACTAGTAAAAAGTTGTGGAGAGGCTGGAGAGATGGCTCAGCCATTAATCCACTTGCCTGCAAAGCCTGACTGCCTGGGTTTGAGCCCCTAGTACCCACGTAAAGCCAGCTGCACAAAAGTGGTGTATGCATCTAGAAGTTGTATGCAGTGGCGGCAGGTCCCGTTATACCCATACTGTCTCTCCTTGCAAATAAATAAAAATATTTTATTAAAGTTGTGGAGAAAAGCCGGGCGCAGGTGGTGCATGTCTTTAATCCCAGCGCTCGGGAGGCAGAGGTAGGAGGATTGCTGTGAGTTCAAGGCCATTCTGAGACTCCATAGTGAATTTCAGGTCAGCCTGGGCAAGAGTGAAATCCTACCTTGAGAAACAAAACAAAACAAAACAAACTGTGGAGAAACCTTTGCTATTTTTGGTGTATCAGAATAATGAGAGCCATGAAGCATCATGGAACTCTGCAGTTCTCTAACTTCTGAACTAGCTGGTAGGATGTGATTACACTTAAAGGCGGCAAACACTAACTTGTTGAGGAGGCTTGATCGCTCCTGCCTCGCAGCGGGCACTGCGCTGCACATGCTACCCCAGGTCAGGTTACCCCGACACTCAGCACTTCCGAGGGCTGCACTCACCTGTACAGTGCTGCGTAGTAGCGGTCAGAGATTGTCTGCTGAGAGTTCATTACTTGGAAAAGTAACATCAAAGCCTGCACACTGGTACTGAAATTGACTACATGCAACACCTTAAATAATGTATCCACCTGCTCCCGCACTTTGTCATCACCAGTCTGAGAGTAAGGGTATGCCCTATTTACACCCGTTAAAATGGCGCTCAGCATTTTTGAGTCAATGTCTTTTTTCTTGATACAAGTCCGAAAAAAGCAAAAATAAAGAGCTATTAATTTGTTAGCCAATTCACTTTCTTCATGGGAGAGGACCATTTGATTTAAAAAGCAAATTGCATAATACTGAGCTTTGGCACTGATATTTGCTCGAAAAAGTAGCCTTTCCACTTCTCCACACACAACTCCCTTCATATTGGGATGTTTAGAGAGTAAAACCTCTAACAGATGGGAGGCTTTCGTGGCAATTTTGTTCTGAGGATCTCCCAGCTTGTTTATCACCTGCACAAGAAGAGCCTTTTCTTCCTCAGGCTTATTACACAGAAGCTCATGAGCAGCGACCAGGGCTCGGGTTTTAGTGGCTACCAAGGAGTCATGACTTAAAGTTTCTAAGACCTGCACGAATTCTGCTACTAAGTGTTTCAGCTGGTGTTCAAAATACCATAAGATCAGCCTCCTGTCTCTGGCGTCCCTGTTGCCACTAGACAACCGTTCTAGTTTGTTGAAAGGATGCTGGCTGAAAACGCGCAGCTTCCGACTGTCGGGCAAGAGGTCCGTAATGAGTAACTCCTTGAAAGTATCCAGAGCCATGAGGCAGTGCTGCTTGCTGCCCTTCTTTTTAACAAGGTTCACGAGAGTTTCCACAAACTGGAGTGTGTGAACAGCATCATCCTGGATGAGAAGAATCATGGCTGCCATCCGGTCACCCAGTGTCCCTGAGGACACAATCGCCTTCATCCAGGTCGAAGAGGCCCCCTTTTGATTATTTGTCTTACTTTTGAATAAGCTGACTTCATGCTCATACAGCTTCTGGGCCAGTGTCTTGTACTTAGACACTATATCACGAGGCTGGGGATCCAGAGAATGCTCCCTGCTGTACTCCAGGTCATACCATTTGCCTCCGGGCTTGAATAACAGCGTCTGTCTCTCAAAAAATTCAAAGATGTCCTGTTGCTTATCTTTCTTTACTTTTGGTACAGCACTGCTGTTACCAGAATGCTGTTCCGGCTTGCTCTTATTTTTCCCCTTGCTTGCTGATGTCATTTTACTATCTGCTGCATTTTGCTTTTTATTATCTACTTTAGGTGTTTTTACTTCTTTTTTGCTGACGTTTTCTTTTTCAGCGGGTTCCTCTTCAACTAAAGATTTTGCATATTTGGCCAAATTAAGATTTTGGATGAATGCCTCCAGTTCTCCTTGCTGGAGGTCATCAATTGCTCCTTTTTTGCCTCCATCCACCACTTCCTCTTTCTCATCCAAAGTAGCCAGCATAAGATAATCTTGCTGCATAAAAACATGAAAAAGTTAAAAATATATCACAAGCTCAGCATTTCAGTTAAACCTTAATCTTTGAAATCGATAAAATGGAATCATTACACTATTACCTGGGCTCTTACCCTACCCACAAAAAAAATATTTGATGGATAAAAGATCTAAATGTGAAAAGTGATACCATAAAATAATGGGAAAAAAAACCCAATTTCAGAATAGGGAAAAACCTCTAACGAGTATACAGAGGACAGAAGTAGTGAACTATCAGTCAAACACAAACCAGAAAAATCTAAAGACAGTTCCTACACAGCAGTAAGAAAGACCGCCAACAGAAAAATTTGGAAATGATATTAACAGTACAGGGAAAGAAAGTTCTTCAACGATGTGAAAAGATGTTCAATCTCAGTGGCGTTTATAGAAATGCGGTTGAAATCACGATGACATAGCCTTTTTTAAAAAAAAAATCAAGTAAGCAAAGATAAAACTCACGACAGGCGGTATAGAGGGGAGAAGGCGAATGTAAACTGGCACCTCCGGAGGAAGTATGTCAACTTCAAACCATAAGCATCGCTTACATCTTAAGGAAGCACAAACACAAGACGTTCCATCTGAACATTTTGCTTGTGAGAGAGAGAGTCCTCCAGCCGCTGCACACGAACTCCAGACGCATGCGTCCCCTGTGCAGGTGGCTTTCGAGGGTCCCGGGAAATCGAGCCTGAGTCCCTCGGCTTGGCGTCCGGAGCCATCCCGAGGCCAGCACGCGGGCGCGGCCCCGAGCGTGTCCCCTCCCCGGGCGCCCCGCGGCCCTTACCTTGGTGCCCCCGAGGCGTAACACTTCCTCAAGGGAGAAGCCATCCTCGGCTTCCTCGCCGTCCTCCTCGCCCTCCTCATCGGGGTCTTCCACCGCCTCTGTCGGGCGCCAGGGCCGCTTAGCGTGGAACTCGAGCGGCGCCGAGTCGGCCGCCATGGCTGGCATGGCACGCACGCGCACTTCCGCCTGGCCGCGATGACGCACTTCCGCCCGGCGCCGTCTCCCGGAAGTGGCGGCGGTCCCGCCCCCCCCCTCCTCGCCGGGGCGGAGCGTGGCGGCGGAGGGACGTTCAGCATGGACGCTGTGGTGCGGTTGCCCGCGCGGCTGCTGGGCCGGGCGGCGCGCGCCGGTAAGCGTCGGCCCTGCCGCATCCCGGGTGTCGGGGAGGCCTGTCCGGAGCGACTCGGAGCCTCAGTTGCAGGGGGTTCCGGGGCTCGAACTCGCGCCGTACCTGCAGGCGCTCGGGCCGCGGGCCGACGTGACGGGCGCTGGCGCCCCTCTGACGGGCTCGCTTCTCTTGCAGCCGTCCCGCCCATCTGCACAGGAAGGCCCTTCTGCTCGGGGCACGAGCCGGCCGACCGCCCCCGCGTGACGCCCATGCTGCGGCATCTCACGTATAAAATAAAGTCTACGGGCCCCATCACCGTGGCCGAGTACATGAAGGAGGTGTTGACCAACCCAGCCAAGGTACCCGATTGCCCTCCAGGGCCCCTGGCGATTGTGCCGGGAGTTCTGGGGACGGTACCAACAAAGAGACACATTTCCAAACGTGTCTGTAACGGGGATGCTAGGGGTCCAGGAAAGGCCTTGACCCTCCCAAACCTTTGGTCCGGTTCTGTTTAATCAAAGAATTGAATGAAAAAGAAGACTGAGAAGGATAATTATTAAATTATTATCTTTATTGAGGGACGTACAGAGCCAAGGAAAGGCACCCACGTGACGTGCTAGAGATCCCATGTGGAGGGTCTGGAAAAAATACCTTGGAAAGAGAACAGTTCAAGGACCTCCTGCCATGTGGGGAGCTGGAGGGGTTAAAGGAGAGTTAGGGCCTAAGGTCCCTCCTGGCTGGGGGGAGGCTCGCCCACCATTGGAAGTTCCCAAGTTGTCAGAGAGCCTGCCCTTCCCTTGCAAAGGTATTTATACCCTTATAGTGGTGACCCGTGTCTTCTGGATCATGTGAACCAGAGGGGACAGCTGTCTCAGGAAGAGACAAGTTCTGGGGGTTGAACTTGACCAGCCACAATGATTAAATCCTATGAAAGACCTCCCTCCTGGGAGGGGTGCTGGTTGTTTGCGGCGGGGAAAACAGGTCTAGGGAACTACTGAAGAGGTAAGAAGTCAGATCATCTTTCATTTCTAGCGAGTGCAAACTTTCCTGCCTTTTTTTTTTACCATCAGGGGTCCAGTCATCTGAACTGTTACCCCCCCCCCCATGTCCAGGAGACAGAATGCAGCAGAGCTTAGGAGCTGAGCCGAAAGATGGCTTTCTACTTGGCCTGAGCATTCATTCCTTTTCAGGAAGGGAATGCAAGAGGAGGAAGAGAAGGATGGAGTTCAGTTTGATATGGTGTGTGAGTTTTAAGTGTAGGTGGAACTCTTAGATGGAGATCTCCAGTATGCAACTGGAGATGAAAATTGATTGCCTGATGCCCCACCACACCATGCTATGCCATCGCAGTGCCGGAGGGGACTTCGAGAGTTCTCAGGTCTCTGAAAGCAGAAGCAGAGAGGCCCCGGTTTGAATGTTGAGGAAGGATTGGACACTTTGGGGAAAGGGAATGATCCCTATTTAACTAAAGCAGAGATACCAGCTTATTTAAGGAGTCATCTGGAACCAGAGTGGATGTAGGGAAATGGCCAATCTCCATGCTGCTCGTGCCTCAGGAAATGGAAGCTATCGGGAAAGCATGTCTTCTGCACGTTAGACAGACAAGGCACTATATGTCACTGACAGTAGTGAGGTCTTTGTGTTTGGACTGAACTACAGTAACTGCCTAGGAACTACAGATAACCAGAGCACACTGGTACCTAAGAAACGAGAAGCCTTCTGTGGAAAGAAGGTATAAAGCCTTAGTTATGAGTGGCCCCCATGTTCTCGTCAGCACAGAAGATGCACTGGTCTACGCCTGGGGCCACAGTGGATACAGCCAGCTGGGCAATGGGACCACCAACCGAAGCGTCAGTTCTGGTTCAAGTCTGCACCGATCTCTTGATGGAAGAGGTGGTTGAAGTAGCTTGTGGCTCACATCATTCGGTGGCCCTGGCCGCTGACAGAGAGGTATTTCTCGGGCCTGGAACAACTGTGGCCAGGTGGGATCAGGACCTACAGCAAATCAGCCAACTCCTGGACAAGTTACACACTGCTTACGTAGTAAGAGGGTGGTTGGCATTGCTTGTGGTCATGCCTCATCCTTGGCTCTTCTGGACAGTGGTGTGGAGGAAGCAACTTGCTAACAGGGTTTTTGTCCTGATGGTTGCTCGCTACTTTATAAACCCACCCTTCAGCAACCCGCCCCCAAGGTCATCATTGAGCTAGTGATTATTGCTAGGAAATTACTTCTCATTACACCTTCTGCTTAAGTGGGCTACTTAACCACGAGTGCATGGAAATTATGCAGAGTCTTTGGATGGCAACGATGTGGCATTGCGTATTGGGTAGTGGGCTGCTGTAGATGTTCCTGAGTTCACCTAGGTTAACTGTTTTTAATCCTGGTATGATCCCAAATGATTTCAGAATTCCTTGTGGCATCATCTAGGGTCCTGTGGTCTAGTGTTCTTCATGGTTTAATTTAATTTAATTGAGAGAGAGAAAGGGAGAGAGAAAGAGAATGGGCGTGCCAGAGCCTTCAGCCACTGCAAATGAACTCCAGATGCATGCGCCCCCTTGTGCATCTGTCTTAAATGGGTCCTGGAGAATCGAACCGACATCCTTTGACTTTCTGTGCAAGTGCCTCAACCGCTAAGCCATCTCTCCAGCCCCCATGATTTTACTTTTTAACATAAATTTAATTTAAAAAATATTTAGCTAGGCCTTGGGGCACACACATTTAATCCCAGCACTTGGGAGGCAGAGATAGGAGGATCACTGTGAGTTTGAGGCCACCCTGAGACTACATAGTGAATTCCAGGTCAGCCTGGGTTAGAGCAAGACCCTACCTGGAAAAATCAAAAAGAAAAAAAAAATGATTGCCTGATCAGTTGTCTGTGCTGAGGTGACTTAAGTTGGTATGAAGCATATTATTGAGTGAAGAGTCTAAGTCTTTACTGTTTAGGACTGTCATGCCTGCTTTACATAGCCTTTTGTAAAGACCTGTGGTCATGCGTGCGCGTGTGTGTTGTGTGTGTGTGTCCTGAAGCACATCCCCAGCATGGGAATTAACCAGTGCCAGCACAACACTTGATGGGGTACTGGGGGTTGAATACACGTCCTCATGCTTGCAAGAAATTTCTCTGGTGGAAAGGGTTTGCAAGTGGAAAAAGTTTAAGCATCCTTGGAATAAAGTACTTGAGAAAGCATAAAAACTTACGTTTTAAGACAAGGTCTTGAAGCTATGTAGCCCTGTCTTAGAACTTGCATTGCTGGTCTCACACTTGCAGCAGTACTCTTGCCTGCCTCTGAGTGCTGGGGCTAGGATTATAGTCATGCACCACCATGGCTGGCCACAAGGGTATCTGAATAAATTTTATTTGTAAGCAGGGTAGGAAGAAAGAGAAAGTATGGCCACACTAGGGCCTTTTGCTGCTGCAGAGGAATCCAGACACATGTACCACTTTGTGCATCTGGCTTTATGTAGGTACTGGGGAACTAAACTCTGGGCTGACAGGCCTTGCAAGGAAGCACCTTTAACCGTTGAGCCATCTCCTCAACCATGAGGACCATTTCAATACAAATCTCTCTTCACCCCCTGCCTCCACCAGGCAGGGTCTCACTCTAGCCCAGGCTGACCCGAAACTCACTCTTTAGGCTCAGGCTGTCTTCCAGCTCAAGGTGATCATCCTACATCAGCCTTCCCAGTGCTGGGAATAAAGGCGTGGGCCACTACCCTGGCTTTTCATAGAAATCTAAGTCTATTTTAAAAGTTAGGCATTGTGCTAAAACTTTGGGTATGAAGCGAAATGGCACAAGGTCTTCTTCATAGAATTAACCCTTCTGGTCCGTGTAATGCCAGGCACTTAAATAAGCTCTGCAAAGGAAGCACTGGACTTAGTTTTAGGTTGGAAGTCTCAGGGAGAGGCCAGCAAGGTAGCATTTGAACAAATTTAAAGGGTTAGTGTAATTGGCAGGGAGAATAAAAAGGAGTAAGAGTGAAAATTTTGCAGTAGCACAGAAATGTGGATAAGCATGCCTAATTTCTTAAAAACATCTTTTTATTGAGATAATAATCATAATAAAAAGTATATAAGGCACAAGTATACAGCTTGATAAATTTTGATGAAGTGAACACTTGTATGTAATGTGCATCAAGGTCAAGACACCACCAGAAGGCAGGGCTAGAAGAGGTTGAAGGGGCAATTTGGGTGTTACTGTGTGGGGAGAAAGAAAGAAAGAATAAAGATGAAATTGTTTGACTCTAGTCCTTCCAGTTGAGTAATTGGATTTTTCCCCCCCTGAGGTAGGGTTTCACTCTAGCCCAGGCTGACCTGGAAATTTTAGTCTCAGGGTGGCCTCGAACTCCTACCTGCCTCCAGAGTGCTGGGATTAAAGGTGTGCACCACCACGCCTGGCTCAAGCAATTGGATTATTTTAAAAATCAGTTTCGTTGGGGGCTGGAGAGATGGTTTAGCAGTTAAGGTGTTAAGACACTTGCCTGCAAAACCAAAGGACCCAGGTTTGATTCCCCACTATCTATATGAAGCCTGATGCACAAAGTAGCGCATGCTTTGGAGTTTGCAGTGGCGTGCCTGTTCACACTGTCTGCCTCTATGTATATCAAGTAAATAAATAAATATTTAAAAGATTGGTTTTGCAAAATGGCTGCTAATGTATAAAATTTAGGCAAAGACACTGTCTTAATTTTGACTAGTTAGTGGTAAAACCTTTCATGGTAACTAATTATTCATTATGTACATTATATGAAATTTTGGAGTATTTTTAAAAGCCTTATGTGAAAATTTTTTTCCATTTTCTCTTTTTATCAGGGATATTATGTGCACCGTGACATGCTAGGAGAAAAAGGAGATTTCATTACTTCACCTGAAATCAGTCAGATCTTTGGGGAGGTAATGCCTAGTGTACATATTATAAAAGCAATGAATATCATAAATACTTGAGAGAAGGTCCAGCTGCATTAGGCTATAATAGCGTTTTATAGGTTTTTTTGTTTGTGAGTCATCAAATGTTTTGTGTTTGGAGGTAATGAGGTAGTAGAGGAAAATGGTGGAGAGGACATTTGAAAAGCTTAGACTTATTGTAGGAAAGGACTGGGAGATATGAGGGCACAAAGGAAAGGAGATAGAAATTAAGAGCTTAGAAGTACCAGGTAAGATGAGATTGGCAGAACGAAGAAAGGAAACATTTAACAGAACTTGGAAGTGTAATCAAGATCTCTCAAGCTTCTAGCCATGATTAACCTAATTACAAAGGAAGTCTCACTTGAAGAAACAGAATTTTAGTTTGTTTCCACAAAAGTACCTGAAAATTGTACACACAAGGAAGTGGAATCCAGGTTTGAGAAGCACTCATTATATGTATCTAAGAGTCATGTAATGCTTTCAATCACAAGAGTAAGAAGTGGCATAATTACATTTCATGTATCCTTTTGCCTTCAAATATTCATGCCTTTCTGTAAGGAATAGCCTTTCATAGAGGCTGCCGTATCATTTTCTCCAATATTAAACTCCCTGTGTGGTGTGTATTATGACATAGTTCCAGTGAAGTTCCGGTGTCTAGCTTTGTGTGTTTAAAGTAAGTACATAAGGCACAAGTGTAGACGCACACACATCAAGTAACACACACATACTTGCTTGCTTTCTGGCATGAAGTACATATTTATGTGTAGTTTTATGTAGTGGTTTATTTTATACTTTACAATGCTTTACAACTTTAAAATGGTGTGTTTTTTCTTGTAGCTACTAGGGATATGGTTTATAAGTGAATGGATAGCCTCTGGAAAAAGGTCAGCTTTTCAGCTGGTGGAACTGGGCCCAGGCCGGGGAACTCTCACCGGAGATATTTTGAGGGTAGGCAATAAATAACTTTCTCATTTATATTAATCGTACTACTTACCTGAGTGCAAATTTCATTGATTTTCTTGGCTTGTATCTCTCAGCTAAAACATAATTCAGAATAATGTAGTGATTCATTACTTACTGTGTATAAGCTTAAACAGGGGGAGGAGAATGTAAAAGCTACAGATATAAAATGTTCGTCCAGGCATGGTGGCGCACGCCTTTAATCCCAGCACTCAGGAGGCAGAGGTAGGAGGACTGTCATGAGTTCAAGGCCACCCTGAGACTACATAGTTTTTGGTTTTTTGAGGTAGGGTCTTGCTGTAGCACAGGCTGACCTGGAGTTCACTTGGTAGTCTCAGCGTGGGCTTGAACTCACAGCAATCCTACCTCTGCTTCCTGAGTACTGGGACTAAAGGTGTGTGCCACCTGGTGAAAACATACCTCTTAACACATTGTTTTCTATCTGTCTTTTAGGTGTTCAGTCAGCTTGGATCTGTGCTGAAAAACTGTGACATTTCAATTCGTCTAGTAGAGGTGAGCCAAAAATTAAGTGAGATCCAAGCACTGACTCTGACTAAGGAGAAGATTCCTTTGGAGAAAGACGCTGAGTCCTTGGAATACATGAAAGGTGTTACTAAGTCTGGGATTCCAGTCTCCTGGTACCGAGATTTGAAGGATGTTCCAGAAGGTAATGTACACACTGATCAGAAGATTTGGTCACAACCCCTCACAGTAGTGACAGCTGACCATAACCTTTACTGCAGTGGTACAGACGGAGCAATTGCTCCCAGCTCTTTTACCTGTAGAAAAAATAGCTGAGTTTACTTTTTCTAGCAAGGAATTTTATAGGAGAAAATTAGATTGTCTACCATTAAGGAGCTTGTGTCTTTCATGAAGCCTTATAAAAAAGGGGAAAACAAAACAGAACCCAAAGTGTGAATCTCCAGTAAGCTTTTTAGTACAGTACTGATGATGGAGTATCGCAGGGCTGAAAGCAGCAGCTAGGTCCAGTGATCAGTCGCTTAAATAACCTCTGTCTGCCTAAAGGCAAGCAAGGTATGGCAGAAGTCCTTCAGTCAAGAATTGTTGAAAGATAATCAAATCTAAAGTGGTGATAATCTTGAAAGATAATCAGATCTAAAGTGGTGATAATCTTGAACAAGATACCCAAAGCCATTCCTCAGCTTGCTGAGATGACTTTAGAAAATTACAGTTCCTTTCCAGCTAACGAAATTCAGTCTCATTTCTTTTAGTGATGAAAAGATCTAGCTGGTGATTCAGGTATTTCAGATGAGTAGGAATGATTGCTCCTTTGTATGTCTGCAGACAGAGTATGTTTTCCACCAAGAGAAGAATTCTTTCACAGTGATGATTATGGAAGCATACAAGGTTCCAGTGCTGAAGAATTAGACATTTTCTTTCTTAGGGCTAATATTCAAAAGAATTACCTGCTTTGAAATGCTGATTAATTTCTTTCTTATATTTTTAAATAGGGTACAGCTTTTATCTTGCACATGAATTTTTTGATGTTCTTCCTGTGCATAAATTTCAGGTATTGATGGCAGTCACGTTTAAATTCTGTTAACAAAGGACCTTGAGTATGGTAGTGAACAGTGACAGTGCTTGTTCAGCATGGGAACATTTCTTGAAGTTGTTAAGTATTACTTGGAATTTCAGTTAACATAAATAATTGAAAAGCAAAAATAAAATATTAACTAAATACCCAGTTTTGAAGTAATTACTATGAATTCTTCCAAGGACCCAAGTGAGCAGCTATACATACAGTTAAGGGGTTTTGTTTGGCAAGTCTTTAAATTCCAAAGTTGAAAATTTGTCTGCATTTTTGGTGTGAGACTTAAGATCTGGAAGTAATCTGTGTCTCCTGGCAACATCTAAGGCTAAGAGCAGTTCTCATTATTATTCATCCTGTTTGCTTTCCATTTTTGGGCTGTTCCATTTGTTATTGCTTCTTCCCTTGACATCAGTAGACTGTGCTTGTCTACTTATTTGCTCTACAGAAATGAAGTAATGCATTTAAATAATTGTACATAGGAAAGTGTGCTATAACTTATGTTACTTATGGGAAGAGAGCTAGCTAACAGCTATTTTTGGTTAAGGCAGCTTTGGAGAATTTGCAAAAATTTGTTCTTTCATATTACTTTGTTTAGAAAACACCACAAGGATGGAGAGAAGTATTCGTTGATATTGATCCACAAGTTTCTGATAAGCTGAGATTTGTCTTGGCACCTTGTGCCACCCCAGCAGAAGCCTTCATACAAGTATGAACATGGGTTCTTCTTCAGTTTGTCTTACTGAACAGGATAGTGCTGGTCTGGTGTTTTTAGTTCTTGTTTTAGAGTTCCTTTCCAGTGGGAGTTGCTATTAACAGTAATAAGTTCTACATAATAAAAGGGATGCCATATGGAACACTGAGCATATTCACATTGAATTCATCACCATGAATAAACAAGGCTCATAGGAGAAACATGTCAAAAACCCAAAGGAAACCATTCTTTTGACAATGGCTTATGATTCTCCTCACTGTGCCCTTCCCAGCGCGATGAAACACGGGACCATGTTGAAGTGTGTCCTGATGCTGGGGTGCTGATTCAGGAGCTTTCTCAGCGCATCACAGTCACTGGAGGTGCTGCCCTGATAGCTGATTACGGCCACGATGGAACAAAGACAGACACCTTCCGAGTACGTCTTCCTTAGCAACCTGCTTTATCACTTTCATTGTTAGATGTGAAGCTTGTTGAAGATCCACCTAGCATTGTTGTGCTCCATTATTGTAGCATTAGTGTTAATTCATGCTGTTAAAATTACTCACAATCCTAGATCTTACTCCAACCTGGTCAGCTGTCCTTTCCATAGGATCTGAATTACCACCACTTTCTCAGGATGTAGGCATGCATGTAGCCTAGTGAGTCTCTGAACTGAAACAGAGAATTTTCTTCAGGTTAAGAACCTGTCTTAACTAAAAAAAGTAACTTTGCAGATTGAGTTTAGGTACTACAATCAAATTCTTTCATATTTTAACAGCCTTTTTTTTTTTGGTTTTTCAAGGTAGGGTTTCTAGCCCAGGCTGACCTGGATTTCACTATGTAGTCTCAGTCTCAGGGTAGCCTTGAACTCACAGCAATCTCCTACCTCTGCCTTCCAAGTCCTGGGATAAAGGCATGTGGCACCATTCCTGGCTGTCTTTTCCTTTCTAGGTATATCCATTGACCCTTCCTAAACATCTTTTCTAAATGTTCTTTAGTAAGATGAACCCTATTGAATATTCCTTAATTGAAATATATTTAGCTAGATGCTGATAGTCATCTTTTAGATCTGTGTTTTCTTTTTGAAGCAGGGTCTCACATAGTACAGGATGACATGGAACTTACTCTGTAACCCAGGCTGGCCTTGAATTTATGGTGATCCTGCTACCTCAGCCTCCTGAGTACTGGGATTAAAGCCATGCACCACCATGCCTGGCTTAGGTCTGTGGTTTTTAATTACTAACTTACTATTGTAAATTAAAAAAAATAAGAAAAAAACCTGGAAGAATTTGTTCTAGCCTTCCTTCTAGGTTTCTGGTCGACTAGGTCTGGATGGAGTCCAATAACATATTCTCAAATTAAAGATATTCTGATAACGTTCCATCACTCAGAGAATTAACTCTTCTCTATTGCATCACCACAAGCATTAGTAGAAGTTACACTGTTTCATGTTAAAGGCAACATCAGGCACTCAAACTTAAGAGTGTTACTGCATAGTCCAAACCAGATCTACACAGTTTTGTTTTTTCTTCTCCCTGAAGCAGGGTCTCCCTCTAGCCCAGTATGACCTGGAATTCACTCTGTAGTCCCAGGCTGGCCTCAGACTCAATGATTATTGTACTTCAGACTTCCGAGTGCTAGGATAAGAGGTGTGTCACCTTGGCCAGCCTTTTTCTTTATTAATATCTACAATGTAAAAATGTACTAATTTGATGGTATTTCTTTAATCTCAGTAATTGTTATATAAAAAGGGAAAAACTTATTTTCAAGGGATTTTGTGGACACAAACTTCATGATGTCCTGATTGCCCCTGGAACAGCAGACCTCACAGCCGATGTGGACTTCAGTTACCTGCGCAGGATGGCACAAGGAAAAGTAGCCTCTCTGGGCCCAATAAAACAAAAAACATTTTTAAAAAATATGGGCATTGATGTCCGATTGAAGGTAATGGCTTATTTCACTGTCAGTATATATCTTAATTTCATTGTAGTTGAAAGATTTCTTAAAGCAAGTTAAACTGGCTTTCTGCTATTGAAGGTAGGCAGATGCTTGTTCTAGTCTTCCCAGAAGCATAGATAGAACTTAAATGTAACTGGACAGTTGGGGTGTGACACAGATTAGAAAGTTTGTGTGATTAAGGCTTCCAGATAATGTTCCTGTTCCTTAAGGCCCTACCTTGTTCATGGGTATGAATTCTGTCATTGTTCCTTTAAGGACCCTTAACCTCTCTATGGAGCACATTACCTGGTGATTCTTCCATACATCTGGGCAGCAGTAACATACATTTTTGATAAGCACCCTGTGACCCTTAGGTAACCAGAAATCATTCTGAGTATGACCTGGTTGGAACGGACAGGTCTTTACGCTTGCTGCAGCCACCTGGGGACTCTCCTATTCACATTTGCTAAGAGTGTTTTTTCTCCTCAGGTTCTTCTAGAGAAATCGGAAGAACCGTCTGTGAGGCAGCAGTTACTTGAGGGGTATGATATGTTAATGAATCCTGTGAAGATGGGAGACCGATTTAATTTCTTTGCGTTGCTGCCTCATCAGAGACTTCAAGGTGGAAGTCGTGAGACGAGTGCAGGCCACTCAAAACCCTCGGCAGCACCTGTAGCTGGGTTCGATGAACTTGCTTGGCAGTGAAATTTCACCTTGGACTTTTTACCCGTCTGCTTAAAAAAATCAAAATAAATACTACACTGAAAGTAACATAAGTGTTAAATGTATTTTATAGTGGGTGTGGTGGTGCACACCTTTAATCTCAGCACTCGGGAGGCAGAGGTAGGAGGATCACCGTTAGTTCGAGGCCACCCTGAGACTACATAGTGAATTCCAGATCAGTCTGGGCTAGAGTGAGAACCTACTTCAAAAAAAAAAAAAAAAAGAAAGAAAGAAAGAAAGAAAGAAAAAAGTATTTTATCTCTTGAGTCAATAAGAAGCCCAAATTATATAAATAAAACAAACTTACAAGCCAGGTGTGGTGGTGCATACCTTTAAGCACAGCACTTGGGAGGTAAAGGAAGGAGGATTGCTGTAAGTTCAAGGCCACCCTGAGACTACATAGTGAATTTCAGGTTAGCCTGGGCTAGAATGAGACCCTACCTCGAAAAAAACAAAACAAGGAAAAAATAAAAAAAACTTACAGAACTTTCAAGCTTGTAACCAACTCTTGGTGCAATTGTTTTCAATCTGTGAAGTAATTTGTTATTGTGAAACTGAGGTTCCTTTAATCAAACCAGTAGCTGTATTTCTATTTTATAAAGTACCATGGAGCACTGATTGGTTTGATAAAAGCTGGAAACACCCCAAATGGCTAATTTCAGGGATCTGATTAAATAAATTATATGCAAAGGGGGTACACAACAGTGTATTCTGACATAAATTCAAATGCAAATGCTTCCATAGGTACATGTTTTTTTCTGAAGGAGAAAAGATGCATTAAACGCTAACAAGTCAATTCATAGAAACTAATATGCTAGTGTAGACTTCTTATTTTGTGTTCTGTGGTATGTACTTGCATGGACGAGGTAAGGAGAAGATACTCAGTATTAAATCTCAATCTGGAAGTGTGCTCAGAGGTGGAGAGAGACTTAAATATTTTACCCTATATTTCTGTGGATTTCATAAATAAAAATTAAGATATTAAACTTGGATATTAAACATGGTTAAAGTAGAAGCAAGAGGACTAGACTTTGAATCCCTAGCATGCAAATGCCAGGTGGGCATGGTAGCCTACCTGTAATCCCAGTGCTGATGACGTGGAGATGGGATCCTGAGCAAGCTGGCTAGCTGAATCAGAGTTCTGAGTTCACAAGAGAGATCCTGTCTCAGTAAATAAAGTGAACTGCAATAGAGGAGGACGCCCAGTATCAACCTGTGGTCGTCATGTGCACCTGCATGTGCGCGCACACACCCACACCCACACGAATACAAATACACAACCCCCAACCCACTCAAGTATTAAATTTTGAAAAAAGTGGGCTGGAGAGATGGCTCGGTGGTTAAGCGCTTACCTGTGAAGCCTAAGGACCCTAGTTCGACGCTCAATTCCCCAGTACCCATGTAAGCCAGATGCACAAGGGGGCACGCATCTGGAGTTCATTTGCAGTGGCTGGAGGCCCTGGCATGCCCATTCTCTCTGTCTGTCACTCTCAAATAAATAAATAAAAATAAAAATAAATTTGAAAAAAGCGATAAATGTCACAGTGAAAAAAAAAAAAAAAACCCTTCAGTAAATCAGACATACACCTAAAGAGGAGCTAAGAGTAAATGTGGCGTACATAGGAGCCGTGATTTTTAAAGTTTATTAGCAGGTGTGTGTGTAGGCATGCCAGGCCCTTGTGCTGCTGCAAGTCAACACCAAATGCTTGCAGCACTCTTTGCATCTGGCTTATGTGGTGGCTTGGAAACTCAATCTGGGCCAGCAGGCTTTGTAGCCACTGCCGTTCTAACCACTGAGCCATCCTCACAGCCCCCAGCCATCCCTACTTGCCCTCACTCTACTTCAGTCTGTCTCTGTACATGCTTTGTTGTTTTCAAGGACTTGGTTGGAAGGACATAACAAAGATGAAAATGCCTACAGTTGGCTCCTCTCAAGTACATAATAGCTTTTGGAGGTTCCAAAAGTTGAATACTTTGTGGTATTTACTAAAAATTTATACTTTCATTCCAAGAAAGAACTCCTCAGATAGTTAGCTCAAATTTAGTATACAATTACAGTGAGTGTTTTAAAAAATTTTTGGTAGGTATTAAAGTCAGTGTTCATACAACTTAGTTCTTTTTACAAAGGCTGTTGTTAAAATAGTTCTACAACCAAATAAAAATTTGATGCCTCTACTACAGATTGGCTAAAATTTTCACACAGAAAAATATAATACAGAAATACATTTTATTATCAAGCTTCTTTAGGAATATTTACAAAAAGTGGGATGTAACAAAAAATATAAAAAATGTACTGAACAGTGTCATTATAGTCTACTTTGACAATTATCAAATGTTTCTAACAGTTATTTCTTACACAAACATGACTTTAAGACAAGGTTATGCAGGTTATGCAGTCTGGAGTAATGACTGCAAATTATCTGACAGTGCCATTACAAATTGTTTTTTAGAAAACACAGGTATTCAACAAAAACAGAAAGAGTGCAATTAATTCATGGCTTGTAAAGTTGGATTATGGATAGCAAATGAATAATTCCAGTTAATTTTCACCTTATGCAGCAAAACCACAATAGGTTGCCTAGTGACTCAAAATTATTCTATCTTGTGCATGTTGATATAAACCAACTTATTTTGGAGAAATGTAGGGAAGCCATCTATCACAGGGAAAATCCATTTACAAAAATGTTTCTCAAAATTAGCCTGCTATGTGAGAGGAAATTAGGTAAGTAGATTGTCTCCTGGAGATATTTATGAATACACAGTATACCATCAAGGGTCAGGAGGGTTAAGAAGGACTCCGGGGGCATATGCCTGGGTTCAAATCCATATACTAATTATATGAACTTTGGTAGCTCATCTTGTGCCTCAATTTGCATATTTATCAGATGGGGTTCATAATGTACTTAACTGTGTGGCTTTTGTGAGGCTAAATTACAATACATTAAGAACTTCCAATATACAGGCACTGCATGCTTCTGTATTTTTCTTAGTAAAGTAGCTGCGTGGTCTCTATAGGCTCTCTCAGTCTTGGTGTGCTCATATAAAAGAAGATGGCTTTCTTTTGCTACCTCAAACTCAGAGGTAACCAAAAACACTTAAGTACTTTTTGGCTTATCAAACATTCATTACATATCTGACCTTCAAGACCCCACGAGAAGGAAGGCAGAATTCTTCATTTTATAGACTGAGGCTTAGAAAACAGACCCCCCCAAAAAAGAAAACACCACAAAAACAAAGGATTGGCCTTAAATCCAAATTTTCTGACTGAATTTTTTCTGCTGTTAGCACAGGGAACACACCAAAACAATACACCAGGTTCATGGTGGTTAGTGAGGGATCCAAAAGCAAAGCTGCCACACTTCTTACAAGGTGATTCCAACCCTCACTTTTCTTTGGGTCAAATATGGATTGGCCACCCTAGCCTGAAAATGCCACAGAACTCCAAAATACTTGCATTTTGGAGGATTTCAGATTTCCAAATCAAGGACGTTCAACCAATGAAGTCTGTAAATACTCCAAAGTCTGGGATACTGAAATCTAAAATACTTGTGGTCCAAAGAATTTAAGATAAGGGATTGAAAACAGCTGGATGCTGGAGGTGAAATGTAAAAGGCTCTTATTTTAGTTTTTAATTTTCTGTTTTGGCAGATGATAGTCTTACCCTTATAAAATGGACTATTTCAAGTCTCACTTCCACCAAACTGCTAAAGTGATTTAAAAATGATCCAGACACTTGCAAATCCTTCCCACAGGCTAAAGGAAGAATAACGTACTGTTTGTTAAATGGTGGCACTATCATTAAGTGATCCTGTACTAGCCTTCCTTTGAGTATGTAATTTTCTGCATTATTACATAATTAAAAGTTAGAATTGCACTCACTCACTGTTGGGATACGATGTCAGTTGGGAACGTGTGTAGCCGCAGAGCTGAGCTATGAGAAGGCACACACATAACCTTCCAACTGTTGTTGTTCCTCATTTTCTAATACCAAGTGTCCCAAACTATCCTAATAGTCATTCCAACATAGAAAAGGTGACAACTTAATTTTTTTAGGTTGTAGAGACCATATTCAGAATCACAGCTCCAGAAGTTAACAGTTCAGTACTCCTTTTATAGAGATCCCAAGGACCCATGAAAAACCCCTCAGTGCCTCAATATTTAGTTAGACAAATTCAGAATCTGCCAGGTATATCACATATTGTTAGCTCACAGTTACTGCTGAATCAGTCACCAGCCTTACCACTCTTGTATGATTTGGGCCAGCATTGCCTGGAGAATCACAGGCTTTTAAAACATGATGTAATATCAGCAAAGGGAAGATAAATTAAGTGGCATTGTGCTAAAGTGAAGGATTAGGAAAAATACAAAACAAGTTATTGCTTACGCTACAAAAACTTATAAAAAGAGTCATTTTGATTTCATCATGTGTTATTACTCAGTTTCCCTTCCTGTACCTACTCATTATGAATGACAGTATTGGTGCCACCAGTTCCAGCTATTTCCTCACGACTTTGCATCCTTGCAAGTAACAGCCTATAGAGTTAGGCAGCAAATAACCATCCATGAAATGAAACCCTTTATGACTGAAGTTAGCTCACTGATAACTAAGGATCTTCTTCCATATCATCTGGATTGGGAGCCATAATGAAATGCTTTGGGTACACTAGGTTGTGTGTGTACGCATGTATTTCCCAGCGAGCATCATCACTTTCATGTGTAATGTAACGTTCTCCAATACGAGTTTCAAATTCTCTAAGGTCAAGCCAAGTCTGATAGTCCTAGAAAAAAATGTAATGACTGTAAGCCATAAAATCAGCAAAACACATGCACCCATCTTTTTGACATAGCACCTTAGTTGTATAACTGACACTTCCTTACTTCCTGCAACACGGGTTCTAATTGTAATATTTTAAATTAGCAGTGTTAAAGAGGAATACATGTTTATAAATCCAGAGTATAAGTGAGGGAAGGCAACTAGTTTCTGGGGGAACAAGGTCTTCACATCCTTCTGAGATAGTAAATAATCACTAAAACATTCAGTCCACTATTGTTAGAGGTGTAATCATTACTCCTCAAAGCAGTACTTGGAATAGTAATAACTAAAGGACAGCTGTATTATCCCAAGAAATACATAGAATCAGTTGCTGTTCAGAGTGGTTTCATTAGCTAACACAAATCAGTGAGCCACTCAAGAGAGGTTGGCAAAGGATAAAAACTGTTTTTGTCTTTTTAAATTTTTTTTACCTGTAGCCAGGGATGACTAAGAGATTTGTCAACGCTGTAACGTTTTCTCATTTTCACTTGAAGCAGGTTGTTAATCAAATCAATTGCTAGAGGAAAAAGACAAAATTAGATATAAAATACTGCAAACCTGTGCCTCTGCCTGGAGGAGAACAGTTCAATCCACAAATACATTGTTAAAGAACTTTTGCTTCTCAAAGATAAAACACTTTAACATGTAAAGTGATCCATAAATGTTTCCTGAATATAACAAGATCACCAACTTTTCATTTTGGTAGGCAGGCAATGTAGAGTGCAGGTTAGAGGTATGCATGGGAGGCCGACCGCACAGGCTGATAATGTGCCATGCTGCACTTACCCCTACTGCTTATGCGTGATACGGGGTCAGTTGCTAACTAGGTTCTGCCTTGGTTTCCAGTCAAACAGTTGAGAAGATGAGATCAGTGTAAAGTCTTAAAATGTGTTCAGCATGTGAGTGCCAAGCATTAATAGTTACTATTTTAAAATGAGTAAAACAGATTTTTCACCCCTCCTCTAATACTACTACATTGTTCTCTTTTCCTTGACTTGGTCTAGAATGGTAGTGAAAACTACTGCTCTCTCTACAGATGCATTAAGAATAATACTTGGGCTGGAGAGATGGCTTAGAGGTTAAGCACTTGCCTGTGAAGCCTAAGCACCCCGGTTTGAGGCTCGATTCCCCAGGACCCACGTTAGCCAGATGCACAAGGGGGCGCATGCGTCTGGACTTTGTTTGCAGTGGCTGGAGGCCCTGGCACGCCCATTCTCTCTTTCTGTCTGCCTCTTTCTCTCTCTGTTGCTCTCAGATAAATAAATAAATGAACAAAAAAAAAAATTAGGGTGATAAAGAAAGCAAAATAAGGGCTGGAGAGATGGCTTAGCCATTAAGGCATTTTCTGTGAAGCCTGAGGACTTAGGTTTCATTCCCCAGGACCCATGTAAGCCAGATGCACAAAGTGGCGTGTGCGTCAGGAGTTTGTTTACAGTTGATGAAGGCCCTGATGTTCCCATTCTCTCTCTCTCTGTCTGGTTCTTTCTCTCTGCCTCTCTCTCAAATAGATAAAAAAAATGTATAAAATCTTAAAAAAAGAAAGCAAAATAAAACTGGATATGGGGGTTGGAAAAACAGCTTAGTGGTTAAAGACATTTTCTAGCAAAGCCTGCTGGCCCCAGTTCAATTCCCAAACTGGCAACAAAAGCCAGATGTAGAAAAGTGGCACATGTGTCTGGTGTTCATTTGCAGTGCGCGTGCACACACACAGATACACATACACAAAATGTAAAAGAAGTAAACTGAATATGGGTTAGAGGAAGATGGATGTTAATTACCGTCCACCTCGCACTGTCTAGATGGTAGTCACTAGTCACATGAGACTCTTTAAGTGGAAATTTTTGTTACTGGAATTAAATACAAATCAAAATCCAAAAAAAAAAAAAAAAAAAAGAATGGGGTGATACCTATAACCCGAAGTTCACACCCAACAGGTTTTAGCAATAGGGCATTTTGGAAGCATATGGTGAGATCTTGAAAGTGTATTTTATTCGATTATTTGGAGAAATGGAACCACTGCAAAACCATAAACTTCTATGTGGATACAGCTCTGTGGGACAGTATACTTGGAATACTAACCCTGGTTCCAAGGACAAGCCAAATGAAGGGGACACCATACTACTCCTCCTCTAGAGGAGGAGGCCACCAGGCAAGCAAGGGTTATATCCCTTCCTTCCAAAGCCTTCAAAGCCTGAGCTTTTCCTTCTACTGTGTGCTATATGCTATACTGCTTCAGGTCTTCCACATTGTGAAAGCAGACTGGGATAGGTGCAGGCTTTTCTATAAATGAACTTATCAAATGATTGTAACAGAGGTCTGTGGAGCACATTGCCCTTAGAACTCTGAGACAACCTTGGTCACGTTAAAAACAAAACAAAACAAAACAAAACCTCCCAGTAAGCCAGGCATGGTGGTGCACCCCTTTAAGCCCAACACTGGGGAGGCAGAGGTAGGAGGATTGCCATGAGTTTGAGGCCACACTGAGACTACACAGTGAATTCCAGGTCAGCCTGGGCTAGAGTGACACCCTACCTTGAACCCCCCCCACACACAAGAAAAACCCCAACCAACCAAACAAAAAACAAAAAAACACCTTCCAGTGGACTTTTCCAATCAGCTTTGTTATCAAGTGAACCTGGCTACTGTCTATATTTTGTTCCTCAACTTTTTCCAGTTTAATGGAATACTTGTCAACCCCTATGATTAGTACCAGTCCATGTGGGCAGCAGGAATAAACAAACCAAAACAAAATAAAACTACTAATTCCAAGGCTGGCTAAATCCAGTTGTGGATGTGCTTCTGCACTGCTCTAAGCCTGGGGGGTCCATGGCCACACTGCCCTGATGTGGCTGGTGTTTACCCACATTCTAGGGAACTGTGAAGTGACAGTTTGAGGGGCATACTCTGTATCAGTCAACTGAAGAGGATCAACCAGTTCATCCGCTTTTTTTCTTCTTCCCTTTTTTTCAGAAAATGTCTTACTATGTAGCCCAGGGATTATTAATGTGTATACAACTCCATCCGGCTCATGTTTGATGGGTACAGAATCAGGCAGTGAGTCTGTCAAAGAACTAAACTGAATTGCTTATTGACTATCAAGCCCAGTGATGGAATAGCCAGCAAAGTCTAACAGTAGTTCTAAATGAGACAATCGAGGCCCAGAATACTGCTGTGCCTAAAAATTACAAGAAAAATAGAGACAGAAAAGACAGAATAGCCAGGCAAAGTGCCACATGCCTTCAGTCCCAGCACTCCGGAGGCTGAGATTGGAGGGTCTCTCTAAATGTAAGGCTAGCCTGGGGCTATAGAGGGAGTTCCAGGTCTGCCTAGAGTAAGACCCTACCTTGGTTGGGTGGGGGGAACAATAAAGAATTAGACTATAAAAGCAGAGTGCTCAAAGACTGATAACTAATTACTAATGAGACAAGTGAGAAGAAAGGCTGATTGTGATCATAAAGATTTTTAGAGTAATGGGCACAGAGCCAAACAATTCTTTTTTCTTTCTTTTTTTTTACCTTCACTAGAAATTTCTCTCCATGGATTTGGTGGATACATAAAAGCAGCATTTTGAATTTGGTCATTTATATCTTCATCCTCATTGAATGGAAATGTGCCGCTGAGGCTCACATAGACGATAACTCCCACTGACCACATATCTAGAGACCGGTTGTAGCCTTTGCTCCTGAGAACCTCGGGGGCTAAGTACGCTGGAGTTCCTACCACCGATCTCCGGAATGACTTCTCACCAATGATGCGTGCAAATCCAAAGTCACACAACTTCACCTGGAAATTGAATATGTGAAAATTCACCCATCTACATCTAAATATGCTACTTTATCAGTTCAATGTACTTAGCAAAGGTAATGATTATGAAGAGAAAACAATTATAGATCAGGAAATGGAAATTTACATCCTTTTCCCAAAGGCGCTTACATTTAGAACTGTGATACTAGCATATGAAGAGCTTTCCTAGTGACTACTTTTTTTTTTGGGGGGGGTGGGGGGGGCTTGAGGTAGAGTTTCATTCTAGCCCAGGCTGACCTGAAATTCACTATGTAGTCTCAGGGTGGCCTTGAACTCACAGCGATCCTCCTACCTCTACCTCCCGAGTGCTGGGATTAAAGGCATGTGCCACCACGCTCGGCTAAATTTCATAATTCTTATTTTAGCTTCTAAAATGCAAACTACCAGACTGGCATTTATAAGGGTACAATCATCAAAAAAATCAAATCAAAAAATTTATTTTTTGAGATGAAACGTATTGAATTTTTATAACTTGTAAGGAAATTATTTTCCTATTATTTGTGAGCAGGAATTGTGCTTTATTTCTGAATTCCCAGTGTATGGAGATGTAAAAGTATTCAATAAGTGCTTGCCAAATGAGAAATAAGTTACAGTATTTAGAGGATTCTTTATTTTGCTTAATGTTAGAATATCTCTTTCCAAGACACTATGTATTGGTAAGGAAGTAAAACTGAAGCTTAAAGATTAAAATGTGAACAATAGCAAGAGTAACGTGAAGTGCTCCAAGGAACAAGTGCTTTCTATGACTCTGCTAGGGAGATATTTAGATTTGACAACAGTTACCTGCGACAAAGGTAGCCACAGCCACTACCATATCCTCTCAAAGAGTTCTGAAAGTATGAGCTTGGCAGAGGGTTAGACTGTGGTGATTATGATTGTATCTATGCTAAACAAGAAAATGACAAGTACTTTTCAGAAGACATGCTCTAGGTGACAAAATGCTTTAGAAGAAGCATGAATATAAATGAGAGAAAGGGATCTGAGGTCTAGAAACAGCAGTGGAAACAGCGACTGGAGAGCAGAGAGGTGAAGGCGCGTCCACACACTGCGTCACTCCCAGCATATGGACCCTTCCATTTGGTTCATGACTGAGACCTGAGTCACTATTGCATTTGGCCACCTCTCCACGTGAATGGTGGAGAGCAGAGACTGAAGAACTGTGAGCTTACTCTTGTTTGGTTACATACCAGATTTTAGCTAACACACTGATGATGATGTGGCAGATTATAACTGAATAAAGAAACATGGCTAGCATCTGAACAAAAGAATGATTATTAAGTAAATAATAATATTTTTATTTGCTCCTAAAGGGAACAATGTGAACCACAAAATTAAAGGTGAGGCCAGACACAGCAGCATATGCCTGAAATCCCGGGACTTGGCAAGCAGAAGCAGAATGATCAAGTCTGTGTTACAAATTAAGACACTGTCTCAAAAGAAGAAAAAAGTGGATGTCAGAGGAGGAAGGGGTGTACATATTACATATTTGTCTATAAAATTTAGTAAATCAAATCAGATAATATATGGAAACACACTAGTTAAAACATTGTATCAGATATCAGGGAACCCTTTCTTTCTAACTTCACAATGACAGGGCATCATTTTAATCACATAAGCTTTACAAAAAACCATTACTATTGTAAAAGTAAGAGTGAGCTGAGTGCCAGTACATGCCTGTACTCTCAGAGGTAGAGCAGGAGAATTTCAAGTCTGAGGCCAGTTTGCATTACACAGTGAGATCGGCCTCCAAACAAGGTAAGAGAGTGGAATGACATTTTCCCTTGAAAATTTGAATTGTGTTTACTGAGTAGCTGTGGCAGTTTGAATGGATGACCCCAATAGATTCAGGAGTTTATTAAAGCTTGTAACTTAGATTTCAGCTGCCTGGCTGGAAGAGGTGTCACTGTGAGTGGATCCTGGGATCCAGCCCAAAGGTGTTCCTGGGAGCGGATCTGAATTCCAGCCTAAGGTATGCAGAGTGCTTGTGCTGCCTGGGGTTCCTGGGGTGTGTTTTTAGAGGCGCTGGTGGTGGTTTTCTTTACTGCATGGGTCTGTAAAAAGGGGACCAGCTTTCTTCTGCCACTATAGAACTTCCCCTGGATTTGAAACTTCAACAAATCCCTTCCTCTTATAAACTGTACCTGGTCTGGAGGTTCATCCCAGCAATGTTAAGCTGACTACAACAGTAACATAGTTATTTGTTGTTCTTATTCTAAGGATCAGATTGTACATGTTTCATGTAGTTTGATAACAAACTCTAGTGGCTTAGAGAAATCACCCATGACCAGTACGAAAACCAGTGGCAGGTGCCAGCCACCATCAACATGTATTTCTCAGTGTAGTGGTTTTAGATCTGAGTTATGCTTTATTTAGTAGGCTATCTTAGTTGATCAGAATGCACATTTTAAAAGCCAGGCATGGTGGCAAATGAGTAAGCCCAGCACTCAGGAGGTGGTAGCAGGAGGACCAGGAGTTCAAGGTCATCTTTGGCTACATAGGTAGTTCAATGCCAGCCAGGGCTACATGAAGCTCTGTCTAAAAACAAACAAACAGAAGTTACAAAAAGAGTACATCACACATAGCCAATGCACACATGTACATGGTACTGTCCTGTGTTGTTTTGCTAAGATGCTGGCTACCTGTTCTCAACCAAAATCTATTTTCCATTTCAAGAAACACCTCATTTTTGTTTCAGTGTTTGGGGACTCATCCTAAGCACCAAGCTACACTGAGTTTGTCTCTACTTATTCTCACTTTATAAGGAGAGATGAATTACAGAATCTATGTGTAAATTAGGCAGGGTGGCTCATACCTATAATCCCAGCACTTGGGGCTGAGGGAGGAAGTAAAGTCCAAGGCCAGCCTGGGCTACAGAGTAAAACCTTGTCTCAAAGAAAACAGAGTTCTCTCTGCAAAAAAGCTTATTCCTTGAAATCTGGTTAAGTCTAAAAAGGTCTTAATGAACACAATAGAATTAATAAGACCCTTTATTCATTAGTCCCACTGGCAGTGACAGACTAAGATGGTATGCACTGTGAACAGTGTACTTAGTACAGTGCTTTAGGAGGGAGGAGACTTGGTAAATGCTGTCAGATTCTGTTTTGTTTGTTTGTTTGAGGTAGGGTTTCACTGTAGCTCAGGCTGACCTGGAATTCACTATGTATTCTCAGGGTAGCCTAGAACTTGTGGCGATCCTCCTACCTCTGCTTCCCGAGTGCTGGGATTTAAAGGCGTGCGCCACCCCGCCCGGCTCTGTCAGATTCTTCTCCCCCCCCCTGCCCCCCGAGGTAGGGTCTCACTCTAGCCCAGGCTGACCTGGAATTCACTATGTAGTATCAGGGTGGCCTCAAACTCATGGTGATCGTCCTACCTCTGCCTCCCAAGTGCTAGGATTAAAGGTGTGCACCACCACAATTAACACGATTCTCTAAAAGGTTCTGGGAAATATCTCACCTGGGGAAATGGCTCTGCTGATGCAAGCAGCACATTTTCTGGCTTTAAATCACAGTGCACAATATTCTTAAAATGTAGATTCCTTAAGGCAACAAGTATCTGTTAATAAAAAAGTGATTGAGGGGCATGACTGAGAGCACAGCATAATGCACATGTATGAAAATGCCAAGATGAAGCCCATTGCATTGTACGGTAAGCTAAGATGTTGCTTTAAAAAGTGATTCCATCTTCCCCACCCCAGAGAAAAGGTGTTTTTCAAAGCCTGAAAAATCAGTTAATCCCCAATGTTAAAATACTTTTAAAACATCACTATAGTTCACCAAGATGTAGCTGAAAGTACTGTTCTTCAACGTTACCCACAATCTCTTAATAAGTAAATGCACTGCAATTTAATACCCAGGTTTAATTTATTCTCTAGTTTTAAAGAAGAGTTACGATACCTGTGTAACCATGAATTTAGTAATTCGTTCTGGAAGTCGACTTTTCTCGCTGGATAGAATCATTTCCAACATATCTCCATGTAGCTTTTCCATTACTACAAAGACCCGTTCTGGGGTTTCAAACATACATTCCAGATTTACAATCCCAGGATGGTGCAAATTCTGAAATGAAGTTTCAGGATATTTAAATTACTTTCAGCAGAAAATTAATCTTGTTATGAAAGTATGTAAAATGTTTTAATGATTGTATGAAGTACGTGGCTACAGAAAGCAAAACAGGCTGGGGAGGGGGTTCAGTGGGAAAAGTGCTTGCTGTGCAACGTGAGGACCTGAGGTCAGACCCTCAGCACCTACAGAAATGCGGGGTGTGGGGCGGGAGAGATGGCTCAGTGGTTAAAGTCTTTTCTTTGCAGAGACTTACAGCTCCAGTTTGATTCCCCAGGACCCACATAAAGCCAGATGCACCGAGTGGTGCGTGTGTCTGGGGTTTGTTTACAATGGTGGGAGGCCCTGGTGCGCCCATACTTACTCTTTCTCTCTGTCTCACATAAATACAAATATTTTTAAAATGCCAGGTGTGGTACTTATAGGAAGGCAGAGACAAAGAGGATACTCAGGACTTGATGACTAGTCTAGTAGAATCAGTAAGTCCCATGTTCAGTGGGAGGCCTTGACTCAAAAAAAATGAGGTGGGGCCAGTCGTGGTGGTGCACGCCTTGAATCCCAGCACTTGGGAGGCAGAGGTAGGAGGATCGCTGTGAGTTCCAGGCCACTCAGAGACTACAGAGTGAATTCCAGGTCAGCCTGGACTAGAGTGAGACCCTATCTTAAAAAAAAAAAAAAATGATGTTGGAGAGTAACTGAGGAACACACCATATGCATCCACACACACACATAAATATAAATATGCATGAACAAACACAATTATAAAAGCCAAAAAAACAGTTTATAATTTTTTTGTGCTTACATATTATATTACCTAAAATACATGGCACAAGTGAAATCATTCCACATGTTGTTTTACTATTTTGTATTTTTTGCATGTGCACAGTATGTGGTGTGGCGTATGCACATGTAGATGCTCATGTGGGGCCCATGAACTCACTTTATGGGCTCAGCTACAGCAGCTGGAGAAAAAAATCAGGTGTTCCAACTCTATCACTCACCCACCTTCTTTTCCCTGCAACAGAGTTTCTTTTCCACACACACACACACACACAATGTGACCTACGACCCACAAATGAGAAGAAAAATGTGATATTTGCCTTTGTGAGGTTGACTTAATTTTTGTAAAATGTAAAAAATCACTTAATCCTACTATTGATGAAAACAACAAAGCTATAGCATTAACTATTATATAAATATTTCTTAAATAATATGCAAAAGCTACACAATGAATTAATAGACTTTCATATTATCACTATTTACATGACATTCAGGAAAATGGCCAATGATAAATTTAATTTTTAATTTTCTAGATAACCCAAAAAGGAGGTGAAAATGAAAGAAAAATGGGCTGGACAGATGACTTAGTGGTTAAGGTGCTTGCCTTCACAAAGCCTAAAGACTCGGGTGTGACTCCTTAGTACCCACATAAGCCAGATGTACAAGGTGGCACATGCATCTAGAGTCCGTCTGCAGTGGCTAGAGGCCCTGGTATGCCCTGTCTCTCTTTCTCTCTATATATTTCTGCTTATTTCTCTCTCTAAAATGAATTTAAAAAATATAAAAAGAAAGAAAGAAAGAAAGAAAAGCAAGGCTGGAGAGATGGCTTAGCAGTTAAGGCACTTGCCTATACAAAGCCAAAGGACCCAGGTTCCATTCCGCAGCACCCACATAAAGTCATGTGGCACAAGTGTCTGGAGTTTGTTTGCCATGGCTAAAGGCCCTGGTACACCCATATTCTCTCTCTTTCAAATAAATATAATTTTGAAAAAAAGAAAGAAAAGTTCATGCAATTTAAAATCATTGCTAATATGTATTTCAAATATACTTTAACTTGCTATGTGTGATGGTACAGGCCTGTAAGCCACCACTCAGGAGATTTAAGCAGGAGGATCACCATGTATGAGGACAGCCTGTACTACATAGTGAGACCCTGTCTCAGAAAAAAACAAAATGACAAAACCCCAAATCAAACAAACAAGAAAAAACTCAAACTTTAACTGATGACTACATTACAAAGTAAGAACTTTGAATTAGCAAAAAACATAACTATTGAGCCAGGGGTGGTGGTACACACCTTTAATCCCAGCACTCGGGAGGCAGAGGTAGGAGGATTGCCATGAGTTCGAGGCCACCCTGAGAATGCAAAGTGAATTCCAGGTCAGATGAGACCCTACCTCGAAAAACAAAACAAAAACAAAACAACAACAACAAAAAACTGTTAAAAGACAAATAATTTTCAGCACTTTATTTTGATAGTAACTGGTATGATATGTTGATCATCTGTGAGAACTGTATGCACAATGAGATGATAGAAATATGACAGTAGAGGTTTCACACTGCTACTGGATTAGTGAAGTAAGACTAACACATTACTATTTTTTATCTATTTATTTGAGAGAAAGAATGGGCACACCAGGGACTCCAGCCACTGCAAACAAGCTTCAGATACATGTGTTACTTTGTGCATCTGGCTTACATGGGTTCTGAGGAATTGAATGTGTGTCCTTTGGTTTTGCAGGCAAGTGCCTTATCAGCTAAGCCGTCTCTCCAGTCTTACTGCTTTTTTTTTTTTTTTAAAAGATTTACTTAGAAAAATGTATTTTAATCAAACTAGTACTACATAATAAAACACCGGCAGTCCTTGTTAACCCTACATTATTGTAATCTTATGAAAAGGACTCATACTGGTTCAGGTTCTTAACAGCCTCTGAATCAAAAGATCAAACAAACCCTATCCTTCTCTGTAATCTAAAGTAGACTCAAATTCAAATACTGACAAAGCAGAAAAACCAAAGCATACCTGTAAAATAGCCACTTCATTGCGGAGCTGGCTTTCTTGTTTTGTGGGGAACCTCATCTTATCGATGACTTTGATAGCCACATCCCTTCCTGTCTTTCTGTGTTTTCCTATTAAAGAGCAGAAAAGAATCAAACTGATGGCTCACACCCAATATAAAAAAGCTTTATTATGAAGCTGCCCACTGAGATTTTAATTTGTTTACTCTTGTATTTTATTTTCCTCAATTTTTTCTTCATACTCCTTAACTTACTTTGAAGAAGTGTGATGTTTTCTTCTATAATACTGGCCCCTAATAAAAGCTATTTCATTATCTGAGATGGCAGATATTTAAATGAACTTGTTTGTTGAGAATAATATGCCTAACAGTCAAATGACAGTTAAATAACCTGGTCTAGTCTTTAAACTGTCAAGATGGAAATACTTTATAATAATAATTATAATAATAAAAAATAGGCTGCGCGTGGTGGCGCATACCTTTAATCCCAGCACTTGGGAGGCAGCGGTAGGAGGATCACTGTGAGTTCAAGGCTACCCTGAGACTCATAGTGAATTCCAGGTCAGCCTGGGCCACAGTGAGACCCTACATCAAAAAACAAAAACAAAAACAACAACAAAAAATCTTATTCTAGGTTCACTAATTAGCACACTGATTAACTACTTATATATTCCTAAATTTGAGGTTCTATATTGTACATATAAAAGTATGTAATAAATAGTAGTTACTCATGCATTCACTGAAATTAGTAACCTTGTACCTATTATACAAGTCACTTTTTAGATGTTACAAATTAAGCAATGAAAACAAGAGCATATTTGTGATATGACCTCTTTTAACCTACATGTCTCTCTTACTGTTCTCTACATAGCTATTTACTTGAAAAGAACACGTAAGTGTTTCACGGACACCATCATGCAAGCATGACTATTTCAAAAGATCAGACACGTCGGCACACTGGGGAGCTGCCAAGGGTACCTCACACAGGTTTATCCCCCCGAGTGAGGTCCTCCAGAGATACCACTAGTCTTAAAACTGGCAAATTTGACATTGCAGCTCACAGATGTCATACATATATGTAAAACAAACACACTTCCTGGGGGACTGCTGTCAAACACAATGACAGACGGCAGGAATATGAGGAAAACAGACATCTCTCAGCCCACCTTCACAGCTCGATAGGAAGCCAAGAGAAACGCACAGTGTGCGTGACACTATGATAGATGCACACTGTGTAAGGAGGAGCACCAAGGAGGAACGATCTGTGTTCTCCCTGGAGAGGCTGGATGGGGACAAGCACATACTGGAGGAAGCCCTTCAGCTCAGCTTGGAAGTACAAATAAATTTCACTAGAAGGACAAGATAGTTAATCTCTGGTTGTTAACATGGCAGGACTTAAAATCACCATTGAAACAAATCCCTCACTGTACCTGCGAGGGATTTTCTAGATTAGGTTAGTTGAGGCAGAAGGACCCACCCTGAACGTGCATGGCCCCATCCCATCGGCTGGGTTCCTGGTCCGTATCAGGAGAAAGCTAGCTGTGCCTTAGCATTCATGGCTCTCCACTACCTCCCTACTCACGTGACAGTAGCAGCTGGCTTCCTGCTCCTGCCATACTTCCTCCGCAATGGACTAGACCACCTGGAGCTGTACGCTGAGATAAATCCTTTCCTTCCATAAGCTGCTTCTGGTCAGGTATTTTGTCCCAGCAATGAGAAAGTTACGAGACAGATAAAGAAGGAACAGAAACAAAGTATGGAGGCACGTAAGTATTTCCGGAAGAAGCAAAGAGTGAACTTTAGTTAGAATGAATGGAGGCTATTCAAGTGAGAAGAAATCACCATAGCGTTGTATGCCCCAGAAAACATTGGCCCAGAGTGTGCACGCAATAGTGCTCCTAGATAAGTAATGCTAATATCAATGTGCATTTTCTGAAAGAGTCACTTCAAGATTGATGTGAATGGGTAAGACCAGAGGCAGAAAGACAATAGAGGGAGGAGAGTTTAACATTTCTTTATTATCCTGGATAACATCTTATAAAGAACTTTTATGTACACATCATATTTAATACCAACAAGCCTGTGAGCTTTGCAATTCAGATTTTGTTAGCTACACTAAAGAGATGAAGATACTAAGAAATATTGAGGTTAAATACCTTCATCAATATCCTAATACAGGCCAGAGCAACAGTTCAGGCATTCAGACCCAATACAACATTCATGCCAACAGTAGACAAATGTTGCCATTTGTGTTGGCCAACTCGTAGAAAATATACTGCAGTGAGTAAGTCCAACACAAACAACCATCTCCCTACTTCACAAACATCTTTATGGATGAGCTGTAGAAGACATAAAGAGTATTATAAACAGTAATTTTCCAACTGGAAAATTTTTACTTTTTAAATTTTGCAACTGAGGAATACTTTGTTTAGAGAAAGGAACCTTGTTGAAAGGATACAACTCAGTCCTTAAAAGAAAGGACCGCTTGAAAAGTTATGAAAAAAGAAAAAAAAAAAGGGCAGATGTTTTAAAATTTCACATTAAAAAAAAATTACTACAAGAGGCTGTAATTGCTTACCTCCATAAACAATGCCAAACTGGCCTGAACCAAGCACTTCATCTGCAAAGATTTGATAAACAGTGCTGATGTCCTATCAAAAAAAAAGCAAGCATTTACCTTTTTATACAAAACACTATCACTGTATCTGACACAAATTCTTAAATATATTTTTCTTTTTACGTTAGAGGCAACTAATTTTCATAAAATATATATTTTTTGTAAATATGAGGAATTTTAATTTTTGCTGACACACTATGAGGAAATATAAAATATTTTATGAAACATAAGTTTTCTATATTTTAGAAAAAAGTTAATACCAATTGTATGCTATCATATTAATGTGCAAGTATCATATATTCTGTAAGACCTTCAGAAAAAAAATGCTTTAGATTAAAAAAAAAAACAATCTTGAGTTGGAAGAGATGACTTAGCGGTTAAGGTACTTGCCTGCAAAGCCAAAGGACCCAGGTTCAATTCCCCAGTACCCACATAAGCCAGATGCATCTGGAGTTCGTTTGCAGAGGCTGAAGGCCCTGGAATGCTCATTCTGTCTTTCTCCCTCACAGTGAGACTGGACTGACTTTGAAGGACTGATGAAAAGTGTGTGAAAAGCTCATAAACTCTACTCAGTACTCCTTCTTTTCCTTTTCTGGTTGTGTTTATTGCTGTCAAAGTATTCATGCACTAACTTGGGGTGTGCAGTGTTAGAATTCCAATGTGGGTGTGACTGAAGTCCATTTAGCAGACCCAAAGCTTCAGCCCTGAAACAAAGATCAATGAACGTGCACATAACAGCTGGCACCCCCAAGTGAAAGAGTCTCTAGAGAAATTAACACACAACCATTTTCTGACCTCGTGTTCCAGTGTTATTATTTTCATTCTAATCAGGGGTTGGCAAACTATGGCTTGTGGGGGTGAAGTCAGAGGACAGTTTTCGGGTGTCAGCCTAAGCTCTGTCCCCACTTTGTCTGCGGCACAGTCTCACTGTGCACAGTGTCTGCCAGGCTGTAGGTGCAGTGGGATCATGAAAGTCTGACACAGTCTGACAGGCTTGGGGACTTGAACTCACGTACTTCTGTTTGTGTGGTAAGTGCTTTATCCACTGAGCTTCTTCCCCAGGCCTAGCTTTTAATTTCTTTTTTCCTTCTTCTTTCTCTCTTTCTTTCTATTTTTTTCTAAGGTAGGGTCTCGCTCTAGCCCAGGCTGACCTGGAACTCACTATGTAGTTTCAGGGTGGCCTTGAACTCACAAGTCTCCCAAGTGCTGGGATTAAAGGTATGTGCCACCACGCCTGGCTCCCTAGGTTTTAATTTTTAAATGACTAGATAAATCAAGATAGTATTTTGTGACATGTGATTATTAATGAGACTGAAATTACTGTCCACAGAAATTTATTGGAAGAATCATGCTCATCATTATGAACTGCCTGTGGCTGCTTTCCTGTCACAATGGCAAAGTTGGGTGTAGTCTACTACCAAGCATGGAGTGTTTCCTATCTGATCCTAACAGTTTGCTGATCTAGTATAAAACTATATTCTCATATGCATCAGTCAAACTTAACTTATTCACGATACCTGAGAGGATCTCTATTTTCTGATTCTAGTTTGCTCAGCCAACTCCCTGTACTTGAGCTGTTTCTCCCCAAACTCATTCCCTTAGTACTTCTGTCCAAACTCCATGCCATCCTTCAAGCATAGTTCAAGTTGTACTTCTGTTAGGAAGAGTTCTCTTATGATGTTGAAGAAGTAACCTCTCAAGTCTGGAGAGATGGCTTAGCAATTAAGGCACTTGTCAGCAAAGCCAAAGAACCCCCAGGTTTGATTCCCCAGGACCCATGTAAGCCAGATGCACAAGGTGGCACATGCATCTGGAGTTGGTTTGTAGTGGCTAGAAGCCCTCGTGCATCTATTCTCTCTCTCAAATAAATAAATAATAATTAAAAAAATAACTAACCTTACTTCTCTTTAGCTTATCATTGTATAATATTCTAATATTTTTTTTAACTGAAAAGCTCTATTTTTATAATTTAAAAAAATCTGCTGTAGTTTTCTTCATCTCAGGGGAAAGTACCACCCACAAAGTTTAACTTAGAACCTGAGCTTAGAAAACTTTTGATACTTGAGGCTATAAGCCTCTTTCTCTAATAAGATTTTTGTATTTTATTTTCCTTTTTTAAATTTTTTTTTAATTTTTTCGAGGTAGGGTCTCACTCTAGGCCACGCTGACCTAGAACTTGCCATGTAGTCTCAGGGTGGCCTTGAACTCACAGCAATCCTCTTACCTCTGCCTCCCAAGTGTTGGGATTAAAGGTGTGCACCACCACACCTGGCCTATTTTCCTTATTTTAATCATTCAATTTGTACATGTTGGCTGTAATTTTACTCACCACATTCTCCTGGACTTGACAATTAGATACAGAGATACTGGTAGCCAAATCTTCTGTAAAACATTAAGAATAGTGTGTGAGAAAAGAACAAAACTAGTATGCCTTAACAATATTTACTGTGAATACCCAGTTTATCAAACAAAAAATAGGTTAATACAGTTTGTACATTAAAACTGTTATATACACTACTGATCCATCAACAAGAAATTGAGCATATAAAATGTGCCACATGTATAAAAAGTAATACTTTAGACATTTAATAAACAATATGGATGTATAAACACTGAGTCAGAAAGCTAGCCATTATGTCCTATTAAGGGCTGCTATTGGCTGTAGCTCAGTGGTAGAGCAGCACCTGCTTAGCCTGTGTGAGGCCCTGGCTTCAATCAGCAGTCCTGCCAGTAATCAGGGCAGGGGAGGGGAGAAAAGAGGAAAGGAAGGAAGGGGAGGGGGGGAAGGAAGAAGAAAGAGAGGAAGGAAGAAAGAAAAATAGAGGGGGAGGGACATCCAAGAAAGAAGGAGAGGGAGAGAAAGGAAAGGAAGGGAGGGAGGCAGACAAGCTTTAGGGTAGCAATGACTGAATTAAAACTAAAAATACTACAGGTGAATGGGAAATGCAATGTCGGAAATAAGGATTTTAATTTTTATAAACTTCTACTCACATTTTCTAAAACATAAAAAAGCATGCATAATTTTCATTAATTTTGAAATAAAGTAAACTTCACATGCTAAAGTTCTCAATAAAAATAAAATTAAAAAAATTAATTAAGCTTATATACTGGAAAATATACCTATTATGTATTAGATCATGGACAAAAAATTTTGCAAAAGACCCCTCAGCATATGTCCTTATTTTTTATGAAAGAAAAATAAAACTGTAATAGATAGTATAGGTTCCCTTGTCCCAACAAGAAATTCACAGCAAACCGTTAACAATTCTTTCCTAAGGGAAGGGATGTAGGATTTGTATGGGGGCAGGTGTTATATGTGTAGTGGGAGCTTTCTCATTTTGTAGGACATCACTCCAGAGTTGAGATATATTGCTGTGATAAGCAGAGAGAATGACAAGAAAAAGGGAAACAAGGAAGCAAGCAAGAGAACAGGTATCCCATGTCTAGAGTCTCTGAGACCATTTAAAGACAGATACCCCCACAAGACCGCACTGTTCTGAACTTAAAAATATTTCGACAGGGTGGAGGAAGACCAAAGGAATGAGACAAGAGAGGAAGGAAAAGAGTCCTCAGTGGAATGGCAGCAGGGTAGAGGAGACGAGAGACCCGAATATGATGGGGACACAGTATGTTTACATAAAGTTTCCAATTAAAACTTTTTAAATTTCTATATTTTATTTGACAGAGAAAGAGGGGGAGGAGGAGAGGGAGAGAGAGAGAGAGAGAATAGGCAAGCCAGGGCCTCCAGCCACTGCAAATGAACTCCAGATGCTTGGACCTCCTTGTGCATCTGGCTAATGTGGGTGCTGGGGAATCGAACCTGGGTCCTTTGGCTGTGCAGGCAAAAGACATAACCACTAAGCCATCCTCTAGCCCAAAACTTTTTTAAAGAAAGACACAAAATATGATTTCCTCTGTAATTCCAAATGTAAAATAAGACATCACTAATACAAATTATTCATCAGAAAATAAGTAAGATGACTGCACAAAACTCCATTTAAAACATATATGTAATTTAAAATTAAGTATTCAAATTTTAAACATTATTGATCAAGAAAAGGTACAGCTTCAACAAAATTATGACTACAAGTCTGATTTTCAGCAGTTTCTGCTTGTCTTCATACTCTTTTCCCCACACAGGCCTCTCTGTGGATCCAGACAGGTTGTTCTATGGACAGCAAGAACATCACAGCGGTAGTATCATTTGTGTCAGACACTATGTCAAGTACAGTATGTGCACGTGTTATTCTTTCCACTTTGGATTGCAGAACGGTAGAAGAACCCAAGATCACAGCAAAGTAAGCAACAACTGAGACTGCCTCCTCCAGAATCTGCGCTCTTAACAGTTCTGCATCCAGAAAAGTTCACTTAAAGGAAGAGTCCCATGGGTGGGCTTGAGGAGGCCTTCATGTCCTTGGGCATTACAAATAAAATGTGTGCCTGTATAATTTTCTAGGAAAGGGTTCTTGGTTTGAATTAGAATGTTAGAGTTCTAAAATTACCCAGAACTGTGAAATATCTATCGACCTTTCCTCTCCCAATCAGTAGAAAGTAGCAAACACGTTGATGGTCCTAATCCTCAACCCTATGGTCATTCCTGTCTCCACACCAGAGTAATATTGCTTGCTTCACCTCTCCTATTTGGCTCAGCCTATCCTATTCCTCCCTGCAGTCTGAAGTCTAAAGCAGGTTTCTCTGTCATAAAGTCTCTGCTTTTCCTGCCCACAGGTCAGTGTCTAGAGTAATGTGTTCCTATGTTGTCATTACACTTCATTTTGCTGTTTAGGTATGTCATACTTCCCTAAATGGCTTTTATGATTTCTAATTTTTGGGTTTTATTTTTTAAATTTCTTATTGACAGCTTCTGGAAATATAGACAATGTACCATGATCATAATCCTCTCCCGCCACTCCCCTCTCCCCCTTCCCAAGTCCCTCTTGCCTTTATGATTTCTTCTTTGTTTTCTAGCTATGGGCCTAGCATAATGCCAAGAATAGCTAGCTGCATAATATAGGTAAACTCAGATAAAATACATCAGATAGTGGTTGATACTTACTTTAACATAAATATATTTGTTGAACAAATGAAGTATGCTTGAATATAATATAATGCCAATGGGATAAAACTGGCATCATATCTTTTTAAAGTTTTTTCAATTGATAATTTTCATATATGACACAATGTAGTATGATCACAATCCCCTCCCATTTCTTCTTCTTCTTTTATTGAGAGCTTTACAGGATGAACATATTGTATTTGGACATATTCCCAATGGATTAAACTGCTATGTTCCCTCTTCCCCATTCCACTGAGGGTCAGCCTAAGTGGGGTTACTGATAATCACTGTGGGGTCACAAATAGACCAGACAGTCTCGAGGAAGGCTCTTACGTCCTTTGCGACCCTGTTCCACACTGTCCTCTGAGCCTTGGAGACCACGTGTTAAGCCACCTTTACTGTTAAGCTCTTAGCAGCCTCTGATTCTCTGCTTTGATTTGTTTTGGTCTCTTCAGTCTACCACTACCTCCCTGGAGGAGGTTCGCAGGCTAGTCATGAGAGACAGCAGCACTCAATTAATCTGAAGTGGCATTATATCTTGATTGCTAACTGTTCAATCGAACCTGTATCAAATTTAGGTTTAATTTTAATAATATTATTGGTGTAGAATATATTTAATAAGCAGGACGTAAGCATGGTACTTTAATTTTTGTTTCTATTCTACCATGAAGTAAAACACTACAGCAGTAAGGTGAATAATCCAGTAAGACCTCACAGATGCTAAGCACTGTTCTGTACTGTACAGGCTGGCTCCATTTCACTTAGTACTAGCAATCCTACAAAGCAGGGCACTGTTGCAGAGTGGTCAAGCAGGTTGGCAGGCCTAGAGCTTAACTGTATGGAGACTAACTCTAAGGTCGTAGTGGATGCTGTATGCGTAGATGATACCCAGCACAGCTTTAACAAGGAATTAACTAATGCTACTAACAATGAAAATGTACAAAGTAAAAACATGTACAACTATACAACTGATATCCAGAAACACTGAAAACAAAGAGGAAAAAAGGCATCAAGGAGCTCATTGCTTACTGTGGTCTTTCCCTTGCCCTGGAGAAGTGCAAACACTTGCTTGAGGGGTCACAGGCATGAGGGCTTGACGAATTGCTTTCTCCCAGCTCTGTGCTACATCAAGTCCAACTCCAGTGGCAGCAAGAACAGGATTGTGAGAGCTGTCACCGTTATTCTCACCAACAAAGTATACCATGGTATCGGTGATGATTTCAAAACAGTGTGGATTGCTGCCTTGTGAAATGTTTGTGAAATCTTGTGGTGAGGACACTCGGAGAATTTCTGAAAGTGGAATTTCCTGCAGCAAAATGTTAAAAAGAAAAATTATGAATACAAATTTTTTGTTATTTTTAAATATACTAAGGAATTGAAGATAAACATGTTTATGAATGCCAATAAGCTCAACATAGTACATGGCACAGGGAACACACAGTCAAGTCTTATACTATGTCTGCCTTCAATGATCTGCACATCCAGCAATGCTCGACACAGCACATGGAGTATGGTAAGGTGTTCCAAGAGACAGGGTCCCCAAACATTGGTCTGACCAGGCTGTCTTTCCACTCCAGGGCTCATGAACTTTTCCTGCACCAGGGCTCCTTGTCAACTGAGACTACTTTAACTAGGAAAGCAGTTTTCACTCACTGCAAAATATGACCCATTCTTTAATCTTTTGCTGCCATCTCCTCAAAATCAATGTCTCAACTCCCCTCCACTGACAGTGTTGGTACCGAACATCAAACTGGAGTGCTCTGAAAGACTGGTGCAAGAAGTTCTCCTCTGGCCAGCTCCCATCCTCTTCTTCACTGATCTAACTGCTATACTTACAATCTTGTTAGCTGTCAGTCTGGGCCATGACAAAATGTGTTACAAGATAAATAAGGAAGACTGTGCAAAGGAGAGGAAGAGCCAACACAAGACACTGGGAACTGGAGTCTATGATAATGTGCTCTTTTGTGCATAGCAATAATCATGAAGTTTCTTCGCAGTCTAATCTAAATCATAGTATCCAAATGAAAGCAACAATAACCTGACAGACCCAAAACACACCACCATCATCAACTACCACAAAACCTGTGGTAGTAGGTGTGCTATACAGTGTGTGTGTGTGTGTGTGTGTGTGTGTGTGTATACTGAGGGTAGAAGCAGTTGCCTCAACAAGGACCTAACATTTATAAATGTCATTTAAAAATTCTTAGGCAGTAATAATACATATATTCAAATAAAAAATAAGTATTTTTGCTGTATGTGTGAAAAATAAACTATTTTGATGTCATTTAAAAGAATCTAAGAGCTGTGTTTTTAGAGAACATCCCTCAAATTTCAGCTTGACTAACTGAGAAAAGATACAACTAAATTCAAGGGAAAAAAAAAGCCCTTTTTACAACTAATATACTAAAAGTAAAATCCTGCCAGGCATGGTGGTGCATGCCTGTAATCCTAGCTCTCAAGAGGCAGAGGTAGGACCATCACAATGAGTCTGAGGCCACCCTGACAACACTACATAATGAATTCCAGGTCAGCCTGGGCTATAGTGAGACCCTATCACCAAATAAATAAATAAATAAAGTGAAATCCTTACCTTATAATATTTTGATCCAGATTCATTTTGAAACAATGTTAGACATTTGCTGTCAAGTCTCCAATAATGCCTCTTTCTCTATAAAATAGAAGCCAGAAAACATGAGGTACAACAGTAATGATTCTTTTAACATATCTGTACTTTCTTTTTTATTTCAAATCATTCGTTTATTTATTTTTTATATATTTATTTGAAGGGGGGGGGAAGAGAGGGAGAGAATGGAAGTGCCAGGGCCTCTTGTTGCAAACAATTTCGGAAGCATGCACCACTCTGTGCCTCTGGATTTACATGGGTACTGGGGATTGAACCCAGGCCTTCAGGCTTTGCAAGCAAGTACCTTTAATTGCTGAGTCCACTTCTCCAGTCACTACTTTTTATTTTTGCATAGGTTTAAATTCATTAGGTTCAAAATTATCAGAGTCTAAAATAGTTATATAGTGAAAAAGAATCACTCCTACAGTTAGTTTCTTATCAATTTATGGGCTTTATTGATATATTATGGAACTGGCTCTTATTAAGAATATAATCTGTTCCAATTTATCATTTGTCTTGCTTTTGGTTTTTGCCACACAGAATCTCTTTTGTTGGATTGACTTACTTTTTTTTTTTTTTCAAGGTAGGGTTTTACTCTAGCCCAGGCTGACATGGAATTCACTATGTAGTCTTAGGGTGGCCTTGAAATCACAGCGATCCTAGCTCTGCCTCCCTAGTGCTAGGATTAAAGACATGTGCCACCAGGTTCAGCTTGATTTATTAGTCTTTTTATTACCCACTGAGAGTTTAGAATTGTTCCAACATTTCTCCCACTGGTTTTAATTAGCTTACATTAAAATTTTTGATCCATTCAGTTTTATCACATGTAACATGACATGTTACAGTATCATTTTTAAAAACTTGTCATTTGGCCAGGCGTAGTGGCGCACACCTTTAATCCCAGCACTTGGGAGGCAAGGTAGGGGGATTGCCGTTGAGTTTGGGGCCACCCTGAGACTACATAATGAATTCCAGGTCAGCCTGAGTTAGGGTGAAATCCTACCTAAAAAAAACAAAAAAACAAAAAAACAAAAAAACAAAAATTAAAAAAAAAACCCACAAAAAGTTGTCATTTGGTAGTCCTAACACTATTGAATTATCTTTTTCTCTGCTGATTTGCTATAAATTCTCAAGTAGGCATAACTTTACTAAAAATCAGCCAAGTATATTGCATACTTCATATTATTCTTAAAAGGCTTGCTTTTAGAAAGGCTCTTTCAGAAATCAGCACATTTTAAGCATACAGTGAAGTAATGCCTAGTGATATTTTTTTTTAATTTTTTTGCTCATTTTTATTTATTTATTTGAGAGCGACAGAGAGAAAGGGGCAGATAGAGAGTGAGAGAGAGAATGGGCGCGCCAGGGCTTCCAGCCACTGCAAACGGAACTCCAGATGCGTGCGCCCCCTTGTGCATCTGGCTAACGTGGGTCCTGGGGAATTGAGCCTCGAACCGGGGTCCTTAGGCTTCACAGGCTAGCGTTTAACCACTAAGCCATCTCTCCAGCCCGATGCCTAGTGATATTTACTGAGTGCTTACTATATGCCAAGTGCTGTTCTAAGCTTTCTCATATATTAACACATTTGGCTGTATGAGACAGTCATGATTTCTATGTAGATTTTACATATGAAGAAACTGAGGCATAAACAAACATAAGTAACTTTGGGGCTGGAGAGATTGCTTAGTGGTTAAGGCACTTGCCTGCAAAGCCAAAGGACTCAGGTTTGATTCCCCAGGAACCGTTCAGGTCAGATGCACAAGGGGGCGCATGTGTCCGGAGTTCATTTGCAGCAGCTGGAGGCCCTGGCATGCCTATTCTCTATCTGCCTCTCTCTCTCTCAAATAAATAAAAATTTAAAACAATTTTAAAAAAAGTAACTTGTCAAGGCCGGTTTTCAGTAAGTCAGTGGACTTCAGCAGTGCAGCTGTGTACAGTCTACGCTCTCAACTACTGCACACCATGTGGTTTCTTCCTCTGCTGCCAGCCTGCAGTAACTTCACTACTCTTCTCTGCTCCACGGGCCCGAGACAATGCTACATTTATATTAAGTTTGTTCACGTAAACATAAATATTTCCTATCTTTCTAACAAGGAAGACCATCACATGGAATCCTCATTCTTTCCATCTTTATCATTATACTTTGAGTTACTAATGCGGATTGTTTGATTAAAACAAAACTCAAGCCAAGCTGTACTAGCACATGAAAATGGTGGTGGTCACTGACCAGATTATCCCTGCTGGTGTAGTGGACCATCCACCCTTCCTTCACCACCGTGCTGCTCTTCCTCTTCGTGTGCTTCATGGACTGGACAACCCTCATCAGTGGGATATTATTGCTTGTTGATGGACTATAAAATATTTAACATTTATGATAAATATTTGCAATTTCTATTAAAAATCATGAGCACCATAGGTTCATCCAATTTTCAAAAGATAACTAAGAGAAAAACTTTTAAAATGTCATAGGAAGACAATGATTTAAAAAGGATTTAAGTCTACTATAATAACACAGTTAATGTGTAAAACGCTGAAAGAATACTGTAAGTATACATTGTCATGCTTTTTCTGGAAGTTGTTACACACACACACACACACACACACACATGAAAACAGCAAGTACATCACAAGGAACCTGAGAAAGTCATCTGGATCTGCTGCTGGGGAACTTCCCTGCAGTGGCAGCAGGTTACATTAGCAAATCCACAAAACATGTGAAGTCAAATTCACATGGCTGAAATGTCGATTCACCTAATCAGATAGCTAAGGAAAATTTACCTTCTTTCGTTTTTTGCGTGTGTGCGCATGAACATGTGTATGTGTGTATGTGGAGGCCAGGCACAACCTCAGGTGTCTTGAGGAACACTGTCCATCTCCTTTGAGATAGGGTCTTTCCTTGTCCTAGAGCTCACCAATTAGGATAAACTAAATGACAGCTCACTCCAGGCATCCTCTTTTCTCTGCCAGCCTGATGTTAAGATGACAGGCACTCACCACTGTGCTTTGGCCTTTACATGGATACTGGGGATTGAATTCAGGCCCTCATGCTTGCAAAACAAACACTTTACTGACTGAGCTATCTCCCCAGCCCCTAGAAGACGACATGCAATGGAAATGATTTATAGGTATTAAGAAAATTAAAATAAGTGATGTGATAAGTCCAATCATGTTATAGTGAAATATGGCGTCAACAGCTATTGCTGGAGCTAGCAATCTAGAGAACAAACTATTTGGTATATGTGTATGTAAAACATACTGTTTACAACTTGAGGTGTAAACAGTTAAATGCTTTAACTATAAAATATTTATGATTAGGAAACTAGTTGAGCTCTTCAAACTAGTAAAACATCATGTTTTAGTTATAAGGTAAATAGCTATAACTTAATTATAACCTAAAGTCAGTAAATGATGACTCAGTCAAGTAAGATTAATAAATTGCCCATCTTCTCTAAGTAGCTCTTCATTGTCAATTAAAAAAAAACTGTCAAGATGGCTGGTTACATTTTGCTACAAAGTTGCTTTCCCTGTAGGCTACAAATACTTATTTATATATAGTAGGATATTTAAAACAGCTTTATAAACCAGGAACGCCTTTACAAAGTGCCAATGGATTAATTATGGCAACATGAAAACCCTTCTTTTATCACCATCATCTCTGTGCAACCCTCTTAGGAACATACTGCTCACATGTTCATACCATCTGGTAACCTGCCCGTGCTATTTAACTAATGCTTTAATGCTGGCATCTGTGGTAGCTGCTCCGTAGCTAGGTATTATATCTAGACTATATTTAAATAAAGCCTTTTCCTTTTTAAGAAAGTAGGATTCTCATATTTTCCATCTTGAGTGGATAGTAAAGGTGACAGAATTTATTTAAGAAATACTATGGCACATATTTAAGAATTAGCTACATTTTAATTAGATTTTAAGTTGCATTTAAGATTCCATTTAAAGACATATGACTTTTTCTTAGTGGAGATACTGACTCGACTTTGCACTTGGCAGTAGTTTAGTTCATTACCTGATTGTTTTAACAGTTTCTTCATCTCGTTCCGCATCAAGATCAGATGGATCCAGGAAGAACATTTTGTCTTCTGGGGGAGATGGCTCTTCTGTGTCATCCAAGCCTCTACTACTATCACTGTTCAAATCATTACTGTCAATATCCATTGGCATATCTGTGTCTGTTCCCAGAGTGGAAGGTTCTAGGAAGTTAAATGAATTGCTGTTTAAATATTAATGGACTATCTATACATTTAAACAGATTAGTCTAATATGATTCAAAGTAAGGAAATGTTTCTTTTCTTTGTTTGCTTTTTGTCCTTGTTTATTTGTCATTCTGGGGATCAAATCTAGAGTTTTGCATATCACAGGCAAGCACCTTACCAGTAAATTATATCCCCAGACTAGGAGGTATTTCTTAAAGAAGATACAAAATGCACACATCATGAAGCAAAAAAGAAAAAAAGTGACTATGTTAGAACATTATAATTTCCTTAAACAAAAGATGCAATATACAATTGAAGTAAAAAATAAGCCCCTAATGTTACTACAGTATGGTCAACTAATTTTCACAAACATAAAGACAAGTTAATGGTTAAAGAATAAAGATTTTTTAAGGTAACTGGATAACAAAGAAACAAACAACCCAAACAAACAAAAAAGGTGTGTGGAGGGGAAACCCATGTAACTGAACAGACTGTTCTAAAAAGAATACAAATGGCCAAGGAGTATTTTTAAGTGTTCAACATCCTTAGACACCAGGGAAATGAAAAATAAAACCACCATTTTACTATGTGAGAGAGAGAGAGAGAGAGGGGAAGGGAGGGAGGGAGAGAGGGAGGGTCATGCCAGGCCTCTTGCCACTGAAAACAAGCTCTAGATGGCAACAGTGCATTGTGCATCTGAGTTTATGTGGGTACTGGGGAATTGAACTCAGGCCAGCAGACTTTGCAAGCAAGCTCCTTTAGCCATTGCCCCAATCCTAAAGCTACCTTGAGATTCCATCCCATGAGATTCCATCCCACTCTAGTCAGAATGGCCATCATCAAGAAAACAAATGACAACACATGCTGGTGAGAGTGTGCAGAAAGAGGAACCCTGATTCCTTGTTGATGGAAGTGTAGCCACTACTGAAATCAGTAAGATTTCTCCAAAACCTAAAAACAGAACTACTATATGACTCAGCTATACCAATCCTGGATGCATAACCAAAGGACTCTGTATTCTACCACAAGACACGTGCGTCCCCTTCCACTGCGGCTCTGTTCATAGCAGCTAGGAAATGGAATCCATTTCAATGTCACTCGCAAATAAACCAAGGTCCTTTGGCTTTTCAGGCAAATGCCTTAACAGGTAAGCTATCTCTCCAGCCCCCACCCCTGTTTTTCTTACAAAATTACTTACATTCATGTAACCAGTCATGTAAATTGTTAAAGGAAAATTATATTCAAAGTTTAGAGCATGTATTTTTTTCCTTCAAAAAAAGTAGTTTTTTGTTGTTTTTTAAGTAGTTGTTTTGCTTAGCATTATCTTGGAGAGAGAGAAGGAGAAAGAAGAAGAGAGAAAAAAACTCAAAGGGGAAATGCCTGGCTAATGATTATTTGAGGGAGTGAGGCAGTATTATGTGTTCTAATAACTGTGGCCTAAGAAGCCAGTTACATGGGTTCAAATTCATTCTAGCTCTGACACTTATTGCCTGTACTTATTATTATTTTATATCTGGCCTGGCATTCACCAAGTAGGCTGCCTAGTAAACCCAAAGATTCCACCCACCTTCCATCCCACTGATAGGATTACATATCACTTCCTGATTATTTTTTTTTAACATGGGGCTTGAAACTCAGATCCCCATGCTTGCATGACAAGCACTTTACTGAGCTATCTCCACAGCCTTTACAGCAGTATCTGCTACATCCAGAGGTGCAAGTTCATATACAGCACCACTGGGCTATGAAGTGGTAGGTGGCCAGGGGAGAGATGGGAAAGCATAATTACTATAATGTGTAGCATCACTGCTCTCTATTTTTCATATTAAATCAAGAAAATCTTAAAAAAATAAATATGCAGACAATCTTACACAAAGACAACACACAGAAAATTCATGTCCTTTTCTGATTTTTTGTGAAAATTTATAAAAATAACTTTACCTCCATTAAAAGTAACCTCTCCAAGGCAGTCTCTTGGTACTTTTGATGCACAACGTTTATGGCAGTTGAATTTGCAATCTAAAATAGAAATATTTGGCTTATTTTACACAAGTCAGCTAACAGCAGATATGGTTAGATTTCCTTTAAGTCACTCACACATGCAGAGCTATCATTAGGAATAATAATCACACTGCTAATGTAATAATAGTGTCTTCCTCTTTGAAGAACTCGAGTCTTGGACTAATGATCTGGTGTCACCTTCTGATGCTTTAACCTCCTGCAACGGATAAGTTCTTTGTCATCTGCATAAGGTGAGTACCATTTGTATAATACTGCAAAAATGTCTGGCAACTCCAGGTTTCCTTATCTTGTGAGAAATAACTGAGAAATACATGTTTTAAGAAGCTCTTTATGTGACATTAAAATTGAAATTCGGGCTGGAGAGATGGCTTAGCTGTTAAGGTGCTTGCCAGCCAAGGCTAACAACCTGGGTTTGACTCCCAAGTACCCAGTTAGAGCCAGATGCACAAAGTGGTTCATGCATCTGGAGTTTATTTGCAATAGCTGAGGCCATAGCAGCCCATTCTTTCTGTATTTCTCTCTCTTCTCTCTTATCTCTATCTGCTTGCAAATAAATAAATAAAAACTAAAATAAATAAAATATATATTTTTAAAAAATTTAAATTCAGTGATGTAACTTAGTCTAACATCACCTCTGAAATAAGTCTGCTAGCAATAACTGGGTAAAAATAATTTTGAATCCCAACTTAGGATGCTCTGTAATTCATAAATCAAGGAAACCCTATGTACCATGTCAACAGCAAAAAGTTGAATGTCATTAAAGGAAAAAGACTCATTTAATCAACAACTTGGCAGATAATAAAATTCACTTTGTGTAGAAGAATATGGTCCTTTTGAGGGGCCCTAAGAAAAATTCGTATTTAATATTAGGATCTTATATATCTCTTAAACAATAGATTTATCTCATGAACTTCATAAATTTCAAAAAGAGTCCGTTTTCCCTTTAAAATTTTACAGCCAAATTTGTGGCCTATTTCCAGCAAGTATGTAGGTTTTTCTAATTACATACATTATTTTGTTATTTTTTCATATATTTTACATATAAATTCAAGCTACTCTCATTTTTTAAAAAATAAGGGAAGAAATAAAAAGATAAATGGAGAAAAAAATGAGCAGCTGGTATTGAGCCAATGTTACTTTAAATTTTAAGCTAAATCATTTTTTCTTTTAGCTTGACATATGAAAATGATTTTTTAATTTTTATTTATTGGTTTTTCCAGGTAGGGTCTTTCTCTAGCACAGGCTGACCTGGAATTCACTATGTAGTCTCAGGGTGACCTCAAACTTAGGGAGATCCTCCTACTTCTGCAACCCAAGTGCTGGAATTAAAGGCGTGAGCCACCATGCCTGGCAGAAAATGACTTTTTAATATACTTTATTTACTTGAGAGAGGAATAAAGAGGCAGAGGGAGGGAAGGAGAGGAAGAGGAGAGAGGGACAGACAAAATGAGAATGAGTATACCAAGTTCTCCAGCCACTGCAAATGAACTCCAGACATATGTGCCACCTTATTTATTTATTTATTTATTTATTTATGTGGGCGGATGGGGGGGGGAGAGTGGGCACATCAGGGCCTCTAGGCAGTGCAAACAAACTCCAGATGCATGTGCTACCGGGTGCATCTGGCTCAGGTGGGTCCTGGGGAATTGAACCTAGGTCCTTATCTTAGTGGTTAAGGCACTTGCCCGCATAAGCCTCTCTCTCCATCTCAACCTGTTCTTATTCAAGCCAGTCTCTTATTGATGCCAGAGCTTGCTGTTTGTTCCAACAATTCTCAGGTCTCTGTTCCTCTATGACACTAGGGCTACAGGTGCGGAGACAGCCATGCCCAGTGGTTTATGTGGGTCCTGGGGATCAAACTCTAAGCAGTTTCTCAGGTCTCCTGCGGGCCCTCATGCTTACACAAGTGTTGTTAACTGCTGAGCCATCCCTCAAGCCCAAGGTTTCTAAACACATAAGTTAAATGCATACACAATTATTCTGTGTTGTAAGCAGGGATTTCTTGTTGCAAAAGCATCAATTGTTTAGACCTCTTAAAAATTCAATTCTACAAATGCTTTTACTTATAAAAATATGATGCCAAAAACTATGAAAAAAGTTCACAAAAGTTCCTAGACTACTTATAGCTTATCCTGGGATTCAATGACTAATAATTTAACATTCAAATTCTCTAGTGTTCACTATAGCACTGGTAATATGATATAATAAAGCAGACAAAATTACTTTTAGAAAAGAATGAAAGTATTATACAACTATAAGAAGGAAAAAAAAACTCCATTCTATTTAAAATCCTTTTTCATCAAGAGACATGTAGAGACTAACACAGTAGTGTGCTGGGTTCATACTCATGTAAAGGTGTTTTCTCTTATAATCTCAATAGCTTCTACTACAACCTACTTATTTCACTTTGATCAATTTTCTGGAATGACATTTGTGTACAGTTCTACTAGATACCTCATTAAAAACCCTTACACTGTATTTGCATGTAGGACTACTGGAAAGGGGAAAGCATTGCAGTTATTGGGTAGCATCTGGCTCTAGAATCAAAAACACTTAAGCTCAAATATCAGCTGTGCTGCTCACTGGCTTTTCCATATTGGTGCTAAGCACGCAGGTAAATTAGCCATACCTTATAGATTCAAATTCTACCTTTTCCATTTACTACCTGTGCAATCATTTCATCTAAATGGAAAATGAATGTTATTACTACTAACAAACATATTCTTTCACATATGTTTCCTTTGAAGATTAAAGTTTCTTTTTAGCACAGTATAAACATTGGAGATAATAGTATCACATATGTCATTTTCTCAGTCTTTTATAAGTTACAGAAATAATTTCTGCAGCACATTTCTGAAATATAGACATTTTAAACATATTTATTATCAAAAATACACATGAATTGTATTTTATGAAAATATGTAATCCTACCTTTACACTGCATTCCTTGGCGGAAGAGGCCTTTCAACAACCGCTTGCAATACTGACATATTGTGGGACGGCCATAGGAGTGAACAGCAAACGTGTGAGGAACTTTTACTCTGCACATTACCATTTTTTCCATCCAGATTGGGCGACCACTCCAAGATGGAACTCTCTTACTTGGTTCTTGGTGAATATGTGACTAGAACATAAGTAAATTCTGTAAGTGTAAGTCAATATTGAAAACAGTGTTGGGAGCAAAGCTTAGTCATAAGTTATTATTTGGAACGCTAAGGCCAGCAATATAAAATGTGACTCTGCAGTTTCCTTTGAAAGTTTAATTTTGTCACATAATAGAAGTATTGACCTTTAAAAAATTTGAATAATATCTAAAAAAATGAAATAGGTAAATTAGGATAGTTAAATCATTTCAGAAAGTAGAAAATGTTTCCTACTAGCAAGCTTAAGGTTTTAGTGCCTCTGAAAAGAAACAGTGTTAAGACAAGTGACATACATACTCCAAACTACTTCTCAGAAATACGCATCTGACTTAACAGGAGAGTGCTACAAAACACACTAAGAGGAGAAAGATGTTTGCTGAATTCACAACTGGTGGCTAAGAACATGGCGCTGAAATGCTGAGATGAAGGGAGATCTCGTCATGGAATGGCCGAGGTCAAATGTGCAGTCCCCAGCGCTGACAATGCGGCTCATGGAGCTCTCCCACCGCAGTGCAGCTCTCAGTGTACTTGACTGGTGCCCAGCTTGATGAGCCTGTTCCACACCTGTGGTCCACTGACTGACATTTCCATGCTGGTACATAAGCGCTACTGCCAATGGCATTTTCTGTAACCTCCTTTACAGTATTGCTCTCTTCAGCAACGACCCATTGTTTCCACATTCATTTTTTAAAAAACTTTTATGCCTAAAAAGACTCAACGTGTGTGTGTGTGTGTGTATCCCACTTATTATTTACCAGGCACATTTGGCATTTTTTCAAATAAAACCAAAGCCTTAAAATGAACTTATGGGCTGGAGAGATGGCTTAGCAGTTAAGCGCTTGCCTGTGAAGCCTAAGGGCCCCGGTTCGAGGCTCGATTCCCCAGGACCCACGTTAGCCAGATGCACAAGGGGGCGCACGTGTCTGGAGTTCATTTGCAGTGGCTGGAGGCCCTGGCGTGCCCATTCTCCCTCTTTCTCTCTCTCTCTCTCTGTTGCTCTCAAATAAATAAAAATAAACAAATTTTTTTTAAATGAATTTATAATAGATGTCACCACCTATTCAAACTCTGATCAAGGAATTCATCATAGGAAAAGTGAATAAACTGTGCAAATTCTGTGGCTGTACATGCATACCCAAACTGAACATTATACCTGACAATATTTTGAAGCAAGTTGATATTTTCAAATTTATCTAAACAAATATTAAAACATGATAAAATTTAATTAATTTTAATGATATAAAAATGACAGATACAAAATAAATCAAAACAGTATTAGTTGTAGTAATCTGGTTTTAGTTCCTTGATACTGAAAATATTTTCCAGTTCTTTTTTTTTTCTCCCCAAGTGAAGTAAAAACTTCATTCTGTCTGTTATACTCCCTAGGAGCTATCAGCTTTAAGTATAAAGTAATGAACTTAAATGTAATAAATAAAAAATAAATAAAACAGGTTTGGCAATCAGTGATACAACCAATCTCTGAACTGAAAATTTAATTAGGCCTGAAATGGCTGTATCTGTACAAAACAGAATTGCTTTTGTCTTTATTCCCTAGACAAGGAGAACACCTTATTTGGGGGTTGTAGCAGGACAGCACAGCTATGTATTTACCTTGGGCTGAAGAATGGTCTTCCTTATTAGGGAAGATTATCTTCATGAACTGTGTAGTTTCAGAAGGGACACATATGGAGCTGCAGTGAGGGAAGGGGACATCTGTCTAGCTAGCTAGATCAACCCAATCATCTCTGGGGCCCAGTGGGTTGACAGATACAGAAAGTACATTGCCCTCATATCCAAAACTACACCTCTTTATAGCATTCATAATTTATTAGGTATTATAAACAATCTAGAGATATGTGCAGGTTATATGCAAGTATTATGTCATCATATATAAAGCAGCTGAACATCAATGGACTTCATCAGCTGGTGGAGGACCTCAAGTGAATCCCCTGGGACACAAGGAATGACTGCTCATTTCCATTTGCTCTATCTTTCTGCTATTCCCCAATCCAGTAATACTCAACTAGCTGACCTAAAAGCATCATTTGTGGGGCTGCTAAAACAACTTACCTCTGTTCTATAGTCTTCAGCCCAGATACGTTTCCTATGTGATTCACTGTATAAGACACACTAATGTTTCTTCTATCAACGTTCTGTTTATGTACAACCCCTCATTCCCTATGCCACACCACTCTTCCTTTTTCTTTTTTTCCTTAATGGGACTGGGTCTTGATGTATAGCCCAGGGTGGCCTATTATTCACAATCGTCTTGCCTCTGCCTCCTTTGTCTGTTTTAAAAATTTCACCATAGACTAAGTAGTAAACACATATGAGATTTTTGTGCTGGATTCCAGAGGCTTTTACTCTGGTATCTTAGTGTGCCAAGGTCTCGTAGGGTGTTAGGTAAATAGCCCCAAGCCTTGGTTTTGTCACTCGTTAATGTGTAGAATCCTAAAGAGGTTAAAAAAAAAAAAAAAAAAACTAAATCACTAATAAATCATTTCAAGAACTACTAAGTATATAATGGAGCTAGTTCTTTTTTCACTGACCTACTATGTTTATGCTTGAAAGGGAGAATACAATAGGAAAAAATAATAAATATAACAGTAGTGAGGTCTGGACTTAATTCTAATAATTCTTATAATTTATTCCATGACTTTGGGAAAGCCACTTATCTGTCCTGTGTCTCCTCAGACTTGTTTATACAGACCTACTATCTACCACAGACTGTGAAAATCAGTGTAGCCTCTCATATACTAGGTATCTATTAAGTACCAAGCACTGTACTAAGCAAAATGGGGCACACTAAGACATAAACAGTCACCTCTAAATAGATTATAAACCCCTTGGTGACAATCCAGTATGTAAACATGAGAAAGAATGCTAGGCACACAATTAGAAAGGTTTGAAATGTGTTAGGGCACTCAAGAAGTCCCAGATAAGGAGAAAGTGTAGAAAGACAGCTTTTGATCTGGGTCTGGAAACATGATGTAGGATGAACAATAATGAGGTCAAAGTTAGGGAAAAGGGTATGTTCAAGAAATGTTTGTATGGTACAGATTTCAGGAACATAGAAATTACAGTTTTCTGTGACATTAATCTTGATTGTCAACTTAAACGGAGTAAGAGGTGCCTAGAATAAGAGGTTCTATCATGTAAGTGGAACTGAGAGATGCCTGGAAGGACCTCCTGTGAATGTGGGCAGCACCTTCCAACAGGCGAAGGTCTAGCTAGAACAAAAAGCAGAAAAGTAAGAGCACACATGCACACAGAATGCTCATCTTCAGCAGAAGAGTTTTGCTGCTGCCATTGCCATGGATATCGGATTCCAGAGTCACCAGCAAGGTGGACTTGTACAGAAAATCTGCAGCTGGCGGCCAGGTCCCCAGCCTTACACCGGGGCAGTACCAACATTCTTTCTTCTATGATTTCTCGTTCTTAGACTAAACAGCTACTGATTTCTCCTGCTTCCAGCCCACAGATGCTCTTGTGGGATTATCTAGCATCTGATCATGTAAACCAATGTAATAGATCCTGTCATTTAATTACTTCTCGTATGTGTGTGTGTGTGTGTGTGTGTGTGTGTGTATGTATATGTGGATGATCTATCTATTCCTCTGGAGACCCTCGACTAACAATGTTTCTTCATAGGAAGTAATATAATCAGAGCTGTGTGTTAGGAAACTTGACCTGACTATTTTATGTAAAATGAAGTGTCAGATGTCAGGGTAGTGGTTAGGAGGCTGGTGTAGTGGTCCAAATAATAATGCAATCCTACAATACACAATATGTAATCATTACCATTGGTAAGCCCCATCTTCATTAATACATGTTTCTTTTTGTTTTTGAGGTAGGTCTCCTCTAGCCCAGGCTGACCTGGAATTCACTATGCAATCTTAGGGTGGCCTCAAACGCATGGTGATTCTATCTCTGCCTCCCAAGTGCTGGGATTAAAGGCATGCACCACCACATTTGGCTTCATTTATGTTTGTTAAGGACAGAAATATTATACTTTAGTATACAACCTACATTCTAGGATGTCACATGCCCTATAAAAACACTATGAATAACTAGTAAGATATCCATACCTCTTCACTGAGAAGGGCCACACATTCAGGCTGCAAGGGTCTTGGAACTGAGAGGCCAGGTCCTGGTAGAGATACATTTGACAGGCGTCTCTTTCTTACTCCACTACAGTTATTTGGAATCTTGAAGGCACATCGTTTATGATAATTTAACCCACAGCCTAAATATATTTTAAAAGTAAAATATAAAATTAAAAATATTAGTTGCTTGAAGTGTGACACATTAAGTACTTCTTTTAATTAACTAATTTTCCCTGGCAACATTATCTACCTTAATAAAGAATCCAGATGACAGGCTAGGTGGAAGCTAACAAGTTCAAGAACAGATTTATTTAGAGAGGCTAAATCAACTAGAGTAAGGGATCTTGATCCTGGGAACTGTTTGCATATAAATTACTGGTCTCCACCCCAGATTACTGAATTAGAAACTCTGGGGCTGGAGCCCTGAAGACATGATTCATGATACCTCTTAAAGTTTGAGAACCACTGGCTTAAAGCATAGGTCAGTAGCAAACTATGGCCTGTGTACCAAACCTTCCATGACAGGAAAATATGGAACTCAGATTTCCAATGTCAGTGTTCATAAATACAAGACTGATGGAAACAGAGATGGCTGTTTGTTTGCATGTGATCCTGGTTAGCTCTATACTACAACAACAGAGTTAAGCCACAACAGAAGCCACATGGCCTACAAAACCCAAAAATACAAAAGTATTCTTATCTGTTGGCGCTTTACAAAAAGGCTAAGGGACTGCTGCTTAATCAGAATTGTGTGTCTGCAGCCTAATCCCTAGCAATTCTAACTTTGAACAAACTTGACAACTTGTTGCTGTACACAAGTGACTAAAAAGAAAATGAAGTAAGGAGATTAATATTTGTTGAGCCACTATTTTGTCCCAAATGTTTTATCTATATTACCAATTTGTTTCCGTCCTCGGAGAGACTTTAAGTTGCCTGTGCAGAGGAACCAGAAGTGGCACTCCGGAAAGGAGTCCTCATTTCTGCAGTTCTAACCCTGGTTACTACCCAGACACCAACTGTGATTGTATCTTATTGGTAATTTAAAAATGTAAATGTAAATGTAAAATCCTCTCTGAAATTACTACAAAAATCTTAAAAGACATACCTTCACATTTTAATCCTTGGCGTACCAATCCCCAGAGCATCTCACCACAATAATCACAAAAAGTAGGAGCTTTATAAGAATGTACATACAGAGTATGTGGGCGAATCTGGAAGTCTTCTACTGTGGCCAAAGCTTTCAAAGAAAAAATAAAATATGTTTAAAGTTGCAAAGAGATTAAAAATGCTTACCACATTTATTTATGTCAAAATATAGAATAACTTTCTCCCGAAAATTTCATTTGACCACAAAAATCAATTATTTTCAGCATTTATCAATCACTGTGGTTTTTAAATTGTACTTTAAGAAGTCTACCAGCTTCAAATGAGGTTAAGCTCCAAATAAGTTGAGATGGAAGTCTGTAAGCTACATATTTTGACCTCCAAAATCATTTTCTCATAATGACAAGGGAGCAAATGGCTTAGGTCCACTTTAGCTCACTAAAAACTGCTGTTTAGGGTACAGTGAGAATTAGAACACTAAAATAACAACTAAAGACAAAAGTATGGTGGGACTTCAGTTTATAAAATGTTCCAATGGGGCGAGCTACTGAGCTCTAACTTAAGGTATTAGGATACATTCTGTCTCTTCTCCAGTGATTAGGGGACAGAGACTCCTTTCCCCTCAGTGAACTATGGACTGTGGACCTTTCTCTCATCTCAACCTGCAGGTCATTAGTGGATGTCCTCGTGGTCTGGAGAAAGGTCCACAACCGAGAGAGTGGATGCGAGCATGATGCCCAAGGGCAGCACAGAAAGCCCTACAAGTGAGCAGAGACAGGACTGGGAAGCAGCAGATGGCTGTGGTCAAGGCCTGTAAGATGAGCAGCCAGAGACTGCACAGAGAGATGGCAAGTGCTTGCCATGCAGGCACACGGACCTAAATTCAATCCCCAGAACCCAACTAGAAAGTCATCATTATAATCCTGGCACTGGTGAGGCAGAGACAGGTGGATCCTTGGGGCTCGCTGGTCAGCTAGTCTAGCCTCTTGGTGAGTTCTGGATCAGTGAGACCTTGCCTCCAAAAAGGTGGACATCAGGGACTGGAGAAATGGCTCAGTGGATAAAGTGCCTGTCGTGTGAGCATGAATACCTGAGTTCAGATCCCTAGCACCCATGCAAACTCAGATGTGGTGGCATGTGTCTGTAATCCCAGTGCCCCTGAAGGAAGATAGGAGGCAGAAACAGGAGAATCCCTGGGAGTTCACGGACCAGCAACCTAGAAAACACAGGGGTGAAAAGCAAGAGACCGCCTCAAACAAGGTGGAAGTTAAGGACCAAGGTTGTCCTTTGACTTCCACCATGTGTGCTGTGGCACACGTGCCTGCACTCACACATGAACATGCACACATATATATCATACATACACACACAAAAAGGTGTATGGCACCTAAGAAACTATACCTGAGATCTTCCTTGGCCTCCACGTACACACATGTGCATGCACAACTGCACATGTACCTGTGCACACTGCATGCACATGTGCACATACACATGCATGCGCGCACACACACACATACACGTTTGCACACAGAAGATGAATAATCAATGCGGGGGTGAGGTAAATGAAGAGACCAGTAAGGAAAAGTGATGGCTAGAAAGACCACAAGAATAGGCTTGTCAAGAGGAAAGAATGGTGGCCAGACCCTGGATTCTTGTCTGGTCAGCTTGCTTCCTCCCTCCCTCTTTTTTTGTTTTTTGGCTTTTTGAGGTAGAGTTTCATGCTAGCTTAGGCTGACCTGAAATTCACTATGTATTCTCAGGGTGGCCTCGAACTCATGACAATCCTCCTCCCTCTGCCTCCCGAGTGCGCCCGGCCTTCTCTTTCTTTTTTAAACTCTTAGTTGTTCTATTTTGTTTCAGAAGGCTGACCAAGGCACTCACATTCTGGAAGCTCTTCTTACCAGTCACATGTGAAAGGCTACTTACTCATATATGAGAAGGTAAGGAAGGAGAAAAGACTATTATTGTCAAAAAGGGACCATGAATCCTCACATAAATTATCATACAAAAATAGCACAGTTGCTTTTCCACTTTCTTGCTATTGGAGAAAGTCAAAATAAATTCACATAAAAAATGATCTGTATGCTGATATAGCAAGTTAAGATTATCGTTTTTATATATTAAGTAAGCTCTTTAAATAAATATTTTACACAAATTTTAAGTATTTTTTTTTTAAATAGGTCAAGTATTTATCCTATATTTCTTTGGTCCACTACAAGACCATTTCTCACACTGTCATTACATTGGATTGTAAATCATACCTACAAATAGTAGTACATGCATTGCTGAGGCTGGACATGCAGAGGTGCATACCACGCACATGTGAAATGGCTAACACTGCTATGAACTACTCCCAAATGTGGTGTCACTGCCAGCAATACAAATACAGCCCTATCTTGACTCAAACTGCAAGGGAAAAAAAATACTAGACTTTCTAGATACTTTCTCATGTACTGTAAGAAAAATGCAAAACGTATGAAGCTTTTCAGACCTAAAGATTATGGAACATGGGATTAAAGTCAATACTGCTTACATACACCCAAACATGGAGCATACCATCAATGAGTCCAAGTAGAGGACACATGAGTGAACATGTGTTACAGAACCCTGGTTTCTATCAGATCTGTTTTTGTTGTTGTATTCTGAAGTTTTATATGTCATTAGATCTTGATAGAGATTTAATAAAATAATGTGACATTAAGTTTTTGGTTCTAACAACTGACTTTAAAAACAGTGAACGATATAGGGTTTTCATATCTTCCCAGATTTCTAAAGCTAATTTGATTTTGTCAAAATAATGATCTTTATGTTAAAAAACAAAAACTGACTTAGAACTACAGCTTGGTCTTCAACCATTGAGCTCTCTTATTGCTAAAATATTACAATATAAACCCAGGAAACAGTTCCCATTTCCAGTAACTGGAGAGATGAATTCACCTTTTAAAAAAAATCAGCTACAATTAAACTAGGCTGAGGGCAGTAACAGTAAACCCTCAAACCAAAGCCAAGCACTCAGAACTCTAAAACACTAACACCTTCTATTCAGAGGAGGAAAACAAGCATGCAAAGTAGAGAGACCCACACAACTGATCAAGCAGCCAGTCTGTTATTCCAGCTAATAGTTAGTTACTTGGAGCTTGAACTGTCCACCTTCATATTATTAGTGGTTCTTAGAGTCAGAGCTTCAATGTCAAATGTGACAGTGGATCCAGAAGTGACTACAGGCAACTGATCAGTCATTTCTTTTCCATTGACAAAAACTGCACCAATTGTACTACTGCACACAGCTTGATCCCGCTGCAGTGAGCCAGGTCCAATCTGTTCTTCTGCACACACTCCCATACTGTCTCTTCTGTCTGGCTGTCCCACAGTTTCAACACTGAGTGTTAAAGTCTGTCCACAGAAACAGGTGGGAGCACTGGAGTAGAGAACACCCAAGGATTCAGAATTATTTCGGAGTGCTATATTTCTTCAACTGCTCAGACTGTACCCCGTAAAGCCAGGTGTCCAATCATGAGGCATCAGTGTGGAGTGACCTACCTAGGGAACACTCCAAGGACTCCACTCTTGTCGGCGATCTCCTTGGGCGCAGACTCTGAACTGATAATCAACATTAGCGTCTATGTGCAATACTATAAATTCAGTTTCAGAACCTATATATACATCTTCAAAGTGAATGGAAATACATTTACGAAACTGGAGCCTGTAATCTTGGGCTTTACAGTCATCATCCACCTTACACCATGGTACTATAATGCCTCCAAGTTTCTCTTTAATTCATCAGTTTGTACTGGTGGGTGTGATGCTACTGTTCCATGCTTAAAGATGCGATTTTTCACTATGCTAACAATGGGATCATCTAGCTGAGCAGACAGGCAGGGCACATCAACCAGTAAAGGCACTTCTGGTAAGCCGTCCAGCTGAGCATGTGAGGTCTTTCTGGTAAAATTCTACAGCTTCTTGTTGTGCTCTTCCAAACCACCAAGAACCGCGGTCTCACCTTCTCTGACCAGCTCCTCCACAGTGCTGACTCTGTGCTCCATGAGCTCTGGCAGTCATCCAGGGGTCTAATGGTCTCTTGTTCAATCTTGTCTACCTCTTGCAAAAGGGTCACCAATCGCTCATCCAGGAGCTTCCCAAGGGTTCCTTTTAAATCTCTAGAATGCTGTTTGAGGACTTCTCTCATGAGTGATGCACTCACTCTCTTTGATCTGCCTCTGCGCCTCGCGCAGCCCCTGCAGCAGCTAGCCCGGCTCCTGCGGGGAACTCTGCGCTGCCTCCGCGTTCCCGTGGGTCTCCTGCAGCAGCAGCTCATCCAGCCTGGCCCCTCATCCAGCCCTCGTGGTCTGCTACTGTGGCAGGGGGTTCAAGACTCTGTCTGGGAGCCTGCAAGTGCCCCACGCAGGTGGAAGAGAATCCATCAATCCTTTTTTGCCAAACAAGAAGTATACAGATTTACTGTAAGCATGACTGCTGTATTCATTTTCTTCCTTTACACTCGTGCTAACAATAGTGCCAGAATGATATACGACAAATGGAGATATAGCTACAGAACAAGGAGCGAAGGCAGTAAACAAGGGCTAGGTGGAACAGAAATGGGAATATATCCAATGGGAGTAAGAAGGTAAGAAGCATGAAAACAGCCAGTATTGTCACTTTTTCTTCCATAATTGCAGTATTTCTCCTTTTTACTGATTCTCTTCGCTGAGTCTCAGTTTTCCTCTATTCTCTTTACAGGGAAAATAGCACTTTAGTATTGTTGTTTTCAGCTCAAGAGATGAGGAATGCATTTCTTTTTCAGTTCAACTGATAAATTTTTTAGCTTTGTAATACTCAAGTCATTCACAGTTCACTTTCCTATTTTTAAGAATATTTTATTCATTTATTTACGAGAGAGAGGGGGACAGAGAGAGACAGAATGGGCGCACCAGGGCCTTCAGCCACTGCAAATGAACTCCAGACATATGTGCTACCTTGTGGGGTCTGGCTCTATATGGGTACTGTGGAACAGAACCTAGGTTCTTTGGCTTTGCAGGCAAGTGCCTTAACCACTAAGCCATCCATCCAGCCCATTCTCCCATTTTTTAAAAAGATTTTTTTTAAATTTATTTATGAGAGTGAGGATGGGTGCACAGGGCCTACAGCCACTGCAAACTTACTCCAGATACATGCACCACCATGTGCATCTGGCTTATGTGTGTTCTGGGGAATTGAACCTGGGTCCTTAGGCTTCACAGGCAGAGCCTTCACAGCTAAGCAATTTATCCAGCCCCATTTTCCTAATTTTAATCTGTGATATATTCAACTGAAAACCACACAGACACTCTTAACTACAGATAAAAGTAACAAGCTATTATACAGAACCAATACCAAGCTACTATACAGAACCAATACAGAAAATAATCTTTGAGAAAAGAAAAAAATTAAAATGAATGAAATAAAAGGAGTTGTTTACTTACCTGAAAGAACAACTTCTACCAGGTCTCCTTCATGTATTTCATCTGCTGAGGTGATCAGCTGCAAAATATTTTCTGAGCTCATGTCATGGCGGAAGAGAAGAATTTTATCATACATGCCAAAGAATCCACATTCTGGAAACTGTGGGAAGATAGTCCTATATCAATACAACCAACAGCTTTCTACTTTTATAAGTAAATGTCTCAATATTATAAAAGAATTTGAAAGTGTTTTAGTTAAACACTGTTTGTTAGTAACTCTGCTAGTATCTAAAAGGTGAATTTTGTACTCAACTAGCCTGTATATATATATATTTTTTAGGGGGGAGGGTGTTGAGGTAGGGCTTTGCTCTAGTCCAGGCTGACCTGGAACTCACTCTGTAGTCACAGGGTAGCCTCTAACTCATGGAGATTCTCCTACTTCTGCCTCCCAAGTGCTGAAATTAAAGGCATGCACTGCCACGCCCAGCTCTAACTTGGTTACAACTTAAAAGTTCAAAAGCAAAAAAGTAAAGTTACAAGTAAATAATTATTTTGAGCTGAAAAGATGGCTTAATGGTTAAGGTACTTGCCTGTGAAGCCTAAGAATATAGGTTCAATTCTGAGTACCCACATAAAGCCAGATGCATAAGGTGGTGCATACACCTGGCATTAGTTTACAGTGGCTAGAGGCCCTGGTGCACTCATTCTGTCTCTCTCGCAAATATATACATAAATAATAAAATTAAGAAAATAAATAGGGCTGGAGAGATGGCTTAGCGGTTAAGGAGCTTGCCTACAAAGCCTAAGGACCCAGGTTCAATTCTCTAGGACTCACATACACCAGATGCACATGCTGGTGCAAGCATCTGGAGTTCATTTGCAGTGGCTACAGGCCCTTTTATGACCACTCTCTCTCTCTCATAAATAAATAAGTATCTTAAAAAATAATTAGCCAGGCATGGTGGTGCTTGCCTTTAATCCCAGCACTAGGGAGGCAGAGGTAGGAGGACTGCCATGAGTTCAAGGCCACCCTGAGACTACATAGTGAATTCCAGGTCAGCCTGAGCGAGAGTGGAACCCTATCTTGAACACCCCCCACAACACCAAAAAAAAAGAAAGAAAAAAATTATCTTGAATAAACATGTCTCTTAGAAATTTGGATTTCTACATTGCTAAAGGAGAACACTATCTCACACTTACTTTTAGTCTATTTTTTTTACTATATATATATATATATATATATATATATATATATATATATGTATATATGTATATTTTAATTGACAACTTCTACACTTACAGACAACAAACCATGGTATTTCCCTCCCACTTTTGGTCTATTCTTAACCAGAAAGGACGGTAGTCTCTAGAACACTGTCCAATATGTGATTAGCTCCTACCATGCTTTGGCTTTGAAGTGTTCCTCAAAGGTCCATGTGTTAAAGACTTGTTCCCATGGTGAGCCTATTATTGGGACGTCATGGAGACTTTCTGTGTGTGGTGGGAAGGGATGCTGTTAATATGATTCATCTTCATCTTGAAGCCCTACTTGATGAAGACTCAGGAAATGAATTTTTCTAGTTGTTTTCATAACTTGATCATGTAATTAAATCACACGGTCTCATTTACTTTGCCCATTGGAGAAAAGCAAATTTGCAGTATACTTTTAGCAGCCCAAGATCACACAACAGCTATTTTGTTATTTATTTGAGAGAGTGAGAGAGAAAGAAGGGGGGAGGGAGAGAAGGAGGGAACATGGGCATTGCAGGGCCTCCAGCCACTGCAAATGAACTCCAGATGCATGCACCACCTTGTGCACCTGGCTTTATGTGGGTACTGGGGAATTAAACTCAGGTCTTTAAGTTTTGCAGACAAGCGCCTTAACTATCTAGCCATCTCTCCAACCTGACAACAGACATTTTAGATGCAGTATCAAACCTGGCTTCCTCTTATCATCTAACTTCAATTCTCCCCTCACAAAAGTCTTACTAATCTCTGTAAAGAGTTCTCAAAAGTTAGACTTAAAGAAACTGAAAACAATGACTTAATTAGAAAGCTAAGAGTTTATATTTCTGAAACCTGACTTGCAATTATAATATAAAATTCCGTAGTAATACTTAGAATTTTTGTAATACAAATTATATTTTCAAATGTTTCATTACCAATATATTTATGAAAGGTCATAATATTCTTTTAACGTGTATCTAAAGAATTCTTAGATGAAAAAATGGGGGCTGGGGATGGCTCAGTGGGCAATAGAGTTTGCTACATAAGCATGAGGACTTGGGTTTGACCCTAGTACCCACATAAAAAGTCAGACATGGCGAGTGTGGCAGCACATGCCTTTAATCCAAGCACTTCAGAAGCAGAGGTGGGGGATTTCTGTGAGGTCAAGCCCAGCCTGGACTACAGAGTGGATTCTAGGTCAGCCTAGGCTAGAATAAGACCCTACCATGAAACAAACCAATGTCAGATATGACCACACATGACAGTAATCCCAGCACTGAAATGGGCAGAGACAGAAAGATCACTAGGACTCACTCATCAGTCATTCTAAGAGAAAGGGGAAGAAAGCTCTAGACTCATTCAGACTCTGTCTCAAGGGAATATGGCAAAAGAGCAACAGTGGAGGACAACCACCTCCACACACATGTGCCTGCGTGTACACATCTGCACATACACATATCTACACTGCATGTATATGTACAACAAAAAGGAGTAAAAACACAGAAATAAGAAATTATTGTTTTAAATTTTAAAATTTATTAAACAGATAAATTATTAAGGTGGAGGATAAAACAGCTTTAGAAGTTAGTTGTTAAAATCCTTAAGGTTTAATAAAACATGCATTCTATAATTCTACCTTCATAAAAACAAAGTAACAAATATTGGCATGAGTAAAATTTATTTTAAAAGTCTTATTTCTGGTATGCTAAATTTAAGGTAGTCTCTAGTTTGTACAGAGAAAACAAACAGTATTTATCGTCCAGAAAAAGCTTATAATCTAGAAGGAAGATGAAAAGAAACACATATATTAAGCATGATAAAGTAAGTAACAAATGAGATATAAACAAGTTCTGGAGGAAGGTGGAGATAAGGGATCCAGAGCATTTGGGCAGAACTGTAAGGAAAATGAGAAGCAGGGCTTCCACAGGCTCAAGTGAGACACTAACAAGCGCCAGATAATGAAGATGTCGTGGCAAAGAGTTGGTTAGAAAAAGGGAAAAATGTACAGGGGCAATACTAACAAATCTGGTAGTAAATATGGTATAGCACACCTTGAATATGTTGAGTCATTTCCCCTTATAGTTTCTTTTAGTAAAATGGGCATAACAGAAATACCAAATTTACTAGTCCTTGTCACAATTAAATGTGTGTGTGTGTGAGTGTGTGTGTGTGTGCAGACCTGTGTACATGTGCATGTGGAGGCCAGAGGACAACCTCAGGGGTCACCATCTTCCTTTTCCGAGACAGGGTCTCTCACCGACTTGAGGCTCCTCAAGTGGACTAGACTGGCTGGCCTGTCTCCATCTCCCCAGGACTGAGATTACAAGTGTACTACCATGCCCAAATTTTTTTCATGTGGGTTCTGGAGATCAAACTACACTTCTTCTCAAGCTTGCCCAGCAGCACTTTATTAACTGAACTATCTCTCCAGATCCCCAATTAAATTTCTTGATGGCTATATACAATTCTTAGCATTGTGATTAATAAATGTTGGTGACTTAAAATATTACTCCATAGCCAAGATCAAAGAGACACAAGGGTCCAAGGGTCAAGGCAGCAACATAATCAAATCTATTTATTTTAAAAAGCTAGCCGGGTGTGGTGGCGCATGCCTTTAATCCCAGCACTTGGGAGGCAGAGGTAAGAGGATTGCTATGAGTTTGAGGCCACCCTGAGACTACATAGTGAATTCCAGGTCAGCCTGGACCAGAGTGAGATCCTACCTCGGGGAGGGGAGCTAATGCTGACAGCACAACTCTCAGAGGAAAAGACCTAAGCAAGTTCCTAAAGAAAGACTACAGCTGTTGGCTAGGAAAGAGGTATAGGGTCAGGATTACATGGTAAATGCAGAGATAACACTTCTCTCTAGAAACTACCTTTAGCATAAAACATGTATCACTAATAATGATCAAAGCAAAAGTCCCTACTCATGGTAACTGAGGAACTAAATCATAATACCTCCAATGGAAGAAGAAAAGCTTACAATAATAAATTGATAGTTTGGAAAAAGTAGATATAAAATGACCTTGTTAATAGACACATGGCATAATGAATCATAACATGATATCGAGACTGGGAATACAGCTCAGTGGTAGACTGCTTACACAACATGTAAAAGGCCCTGTGTTCAATTTTCAGCACTGCATAAATAAATAAACAAAATGAATAGAGGACAGAGAGGACAAAAAGAATGAAACATCAAAACATAAGAAGGATTACTTGGAAAGAGGTTGCTCTGTGGAACAGGGGTGAGGGAAGGGGACAAAAGAGGGTACTACGATAGGAGTACGATCAAATTACAGTACATTCATGTAAATATATATATGTGTGTGTGTATATATACTTGTATGTGTATGTGTGTGTGTGTGTGTATATATATATGTGTGTGTGTGTGTGTGTATATACATATATACATGTATATATTTTCGAGGTAGTGTTTTACTCTAGCTCAGGCTGACCTGGAATTCACTATGTAGTCTCAGGGTGGCCTTGAACTCACCACAATCCTCCTACCTCTGCCTCCCGAGTACTGGGATTAAAGACATGCGCCACCATGCAAGGCTTCATGTAACAATTAAAAAAAAACAAACCAAGAAATTAGTATTAAGAGACCCAAGAGCAAGCAAAAAACAAAACAGCCAGGGATATTCTAAATATTGAAAGTAAACATCTATATGCCAAGAGTCTGAAAGCTGTTGGTGACAGAGGATAGTCATTTTCAAAGTAAATGTTCTCAAAATATACTCACCCATAAGCCTGGCAAATCACTGAGCTAGCAGAGGAAAGGGTGAAATAATTAGCCTATGAAAAAGATTTATGCTCCTCATTATTGTAATTTATGTGTGTTTAGTGAGATATTTAGGAATTATCTGAATGCAAGAGTCACAACTCAATGAAGTAACAGAACACACGACCAGAAAATACACAGATTAACTATAGCCACTGAACTTCAGGGAAACACTGTGATCTGGAGGCATGAATATATTAAAGATAAGCATCTAAAACAAAACAGGAAATAAACCATGAGCACATAGTTTTAAAAGGTTTAAACAATTACACAAAATAAATAGAAAACAACCTGCTAGTGAACTGAATAGATTTAATGTTCATAATTTTTAAAGATTTAAATCCTTCAAGTGGGAGTAGATTTCTAAAACAAGGCTTAACTCCCGACACACTTCAGAACTACCTCTCCAGCTTAAAATCTGAACCAAGTGATGCTCTGGCCTTCTTCCTAGGTGGACACCTGAAATTTAAATTTATTCCTTTAATATTAGTATATTTTGTTAAGTCTTTATTTTAAAATAGTTTCACATTTACAGAAAAGTTCAGGTAACAGTAATAGAAAGTTTCCATATGCCTAGTTTCTCCTAGGTATAAATAATTTTACATTAGCATGTAATGTTTAGATTGTGATGTTATTGTATTTTGTTTAGATTTCCTTAGCTTTTACCTAATATCCTTCCTCTGTTCTGGGATCCCATCCATGATACAAAGGTGGCGTTGGCAGGCAGGTACTGTTCAGACTCTTTCACATGTGCCAATTTTGTAAGACTTCACCAGTTCTTAATGATCTTGGCAGTGTTGAATAATGGTCACAAATTTTAAGATGCCTCACTAGAGGAATTTGTCTAGTGTTTGTCTCATGATTAAACTGGAGTTACAGGTTTTGAGAAGGCAGGTCATATAGGTAAAGTGCCATCCTCCTTACTATCTTAGCAAGGGTACAATTGTCAACATACCTAACATCGCTGAGGACTGAAGTGGTCTTTTCCAGGGCTGCCCACTGCAAAGCTCCTTTTTCTCCCCACTTCCTGTACCACAGTCACAAGATCAGCCCTCACTTAAGGAGTGAATTCCTTTCCTTCAAAGTGGAGCATCTACAAAAATATTTGGAATTCTTCTACAGCAGAAATTTATCTATTTCCCCCATTTGTTTGTATAGTCAAACGTTTACACTTTCCAGTATGAGCTCATGGGTATTTTATAATTTGGGATATTATACTTTTTTAGAATATAACTTTGTTTTTGAAAAGCAATGTATTCTCATGGTTCAAACTTCAAAAGATAAAGCAGAGTAGGAGATACAATCTACACCGAGCCACCTAGTTAGTCATCCTATGTTGACAATGCTGCCAGAATTCTCAGAATCCTTCTTAGACTATTTCACATATAATCAAGTAAAATGGATGTCTTTTCCATTTTACCCCAATGCAGTACACTGTGTGTATGTGTGTCTGCAGATACAAGCATGCCACAGCATATGTATGCAGGCCAGAGGACAACTCGGTGCTGTTCCTCAACTACCGCCCTGTTTGTGGCCTTTGGTGTCTGGCTTTTACATGGGTTCTGGGGATCTGAACTCAGGCATTCATGCTGATGTGGAAAGCACTTTGCCCACTGAGCCACCTCCCCAGCCCTCCTCTCCTTGTTTTTTAAAAAAAAATTCTTGGGCAATATACTTTGGAGAACATTCCATTATCAAAAGACATTCTTTATTTTTAAGGTTTCTTTTTCGTTTTCTACAGCAGCATAGTTTTACTTTAGAGATTTTCATTAGTTCCTACTGATGAGATGTATGGTAAGGAGTAAAACAAAAGCCAAATTTACCTGAATTGAAACTTTGTTATTCGTACAATCTTTACCATTTTATCTGTAAAATGGCACACATCTGTTAATGTGAAAGTTAAATAAGTTAATATAACGTATGTAAAGAATTGCACTCCTGACAAATATGAATTGAGTGTAACCTGAACCTTAGTCACTACTGTTTCCGATAGTTTGCTACTATGACCGATAGCCAGCAAACAGTCATATATACACTTCTTTCAAAACTTCTAAAGTATATGCTTTAGGGAAAAAAAAATTCTGGACTATTTCCTGGGCCAAAATACACACACCATTTGAAGTGTTTTTCATGTAGGATTTTCCAGCCTATACTTCTATAAGCAATGTGCTCTCTTCTCCACTGCCTGTTTTATAGTATCAAATGTGTTGACCATAGGTGAAAAATAAGTCTTTCTGTGTAGCTTTAGCTTGTATTTCTTTTAAGAAGTTGAACATTTTTCACATGCTTAAGACATTATTTTTCTAAAATTAGCTATTCATACTTTTTATTATTTATTTATTTGAGAGAGAAAGAGGCAGAGAGAGAAAATGGGCACACCAGGGCTTTCAGCCACTGCAGACGAACTCCAGATGCATGCACCCCCTTGTGCATCTGGCTTACATGGGTCCTGGGGAATCAAACCTGGGTCCTTAGGCTTCACAGACAAACACCTTAACCGCTAAGCCATCTCTCCAGCCCTTGTTTGTTTATTTATTTATTTTTGAGGCAAGCCCAACAGGCTGGCCTTTTATTTTATGCGAGAAAGAACAAGAGAGAGCATTTGTGCGTCAGGGCCTCCAGCCACTGAAATCAAACTCCAGACATGTGCATCATCTTGTACCCATGTGCAACCTTGTGTGCTTGTGTCACCTTGTGCATCTGGCTTACATGGGAGAGTTGAACATATGGGTCCTTAGGCTTCATAGGTAAGTGCCTTAAGTGCTAAGCCATCTCTCCAGCCCATATTTTGTCTATTTTTAATAAACCAATGATCTTTAAAACTAATTTTCATATATTTAAGCCTTTTCCCCCTAAAATTAGCTATTCATATTTTGACTATTATATATATATATATAATATGTGTGTATATTATGTATATATATATATGTATGTATGTATGTATTTTTGTTTGTCTGTTTTAAAGTAGGGTTTCACTCTAGCCCAGGCTGACCTGGAATTCACTATGCAGTCTCTCAGGTCTCAAAGTCACAGTGACTCTGCCTCCCGAGTGCTGGGATTAAAGTTGTGTGCCAACACGCCTAGCATTTTTCTTTTTGACTATTTTTTAATAGATAATGATCTTTAAAACTCCAAACCTTACTATCTGTTAGAATTACTTTTTTTCCCTAGAATAATTCTTAGTACAGCCTGATGGGAATATGACCAATTTTTTGACCAAGTGTATTCATATATTAAAGTTCTCAATAAAACATTCATAAACAATATATTAAAAACCAAAACAGCTTATTTTTTCAAGTATGTATCTGAAATTTCTCAAAATGACCTGATGACAATGGAATATACACAAAACCAGAACTTTTCAAAGATAATGGCTTTTCTAGGCCAGATTTCAATACAATAAAGAACAAAGGACAACATTATTATTTTTTAAAAGATTTATTTTTATTATTTATTAGAGATAGACGGAGAGAGAGAGAGAGTGAGTGAGAATGGGTGTGGCAGGGCCTCTAGCCACTGCAAACAAACTCCAGATGCATGTGCCACCTTGTGCATCTGGCTTATGTGGGATCTGGTGAATCGAACCTGGGTCCTTAGGCTTCGCAAGCATGCACCTTAACTGTTAAGCCATCTCTCCAGCCCAGCCAACATTATTTTTTTCATTAAGTGTATAACTGTAAAAAGAATAAACATGACAAACTAATGTAACCAATATACTTTCTGCTCTCATCCATAGGGGGGAAAGGCACAAGCTGCTGTTTTCTATTCACCCTTCCAAAATGTTCACTAGTAAACATCCCACTGTTACAGAGACAGAGCAAGACCATGGAGATAGAGGGCAAAACTAGAAGAACAAACAGCACAGGGAAACAAGTTCAGTAACTACCAGTAACTGTTCTGTAAAGTGCTCCCCTAGGGCAGTGGTTCTCAAACAAGGACAACTGTGCCCAAAGACGTTCTCAGAATATGGGCTTGATACCATTCAGTGGGTAGATCACTGCAAAGGCACAGGACAGGCCCCACCACAGAACTATCTGGCCTAAAATGCTGATTAATGCTGAAGTTGAGAAGCCCTGCTTGAGACAACAAAGGAATCAAAAGTATAGGGGCTGGGGAATGAGGAAGGGAGTTGGCAATCTTCTGAAAACTAGACAAGGCCTATTTCCTCCCTACCCTACCTCAGTCTGATTAAAAGACAGTGTAGAAGAAGCAAAAGAGGCCTTTAATTGGGCCTCTTTCCAGCAGCCCTCCGCCTTGCATTTCCTGATTTGCTTTCTGCAAATTGTGCCAATGGTTTCTCTTTTGATTTGCAAAATGAAGTCTTTTCCCAGTCCATTTGGGAAAGTAGCATAATTTCATCATAGCTATGAAATCCTTACTACCATGCATTCTGCTTACTTCAGACTCTACTTTTGTATCAAAGATGGCTTCACAGATACACGAAGTGGTGCATGTATCTGGACTTTGTTTGCAGTGGCAGGAGGCCCTGGTGCACCCATAACCCCTGTCTGTATCGCTCTCATAAAAAATATTTTAAGATAAACTTTCTGAATTTTAAAAAATCAGCTGAGTGTGGGGATACACACCTGTAATCCCAGTACTCTAGAGGCTGAGATAGGGGGATCAAAAGATTGAGACCTGTTGGTGGGTCAGGGAGACCCAGGAGCCGTCCGCCCACAAATAATATAGGTTATTACCAGTGAACTTGGTTGCCCACCAGAACTACATGGTACAACCCCAATGTTGAAGATAGTACAAGCTTTGGTTGCATTTTTCTAAATCCACTTTATAGAAAATCCCTTTTAATGGTATTTACTTATACTTGCTGTTGTAAGTAAAAGGTTCAAATTCTTTCAAACAAAATTCAAAACACCCATTTGAGCATCAAGATAAATAGCTTATTATAAAATTTCATGTCATAAAGATTCTGTCAGTATAATATAAGAAGCTTGCAAAAATTATTTTGCTTAGCCAAATAAGACTTTATTTATTTGACATCAGGATTTAATACTATCTGAATGAATTATTTGCCACCAGGCACTTTTTTTTTTTTTAAGAGTAAAGATTCTAACATATATTTAAATTTTTAAAAAGTTGGAATTATAATGAAATAACATAAACAAATATCAATTAAAAGCTTGCTAACTTTATACACATATATCATATAACATTCTTAGCACTACTGGTTTATTCATATGTACTTAATTTGAGTTACTGAATACCAAATAAAGTGATTTTTAAATTTGATAATAAGTAAATATTCATAGTAAATGTTTTAAAACATAAACCAGATAGTAGTAAATATTCAAGGATGTTCTCTCTAGATTTCCACCAAAATTCCAAAGAACTGAGAACTTCAGTTATTTAACTGGCTCTTACTCAAAAAAATTGATTATTAAGCAATTAATTTAGCAGTAATAAACTCTCCAGAAACATCGACTATTAATTTAACATCAGTTTTTGGAAAGTACTTAGAGATGAATCTCAATGAAAATTTCCATATAAAGGCACAAAGCACTTAAAGTCTAGACGAGCCACTGAGAAAATTAGTCAACAAGAACCTGATTTAATCTTCAATTCAGAATTCTCTGGATGTGACACAGAAGAAGATTTGTTTAATTTAACCTCTAAACGTTTTTTTTTTCATAAACCAGGATTTTCCCCATTTTTCCCTTGTTTTGTTATTAGTTCTGATCATCGTTAACTCGAACTTTCTGGGACCTTCTCTTTTAGCCATATTTTGAACCTGAATATTCAGCAGAATTATTATTTTTTTCTTCTTACAAATTAGTGATGGCTCCCCGACAATGTTTTGCCTACACACACACAATAAAAAAAAATATCAGAAGGGGGGAACAGTAGGATGTCACCCAGCCACTGTAACACAGCTGTAGTTGAAATAATTTTGGATAAAGAAAACAACCCAGAGTGACAACTAGTTTCTAGAAAACAAAAGATACAGCTGGAGTTTTCTGTCTAAGGCAGAACTCGAAAATTACACCCAGTCCATGTCTACAAAGACAATGTATTCATTCAAACATACCAAAATCACTCCTAAAGCAGGCTGCATAAGCAAACAGTCTTCAGATCTCAAGCCAAATGTTCTAAATCAGTTAAAAGTAGACAGCTTTAGTCATAAAAAATTCAATCTTATTAAACACTATTATAACTTAAAATGAATTGTTTCCTGCCAACTTTCTTTCTTACTCCAATATCATGTTCTATGTTCATTCAGCAAATTAACAGTAACAATGCTTTAGAGGGTATCTTCTAGGCAAGGAAACAGAGCTAATGTTCATGGAGTGTAGCCATTATGCACCAGACAGTATGCAAGCAATCCACATATTTAAAAAACACTTGATCTTACTTTCTAGTTTGTCATATGACTTGAGCAAGAAAACAGGATCAAAAGTAACTTGAAAAGTACCCCTAATTACAAAGTGATATAATAAAAATCACATTCCTAGTCTATCTCTTAGGTTCTAAAACTCTATATCGAGATAATGCAAACATGCTCCTTTATTTTCCTTGGGTCGTACTTTTTGTACTTTTTATGATGCAGTAGTAACATGCTAATTTCAACATTTAGACTCTACATATGAGCTGCTACTGTGTAAATGGGCCAGTATCTGGCTTCTGCTCTCAGCACTGGTTTTCTTTCTCACTCGTAATCTGACTCTTGTCAGTGGCTTCCCAGCAGCAATCTGATGAGTACATTTCCCCTGGCTCAATCCCAACTCGACCTGCTGCTCAGATTGCCCTCACAGTCTGGTTGCCAGCCCATTCATTCTTTAGGTTGCATATTTAAAAGGCTATTAACATAGGTAAGTTTAGATTTTATTCAACTATGCCTCTGGCATAAAAAACCTCTAGAAGGTAGAAATCTCATCTGCATTTACTTTTCTTTATAAATATATTAAAAAAATAGGAATCTGGGATCACTTAGTAGTAATGTGATGTGTATGGTTAGCATACATAATCAGACCATGGGTTCAAAACCCAACATTATACACCCAAAAGGAATCCAATATGTACTTACACAGGTTAAGATCTTACATTCATTGTTTAATTACACACTCAAAGAAACCTATATTCTTAAAACAAAAAAAGGGCTGGAGAGGTGGCTCTGTGGTTAAAGTGCTTGCCTGCAAAGCCTAATGACCTGGATTCAATTCCCCAGTATCCACATAAAGCCAGATGCACAAAGTGGCCCATGTATCTGAAGTTCATTTGCAGAGGCTAGAGGCTCTGGCATGCCCATCCATTCTGTCTGTCTCTCTTCTCTTTACCACTCTCTGCTTGCAAATAAATAAATAAATAAATAAACAAACGAAATGCCTAAGTTTTACAGGAAATCCCATTTGAAAGACCTCAAACTACAATTCATATTTAGAAAATTTTAATCTAGAAGATATTCATACCCCTTAATTTTTTACGAAGCTAGGATAGTATGCACATAGAGAAAGTTATAGATGTTTTAAAAACTTCAGAAATTCTATTTATGCATCAATTTAACTTGAGGTTGTTTAACCACAGCATCATTTGAGGGCAGAACCCTATTGTGGGAGCCCACCTGTGTAGCAGCCTCTCTGGTTCTCTACCCCAAGATGCCAGTGGCTTGCCTCCCACCCAGTCGTGACAATCCAAAATGTCTGAAGACATTGCCAAATGAACCCAGTAAGTAAAGAAAAAAAAATCTCCCTTTTGCTGAGAATAAGCTTAATTTATTCTTTCACATGAAAATTAGCCACTGAGACTATAATATTGCCCCCCAAAAATAGACCATGGCCCAAGCCACATTCTCGTCTTCAAGGAGTGAATGTGGCCTTCTGTACAAACCCAGGAAGAAAGTGATCTTCAAACAAGTAACAGACAATCTAAGAAGCAGAGCAGCGTGGACAGTGAAGTCACGGACACACAAAGCAGGATGGGAAAGCACGCTGGTGCTTACCCACTTGCTTGTTTCTGTGCTCAGCTTTGACAACTCAAAAATACCTTTCTACTGTCTGTACAAGTGACTACACAGACCACCCGCAGTACCTGGTGTTCAGTACAAGAGCAGGTAAGATGTGTTCTTACGCAAAATTTACTCAGAGTAAAGCATCTCTGAGTAAAGAGATGAAGACAGCACCCACCTCAATGTATTCTAAATGTTGGAAGGCTTTCAAAGCTTTAAAAAAAAAAAAAGGAAGCTAAATTTTGGCTTATACTAACAACAATAAAAGAAAACCCACCCCACTCCACCCTCAGGATGTGTCATGAAATTGGATGAAATTCAAAGAGTGACCACTTTTGGTCATATCCAAATTTTGATCAAAGTTCAACTAAAGTCATCTGCTCCTTGAAAAGATATTTTCCTGAAAAAAAAAAAAAAAAAAAGCTAAGTCAATGTACATGTTTTACAGAATCCTTATTAGAATTTAATCCAGTTTTTAACTTATCATAAACTTTGACTCTTGGTATTTCTTGAGATTTTTGCCATCCTCTCCAGTATACCAGGAACACCAGTTACCTTTCCCCTAATGGGTACCTATCAAATCTGTATTCATCTTACAACTATTTTGAACATTTACTCAATGCTTATTTACCCAATTTATCTAATTGCCTTGTAAAATATATTTTGTATCTTTTTTATTTTCTGGTTTCTCGAGGTAGGGTCTTGCTCTAGCATAATAAAAAAAAAATCACAAGTTTTCACATGTAGCTAAGAAAAGCTTAGTTAAGTCACGTAATGAATATACCATTAACTTTTAATTTTTTCTGCACTAATAAAAGCATTAGTATAGCCAGGTGTGGTGGCACAAAGCTTTAATCTCAGAACTCGGGAGGCTGAGGTAGGAGGACTGCTGTGAGTTCAAGACCAGTCTGAGACTACAGAGTGAATTCCAGGTTAGTCTGGGCTAGAACAAGACCCTACCCTGAAAAACCAAAAAATAAATAAAATAAAGCTTTAATAAAGTAATAAAAAACTATGAATAACTTACAGGAATCAGTAATTATCTTTGTCCCTCCCAGTTTCCCTTTCTTCTTTTTCTTCCTTCCATCCTTTTTTAAAAATATATTTTTATTTTTATTTATTTATTTGACAGAGACTGACAGAGAAAGAGGCAGATAGAGAATGGGCGCTCAGGGCCTCCAGCCACAGCAAACGAACTCCAGATGCATGTGCCCTCTTGTGCATCTGACTTATGTGGGCCCTAGGGAGTTGAACCTGGGTCCTTTGGCATTGCAGGCAAATGCCTTAATAGCTAAGCCATCTCTCCAGCCCTTCCTTCTATCCTTTATTTGAAAGTATTTCAGTATGGTCTCAAACACAAGATCTTTCTGCCTCAGCCTCAGCCTCAGCCTCAGCCTCAGGGGTGCTAGTATTAGAGTATACCACCACATTCCGCTGAAATTACTGTCTCTATATACTGTTGAAAATAAGATGCTGACATATGAGTACACTGCACAAAGAACAAAAACAAAAGTTAAAATGAATTTAGTTGGTAATAGCTTTCTGCTATTTACACGTACCACTGACTAATTCTACAGATTTAGTAGTAAGGGATCTCGAAGCATAGTGTTCCAAATATTTCTGTTTTAAAGTTTGAAAACCACTAAGATCAAATTAATAAGTAATATTATTGAAAGCTAATATGTATTGTATGGCCACTATGTACTAGGTACTGGGCTGAGTATTTTAGAGACATTTAATATACACATGCATGCATGCATACACACACACACAGAAATGAGCATTATTTTCAATATTATTTTTCAGGTAAGAAACCAAGGCCACACAACCAGTAAGTAGTAAAGATGAACCTTAGTTTAACAAAAAATAAAGCAAAAATACCTATATACTTTTGCGTGTCCACGTACAGTATTGTGGAGGCCACAGGAGAACATGGGGTGTCTTTTATCTCTCATCTGTGTATTTCTTTCCTTGAGATGGGGGTCTCTCCCTCAACCCAGAGCTGTCAGTGAGCCCCAGCAATTCTCTGGTGTCCACCCCCTGTGGACTAGGTTAAGGACATGTGTGGCCATGCCTGGCTTTTTACATGGGTTCAGGGGAGTCAAAGTGGGCGGTCTCCAGCCTGAGAGGCCCTTGTGCTTAAGCAGCATGTGCTTTTAATTGCTGAGCCATTTCCTCGCATATTTTTAACTACAACACAATACTTCATAAGTCCTCTTTTATTCAACCAAGACATATCGGAGTGCTTGCTTACTAGAGCCACGTGATCTCTGGCCCCAGAGCTTACAGTCTTAAGATACATGCATTCAAGTAGAGGTACAGATTATATTCAGCACATGAATGTCAAAATACAGCAGGTTAGACAGGTTGCCACTACTGACAGAGAAAAAGATTTACTGGTGAACAAGGTAAAGCATACAGAAGAGGAAGAGCTCTCCAAGCAGTGGAATTCCAAGCACCAAGCCCAAATGAGATAGTACAACATGCCCGAAGCTTAGAAAAGGAATTGGGACCAAGTTATGTCTCGGGAATCATCACCATATTTTGTAAGTAGTCTTGCAATAATGCCTTACATAAGCAACCACGTATTTCTGTCACCTGCTCATTGCTAACAACCACAAGTGTTTGTCCAGTTAACTGCCGGGGAGTATAGGAGCAGAGGTCACCATGGCTTTCTTGAGTAACTAGATCTAGTTTACATAAAATCTGCAGTGCTTCTAGAAAGCAGACTCACAGTTTTCTTTGCTTGACTGAGAAAGGAGTTCATATGTGTACCAACAGACTGATTTCTGTTCTCTCACTGACTGACAACGGTGTTAAGTTATCTTGCTTACAAGTTACCAGAAAATAATGGCAAGGCAGGCGCTGGACAGGCACCTAACGTTTATTTCTCCAAGTGAAGTATACAATTGATGACGACACAAGTAAATGCTAAGGTTTAAAACAGGTTTTCATAAATCCCCAGCAAGACAGCAGTTCTCCTTTGGTCACCTGATCATTCTGTACTATTCTTTGAAGACTTGTCATATGCTACCTTGTATTATGGTAATCTGACATCCACTCATCTTTTATGGAAAATAAATTATTAGGGGCAGGAAAACAGTTTTTCATTTTGGGAGCCTCCACAGTATCTCAAACTCTGACTGAATAAAGAAAGTGTACCACAAATGTTTATTCAACAGAAGCAAAGACATAATAGATACAAAGTACCTAGGTAAGGGATAAAAGCATCATTCCATTTAGCTCTCTATAAATGAGCAAATAGCAAAACGTCACCAGCATTTATATTCTATCAGCTATCTTATTAACCTACATTCAGATACAAACATTACTGAATTTTTAATTGTAAATGATCAAAATTATTACATTTTTCTATGTGAAAAACAAGATAGTGAGCACATACAATAAAACACAATTTAAATCCTTGAAAAAAATCTTCATATTATTTATTTGGCTCTTAAGCATGTTGATTTCCATCAGACCAAAGATTCTAAATATTGGGTGAGTTTACAATGTTAATGAATCAGTAATGCATACTTAATAAGGCATCTTTAAACATAAGCACACAAAACAATGTATTTTATGGCTGACAAAAATACTGTGAGGACAAACCTATATTTAGCTAACCTAACTATCTTCTACTAGGAACAACAGTTTTGTCTTATTAATACAGTGTTTGTAGTAACTTTATACAACATGACTATACTAACTAATGAAAAATGAATGTGTATAGAAACAAAATATATGACACAGATAGAATAAGAAGAAATTGTAATACGGTGTCCTAAGGTTTACACTCCATTATATACAAGGTGTTATAGCATTGTCTAAAGATACTCTTAGGCTCTTTAGTTCTTTAGACGAAAATGGGTTTTCAAAATTTTCTGTAAAATGACAGTATTATTTCAGGTTCATACGGACATACTGTCTCTGCTACAGCTACTAAACTCTGCTGTACAGGCAGTATGTTTTTTAAAAAGATCATGCTATGTTCTAAGAAAACTCTATTTACAAAACAAGTAGGGAACTAGATTTGGCCTATGGAAGGCAATGGCTGACTAGAGCAACTGCTAAAAGGAAATTTTAGAGAACACAATTATAAAAATCCCAAAGTGGGGTTAAAATGGAATTACATAAAATACTCAATTCAGAAAACAGAAAACGAAAGGCCCCAAGAACAAAAGAGACACATATAAGTAGCATTTTGTTACTGAGCTGCTGACTGACTTCTGATGGGTTACATCCCAATAAATTGCTAATATGTTGAAAATATTCTCAGGTGAGAATGTATTTAATTCAGCTAGCCTGCAACAATTTAACAGCTCAGTACCCAACAGAGTGTCAGTTATTTTCCCTCCTGATCACTTAGCTGTCTGGTACCTGCCACTGGGCACTGCAAGAAAATGCTGTGTCATGTAGTTTTAGCCAGACGGTCAACATTCTATGTCGGTTTCTAATGCATATGTATCACTTTCATATCATCATGAAGATGAAAAGTCCTAAATAAAGCCATCATAAGTAAGGAAAAGTCTGCATGTTTAAATGCATCTATGTTGAAAATTATATTAAATCTAAAGTGTCCTTAACAGTAAAACAGAAGTTGACAGACTGAACTTAAGCATGAACAACTACAGGGAGTCTATAATAAACCTATTTTACAAATAAATATAGGGATTTTTTTTTTTGTTTTTTTGTTTTTTCAAGGTAGGGTCTCACTCTAGTCCAGGCTGACCTAGAATTCCCTATGTAGTCTCAGGGTGGCCTTGAATTCACGGTGATCCTCCTACCTCTGCCTCCCGAGTGCTGGGATTAAAGGCGTGTGCCACCACGCCCAGCTAGAGATTTTTATATATATATATATATATATATACCATATGAAAAATATCACAATGAAAACACTAATAAAAATAGAATGGTTATATTAATACCAAACAAAAGTTCAAAACAAGGTATATTATCAATAACAAAAAGTTATATTGAGGGCTGGAGAGATGGCTTAGCGGTTAAGCGCTTGCCTGTGAAGCCTAAGGACCCCGGTTCGAGGCTCAATTCCCCAGGACCCACGTTAGCCAGATGCACAAGGGGGTGCACGCATCTGATGTGCACCTGGAGTTCGTTGGCAGTGGCTGGAAGCCCTGGCACGCCCATTCTCTCTCTCTTTCTCTATCTGCCTCTCTCTCTCTCTCTCTCTCTCTCTGTCACTCTCAAATAAATAAATAAAAATAAACAAAAAAAATTTTTAAAAAGGTATATTGAGGGACTAGAGAGATGACTCAGCAGATAATCTACTTGTTTGCAAAGCCTAACAACCCAGGTTTAATTCCCCAGTAGCCACATAAGGCCAGATGCACAAAGTGGTACATGCATCTGGAGTTAATTTGTGGTGGTTCAAGACCCTGGTGTGCCCATTCTCTCTCTCTCTTCTATCTCTCTATTTGCAAACAAATAAAAATATTTTTCAAAAAGTTCTATTGGTGGGGCTGGAGAGATGACTTAACAGTTGCTTAACATAGGTGCTTGCCTATTACGCCTAAGGACCCAGGTTTGATTCCCCAGTACCCACACAAGCCAGATGCACAAGATGGCTCATGCACCTAGAGTTTATATGCAATGGCTAGAGGCCCTGGTGCACCCATTCTCTCTCTCAAATAATATATTTTTTTAAAGCTATACTGAAAATAGGGTCAAAATGTCAAAAACTTTGAAATCTGAAGTGTGTGTACAAGTAGAAATAGCTTTTAAAAAAAGAAAAAATGTTAAAACTAAAAGGAAAATAGACTAATCTAATATTAGATGGGGAATTTCAATACCCCTTTTTCAATATATGATACAGCATGTAGATAGAAATCATTAAAGATACAGAAGACTTGAACACTAAACCATACTGAGATATATAGAAAATTTCAACAAGAGAAGACACATATTTAAAATTTGCATATATAAATTTCACAATATAAGGCAATACTCTATTCTATAAAACAAATGTCAAAAAAATTACATGATTGAAATTATAAACTATTTTCCTTTTTATTTTTGGGTTTTTCAAGATAAACTATATTCTTAAAATATAGCTGGGTTAAAACACTAATCAGGAGCAGGGCGTGGTGGTGCACGCCTTTAATCCCAGCACTCGGGAGGCAGAGATAGGAGGATCGCTGTGAGTTCGAGGCCACCCTGAAACTACATAGTTAATTCCAGGTCAGCCTGGACCAGAGTGAGACCCTACCTTAAAAAAAAACAAAAACATTAATCAGTAACAGAAAAATACTTGAAAATGGTTCCAAATCAAATAATTATGGATCAAAGAAATTATAAAATATTTTGATCAGGACTAAACTGAAATATATATCAAAGTACAACACAGTAGCTTAAAAGATTCTTATCAATGTTCTTAGCTTCTGCCTTAAAAAAACTGAAGAGACTGAGAAATAGCTTAGTTGGTAAAATGTTATCCTTAAAAGCACGAGGACCTGAGTTTGATCCTAAGAATCACAGAAAAAAAAAAAAAAAAAAAAAAAAAAAAAAAAAAAAAAAGCAGGTGAAGAATTAGACCAGAGAGGACAAGCATATTTCTTCTTGTCTGGGATACTTTTCCTTTTTTACATTATCATTTTCACTTTAGGAAATTAATATTTTCCTTTAGGTGTTTTGGCAATGGTTTTGTGAATTAAAGCATCGCTAATATTGTTTCCTAAATTTATTATTTTTATTTTCTCTATATTTATTTTCCCCTGAATCTTTGAGAGCCATGGACTGCAGGAAGATGGCACACTTCTCTTCCAGGTAAGTTGCTAAATAGAACCTGCCGTCTGAATGGAGGTACCTGCATCCTGGGGTCCTTCTGTGCCTGGCCCCCTTCCTTCTATGGACGCAACTGTGAATGTGACATAGGCAAAGAGCACTGTGGGTCCATCCCCCATGGAACCTGGTGGCCCAAAAAGTGTTCCCTGCGTAGGTGCTGGCACAGGCCAATGGCACTGCTTTCCACAGACATTTCTACCTGGCTGTGGGGGCCATGTGACGGACGATCACCTCAGAGCTTCCAGGACGACAGAATTAGCACCATCAGTGCCAACCACTTTGATGCTGGCCTGTAACCGTCTTTCTATACAAAGTCACTATTAACAGACATTTGCCTTTTTTTAGGCATGCAAGTGTAGGTGTTGTATCAATTTCATGATCAGTAAAGGCAACTTCTCCTGTGTCCTAAAATAATGCACACATTTCCATACCAGTCCCTAACACTTCCTGAAAACACCCAGTACTTCACCTCTATCCTGCTTGCCCAATAAAAAGCACCTATTTTTCTTTCTGGCTATGCTGGTGGTGAGAGCCTCACACATGCGAAGCACTCTTAACACTGAGCCCCACCCTCAGCCTAAAAGCTACTTTTTCTGCAAAATGAGAAGGGTACACTACCTTGTGCCCAGGTTGTGTGTTTCCTGATGAATGTAACTCTTTTGTCCTACGGTTTACTGAAGGCTAATCCTAATGTGGAAATGGAGATAAAGTTTAGAGTAGACCAAAGTTACTTAAGACAATATCTTGGACTGGGGAGATGGCTCAGTGGGTTAAAAGGCTTGCTTGCAAAGTCTCCTGGCCTGTTTTCAATTTCCCAGTACCCATGTAAAGTCAGATGTACAAAGTGGGAATTTGTTTGCAGTGGCAAGAATGCCTGGTGAGCCCATTTTCTCTCTTTCTCTCTGCTTGCAAATATATAATTTTTTTTTGGTGCCTCATGCCTTTAATCCCCTATGCTGACATAAGAGAATCGCTGGGCTACAGAATGGATTCCAGGTCAGCCTAGGCTAGAGTGAGACCTTGCCTCAAAATTTAAAATAAAAAGCCTAAAAAATAAAGCCAGGTGTGGCATGCCTTTAATCCTGGCATTTGGGAGGCAGAGGTAGGAGGACCCTTGTGAATTTGAGGAGGCCTGAGCGAGACCCAACATCAAAAAAAAAAAAAAAAAAAAAAAAAAAAAACCAGCCGGGCATGGTGGCGCATGTGTTTAATATCAGCACTAGGAGGCAGAGGTAGGAGGAGTGCTATGAGTTCAAGGCTACCCTGAGACTAGGTTGTGAACTCCAGGTCAACCTGAGCTAGAGAGACCCTACCTTGAAAAACCAAAAAAATAAAAAGTAAGAAAAAAATTTTCTCAATGGGAGAGAGAAAAATCACCAGTGAAGATACTCCACAGTGGACACTGCAAGGCTTATATTTGGCCAAACAGGCCAAATGAGCCAACAGGTGCAATAGTGGCACGTCTGTTATGGGGGAAACCAACTGCCCTCTAATTTGACTGGAGGCCCGCTCCATGGGAGGAATACATCCCTGATACTAGAAACCTACAACAGGGGTAGTCATGAGCCCTAGGGGTGTAACATCTGCTGCTGTCTGGCTAAATGTATATACTATGTACATCAAATTGCCCAGTAAGCACTTCTCTTAATGTTCATACCCATATATTAATGCTACTCTCACTTTTTCATTAGAGAACCTTCTCTTTTCAGATGGCAGTGACCTTGGGATGACTCAGAAGGCATCATGGTGCTGAGAAGTGACAGAGGAGTGCTCAGCACTGAAATATCTCTATCTCACCTTCCAAGGCTCAGGGTCCATTGCGGAAGAGGTGGCATAAGAATGTAAGAGCCAAAGGAAGGGTAAGACTCCTTATAATGTGCTCCTCCAGAAAGAAAATGGCCTTGGATATCCATGACCTCACAGCGCCTGACACTACCTACATAAGACCATCATAATAGGAGGAAAAGATGATGACATCAAAATAAGAGAGAGACTGATTGAGAGGGGGGATATGATGGAGAGTGGAGTTTCAAAGGAGAAAGTGGGGGAGGGAGGGAATTACCATGGGATATTGTTTACAATTATGGAAGTTGTTAATTATAAAAAATAAAAATAAAAAATTTTAAATAAGTAAATAAAGATAAAAGTAAAGCAAAAAGGAATTAGACCAGAAAGATGCTGTTAAAAATAAAGTGAGAGAAAGACTGGAAGGATGGCACAATGGTTAAGACACCTGCCTGCAGAACTTAATAACTGCAGTTCAAGTCCCCAGTACCTACATAAAGCCAGATGCACAATGTGATTCATGCATCTGAAGTCCATTTGCAGTGGCTAGAATCCCTGGTGTGCCCACTCTCCCTGTCTTTCTTCTCTCTCTCTGCTTGAATTAAGTAATTTAAAAAAATAAAGCAAGATAAGAAATTAAAAAAAAAAAAAAGCAGGTGCTGTGTAAGCATGAGACCCTAAGTTTGTATTGACAGAGTTGGCAGTATGAGCATCCACAATCCCAGCACTCCTACAGAGACATGGCAGGTAGATCAGGTCCTTAGAAGCTGGAGGGCCAACTCTGTAGAATGCAGTAGTAAACTATGAAGAGACCCTGCCTCAAACAAGGTGAAGGATGAAGACTGACACGTAAGGTAGTCCTCTGACTTCCACACGCATACCTTGGCACACATGAAAATACGTACACATTTTTTTTAATGGGGTATGGTGGTGCTTGCACTTGAAATCCCAGTGCTAGGGAGGTGGAGGCAGGCAGATACCTAGGGCTTGCTAACCAGCCAACTATGCGAATTTTAACCCAGTGAGAGACCTTGTCTCAACAAAGGGAGACAGTATCCAAAAAATGACACTAGAGGTTATCCCCAGCCTCCACACACATGAGCATATGTGTGTACATGTAACTTCTCTCACATGTACCTAGAATTCTTTCAAAAGAGAAAAGAAAAAGACAAGAGGCTGTGTGGTAGCTTGAACAGATGTCCCTAAATAGATTCAGGAGTTTTATTCAAGATTATAACTTGAAATTTTCAGCCTCCTGACTGGAGGTGGTATTACTGGGGACAGATCTGTTTTAGCCTAAAGGTATGGAGAGTGCTTGAGCTCTGTCTGGGGTTCCTGGAGTGTGCTTGTGGTGCTGGTATTTCTCTCTGCATGGACCTATGAATGGGGACGAGCTTCTTCTGCCATTATAGAATTTCCCCTGGGTCTGTAAGCTTCAATAAATCTTGTTCCTCCAATAAACTATATCTGGCTTAAAAGCCAATCCCAACAACATGAAGCTGACAGCAGCAAAATTGGTACCAGAAGTGGGGTGTTGCTGCACCATGAATCTGACCCATGTGGATTTTGGTCTTCTGGAACTTTTATTTTGGAGTAATTGGCATGGACTTGGTACTTGCAACTGAAGATGCCTTCCAGAGCAGTAAGCTAAGTTTTATAAATTATTCTGTTGAGAATTTCAAAATGCTAAATGCAGAGAGAACTGTATTTGCAAGTTTTGCTAATCAATTTTCAAAGGGGGAGGGAAGACTGCAGAAAATTTTGTTGGATTTAGACTCCTGGTAAAAGGACTACCTGTGTTCTGCTGTCCATGCCCAGAGAGATTTGAACCAAGGTTAAATTTGTAATGGACTGATGGACTTTTCTAATGATATGGAACTAAGAAATTTAAGGTTTAAAGTTGGAAAAACACAAGCAAGACTGGTTGCTAAAGCTGCTGTTGTCAAATACATTAATGTTTGTAAAGAAGATAGCCCACCCAAGTATTTTACACTGAAACAGTGAAAAGGAGGCCTGAAGAAAGACTGAACAGTAGAAATGCAAACTCTTTTGAAAGGAAGTGACTGAAAGGAAGGAACTTGCTCTTCAAGGTCATGATTTATTTCATCCCTGAATTAATAATATGGCTGTGTCCTGCACACCTGGTATTGATTTTGAAAACATTAGAAATGCATGGAATGGGTCATGAAGTGCACACATTTCCAAGAGCCACTGCTGAGATGTAGATGAGGTAGGGTGTGATGGGCCTGATAAGTGAGTGGAGCCATTGGAAGATGGACGATGGTTTACATGTTTTGGATATACCAGGACTACACAAAAGCTACCATGGAGTAATGCTGGCTTGAGATAGAAGTTTTCCCTGGCTATTCAGTCCAGCTGGAGGAATGAAACTGAAAAATCTCGAGACCGTCAGTCACTGGTTATAATACTGGACATAAACTATAGATTTTCGATGTTTGCTTGATGGTTACTGAGTTTACATTGGTACAGTCTCTCCTTGTTATGCCTTACAGCAGTTGAAAATGTTGACTGTGTGCCTTTGTATGTTGAAAGTATATAACTTGTTTTGACTTTACAGGACTCAGTAAAGAGACCGTCTTAAATGTCAGGTGAAACTTGGGACTTTGAAACAATCTTAAAGTTGGTAAAGTCTAAGGGACCTTTCTTTGGAGTTGGGACTAAAAACAATATACAATGTGAGATGGTTTTGAAACTATTGGGGGCTGGGGTGTAATGTGGTAGTTTGAATGAATGTCCCCCAATACAGTCAGGAGTTTTATCCAAGGTTATAGCTTGAAATTTCCAGCCTCCTTGCTAGAGGAAGTGTTACTGCAGGCAGATTTGTAGAGCAAGGTATGCAGAGTGCTTGAGCACTGCCTGGAGTTTCCTGAAGTGGCCTAGTGTTATTTCTCTCTGTGTGGACCAACAATGTGAAGCTGACTGTGGCAGGCTACAATAGAGAAAAAAAAAAAAAAATCAAAGAAACAAGACAGGCTGGAGAGATGGCTTAGTGGTTAAGGTACTTGCTTGCAAAGGCAAAGGATCGAGGTTTAATTCCCCAGGACCCATGTACGCCAGAGGCAAAAGGGGCACATGCATCTGGAGTTCATTTGCAGTAGCTGGAGGTCACTCCATTCTCTCCCTCTACCTCTCTCAAATACATTTCTAAAAAAAGGGGGGGAGGCCCTGGTTCATTCAAAATAAAGTTGATAAACCATGAACCAAATAGGCTATGGAAAAAATGAAAATAGTAAGAGTAAAGGCAGAAATGATCAATACCAGAAACAAATAGTTCTCTAGATTCTACAGCCTTTAAATGACAGCATATATAGCGCTCAACTTTTGCAAATAACTAAAATGAAAATAAATTTTTTCTTTAAAGATTCTAGTCACCAAACTTCAAGAAATAATTTCAAAGCCAGGCATGGTGGCACACACCTTTAATCCCAGCACTTGAGAGGAAGAGGTAGGAGGATCGTCATGAGTTTGAGGCCACCCTGAGACTACATAGTTAATTCCAGGTCAGCCTGAGCTAGAGTGAGACCCTACCTCAAAAAAACAAAAACAAAAACAAAAATTCAGAATGAAATATTAATTTTATAAAAATTTATGCAAAAACAGAAGAAGAGGGAACACATCTCAAATTGTCTGAGGGTCATCCCTCAGCTCAATTCAATGGTACAGCATGTACTTAGTCTCCAAAAGGCCCTGGGTTTAATCCCCACACCTACCCCCTTTCAAAAACACCCCATCCCCAATACCAAAATCAAAAATACAAAAAGAAGCAAAACCATAGGTCAATATCCCTCATGAAAAGCTGCAGAAAAAATATTAGTAAATTGAATTCAGCAAAGTATAAAAAGGATAAAGTATGTTAACCACATGGGTTTGCTCCAGAAGTTCAAGGCTGATTATTTAGCAAACAAAACTCACCCTATTAAGAGACTACAAGAGGTAAAGAACCTGTGTTTGGATCTCCAGCACTCATATAAATGTTGGGTGAACATGATAGTTCACCTGTAACCCCAAAGCTTGGAAGGCAGAAACAGGCAATCCCTGGGGCAATCTGGCTAGCTAAACTAGCCAAAGTGGCAAGCTGTGGGTTCAAGTTAGATACCCTGACTCAATAAATAAGACAGAGTGACCAAGGAAAACATGATGTTAACCTCGAGCCTACACACACACACACACACTCACACTACTAAGGAAAAAAAATTACAGCTGCAGGAAATACTAAACAGAGCATAATCATTCATGAGCACAAGTTCCACAACCTAAAGGAGGACACCTTCATAACGTACATTATACTTAATGGTAAAAACTGCAGTGCTTCTCTTTATAAGATGTCATCACCGGGTAGCACAGATAAATGCATACCCACACAAACCTACTGACTCAAGAGACGTTTCAGTAAAGCCTCGAATGATTATCATGCACATTACAGTTGGAGACACATCACAGATTGTTGTATGAGTTCAACTGGATTATATAGAGCTTCTGGCATAGAGCAAGCCCTTAATAAATACTAGCAGTTACCACCTTTTCTTTTCCCTACTTTGGCTTATCCTCATCCTTCTGCTTGGAATGTTTCTTACCTCCCCAAATTTAAAATCTTACTTATGCTTTGAGTTACTAAGTTTAATGTTACTTTCCATGTGAATCCTTCCACATTCTTCATCAACCTATGAACTTCACATGTAACTTTTCAGATTTCATGCTAGAGAATTTATTTCCCTCATTGTACCAAAAGCTTTTACGGGTAGGCACACTGGTTAGTTCATTTGCTAAAATTTAACCAGCACTTCATCTTTAGAAGGTTCTACACAAGTAAGTTTATTGACTAATAATAGAAATACAAAGAACAGGTGTACCCATGAGATCAAACCACCTAAGTAATTATAAATAAAAACATTAAGTGCCAGTGAACAGCCAGAGCTTTAAATGTGAATTCTTATGAAGAACAAACGGAGCTATTTAATACAGCCGGTTACAGCAGGGATCAGTGCCCACAGAGCACTTAGCCTCCAAAGAATTGTATTCTATGGTTACTGGCTGTGCTGTATGCTTAACTGGAAGGTATTTTACAAATGTGCAATGCGTTATGAAGTCAGTGTAATTGGTTAAAGTGCAAGAATTAAAAACATGAGCTCTGAATTCCTGCTGTTAAAGACTCTAGAAAGTGACTTGATCTCTATGTGCCTTTGGTTTCCTTATCTTTAACTTCAGTGACCTCAAAAACAGGGAAGCTGTGAAAAATGAAACAGGTATAAAGAGGCTAAAACAGAACCAGATAAACCACTCAATATGATATATCCTTCTTATTATTATCAATGTACACTATATTCATTAGTTTAAAAATCTGGATCATTTATTGATAATAAATCAGCATCTCTACTGGCTTGAAAGATAATACTCTCCCTCATATGGTATCAAAATTATGGATACTAAATACTACCTTTCCTGAGAGGTTCAAAATAATTTTCAAATAACTATTCCAACTTACTATTTCAGAGTCCTGGGAGTTAACCTAAAACTGTTCACATGTAGGCAATTTAAATGGACAACTAGAAAGCAAATTTTCTCAGACAAGAAAGAAGGTAAGAAGTTCTGAAAGTTTTCCAAATCCGAGGTAAGTTAAAGAGTTCCATGAAGGCCTTAGCCAGAATTTATGCTGGTTCCCTTAAGATTTCTTTCATTAGGACACGGAGAGTCATCCCTCCCTTGAGACTCATTTCTCACAGTGTCTCTTTCAGTGAAGCCCCAACTTTCACAGCTAGGCTTATATACCAGAAATCATCCTAGTCAATGATTTGACAACTCTGCAAACTTGCCCTAAGTGATCCTGTAAATAAGTAATTGACCTGATTGTACAACAGTCCTGCTAAAAATCAGTATGCCATTGAACAAATGTAAGCAAATGAGTTCATTAAGTAATCAGAAATATATCAAGTTAATTAGATCAAATGAATCATTATGAAATGTATGCATATTTTTACACATGATGTGCATGACAAACATACATAAATGAAATTTTCAAATGTTGAATAGATTCCATTAAAAATGTGGATAATGAGTTTCTATGATATCAAACTAAAGAAAAACATCACACTTAAGTTACAAATTGTACTTAAGTTAAATACTACCTTTAAGTAAAAAGTTACAAACAAATTGCAAAAGTTATTTATGAAAAACTACTATGGTGTATAATGAAAAAGAACCTAAAAGTAAAGATAATTAAAGATAGTGCTGGACCAGGTAAATACTTAGCCCCAGTGACTTAAGACAGAGCCAGAAGGAGAGCCCAAGAGTTCAAAACCAGGCTGGGCAACACAGGCTTATCTCAAAAATAAATAAATAACCATAAGCAAGCAAGCAAATAGTTCTACAGATCTACAACAATAAAGTGATTCTGCTGGGCTTGGTGGTGCACACCTTTAATCCCAGCACTCAGCAGGCAGAGGTAGAAGGATCGCCTTGAGTTTGAGGCCTTGAGTTTGAGGCCACCCTAAGACTACATAGTGAATTCCAGGTCAGCTTGAGCTGGAGTGAGACCTTACCTTGAAAAACCAAAAGGAAAAGGAAAGAAGGAAGGGAGGAAAATTATTTTTACTTTAAGGCACATTTATATAAATAAGTCAGTACTAAAACAAAAGAGGCATAGCTCATTATCACTGAGTAACGGTTTTAGACTGCTAACTACTTCTAGATCAGAAGCTAATGACAAACCATATAAAACACAGGAACTGAATCAACAAAGAGCTTGAATTCACACATTAATCTCACTGAGACAGTTTTTACAAACAGAAAATTGACAAGCTTATTTGTCTGAAACAAATTTGACATATATGGTTGGTCCATCAAAAATAAAATATAACTAATTAATTTAGCTCATATAATTCATAATAAACAGAAAACATACTGGTTTATGTATTAAACCAAGATTAAAGACATCTAGCTAAAGTTCCTCAAAAAATGGCACAGAACAGGGCAGGGGGTAGCTAGATGGGCAATAAAACCACCCTGAATTTTCAAATAATTTGTCATATATTCAAAATTCATTTACCTATTTAAGAGAAAGTGTGGTCCTATATTAAATGACAGTTTAGATAATGAGCATCCTCTCAAAGCGAAGCAAAGAGTGTAAGAGGACAAAACACAGCGCACCTAGAAAGCACACGGAGTGGCAGACCTGGGACTCAGTGGCTGCTATGTCCCATCTTTTTGTAAGTCACCAATTTCTTGTGCCCTGGGCCTCCAGGCTATTTAATCTGAAAACAAATGAAATTTCCTATGTTACCCTAACTATAGACTTGTGAGCTTTTAAGAGACAAATAATTAGCAGTATTTTAAAGCTATGATGAGTGGTATTTTAAAACTGGGATACAGGTTCCCATTGGATTCTGCACTTCAAAATTTTTGGCTCATGCTCATAGACCACTACAAAATGCTCTCAATCAGGTTGTGAATCATTAACAGATTGCTAACTCACTGCTAGATGTATAAATTATAGAGAAGCCCGAGAAGCAGTATCAATCAAAAAAACTATTGACATAAATAGTTGCACAGTACCTTCTGATAAACAATGGAGAATACGAGGTCCTTGACAGCAGACAAAGACAGTTCCTGGGCTTCAATGGTAACACTCTCCCGCGTGAGGCCAATCTGCAGTAGAAATGAAACTGTATGCACGGAGCCTCGGGAGTTGGTGAGTGACGGTGCACTGAAGCTTCCATTGGAGAGTCGGGCTGAGAGTCCCGTCTTGGGACTAGAACAAGGAGAAGGAGTTGGAAGCACAGCAGAAATAGTTGCAGGCAACAGAGATTTCTGGGCTGATGGAGGGGAATTATTTGCAGACATCTGCCTTTCTTTAATCTTTAAAAATAGTTGTCAATTCTCTGTTCGATGGTTATGAAGTCTGCAAAATAACAGCAGTTTAAAAAAAGAGAGAGAGAGAGGGACTGCACTTCTGGATTTAGATGAAAGCTTCTTTATTCCCTCTTTTAAGCCACTCATACCACTGACTGCAGATTTTGTTGTTGTGAGTTGAATTCACAAGAGGTCCTCCTGCTCTTACAAGTCCCATCAAGAATCTTGTCTTCAGGACCACTGAAGATTTGTAAAGTGTTTCACATCAGTAAGTTATCTTCGTGAGAATACAGATGACATTTACTTGCTATACATCTTCACTTATTTTAAGTCTGCTCTTCATTTCAGAAAATATAAATTTAATAAAAATCGTTTTCTATTAAGATGAAATCTTCCTGGTTTAAAAAATAGTGTTTTGGATTAATCTATTCAATACTTATTCTTTGGTTCAATGGTTTGATAGAACACTGCAAATGGCCATACCTTATATTATTACCCTCTCAAATGTCCTCATATTCATTTTGGCGGGTGAACTTTTCTCTGATGAAGTAAAAAAGCTTTTAAAAATAGCACAAGCATATTTCCTTTGATGAATGGGTCCACGGAGAAAAGCTGATGCCTTCTGAAATGCTGTCAGCCTAGAAGGAAATTTTTAAAGGTTTTCAATATTTTAATTACTTGACATTAATTTAAAAAATGAAAGAATTCCTGTAATTTTTCAAGTGATAATTTTTGGTGATATGTTTACAATTCATGAATAATCCTAACTGGTAGCCATTTTGGTTTAGTTATCAGAATTATTTTTTACTATAGGTCAAATTTCTGAGAGAAAGATATACTACTGGACCTCCTCACTAACTCTTGAAACTTTGAAAAAGAACTTTGTTTCAGATGAAGTAACACTATGATGCCCAGACTAGCTTGAACTCTTGGGTTCAAGAGACCCTCCTGTCTCAGCCTCCTGAATAAGTGGGAGTTCAGATACATCCTACTGTCATTTACTGTATTCCTACTTTTTGATGTATTGAGAATCTAGCTGAGGATATAGCTCAGTGGTAGAATACTTATCTAGCAAGTACAAGATCCTAGTTTCAATCCCCAGTAACTTCCCCATCTGCAAAGAACCTAAATTGGCCAAAATATGACTGCTTGATTCTGTTGACAAGTTCCTTACAGAAGGCTAAGTGTGAAAGTTGATAACACAGGAGAAGGTGATCTCATTGTAAGATATTTCTAACAATAAGAAAAAAAGTGCTAAGTACAGTAAAATGTGCATCACAGATTTTAGGAAAACAGTTGAAAAGTGTTTTTGAAAAATGGCCCCACGTGGGTCAATGAAAAGGCTTACAAGATGGGTCCTACTAAATTCTGTCTTTGTGCCCATACATAATACTAATGATGAACAAGTCAAGTGTCTAGTGTGTTTGCATAGTGACTCTTTCAAGAGCAGTTCATGGAGCTAAACTAGAACGAGTATGACAGATGAGCAAAAAACATACAAATGCAGTAATACAAATGAGAAAGTTCAAGAAAAAACAACTACTTAAAAAAAATATTTATAGCTACACTTCGGTAAATGACTATGATTTCTAAGTGTCTCATGATATTGCTTTGAAAGCTATTTTGCAGGTGACAAAATTAAAGTATGGTTACAAATAGGGAGTGAGAATTAGAACCCAAGTTTATGCTTCCTTACCACTGGTATCTCCATAATAACACTGTTTCTCAAAAGATAACAAGGAACTGAGAATCACTGCTCTGAGAGGATGTTGCTAAGGTTGAGAGATTACACAGAAAGAGAATTGCTCAACTCATATCTTGCTTATCTTCTCCCAACACTTTTTAAACTAAAGCTGCAGAAAAGCAGAGAACTGAACCCTGAGCTTTATGAATAAAGAGAATAAAATGGCTTTATTGTTTTATCTTTCTTTTGAGACAGTGTCTCACTATGCTGCTCAGATTGGCCTCAAATTTACAATCTTCCTGCCTTTATGTCCTGAGTACTGGAATTCTTGAAAACAACTTTATGTGGGCTGGAGAGATGGCTTAGCATTTAAGGTACTTGGCTTAGGCCAAAGGACCCAGGTTCGATTCCCCAGTACCCCACACAAGCCAGATGCACCAGGTAGCACATGTATCTGCAGTTCACTTGCAGTGTGTCCATTCTCTCTCCTCCTCCCTCTTTCTCTCTCTTTCAAATAAAGAAATAATAATAAAATATTTTAAAAACACAACTTTATGTGAGTTCAAGTCTCTGGACCAAGATGCAGTCCATTTCATACAGCTGAAACAATGAAGTTTAGTCACAAAGATTGTTCCAATAATCTCGGAGAAAGAGCTCAGAATGAGAGGAATGGTCTCTAGACCATGATAGCACTGGCTTGGGTGGAAAGAATTTCTGATATGTTTATTTGGAGTGCCTCAAATATTCTTATAGGGAGTTATCTGTCACATTATCTTATTCAAATAAATTTACATAATCTGCCAGCATTGTTGGTGTGCCTGGTGTGACCAATTATTACAGAAAAGGTGAAACAAAGACCCCACAGGTTAGGGGACTTTAATGAGCGATACAGTTGTACTTCATGGTAATGTCACTAACTGCCCTACCTTCTCTTGTCCCACAACACATTATTTCCTATCCTAACCAAGTCTCTAGCTGGGAGAAGCTCTAATAGCAGCAATTTCACTCTGTGAATACTGAGTCCTTGGTCCTGACTAAACTGTTATGAGACCCTGAAGTTCTCCAGCACTGGCAGACACAGACATGCCACAGCTCTCTCTGGAGCTCACAGACATTAAACATTTGCATAAACAGCTAGGTTAATTACAAACTGTGAGATACAATATGACAGAGAATGCTAAGGAGACTTAGTTTCAGCTGGGATCCCAAAGAATGCCTCTCTGAGACCTGAGCAGGCAGAGTCCAGGAACACAAGGCACATCTAGTTATTAAGTACTTCAATAGGAAGCTCATTTAGTGCAGCCACCATTCTTTTGCACTAAGAAAAGGCTGAAGTCGAAAGAGAAAACACTTTTCTTTTGGAATGCTTATTTACCTTGACTCCCAGTGACCAATAAAGTTGGCCAGAACAATTTATTTTGTGAGACAGGTACACTAACTGAAATGGAGGGTTTTGTCTCCAACCTCAACACTGATTATACATGCATTCTATTAGCACGTAACCTTAGCTGACCAGTGTACTCAAGTCAAACTCCATGATTTTGCCTGGACAGGAACTTGTCTTTGCTTAGTAATCCTGAAATTGCTTTGATACTGTATCTTGTGTAAAAACTCAAGCATCTTTGCAGATTTAAAAAAAATCATACCTACATCACTTTGTACATAACGATTCCTCTAGATTAATACAATCCTCTCCCTTCAAAGAGCTGAGCATTTAACTAAGTTGTTCCCTTTCAAAATCTGCCCATCTGAGCATTTGAACCTCAGCCTTTCCACTGGCAGGCAGAACACTAAGCAGGCAGACCATGTAGGCTCTCTGCTCAGGCACTGAAAAGTATATCCACTAATAAGATCACAGACTGCCAGCCTGACAGTGCAATACCAAGCTATGTTGAGCTTGATATATCTTTGTCTCTGCACCAGTAGGATCTAAGAAATCTGATTGGCTAATAGCCAACAAGCAACTTCTCACATTCAACCACTATAAACACCACACAAGTGGAGAAAACTTATCTACACTGCAATTAAACTAAAACAACTCCTAAGTGCCTTATCTCAATTTTTCTCATAAGATGATTGCTCCAAAGAGGCACACACCTATATCAAGTTTAATTTGAATTATATAATCTGAGAGACTCAGCACAGGAGATTGATTAAATCAAATTAAGTACCCAATCAAATTAGGTATAAAGTAATGATTATCTACATCAAGTTCTAAATAAATAATTACTTTTAAAAACAAGCAATTATCACCACTATGGTTAATATTTTGTCAATGTTAGAATTTTTTTAAATGAGAAAATACCCCTTTTGTGAAAACTACACTTAATAAACTTTTTTTTTTATACTGTGAGTTGTTTTCAACTTCTCTACTTGTTAAAATTTAGCATCCAAGCTTATTTATTAAGGCATGGGGGAGGGCAGTTGGCAGTGTTTAAATTAAAAACCATGCACAAACAGAAAGAAATGTCTATCTTAAATGGGTCATTTGATGAAGCCAAAAAAGGTCATAAAATGTGCCTAACTAAAGGCTCATTACTATATGCAACGCTTTAAAAAAAAAAGTCTTTAAAGCCAGGGGTGGTGCCCCCCCCCCCAGCTTTAGTTCCAGCACTCTGGAAGCTGAGGTAGGAGGATCGCTATGAGTTTGAGGCCAGCCTGGAACTACAGAGTGAAGTCTATCTAGGTAAGCCTGGGCTAGAGAGACCCTACCGTGAAAGACAACAAAGTAAACAAACATTTAAAAAACGTCTGAAATGGAAACTGCATTCTGTTTTATCTGCTCAGGTCCATGACATTTATACTGCTATACCACAGGGCAAAACCTACCTTGAAAGTCCCTGCGACGACGTTTCAAAAGCTACTTTCACTAAAACTTACACCTTCTTTCTGACCACATCGTACGCTTGATCTCACTCCAGATTCTAAAGGGAGAGCAGAAAAGTGTTCCTATGTAGAGTAAAACTGACCTAACACTTAGCCTGGGAACTTCCGTGGTCAATCTACAGAATTCCCTGCCTTCACTGCGCTTAAAAAAAAAAAAAAAAAGTTTAATCTTGCAGTACGTGTTAAAACTGTCCACAACATACAAAGAACTGCAACATGAAGTACGAAGTGAAAACACTTTTTTTTTTTTTTTTAAGAGTCAGGTTTCCTAGGGTGGCCGATTTAAAGGCATGTAAAAAAGTTTTGTTTCACCCGTGGCTACCAGGACCATCAAGGCCGCGCGTCCTACAAAGCAGCAGTAGTTCAGGGTGTAACTTATCCTTCCTAAATCGAAGATGACACCCGATAGCTCTTTATTTCCCGTGGGGGCGGGTGTGGCTGAAAACAGTTAGGTCCATGGCCCCCAATCTGTGCGGAAAAGCCTTGCGGGGGTCGCCGGTCGCTCGATTTTTTTTTTCCATCCCTGCTTGCAGCGGGCCAGGCCTCTCTGCCTGGTGATGGCTGGAAATCAAATCCCTCCGAAGAAGCCGCGGGGCAGTGCGGTGGTTGTTACTATTATTATTATTATTATTATTATCATTATTGCTATCACCTCCCCTGCTCCCCGGCGTTTCGTCTTTAGGGACACCTCGGACGCACACGCAGTCCGGGGCAAAGCGGCCACGGGCCCCCGGGGAAGAGCAGCGGGGAGCCGGGGCTGGGCGGTGCTCGCCGCTGCGCTCGGGCCTCTGCGCGCGGCCTCGGGCGGGCACGACCGCAAAGCCGCCCGCTCCGCCTCCCGCTCCCGCTCCCGCTCCGGCTCCGCCCGGCGCCCGCGGCGGGAACAAGTTTGCGGGGAAGCGCGGCGCGAGCCAAGTCGGCGTCGGCGGGACGGCGGCCGCCGCCGCTGCCCCCGGAACTCGGCCCTCCGCCGCCGCCGCCCGCGCTCTCGCCCGGTCCCCGGCCCGCCCGTCGGTCCGTCCGTCCGCCGTCGCGGTGGCGGCCGCGTACGTGCGCGCGTGCGGGGAGAGGCCGCTCCCGCTCCCCCCCCCCCAATCCCTCGGGCCGGGAGAACAAAGCGGCGGCGGCGGCGGCGGCGCGAACTTTCTTCTTTTCCCGCTTCCCCGGGCTCCGTGAGGAGATCACTTACCGCCGCGGGCTCGGCCGCTCGGCGACACACTCCGCCCGCCCGCCAGCGTCTGGGTGCCCCGAGCAGGCGCCAGCGAGGCTTCACGCGCCTCGCACGATCCCGCCCGCTCGTCGGCCCGTCGGCGCCCCTTCCTCCCTCCCGCCCGCCCCGTCCCGTCCCGAGGCCGGAGGGGAGGGGAGGGAGGGGAGGGCGGGGGAGGGAGGGAGGGAGGCCCGGGCGCGCGGGGCGGGGGGGCGGGGGCGCGCGGCCGGCGCGGGGTCTGCCGGGAGTTGTAGTTCCTGGCCGCTGAGGGGAAGGGGCCCGGCTAGGGAGTTCTGCTCACTCCTCCGCCCCGCGCACGGCCGCAGAGGACGGGACGCTAAGTGAGTGCTGAACTTGAACATTCCCCCCCATGCCCCCCCACCCCCCCCGCCACCTTCTACTGCGGGCCCATTTGTCTTCTGTCTTCTGCTAGCAAGGTGGTCATGGCCAAGAGGGCAGGGCGGGAGGTGACAAACTCGAAGGTGGGACAAGAGAGAGAGAAAGAATGGGCGCGCCAAGGCCTGCAGGCATTGCAAAGGAACTCCAGACGCACGTGCCCCATTGCGCATCTGGCTTTCGTGGGTCCTGGGGAATCGAACCTGGGTCTTTAGGCTCTGCAGGCAAGCGCTTTAACTGCTCTCTCTCCAGCACCTCTCTCACGATTTCATGTTTCCTCCTCGTCCTCAGTGACCATCCACGTGAGCCCCACCACCACGAGGGCAACCAGGGAACCCAGGCCTCTGCCTGCGTGGAAACGAGGGTGACAATGCGGGAAAAGTGGGGCGAGGATGCGCATCACATAGGATCTGGAGGAGGAAAGACGCTGTGTTAGATTTTAAATGTCTTCTAACAGAGAGAGAGATGCCTGAGCGGCCGGCGGCCATTGTCACAAAAACAGTTTACTTGAGTCAACACTTTATCCCCCAAGAGTCAACATTTTATCCCCCAAAAGTAAAGACATCGAAACAATCAGGGGTTAGTAACTGTCACCCCCATACAGAGGGCAAGCGGGCAGCTTTTGAGAATAGAGAGAAAATCAACCTAAGTAAACCCCCGACTTTTGATCAGTCTTCAATACTAATGGACATTCTTGCGTTCAAAGTTAAGAAATGAGGCTTCCCTCTCAGCACAGGTAGGCATGAGGACTGGACCCTGTGGTACTGTGAATCATGCTCTTCATAAACTCATGTGTTTTCAGTGCCTGGTCCCCAGTTGGAGACAATTAGGCAAGTGGAAACTTGCCTGAGGAGATGTGCTGCTGGGTGTGGGCTTAGGGGTGCTACAGCCCAGCTTCACCCTTGCCAGGGCTCAGCTTACTCCCCTGCTGCTTTCTGCCAGCTGCTGTGGCAAGAGGTGATGGACAGCTTCCGCTCTACCATCTTTTCTCTGCCATGCTGAAACTCTCCCTTGAGACTTTGTGCCAACACAAGCCCTTTCTACCCATCAGCTGTTTTTGCCAGGGTGTTTTGTACCAGTAACTAGAAGTAACTATGACAGAAAATTGGTACCAGGAGTGAGGTTACTGCTGAGCACTACTGCTAGTTACATTTCCAGCCTCCAAGAAGTGAGATTTTAAAAATAAGTTACCTTAAAGATAAATGGTAGAACACATGACACCTAAAAGGCTGGAGGCCCTGGGTTCAATTTCCATGGAACAGGTAAAATTGTGCATAATCCTGCTCTACTCGGGAAGGAAAAGGATGGTTTTGACCCTTCTCAGGAACTGGAAGCTGCTAATATCTAAGTCAGTCAAATTATATTTTTGTACTGAAAGCTGTATTCTGCCATTTTTTTTTTTCAAAGTAGGGTCTCACTCTAGTCCAGGTTGACCTGAAACTCACTAGGTAGTCTCATGGTGGCCTCGAACTCACGGTGATCCACCTACCTCTGCCTCCCAAGTGCTGGGATTAAAGGCGTGCGCCACCACGCCCGGCTATTCTGCCATTCTTTTACTTTAAGATTGAAAGACAATTTTCTCCTGTGTACCTTCTTTACAAAAAAAAATGACCTTGCCTAATTTTCTTTTTCCTTCTACTTTCCAACAGATATTTTAGTCCAGTCTGGAATATCTTCTCTCAGCAAGATTCACAAGACCCCGTTGGAGCAGTTTGCAGCCAATCGCACTTCACAGTTGACTTCCATTTTCTGTTGTGGTCCTAAAAGTAATAGGTAGTTTTCCTAGAAGTCACTTTTCTAAGAGCTAAAATGCTATTTTACAGAGATTTAAATGTTTGTGTGTGAAAACACACACACATATATTCACTGCCTTTTAATTTCCTTCTCTAGTTAAATCTTTTGACAATATATTTAACCCAAAGACTATGCTTATACAGTTTTTATTCTCAACATGACCCTCAATTTCCTCAAGACATTGTATTTTTGTTTTTAGAGCATTGCAGAAATAAAGACTGTTTTACATAATTAACATTTTTATCCATAAGAGAAAATGTAATCTATGTCCAAGATGGAATGAATTTTTCTCCTTAATGTTATTTTATGAAAACAGGAGTTTATAATCTTTCTTTTCTTTTTTTTTAAACTATAGTTGCAAATCCTCCTTCCCTCATTGAATGCTCCTTCATGACCTTACCTACATAGTCATTTACACATTACCAAATACGAGCAAAGAGGGTCAATGAGATTGTGACTTGAGAATGCAGAGCTACCGATTCAGAGTCTCAAATGCAGAAACACGCGATTTGCTAAGGACCAGCCAGAGGAAGTAGTCATTATTTTAAAACTTCAGCTGGGTTTAATTTATAGAATGTGGTTACTGGAGACTTACTTTTCATTTGTGTCTTTTTCCATGACCTTAGAACATAGCTGAACATTTCACTAAGTATTTGGGTGTTGACACAGGGTCAGTAAGATGATTATGGGAAAAATGCTTTATTTCTTTATCAGCAGAGAACACTAGACATAGTCTAAAACACCCTGCCTCCATTTCTACTGCCCTTACTTTAGTCAGAATCTCAATATGGATTGTCGTAACAGATTTAGTCTTATAGACTAGCTTGAACTGCTATATTCCTGGTAACACATCTGTGATGATTATATACATCATCGCTGATTTGCAAGTTGTAATTGCTCTGCACTCTGAGAGTCCTCACTAGGCAATCATCACGCTACTTGTCACACCTTACTGTGTCTTGTGCATATGTCAGATCCTCCTGTGCTATCTAGCCTTCCCTCCACTGAGCTTGTAGAACGCCATGCTCGATGGTTATTTACTCTTCACTTATCACAGTGCGAAGGAAATTTTTATTCAATTGGTGAATTTTTTTCAGATGTTGGTTAATGTAATAATTCTAAAACATTACACAATAAGCTGTGCAGTTGGGCTCTACTGTTTACTAACCAGGTCCAATTCTTCTTGGCGATAAAGGCTGTTAGGAATGACATTGTTAATTGAACATCAGCCATGGGTCAGGCACATTCATTCTTTTAAGAAAATATTTATTTTCATTTATTTGAGAAAAGAGAGATTATCCATGTACTAGGGCTCTTGCAGCTGCAAATCAACTACAGATGCATGCACCACTTTGTGCATCTGGAGTCTTATGTGCACTGGGGAGTTGGACCTGGGTTAGAAGGCTTTATGAGAAAGCACCTTTAATCACTGAAGTGTCTCCCCAGACTGGCATTCATTCTTTGTATTACTAACTTTCTTCCCCCCCCCCCCCATAATTTCTCTCTCTCTCTTTTTTTTTTTTTTTTTTTTTTTTGGTTTTTCGAGGTAGGGTCTCACTCTAGCCCAGGCTGACCTGGAATTCACTATGTAGTCTCAGGGTGGCCTTGAACTCTTAGCAATCCTCCTATCTCTGCCTCCTGAGTGCTGGGATTAAAAGTGTGCACCACCACGCCCGGCTCAATTTCTCCATTTTTATTAGTTGCACTTATTAATTTTATATGTGATATATTTACAACATGGTGTATATATTCATAACAGTGTACAACAGAGGGTGTAATATGAACCATTTGACTAAAAGGAATATTAGGAAAATCTGATAACAAAAGGGATAGAGTATTGTTTGAAAAAGTATTACTCCACCTAGACTTACATACAGTGTCCTTAAAAGTGCTAAAGGCCGGGCGTGGTGGCGCATGCCTTTAATCCCAGCACTCGGGAGGCAGAGGTAGGAGGATCTCCGTGAGTTGGAGGCCACCCTGAGACTCCATAGTGAATTCCAGGTCAGCCTAGGCTAGAGTGAGACCCTACCTCGAAAAACCAAAAAAAAAAAAAAAAAAAAAAAAAAAGTGCTAAAGTAAGCCCGTGTGGTGGTGAACTCCTTTAACCCCAGCACTCAGGAGACAGAGGTAGCAGGATCTCTGTGAGTAGGAGGCTAGCCTGAGAGTACATAGTGAACTCCAGGTCAGCCTGGGCTAAGGTAAAACCCTACCTTGAAAAACAAAGAAAAATAAATAGTAAAAATGGAAAAGTAAGATGGGGTTAATAAAGAAGAAGGGTGTTAATGGGAGGGGTTAAGAGAGAGTAATTGGAGGGACTAAGATCTATCTATCTATCTATACACACACATACACACACACACATATATATGTATGCATGTATTGAAATGTCAAAAATAAAAATGTAATGAAAAAATGAATATTTAGGTAATATGAAATTTAAAAAAAATTAACTCACACCCAATAATTTGTTTTTGTGTTTTTTCTTCAAGAAAGTAATACATAAATATTCATGGATTTCTTTTAAATGGAATCAGTAGTAAACTCCATTTGGCTATGGAGTTTTTCTCCTATTCTGGATTTCCATGTAACTGAGTATTAATTTTAAAACTCTTGAAATAGCATCAACTAGTTACACTTTAAAACCTAACTGAGAAAGAGAACAAAGGTGGTATAGACCTGAATACTAATAAACTATTGTTCCAGAAACTAATATTACAGTTGTCATGCCAGGACTGACCAAAACAAAGCATTGGGTGCTCCCCCAACTCCTCCCTCTCCATGGAAACTGCTCAGAAGACCCCACTGGAAGAAAAGAGCTGGGGTGAGACTTGGAATTCCGACAGTCCAGTCCAGGCTCTGTCGTTTAGGAAATTCATGCTCTTTACTCTCAGTAAGAATTGATCTCCTTACTGGTAAAATGAGAGCAAATAATTATTTACCAAATAGGACACCTGTGAGAATTAATTATATGAGGATAAAAACGTAATAAACTATGCACGTAATTAATCTGCCTAGGCTTGCATTCTACCACCTAGCAATGTGTGGACAAATTAACCTCTCCATGCCATCAGTTCACTGGGATGACTGTTGTCCTTATCCCATGAGCTGTATGAGGATTAGGTAAAATACCAGGACCCACGTTAGCTAGATGCACAAGGGAGTGCATGCATCTGGAGTTCATCTGAAGTGGCTGGAGGCCCTGGCACACCCATTCTCTCTCTCTCTCTCTCTCTCTTTCTCTGCCTCTTTCTCTCTCTGTCTGTCTGCCACTCTCAAATAAATAAATAAAAATAAACAAAAAATTTAAAATACATAGCACATTGAAAATGTACAATAAATGCTATTATGTCAATATTATGTTAAAGAGGTTTTTTTAAGTGCCGGTAGAAAACAGATGTTTCTTAGGTTGGTTCTCTGAAAAATAATCTAAAATGATAAACAAGAAGCTGGAAAGGAACAGGAATCTGGCCATACAATGAACATATTTTCCTTCATCAAAGGGAGATCCTACTGCCATCCTCAAGTGACCAGAAGCTGTCGTTGTCTCTACTCCTAGCTGGCAGTGTCTCAGTACAGTAGAAAACCACTGAATAGTTTTAAGGTTGTTGTTTTTATTTGTACTATAATCAATTAGACTGTGACACCCTGAAAACCTAACAAATTTGTTCTCTTGATTATGACACCTCAAATTTCAAAACATCAAGTATTTCTAGAAAGAATTGTGATCATATAACTTTAGACGTTAAACTGTCTTAGCTCCTGTAATGATGACTGCTAACTTAGCTGAAAACTAATTGATTTTCATTTTGCTTGTTTGTTTTCTTCCCCTACTATCCCTTGAGGCTTTACAGTCTTTGATTTATTGATTCACTCAACAATTTTGAAAGGCATTTGTGCCTCGCAAACATTTGTGCAGGGCATTTGACAAGCTAAAGGCAAAACAGCGCCTGTTCTTGGCAACATGAGGTTTACTAGCAAAAATATGAGGAAATCTATAATATAAAGAAGAAAGTAAAAAAAAAAATAAGTAAGAGGCAAAATAAAGGACCACAAAATGTCACAGAAGTGCATCTCAATATTTGTGGTGATGCTGGTAGAAGCACACTTATTGTATTTTCAATCATGAATGTGCAGCGTGTACTATTATGTACATACAATATTTGATAATAAGCACACATATTATGGGATTATATATTTACTAATTAATTAAGTTGTTTAGGGGATTAAACCCAGGGCCTCATGAATTCCGAGCACATGCTGTTCCACTGAGTTATACTCATAACCCTCCTGTTGCTTTGTTCATCAAAGACCTAGGAGCCATAGACTGTACCCACTATGCTGTGTAGCCTACACGTGTACTATGCAATACCATCTAGTTTGTCTACCTAGATACACTTGTACAATGATGAAATCTCCTATCGATGTCTAAGAATGCCTCCTCATCGTTAAGGGGTGTACAGCTATATTTATCTGCTGAAGACGTGTTATGTGTTCTGAAGTCATAATAGTCTGTGCTAGTTGCATGATTCAATAAAGATGAACAAGTGTGAGCTGGAGAGATGGCTTAGTGGTTAAGGCACTTGCCTGCACAGCCTAAGGACCCATGTTCGACTCCCCAGGTCCCATATGAGCCAGATGCACAAGGTGATGCAAGCGCGCGAGGTCGCACGTGCGCACAAGATGCCACACGTTTCCGGAGTGCTTTTGCAGTGGGTGGAGGTCCTGGCGTGCCAATTCTCTCTGTCTTCCTCTCTGTCTCTCTTTCTTTCTCTCTCTCTCTCTCTCTCACACACACCACATAAAAAATACAAAAAAATAAGTAAAACAAGATAAGCACTTGGAGCTGTAGCACACAAGACTGTGAGTAGTCAGGCTGCTTATCCATGATCTCATGTTTCCCTCATATTTTCAGTCTGTAAAAAATCTTGGACACTAACTTTCATTACATCCTGTACACATGGCTTACTCTAGAATGGCACTTATTCCTTGTCTGAGTCATTGCTTTGTCTTCTGATTGATGTTCATTTTCTCTAAGCTAAAAGCAATATTAAAAGAAAGAAGTCAGGGGAGGCTGGAGAGATGGCCTAGCAGTTAAGGTGTTTGCCTGTGAAGCCTAAGGACCCATATTCAATTCCCCAGTACATATGTAAGCCAGATGCACAGCCCTGGCATGCCCATTCTTTCTATCTGCCTCTCTCTCTCTCAAATAAATAAAAAAATAAATTTTTTTTTAGAAGAAAGAAAGAAAGGAAGGAAGAAGCCATCTTGCCTTAGAGTAGAATCTGCTATGACCACTGTGTTTGGCTAATGATATTTCCTTCCTATATTTCCATATTTCTAAAATGACTACTTTCCCTATTTCTGATTTGTAAGGCGGATTTAAAAGGTTTTCATGAAGGACTTAGCATATATTATGAAAGCAATTAATCAGACTCTGTTGCTTTGTTCCAGATCTCCAAATTCAAGCTGGAATGTTCCCCTCAGTAGGTATCTGAGTTACTGGATGAGAACCTAACAGCCCAAGCTGTGACCAGTGCCAGAAGGGGATTACTCTCGCTAAAATTGTAGGCTGAAATTTAAGCTTCTTTGTGGGGTGCAGAGGGTGGGTAATTTAGGTATATTCTTGTTGGTGATGACCTCAGTTGAAATGCTTTTGAAACATTAAAATTAAGGATGGATTAATTCATCTGATTTAGTAGATGAATCATGTAGTATTATATAAACTGTAGTGTTGCAAGTATTTTTTTGACCACAATTAATGCTATTTTAGTATTCCTCAAATGCTAGAAATATTTTTATAATGTTTTCAGATATATAAATATAACAAGCAGAATAGAATTAGCCTAAATTTAAGCAAAAGTAAAGATATAAGTAGGAATATATGTGGTTTAAAGGTAGAATTTAACTTGGGGCTTTATGTTGTAACATTCTATTATTAGTATTATTAGCAATAGGTATGTGTGACCTAACCAACATTTTTAAAAATCACTATTGCTATTTTCTGTGACTATGTGCCATTTTTATTTGTTTCTTTTGGCACTGAGGTTGAACCCAGGACCTCCCTCATGCTAAACAAGTGCTATCCCACTAGCTACACTTCTATTTGCTTTCTTAGTATTCTATTTTTGGCTCCTCTGGGAAGAGGTTTTATATCATACCTTCCCTTTTCATTTCAGAATGTCTAGACCTAACCTGCACCCAGAATACTAAAAATATCTATGACTTGAAAATTACTCTTGGAACGATTATTCTTTCATGAAAAGTTAAAAGGGGACTAATTAACAGTCACAACTAGCACTGCTCCAAGATTACAAGATTTAGGGGGAGGGGCTTTTTTTCCCCCAATAGTATATTGATTGTAGTTTTTCTACTAGGAAAATTTTATAATTTCATTGCATTAAAACACAGACAAATAGAATCTAATACCTTAGAAATTTCCAATGATCCCAAAGCAAAAGGCAACTGAGTGGCACCGTTTACTTATTTTGTTGGTGTGTGTGTGTGTGTGTGTGTGTGTGTGTGTGTGTGTGCATGTGCACATGTGTATACCAGAACACCAGACGCTTGCATCACTTTTTGGGTCCAGATTTACATGAGTGCTGGGAAATCAAACCCAGGCTGGCAAGCTTTGCAAGCAAGCACCTTTAACTTCAGAACTACCTTCCTTGAGTACCTTGGTGTTTGAGTTTATATTAATTACATTTTGACATTCTTTTAAAGGTATTATTTTGTCCCCTCTAATAGGCATGATACCTATTTGACTAAAGAAAAGATAATATACAAAAATGAATACTCTGCTTAAAACCTAGAAATCAAATCATCTTAATGATGTTTCGTTTCTTTTCAATAAAAGCTTACCATAGCATATTAAAAGCTATATTCTAGAGGGCTGAAAAGATGGCTTAGTGGTTCAGCGCTTGCCTGTGAAGCCTAAGGACCCCAGTTCGAGGCTCCATTTCCCAGGACCCACGTTAGCCAGATGCACAAGGGGGCACACGCGTCTAGGGTTTGTTTGCAGTGGCTGGAGGCCCTGGCGTACCCATTCCCTCTTTCTGTCTCTCTGTCTGTTGCTCTCAAATAAATAAAAAATAAATAAATAAACTTTCTAAAAATACAAAATAAAAGTTATATCCTAGAGCTGGGTGTGGTGGTTCACGCCTTTAATCCCAGCATTTAAGAGACAGAAGCAGGAGAATCGCCATGTGTTCAAGGCCACCCTGAGATTACATAGTGAATTCCTGAGCTAGAGTGAGACCCTACCTTGAAAAACCAAAAAAAGAAAAAAAAAAAACACCCTCACATGATAGTCAGTTTGAGCATTTTGTAACTCAAGCCGTCTATTCTGAGGAATGAAAAGTGAAGTTTCTTGCTAGTTCCTCATTTTCTGCTTTCCCTACTCTTGATTCTTTGAGTGCATAGAAACTTCTTACTAGAGATGCATCCTTTCCTTTGGATCTTAAACATTTTTGGTTCTCAGAGCTTTCAGAGAAAACTTGATTTTAAAAATATGACAAAGAGGGGCTGGAGAAATGGCTTAGCAGTTAAGGCATTGTCTGCAAAGCCAAAGGATCTTGGTTCAATTCCCCAGGACCCACATAAGCCAGATGCACAAGGGGGCGCATATGTCTGGAGTTCACTTGCAGTGGCTCGAGGCCGTGGCATGCCTATTCTCTCTCTCAAATAAATAAATAAATAAATAAAATATATTTTTAAAATATGACAAATAAATAGAAGGGTGCCAGAAATTTTTGTTGGGGTTTAAGATTAGTGTTGGTAAAAGGAACCAGGGCTTCTGGGGTCTGTCTGTCTCCCCTTACTTGAAAGAAGAGTGAATGTGATCCTAAGGGGATGGGAAGGGAGAAGGCCAGAAAAACCACAGGAGAAAAGGAGCCCTTATTCCTAACTTAAAAAAAAATGTGTGTGTGTGTGTGTGTGTGTGTGTATGTGCAGGGGTGTATGGTGCACGTGTGTGTGTGAGTGTGGGCATGCACATGTGGATATCAGAGGCCAGCCTTGGGTTGTGGTTCTCCCCTTCTACCTTATTTGAAGCAGGGTGTGTTCACTGCTGTGTTCACCAGCCTAAGCTGGCCTGTGAGCTTCTGGGGATTCCCCTTGGGGCTTCCCCTGTCTCCGCCTTCCATCTCCCTGAAGGAGCTCTGGGGAACAGACACACTACCGCTGGGGATCGGAACTCAGGTCCACACGCTAAGGCATCTTGCAATGCTCGTGTTCTGACCTCGTGAAAGGAGCTGGGAAGATTGGCACAACACCTGTATTCTTGAGATTTCTGAGTAATAGGAAAAAAATCTGATCGGACTGCAGAAACAAGAATTTTAATGTTTTTACTCCATGATTGAAAGCCAAGGTGGATGGATTTGGGTAGGAATATGAGGTGGGCCTTTTAAACTCCCTATGACAAATAAAGGAACAAAGGGTAGGTGCTTCAGGTTGAAGCTGGTGTAGGGGCAAAACAGTGGGGGTACAGTGGAAGCTAAATGGGGAATCTACGTTGTTTACTTCATAATTTGTCTAGGGCTGGCCTATTTCCATATATACACATTTACTTTTAGCCTCAGAACCTTGAAAATTAACTTCTATGCAACATGATTACTAATGCTATTATTAATCCAATGATATGATATTTTTTGTTAATGTACTTCTCAAGTATGTGGATTAATATAGTAATTCTTGGCTCTGGCAGACATTAGAATCACCTGGGGAATTTTAGACTATCTAATGCCAAGACCACACACCAGACATTATTTTTTTAAAAAGCTTTCTAGATAATTCTAATGTGTATCTACAGTTAGAACCAGTGGCTTAACGTATAATCTTTCCCAGGAAAAATAGCTTTGAAAATAATGGTTTTCAAATGGCTTTGGTCTCAAAAGCCCTAACATTAATAACAACTATGAGGACCACAACAAGCTTTTATTAATGTGAGTTATGTCTGTCAATATTTATTGTATTGAAAATTACAACAGGTTTTTAATAAATATTTAATTATGGATTTATTTTAAAATCATACAGGCATTACAGGCTATATACATTTTATGAAAAACTCACACTTTATTTTTTTATTTTTATTTATTTATTTATGTATTAGAGACAGAGAGAGGGAGAGAGAGAGAGAAAATGGATGCGCCAGGGTCTCTAGCCGCTGCAAACGAACTACAGACGCAGGTGCCACCATATGCATCTGGCTTACGTGGGACCTGGAGAATCGAACTAGGGTCCTTAGGCTTCGCAGGTATGCACCTTAACCACTAAGCAATCTCTCCAGCCAAAACTCACACTTTCTAAAACAAAATAGATTTTGGTAAGAGCATTGACATGTTGAATATTTTTAAAAATCTGGTGACTGCCGGGTGTGGTGGCGCACGCCTTTAATCCCAGCACTCGGGGTGGCAGAGGTAAGAGGATCGCCATGAGTTCGAGGCCACCCTGAGACTATATAGTGAATTCCAGGTCAGTCTGGGCCAGAGTGAGACCCTACCTTAAAAAAAAAAAATTGGTGACTGTGGTGACTGATTTGGAAGATAACTAGATTCTCATCTTCACTGATGCATTTTGTCTGTTATCATTTGAGTTGCAGTATATGTAGAATGTTTGGCCTTACACAGACATGTAACAGGACAAGGGAGCAGTGTTTTAGGTGATGGTTGATAATCTTTATTCATAAATTGAAACATGACAAAAGCCAGTTCCAATTTAGAATGTAAAACCGTACAGGGAAACTTTGTTATCCCATTACTAAAACCTACTTGCTGTCTTGTGCTTTGAATGGATCTTTTCTTCGTGATTTTGTGACATGGTGAAATGAGAATTTGGGAATTACCTATTTGCTGAATTAGGTAAATATTCCAAATGTGGAACATTTCATTATGTATATGAAATCACTGAGTTTATTAGAAAAAAATACTGTGTTAAAGGATACTGTTAAGCTTATGATAGTAAGTACACGTTTTCCAAATTAATTTTCCCTTGAAAGATCTAATTTTGTCATTGGCAACAAAGACTGCCAGTTATTTTCCTAAAGGCTTAGGCACAATTTATTCCATTTTCAAACAAAAGCCTGCCATATATCCAAGTCTAACTACTCATAATTTATCTGCCATTGTTCTTTTGATTAAAAAGTAGGATTTCATGAAAAAAAAGCAAATAGCTTATCAGGCATCTCAAACAATGGCATAACTGTTTTCCCCAGAGATGACAATTGTCCTTCAGTATGAGCAGAAGTGCTTTATTTGACCTCTCATTTGTCATGCAGAATACAAACAGAAACATACACTCAACTTATGCTCCCAGTTAAGATGTGACTGGATTTACCGTCCCATCTTGACAAAAATGTATCAAAAAAAAAAAAATGACATCCAGGAGCATCCGGTCGAAGGTGGAACAAGCTTTACCTTAAAACCATCGACTCTGGATAGTAAATTGCAGGCCCAGGACTGGGTTGCCCCCCATTGTGAGCTGTTGGCCAGGGAGACCCATTAAAGTCTCCAAAACAATGTGGACCATAAAGGGTATCAGTGGGATAGTAGGGGAGGAGAAGCTGGTCGTTGAGGTCACAGTTTGGGCAGTTCTCTGGTTTGACTGACAGGCTTGTGTTAGGTAAGCTTTCCTCTACTGGGCTTGTATCTTCCCACGATGCATCTGATTTTAATCATATGTACACACCCAATCATTTCTAGGCTTGAGATGGTAAATGGGAGATTGCTCCTAAAAGTTCACTCAGAGTGTGCAATTGGCCTTACTGGGCATGTACCACAAACCAGTCTGGAATAGCACCCTGTCTCCCAATTTGAATTTGAATATAGGTGAATAGAAATCGCCTACAACAGGGGTGTTCCTAATGGTTACTAGGGGAGAAGAAATTTGCTCACTTCTTTGTAGTGGGTTATGTGTGCAGCTTGGTGCAGGAAGGGGTCCCAGGTTGCCGAGAGGTTGCTCGGTGCATCGTGTGTATTGTCCAGGGTGTGTTTATTGTCCAAGCCAAGGGACATCGCAGGTTGCTAAGCTATTGTTCTGTGCCTGCCTGCCTCAGTACGAAGAGTGTGAAGAGAGGAAGTTTCAGTAGAGGGGAAAAAATGGCAAATATAAAGGATTTCTTAAAGTTTCTAGAATGAAGGAGGGGAGAATGACTGAAAGGGGAAGAAGGATATTAGTGTGTCAGCATCAAGAAATGTGGGGACTAGGGAGGTGGCTCAGTTGGTAGAGTGCTTGTCTCCCCCAAGCATAAGCACCTGAGTTCAATTCCTGCTGTATCCCAGAGCTTGAGGCAGAAACTAGAGGAACCCTGGGACTTGCTGGCCATCCAGTCTAGCCAAATCAGTGATCCCCAGGTTTGGGGGAAAGAAAACTGTCTAAATAAATGAAAAAATAAGGTAGAAAGCCAGGTGTGGTTGGTGCACGCCTCTAATCCCAGCACTTGGGAGGCAGAGGTAGGAGGATTGCTGTGAGTTAAAGGACACTCTGAGACTCCATAGTGAATTCCAGGTCAGCCTGGGCTAGAGTGTGACCCTACCTCAAAAATAAATAAATAAATAAAAAGCAGTGAAACGTGTTTGAAAAGATACCTGATGTTGACCTCTGGTCTATACACTACACACAGTGTGCACACATATGAACATGTGCACACATAAACCCCTCCCATGTTCACACACAAAGAATCAGGATGTGAATAAGGAAGGTAGGGGCGCAATTCGGTTGGATTCGTAGATTTGTGGAACGTAGAAAGGTTTTATTTAGTTGCTTATTTAGAGCGTGTGCACTCATGTGTAAGGGTTGGCGAGTGTCTGCTACGGTAGGTTGCATATGGGAGTCAGATGACAAATATCAGGTCAGTCCTTGCCTTCCACCTTGTTTTTGAGGCAGAGCCTCTCCTTCACGGCTTCAAATTCTCCTGGCTCCACGTTCCTTCTCGCAGTAGGCACACAGGCATTACAGAAGCCTGCCGCAGCTTCCGGCTTTTAGGGTTAGGGTCATCTGCTATCCACAGACTCTCGTGGCAACTGCTTTAGCCATTGAGCCATCTACCCAAGCAGAAAATAAATAAATAAATAAATATATATATATATATATATATATATATATATATATAAAATAACATCAGTTGTTTCAAATCAGCCTCCACATTCTGTTTACGGTGTTTCGGTTTGCCCGAGACCATCATTTGGTTCAAATGCGTTTTGGATGTCTTTGTGGCGGATACACAGAAGTTCAGCGCTGCTCAGATCTCCCTTCCGGGAAGTCTCCCCAGCTGTTGCTAGTGCTGCTTTCTTCAGCTGTCTTGGCAGCAGGAGCCGCTTGCAGGAAGTCGCCTCGTAGAGGTGGGGCCCTGGAGTCCCAGTCATTTTTGGCCCATCATAAGACAGCCTGGACAGCTATTCCAGCTCCGGGACTCCCCGTGACGTACAGTGAGGCTGGGGGCCCATTTTGCTGTGGACTTCTCCTGCTGCTCGACCTCTTCCTCCTTCCTCCCACAGGGGTTTGTCCCAAGGGCACACTCCCTAAGCACATCCTGCTTTCTAAACTGCCTCACAGTCCACTTCCTGTGGATGTCAAACTGCAACGCAGTTTTACCGACTTAAGTAGAACCCAAATTGGAGAACTCTAGGGAGAAGAAAATCGTCAAGTTATGCGTTAAAACATTTTGGCTCAAGCGTCCCCACATTTTAAAAAAATTTCTTTTGAACTACTTATCCTTAGCATGGTTTCTGGCTCACATTTTCTTTCGTAGGGGTTTGGCATTCCTAGTTCCCCTTCTCAAAGGAATCATATTGCAAATACTTAAGAAGGTGATAAGGTAAGAAAAGCAGATTCTTTATTCCCCAGCCACGCAGGAAACAACGCTATTTCAAGGTTGGCTTGGGCACCAGAAGAGGAAAGTACCCCGGGGCATGTGGTAGCCGTTTTTGTTTGCATATGGAGCACATAGGAAGTTCTACAGTGGTCTAACTCTTAGAACTGTCCCTGGATGTAGTAGGAAGCTATTCGATATTATTGAGCCTGGTCATTTAAACTGTCACTCAAAACTCCCAGCAAAGGAGCGCGCTCTCCATTCTGTCTTTCCCTTGTAGCTCCAGAAGGGGGCAGACTAGAGTGCTCCCGGGCCCGCGCTCCCTCTCCATAAACCCTGACCGCGCAGCCAAGTGTGTGCGTGTGTGTGCGTGTGTGTGCGTGTGTGTGCGTGTGTGTGCGTGTGTGTATTGGGGGTGTGTGGCTTCTGACAGCCTTCATTCCCTTCAACTAGGAAATGGCTGTTTCACTCGGAGACCTAGTTCCGATTTTTTTTTTTTTTTTTCTGGGAACTCGGTGTAACTGGGAGATAACTTAGTACAGAACAAGCTCTCCACGGAACGGCTAGACGCTGAAGTAATTGTCCTTACAGTTTACAGCTGAAACCTACAGGCAAAATAGATTTATTATTTTTTTTTCTCTTTGCCTTGTTGGGAATTAAACATAGGGCCTTGCGTATGTGAGGCATGTCCGTGGACGCTCAACTCTTTATATAAAATGGTATAGCATTTGCACACAATTTATTCATTTCCCCACATGCTTTAAATCGACAGATTATATAATACCGAATGCCATGGGCATAGCTATTACATTGTTTAGGAAATATTGTCAAGGAAAAAAAATTTTGCGTGTTCATTGTCCGCCTCTCCCCCCCAACCCTTGGTACCATTTTCAACTTGTGGTTGGTTGAATCCCTGGATGCAGAACTGGTGAGGGAAGACGGCCACCTGTAGACTCGATTTTCTTTTCTAAAGGCTTTTCCTTTTAGAGGCATGCATTAGAGACTACTGACGTTAGGACTACTGTAACATTTTGGATCTTATTTATTTCAGATAATCACTTCAACTGTACCCATTTGTGGTCTCTCTTAGAAGGCAAGGCAACTGTTAGCGAGAAAAACGTCAAGATGCAGGATTATAGCAGAAGCACTTCCTGGCGGACTTCAGTTGAGGCCAAGTCTGTTTGGGACTAGTAGGGCTGGAGAGATGGCTTAGCAACTAAGGCACTTGCCTGCAAAGCCCAAGGACCAAGGTTTGATTCCCCAGGACCCACATAAGCCAGATGCCCAAGGTGGTGCATGCCTCCGGAGTTCGTTTGGTGAGGCCCTACCGCATCCGTTTTCTATCTGCCTCTGTCTTTGTCTCAAATAAATAAGTAAAAACAAAATATTTTAAATAGGTGTGTGTGTGTGGGGGGGGGGACACAGGGTCAGTTGTCTGGTCCAGAATGTTGAGTCAATGTTACCTCCAGGTCTTCATAAAGAGGAGTAGAAACCACTTAAAAATATTTATTTATTTATGAGAGAGAGAGAGAGATGGAGAGAGAGAAGCAGATAGAGAATGGGCACACCAGGGCCTCCAGCCACTGCAAACGAACTCCAGACGCATGCGCCACCTTGTGCATCTGGCTTACGTGGGTCCTGGGGAATCGAACCTGGGTCCTTGGGCTTTGCAGGCAAGCGCCTTGGCGGCTAACCCATTTCTCCAGCCCTAGAAACCACTTTTGACCCTTAGGGTCTGATGAACCCCTCTCCCCCTTTCTCGTATGGTCTGAAGAAGGCTTTTCCTTCCTTGCATCCTTGGCAAGACCAGGAAGTGCCCTCTTTGTTCCCGGGGCTTGGCACGCCGTGGCTCAGGGGCGCCAGCTGCAGCTGCGGCCTGCGCGGCGCTGGGGAGGCGGTGTGGGGGGCGGGGGTGGAGAAGGGGGAAGGCGACGGACGCGCGCCCCGGGCTCGTGACCGCCTGCTGCCCCGGGGCAAGCGCAGCCACACACAGCCGGGCAGCGATGGCAGGCGGCGGGGACCGGCGCTTCGTGGGCGCCCTCCACCTGCTGCTGCTGCTGCTGCTGGCGGCCGCCCTGCCCCTGGCAGCCGCGAGTCCGAGTCGGAGCACCGGCGACTGGACCCAGGAGAAGGTAAGGCGCCGCCGCCGCGTGTGGTACCTGAGCCCCCCACGCACCCCCTCCCCGGGGACCCAGGCTCCATCCTAGGCTGGCGCGGGCTGATGTCACCGTCCGCCCCGGGGCTGCTGTGTGCGTGGCCCGCGGCGGCGGGGCCGGGCGATGGGTGGGCGGCGCTGCCCACTCGGGACTAGCGGAGGCCAGCCGTTCCCGCGACCCCGAGCGAGTCCAGGCTGCGCCTGCAGCTCCCCCCCGCCCATGCATTGGACAATGCTCTCTACGTGAAGTTTGTGAGGTCTCCAGACAGATGTGTTGTTGTACGTATTTAAAAGGACCTTAACTGGAGTCTGGCTTCACTTTGATTATCCTTCTTCCCCCACCACCTTTGCTATTTTCATAGAAATACATTTAGTTGTAGTAAAAATTTTCATTATCAAGAGCCGGCCGTGGTGGCGCACGTCTTTAATCCCAGCACTCGGGAGGCAGAGGTAGGAGGATCGCTGTGAGTTCGAGGCCACCCTGAGACGACATAGTGAATTCCAGGTCAGCCTGAGCTAGAGTGAGACCCTACCTCGAAAAACAAAAAACAAAAACATTCGTATCAGGAACTGAGTGAGGATAAAAACGACTGGTAAGCCTTTTTTTTTTTTTTTTTTTTTTTTTGGTGAAGTCAATGGATTCACAATGACTTCCTTTTCTTTTGTAACAGTTTTGAAACCATGAAATTGCTAAGGGCTGGGCACGGTGGGGTACGGTAGTGCAGCGATGCCTTTACTGAGTAGCTCTTAAGAATACCTGTTTTGAGGCACCTTTGAGATGCTGGGTGCGCGCGAGTGAATGTTACTCGCACCTGGCCCCATGTGGGGACATTTATATGAAGGGCCCACTTCAGCTGTGTGGCAGCCTCAGGCTCAGCTAGCTTCCCTGTGGGGCGCATAGTGGAGACCCACTTTCACCTGAAGCACCGCCTGCCCCACTGGGAACCTGGTGCTGGTGGTGACATCACACCTCTGTTTTATTTTTGGAGGTAGGGTCTCACTCAAGCCCAGGCTGACCTGGAATTCATTCTGTAGTCTCAGGCTAACCTTGAACTCACAGCCGTCCTCCTGCCTCTGCCTCCTGAGTGCTAGGATTAAAGGAGTATGCCACCCCCCCTGGCCACCAAATGTGTCTTTGAGATATATGGAAACGGACTGGAGTAAGTGAGGTGGAAATTATTAGAAGGAGTCGCCCACGTAAAACCAAAAAAAAAAAAAAAAAAAAAAGAAGGAGTCGCCCAGCTCGGATGGATCATTTGTGGGCATACATAGTATTTGTCCGTGGGAAAGAAGGGCTATGATTTTTAAATTGTGTGTGTGTGTGTGTGTGTGTGTTATGCAGATGTGTTGGCATCTTGTGCAGAGGCAAGAGGAGAGTGTCAAGTGTCCACCTGTATTATTCTTCCACGTTGTTTTTTTTTTTTTTTTTGAGATGAAGTCTGGAGCTGCTGCTTTTTGTCAGAATGTCTGATCAGCAAGCCCCAACGATTGTTCTGTCTCCTCTCCACCCACGACTGGCTTACAGGTGTGGGTGGCCACATCCATCTTTTTTATATGGGTGCTGGGAACTCAGGAAGTCCCTGGCCCTTTCAGGCCCTGGTGCTTTTCTTGGATAGCAAGTGCTCTTTACTGGCTGAGCCATCTCCTTAGCTCTTTAAAATGTTTTAAACTAATGAGAACTTAACTTCTGAGAAATGTCTTTTAAAACATGAATTTCTTCTGACTTTTAAAATATTATTTATTTTGTGTGTGTGTGTGTGAGAGAGAGAGAGAGTGAGAATGTGCATGCCAAGGCCTTCAGCCTCTGCGAATGAACTCCAGATGCATGCGCCCCCTTGTGCGCATGTGTGACGTTGCGGCTTGCGTCACATCTGGCTATGTGGGACCTGGAGATCCGAACGTGAGTTCTTAGGCTTTGCAGGCAAGCGCCTTAACCACTAAGCCATCTCTCCAGCCCTCTTTTGACTTATTTTTTGCTGACAATTTTATACATTATATAATTTATTTTGATGATAATTCCCTCCCTTTATCTTCTCTTGTCCCCCACCCCACCCCTCTTCTCCCTTCTACTGAATCAATTCTTCCCAACTAGTCTACTTTGATTTTTTTTTGTGTGTGTAAGTGTATGTGTATGTGAAAGAGAGAGAGAAAGAGAAAGAGAGAGAGAGAGAGAGAGAGAGAGAGAGACTCATTTTATTCAGAGTACCAGCATGGGTAGAGAGTTATTCACCGGAGCACGTGGATACTATCAGGGGCTACACCACTACAGAACATGTCTCCTGCTTCCCTAACAACCACTAACTGCCAATAACTGTTCAGGGAAGCATGGGGTCCTTATGCTGTCCTCTGTCCTTCACGAGGGCATTGATGGATCCAGTAGTGTGCAAGTCTCGTGCAGGTGACAGTCTCTGTGAGGCCATGAATACAACAGCCATGGCTGTCCAGATGAGAGTGCTCTACAACACCCCTCTGGCTCATGCATTCTTTCTACCCCCTCTTCTGCAATGTACTTTGAGCCTTAAGGGGGGGGGGTGATAGAGATGTCTCATTTAGTGCTTAGCACCCCACAGTCACTTATTCTCAGCATGTGACAGGTTTGAGGTACTCAAGGCCAACTGCTAAAAGAAACTTTTCTAACCAAAAGTGACATCAGCACCCATCTAAGTGCATAAGCAAATATCTAGAAGGCAGTTTGAGAACCTGTCCATTTAGCAAAGTAATAGTATCACATTTCTCCCTAGGGCTTATGAGCTCCTTAGCCATGGGCTTTTGACCAGGTTTACGGTACCAGGCATGAATTTCCTTCAGGGAATGGACCTCCCTCAAATGTAGCCAGAAATCAGCCGGGTACTCCCATAACATTTAAGCTGCTGTTGCACCAGTGGGCACATCTATCTTCCCTGGATGGTCAGTTGTGTAGCATATGGGGTCTACTACTGGGTAAGATTGTTGGTGACGCTTTTTCCCAGCAGCCTGAATAGTACTTTCCTGCACTACGATAGCTAGCAGCAGGGAGAAGGTAAAGCACTCGGAAGGCTGAGGTAGGAGGACCGCTGTGAGGTTGAGGCCAGCCTGAGACTACATAGTAAATTCCAGGTCAGCCTGGGCTAGAGTGAGACCCTACCTCGAACTCCCCCTTCCCCTCCAAAAAAATAGAAGCTTCTGATAATCACTGTTCCATTAGGAAACCAAATGCTTTCATGGGCATCAACACGCGGCGAAAAGTAAATGGCAGTCATCCATGACATTTTCCAGTTTGCAGCACGCCCTGCCCCCGTTGGTCTGCAGGCCTTCATGAAGTCTTCCAGGCAGCCAAAGCGACACTTTGCACCCTGGGAGATGAGTCAGTCCATGCTAAGTACTTGCCTTCCTGCTCTTTATGACATTTGATTATTCTAATCATGTGAGGTGTGCTCTTGGTACACAGGTCTGCCAACAGGAGAGGTGGGGTAATAATGAAAGCATCAATTTAGAAACCCCACTTCCTTTGTTTTGAAATTAAAGGTGTGTCTCCCTCCGTGGCATCTAGTATGTAAAAGCAGATCAACTTTAGTCTATGGTGGTGGTTAGAACCATGACTTCATCATTTGAAACCTGGAAACCTTTCCACAGAAGTAATATTATAAACTACTACCAGGTGGGTCTATAGACATATATTCAGGGACATTGACATATGGATATCAGTGTCATATATAAAACCATCTTGTTTGACCTTTACAGTACCCTGTGAGGAGGACACATTCATCTCCAGTTTATAGATGTGTAAACAACTTTGATTATACCAGCAAAGTTAGGGACTAAGACTTGGCTTAGGCCCTTCTCTTTCCTCTTCCTATTCTCTAAGGTAGGAGAATGCTGGCTGACCAACAAGGAACAGTGCCCAGGTAGAGCAGGCAAGGTGAGCTTGATAGATGTTTGGAGGACAGAGGAAGAGCTTGTTTCCCCTCTTTGTGTCAGGGTAGACCCTAAGGGTCATTCTCCAACAGGCAGTTTGTTTCCAGTGTCTTCCCTCACCCTCCGCTTTCCCCTTTCTTTGATCTCCTTCATGGAGCGACTGACAGGTTCGCATGACGCTGGAGGTTGATCCTGTCCAGAATGACTTCCCAATTCTACCCCTCCCTCACTCCAGCCCTGCTTCCTTAGTACAGGCTCGTTCCTTTGGTACAACACCATCCAGCAGTTGTTGAAAGGATTCTCGGGCTGGAGAGATGACTTAGTGGTTAAGGCACTTGCCTGCAAAGCCAGAGGATCCAGGTTCGATTCCCCAGGATGCACATAAGACAGATGCACAAGGTGGCGCATGCATCTGGAGTTTGTTTGCATCAGCTGGAGGCCCTGGCACACCCTTTCTCTCTATCTGCTGCCCCTCTCAAATAAATAAATAAATAAATAAATAAATAATAAATGGCTTCTCATTAACTCAGCCATTCTTTAGGTGGGAAGGGCAGACTGTTAAAGGGCTTCTTATATGTTGAAAAGGATATTGTCTCCAAGAAATGAAAAAGATTGATTTCTTTTGAAGTTTCCTAATCAATTTACATGCATTCATTTTAGAAAACTTAAAAAATAGAGAAAAATATTCTAAAAGAATATCGTGGAAAATCGTCCATGATACCATTCTTCAGCGATAACTCATCACTTTTGTCATTTTATGGCTCCCCATGTATGTATATATAGATGTACATTTACAGGAGTAGATAATAATTTCAGGTTTTTATAAGGATTGAAAGAACTAATCCATGTGAAAAAACACAGTGGTTAGCTTATGGCAAAGGTTCAGTAAGTTCTAATTGTTTTAAAATAAATATACATGAGTATTCATTCCCTTCCAGAGTTTGTATTGCACATACAGTTTCAGATCTTGCTATATTGATTAATAGTATGTCATGAAAGTTACCTTAAGTCATTAAAATTCGTTGGAAGCATAATGTGATGCTTATGAAATCATTATCAGCATATAATTTCTTTCTTTCTTTTTGAATATTGAGGTTGTTTGCAAGCCTACTATATAATGAAGCTGGGGTCCAATGTATTTTAATTGGGAACATCTTTCTTCATTGCGACAAAGTCGAAGTAGGAAAGTTCAGGTCATATCAGAGATGGAGGGGTGGAGTTCTTGAAGAGGAATCATACACATGAGAGGCAGCTCCGGGGTAGTCTCTGGTCAGCTGTGAACTGCGCTAATATTTTCCAGCCTCCTGCTTCTGGAGTACATGTATTCTGAAGTCCCTAGGGTCCCCCTCTTTCGTGGCTCGAAGTTCTTAGCCATCCATTCTTCCACCTGCATAATTCTTTGGGCAGCAACGGTGGAGACTCCAGAGGAAGGGAAAGGGAAGTCATTGATTGGCTGGGTATTGGTAGAGGAATTAAAGTGAACTGTGTCATTTTGGAGTCACTCACCTGGTTAGTAATTTCATTTTACACGTAGGAATCCTTTCCTCCCTTCTCTCCTTCCCTCCCTCCCTCCTTCCCTGCCTTCTTTCTCTCCCTCCCTTCTTCCCTCCTCTCCTTTGTTATTATTGACCATTTTTATACATATGTAGAATGTATTTTGATCACAACCGCCTCCCGTTACTTTCTTGTCACTCCCTCTACACATCCCCTATCCACTGAACTCCTTCTTCCCAATTAGTTCCTCTTCTAGCTTGGTAACATTTGTGTGTGTGTGTGTGACCCAGTGAGTTCAATTAAAGTTGCCTAAATAGGCACAGGTAGGGGATTATTTACCAGAACATGTGGATACCATTATTGGCCAACCACTACAGAAAATCTCTCTCTCTCCTCCAGCCACCATTAACTACCAATGCCCCTCCAGGGAGGGATGGGGGCTTCATGCCCTTCTCCATCAATTAGGAATCTTTTCTTAGACACAACTGCTAAACGAGGGAGCTGGATTGGATCCAAATTTGTTCTGTTTAAATTCTGCTCTGTTCTGATGTTGAGAGAAAAGGTCATTTGCATTTGATAAACACAGATATCTTGTTAAGTTTCCGACAATTTCCCAACTGCATGTAAGGCCAGTGGCCTCTGATACTGGGACCTCAGTATGGCTGAAGAGCATTTGCAGGTAGTAGGAGTTCAATCTGAGGATTGTCTGGAATGCTTGGGCAGGATGGAAACTTGAATTGGCTTTGCTTCTGTAACGAGCTCCCTCTAATTCACTGACTTGAACCTCGGCTCCTCTGTAAGCAGGGACAAGTCTCCAAATTTTGTAACTAAACCCCACTGGCCTGGGACCATGTGCTTAGACGAATCGAGGTGTTTCAGGATATCTGGTTCACACGTTTTTAACTGAAAGATTATTGTCACCCAGAGCAGACTTGATTGTCCTTTTGCCTGGATGAAAAGACAAGGCCAGGGCTGTAACAGAACCTCATTCTTCTGAGAATGTCTATTGAGTACCTTTTAATTGAAACGAATCTAGAATAACTTGGGGTTTGCGTTTGCCATTGGGCTCAACGCTGTTTTTTTTTTAAATTATTATTTATCTATTTATAGAGTGTTTTTCTTTTTGAGACAGTGTCTCAGTATGCAGTTCTGGCACAGGGCTGGAACTCATTATATAGATCAGGCCGGCCTCAAGCTTGTAGCAGTTCTTCTGTCGGATTATAAGTGTGCACCACCATGCCCAGTTTAACACTGGTTTCAGTAACTATCCTGCTGAGCCTACCTTTTCTTCCCTGGTTTATTATCTTATTCATCTTATCTCCACGCAGGTTTTTATAGTTACTGATTTCTTTTTTTAATTTAATTTAATTATATTTATGCCTTTCAGAGAGTGAGAGGGAGAGAGAGAGAGAGAGAGAGAGAGAGAGAGAGAATGGGAGTGCCAGGGCCTCCAGCCACTGCATATGAACTCCAGACGCATGCACCACCTTGTGCATCTGGCTTACATGGGTCCTGGGGAGTTGAACCGAGGTCTTTTGGCTTTGCAAGCAAGCACCTTAACCGCTGAGCCATCTCTCCAGCTGTTACTAATTTCTAGGCCAAAAAAATATTTTCCTAACAGTTGAATATATGCTATTTAGGGCGAGTCAAATGCTTTTCTGTACAGAACTTTCACAAACAAGAAGTTTAAGTCATTAACTGAGTGTAGTTATTTCACCTTCTCTGCCCTGCATTGACTGGGAGGTTTGTAGCTCTGTGGTTTTTGCAGTATTTATGAAAGCAACGGTATCCTGACTGGGCCCAGGAAGTTATTCAGCAGTCCTTTAAGTCTCTGTACTCACAAACATCTAATGTCTAGTGAATTTCCTGTCAGCAACTAAGCTTATTATTTTTTTCAACTAGATTTCAGTTATAGTATCGTTTGCAGATAGAGGTATCAGAGGGATATTTATTTTATTTTTTTCTTAAGTCTCTTAAGAACTTTGTTTAAACCTCTATAAATCATTTATCTAACTAGCTTAGTTTTCATTAGTTGTGTATGTAAAGTGAAGAACTCTGTCCACAGTGACCAGGTAGGCTCTGGGATGGAGCAGTGAATGGCAAATAGAATGGGTAATGTTACAGTCAGGTTTGCATCGCTGGCAGAAATCACCCAACCAAGAGCAGCTTGTGGGAGAAAGAGGTTTATTTTGGCTTACAGGCTCGAGGGGAAGATTCATGATGGCAGGGGAAAACGAAGACATGAGTAGAGGGTGGACATCACCCCCTGGCCAACATAAGGTGGACCATAACAACAGGAGAGTGTGCCAAACACTGGCATGGGGACACTGGCTATAACACCTGCAAGCCCGCCCCCAACAATACACTTCCTCCAGGAGGCTTTAATTTCCAATTGCCATCAGCTGGGGAGACTAGCATTCAGAATACCTAAGTTTATGGGGGACATCTGAATCAAACCACCAGAGGTGTCATCAGTGAAACAGATTTTGACACAAAAGTCCCTTGTTGTTCAGGCTGGAGAGGTTGCTTAGTGGTTAAGGCACTTGCCTGTGAAGCCTAAGGACCCAGGTTAGATTTCCCAGTACTCATGTAAGCCAGACACACAAGGTGGTGCATGCTTCTGGAGTTCGTTTGCAGTGGCTAATGGCTCTGGCGTGCTCATTCTATCTGCCTATTGCACTCTCTCTCTAAAAAAAAAAAAAAAAGAAAAAAGAAAAAGAAAAAGAAAGAAAGAAAGAAAGAAAGGTAAAAGGTCCCCTTTTAAATGACAATTTTCATTCATGTTTATAATGTATTTTGTCATAATCCCCTTCTGAAACCTTCTCTTGTCCCCTCTCCCCCTTCCATCTTTCCAAGTCCATTCTCTATTTTACATCTGGAAGAGAGTGTTCCAAAGCACTCCTCCTCATCCTCTGGCTCTTGTATTCTGTCCGGACCCTCTCCTGCAATGTTCTCAGAACCGAGGAGGGTGTGATGCAAATGTTTCATTTAGTGCTACACATTCAACAGTCACTCCTCAGCACTTGGACAAGTTTCGAGTCTCCCCAGTAGTCACTGATAACTGCAAAAAAAAAAAAACCCTTCTCTGACCAAAGGTGAGAGTAGCACTAAGCTACACACATGAACATACATATGTAGAGAGCATCTCTGATGGGTGCAACATGTCCATTTCGCCAAACAACAGCAGTAGCTTTCCCCCTAGGGCCCATGACCTTCCCAGCCATAGGTTTTTGTCTAGGTTTTTCCAGTAGTTGACATGAATTCCTTCCTATGGAGTGGGCCTCAAATCTAATTAGAGAAGAGCTGGTTACCCTCATAGCAGTCATGCCATTATAGCACCAGTGGGCACACCTTGTCTAGCTGGTCAGTTGTGTAGCTTGTAGGATCTACTTCTGGGTAAGACTTTTAATGAGTTTTCTTCCCCAGCAGGCTGAATAACAGGCAACCAAAACATGGTGGCGAGCAGAAGCCACCAGCATGGTATGGGGCTTGTGAGGCAGCAGGAGAAATATGCAGGTTCCTCTTGGGTGGTTCAGTAATAATTAACCATTCAGGTCTATATTTTCTTCTGTTCCTATCTCGGATTGCTATTATTTTGTCTTGAGTTTCAGCTTTCTTCTTCAATTGCTATATGAGATCAAACTTGAAGTTAGACTGTGGAGGTTCCAAGAAATTTAAAGGTTGCAAAGACAAATTTGCTAAGGAAATATATTAAATATACTTAAATATATTTAATAATTTTTTAAAATTTTATTTATTTATTTATTTATTAGAGAGAGGCGAGAGTGAGTGTGAGAGCGAGCGAGCGAGTGAGAGAGAGAGAGAGAGAGAGAGAGAGAATGGGTGCACCAGGGCTCTAGCCACAGTAAACAAACTCCAGATGCATGTGCCCCCTTGTGCTTATGTGGGTCCTGGAGAATCGAACCAGGGTCCTTTGGCTTTGCAGGCAAACGCCTTAACCGCTAAGCCAACTCTCCAGCCCAGGAAATATATTTTAAAATGTGTTATGCATAAACGAACAGAAACCCCCATTTTCTCAGGCGCAGCATTCAGGAGTAAAGTGGAAGTACAAACAGGAGGAGAAAGGACTAAACCTACTGTTCACGGCCTCACCTGTGGCTCTGCAGCTGCCTGCAGCTGGGCTCTGCGGGTCTCAGTTTGCGCAGACATAAATCAAGGGGTGGGGCTAGCTCCTCTTGTCGTGACTTTTCCAGCTCTGACACTCTTCCTCTTCAGTGTTTGACAGAAGGAGCGCCAGAACTAACACGCTGCATATGTACCTTGGCAATTGACACGTTTTGGCTTATTTAGTTCTAATTAATCATGGGATGTAGGCATTATTAACTTCATTTTACAGATAAAGAAATGGAGCCTTAATGAGGTTAGGCAACCAGGCAAAAAGTTACAGCTTGTAGGTGGTGAGCGCTGAGTTGAAAGTCGAATTGAGAGTATCTGTCTGAGCCAAGAGCCTGAGCTCTTTGCCTAAGTACTGAAGAGTAACATGGGGGCATCTCAAAGTATAAAGCACTAGAGACAATTAGACAATAACTATTCTCTATTTCCACAGTCTCACCAGCCATACGGAGTAAGTACTTCATGTGGGGTGAGAGCTGCCTGATTATTTAAACATATCCAATTCACATTGACCCTGGAAGGAGCAAGAAGGCAGACAAAACTCTCAGTTTGTTTTGCATGCCAATGTCCTCATGCCGAGTCACCATTCCCCTTAAGAAAGAAGTTATCTGATCAACCATTCATTTCCCTTTGAGGAAGAGCAACACATTCTGTCAATGAGGGTGTGATAAACATGTAATGACTGAACGAGTCATCACTTTTGGTATCTTAAGAAAATACAGCCCAAGCTGGGCGTGGTGGTATATGCCTTTAGTCCCAGCACTTGGCTGAGGTAGAATGGTTGCCATGAATTAGAAGTCAGTCTGGGGTACTGCGTGAGTTCCAAGTCAGCCTGGACTAGTGTGAGACCTTGCCTCAACCAAACCAAACCAAACCAAACCAAAAGAAAAGAAAATACAGCATTATAAAGTCACATGTGTCAGGTTAAGTCTTGAATGGATTACAAAATTGTAAGCTGTTAACTAATTTTATTTGCTCCTTAGAATCATCATCAACCAGCAGTTTTGAATTCATCATCTCTCCAGCAAATTGCAGAAGGCACCAATATTTCTGAAATGTGGCAAAACGACTTGCGGCCACTGCTGATAGAGCGATATCCGGGATCTCCTGGAAGCTACGCTGCCCGGCAGGTGAGAACGCAGCACACACACCTAAAGATGGCTTGGGGCTTGCTTAACCATGAGAGATACTACAACTGAAGTTCCAAGTTGCACAATACTGAGCTCCAACCTGTCAATTCTTAATGTCATAAGCAACCCACAGAGTCACACAACCGAGAGTCAATGTCTAGTGTGTATTAAGTGATAGACGTATGTTTCCCCAAGTCAGCTTACGTCTGGGATACAACAGTGGACGGGGTACAAAACTCTCATCTCTTGATTATTGCAGTAACTCACTCCTATGTTCCTAGCCAAGGTTTCTTGGATTCTAAAAGTTGACTGTCTGAAGCTCTCACTTTTTGCTTGACAGTTCTGGGCCAAGTGTGAGTCAGTGTCCTGTCAGCCTCCATTCTCCTTAGGGACACTGTCTTCCTCAGTGAGGCCAGGGATTAGCTTTGTCTAGAGCAGGTGCTTCTCAAACTTGTAAGTCTGACCCACAATAAACATATATTTTATACCCAAACATGCCAATATACTTATCTGCAAGAAAGGTTTTATAAAAAAGTACTCAGTTATAACCTGTAGTTCACATGGATATTGTTAATTCTGGTTTTTATAATTAAAAAAAAATCATGACCCACTAAACTGATTTCAAGATCCACTGATCTTGATCGCTTGCTGCTTGGAAGGTCCCGCTGTAGAGGGTAGAGTTCACCCTAAGCTGGGCTAGACCTTGGATTGCTCTGTTCCGTAGTGTCAGTCTCCCTAAGCCACATGGAACCCCACCTCTCAAAAACTGCTTTCTCAAACTAGTCCATTTCAAGGAGCAGCTTGGGAAGGAATGAGGCTGGCCTCTCAACTCCTCCTACTAAGCACTTATGATCAACTTATCACACAACCTCCTTCCAGGCACACTCTGCTATGCCCAAAGTTGTGTTCTGCAAGGCCAACCTGCCCAGCTCTTCTCTGTGTGGCTCATATCTCTCATGTCTAGGCTGGACAGCCATGAGTCTTTTGGTGTTTTGGCCTTTTGTCTTCCATGCGAGCAGTTGCTGTGAAGAGACCCTGAAGTTCTTTTTAACTTTCAGATAGACTTAGGAATGTTTATAATGTTCATGGTGATGGCCAGCTAGCCTCCCTTCCTCCCTCTCTCCTTCCCTTCCTCCCTCCTTTTCTTTCTTCATTTCTTCCTTGTTCTTTTGACAGAGCCTCACTCTGCAGGGCAAACCCAGCCTTAAATTTGTGGCCATCCTCCTGCCTGAGCCTCCTACGTGCTGGGATAGCAGTTGGGAACTATCATGCCTGGCTTCTTCTTTTTTTGTTCGTTTTTATTTATCTATTTGAGAGTGACAGAGAGATAAAGAGGCACACACACACAGAGAGAGAGAGAAAGAGAGAGAGGAAGAGAGAAAGAGAGAGAGAGAGAGAGAATGGGCACGCCAGGGCTTCCAGCCATTGCCAATGAACTCCAGACGCATGCACCCCCTTGTGCATCTGGCTAACGTGGATCCTGGGGAATCGAGCCTCAAACCGGTGTCCTTAGGCTTCACAGGCAAGCACTTAACCGCTAAGCCATCTCTCCAACCCATGCCTGGCTTCTTGATGACAACTTTCACATGGCACTTGTACAGCTCAGTCAGTCTTCACGACTATGCCTATGTTATTTCACTTGAAATACCTACTTTGGGCTAGTGATATGGCTTAACGGTTAAGGTGCTTGCCTGCAAAGCCAAATGACCCAGGTTCAGGTCTCCAGTACCCACATAAAGCCAGATGCACAAGGTGGCACATATGTCTGGAGTTTGTTTGCAGTGGCTAGAGGCCCTGGTGTGCCCATTCTCTCTCTCTCATAAATAAATAAAATAGTTAAAAAAGTAAAAAAAAAAAAAAAAGATTTACCTGAGGTTTAAGTATCTGAATCAATTTGATTCTGGTTATATTATGTACTATTGATGAAGCTAGAATTTGGACCTGAATCTGCTTGACTTCTCCATCCTATTGACTGGAGATCTGAGAGGAATGTGTATTTCAGTAGTGCTAGCTGGATTGTGAGGAGTGGTGTTCACAGGGTTCCCTGGGTTTCATCTCCTGAGCATTTTCTTAAGAGATGGCCAAGGTGCCTACTGATGCTTTCCAAATCTTCAGTTCCTCATCACAAGCCAGTCTATAGCAATTACTCTCAACTTTCCCATATGAGTTGCTCAGAAGTCGATCAATACAGAGAAACTTTGTGTTTGATTCCCTTGTCTATGAACTGTCCTAGCACTTGGGGGGACAGAGGTAGGATGATTGCTATGAGTTTGAGGCCACCCTGAGACTACATGAAAGAGGGAGAGAAAGAGAGAGAGGGAGAGAGGGCATGCCAAGGGCCTCCAGCAAATGCGCTCCAGTCGTGTGCACCACCTTGTACATCTGGTTTCTGTGGGTCCTGGGGAATTGAACCTGGGTCCTGTAGCTTTGTAGGCAAGTGCCTTAATCGCTAAGCCATCTCTCCAGCTCCTGATTTTGGATTTTTCAGGAAGACACTTGTGGTCTCTAGAGCAGTGGTCGCTTCTTCGCTCAGTGGTCATGTTGCCAAAACAAAACACGACACCAAAACAACGCAAAGGGATTCTGTTACCGCATCAACCTTAGTGGCAGGCCTGGACCTACTGTGGATACAGAAGGAAAGCATTTTTTTTTTTTTTTTTTTTTTTTGTGAGGTAGGGTCTCACTCTAGCTCAGGCTGACCTGGAACTCACTGTGTAGTCTCAGGGTGGCCTCGAACTCATGGAGATCCTCCTATGTCTGCCTCCTGAGTGCTGGGATTAAAGGCTGTGACCACCACGCCCAGTTTAGGAAAGCATTTTTAAAAAATTAAAAACTAGATAATCCTTTCCAACCACCCTCCTTTGTCCGTCTCCCCAGTCTCCTCCACCAAAACCCCTCTTCTTTTTCAAGGTGGGGTCTCACTCTAGCCCAGGCTGACCTAGAATTCACCATGTAGTCTCAGGGCGGCCTTGAACTCACAGTGATCCTCCTGCCTCTGCCTCCCGAGTGCTGGGATTAAAAGGTGTGCATCAAGCCGGGGGCGCACCTAATCGCATCGGAGGCAGAGTAGAGGATCGCCGTGATTCAGGCCACCTGAATCTCATAGTGAATTCAGTCATGGCTAGAGTGGACCTACCTCAAAACAAAAAAAAAAAAAAAAAAAAAAAATAAAAAAAAATAAAGTTGCAATACCGCAGCAACCCTTTCTTCAACTCCATTTCCTCCTCTATTTTAATGTTTCCCTTTTTTTGCCCTCCTCCATTATCCATGGTGCCCTATTGATGGGCCCAATATTGTGTAGATAATGACATCTCCGTGAAGTCACCAATATCACAGCCATGTTATATCGGGAAGATGTTGTTTTGTACCGCTCCTACCCATCGTCTAGCTGTTGCGTTCTTTTCACCCCCCCTTTTGTAGTGGTCCCTGAGTCTTGGGTGGTGTGGTAGAGATGTCTTACTTGGTGCTGCACACTTAACTGTCACTTCGATGAGTTCTGAGTCTCCCCAGTAGTCACTGACAACTGCAAAAAGAGGCTCCTCTGACCAAAGAGAGTAGGACTAACCTATGGGCGCAAACACATATTTAGAGAGCAATTTCTTGAATATGACATATCCATTTCATCAAACAACAGTAGCAGCTTGCCTCCTAGGGACTTTGATTGACCTCCCTAGCCATAGGCTCTTTTCAGTGCCAGGCATAAATTCCACCCGATGGAACAAGCCTCAAGTCCAATCAAAGAGCAGTTGGTTACCCTCATAACAGTTTGCACTAGTTGGCGCATCTGGCCTGGCTGGTCAGTTGTGCAGTTTCAGGGTCCACTTCTGGTTATGACTGTTGATGACTTTTCTCTTTCAGTGCCGTACTGCATAGCACTTCCCAGCATTGTGACAGTTAGTCAACAGGGAGGAGGCTTCTTGAAACATAATATGGGTCAGAGTCAATAGATTCCTACAGTGGGCAGGGCCTGAACATGGCTTCCATCAATCCACTGGTTGTGGGAACCTTTGTCACTAACCTGATGTCATAGACAATTTCACAATGCTGGGATAAGCATCCAGCCAGACACAGTTTAGGGGAGGATTTATTTCAAGCTTACAGATCCAGAGGAAGTTCCATTAATGGCAGAAGAAGCTGGCTCCCTTTTCACAGATCCAAAAAGAGAGAGAGAGAGCCAAACAGCCAGCAAATACCAAAAGCAGCCAGCATGCTCAGGCTGCGCTCTACACCTTTGGGGTAGAATCAGATCTGCCCCCAAACACATCTTTGGGCTAGATCCTAGGATCTGCTCGCAGTGACGTGCCCCCCCCCCCCCCCGCCATAGCAGGAGTCTACCTGCTGCGATCTGAAGCTGCAAATTCAATTTTAGTAAAACACCTGAGCCTATGGGGCCGTGCGTTCAAAGTACGCACGAGTGTTAGTGGCATCTGTTAGTGCTCACTGCCCATGCAGCATTCGCTGGTCTTGAAGCATGTGCCATGGATTTTACACAAAAGAGCTACCATTCGTACTTCTTCAAAGAGCTCAGAACAGAGGTGTGTAGGTTTGCCGTATATGACTTCTTGAGCATGCTGCCTTAGCCTTTTAGAACCATCAAAGATAAACTTCAGTACTACTGAAGTCTTTGTCTACTGACTTGTAGATACATAAATGATACGCTGCTAAGTGGAAGAAGTAAGGGACGGAGTATGATGTAAAGTAAAATTGTTTTCCCACCAAACCCATCTCCTTTTGTCAAATACACATGCACATATGTTAGCGTAGGTTTATGCAAGCAAGGAGAAGATATGTCCAAAGACGTACATCAAGCTACTAGCATTGACAGTTGGGAGGGAATGATGAATGGAGGAAGGCTGCGGGGCACACGATTAGCTTTCTTTGCAACAGGAAAATTGCTCTTAATTATGATGACCAGTAATAGAGTTACCATTACTACTAACAAAATAAGCATTGCTGTAGTTTTTGAAGGCACCACACCTGTTACAGAGCTTTGAGGCTAGTCTGGGCCTGCCTCTAGAAAAATAAGTAAATAAAAAAGAAAAATGACCAAAAAAAAAAAAAAAAAAGGGTATCACATACAATTTTAGAAACTTAGTCAACAAATGGAAACCATTTGTTTCTATCTGAAATTCTGTCTTGTTTTTTGATTAGCACATCATGCAACAAATTCAGAGACTTCAGGCCGACTGGGTTTTGGAAGTAGACACCTTCTTGAGTAAGACGCCTTATGGGCACCGGTCCTTTTCAAATATCATCAGCACCCTCAACCCCGATGCGAAGAGACACCTGGTCCTTGCTTGCCACTACGACTCTAAGTATTTTCCCCACTGGGACAGCAGAGTGTTTGTGGGAGCCACGGATTCAGCTGTGCCGTGCGCAATGATGTTGGAACTTGCCCGTGCCTTAGACAAGAGGCTCCTTTCCTTAAAGGTATCTGCTTTCCTTTTGTTAACTCCTAGGACAAAATACATTAGCAGCACCTCAGAGTGAATTCTCGAATCCCTGAAAGCCATCTGGAAATTGAGACTTTGAGGTGCTCTTTTTGGTAATTTGTTACAAAGTAAGAGGTTGAAGGGATATCAATCAGAAGATTACATGATTTGAAATGTATACCATGGGCAACACATCAAAGCTATATGACAGTGTGTTTATTTATTATTATTTTTTTAAGTTTTTTTTTTTCAAGGTAGGGTCTCCCTCTACTCCAGGCTGACCTGGAACTCACTATGTAGTCTCAGGGTGGCCTCGAACTCACGGCGATCCACCTACCTCTGCCTCTCAAGTGCTGGGATTAAAGGCGTGCGCCACCACGCCCGGCGACAGTGTGTTTATTAATTGACGCACCTGCTTTCTCAGCCCCAAATCCACAATAAATTAAATGCAACATTTCTTTGCGAAGAGTGAAGAAAGAGGAGGGCTGGTGCGGGCTTCAGTATGTGAACGTGTTTGATAATGCACCATGTTTGTTTCTTCTTGTTTATACAGCCGTGAATCATCACAGCTTCTGATGTGAGAGGTGGCGGCTGGTGCGCTGGGGGGAAGGAGCCGTAGGAAAGCGGCTTCCAGGCAGAGAGAGGGCAATTCGGGCATATCAAGATGAAACGCGCGGAGCAGAAATGCACGACTGTTATTATCTGTGAATCTGGGCTCAGTTTTATGTAGAATAGCAGAGCTTTTGTTATGCTCTCAGTTCAAAATACTTCTGGGCCTCTCAGATGTTACTTCGCTCTCTGTTCTTCAAGGTATATTGGGGGAAAAGTGCTAAACTAGGTGAAGTCATTTTGTTCTGATACCACTCAGAAGCAAGTAAACACACCAAAGCAAAAACAAAAACTTTGGTCACAAGCTACAAATGCTTACCACCCCCCCCCCGCCCCCCCCCTGCGTTTTATGAAGGGTCCAGCCTTTTAAACAGCGGGGGTAAAGAAGTGAAAGGTTTATCTTGTAATGGAAGTAATAGAGATATTTGGCTCTATTTTTTTTTTTTTTGCTGGATATGCTGAACTTGAAGAAAGCAAGAATTGTTTATACACCCTCCGTATCTTTTCCACTATTTTTGAGTTTAGTTTTGTGTTCCGAGCCGTCTATAATGCCTTTGTCTCATGCCCTGGCCTGATTTGAACTTGCACCCTTCCCCAGCAATTGGATGAGAGAGTTCAGGTGCTGTCATGTGACCTTAATTTTTCACATTTCATATTCATTAATTTCACATTTAAATGACATGGATGAAATGTCATTTAAAGGCATAGTTTTATGTGGCAGGTGTATTTTCTCTTGGTGAGCTACTTTCTTTTTTTATTTTTATTTATTTGAGAGCGACAGAGAGAAAGAGGCAGTGAGAGAGAGAGAGAGAGAGAGAGAGAGAGAGAGAGAGAGTGCGCCAGGGCCTCCAGCCACTGCAAATGAACTCCAGTTGTATGCGCCCCCTTGTGCATCTGGCTAACGTGGGTCCTGGGGAATCGAGCCTCAAACCAGGGTCCTTAGGCTTCACAGGCAAGCGCTTAATCACTAAGCCATCTCCCCAGCCCTTGGTGAGGCTACTTTCTTCCCACGTAGTGCACGCCTGCTTTTGGTGAAATAAAAAATAGAAAAAGCTGAAGTGGACATCCTGCTACATGCTTGTGACCACAGCACTTGGGAGGCAGAGGCAGGAGGATTGCAATGAGTTGATGCCACCTTGGGCTGCATAGTGAGTTTCAGGCCAGCCAGGGCTATATAGCGAGACCCTGTCTTACAAATGAAAAAGGGAAGATGGCTCAGAAATTAAGAGTGCTTCCCACACAAGAATGAGGGGCTGAGGGGGTCCTGAGACTGCCTGAGTTCTAATCCTCAACTACCCACAGGAACAACAGGGTATGGCCATGCACATCTATAACTCTTGTCCTGTGGGGAGCAGAAACTGGGAAATTGCTGGGGCTCATGAAGAAATATCAAACTCTGGAATCAGTAAGAGACTCCATCTCAAGGAACCAGGCAGATGCTTGATGGAGAGAGGCTGCTGGATGAGCGACAGAGGGGAACACTTGATGTTCTCTTCTGGTTTCAGCAGATTCATACAATGGGCACTGCATCAGCATATACACCATGTCCATAAACCACACAGACAGGCAGATGCACCACCACCCATACTGCACACACGTAAAAAAAAGAGACAAAAGATGAAATAGAAAAGGCTGAGTGAATAATTGTCTAGTGATCCCCATTAGAGAAATTTGAATCAATACATGCATTCTCTTAATTATATTTTCTCCTAGACATCAGTGGCGATGTGGGAAAATTTTAAAAGGGGATAATTTTGAATATAAACTTGAAGTGTGAGAGATTTATTGTTCTAGCTGTATTTTTAACTGAATTGGTAGTAAGACAGGGTCTTTAGCCCTCATGAACTGGACACGTAGTGGTAGGAAGTAGCTGAGAGAGAGATGAATAGTAGACCTTATTATTGTTCTAATTCCTTCTTAAGCCTGATGACCATCCAGGAGTCTCATGTAGGACCCCCACAGGTCCCTCTCTGCGACCTTTTCTGTGATATCCACATTCTCTGGAGACAGACTTTCCAGTTACCTATCAAATAGGTAGAGCCTGAATACTGGTTTTCTGGTGCTCTAAATGGAGGAAATCCTGAAGCTATGTCACTGTTCAGCATGCAGATGGTCACCCAATCTCCTTGATTTCCCAGAGTACCTCATTACTAGCCCTTCTTTATATCTTGTCTTTCCAAGTCCAAAACAGGCTTGATTTGACTTTTCTAAAGCCAGCGGGGCACCCACCTACCTGCCTAGTATGGCCTAGGAATCTATGTACCTAAGTGTTCCAGTTTCAAACTTATAAACACTCTTTGTGCTAGCTCCCTATCTCACTTCTACTTTCCTAAACCTGTCCCATCTCCAATCCCTGAGCTTTTCCAGGGTCTTATCAAGAGACCAGCCAGCATCTTCTATCTGCACCTTTCATCAGGGAACAAGGCTTCTCTCCACTCTGAGAAGACACTCAGTGCTTCTGTATACCTCTGACTTCATCTTGGTTCCCATTAACACACATGCCCTAGTTTGTTCAAAGACAGAGTTTCCCTGGCAGCTTTGGAGTGATATAACTAAAAAGGAGGAAAAGAAGTCTTTATCATCTGAACACTAAGTTATTTTGGATGCATTTTTTTTCAACTGTATTAGGATTGCTCTCTAATGAAACCATAAGAAAATATTTGAGAGCAACAGACAGAGAGAAAGAGGGAGAGAGAGAGAGAGAGAGAGAGAGAGAGAGAGAGAGAGAGAGAGAGAATAGGTGCGCCAGGGTCTTCAGCCACTGCAAATGCAAATGAACTCCAGACACGTGTGCCCCCTTATGCCTCTGGCTAATGTGGGTCCTGGGGAATTGAGCCTCGAACCGGGGTCCTTAGGCTTCACAGGCAAGTGCTTAACTGCTAAGCTATCTCTCCAGCCCTGATTTTCATTCTTATGTACTTGTGGACTGTTTTATTTTAGAAGTGTTGCTTAGATATGCTCCAGAAGAGTTAAGGGAAAAAAAGTCAAGGGAGAGGAGGTTACGGAGGGTCTAGTTCTTGGGATTCCATGTGAGAGGGGCGCAGGGAATCTCCAGGGCGACAGTGAAGAGAGACCCAAGATAATAGGTGGGCCATGGGCCACATGAGCAGCTGGCTGTAGCAAGCAAGGGAGGGGGACTCTGGGAGGGGAGTGCGCGTCCATTCAAAACAAAACCAGCCCAGCAGATGAGGAACCAAAGAATCTGGGAAGTTCAAGCCCACAGTCAGGGGGGTATATTTAGCTCAAAGAAAAGGAAGCAAATAAAAAAGAGAAACACACTGGCTGGAGGTATGGCTTAGCGGTTAAGGCATTTGCCTGCAAAGTCAAAGAACCCAGGTTCGATTCCCCAGGACCCATGTTAGCCAGATGCACAAGGGGGGGGGGTGCACACGTCTGGAGTTCATTTGCAGTGCCAGGAGGCCCTTGTGTGCCCATTTTTTCTCTCTCTCTCTTTCTCTGTCAGATAAATAAATATATATAAATAAAGAGAAACACGCTGTGAGGAAAGGTGGGAAATGGCTTTGCACAGGCAAGATGAGCTAGATTGGTGTGTGCATGTGTGTGTATGTAGACAGAAAGGAGGTAAAGAAGAGAATCCCAGTAGTTTCTGGTCTGACTAACTGCAAGGGTGGGGTTGTCATTAATTTATTTGCAAAAGACTGTTGGTAATACAAATTTCAAGTGGAATATTGGGAGCTGAGTTTTGATACTTAATGTTTGAGATCTCCATTAAACATCTGTGTGGAGATGTTCATTTGACAATTAAATATGTAGGTCTAGAGAGCAGGTGTGATAGATAAAGATATATAGATATATATTATGTATAGCGGTATACATATATCTCAGAATAGATGGCAGAGGAATAGATATCAGAGACTATAAGAAAAGGGAACCAAGGAGCAAGCCCTGGGGATATGTGGCATTAGAGGGAAGAGAGACAAAGGGAGCTATCAGTGAGGGATGAAGAACATGGTCTCTTTGGAGCCAGAAGGATGAAGCGTACCTGGGAAAGAGAAATCAGTGATGCCAGATGCTGCCAGTAAGTCAAGAAAGATGAGCACTGAGAGTTGACCTTTGGACTTAGCAGTGTAGAGATCACAGGTGTGCCTGTCAAGAGCGATTTCAGGAAATGGAGGAGATAAAGCCTGACTGGGAAAGGTTTAAGAATGGGATTTGATGACAGTGCAAATAAAAAACTCTTTCAATGAGTTTTACTATAAATAGGATAAAGAATGAATCAAGAGGGGCTGGAGGGATGGCGTAGCGGTTAAGGCATTTGCCTGCAAAGTCAAAGGACCCAGGTTCGATTCCCCAGGACCCATGTAAGCCAGATGCACAAGGACCACATACATCTGGAGTTCATTTGCAGTGGCTGGAGGCCCTGGTGTGCCCATCCTCTCTCTCTCTCTCTCTCACACACACAATCTCTCTCTCTTTCTCTGTCAAATAAATGAATTAATTAAAACAAAATAAAATAAAGAATGGATCAAGAGTTGGTGGAGGGGCTGGAGAGATGGTTTAGTGGTTAAGGCACTTTCCTGTGAAGCCTAAGGACCCAGGTTCGATTCCCCAGGACCCACATAAGCCAGATGCACAAAGTGGCACATGCATCTGGAGTTCGTTTGCAGTAGCTAGAAGCCCTGGCATTTTTTTTTATTTTAAAGAAAGTAAAAAGAATATGTCGAGTTAGTGAAGATAACATGTTTGTAAGCTGAAGGGAATTACTGAAAGAGATACAAACATTGATAATGTAGGAGAAAGGGCATTTGCTGGAGCAATGTCCTTGAACAGATGAGAGGAGATGAGATTTTTGTATATGAGTAGAGAGACTGTCATTTCATGAGCCTGGCAAGAAGAAATGAAGGTTATCATTTGAGAGTGATGATGGGTGATGTGGTACTGCAGATTAGGGAACGGCGGAGTGTGAAATAACCAAGGAATGGGAGAGTGAATGGACCACCCCTCCTCCCCCACCCCCCATCCCCCAGTACAGTGTGGCTGTCAGTTAACAAGACAGGCTGGTTGAAATGTACGTCATGGATTTTAAGCTAGTGAAATTCAGCCCCAGAAGTGCAAGTACAATGTAGGCAGAGAATGGTACTCATGTTGTGCTTTTGCCACAAAAGTGTGACCAGGGGGCGGAAGCTGAGAAGTTGAGGGTTGTGTACAAGGGACAGACTCGAATGATTGCCTGGAATTTAAACTGAACACGGAGTGAAATGAGGCCGTTCTGGGAGTGAAGGCTGTGAAAAGGTGAGATTCAGTGGATTATGAGATTCCAGCGAGATTGAACGAGTGTGGGGCTTTGAGTACCAGATAGACTGTGGTCTGAAAGGGAGAGTCATCACTAGACTGTGAAAAGGAAAAAAAAAAAAAAATTCATCAGACTCTGACTCACTTTCCGGTTCTGCTCTGATATCGTCTCTTCCATAGGTCTTCCTCGATGCCGTAAAGATTCCACCTCTCGCTCCTTCCCGTTTCCAAAGCACCCGTGCTACACTGTAGGCCGGTGGCTTCTGTATTTCCCTCTCCTCGCCCTAGTGACACGCACAGCTCTTTCAGAGGAAGACTGCAGTTATTCCTCGTGGTGCCCCTGCAGCATTCCTTCCTAAGGAAGACTTGAGCCTAGGTCAGTGACAAATTGCAGATTCCAGGGAGCTGAGCGGAAAGAATCAGGTTGGGATCCCAGGAAGCACTTGCCAGTGTGGCGTCTCAGGGAGCCTGCGGCCTTCGGGTCACTGAGTCGGGAGTGGCCTTGGACCCACGCTGCGGTAGGGAGAGAAAAGACGTGGGATCAGGGGGAGACAGAAGTCAAGCTGCGTGGAGGCGGTGGCTCTGGGGAGACCCCGGTGCCCGTGCCCCTAGTCGTGGATGTAGGGGGATCAGTGGAGGTAACCCTTGAAGTGTCTGGCGGCTCTCCCAGCAGCTGGGGCAACACCTCCTCTTGAACTGGGTGACATGTCACAGTGTTCATCAGAGCAGATGCATAGTTTGAAACATCTCTAGGAAGTAAGAACAAATACAAGACACCCATTTCCAGAAGGCCTGGGAGGCGAGGTGTGGATCGGCCAAGGTTGAGGGAGGGGTGATGATTTCTGGAGAGAAAGCGGTGTGAACGAGCTTTTGGCATAACTTCACTTGCTCTACATTATTCTTTATGACACGCTTATCTTTTCGCCCAGCTACTAGGAAAGAGTGCTGTTTTTCAAAGTGATCAGAACGTTTTTGCTCTCTCTCTCTCTCTCTCGTTGTTCTGTTTTACCAGGATGTCTCAGGCTCCAAGCCAGATCTCTCACTCCAGCTAATCTTCTTTGACGGGGAAGAGGCTTTCCTTCACTGGTCTCCTCAGGATTCTCTGTACGGCTCTCGGCACTTGGCGCGGAAGATGGCATCCACCCCACACCCGCCAGGAGCGAGAGGCACCAATCAGCTTCATGGCATGGTTAGTGTGAGTAATTCTTAACGTCCTTGTAGCTCAGGCTCTGCCTACAAAGAAAAAAAAAAGTCCTTGGAGCAGTGTTTATAATGGGACATTCCTTGGCAAGCACTGGAGTTTTTGAGGAATCCCAGAACTTAAAAAGAATGATTCGGGGCTAGAAGCTGTGTTTGGCTGAGCTTAATTAAAATGATGTGAAAAAGCAGATTCAGGAACCATTAGTTTCAATGGGAGCACGTTGGGCCAAACACTGTGTGGAAGTGCAGAGGAGGCTGGGGTTCTGGGGAATGGAGCAAGAAGGCATGGGAGCGAGGAATTTCCTCAGTGTCTTTACAGCATTGTACTGACTCCAGTGTGGACATTTACTCTGGTGTGTTTCTTTGAGATGACACTTTTGACATGTGGGTGGGGACATTCTGATGCTGCCTTAGAATCCTGCCACTGTTACTAAGTCATGGGGGCAGCACCCAAACTAGTTTTTATCATTGTTCTTGTCTCTTACCAGTGAATCCTCTCCTGACTGTGACCCTCTCCCCATTCTTAATCTCTGCTCTGTCCCCACCTCATCCTACCCATTAGATTTTATTCCTCCCACCGTTCTTTATTCACGCCTAACCCTCACCCCATCTGTAAACTGATAATCTGTTCCCAACCTTCCACTCCACCTCTGCTCATCCCTGACCTTTACCCTGTTATTAACATTTAATGTCTTCTATGACTTCACCTAACGTTTATTGTGAGCACTGTCTTCCCATGTTCATGAGCAGCGCTTGGCATGTGTCATAGAAACAATGCATTCACTTGTGCCTAAATAACTCAGGAAGAGTCACAAAAGAAGGAAAGACCTAGTTGATCAGTAGCAGGAACAAAGTTATACGTCAGTCTTGATATATCAATCCACAGTGACCATTTTTCCAGACGTAATTTCCAAGCGGCTTATCCAACCTCGTGAATACGTTTCTGTTTTCCCAGTGACTATGTATGATTTTCACTCATGCGTGGTATGTATGTCTTTGCAGTCAGAGAATCTGAAAACACATTACTCGGTGTCAGAATCCGTGCTGGACATGCACTCACATGCTGGTTATTCTACTTATGTAAATCAGGAGATCTTTAATCTAGAGAGTAATCTTCAGTGAGGCTTCAAGACAACTGAGGTTTTATGGCCCATAAGCTAAGGGACACTGGCTTAATTATAGAAACTTATAACCAGAGGAGATTGCTATGAATAACTGGCTTGAGCTCCTTGCTTGATACACAAAGAAATGGAGATCCAGAGACACAAAGTCATGTAGGTACTTAAATTTTTTGTTTGTTTTTTATTTGCAAGGAGGGGGAAAATATATGGGCAAGCCAGGGCCACAAGCAACTGAAAACAAGCTCCAGATGCATGCACCACTCTGTGCATCTTCTTTACATGGGCACTGGGAGAATTGAACCCGGGTTGTTAGGCTTTGCAAGCCAGCACATTAACCACTGAACTCTCTCTCCAGTCACATGTGGTAACTTCTCAAGGAATTATTCTGATGTGCTTATTAAAACAATTTATTTTATTTTATTTATTTGAGAGAGAGAGAGAGAGAGAGAGAGAGAGAGAGAGAGAATGGGCATGCTAAGACCTTCAGTTACTGCAAATGAACTCCAGATGCATGCACTACCTTGTACATCTGTCTTATGTAGGTCCTGGGGAATAGAACCTGAGTCCTTTGGCTTTGAAGGCAAGTGCCTTAGCCACTAAGCCCTGATGTGCTTCTTGATCAATGGTTGCTATCCACACGCTTCCCTATAGGCTATTATGTCATTTACTGATAATGGATAAAATGACTAGTTAGAAAGGGGATATAAGTTCAGACAGGCTAGGACACCATCTGAAAATAAAGTGTAGTCCTTTTAATCTATGATATAGGTATGTAAATTTCCCTTTCTTACTTTTCCTTAGCACCAGCCTTTTGGTGTGCAATCCTTTGCCATTTGTCTACATTGCATAGCAAGATTTAAAAGTTCACTAAAATAATTAGCACACAATGTTATTAAGCCTTGTATTTATCTATTCAGCTTCCCATATTATTTTTAATTACTACCAGGCATTTGGTTTTGACTGTTTTTCCTCTGCTGATGAATATGAAACATGTTTTGTTAGACACGATTAAACAATTATTTTTCTCTCTTAGGATTTATTGGTCTTATTAGATTTAATTGGAGCTCCAAACCCAACCTTTCCCAATTTTTTTCCAAACACCGCCAGATGGTTTAATAGACTTCAAGCAATTGGTAAGCACCACTATTATTAAAGGGTAAAATGTGGTTTCTACCTACTGACAAGTACCATACTTTAAAATTCAAAACTTGTGATTTAAGTATGTTATATAAATATGTGATATACTACACTGGTATTTTCTTGTTTCATTAACTGTTTTATTGTTTATAGTCATCTTTTTTTTTTTTAAGCAGGCTCAGTTAAATTTTCCTGTACAAAACACTCTTGAAATGACAACATCAAAAGATGTTTGCATGATACCAAGAGATACTCCTTAATTTTTCTTTCTGTTCCGTCTCTTTCTTTGTCAAGCTCTGCAGATAAGTAAGAGATCAGGATGTAGGAGGAAGAGATCTGTCCAGCGCCCTTTAAAAGAAAGTTTGGAGTAAAATGAAAATGGGTACACTAGGCCAGACCAGGATGGGCTGGGCCAAGATACACAGGTATCTATGGCTTGGAAGAGATTCAGGGCTTAGGAAAGGAAAAGGAGAATGAGTTCTTCACTTTATACCTCCATCTCCCCAAGACAAAACTGACCAAACAACAGACCTTTCAGGCATCAGGGAGATATGGAAGATGAAAATAAGATAGACCTTTGAAAAACAGATTTCAGGCTACGAGACTAAAATTCCTTAGAGCAAGATACCATCAGGCTTCTGCCATCTTAGCTCATGCCTTTGCTAAAAGATAATTCACCAAAGCAGATCTAGAACTGCCTAGGAGAAACTTCTGCCTGAACGTCAGATACTCATCTTTGGCTAAGTTCAAATCCTGTTTTGGAAAGCTTGTGATCATGGAATCACAAATATAACTTCCTTGTGCTTATTCCCTGTAGCATGCTTGCTTCTCTTACGTTGAGTTTACCTTTTTTTTCTGCAAAAAAGTAACTGGTATCTTATTGCAAATATATGCATATATATATGTATATATATATATACATATATATATATATATATATACATATACATACACACAATTATTGCTTGTGTTGTCTTTCCTCATGGTAGTGAAGATTTGAACATCATCTTTAATTGCACAAGAGAAAAATGTATCATGTGGTAAAGAAAGTATAGATGTAGATAAAGAAATAAAAGTACTGTTTTTGGTGGTGGTGGCCTTTCTCAACGTTCCTAAAATTTCATTATACATGCTTGCTTGCCAGCTCAGAGCCTGGCATTGTGGCTCATGCCTTCAGTCCTGTTACTTGGGAGGATCGTTGTGAGTTTGCAGCTAGCCTGGGGCTATGGCGTGAGTCACAGGTCAGCCTGGGCTAGAGTGAGACCCTACCTCAAAAGAAAACGAGAGAGACAGAGAGAGAGGGAGAGAGAGAGAGAGAGAGAGAGAGGGAGGGAAAGAGAGAGAGAGAGGAAGGAACAACTCTACCAGGGAGCTTCATTTAGCTGTTTAATAATCTTATGATGTCTTGTCATCGTGTAACGAACATTTTTGCACGCACTGTAACAAACATAAGGTGTGCGCAGTTGTTATCCGTTACGAGATGACAAGGGTACCGACGCAGGTAGTGGAGGCTGGTGAGTCTCCAGCCTTAGTGTGCATCCGAAGCCCTTGGAGGGCTTGTTAAAATGAACACTGCTGGGCCCCACCCCAGAGCTGCTGACTCAGGAGGTCTGAGGCGGGAGCAGAAAAGTTCATTTCTAAGTCAGTCCCAGGCGGTGGCTGAGGCTGCCCATCAGGAGCCGCACTTTAAGAATCACTGACAAAGGTCGCTGTAGATATCCTCCACTCCCAGCCACTTGATAGTCTTCCCACTTCTCTGAATATTCTGTTTCTAAGCCCCACATCCCTGCTTCAATCACCATCCGGACCCACGAACACCTGAGTTTCCCTAAACTCTTTGCCATTCTCAATGTCTCCATTTTTCTTTTGGGTTCCTGGCTCTAAGGAAGTTGTCACCTACAAGGTCACAGGTGGCTTTTCTCTTCTCTCTTGTACTCCAAAATGCGCATGCCCAGGTTCAGCCAGTAGTTTACTGCTGTGGGTGGGGCGTGCTCACTTTAAAGGAACAGTGCATCCGGGCTTGGTGGTGCACGCCTTTAATCCCAGCACTAGGGAGGTAGAGGTGGGAGGGTTGCCATGAGTTCGAGGCCACCCTGAGAAGACATAGTGAATTCCAGGTCAGCCTGGGCTAGAATGAGACCCTACATCGAAAAACCAAATAATAAAAATAAAAATAAAAAGTAAATAAATAAGTAAAAGAACGGTGCATGTGATAAGATCTCAGGCTCCTTAAATAACGACACATTCTGAAACTTGACCAGATAAAATTCACTGCTCATCTACTCTCTAATTGTCATCTACAGAATATGAACTCCATGAATTAGGTTTGCTCAAGGATCACTCTTTGGAGAGGAAGTTTTTCCAGAATTTTGGGTATGGAAATATTATTCAGGATGACCATATTCCGTTTTTGATGAAAGGTAACTTGTGTGTGTATCTATATCCGTGCCTGTGCATTCTTGCCCATTGTATGTATTGTATCTTGTGTATATTTTGAAATTTCAAGATAATGTACCATTCATTCACTCCTTTAACACATTTTGGTGGTGTGTGTGTTGCACGCACGCATCTGTGTAGATGTGCATGCCCCACACAAGTGTGTGGAGGCTAGTGGAGGAAGTCGGGTTTCTTCTTTGTTGCTCTTCTACCTTATTTACCTGAGACAAAGCTTCTCACTGAATCTGTCACAGTTCTGTCCCCACCTGCTCAGTCTGGGGATACGGGCTGATGGGCAAGAGTGGTCATGCCTGGCTTTTTACGTAGGTGCCAACGCCCTCATGTCTGCGGACTTTATACGGTGAGCCACCTTCCAAGCCCCACTTAACGCTACAGTACATTTTTTATTGACAATTTTGATAAATCTACACAAACCCATTTTTTGTCCTTCTTCCCCCATGTTCCTTCCATGTAACTCCTTCTCCTTTTCCAAGTAGTTCTTCCTCTGGTTTGATGTCCTTTTATTTTTTGGCCTTCCTCCATCATCCGTGATGACCTGTTGATGGATTGCATGTCGAGCAGACATCAACAGCTGCTGTGAAGTCATGAGTGCAGTGACCACTTTGTGTCTAGAAGACAGCGCTCCAAGGCACTCCTCCCCATCCTCTGGCTCTGACATTCTCTCCTCCACCTCTTCCACAGTATGGCCTGAGCCTCGATGGGTTTGATCAACATGTCTTAATTGGTGTTGCATGCTTCACTGACCTATCTTCTCAGCACTTTGATGAGTCTCTTCCGTAGTTACTACTATTTACATAAGGAAGCTTCTGTGAAAGCCTGCTTATCTACTCCTAAAACGTGACCAAGATTAATGCTTTCAGTCATGGCTCTTTCTTTATTACATTTTTTTTTTTTTTTACAATCCCAATGATGCTGCTTGCTTTATGTTTCATACACAAAAAAGTACCAAAAGCCAATTAGATTTCAGTATTCAAACTTAAACCTCCTTGCTTCAGAGAGTTTTAGATATGATCCAGAGAACTGCTGGGGCTTACTGACTGACAACAGCAGCTCTGCATGGAGGGAAAGACTCCATCTCAAGGAAGTACGTGGGTCAGTGATAGAGGAGGGCACCTGAGATTCTCCTCTGGCCTCTTCATGTGCACAGGGCATGTGCATCTGGACACACATATGCATATGTTACACACACATCACATCACATACCACACCATACATACTCTACACACACACACACACACACACACACACATGCACACAAGCAAACAAAATTGGCATATTTTGGGCCGGAGAGATGGCTTAGTGGTTAAGGTGCTTACCTACAAAGTCTAAGGATTCATGTTTGACTCTCCAGGTCCCACGTAAGCCAGATGCACAGTGAAGCAAGCACGCATGGTTGCACATGTGCTCATATCTGGAGTTTGATTACAGTGGCTGGAGGCCCTGGTGCACCAATCCTTTTTCTCACTCTCTCTCGATCTTGTTTTCTCTCACTCTTGCTCTCTCACATAAAAAGGCCATCTGTTGGGCTTGCTTCAAAAAAACAACTGGTATATTTTGACTCACAAAGACCATGCTTTCTTATAGGTTGAATAAACTAAATTTACATAGTAATGTTTTGAATCTATTTGAATCAGAACCTGTCTTTTAAAGAGAAACATAGAGTACTTGGGAGGCAGAGGTAGGAAGATCCCTGAGACTGAGACCACAGAGTGAATTTCAGCTCAGCCTGGGCTAGAGTGAGACCCTACCTTGAAAAACCAAAAAAAAATAAAAAAATACAAGAGAAGTATACATATTTTGCTATAAATAAGCTTTGAGCAATAGGTATCTTCTGATTATATAAGTACAGAAAGAAGTCAGATATTTGAATCAAATTAAATGAAAAGGGAAGTTGTTAATAAAAATGAGAAAGGAGAAATGTAGACACGCCCTCACCTCATCTATATTGATGCAGGTACGAATCAGATGCAACAGGTGGCACTCACGTTCCCTTGCCAGGCCTCTCTTTTTGAGTTACCAGATGAAACGATGGAGCCCACCGTTGTTCACTGATATGGGGGAGTGATTGGCCTGAACGTGAATGCTCCTTTCCAAGTCTTTGCCCTTTTCAGTAAATGGTCTGTGTTCATCCAGTTGTTCCAAACTCAGGTCCTCACACTTGTGCAGTAAACACTTTACCTACTGGGCCATCTGCCCAATCCCTGTTTTGTTATACATGTCATGAAACTTCAACTTCCAAAATCAGAACTTGTAGGTAATATAATCACTTATTGATTAATTCATATTTATTTATTTTTAATATTAAAAATTTATTTGAGAGAGAGAGAGAGAGAGAGAGAGAGAGAACTACTGGCATGCCAGGGCTTCAGCCACTGCAATTGAATGTCAGACGCTAGTGCCACTTAGTGGTCATGTGTGCAAGCATCTGGCTAATGTGGGATCTGGAGAGTAGCACTTCACAGGCAAGCACCTTAACCACTAAGCCATCTCTCCAGTCCTGGTTAACTAATATTTAATGAGACAGTGCTTTTGGACTACAGGGATATGACGTAAAGGAGTGCCTTAATATGGTATAGAGCTCCCTCTGCTTGCAGAATGTCACTTTCTAGCTTACTCACTGGAAACAAGCACTAAATTACAAGTTGGCTCTCTCTTACTAGGTGTTCCCGTTCTACACCTGATAACATCTCCTTTTCCTGAAGTCTGGCACACCATGGATGACAATGAAGAAAATTTGGATGAGTCGACCATTGACAATCTAAACAAAATTATTCAAGTCTTTGTGGTGGAATATCTTCATTTGTGATATTCTAACTTAGTTCATGGTGATTGTTTCTACATCAAATTCAGAAGAGACCAAGCATGCCTTCAGGATGGTATGGCTGTAGATGTTTACATCAAATTAAAAAGTCAAGATATTATTTAAATCATCTGATTTCAGATAAATGTTGTGTGTAAACTTGTATGCCATAGATTCATTCTGCTGGTGCCTTTGAAGACATGACCAGTGACTCATAGAATTATGTCATGTCTTAAATTGCTCATTAGTTTTCACCTAGAGATAAGAAACGTATAAAGAAAACTAAAAAAAAAAATATCTCTTTGAAACTCCCTTTAGATAAAAACCTTGAAATGGATTCAGATATACTTATCAATATCATAGACTTTTAAACAATATGTAACTATGACAATGGTGTATAATGTGTGGCCATAGTTTTATGATTTTTCATGTTTGGGACAATGTCATATAATATAGTAAGAGATGTGCATTGAAAGCCCTTGCATTTCTTTGAGGAGTCTTTGTTGGTTATATTTGTGGAAATCAAACTCTGAATTAAATGTCATGTTATGAATTTCTTTTGCATATGTTGATGGGTTTTATTATATATATATAATTATATATATATATAATTTTACAATTTTAACATGTCCTCATTAAAAACAGTCAGTAACAAAACCTTTGGGAAAAGGATTTAAAAAGTGTAATCCCATTATATTAACAGAATTCCTACTGTCTCTGTAGTTTGTCTCATCTTCTTTTCAATTTATTTATTTATTTATTTATTTATTTGAGAGAGACAGAGACAGAGACAGAGAATGGGTGCTTCAGGGCCTCTAGCCTCCTCAAAGGAACTCCAGATGCATGTGCCACATAGTGCATCTGGCTTTATGTGGATACTGTGGAATCCATTCAGAGTCCTTTGGCTTTGCAGGCAAGTGCCTTAACCACTGAACCATCTCTCCAGCCCAATTTCTGTCTCTTTTTTTTTTTTCTTGTAGATACTTTGTATGTATGTTTAATCAAACTATATTTCTCCTTTTTGGGACTTTTTTTCCCTGTTAAACAATATAATTACAAGGCATCTACTTGCTGTTTTGGTCTTTGGTTGGGACAAAGTAATAAAAAGACCACTGAATATGGCTTCTAGATTCAGAGTGAAGGTAGCATAATAGTAACACGCAGCTATGATAATTTTTCTGGGAGTATATTATATGGTATCCAGTTTGGTCAATTATATGTGAAGGATTGTTGCCCCTTTGTGAGTTAATATTAAGAGTTAACACTTAATGAGTACTAACTCTGCCAGTCAATGCTAGAATACGTTTTTGTTTTTTTTTTTATTTTTTGGTTTTTCGAGGTAGGGTCTCACTCTAGCTCAGGCTGACCTGGAATGGAATTCACTATGGAGTCTTAGGGTGGCCTCGAACTCACGGCGATCCTCCTACCTCTGCCTCCCGAGTGCTGGGATTAAAGAAAGGCATGTGCCACCATGCCTGGCTAGAAGTACTTTAAAATTTTTTTCTTTGTTTATTTATTTATTAAAAATTTTATTTATTTATTTATTTATTTGAAAGGGACGGACACAGAAAGAGAAAGAGGCAGACAGAGAGAGAGAGAATGGGCGCGCCAGGGCCTCCAGCCACTGCAAATAAACTCCAGACGCGTGCGCCCCCTTGTGCATCTGGCTTACGTGGGTCCTGGGGAATCGAGCCTTGAACCGGGGTCCTTAGGCTTCACAGGCAAGCGCTTAACCGCTAAGCCATCTCCCTTTGTTTATTTTTATTTATTTATTTATTTAGTGACAGAGAGAGAGAGAGAGAGAGAGAGAGAGAGAATGGGCGCGCCAGGGCCTCCAGCCACTGCAAATGAACTCCAGACGCGTGCGGCCCCTTGTGCATCTGGCTAACATGGGTCCTGGGGAGTCGAGCCTTGAACTGGGGTCCTTACGCTTCACAGGCAAGTGTTTAACCACTAAGCCATCTCTCCAGACAACAAATAATCTTTTTATTTGTGTTTTTTTTTTTTAAAGAAAGAATACAGCTAGTACATGACAATAGTGGGGTTTGAACTCAGACTTTAGAGTTTGGCTCTAAACCTCACATTTGCTCTGGATTACTATAGACTATTGCCTCGGTGTATGAAAATGAATTTGTAGAGTATTGTTAATGTCAGGTACAAAACAATCATTGTATCTTGAAAATGTTTCCTCAATCGGTGTAGCATTCTTATATCCTCGTTGCTGTGATTCACCTCACAAGTTCGTGTGTGTGTGTGTGTACAAATGCATGTGCCCAATGCATGTGCATGTGGAGGCCAGAGGAGAATTACCATTGCTCTTCCCGTGTCACTCATCTGCGTGAGATGGAGTCTAGCCCGAAAGCCAGCGCTGCTGTCCGTCAGTAAGCCTTCAGTGACTGTCTCATCTCTGCCCCTCCCCCCATGGACTGGGGCCACAGCCATGTGTGGCCACAACCAACTCTTTGTGTGGGTCCTGGGGAGACAAAGTTGGCAGTCTCTACTCCTAGAGGCTGTCAATGTGAAGCTACGAGAGCTCTTAATCACGGGGCCATCTCCCCAGCCCAGCGAAGGCTGTTTTTGCATGAGTCTAACAGAAATAACACATGTGGTTCCACAGCTAAAGAATCTAAGCCACAAAGCAGGATTAAAGGAAGCTGAGTTTTTGAGATTAATTTTTTACATGACAGAAAATATTTGAGAGAGAGAGAGAGAGAGAGAGAGAGAGAGAGAGAGAGAGAGAGAGGAGTTAAGGGAAGATGCATATTTTTAGCCCTATGAAAGAAATATTTTAGCTGACGACAGCATGGTTTAACAGACAATAAACAGCATGAAACTAAGTTTTAATAAGGAACCAAAACTTTAGTTGACAGAACTGCATATATACTTGTAAACCACAGTGATAAGCTGCTTTTGAGGCAGAGTGAAATTAATAGATGTATTATATAATCCGTTGAGTCGGCATGCATAGAATTATTTTTAGAGGAAATTGGAGGATATGTTGAAGTGGGTTTTAGGGGAAGGTAAAAACATAAGCAGCTTAATCCAATGAAGGCATCTTTGCTTTGCAATGACACATAATTCTCTTCACTCAGAGTTTGCACTAATAGGAGGAAAGCAATCATGATGTCATAAGGGGCGGCATTTTAGGGTATTAATTTTGATAGTAATATCTGAAATATGCTCCATATAATTCATGCCAGTCAGAAATATTACGTTTTGAAAATTATAGCTGCAAAGGCATTGTTCCATAAACATCGTGCCACACTTGGAATTTTTTTTTTCTCTGTGCATTTTGAAGCATTTTACTGCCACCAAGAGAACAATTTGTATATTTTGCCTATTACTGTCAGCCCTGTAATACATAGAGCTATTTTTCTTCTTCAAGAGAAGCGAGTTCAAAGGAAAATATTCATAAAAGAGTATTCATCACTTTGGCATCTGAAAAAAAAAAATCACGAGTCTGTTATTGTAGCTCGAGGGCTGTGGCTGGAAGAGAAAAGACAGATCCTTCAAGATGGAGAACTGTTTCACATAGGGAACTAGTTTTGAAAAGAACAAAGCGGTCCATGTCTACAGCTCCAGCTCTGAATCCTTAAACCGTTTACTTCATGAAGCTGTTTTCGTCCAACAAAGAAATACATTCATTGTGGTGCTACAGCAAACATCATGAGAAAAGCTGAACATTTGCCCCCTCAGCTTGGCTTAGCGATAGGTGATTTCTGGACCCAAAGGTGGGCTAGGTGGACAACAGCCTGGGTTTCTGTAATGTGCAGCTAACCCTATACGAGGTTTGGTCATGGTCTCTTCTGATGTAACCACATCCCAATGTCTTTGTAAGACCCGTACTTGAGGGAGAAGATACGCAGATCAAGCAAGTAGAGAAGAAAAGGAAGGCTATTCAGTAATTTTAAAGCAAAGCTAAGGTGGGAAATGACTTAAATTTCCTATCCAGAAAGCCGCCCTTTGTACCAACTTAGGCTTCAAAGATTACTGCCGGAAAATTGAGGTTTCCCTCTCAGTTTCAGGGTCACTTTCTATGCAGCCCGAACCTCTCAAAGTGGTTTTGAAGTGGTTTGACTTCCTCCCCGTATTTTCCCCCTTCTCTCTTACTTCTCTGATGTCTATGTTCGTCTTTTTTTTTTTTTTTTTTTTCAGCCTTCGAATAGTGAAATGACTGTTTTGATGCATGGGGCTGATGCCGTGGTGCAAAGCCACAGTCATGAAGAGGAGAGGCAGTGGTTAGTTCACTGAGCAATTAAAATGGTAGAAGACAGTCCTCAAGTCCCCCTGCCCATGAAAACGGGTCCCAGACTCCTGGCAATGCACTCAGCAGCAATAATTTAGGACAGTTTTGAAGCGGCCTGGATGAAAGCACTGCCTGTGTCGTGGTTGGATCCCTCAGCCTGAATTCAGCTGGCATGCCCATGCAGTGTGAAGTCATCTTATTGCACTCATATTTCAAAGGCAATGTGTGGAACACGGCCCGATCGCCTGACACATGCACATTTGCCAGTGGAGAGTTTAGACCATTTAACAATTAATACGAAAAGCATGTAATTGCCAGGAAGAGCGAGCAACATGGATAAAAACAAAGCAAAGCAAAACAAAACAAAAACAAACACATTGCAAGGTATACAAAAGGAATAAAAGCAGATTTGAAAATGGACACAGTATAAAGAAACTCTATAAGAAAGTACTAGAGTCTTTGTTTCCCTCCACCTGCTTTGCACTCTGGGTACAGGAGGTCTTTGGCATTCAAAGATTTAATATTTGTGGTTTTGGCTAAGGAAGAATGACACGTAGTAAATTATGTCCCTGAAGAGCCGAGTGGGGAGATGTGAATGGGTATGGCTGACTCCCAGCCATCAATCTCACTGCTGTTCTCTAGCATTCTTGCAGGAATATGTGGCCCCATTTCCTTTAAAAATGAGTCTCCCCCATCCCCTAAGCCAAAGAGATCTAGAAAAAGATAGCTGTAGAGAGTAGTTGCATAATTCACTTTCATCCTTTACTGATAGAAGAAATAAATGTATAAAAAGATCACTTTAGGGCTGGAGGGATGGCTTAGTGGCATTTGCCTGCAAAGCCAAAGGACCCAGGTTCAATTCCCCAGAACCCACGTTAGCCAGATGCACCAAGGGGCCACACACATCTGGAGTTCGTCTGCAGTGGCTGGAGGCCCTGCGCACCCCTTCTCTCTTTCTCTCTCTCCCCTTCTTTCTCTGGCAAACAAACAAATAAAGTCTTGAAAGGAAAATGCTAATATAAAAAAAGATCACTTTATAAATTTGTCTATATTTTATGCCCTTTAAATGGGGGTGAATTATATATAACAAAGGTAGCCAAGTGTTTAGATTTTTTTTTTTTTTTTTTTTTTTTTAGTTTTATGAGGTAGGGTCACACTCTGGCCCAGGCTGACCTGAAATTCACTATGTATTCTCAGGGTGGCCTTGGACTCATGCTGATCTTCCTATCTCTGCCTCCCGAGTGCTGGGATTAAAGGCGTGCACCACCACGCCCGGCTAGAATGTTTTCCTTGGGAATGTTATGGATCTATTTTACGTTATGCTAGAGTTATTTCATATCAAGTAACTTTTAATATTTTTAATTGATTTAGCCATGATGTGATTATATATTACTATTTAAAAAAAAATGAACACAGAGATGGTGCTAAGAGTAAACTTTAAGGTCTCTAAAAAAAAGAAAACTGCCAAGAGAAAGATTGGTGATCACTGAAAAGAAAGACACAGTTTTTTCAAATACAGTCTCAGTTGCACGGCTCCCCGGCGGGTGTATGGGAAGCAGAAGCCTCATCCAGTAGGTAAGCCAGGGGCTGAGGAGATTGCACAGTGGTTAGATGTGCTTGCTTGCAAAACCTGCAGCGCAGGTTTGATTCCCCAGCATTCACAGCTGGACATAAAATGGCTGGAGTTCATTTGCAGTGGCAAGAGACCCTGGCGTGTGCGCGCACACACACGCGTGCGCGCACACACACACACACACACATACATACATACATACATAAATAAATAAATAAATAATATAAATAAAATTTACAAAGCTAAGCCAGGCAGTCCTGGCAGTGAAATTAGACTGGCAGATCTACCTTCAAGACAAACCCACAGCCCTCATAAACTCATATCCAACTGTAGAGTTTTTAATTTTTTTTTTTTTTTAATGAGAGAGAGAGAAGAGAGAATTGAGAATTGGCATGCCAGTGCCTCTGGCCACTGCAGTCAAACTCCAGATGTGTGTGACACCTTGTGCACATGCACGTCATTGCACATGTGTCATCTTGTACATCTGGCTTACGTGGGATCTGGGGAGTCAAACACGAGTCCTTCGGCTTCACAGGCAAGTGCTTGACTGTTAATCCATCTCTCCATCCTGCCAGCTGTAGATTTTGTTTATCTATTTATTTATTTGAGAGTGACAGACAGACAGAAAGAAATAGGAAGATAGATGGAGACAGAATGGGCGCACCAGGGCCTCTAGCCACTGCAAACGAACTCCAGATGTACGCACCACCTTTTGCATCTGGCTTATGTGGGTCCTGGGGAATCGAGCCTTGAACTGGGGCCCTTAGGCTTCACAGGCAAGCGCTTAACTGTTAAGCCATCTCTCCAGCCCCCAGCTGTATATTTTGATGAGACAATGCAGGCTGCAAAGCTCTTTCCAGCACCCTGACAGCTAGTTGACAGGGAAGGAGGCTTCCCGCTCAGCTCCAGCTTGAATTTTCAGGGACCTGCGTCTCCTTTTTATTTAGTCCAGAACCACATCCTATAGGCTCAGCTAACTTAATATAGAAAACCCCTTGAACACATGCCCAGAGGTTTGTCTCCTAGGTGACTCTAGATCCTGTCAGGCTGACATCACAGTACCCACAGCTTCCTTCCTCATGGGGGATTTGGAAAGTTATGAATGCAGGTCATCTGCCTATACAGCTGTTGGGGCTGTAGTTCCTTTCTCCACTCCCAACACACCTAGAAGAAACCCTCTCACTACAACCCTAGGCCACCCTGGGGTGCAACCTTGGGAGTTTCTTGAGGGTGGGAGGACCTGTTTGGCCCAAAGACTGTAAAGCTAAGTGTGGCCAGCAGAAGATTCTGGGATGCAAAGAAGGGAAATGACACAACTGTGGTGGGTGGTCAACACCTGTCACACAGATCCTAGGAGAGATAAGAATCCACCAGCTCAACTGATAGCCTCCCATCCCCTGTGCTTCCCTCGCATTTACTTGTCTGGAATGGCTTCTTATTCCACAAAGAATTAGCTATGATTTTCTGGCTCATGCTGTTGTTTTTAGGGAACCCAATCTTTTTTTTTAATATGTATTTTATGGACAACTTCTAAACTTACAGACAACAAACCATGGTATTTCCCTCCCCTCCCCCGCCTTCCCCTTCATAACGCTACTCTCTGTCATATCCTCTCCCTCTCTCCATTAGTCTCTCTTTTAATATGATGTCATCATCTTTTTCTCCTATCATGAGGGTCTTGTGTAGGTATTGCTAGGCACTGCGAGGTCTTGGATATCGAGGCCAATTTCTGTTTCGGCAGTTGTATGTAAGGAGCGGTACCCTTCCTTTGGCTCTTACATCTTTTCCGCCACCTCTTCCACAATGGAAAGGGAGCCCAATCTTGTCAGCCAGTTCCTTGTTGTTCTTTCACAAGTAGTTATGACAGTTGTCTCTGCTTATTTGTGACTTCTCTCTCCTCTAGAATATGAGCTCACAAGCAGAGCCTGTACTTTGTTTGGATCACTTCTATGGCATCATTGAACAGCCCAGTACTTGGCACATAGGCGATGCCTATCAAACACTTGTTGGAGGAATTTCACACATGTAGAAACCTTTGGCCAAGATGATCTATTTGCAAGTCATGTCATCGGTACAAATGGAGCTCTGGTGTCATCTGTGGCAAATGCCTTGACACTTGTTGCTTTTGATCTGCCCTTGATCATGTTCCCTGCTTACATGGAGCAACACAGCATCCCCCTGGTCAGACTTGCTCTGGCCCTCCTTCCCTCCTCCATCTACACTCTACGCAAGAGCCAGAGAAATATTACACACATGAATGCGACAAGATCGTATCACTGCGTGGCCTGGAACCCTCTGATGCCATTTCACTGCACTAAGAATTGATATGGATTCAACCTCACGGCTGGAAAGTTCCACCCACAACATCAACATTATTACCATTCTCCCTCCCTCTCTCAGCTGCAGGTTTGCGGCCTTTTGAAAAAAAATATTTTAAAAAATTGTTAAGTTTATTTTATTAGTGTTGCAGTCAGGTTCGCATTGCTGGTAGAAATCACCCAACTAAGAGCAGCTTGTGGGAAAAAGAGGTTTATTTTGGCTTACAGGCTCGAGGGGAAGCTCCACGATGGCAGGGGAAAATGACGGCATGAGCAGAGGGTGGACATCACCCCCTGGCCAACATAAGGTGGGCAATTGCAACAGGAGAGTGTGCCAAACACTGGCATGGGGGAGCTGGCTATAACACCCATAAGCCTGCCCCCCAACAATACACTGCCTCCAAGAGGCGTTAATTCCCAAATCTCCATTAGCTGGGAACCTAGTATGCAGAACACCTAAGTTTATGGGGGACACCTGAATCAAATCACCACAATGAGAGAGAGAGAGAAAGAGAGAGCGCAAGCATGCCAGGGCCTTCAGCTGCTGCAAACAAACTCCAGACACATGTGCCACTTTGTGCATCTAGCTTATGTGGGTCCTGGGGAATTGAACCTGGGTCCTTTGGCTTTGCAGGTGAGTGCCTTACCTGCCAAGCCATCCCTCCATCCCATGTGCCCTCTGTTTTTTATTCTTTCAACTTGCTAGATTCTTTCCTGCCATGGAGAGGGTTTTGGGCATTGTTTTCCTCCACACAGAATTGTCCTTTACTCCAAACTATTTTTTTTTTTTTTGGTCTTCCTTACATTTCCATCTCTTTATCTTATGTGTATGTTCTCCCTCCCTGGACTTTCCTCATCTCCTCATTACTCATCATTATGTGTGTGTTGGGGAATCTGCCTCCATAATAAGATTGTAAGATCCAGAAGGGTAAGGTCATTTATATTAATTACTGTTTTCTTAGTGACTTTCGGATACATTAGAATATATAGGATGTTTAATAAATATACGGCGGTTAAATAGGTATTTAGGTATTGATCCAGTTTCTACTTTTTTTTTGTTTTGCCTATAGGACAGTGCTCAACTGGCCCACCTATCAGTGAGACCTTTAGCCACTCTATGTAAATTATAACAATATGTTCTCTGGGTTTGCCCTCTTGATCTTGGTGAGAAATTCATTATCCTTAGTTTGGAGCCCTGTTGTTCTGTTAGAAGATTGTCCTCTGTTGTTGAGGTCTATTGGCTGCCGTGGCCATTGCCCCCACCCAGCTCCAGTGGCCCCCGCCCTTATTGGAGGCTTGTTCTTCTTTCTCAAAGGATGTGGCAAAGAACGTTTAAGTTTATACGATATGATGACATAGGACCAGAAATCAGATTTTGGTATTTCTAACTAGCCCAGTGCTTTTGCTAATCCTTATCTTCGTTTTAAACCAAAGTGACTCACTGCGGGGTTTCATGTGGGCACAGTTATTAGAAATAAAAACAATGAAATGAGAATTCAGCTCCTGGCTAGGCAGACAAAGCTGGAAGGGTTAGACAGCTACTGAGGATCAAATCTGCCAAGAGCACTGAAGGAGGCACCGGGAGCACACTGCAGCCAGAGCAAAGCTTGGTGCTGGGCTGTGAGCCGGCTTTGCCTGTCCTCCTGCCAGTGGGAGGCTCCGAGCTCAAGGGTGGGGATATGGCTTTCAGTTTCCGGGAGATTCTGGGAGTTCTGTCTTATAAGAGTAATTGTCCTAGAAACAAGGTTTCAATAGGTATGCACAACCTCCTTCATCTTTTGCGTCTCACTTTTCTTCCAAAGAAGGGCATTTAAAGAAATCCCAGGGAAAAGGTTAAAAAAAATGGATGTGAAATAAAGTAGAACCATACGTGGGCGTGCACACACAGAATCCCTACACTTGGGAGGAAGGGCACGAGGATCAGGAGCTCAAGACTCCACAGAGAGTCTGAGGTCAGCCTGGCTATTTGAGACCCTGGTCTCAAAAAATGAATTCCAACCAAACAAATGAGCCAAAAAAAAAAAAAAAAAAAAAAAAAAAAAAAAAAAAAAAAAAAGGAAAAGAAAGAAAGAAGGTGGGAAGAACTACAGTACTGAGTATTGTTTGACATTGGTAATTTTTGCATGGGTGGGAACAAAAGGCAAGAACAAGTCTGTAGAGGGAGGAATGTGAGTGAGGTTCCTTCAGGCTTCGACTCCGAGTTCTGTCCTCAGACCCTCAAAACAAGCACAGCTGCTCTCCCTTTTCTAGCTTCTGCATACAACTAGGGCCTTTGGCTTCAGGCTGTTCACTCTACCCAAGAACCCTGGCCCTAGAAAATTTGCGTGGGTATCTCTCAAACCTCAACCAGAAAGTTTCTGACTCATCCTGTTACCTCCCTCCCACATCTTTCAACAGGGGAATTCCAGGGGAGGAGACTGCATTTCCTGCTTCCTCTGCTCTGGACCATTTTCCTTCTGAGGCGAGGGGTGCGCATGGAGGCGGGGTGGGGGCCTTCTTTATCACCATCCAATAACGTTTCCCTTCTTCCCTTTCTTCGCTAAGTCGAGAGGGAAGGATAGAACCTTTTGTTTCTGAAACAGTGTCTTACTATGTGACCCACGTGGCCTGCAACTCGTTATGTAGCCTGGTGTGGATTCAAACTCGCAATCCTCTTGCTTTAGCCTCCCACGTGCTGGGCTTATAGGCATGTGCCATCGTGCTCAGCTGAAAAAACATTTGCGTAGGCAGGAGATTAAATTCGGATAATGGGAGCTGGAAAGATGGCTCAGTGGGTAAAAGCACTTGCTGTATGAACATGAGGACAGGAGCTTCATCCCCAGTGTCCACGGAAAAAGCTGGGGATGGCCCTGTAGCCCCAGTGTAGAGGTGGGTGGGGGACGACCCAGGAGGAATACTGAAAAATGGTGAGCTCAAGGTTCAGCGAGAGACCTGTTTCAAGGAAATAAGGTGAAAAAGTAACTGAGGAGGACATGCAATGTTCTCCTCTGGCCTCTGTAGGAGTGTACATGGGCATTTGCACCCACATGTGCATATACCAACACCCCCCCCCCCACATACTACGCACATAAAACATTCAGATGACGTTGAAATTCCACTTTATCAGTCATAGACGTGAAGCTCTAAGATATTTCTGTGTTCTTAGAACCACAGAGGTTGGTTCCTGCACTTGGCGTCCCCCTTGGAGCAGCGTCGGATGTAGGCAGGACTAGAGATGGGGCAGTAGGCTTCTCGTCTTGAGTTCTAGCATGCTCTGGACATCTCTGGTCTATGTGTCATCTTCATAGGGTCAAGAACACCATCTTTGGCAAGGTGTTGGGCTCCCACAGCTAGAGAGTCCTGACACTGCCACAGCCAACTCACCTTAGCGTGCTGTCATTCTGTGTTTTGACAGTATTAGGTGGGGTATACTCCGTGGGTTCCCTTTTGATTTATAGTTCTCCCTGTAGACACAGCGTATAGCAAAGCAGCAGACAGGCGGCCCGTCTGAGCTACCTCCCTGACACCTAGGCTACTGCTCTACCTACCTCTTCCAAGTCTACATAATAGCCATGGAGGGGCTTGAAAGGATTGGCCATGGAGTGACAAGGAAAAAGCACCCAGAGTTGTAGAATGTATGTGCATTGAGTAAGAGAATAAAGAATGTGCCCCTGGCATTGGTTGCCCACCACAACTATGTGGGAAGACCCTATTGCTGAAGATAGTACATGCGTGAGCTGCAGGACACAGAAATCAAGCTGGAACTGAGTTGAAAGTCTCCTCCATGTTAACTAGCTGTCATGGCGCTGGAAAGTGTTATACAGCCTGTTGGAGAACAAGAGCCATGAATGGTTCTATTTTCCCCATTTAAATTGTGTGATTTGTGGCTGGTGAGATGGCTTAGTGGTTAAGCACTTGCCTGTGAAGCCTAAGGACCCCGGTTTGAGGCTCGGTTCCCCAGGATCCACATAAGCCAGATGCACAAGGTGGCGCATGTGTCTGGAGTTCATCTGCAGTGGCTGGAGGCCCTGGCGCGCCCATTTTCTCTCTTTCTATCTGCTTCTTTCTCTCTCTGTCTGTCGCTCTCAAATACATAAAAAAATAAATAAACAAATTAAAAAAATACATTGTCTGATTTATTTCTCCCAATCCCAGCAAGAGCACAGAGGTCACATCATATCCAACCCATCTTGGTTAGAGGGGACCCTTATCAAAACTCATGATACAAAGATTTCCAAATGCTGGGCACAAGTGTGCCTGCCAAATAGACAGAAGCAACCAGTAGTGTATTGGCTCCGATGCGTCATCGGTTTAACTTCGCAATGCAAACTGTATCTTTGAAACTGACAGTGTGAGCATGGAGGAGTATGAAGGAGTGAAGTTGAAATTGTCTCTGATTAGCTCACCCTTCCAACATTAAACAGAGACCAAGAGAGAAAAGGTTCCAACACTTCACCACAAGTCTTTGCTCTTTTGGAGTGTAAGCTGATGATACATTCTAAACAGCTTGCTGTGAAATGCAGCAATTGAATTTTTTTCCAATCACAAATACAGAACAAACCAGTATGATTTCACTGCTGTTGACTTTTGAAGGCTTACAGCAGCTAAGGTACTTTTGCTTCTATCTATGAAGGTCTAGAGCAGTTCTGTCCTCCACTAACATAATTTCTTTACATTTTTTTAAATAAAAACTTTAGGGCTGGAAAGGTGGCTCAGTGGCTAAGGACCCAGGTTCGATTCCCCAGTACCCATGTAAAGCCAGATGCACAGAGTAGTGCATGCATCTAGAGTTTGCAATGGCTAGAAGCCCTGGTGTGCCCATTCTCTTTCTCTGTCCCTCTCTGATTGCAAACAAATAAATAATAAAATTAAAATAAACTTTATTAAAACTTTATACAACCCCCTCCCACCAGCCTCCTTTGTCCCCCTCCTTACTCCCTCTATTGAACCCCTTCTTTTGTCTTATTTTTCCTCTTCTATATTTATGTCAGTTTTTTCTTTCTTGTCTTCCTCCACTACCCATAGCAACCTGTTGATGGACCTAATGTTTTGCAGGTCTTGTGGAGGTAATGACAGCTCTGTGAGGTCATGAATACAAAGACCACTTTGTATCTGGAGGACAGTGTTCCAAGCACTCTTCCCCATCCTTTGGCTCTTGCACTTTTTCTGCCATCTCTTCCTCTAGTCGCAATAGTCGCTATAGACGAGCATTCCCCAGCAGTCACCACCATTTGAAGAGAGAAACTTCTTTAATAAAAAGTGAGAGCAGGGCTGGAGAGATGCCTTAGAGGTTAAGGCACTCGACTGCAAAGCCTAAGGACTCATGTTCGATTCTCCAGGTCCCACGTAAATCAGATGCACAAGATGACACAAGCACACAAGGTCGCCCATGTGCACAAGGTGGCGCATGCGTCTGGAGTTAGATTGCTGTGGCTGGAGGCCCTGGTGCGCCCATTCTCCCCACCCCCTCCCGTCTCTCTCTCTCCCTCTCTTGCATAGAAAAAGGTCAGTCTGGGGCTGTGGAAATGGCTTACTGGTTAAAGCATTTGCCTGTGAAGCCTAAGGACCTTGGTTAGATTCCCCAGGACCCACATAAGGTAGATGCACAAGGGGGTGCGTGCGTCTGGAGTTCATTTGCAGTGGCTGGAGGCCCTGGTGCAGCCATTCTCAATCTCTCAAATAAATAAATAAATGAAATATTTTTAACACCACCAAAAGAAAAGGTCAGTCTGTTGGGCTTGTCTCAGAAAACTTTTTAAAAAGTGACTGCAGCACAAACATAAGTGCTCAGAGGGAAATTTGGTGGGTATCATACGTCCATGTAACCAAACAATATAAAAGTAACAATTCCCCTTTAGGGCATATGATCTTCCTAGCCCCAGACTTGGACTAGGTTTTCAGTATCAGGCATAGATTTTCTTCTGTGGAATGGGCCTCAGATTCAGTTAGCAAGCGGTGGTTAACCTCCTAGCAGATGTGCCGCTCTTGCACTAGTGGGTGCGTGTTGTCTACGTGGCTAGTTGTGGAACTTGCTGGTTCTACAGCTGGTTAAGACTGTGGATGGCTTTTCATCCTCAGCGGCCTGCCTGGCACTGTCCAGCACTCTGACCACTTGTCAGTAGGGACGAGGCTTCGGATCATTTGTTGTTTGACTTCTCAGTGTCTTGCAGTGGAAGTATGTGGTGTCTTCAGTAATAAGGACCTTCGCATTGAGTTATAGTGGAGCCTTGGCAATAGCCTGTATTGTTTGGGGATCTCAGGGCCCTTCCTGACCAACAACTCACTCAGAGGTATTCCATGCCTGGTCCTGAAACTTTTTTCCCCCTTTTATTATTATTATTTTTTAAAGAGAAAGACAGAGAGAGAGAGGAGAGATAGAGAATTCGTGCTCCAGGGCCTCAGCCACTGAAATTGAACGCAAGACGCTTGTGCCACCTAGAGGGCATGTGAGACCTTGTGCTTGCCTCACCTTTGTGCATCTGGCTAACGCCATATCTAGAGAGTGGAACATGGGTCTTTAGCCTTTGCAGGCAAGCGCCTTAACTGCTAAGCTTCTCTCCATCCCAGATTTTTCTTTTTAAAAAAAAAATTAAAAATATTTTATTTATTTATTTATTAGAGAGAGAGGGAGAGAATGGGCATACCAGGGCCTCTAGCCACTGCAAATGAACTCCAGACTTGTGCATCACCTTGTGCACCTGGCTTACGTGAATACTGGAGAATCTAACCTGGGTCCTTAAGCTTCGCAGACAAGTGCCTTAACTGCTAAGCCATCTCTCCTGCCCTGAAAAATTTCTATTAAAAACCTATTGGTGCTGGGCACAACGTTTACACCTCTCTAGGATGTATATAGTTTCTTGACTACCTTCTAATTCTTGCTAAAATGTATTTACTGTGAATTCTCCTTGAATCTTCTACTAAAATTACAACCTTAATTTCTCCACGTTCTACTCTTTCTTTAACCATGATCTCAGATACTGAGGCATACATGGTAGGTCATAATGGTCAATTTAGTGGTCTTCTGGAGTCAATTGCATCATCACTGTTGAAGGAAAAATCAGTTATCCAGTTTATCAGATCTTGTGAATAGGTATGACTTTGAGTTTTATCCTTTCCTTGCCGTGGTTGTGGGGAGGCACCATTGTATCTCATGACGAAAAGAGGGATGGTTTTATGATTTTCTTCCTCTATGCAGACGTAGAAAAATGGAAGGGAAAGTAAAATGTTTCGAGACAAAATGTTTTGTAGTCATCAAATTGGAGCTGGGGGAAGTGGGGCTGAAGGGATGGCTTAGCGGTTAAGGCATTTGCCTGCAAATCCAAAAGACCTAGGTTTGATTCCCCAGGACCCACATTAGCCAGATGAATAAGGGGGCACATGCGTCTGGAATTTGTTTGCAGTGGCTGGAGGCCCTGGCATACCCATTATCTCTCTCTCCCTCTTTCTCTGTCAAATAAATAAATAAATAAATAAAATTGGAGCTGGGTAGCTGGTTGTGGTGGCACATGCCTTTAATCCCAGCACTTGGGAGGCAGAGGTAGGAGGATCGCTGTGAGTTCTAGGCCACCCTGAGATTACATAGTGAGTTCCAGGCCAGCCTGAGCTACAGTGAGACCCTACCTCGAAAAACAAACAAAAAAACACCCCCCCCCCGAAAAAAATTGGAGCGGGGGAGAGATGTGGAGCGAGAGTGAGCCAAGTGGGGGAAAATGTGATGGGGAATTCTATATCCATGCAGGTTCGAAGTGTGGCTTAATTTCTTTATGATCTTTGCCTGTAATGCAGTTACTTACATTTCTGTCCATGAACCAAGGCGCGACACGGGGTGGGGGAGACGCTCAGACTTGACTTCCATCTCTCTGCTTCTGGCCTTATGTCCTTTGACCCAAACTTTCTTCAGTCTGTCCCGTGTTGGCTTCTCCACTTCAGACAAAAGCTCTGCCTTGCGGATTCCCTACTCACTTTCAAGGGTCCTTCTTAAGATGACGGAGTTAGGCCTTTCTGTATCTAGAGCTCAGCTGGTCTGGGGGTCTTGGGACCCCCTGCATGTGGTTTCTTTGCTCCTCACATCTCTGCTCCCTTTCCTTGGCTTTGCAGTGGGGAAAAAACAAAACAAAACAAAACAAAACAAAACAAAACAAAACACCCTTGATTGTGTGGAAGTTCACTTTCTCCAGAAGTTCAAAGGTTCAGTAAGGCTCAGAACATGTAATTTGACCATTGAATAACAGGGTAGACTCCATTTCTGGTTACCAGTAACAGGGAAGTGGTGTTAAATGAGAAGAGAAACCCCAGTGCATTCCCTGCATCTGGTACAAGGATTTAAGTGTCTTGAAGTATAGTTTGGGGTGTTTATTGTTGTATGGGCAAATCATGTGGATCTTAACATTCTCAAGCTGCAAATGATACGGATTTAACCTCGTATTCTGCAGGGCTCTAAGATCATACAGGGTCATCCACGATTTTGTCTAAAAGCTTTACTTCTGGAGCTGGAGCGATGGCTTAGCGGTTAAAGCACTTGCCTGCAAAGCCAAAGGACCCAGGTTCGATTCCCCAGGACCCACGTAAGCCAGATGTACAAGGTGGTGCATGAGTCTGGAGTTCATTTGCAGCGGCTGGAGGCCCTGGTGTGTCCATTCTCTATCTGCCCCTTTTTCTCTCTCTCTCCTTGAAATAACTAACAAAATACATAAAATATAAAAGGTGTATTTTTGGAGTGGGAACTGAATTCAAATCGTGGCAAATGTAATTCATCAATTTTGAACTGGTTGTAATTCAGTTTTCTTATGTGTAAATTGGGGATTTTACTCTCACAGACTTTTCAAGATAACTAAATGAAGTGGCATCTAAGAAAATACCTTGTAAAGCAACCCCATCTCTTGTAAAGGACGTTGACTACATGGTTTTGCACGGGACAAGTAATGGTTTCATTGGCATCGCACACTTATAATCATTGTTATTCACACCATTGTCCTTCCAGTGGGTCTCTGCACCCTTTCTGGCCTCCTTTCTTCCCCAAATTGTGCCCCCTTCTTCTTTCATGTCATATATATTCCATTAACCTCTCTGGTTTCTCTTGTCCCTTCCTTTAGACTCTTCCTCTTTGCTCTTAGTCTCATTTTTTGATATTTTATTTATTTTTTGGTGGGAGGGGGCAGGGAGTGGGTGCACCAAGGCCTCCAGCCTCTGCAAGTGCCTTAACCACTAAGCCATCTCTCCAGCCCTGTTAGTCTTATTTTAATGTCACTGTCTACATATACAAATAAAAATTAAATTTACATTCTGCATATGAAGAAACCCTGCAATATTTGTCTTTTTTGACTTAACATAATGTTCTCCACTTCTATCTATTTTCCTACAAATGTCATGTTTTGTTTTTTTTTGTTGTTGTTGTTTGCTTTTTGTTTTTTGAGGTAGGGTCTCACTCTGGCCCAGGTTTACCTGGAACTCACTCTGTAGTGTCAGGGTGGCCTCGAACTCATGGCGATCCTCCTACCTCTGCCTCCCGAGTGCTGGGATTAAAGGTGTGTGTTGCTAGCCCTATACTCACTATTCAAGAGGCAGATTATGTTGATTCAGTTTACACACTTTAGTCACTCTTCACACATGTTAATTAAGCCAATTCCCTTTCCTTTATCCTCTCAACTACCCTAGCCTCCTGGCCCTAACCCCCTGGGGCACTTGTAAGCACCTCACTGGGTCCGGGCCTTGCTTCTCCTCCAGGTGGGTGTCAACACAAAGAGAGAAAGGTGGAGTGACCATTTCCTGAGCCTTTGCTGGCGGTCTTATAAGCATTTTTTCCACAGTCATCCCGGCTGCTGAGAGCCACTTTAGGGTTAGCTCATTTACATATCAGCTCTTGGAGGGTCTCTGGTCAGTCTCTGGTCTTGGCCCTGGTTGCCATGGCGACCTTGTCACTGCTGAGTGCCCCATCTCTACTTCTAACCATTGCTTCTAACAGCCTGCGCCACCACACCCGGCATGATTTCATTTTATATGGCTGAATAACTTTCCATTGTGTATGGGTGTCATGTTGTTTTTATCCATCCATGCACTGATGGGCTCCTGTGCTGTTTCTATAACTTGGCTAGAGTGACTAGAGTGGCAACAAATGTGGCTGAGCAAGGGTCTCTGTAGTACGCGGATTTCGCTTCATTTGGGTGCATTCCCAGGCATAATATAGCTGGATCACATGGTGGTTCTGTTTTCGGTTTGTTGAGGAAGTTCAGTATTGATTTCATAACGGTTGCACCCGTTTAAGTTCCTACAGTAATGTGGATGGATTGCTCTCTGCTGACATCTTTCTTCCCTGATGTTTGTGGTTTTTCAGTTACAGCTATCCTGCCAAGGCTGAGACAGAATTTCGGTGTGGTTCTGATTTGCATTTTGGGTGAGGTTACTTTCTTTTTTTTTTTTTTTTTTTAAATATTTTTTGTTATTTTTATTAATTTATTTGAGAGCGACAGACAGAGAGAAAGAGGCAGATAGAATGGGCGCGCCAGGGCCTCCAGCCACTGCAAACGAGCTCCAGACGCGTGCGCCCCCTTGTGCATCTGGCTAACGTGGGTCCTGGGGAGTTGAGCCTTGAACCGGTGTCCTTAGGCTTCACAGGCAAGCGCTTAACCGCTAAGCCATCTCTCCAGCCCGAGGTTACTTTCGAAGCACATTCTCTCATGTAAAGCTGACGACTGTGTCAGGTCACTTGGAAGGCTATTGTCACCTTCATCAATGGACAGAGTGAAAAGTCAGAGAATTCAGGTAATTTCCCCTTGGCCACAAAGCTGCTGTGAGATAGAGCCAAGGCCTTGATATACACCGTGAAGGACACGGGCAGGGCATCCATCAGGCGCTTATCGAAGAGACAGTTGTACCGCTTGCTAGTAGAGAAGACCTTTTAATCACAGCCACTTACGTAAGCAGTTCCTATAAGGGCCGCCCACAAAGAGGTGGTCGTCAGCATCCCCTGAACTCACAAGGGAATGTACACAAAGCTTTCTCCTTCTGAGCCTCACTCCCATGTTGCTGTTCTTTTGTTCCCATTGTCCTGCAGCGTGGGGCCGGCCACCAGCATCAGGACTAGACAGCGTCTCATCTGACCACGACTCCTGAGGTCAGAACCCACTCTGATCTTCACCACCCCTTTAAGAGAAAAGTCACCACAAGTCTATTCAATTTCTACAATTCCCTAAAGCAAAACACACTCATTTTGCAGAAAAATATAAGTACAAAGCACTAATCTTAGATGACCAAACTTTCCTTTCACCCCTTTCTTTTTTCTTTCCTTTTATTTTCCCTTCCCCTCCCTTCCCCTCCTGTTGCTCTCCCCTCTCATCCCCATCCTTTCCCTTCTCCTCTCTTTTCTTTTCCATGTTGAAAATTGAACCCAGAACCTGGTGAATGCCAGGCAAACACTATCACAGAGCTATACCCTCTCTAGTCTCTTATTCATAGATATCATTTTCATCAATAATTATCCTTTTCATGTTTTGCCATATAGCCTGTTTCTCCCCCCATAGTTTAATGAATATTTTTTCATCTCATGAAAATGATTTAAGAAGAGCTTTTAATGGCCACTGGGTAGTCCATTGTTTGAATGTACCAAAATTGATCTAACCCATGTTCCTTCTGTTGAACCCTATATGCCCATTATTTCACTTTTATAAATAATACTTGATAAAAAATGTTGCACATAAACCTTTATCCACATGTCTATTATTTCCTTGGCAACAGCATTTCGTCTGTCCAAGTGTAATGAGTGACCGATGCTGTTTCAAGGATGAATCTGGGTTGGAGCAGCTCACTACGGCCCGAACACTTACTGCAAGGAGCCAGTAGGTGTCATCTTTGCTTCATGGTTTCTCCTCATGGCTTTTTACCTATTTAGTCCCTGGATCATTTTTGAAGGCCTGGGGGAGAGGAAGTTTGTGAATCAATAGAGTCCAGCTGCAAGTGTTAAAGTCTCTTCCAAGGGTCACAAATCAAGGATGCCCAAGGGCCTGGTTATCTTGCTTTCATTGTCAGGTTGATTTCATCTAACTCTACAGCATGTTTGTTGCCAGTGACCTGATTCTGAGAGAAATATGTTCTGTCAGGGCTTCTGGCAAGACTCTATCCTCTCACACTTCGGAAAACACTCCCTCCCACAAACACAAGACTCACTCCATCCTCTTACACTCCAGAAATCACTGGAATCCCCCCAAAACACAAGATGCCATCCTTTCAGACTCCAGAGCACACCAGAAACACCCTCCCCCCAACACACACACAAACACAAGCCTCCATCTTCTCAGAGTCCAGGAAATTCCCCCCTCCCCACATACACATAAAGAAAAACTCCTGATTATTGAGCACTTTCTTTTGTAGTTTTAAAAAAATATTTGATTTATTTGGGAGAAAGAAAGAAGGAGAGAGAGAGAGAGAGAGAGAGTGCAAATGTGCACACCAGGGACTCCAGCCACTGCAAAGGAACTCCAGACGCATGTGCCACCTTGTGCATCTGGCTTTACGTGGGTCCTGGAGAACTGAACCTGGGTCCTTTGGCTTCACAGGCAAGTGCCTTAACTGCCCAAGCTATCTCTCCAGCCCACTTTTTAGTTCTCTTGCTTATGTATGTGTACGTGGTGCGCACTCACATGTATACACATGTGTGCTTCTGTTCATGTGGAGACCCGAGGACAGCCTGTGGTGTCAGCCTCAGGAGCGCCATCCACCTGCCTTCTTTTGAGACAGGGTTTCTCTTTGGCTTGAAGCTCACCGCGTAGGCTAGACTTGACTCGCTCTCAGGATGTCTCCGCCTCTCCAGTGCTGGGATCACCGACAGCACCACACCCGGCACCTACGTGGGTACTGAAGACTTGAGAACGTTCATGTGTGGATGCACTGTGACCTCCCAACTGTCCTCTGGACGCTTGTGCTTGTGCTCACGTGTTAATGCTGTTCTCACTTCTGCTTAGAGAAGATTCTCTTCTCAGATTGCAGGGGCCGCTGGGGTGGCTTAAAAATGGCCAAAGAGCTGGGAAGAAGCAACATTAGGGTGTTCAGCTCTGCAGAAGAGGTGGCGGAAGGAATGTGTGAGTCAAGGGAGGTGGAGGAGTGCTAACAATGCTGCCTTCCAGACAAAAAGTGGTCTTACCAACATAAGACCTGAGTAGCAGGAGGAAAAAATATGATGCCATCGAAGTGGAAGAGAAGTTCTTTTTTTTAAAATATTTTTTTTGTTTATTTTTATTTATTTATTTGAAAGTGACAGACAGAGAAAGAGGGAGAGAGAGAGACAGAGAGAGAGAGAGAGAGAGAGAGAGCCCACTAGGGCCTCCAGCCTCTGGAAACAAACTCCAGATGCGTGCGTTCCCTTGTGCATCTGGCTAACGTGGGTCCTGGGGAATCGAGCCTCGAACCGGGGTCCTTAGGCTTCACAGGCAAGACCACTAAGCCATCTCTCCAGCCCTTTGTTTTGGTCTTTTGAGGTAGCATTTCACTCTAGTCCAGGCTGACCTGGAATTCACTATGTAGTCTCAGGGTGGCCTGGAACTCATGGCGATCCTCCTACCTCTGCCTCCCAAGTGCTGGGATTAAAGGCGTGTGCCACCACGCCCTGCTAGAGAAGTTCTTTTTTATTTTAAGAGCTGAGTTACCCAGACTGGTTTTGCTCTGTAGCTTAGGCAGGCCTTGAACTGACAATCCTCCTGCCTCAGTCTCCCATGTCTGGAATTCTAGGCCTGAGCCACTAGGCTGGCCAGTTTGCTTGCAGCTTTGGCCACATTTATGCCTCTTTCACCACCACACAGTTGTCAAGCCCTTCTGCTCCACTTTTTTGCTCTCAGTGCTCAGTATGAGTCTGGCTTTTAATTTGGCCAGCAAGAGCGCTGCAGCCTGGATGCAGAGCTGCCTTGGGGTTTCCTCTGCAGGCGAACCAGTTCAGCCTCCCTCAGATTTTCTGGACACAGGCGAAACATAGTCCAGTTCTTTGCCACATTCTAACACAAGTGTCCTCTATAGCGTCCAGCTTTTATTTTGCATGTGTGGATGAAGAGTGTGTGTGGTGTGGTATATGATGTGTGTGCGGCATATACACACGTGCATGCAGATGTGTAAGGCTCCATGTGATGCTTGCATGCAAAGGCCAGAGGAGGACATGGGTTGCCATACTCTAATTGATCACCCTTATTTTTCCTTAAGATGGAGTCTCTCCCTTAACCCAGAGTTAACTTTTTTTGATCAGTGAATGTCAGTGACTTTTCTGGTTCCCCTACACCCATGATGAGTTTACAGATGTGTGTGGCCATACTCAGCTGTTGACGGCCCATGTCAGGTCCCCTCAGGGCCTCATGCTTAAGTGACAAGTACTCCTAGTTGCTGAGCCATCTCCCCAATTTTTGATGGGGCCTTTGCTTTCCTCTGAAACCTCACACAGTCTTCACTATCCTTACTGCTATTGGCCCTGGTGCACCCATTCTCTTCTCTCTCTCTCTTGCTTTCTCTCCTTGCAAATAAATAACTAAAATATGTTAAAAGTATTTGAGGAATTACGTATTGCAAGCATTTTGTAAAGAATGTTGTAGAGGCTAGGGAGATGACTCAGCGGTTAAAGGCCCTGGCTCACAAAGCCTGTTGGTCTGGGTATAATTCCTCAGCATTCACATAAAGCCAGATGTGATCCAAAGTTTGATTCAGCACGGTCACCTTGAGATTATCTTTTGACCTCCAAATGCATGCAATGGCATGCACTTGCCCACACACACACAAATAAATAAATAGCTGTGTGTGGTGGCACATACCTTTAATCCCAGCACTGGGGAAGCAGAGGTAGGAGAATTGCTGTGAGTTTGAGGCCAGCCTGGAACTACAGAAAGAGATCCAGGTCAGCCTAGGCTACAATGAGACCTTATCTGGAGAAAACCCCAAACAACATTTCCCTCAAAAAAATAAATATAGGGGCTGGAGAGATGGCTTAGTGGTTAAGCGCTTGCCTGTGAAGCCTAAGGACCCCGGTTCAAGGCTTGATTCTCCAGGACCCGCGTTAGCCAGATGCACAAGGGGGTGCACGCGTCTGGAGTTCGTTTGCAGTGGCTGGAAGCCCTGGCGCGCCCATTCTCTCTCTCTCTCTCTCTCTCTGCCTTTTCCTCTCCCTGTCACTCTCAAATAAATAAATAAAAATGAACAACAACAACAAAAATAATAAATATTTTAAAAGAATGGTATAGTAAGTTTCCTAGATTTGATACAAGATATATTAGTGACCTAAAAGCAATAAAATAACTTTTTAAGTTTTCTTCTCTACTAGATAAAAAGATACAAAATAACTTGTAATTTAACAAAATCTGGGCTTCTAATCAAGAATAACTACAAATAAAGATGCACTTCTCTAGATAATTAATCTCCAACCTCTTAAATAGTGCTCCAGTATGACATCAAGAGAACATACTTCCTTCCTTTGTCTTATTTCTATGTTTCAGATAGTCTTCTTGGCATCTGTTAGCCTGGTTGGTTTATATGGGATTTCTTCTAGGCAAAAGAACTCAGAACAGTGGGAATAAAATTATATCTTTCAGTAAAAATGTAAAAGCTGTGGTATTGGCAGTCCCATATTTTAAGACATGTTCAAACAAAACTCCTTTTTTGAGGGTCTCTTCTGTTGGGAAGTACACCCCTGGGCTTGTGTGAGTCTCCGCTTCCGGAAGGTCATGCGGCCACTCAAACCCTACCTTTACTGCAGCCTCAGCTCCATTGACCCTCACTCCGCTTACATCTGTAGCCAACACTGCCTTAATTAAAGGCTTACCAATATTGCTGTCCTTTCTTGTTAAAATGTTTCATTTATTTATTTGAGTGACAGAGAGAGCAAGAGAAACAGGCAGACAGACAGAAAGAGAATGGGCATGCCAGGGCCTCTAGCCACTGCAAACTAACTCCAGACATATGTACCACCTTTGTGAATGGCTTACGTGGGTCCTGGGGAATCGAACTTGGGTCCTTAGGCTTTGTAGGGAAGTGCCTTAACTACTGAGCCATCTCTCCAGCCCGCCATCCTTTCTTATCAAACACTTTCATACCTTCTATGGCAGCTGGCTGGGCAGACCAGATTTATCTCTCCAGGTGCCAGTTATTGGTTGTGTGGGCACACTGCTTAGGAATGTGCCTGTATGTTGAAGGATATGCCCCAAACCTGTTGGTTCCATAAGCCCTATCATTCTGTGTGTACATTTTTATGGTATGCAATATTTTCAGTAACATGTACCGCATTGCCATAGAAACTTCATTATTTCACATGGTGCTTGAAATTAATGAAGATATTTTTCATACTGTGGCAAAAATTGTGGCAGGTGAGGGATATGCCTAACAGAATAATTGACAAGCATTGTTAATAGCTGGTTTATTATTACTGAAAAGCCAATGTCAGTACAGGAAGATTATGGTATGCAAAGACTGTTTTAGGAGTATAACGGAATAGATTATTTCAATACTGAGGATTAAACCTAGGGTTTCACACACCTTAGGCAAGTACTGTACCAGTGAGATATATATTCCCAGTGTCAGGATAGGTTCTCCTAACTTTTGAATTGATTGGAGCTTAAGTTTCAAGTCATGTCTAAATATCTCTTCAGAGGGAACCGTTTCAGAGAAAAGAGCCAACAATCTTATTTTACAATCTTCCTCTTAAACATTACTTTGATCTATCTTATTCCTAAATGTTTTAGTTGTCATTAATTAACTTGTAAATATTATTGAATCCAAAGGAATTAAACCCACATTTTTAGAACCTTGTATATATGAAGAAATATAATTCATTTCCAGTGACTATGTCTTCAGAAGTGATGGTCGCCATGTTGATAATTTAGAAACAAAGACAGACTCCATGTTAAGAAAGTTTGTTAGATGCGTTGGACACTTAGGTATACGATTTGCTGCTTAAGATATGTAGCCATTTAACCAAAACTGAATGAGCTCTGTGTATATTCTGACATTTTCAAATACAAATATCTTTCATCAAACCCTCTTCCTCTAGTCCCCCCCCCTCAAACCCATAAAGATGGATCCATGACTGAAAATGACTAAAAAGAAATGAGCTGGAAAAGGGGTGGAAAAGGGCAAAAGCACATATATGATATGTAAATAATTTATTTTTGTCTGCATTTTAACTCTCCTCATTGAATAAGGTCTGGAGAGATGGCTTAGCGGTTAAGTCACTTTCCTGTGAAGCCTAAGAACTCATGTTTGAATCTCCTCCTCCTACATAAGCCAGACACAGTGACGCAAGCATGCAATATTGCACATGTGCACAAGAGGGTGCACATGCCTAGAGTTTGTTTGCAGCTGCTGCAGGCCCTGGAGTTTGCATTCTCTCTCTCTCAAATTAAAAAAAAAAAAAAAAAAAAACTGGAACAAATTGGGATTTACTGTTAGCATCTGATTAAGTCAGTTTGTTAGTTTCTCACATGCATAAAGATTTCTTTGCTCCACACTTGTTTTTTTGTATCTCTGGCAATTCTGGAATGATTTTCCTTCCTTTTGAAGTATATCCTTTACAAGTTTCTTTAGTTTTGTTGGAAGAAAATTCATTTGTCTTAAGATGATTTTATATAGTTTTTCTGGAATTAATCTCTAGGTTGACAGTTGTTTTCTTTCAACACTTTGAAAATATGTTCTACCGTCTTCCATTCGTCAGATTCCCTTGAGAAGTCTCTCTGTCATTTTCTTGTCAATAACATGTATGATAATTTTAAAAACATTTTTATTTTTTATTGAGTTTCTTATAGTTGTGCTGCAGTATATACCTAAGAATGAATTTCTTCATCTTTAATAACTTCAAATAATAATGAACTTATTTTATGAACTTGTTAATCATTGACCTCTTTGATTGTAAAGATGTGTGTTTTTCTTCAACCTCAGGTAGTAGTTCATGAATTTTTACTTCATGAATTTTGTAGTTCTTGCACCCACACATGTTTCATTCTGAATCATTGATTTCTTACCCGTCCATTTCTCTTAAGCTTTTATATTTCACACCTCTTTGTCCTGTAATGGTTCATTATGATAAATTTTTCAGCCCTTTTAGTTCAACACTGTTCTCTTTAGCTTTATGTTGTCCTTGAACCTGCTGTGTGGCCCAGACTGGCCTCACCCTCCCGTTTCAGTCTCTTGAGTGCTGGGATGACAGGCATGCACCATTAATCTTGGTTTCTATTCATGGCTCTCTAATTAGTATTATGCTTTTAATTTGTAAAAACTGAACATCTAATTCCAAACTTTCTTATTCCTCTAGACACATTTAAACAGAATTTATATTTCATAACTGATAGGTCCAATGCCTATATTAACTACAGATTCTTTTTTTTTTTTTTTTTTGCTTTTTTGAGGTAGGGTCTCACTCTAGCTCAGGCTGACCTGGAAATCACTCTGTAGTCTCAGGGTGGCCTTGAACTCATGGCAATCCTCCTACCTCTGCCTCTCGAGTGTTGGGATTAAAGGCGTGTGCCACCACGCCCGGCTAATGATGCTTTTTCTATTGACTCTCAGCTATATTGTTTTCTTGGCTTCCTTTTTAAAAAAATATATATTATTTATTTATTTATTTGAGAGGGAGAAAGAAGCAGAGGGAGAGAGAGAGAGAGAGAATGGGCACGCCAGGACCTCCAGCCACTGTAAAAGAACTCCAGCTACATGCACACCCTTGTGCATCTGGCTTACGTGGGTCCTGGAGAGTCAAACTTGGATCCTCTGGCTTTGCAGGCAAATCCCTTAACCGCTAAGCCATCTCTCCAGCCCATCTTGGTTTCCTTTTTATTTTTACTTTTTTGGTGATTTAAAAAATATTTTATTTTTATTTATTTATTTGAGACTGAGAGCAAGAAGGAGAGAGAGAGAGAGAGAGAGAGAGGAGAGAATGGATTCACCAGGGCCTCCATCTGCTGTAAACAAACTTCAGATGTATGTGCCACTGTGTGCATCTGCCTTATGTGGGTCCTGGGGAATAGAACCTAGGTCCTAGGATAAGGCAAGTGCCTTATCCATTAAGCCATCTCTCCAGCCTTTATTATTATTACTTTTTTGGTACTTTTTGAGCATGAGCTCATGCTCTTGAGAACTTTATGTGTGGAAATTCTTTAACGACTTAATCATGCAGGGTGAACCTGATTATTCTATGTGATCTGTCTATGACACTACCAACCTGGGACTACTTTCAATACCAAGGTTTTCTTTTCTTTTCTTTTTCTTTCTTTCTTTTTTTTTCTTCAAGGTAGGGTCTTGCTGTAGCCCAGGCTGACCTGGAATTCACTAGGCAGTCTTAGGCTGGCCTTGAACTCACAGTGATACTCCTACCTCAGCCTCCTGAGTGCTGGAATTACAGGCATTTGCTACCACGCCTGGCAACTTGGAGGTTTTCTTGATCATATGCACACTGTAAATTCCAGTCCCAAATTCAACTGGCGGACAGTTCATGGATCAATTCTCAGAGGAGGTGGGTTTCCTTTCGATCCAGAACCAGTGGTGAAGTTTCTTTGTGGCTCAGTGCCGCGAGGCTGGTGCTCATTCTTTCTCTGCATCTAGCATCCTTGGCTGCTAGAAGCGTCTCCTCAGGACTTCTTCACCTGCCATCTCATCTGCCTTAGAACAGTGGCATTGTCATTCAGGACTCTTCTAAACCTGAGTTCTAGGATAGTAAAGGTTGGTTAGGCGGCTGGGGCAACTGTTGGCTTCAAAGTTTAGTTATCTTACTGAATTTTTAATTTCTTAAAACAACTTTTGTCCGTGAAGGATTTTTTTTTTTTTAAACTCAGTTCATCTGTTAGGAACTTAAAGAAATGCTTTGTGAATTTTTTTCAGCACTGTTAAGTATCCTTTCTTAGGAAAGGTTTTTGTGATACTTATGTATATTTCCATAAAGACAAATTTTGGAACGCTTCTTTGGACTTTTAGTATATAAGGGAAAGTGAATTTGGTTTTAGACTTGAATACCATTGGAATTCTCCTTTTTTAAGGCTTAAATTTATAAAGGGGTTTAATTTGAGATTTTAATTTCTCTCTAGAAACTTCAAATTGAGTAGACTTAAATTTATACACAGGACATCTAGCCTAATGTAGGAGTGTTTTATCATAACATTTTTTTCTCTTTACAGAATAATTGGTATCTTTGGTAATGCAAATAGACACATTTCAAATGGAAACTAGGAGAGGTAGTGAATTTTCAATTCTGGATAAAAAAGGGTATTGGGATGAATTTAATTGATGAACTCCTAGGCCCATTTTAGAATCTTCTGAGGGCAAAACTGTCACTGTTTGACTAGCCTTTATGAACAATAGAGGCTCTAATGTACATTCTATTGGATTTCTTTCTTTGTTATCTCTCAGTAAACTCCAAACTCTGGCAGAGGACAGAGTGTTATTATTGAGTCCTTTTAGTCTCAGTAAAAAACAGTTGAAAATGTTGAGGAAAAACAAGTAAAAATAGAGGCAACTCATTGCTTAGTGCTTTTTCCCCCCACATCTGATTTGCCAGGTGGGAACAAAGATGTAGTGCAATAATTAGAACTGAAAAGGCAAATTGGTGTACTTTCTCTGGGTGAGTAGAATGAGGGGGTTCCTTTGTTCCTGATAGCATAGAAGTGGTGAAGCCCATTGGAATCTGATTGCCTTGTCTGAGATCTCGTCTCTGGCACCTAATTCCTACATGAGCCTGGATGAGCTACTTGATCATAATAAACATGCTGTGGAGTAGTTATTATAATTATGGCTCATAGATGAGGAAACACAAACCTGGGAGCTGGGTGAGATAATGTCTGCAGGGTTCTCATCAAGCGCTCAGTAAATGACAGTTGCCATAAAGACATAATTCGAGTGTGTAAACTATCATCACGTCAGTCTCTAATCAAAGGTCTTCACAGAATCTGGAAAAGATCCATAGCAAATCCAGAACTTTAGACAGAAAGATATTTACATAGGGTTTGTATGGCATATTCCAAGCATATGAACTCACTATTTATGTGTACATTAAGAGATGACAAACCCACATTATATGTGTACAGACTTACCAATGACCCTATGACAAATTCATAGGGTTTGTATGATATATGATTCAACATTCATGACTTAATTCTCTGGTCCCAACCTAGGCTAACTCCATAGCACTACGTGTTACTCTATATTTCCTTTGATATTTGACTGTTTTACTATTATTCATACAATTTAAGAAAATATTTTACTTATTATTTATCTGCAAGAAAGAAAGAAGGAAAGGAAAGATAGAATGAATGAATGAATGAATGAATGAAAGGGAGAGAATGGCCACACCAGGGCCTCTTGTAGCTGGAAAAAAACCTCCAGGGCACATGCACCACTTTGTGCATACAGCTTTGTGTCATCCCTAGGCGATCAAACCTGGCCCAGCAGGCTTCACAAGCAAGCACCTTTAACCACCGAGCGGTCTCCTCAGCCCTACTCATATAATGTTAAAGCTTAATTTTCTTCAACCTATCACTGGCTGAAAATATTTATGATCTATTGGTGAGATCCCTGTTTTATCATTTCTACAGTTTGGAAATGTACTCATGTGAGCAATAGCGGCAAGAAAGGATTTGCCCTAGTGTGAGAAGAGTCACAGGGCCCAAAAGGACCCTTCGAAGTCAAGTTGCATGACACATTTTCCTTTAAAGTGTGTTTTCATTGGTGTCCATTTATTGTACATGGTACTGGATAACATAAGGACACTTTCATATGCGTATATGGTGCACTTTGAGAGTGCTACCCCAATGTCCTACTTTCTCTTTTTTTCTCGCCCCCTCCTCTTTGTTCCCCTAAACAGTTTCACTTTTACTTTTATGTCATGTGTATGTATGTGATTTTGTGAACCATGACACTTCTTAACTACCTCTACATATCCTTATGAACTGCTGAAATATCACTTTACCTCCATTATAGCCAGTATTACAGAGGCTCGTGGTGTCCAAAGTGGGGTTCTTAAAATAGTCACGGTGGAAACAAAAGAGCTATTCATCTATATTTAACTTCAATTTTATTCATTAAAATTCTAAGTTTAGTATTCTGTAATGCTCAATATACCTACATTCTGTGAGAACATGTACTCTTTTTTTTGCCCATGGGAGAGTTAATAAAACAATTTTGAGATTATTGGTATAGATTATATTTGCAGATTTAAGAAATTGACAGGCCCAGTTTATTATGAATAAATATACAAGCTTCAGTAATAAAATTTTCCAACATTTACTTATCACTTATCCCCAGCAACAGGTGAATGTCTACTGCCTGAAACATTTAATTTTGTATTTTGAGAATCATGTTCAGAACATGCTTAAATGGTATAGTAGAAATGTTGAATAAAACATGAGTAGAAACGAGATAGAATTAAATCTCTTAAGAAACATTAGTGTTGAGCTTCTAAGGCAGAATTAGAGTGTTTGGCTTGTTAAAACTTGCTCCTGCAAATAAAGTGTCCTCAGAGTGGGTGCCATGTATTTCTGAGAGGCTCACAGAGAACTGCCAAAAGCGTCATCTTCTAACTCAAAATTAGACTTTCATTTCTTAATTCTATCTTGGTTCTCAGAATGCGAATAAAGGTTTCTCTTGGGCATCTTTTGGGTGGGGAAGTGAGGCCCCCCCAGACAGTCTTGAGGGACTTCCCTGTGGAGAGAAGAGGTAACAGTAGCCCGAGAATTGGGAGGAAGTTAGTCATGAAAGAAAAAGGAGGTTCACTTGTCGTGGGAATTCTCAAAGGGCTCTGCAAGCCGAGCTGAGGTACATAAAAGAATTCAAAATGCTCCCAGGGTCGTTTCCTAATGCCCCCCCCCCAAACACCAAAGCGGGTACTACATGTGTGCCATTTGTGTGCAGCTCTGGAGTCTGAGAGCCCCAAATCGAGGCTCCCAAATCAGGGCACTGCACAGGGAGAGGTCTTCCCTTCCTTCTTGTAGCTAGCTTCTGGTAGCCCCAGGTGGACTACGGCCTATGGCATCAACATCCTAGTCCCTGCCTGTGTGTGCCTGGGGCCATCTTATCCTGTGTGTGTACCAACATTCTCTCTTCTTACAAGGGGCCACTTAATATTAAGGGTCCATCTTACTGCAGTATGATCTCATCTTCACCAGTTATACCTGCAACCATCCTATTGCCAAATAAGAACACGTTTGGAGGCACTAGGGGTTAAGACGTCAACATATCCTTGTAGAGGACAAAAATTCAGCCCATACCAGCTGCCGTGGTGGTGTGAGGCTTCCTAGTAGAGAGATGGAATAGTCCAAACTGACCTTGCATTGTAGGGCTGGTGAGCGGGAGCCATGAGAACGGGCCCAGGTGGACATTTCTCAGGCATTCTAAGAACTTAAAGATTTGGGAAGATACTGTGGAGCAACAGGGAAAACAGGGTCCTCTCCTGCTCCTGTGCTCAGGTCAGTGGGGTGTTTTGTTGGTTTTTCCCTGCACACTGGAGTCTCCACACAGGCTACACTGGTGTTTCCTGGCTTGCGGCAGCTGCTGCGCTTGGTCAGTGTGAATTAATGCCACTACTCACCTAGGAGTAGTGACTTACGTAAGTCACGGCTCCAAGCAACTAGGAAGGAGAGTCAGCCAGTCAGACAAACTTCTGTAAACTTCGCAGGTGAAAGGGAAGTGAGAGCAACTCGGTGGGAGACTAAGGCTAAGAAACACATTTTTAATTTAATTTTTTTGAGTATAGATGTGATTTGACTGTATTTCCTGTCAAACAGGAGGGCCCAGTGCCCTGTTGTGGGCAGGAGCATTTGGGACCAGCAGGCATATTGATGCTGGATTAATGTTGGAAGGGAGCTACGTATTCCTATTGGAAATTATTTTATTTTGGCCTTGACCTTTCTCACAAATGTGCCCCAGGCTCTGAATCAGGGCATCTGGGACCAGTGCCCTGACTCATGGATGCTTTCTTAGCTTGGAATCTATCCTGGCCATCTGGCAAGCAAGGGTGTAGCTATTTCCTGCCCACAGGGACCATGGCATTTGGGCACACACATGCACATCATTGTCAGAGGCAAGTGATTCAGGAGAGGCCGGGCCCATTTAAAAAAAAAAATTGCCAATTTTTCCTATGTGCTACTGGCCAACTGACCTAGTTTCAAAGAGAACAAAGACTCATTGATATGCTTTAATAATATTTTCACTAGTACAATTTCATCTAAGGTCTGTATGCTTCTTGGTTCATATGATTTATTTAAAAATGACACCTATAAGGGCTGGAGAGATGGCTTAGCAGGTTAAGTGCTTGTCTGTGAAGCCTAAGGACCCCAGTTCTAGGCTCGATTCCCCAGGACCCTACGTTAGCCAGATGCACAAGGGACAGCGCAAGCATCTGGAGTTCATTTGCAGTGGCTGGAGGCCCTGGTGCGCCTGTTCTCTCTCCCTCTTTTTCTGCCTCTTTCTCTCTCTGTTACTATCAAATAAATAAATAAAAATAAAACAAAAAATTTTAAAAATGACACCTACCAAATGAGCAGGATAAATGTTCAGGTGAAAGCCACAAATGCTGTCATAAGGCACTTGTGTCTAGCAGGCGTCTTAAAAGCCAAACACCTGAGCGCGAAGGAGTATTGTTGAACTTTCCCTGTCTCTGCTGCAGTACACAGCATCCAGTTAGACTAGGACTGGGTGCCCGTCACTGTGCCTCAAGGCTTCCACGAGCGAGGAGCTGGTGAGCCCTGGCTTCTCTGTAGAGTAAAGCTTGTGAAAACACTAATCTTTCTTAGAGTAGGCGCTAGACTCCAGAGGTAAGAGGTATTACACGTTGTCTTCCTCCTCGCAGAATTCACACGCAGGGAACACAGATCTTGGGGGGGGGGGGCGTCACTGAAGTTCTACACAGGAGTCCAGAAAGATTCAAAACAGGTGATATCCAGTCTGGGCTTAAGAGAAGAGTTGCTTTAACGGAGGAGGCAGAACTGAGCGTGGAGAGGGAGAGACGTGCCTAAGTGCACAGAAGCGTGGGCACATATGGGCTAGTGCTCGTGGCGTGTTTGTGTGGTGCCGGCACTTGGGTTTTATAGTAGGAGGGTTCCCAGGGGAAGCCGGATGGGGAGGGAAGTGAGGTCGATTGAGAAGGACCTTGTATGCTTTGCTAAACTGTTTGCATCTTATTGGCTCTTTTCAGTGCTTATTGAAACTTGTGATCCAACCAGATGTTTTGTGTTGCTGTTGTTTTTTCTTCGAGGAATGGTCTCACTGTAGCCCAGGCTGACCTGTAATTCACTATGTAGTCTCGCTGTAGCCTGGAACTCATGGCGATCCTCCTACCTCTGCCTCCCGAGTGCTGAAATTAAAGGTGTGTGCCACCACGCCCGGCCAAGCAACAAGTTTTTTCTCTTAGGTGTTTCATTCCATTTAAGTAGACGACATCTATGGCTTCAGGGATGGATAGTGTAGCAGACAGCTTCAGGTTCCTGGGATGAACTTCCAAGCCAGGAGCAGTTATGGAGGAAGGGATATTCATTGAAGCTTACAGATTGAGGGGAAGTTCCATAATGGCAGAAGAAGCTGGCCTGCTTTCACAGGTCAGTGCAGAGAGAAGAGCCGCCAGCCAACACTGTAAGCAAACATAGTCCAGGAACCCGTAATGGTAGAGCCCAAGCACTTCACATATCTTTAGAACGGAATTCCAAATCCACCCCCACACCTTAGGGCTGGACTCTAGGGTCTGCCCACCGTGACACCTCCTCCATCCAGGTGGCTGGAGGTCTAAATGACAAGCTTTAATAAACTCCTGAGTCTATTGGGGGACGTCCATTCAAACCTCCACAGATAGTATTGTGTAAGTAGACTTCACCTGTTGGCTTTCAGTTTCAGAAGGTAAGGATGTTGGAATTTAATGATAGATTTGGAAATATATACATGCTCTATCAGAGCTAGGTTTACTAATCTCTCTCTACTTGCTCTCCATTTCATCAACTAAACAAGGAGTCCAAAAGCTGAGAGGAGATGGGACTTGGAAGAACAGGAATGTAAAATGTTGGGTAATTCTGGAAGTAGGCAAAATAGTGCTTCCAGATGGACCTAGTGAAGCTAAGGCAGAAGGGGCCTACATTTTTATTTTCAGGGGAAACCCAGGCTGGCAGAGAGGTGCCAATGTCAGAGAGGGCCTGACTCTGCCTGGGGTCTGACAGAGAGGGTGTGAGTCAGCATTCAGACCTTTCTTGTCATGTAGACAGGGGCTGCTGTGGACTAATACTTCATAGGCCTGAAGTACAGAGGGAAGAATTGGAGGACTGGCTAAGGGAGGCTTTGACCAGGAGGGGAGGAAGGTGGTTTAAGAATGATCTGTAAAAGCTATCTGGACTCACTAACAAGAATTGGATTTCTCTTATCATTGGAAAATGGAATTTTAGATTATGTTTTGGTTCGATCCTTAAGAAGGAAAAGATAGGGAATTCATTTAAAAAGGAATTAGAGGACTGGAGAAATGGCTTAGCAGTTAAGGCGCTTGCCTGTGAAACCTAAGGACCCATGTTTGACTCTCCATATCCCACGTAAGCCAGACACACAAAGTGACACAAGCAAGGTCACACATGCACACAAGATGGCACATGTCTAGAGTTTGATTGAAATGGCTGGAGGCCCTGACATGCCAATATGCTCTTTCTCTCTTTCTGTCTCTGTCTCTGTCTCTCATAAAAATGAAAAACAAAGGAATTAGACCACAAAATCTCCTATGAGGCAACAAATCTATTCTGGGATCTTGCCATACACTTGAGCTGGGCATGGTGGCTCACACCTTTAATCCCAGCACTTAAGAGGCAGAGGTAGGAGGTTCTCCATGAGTTTGAGGCCATCCTAAAACTAACTAGTGAAGTTTAGGTCAACCTGGACTAGAGTGAGACCCTACCTTAAAAAAAATACACTTGATCTTCAAAGGGACATTTATGGACAAGGAGAGGTTGTTAGAGAGCAGGCAATAGTCCATGGGGAGCTCCGTGAATTTTTCTTCTCCCACTTGGGAGGCAGAGGTAGTAGGATCTTAGTGTGTTTGAGGCCACCCTGAGACTACAGAGTGAATTCCAGGTCAGTCTAGGCTAGAGTGAGACCCTACCTTGAAAAACAAATAAATAAAACACACACACACACACACAGAGACACAAAAGTGAAGCTTTGGGAGTGATGATGGGATTCTCACCTTATCAATGGATTCATTTGGTCATAATTTGATGGTGGTACTGGGAGGAGGTAGAAACGGAGGAGGTAGGCCTCCTTGGAGGAAGCTGGCACTGGAGATGTACCCTGGAAGGGCGTATCTTGTCACAAGTCCCTTCCTTGCTCTCTCTGGGCTTCCCGGGCCTCCTGACATGATCAGCGTGACTCCACCACACTTTCTACTATGACGTCCCGTCTCACCTCAGTTCCATAAACAACGGAGACAAATGACATGGACTGAAGCATCTGAAATCATGACCCCCAAACAAATCTTTCTTCCTTTCGACATATTTCAAATATTTAGTCAACTTGATGGATGACTAGCACAATTTTGATTAGAGGAATTTTTGAAAATTAAAAATATATACAGTATTACCCTTGCAAGAGAAAATCCCGGTTCATAATTAGGAACATTTCCTACCAGATTCCATTCTTTATTTTGGGGAGGTAGGGTTGAGGTAGGGTCTTGCTCTAGCCCAAGCTGACCTGGAATTCACTCTGTAGTCTCAGGATGGCTTCAAAATCACGGCCAGTCTCTTATCTCTGCCTCCTGAGTGCCAGTGCTGGGATTAAAGGCGTGTGCCACCAGGCCTGCCTCCTTTCCTTACATGGCTGACATAGCCGTGACCATGCTGCATTTCCTCCTTGCACTTTAGATTTTGTTATAGCACAAACACTTCCCCTGGGCAGCACGTTCTTTATAAACATGTTAAAGGCGCATAATAGTCCACAATTTGAATTTGTTGTAATTTATGTAAACATACACACACACACACACACACACACATATATATATAATTTTTTTTTGAGACAGGGTTTCACTCTGTGAGTCCTAGAATTAGCCTGGAACTCACTATAGTCTCAACACAATAGTCCTCTTCTCTTAGTCTTCTGAGTGCTGAGATTACAGGTGTGAGCTACCATGCTGGGCTTTGCTTAATATAATTTACAGAAGACTAACTATAATGAGGGCATCATGTGCATAGTAGACCTGATGGCTAGAGAGCCAGAAGGGTTAGGGTTAGGGTCAACAGACAATTCCCTCTAAGGAAATGCCAGTGTGCAGGGTCACCTCCAGATTGAAGGGGTTCATCTACTGAGGGCTGTTATTTGACTGGCACAAGGCTGGCAAACAACCAGTGCTACTTTCATGACCACTCTTTTAAAAATATTTTTATTTTCATTTATTTATTTATTTGACAGAGAAAGAGGGAGAGAGAGAGAGAGAGAGAGGGAGAGAGAGAGAGAGAGAATGGGTGCACCAGGGCCTCCAGCCACTGCAAACGAACTCCAGATGCATGCGCCCCTTGTGCATCTGGCTAATGTGGGTCTTGAGGAATCAAACCTGGGTCCTTTGGCTTTGCAGGCAAACGCCTTAACCACTAAGCCATCCCTCCAGCCTTCTACCTCCTTTTATACTTTTTGGAACCTACTTAAGAGGCAAAGGAGTCCTGGGGGAGGCATGGGATAGATTCTCCCTGTCTCTTCCTCCTGGGATTTGGGAGAAAGGAGGGGTAGGAGATTACCAAGGACATTTGAGATCATTGCGAATTAATAATGTTTTCTTACAGTTTTGCTTGGGGGGAGGGGATCTGTTTAGATCCTGAATATACCCCTCCAAAGCCCACGTGTTAAAGGCTTGTTCCTCAGAATGGTAGTATTAAAAGGTGGTGGTAACTTTAAGAAGCGGGCCCTAGTGGAAGTTTTAGGTAACTTGAGGTGTGTCCATGAAGAGGAAGGCAGGACTTTGACCCTGTCCTCTTCTTCCATCTCTTTTTCACACCCAGCACTGAGAGGAACAGCTTGTCCCACCACGTGCTTTCACCATGAAACACTGTCATCACAGGCTCACAGCAACGGGGCCAATTTGTCACGAGCAGAAGCCTTCAAAATTATAAGCTGAAGGGCTGGAGAGATGGCTTAGTGGTTAAGCGCTTGCCTATGAAGCCTAAGGACCCCGGTTCGAGGCTCGATTCCCCAGGACCCACGTTAGCCAGATGCACAAGGGGATGCATGCATCTGGAGTTTGTTCGCAGTGGCTGGAGGTCCTGGTGTCCATTCTCTCTCTCTCTTTCTCTCCCTGTCTGCCTCTCTCTCTCTCTCTGTCTGTTGCTCTAAAATAAATAAATAAAAATAAACAAAAAAAATTATAAGCTGAGGTGAATTTTTCCTCCATATAAATCAACTCTGGTATTCTGTTAAAGTTCTGAAAACCAATACAGGGCTAAAAACACAACATGTGCCAGGCGTAATGGTGTATGCCTTTAATCCCAGCACTTGGGAGGCAGAGGTAGGAGGATCGCCATGAGTTCAAGGCCACCCTGAGACTATGCAGTGATCTGCAGGTCAGCTTGAGCTAGAGTGACACCCTACCTCAAAATACAAAAACAAAAACAAAAACAACAAAACACAAAACAAAACAAAACAAAACCCATCCCTCCCTCCAAACAAACAAACAAACAAACAACTCTAGTCTTGTGGCTCTTGCACTCAGAAGGCTGAGGCTGAGGAGGCACTGGCTCTCTATCATCCTGACAGCTGTTTTAGGGAGAAGTGAACTTACTTCTGGGCCTAGAGTTTCTCCTTCCTTCTAAAAGGTGAGCTTTCAGCTATTTTGAAAGATCACCACTAGGAGATGCACAAGATCCAAGGAAGTGAACAAAAGCTGTGCTTAGTGATTTTTGTTCCAGATTTTTCTGAGCGTTGCAGGTTTTCTTTGTTCTGAATCCGTTGAGAACTGAAGGCAAAATGATAGCTAAGGTGGCGACAGGATAGCTTTGCCTCTCACCTAGTGCCAGAAGCCGAGGGAAACGACAGACCGGGCTCCTTATGACAAAGACAGTGTTGTGCGTGGTACCCGATTCCATTCAGTGCACGATTCTACCGCTGGCGTGAAGTCGGCGGCGATGGCAATGCAGATCCATTGCTATGGTTCACGCTGCACCGAGTACCCCGCTGGGATGCTCCGCTTTTCAAGATTGTATTTAATTACTACGCACATTGTTCTCACTTGACGGATATCATACTATTAGCCGTATCCTGAAGAGTCGAATACATAGGGGAGCTAACCCACCTTGCAAGTGGCTGGGCTGCGTGTAAGCTCCAAGTCTCTGACTCCAGAGCTGCCTATTTAAACCCGCGTCGTGGTTGTTACCCTAACTTCACAGCTGAAGATCCATCCCTCCAGTTCAGAGCAGTTCAAGGACTTGTCCTGGGTCTCACCTGGTTAGGGGAGAAGTGTAGACTAGGCACTCCCTATCCAGGTCCGGAGCAGCTTCCTTGCTTGCCATGGGGGTGTGGCATCTACAAATGGCTGCGAGGAAGACATGGGAGGAGGAGGAAGAGGAGGAGGATGGAATCAGGGGATCCCAACACAAAGGGAACACTAGAAGGCTTCTGGGTGGCAGATCTTGACTCCCTGGGGTCTTTGCAGGCTGTAGCCACCTTGACTCCAGCTTGGGCTGTGGAGTTAAGAGGAGATTATCTGCTTTCTGGGGGCTGAGTACAGCGAGCCGGAGTCGATAGGACGGCTTGGACATAAGCCCTCAGCAAAGGCTCTGTAAGAAGGTCACCCTGGCTGTGGGCTGCCTGGCCAGTGGGTGGCTATGATTCCAGGTTCACTAGCGTACTTATCATGTCTGCTTTGTTTTGCTCACGACAGAGTCATAATACAAAGCTGACTGATTTTTCCATCACATTTCTATGTTTTTTTTGTTTGTTCTTATTTATTTATTTGAGAGAGACAGAGAGAGAAAGAGACAGAGAAGAAAGAGAGAGAGAGAGAGAGAGAGAGAGAGAGAGAGAATGGACGCCCCAGGGCTTCCAGCCACTGCAAACAGAAGCATGCGCCCCTTTGTGCATCTGGCTAACATGGGTGCTGGGGAATCAAACCTTGAACAGGGGTCCTTAGGCTTCACAGGCAAGCGCTTAACTGCTAAGCCATCTCTCCAGCCGCCCCCCTTTGTGTGTGTGTGTGTGTGTGTGTGTGTGTGTGTGTGTATTTTCCCTCTCTCCATCCGGGATTTTATGCACTTGACGCTTGTGTCTATGAGATAGGCTCCCAGTTCCACCAGGGCCTTGATACCTGTGCCATCTTCATCACCACGGGCAGCTGCCTTTGTTTGGAGACTCTCTATGCTCACAGTAACCCACCATTTTCAAGCTTACCAAGGCAGTGGAGTACCTCCTTTGCTGTGGGTTAAGACCCTATTCTCGGGAGTCTCCCTCTGTAACACACAGTGCTGGAGCATTGGGAGGGATAGAGGGAAAGAACAGATGGGCCAGGTAGAACCCCCAGGAATTACAGATAAATGGGTACTCCCCGATGATGAGAAGATTCTGGGGGTGTTGGGGGAACTCTTCTCAGCACCTATACCCAAAATACATACTATAAAGGAGGAATGAGCAAATCAGATTCTACTGTTTTTTTTTGTTTTTGTTTTTTTTTTCTAGGCAGGATCTCACAGTAGCTCAGCCTGACCTGGAATTCACTATGTAGTCTCAGGCTGGCCTCGAACTCCTGGTGATCCTCCTACCTCTGCCTCCCGAGTGCTGGGATTAAAGGCATGCGCCACCACACATGGAGCAAATCAGATTCTAAATCAACCCATCCTCCCTTCTTCCTTCCTCTCCTTCTCTCTTTTACCTCCTTCTATGTTTTCTTCTTGCCCCCACCTCTCCTCTCTCTTCCCCCCAGAGACTTGTGGTCTGTGTTTCAGAGAGAGCCAATAGCTGTTTTTTTTTTTTTTTGAATGTATGTGTGCTTGCACACGTATGCTTGTTTGTATGTGTGTGGGTGCATGTGTTTGTACAAGTGTGCATATGCATGTGTGCACATAGACGGGGAAGCCAGAGGGTGATATCAGGTGCTCTCCTCAATAGCTCTACACTTTTTTTAAAAATTTATTGATTGACTGATTGACATATGGTCTCTCACCGAACCTAGAGCTCACTGATTTGGCTAGATTAGCTGGTCAGAGCTGGGATTGGGGATCCAAAGTTGGCTCCTCATGCTTGAATGGCAAGTCCTTTGCCAGCTGAGCTATCTCTTGAGCCCCTTGGTCAACAGTTTTGATGAAATACAATGGAATGTAAGTTTATTATAAAGCTAAAATTAGAATGGAACTTACTAAGCTGGCAAATGAACCCCTCTGAGCTCCATTCTTTTCTGAATATCAGACATTTGGACAAGAAGAACTTTTAAAAGTTTTGTTAATTAAAATATTTTATTTTGGGGGGGGGGAAATGGGGATTTCAGATTGATGTTTTGAGGAGAATATGTTATATATCACCAGGAACATAATGTGGAGGAGGGTGCTGGGGTCGGTTTTAAACCTCTTGGGTTGTCATAGATGCAGTGAGTGAGGTTCTGGTCAGGCCACCTACGTGGTATGACCCTTGATAGCGTCGCTAAACTATCCACATAGAACATACTCCAGACTTGTGTGGCCATTGCACAAAGCCAGCCATTTATAGCCTGATGGGGCTCACTTGTGTGTCTTAAACACTTTTAAGACAAATAAATTGTCCCAGTGGTCTATATTTGGTACCATTTTTTTCATCTTTGTGTACAAAGCTGAACTGAGCTGGCTGGTTGCTCTTGATGTAAATATAATGGTGTGATTGTCCCTTATGCCAGGGGCGGGTACAGAGCACACCCAGAGCCCTGTGGGAACCCACAGAAGGGAGGTGGCTATCTGGACGTGTAGTCTACAGTGGAGACAAGTTAACGACCTTGCCTGGGGCATTCCAGAGTTTATTTAACGATAAAATTGGCCTCAAGTTCTCCATGGGGGCTTGTAAGTTCTGTGCAGTGCACGATGGGGTGAGAATACAGTTAAACATACATCCTAAAGGCATTTGAGATTGTGAGGAAATGGTAAATCCCCTCTGTGATTTGAAAATACCATTTAAAAAATTGTGCCAAAGTTTTTTTTTTTTTTTTTTTTCCTAGCCCAACTCCAATGAATCAGGAAAACAAGAGGGTAGTTTAATGTAGGCGAACACTTGTCAAAGCAACTGATTGGAGACAGAAAATTCATCACCCCTGTCATGCAAATAAAGAAAATGCAGTTATCAGATTGAGTTATACATACATACATTTTATTGAATCCAGTCAAACTGATTCATATTGATGTAGCCTAAATGTGTCATTGGCCTGAAACTTATAGTCAGCAAATTGGATGTGAAAGACTTTAATAAAGCAATATGCATTCTCCAAATATCAGTTTCTTAACATTATGGCCTTGGCAGGCAGGTGCTGGTACTGGGTTTCTTTCTTTCTTTTTTTTTTTTTAATATTTTGTTTGGTAAGTCTTCTCTTTGTCTCTCTCTCTCTCTGTATGTGTGTGTGTGTGTGAGAGAGAGAGATGAGACAGAGAGAGAGAGAGAGAGAGAGAGAGAGAGAGACAGGCAGATAGACAGAGAGAGAATGGGAGAGCGCCAGGGCCTTTAGCCACTGCAAACGAACTCCAGATGCATGTGCCACCTTGTGCATGTGGCTTACATGGGTCCTGGGGAATCAAACTGTGTCATTTGGCTTTGTAGGCAAACAACTTAACTGCTAAGCCATCTCTCCAGCCCAGTGTGTGTGTGTGTGTGTGTGTGTGTGTGTGTGTGTGTCAGAGGCACACACGTACTGTGGAGGTCAGAGGATGATTTTCAGGTATCAGTCTTAACCTCCCACCTTGTCTGAGGCAGAGTTTCTTGTTCACTGGGGTGTCTGTCAAACTAGCTGGTCTTTTAGCTCTTCATTCTCCTTTTTCCACCTCCCATCTTGCTACATCACAGGCGCACACTACTATGTACTGCTTTTCCGTGGATGCTAGAGATCTGAACACTGGTTCTCACAGTTCCACAGCAAGTGCTTTCTCCAACAGAACCGTCTCCCTAGCCTTTAAAAAACTTAATTGACATGTAGAAATTGCATGTCTTCATGAGGTAGTATGGGCAGTCTTGATACATATATAGTATATATTGTTCAAGTCAAGGCAAGCACAGATATCTCTTCAAGCATATGTATATATATATATATATATATATATGTATATATATATATATATATATAGAGAGAGAGAGAGAGAGAGAGAGAGAGAATATATATGAGAGAGAAAAATGTGGGGGCTAAGAAAAGAGCCCTGGAAAAGAGCTAAAAAGTAAATTCTAAGGTGAAGTTGAAGGTAGAAATAGGAGAGAGAAGCGTGAGAATCCATTGAAGAGAGAGAAAGAGAGAAGGGCCCACCATTGCGTCAGGGGAGAAAGAAGAGGTGCCGTGCCAGAATCTCCTCGGGAAGGCACAAGGATGACAGCGCTAGAGCCTTTAGTGAGGAGAACTTAGGTGTGGTATGAAAGACTATTGTACGCTACAGTTAGATGGGAGCTAGACCTGGGATGTGGTCTGGAAGCTCACATGGCACTAATCACCATTGCTCGGGAAACATGTACTCTGGAGTGGCATTATATGAAGAACACTCCTTACAGACATTATTTTACTGGATTTTGATAACTCATGACGGTGGGATGATAGAGCTGAGACTCCGGAAGGTTAAGTGACTTCTCTGGGACAGTGTCAAGAAGACGATTTGCAATAACGCCAGCCTGCTGCCACAAGCCGGTAGTTGATCACTGTGCTGAATTCCCTGAGAGTCAGTCTCTCCACCGTATCCTGTGTCATTAAAATTTTATAACTCCAAAACTCTTACTTCAGTGTCCTGAGATTGCATTTTTAATTTTGTCTTCATAATTAGTTTCCATCATACTACATAGCTCTTTTCTGTATAAAAGAATTTAGTGGATAGCAAAAATGTGGTACATAGACACAGTGGAATTTTCTACAGCTGTAGAGAAATTATGAAATTTTCAGGAAAATGGATGGAGCTGGAGAATATTATATATTGGGTTAGGTAACTCAGGCTCGATAAGAGAAATGCCGTATGTTCTGTCTAGTAGAACTTCGAATCTCCAGACCTCTGAGTACAACTTGGAGTATCTGAAGAGACCAGAAAGTTAGAAAAGGGCTGGGGGGGGGGGAGTTCTTAGGGTAGGAGGTAGTGGAACACCAGCGATGAGTAAACAGTTGAGGGCTGGAAAAGATTAAGCACAAACGAGGGTGGGGAGACAGGTGAGAAAAGGGAATGAGAGGAAGGTTAACCAAAGCAAAGCATAGGGGGTATGGAAAAGCCTTAAGAAAAACCTTAGTAAATTTCATAGAACTAGTAGAAGGAAGGAAGGTACCCTATACAATGGCAATGCCTGGGAAGGAAAGACAAAGCACACACAGTCTCTCTTCTAAAGAAGATTAGGACAACGACATGGATGCAAACAAACAGCTCTGCCGTGTGTGATGAATCAATTTCAAGCTTCGTTTAATACACAGACCCCACCCAAATCTCACCACCTCTGACTGCAGAGAGTTTACAAGGCTGGAGGTAACACTTCCTCTAGAACACACGATAACACTGCATTTCAGCAGTTGAGCCTTTAATCTGAGCCAATATCCTGTTGGTGTTTATACACTGTGTGAAGATGGTCCAGATGAGGAAATCAAAGTTGCTTGTGAAAACAAACTCACAGATTCTCCCAGCATCACACAAAGCTCGCAGCACATTCTTGGCTGCCTCTTGTTTTGGAGAGACATAGAGAAGGAAGATAATTATTGACGGATTCAATCTCAAATAACTCCGACTCCAGAGTCCCTGCCAGACACAACGATGACAAGCTGGGTTTTTGGGGAGCTGATGGGACTTGGCTCCTCCAGGATGGAATTCCCAAACTGCCTTGGTTTAGTTTAGCCGCCGTACCTTCTATAGAGTTCCAAATGCATTGCCATAAAACATGGTTACTTAAGGAGTATTATACTCATGGGCATTATGGTATAAATTTAACCTTTCCTCCAGGGTTCACAGGGACTATCTATTGGGTAGGTCAACCACGTGCTATCTCCCACAATGCACCTTGCTAAAGTTACACGGGTGTGTAAGTAAGATGCCAGAGGTGTTCACTGGACACAATGTGATCAGACTCTTCTCAAATCCTTATCTGTCATTCACAAGTACGGTGCACAACTGAAGTAATTCATTGATTTATTTAGAAAGTAGTAGTAGTCACTGTGTGCCAGGCACCAATGTAGATACTGGATGTATAGTAATGAACAAACATTTCTCTCTCTCCCCCTCTCTCTCTCTCTCTGTGTATGTGAGAGAGTGAGAGAGAATTTAAAAAGTAATCAATTTTACAGTTGTCACAGTAGTCCCCCATTCTCCCCAGGGAATAGATTCTAAGGCCTCCAAATGGGATGTCTCAAACTATGGATAATATCAAATTTTACATATACTGTGATTTTTTCTCATACATACATACTTCATATCTATGATAAAGTTTTGTTTATAAACTATGTACAATAAGAGATTAAGATAAATAATAAAATTGAATAACTATGACAATATCATAAGAGTTAAATGAATATAGTCTCCTTTTTTTCTCTCTTTCTATCCTAGTGTGCTGTACTCATCTTCTCATGATGATGGAAAACAGTACTTCAAGGCAGCCTTTCACAGCTTCTCTTCGGAATACCTAAACTGTTAGCCCCACAGCTCTTGCGCTGTGGGGTCATGATTAGTGAAGTAAGGGCTGCTTGCACACAGCACTATAATACTGTGACAGTTGGTCTGATAGTCAGGACGACTGTCAGAAGACTAATGAGCAAGTAGTGAGAGGATGAAGGCACAGATGCACTGGAAAAGGGGCAGTAGTGTGTGTCCTTGGTGGGACACAATGGGATGATAGAAGCCTTTACAAGACTACTCAGGAAGTACACAATTTAAAGCTTGTGAGTTTATTTCTGGAATTTTACACTGCATATTTTCGGGCCGTGTTTGACCACCAATAACTGAAGTCATGGAGAGCAATCTACAGATAAGGGGAGCATTACAAATATGTAATAAAATTCCTGTAAGGTTCGGAAGTGACCAAGACCGTGGAGACCACTCTGAGGCAAAGATGGAAGCTTTTATTCCAGAAAAACATGAGCTACCAGGACTGACTCTCAAGAGTGGAGTAGTTGACTTTGAGATGACACATAATGTGCTTTATAGAGTTCTTGGGTTGGGGGAAGTTGAGGAAGGGAGAAGAACTCCTTTGTTCTTCATTAGCCATTTCACATAGCTAGGGTGTGAGACCAGAAGTGACCAGGTGTCCTGAGAGATAAGGGGGCAGGAAACCATGACCTGGGGGATTGTTGGGCAAGGAGCTGGGTGGTTCCTTGAGGAATGTGGATGACCCCACCTCCTTATGTCTCTGTCGCCCTCCTGGTGTCCTCAGTGACTCCATTTTGTCCTGATAACATTTCAAGTTGGCTGTGCTCTGCTCTTGAGAGTCAGTCCTGGCAGCTGCTACAAATGCATGCCAAACACATACAAAATGCATGCCTGTCTGACTTCACATGGGTGACTGGGAAATTGAATCTGGGTGGGCAAGCTTTGCAAGCAAGTGCCTTTAACCACTGAGCCATCCACCGATCTCTAAGATCATTTAGATATTTTTACTTTATTTATGAGGAGACTGAGAGAGAAAGAAAGAGAGAGAAAGGGAGAGAGTATGTGTAGGGCACCTCAGGGCTCTGGCCACTTCACATGAACTCCAAACTCATGTGCCACTTTGTGCATCAGGCTTTATGTGGGTCCTGGGGTGTTGAACTCAGGCTGTTGGGCTTTGCAAGTAAGCATCTTTAGCTTGTGAGCCACCTTCCCAGCCTGACCATACAGTTTTAATGAGAGAGAGAGAGAGAGAGAGAGAGATAGAGAGAGAGAGAGAATAGGTGCCCTAGGGTCTCTAGCTACTGCAAATGAACTCCAGATGCATGTGCCACCTTGCGCATCTGGCTTACGTGGGTCCTGGGGAATCACACCTGGGTCCCTAGGCTTCTCAGGCAAATGCCTTAAGTGCTGAGCCATCTCTCCAGCCCAAGCCATTTCTTTCTTTTTTTTTTTTTCCCCCCTTTGGATTTTCAAGTTAGGGTCTTACTCTAGCCCAAACTACCTGGAATTCACTATATAGCCTCATGGTGGCTTTGAACCCATAGTGATCAACCTGCTTCTGTGGGCAAGTGATCTGGACCATTCAGGAAAGTCATGAATCTTAAGTAGGGTCTTCAAAGATAGGCAAAAACAATCTTTTTTTTTTTCTTAACAGAGTCAAAACTTATAAAAACATTTAAAAATATTCACATCTGCTGGGTGTGGTGGCGCATGCCTTTATTCCCAGCACTCGGAAGGTAGAGATACGAGGATTGCCTGAGTTCGAGGCCACCCTGAGACTACATAGTGAATCCCAGGTCAGCCTGGGCTACGAGTGAGACCCTACCTTGAAAAAAACAAACAAACAAACAAACAAAAATTCACATCTTAGCCATCAATTCATGTTGAAAAATGCATGTTAACAGGTAAATGAATTAGAAAATTTCTTGTTTGAACTAATTACATATCCATTAGGATGAATCCTTCCATAGAAGATATTTAGATCCTGTTTTTAAGAGACACTCCAAAAGTGTGAGCCGTTAACGTATCACTGACTTTCACTGACAAGGTTTCAGGAAAAGAGAAGACTTCTGCTTGATTTATTTTTTTATACAGCTTTAGTTCAAGAATAAGAATGGTCTTTTGATCTTTTTACTGGCCTCTTTAGAATTTCTAGCTCAGAGGGTTTTCGTGAGAAATTTATTTACCCAATTTTATCAAACAATTGTAAAACAAAAAATATTTGAGTAGCGAAAGAGTTCCTGAACCCAGTAAACCCATCAGGCTGATAGGACCGTGGTGTGACATTGAAGTGAAATATACCAAAAGTATTGCAACACAAAGTGAATTTTGTCTTCTTGAGAGCTCACAGCTGGGCTGTTTCGAGTTTACCGAGGTTTCACAGAATCTGTTAAATCAGTTCCAGTCTTAGTGCCCATGCTCCTGTGTTTGTCTTTGTGGTAGTCACCAGGGCTAAGACTCGTAATTTCTTCTGTAGCCAGTGTCACTGGAGGCCTCAGCCTTGTGCCTGTGGTCACTCAGCTGAGTGCAGGTGCACACTGCGAATACACCAAGGACTACAATGGAAAGGCAGAAGTTGTCAGAATGGAGAGAGAGGCAAATTTCAGCTACATGTAACTAGAAGAAAAGCAGCGAAGTAAAGAAATACAAATATTGATGGAATGAGACATGTAGGTGCGTAAGGCTGAAGTGAATAACATTAGTATCCGATAAAATAGACTTCAAGACAGACAGCACAATCAGAGGTAAAGAAGAATGACCTAAGTATGGATTTCGGCCTGGAGAAATGGCTTAGTGGTTAAGACACTTGCCTGCAAAGCCTAAGGACTCAGGTTCAATTCCCCCGTACCCATTTAAGCCATAATGCCAAAAAGTCCCCTCAAAACCCATAGAATACAGAATAAACATTCACACTGCAAAAGTCCCCTCAAAACCCACAGAGTACAGAATAAACATTCACACTGCAAAAGATGACATTGGGCATAGCAAAGAAATACTCAAACAATGCATGATTTAAACAAGGCAAACACCAAACACTGTAGCTCCAAGTCCAACAACTCTAGCCAGTAACAAGTCTCCAAGTCCAATAATTCAAACCAGCATCAAGTCTCTGGAGTTCCAATTCTGCCCCTTCAGCTAAGCTAGTCACTACTTCATCTGGAGCTGGTAGCTTTCCTTAGCAGCTGTCTTGTGGTCCTGGCATCTCCCTGGCTCTACACTGTAATCCATAGTTCATCTTCATGGCTCCATTGGGTCTCCATGCAGGCATCTGGCAAACCTACTTCACACTGCCCATGGCAGTTTCCAAAACAGGCCCCTTCAAAAGAGGCTACATTCATCCTGTTGCCCCAGTGCAGGTCAGCTGGCCCAATCTCAAAGGTTGTACTTCTCAATTGCAGTTGAACAGGCAGCAGTTCACCAAAGATTTCAATTTTTCTGTGCCATATCCCTCTGCTCACTCTAGTCTGTTTCTATGCAAAGCAACCCTGCACAACTTTTCAGGACACAGGCATAACAGCAAGCCTCTCACACAAACTGCTTCTAGCCAAGTCCAGACAAAGCTCCTTTTTATCTCATAAGCCAAACTTTACAGTCCATAGTTCTTACTGCATTACGGTCTTTCAACTCTGACTAGAATAGTCATGAAGCTGCACTTAGAGCATTGCAAGGCATCTCTTGGGTCAAGGTTTCAAATTCAGCCACATTCCTCTTGAAAATCAGCTCCAAAAGGCAAAGCCACACAGTCAGGTGTCTAGCAGCAAATGACACCACTCCTTGGTACCAACAATACTGTTGTAGTCAGGTTTGCATTGCTGGTAGAAATCACCTGACCAATAGCAGCTTTTGTGAAAAAAGATTTATTTTGGCTTATAGACTCAAGGATGTGATGGCAGGGGAAATGATGGCATGCGCAGAGGGTGGACAGCACCCTTGGCAACATAAGGTGGGCAATAGCAACAGGAGAGTGTGCCAAACACTGGCAAGGGGACACTGGCTATCATACCCATAAGCCCTCCCTCAACAATAACACTGCCTCCAGGAGGCTGTTAATCCCAAATCTCCATCAGCTGGGAAACTAGTGTTCAGAACACCTAAATTTATGGGGGACACCTGAATCAACCCTCTACACCACGTAAGCCAGTTGCACAATGTGGCACATGTGTCTGGAGTTTGTTTGTAGTGGCTAGAGGCTCTGGCGCACCCATTCTCTCTCTCTGTCTCTCAAATAAATAAATATGCAGATAAAAACCTTAAAAAGAATTATTTAGAGGGAAATTCACTGTTTTAACTATTTATATTAGATAATAATAATAATAATAATAATAATAATAATTACCTAAGGTACCATTTCCAGATACTAGGAAAAGATGAGCAAGGTAAATTCAAAGTAAATGCAAGGAAGAAAACAATAAGGTAAGTGCAAATGCTAGTCAATCAGAAAGAAAGACTTGGAGAAACTAACAAAACCAAAGTAAGTTCTATGTAATAATCAACAAAATGGATTGACTCTAATTAAACTGATGAAAAAAGATAGGAACTGTTGGGCCTGGTGTTGCATGCCTTTAATCCCAGCACTTGGGAGGCAGAGGTAGGAGGATTGCCAGTGAGTTTGAGGCTACCCTGAGACTATATTGTGCATTCCAGGTCAGCCTGGGCTTGAGTGAGACCCTACCTTGAAAAACAACAACAACAATAAAAAAAGGTTAAAAAAAAGATAGGAACCACTAGTACTGGGAAGTCAACAGGAATTGTTCACTCATTATCCACCGATCAGTACAGATATTACAAAAAAAATAAGATAATTTGAGAAAACACAAGCAAGAAATTTCCACAGCATTCCCCTTCATAAATCAAAAGTCCTCAAGAAAATTAGCATATTGAATCCAATACTATGGTAAAAAGAATAATCCAAAGAGCTTATATTAAAAATGAAAAGTGATTCTAAGATTTACATACAAATGCCCTGAAAGAACCAAACATTTTTTAAAAAGAACAAAGTTTAAGAATTTTTTTATTATCTTTGATATGACTTATGATATAGCTAGAGAAAGTAGTACTGTGGTATTTGTGAAAAGATAGATGCTGGTCAATAGAACTATTATCAATAGAAAAGAGTCTAAAATCATTGCATCCAAATATACATGCACATATATATTTAGTTGATTTTAATCAATGGTGCTATAATAATTGAATATCCATATGAAAAGTAGAAAATCAATTCCTATCTTATTATACATTTAGCATCACCACAAAATGATTAATCATAAGCTTAAATGTAAACATCAATGATATAATTAAAAAATTGTGCCTTTGGCTGGTCAAGAATTTATTAGATGTGACATTCAGGGCACAAATAACAAAATAAAAATATTATTTACTGAATTTCATTAAAATTAAAATATTCTCTTCAAAGATACCACTGAGAACAAGAAACAAGTCATGGGACAGGAAAAAATATCTGCAATTAATTTACTTGTAAAGGACTCAATCCCAGACAATACTCTTATAGGACTCTTATAAGTTGTTATATAACAAAGGGGCAAAAGATTTGCACATATAAGTATGAGATGGTCCAGTTATTTTTGTAAGTCATGACAGTTTCTTAAAAGTTAAATTTGTTAGAATATGTTTTACGGGTATCTGTCCACAAGAAATAAAACCTACTATCTCAAGAACATTTAGACACAAATGTTCAGAATATCATTATTCATGGCAGCTGGAAATACCCAAATGGCCACAAGTATCTGCTAAATAGACCAACAAAATGTGATTATATCAATATGATGATAGATTAATGAGCAGTTAAAAAATAGAATGAACCACTGGTGGATGTGGTAACAAGAAAACATTTCAAATCACAGTCTGAGTTTATACTGTATGATTTCATTTATGTAATTATAGACATTACATAAAATCTATAGTGATAAAAAGTGAAATAGCTGGGGCCCGGGGTAGAGGGAAGGAAGAATATTTAAGGGATGAGGGAATAGTTTTTATTTTGTTTGGAATGGTTGTTTTTACCTGTGTGGTCAAAAGTCAATGATTCTGAAGTTTAAGTAGATGCCTCTTGTTGGGTTTATTATACCTCAATAGGTTAGTTAAAAAAAAAAAAATCCAGAGGCTGGAGAGATGGTTCAGCAGTTAAAGGTGCCTATGTAAAGCCAGATGCACACAGTGGTGTATGCATCTGGAGTTTGTTTGTAGTGGCAAGAGGCCCTGGAATTCTCTCTCTCTTCTTACAAATAAATAAATAAATAGATTTTTTCTTTTTCTTTTCTTCTCTTTCTTTCTTTCTTTTCTTTTTTTTTTTTAAAGAAAGCATCCTTAAAAGCAGTGTAGCAGTTACCTTCTTGTTGCTAGGACAAAACATCTGGCCAGAGGCAGCTTATAGAAGGAACGGGTTTATCTGGCTTCCAGTTTCAAGGGGAGCTTCACCATGGCAGGGAAAGCACGGTAAGGGCAGCCAGCCAGCCAGGCACTGCATCTCCTCGGTAGCAGGAAAGAAGCGATGTGAGTACTGGCGCTTGGAGCTGAGCTATTTTACTACAAAGATCATCCCCAACGACACGCCTCCTGCAGCAAGGCTTTGCCTCCCAAAGGCCTCGCACTTTCCCAAACTGTCTCCAGCAGGGGACCAAGTATTCAAAACACATGGGACATTTGTTCAAACCAGCACAAGCAAGAACCAGAAGATATTGACAGATCCTAAGTGGTCATTCAATTAACCGCTAAGAGAGTTGAGTGATGGGTTGGTATGGTGGTCCTCTGAGTAATAACTCACTTCCACGTCTCCTGTTGGCACTGTGGAGATCCGTGTAAAAGCAGTCTGTTAAACTCATGGATCGTCATCCTTGTCAGCATTATAATGGAAGCCCCAGCATCAACTAACTGTATAACGCTAATGTTTAGAAAGAGAAAATATGTTGGTGATACGGGCTAACTGAAACTTTGTATATTTGGAATATAAAGATGAAAGACCCTACAATGGATTATTTGCAGAGAAATATTTCCAAATAACAGTTAAAAAAGCTTCTCTATTATGTCTCTTAAAAGAAAACATAAAGTCATAAAGATAAGTTTAACAATTTTCAAACATAAACTATAAGAATTTTAAACATTGAATCAAATATTTTTAATGTGAAAGCACTTAGCTAAATTTAGTCTATAGTTTCACAAATACTTGAGTCCTGTTCAAACATGATATGAGTCATTTAAAATCCATTTGTTGAGAGATCATATTTTGTGTTATATAGTTAGCTCAAGATAAATTAAGCCTTTTATGTACTTATTAGAAAAAAGATGGATGTTTTCATTGATTTATCATAAATATTAAATATGGCAATAAAATAATCTAATGTATACAACTTCAGTAATTTACTGATCTAAATTAAATGCATATAATGAAGGGTTTGGCTGGCTTTTGTCCCTGGTTACTAGGAGGTAACCCTAAACCCTTGGCATTTCCCAAGTGATGGACATATATGTTGTTATTCATGGCAGATTTCTCAGACCACACAAGGCAGTGTATGCTAATGAGATACCTCATGATACAGGTAGCCACACCAGAAAGATCAACTATTTGATTAGAAGTTGGGACTTTGAGCCACCTGATCCTAGCTTAACCTCCACCATAGTCCTACCCTTGGGAAGTGAGAGGGCTGGATAGTCACCTGGACAATGATGAAATCAACCAAGCCTAACTAATGAAACCTCAGTGAAAACCCTGGACTTTGGAGGGAGGCTGAGATTCCCTGGTTGTCAATACTCTGAATATCAAAGAATGCCAGGAAATAAATGTGCTCCTGAGGATGGAGCATTCTCATTTGGAGCCTTCCCAGACCTAGCCCTAAGCTTCTCTTCCTTCCACTGGCTGGCATTTGTCTCCTTTTGTTAGAATAGAACTGTAAATCCAGTATTTCCTAAGCTCCGTGAGTTATTCAGAGAGCAAGACAAGTGTTGCAGTTACCTTCTGGTTGCTGAGACAAACACCTGACCAGAGCAGCTTATGGGAGGAAAAGGCTTTTGAGGTTCACAGTTTACGGGGGAGGTTCCTCTTAGAGGGAGAAGCTGGATCGCTTCAGCATACATCCATAGCAGAGGGAAGGAGGGAGGCAGGGAGGCAGGAAGAGAGGGAGGGAAAACAGCCAGAACCCAAGCTCCTCTCTACACACCTATTTGGGCTGCGCTCACCTCCTCCAGCAGGGATCTCTGCCTGCTACAGACTTGTTGGACTCTTCATCAATAAGAAAGAACATCAATATGAATAATGGTTCCCCACTGTACCATTATGCATACTAAGAATGTACTAGAAGTCTGTCTGATATTAAGGAAATTCTTAAGAAATTATAATAAAGTCAATAAAAACAAAATCTGCCTCAGACTATATGGGGACATACATTTACATTTAAACCACCACAACAGAGGTTTTGTAAATTGATAATTTGATTGCTTAAACAAAAATTTAATGGAAGGAATAAATAAAAAAAAAAACACAAGTCAAGACTGCACATTTCCCCCTTTTTGTTATATGTATTTTTATATGGTCTGCTTTTTAAGCTTTTTATTGACAGCTTTTATACATATATACAGAATACCATGATCATAATCCTCTCCTCCCTCATTCCTTTGCTTCACCTCTTCTTTCCTCCTCCCAACCAGTCTCCTTGTGCTATTTTGATGTTATCACTTCTTTCCTCCTATTAAACAGGTCTTGCACAAGAACCATCAGCCACTGTGAAGTCATGTATGCCATGACCACTTTGTTTCTAGAATACAGTATTGTAAGCACTCCTCCCCTTCCTTTGGCTCTTTCATTTTTTCTGTCACCTCTTCTGCAATGGTCCCTGAGCCTTGGAGGGTGTGATAGAGATGTCTCACTTAGTTCTAAACACTCCACTGTCACTTCTCAGCACTATGGTGCCTTTTGAGTCATCCCAGAGGTCACCGCCACCTGAAAAGAGAAGCTTCTCTAACCAAAAGTGGGAGTAGCACTAATAGATGGGCATGAACACAAGCATTTAAAGGGCAGTTTGGCTGGCATAACATATCCATTTAGCCAAACACCGGTAGTGTCTGTCTGAATTTTTGTACAAGAAAGTATTGAGTTAAAAATGAGAAAATTTAAAAATTGACTTCAGACCCAAATTATTCTACTTTTGGTAATTTAAAAAAGTTTTGGGAGGCTGACACAGGAGGATTGCTGTGAGTTTGACTCTTGTCTGGGCTAGAGTGGGTAGAGTGGGTTTCAGGTCAGCCTTGGTGATAGTGAGACCCTTCCTCAAAAATTCCTCCTCCCCCAAAAGAATCAACCCCAAATGCAGATTAAAATGAACACATCATATAGAACATTCAGGAGCCGTAGATTGTTGCTAGAAAATTTTCAGTGCCAGGGATGGGATAACTTCTAGTGAGTTATTGTCTAGGGAGGTCCCTGATGCCCCAAAACATTATAGGCCATTGCCAAGGACCTTGGTTTCCCACCAGGAGTAGATGGTAAGACCCTATCGCTGAAGACTCCACATACTTGGGCTGCAAGACCACTGAGAAATCCTGTTGGAACTGAGCTGATAACCTCCTCCATGTAGACCAGATGACAGAAAGCTGGAAGAAGCCACTCTGCATGCAGTTCAATGGGAGAAAGAGAAAACCCCAGTGAAGATACTCAACAGTGGACACTGCAAGCCTTATATTTGGCCAGCCAGGCCAAATGAGCCAACGGATGCAATAGTGGCATGTCTGTTGTGGTGGAAACCAACTGCCCTCTAATTGGACTGGAGGCCTGCTCCATGGGAAGGAATACATCCGTGATACTGAAAACCTACAACAGAGGTAGTCATGAGCCCTAGGAGTGTAATGTCTGCTGCTGTCTGGCTATATGTATATACTATGCTCATCAAACTGCCCAGTAAGCACTTCTCTTAATGTTCATACCCATATATTAATGCTACTCTCACTTTTGGTAGAGAATCTTCTCTTTTCAGATGGCAGTGACCTTGGGATGACTCAGAAGGCATCATGGTGCTGGAAAGAAGCAACTGGAGGGCTCAGTACTACAATATCTCTATCACACCTTCCAAGGCTCAGGGTCTCTTGTGGAAGAGGTGGTGGAAAGAATGTAAGAGCCAAAGGAAGGGTAGGACTCCTTACAACGTGCTCCCCCCAGACACACAATGGCCTGGATATCCATGATCTCACAGTGCCTGACACTACCTACGTAAGACCATCATAATAGGAGGAAAAGATCATGACATCAAAATAAGAGAGAGACTGATTGAGATGGGCGGGGGGGAGATATGATGCAGAATGAAGTTTCAAAGAGGAAAGTGTGGGGAGGGAGGGTATTACCATGGGATATTTTTTATGATCATAGAAGTTGTTAATAAAAAAAATTGAAAAAAATGTACATGTCATGATGTTTAATACACACACATATCTATATCTGTATCTGTATCTGTATCTGTATCTGTATCTGTATCTATGTCTATCTATATCATCTGTATTTATATGTAAGACTTCAGAAATAACCTGATGTTAAATAATAAGAAAATGTCATAATAAATGGTCAAACATCTAAATGATGCCATGTTATTCTATTGTTAAAAACAATGGATCATATTTTCATTCATTCTCTAAATATGGAGAAACCATGCAAAATATATTAAATGATGAAAATAGAATTAAAACTCTACTTAGCTCACCAGGAATGGTAGCACATACCTGTGATCCCCGCACTCAAGATGAGGCAGGAGGATCTACAGTTCAAGGCTGGCCTGAGCTATATACTGAGACCCTGTTTTGAAAAGCCAACCAATCAACCAGACAAACAAGAACAAATAATCAATTAAGGAACAGCTGCTATGTCAGGAAAAAAAAAAAAACCTATATATTGGGCTGGAAGAGATGGCTTAGCAGTTAAGGCACTTACCTGCAAAGCTAAAGGACCCAGGTTCAATTCCCCAGGACCCATGTAAGCCAGATGCACAAGGTGGTGCATGCACCTGGAGTTTGTTTGCAGAGGTTGGAGGCCCTGGTACACCCTTTCTTTCTCACTATCTGCTTCTCTCTCTCTCAAAATAAATAAATACAAACAAAAAATTATCAATAAATAAACTGTATTTCTCACACAAGTAAAGCAATTAAAGTAGTAAAATAAAAGCAAATATTAAAAAAATCTATACTTAATGTATTCAAATGGAAATTATAACCAAATATTGACTGTGATTTTCTCTGAATGATACTGATTTTTACTTCTGTATTCTCTAAAGTCTTGTTTTTAAATTTATTTGTTTATTTACTTGAGAGAGAGAGAGAGAGAGAGGAAGAGACAGAGAGGGGGCGGGGAAGAGAGAATGGTCATGCCGGGTCCTGTAGCCACTGCAAATGAACTCCAGATACATGTGCCACCTTGTGCATCTGGCTTAGGTGGGTCCTGGTTAATCGAACCTGGGTCCTTTGGCTTTGCAGGAAGGCACCTTAACTGCTAAGCCATCTCTCCAGCCCTATATAAAATTTTAATTAATTGGTACTTTCTTACAGTCTTGCTTCCATGAATTAAAAAAGACTATTTTGAGGCAGGTGTGGTGGCACCTGTAATCCCAGCACTTAGGACACAGAGGTAGGAGGATCACTGTGAGTTCGAGGCCAGCCTGAGAATACAGAGCGAGTTCCATGTCATCATCCTGAGCTACAATGAGATCCTATTTTTAAAAACAAACAAACAAAAAAAGATGATTTAGTCATTGATTAGAAAGTATTTTATTTACCTTTCTTTAGGAGTTTCTGTCTGACATTTGTGATGTCTTTTTAGCCCACAGGCATTCCCTTATCTTCCCCCTAATGTCAGCTGATTAGAATCATGTCATTCTTTTTTATGTATTTAATTTAATTTATTTATTTGATAGAGAAAGGGGGTAGGGAGAGAGAGAGTGAGAGAAAGAGAGAGAGAGAGGAAGAGAGAGAGAGAGAGAGAGAACGAGAATGGGCGCGCTAGGGCCTCCAGCCACTGCAAGCAAACTTTTGATGCGTGTGCCCCCTTCTGCATCTGGCTAACGTGGGTCCTGGGGAATCGAACCTGGGTTCTTTGGCTTTGCAGGAAAACGCCTTAACCGCTACGCCATCCCTCCAGCCCTCATGCCATTCTTCATAGGGGCTGGGTTGGTTACTTTTCACTTTGCTGTGACGGAATACTTGACAGACACAACTTAAGAGAAGAAGGATTTTGGCTCACAGTTTCAGGAAATTCAATCCATCGTGGTGGGGATAGTTTTACATTGCAACTTGGCCAGTGAAGGTGACAGCTTACGGTTTTATCCGCATTATGGCCAAGCAGGAAGCAGAGTTCAGGTACAAAGTGGGCTGAGCTATAGCCCTCAAAGACCTGTCTCAGGTGACCCATCACTGCCAGCTGTGCCTCCCACTCCAAAGATCCTACAGTCTCCCCCAAATCGCACCAGCTGGGGACCAGGTGTTCAAACACGTATCTGTGGGGGACATTCACACTGAAACCATCACAGTAGCTCTTTTCTGTCATTCTTCTTGATTGATGAAGAGATCATCACAGTTTCAAGAAGCTCACATTGATTTTATTTGAAATAGTGTTTTTTTTAAAATATAAGGATTTGGGGCCTCTTGGCACACTTGATTCAATTGATGTCACCAGTTTGTATTTAAATATGAGTTTTCATGCACTCTGCCTTTGCTATTTTTCATGAAATAAGTATAATACTGTAGTGGGAAAAATGTGGGCTTTGGGGTCAAACTAGCTTCAGCTGGAATTCTGGCTAGCTCATGTTCAAACTTCATGACTTGAGGACCGTTTATGTCTGAGCATCAGTTCATTTATCTATGAAGATAATATTAAGAACTAAAGCAAATGACATTTGTAAAAAAAAAGGTAAAAGGTAAAAATAAAAGTTGTATTTGAGTTAGTTAGATGTCTTTAGTTATGCATACAATAGAAAATTATTGTTCTGTTTAACCATTAGGGCTTGACATTCTATTAGATTGAATTAGAAGCGAGGGCTTGGGAGACCTGTGTGTAGGAATACGGCTGTGCCTCTCTGGCTGGAGTGACCACGAGCCTGTTTCTTCATCTGTAATATAGTCTATAGTGTGTGTGCACTAAAGAAGACTATTAGAATTTCTCTCGCTTCTCAGTGGGAGGGAATTTTGGGCAAACTCCTACTCAGATAGTCACCTTTGTGACAGGCATTACGGCTGTGTCAGAAGTAAGAAGTCAGAATGAAGAACACCTTTCTGTGTTCAAGGTTGAACAACCTTCTGCTTTATGGAGTAGGGTGTGTGTGTGCACGCGTGTGCACACATGCACACTTCACTTCTCAACTTGTTATAGGCTATTCAGGGAATGAGAGTTAATTGCATTTTTTTGCTTTGCTTGGAGCTCAAGAGTCTTGTGGGGAAAACATTTAAGTGCTGTCCATTTTTGGAATTTTGATATGCGCTGAACTTTCTGAGGCACTTCGTGGTGGGTCTAAAGGAAACCGGAATGAATATAGACAAAAGCTTAATTTTTTTTTTTTAAAGTCACTCTGTGTGAAGAATTTTGGCAGGTTGGGCCACGTTGAGCAGCAGAGTCTAAATTTCACAGTTCAGACATGGTGCGATGCCATACTTCTCAACTCATACATGATCTGCTCTCTAAATCTCCCTGTGCCAGCATGAAGCCTTTCCAAGGCCCCGGGTGCCTGCCCGCCCCACCCACCCACTGGAGAAGGGAGTTTGGGTACAGAGGTGAGAAGAGGAGGGACTCGCTGACTTGGCTGTGCTTAGAGTTATTCTGTAAGATGAGAAGTAGCAGATGTTTCCAGGCATCCAGTGGGGGCAGAAAGAGCAGCTGAGCTGGGTGGTTTTGAGACTTGCTGGCCCGGAGGGGTCATGGTCAGTGAGTGATGAAGGGGCAGTGGTCAGCGGGGCAAGACAGCAGACGACAAGTGGTTCATCGCATGTGAGGAATCTGTCCTCTTGTGTCAGGACTCCTTAGTGGAGTTAATTCAAAAAATGGACACTTGAGTGAAAGTCCTGGAAATCCTTCGCACTGACTGAGGGAAAAGGCAGTGAGAATTTTTCACCCATTCTGGAGGTTGTCTACGGATTCTGTTGATAGCTTTCTTAGCCGTACAAAAATTTTATGGTTTCATGAGATCTCAATGGCCGAGTGTTTCATTCCCTGAGCTACTGGAGTCTTATTCAGAAAGTCTTCCCCTATGCTTATATTTTGGAGTGTTCTTTCTACCTTTTCTTCCAGTTGTTTTTTAGAGTTTTTGGTCTTACATTGAGGCCATTGATTCATCTGGAGTTGATTTTTTTTTTTTTTGTACAAGATGAGAGGAGATATACTCTTCTACATGTAGTTATCCAGTTTCTCCAGCATCATTTTGTTGAAAATGCTGTCTTTTCTCCAGCTTTACAGTTTTTAAGTAGCTATAGTTACTAGAACTTATACTTGGAACTTTTGTTCTATTCCATTGATCTGTGTGTCTGTTTTTTGTGCCAGTACCCTGCTGCTCATTACTATGGCTTTGTTGTACATTTTCAAATGAACTATCATGATGCTTCCAATAGTTTTCCTTTTGATGAGAGTGATGTTGGCTATCTGAGAGCTTTTGGTACATCCATATGAATTTTGAGACTATTTTTCTATTTCTGTGAAGAATGGTGCTGGGATTTTGATTGGAATTGCATTGGATATAGATATGTATATTGCTTTTGGTAGGATGGTCATTTTCATGATATTAATTCTTCTGACCCATGAACATGGAGGTCTTTCCATGTTCTTGTGTCCTTCTCACTTTCTTTCTTCAGTGTTTTAATATTTTCCTTATAGAAGTCTTTCACTTCCTTGGCTAGGGGTATTCAAAGATATTTAATTCTGAAGGGAGACTTGACTTTTGGCTAGAAATGAGCAATATGTGTCAGAGAATGCTGGTGTCTTTTTTTTTTTTTTTTTTAAACCTGAGTCTTGAGATTGAGATCGGAGATCTTTTCTATAGCTTCTTGACTCTGGCTTGAGATCTACTAGTTGTCCTCAATGTTTAGAATCACGATTTGCTGTTGGCCTCTTATAGTTTTTCTTGCCCATGACAAGTGCTTGTGCATAACTATATGCAAAAGCTTTCACTAAGTATTATGAAGGCCATTATTCCACACTTAACCTACTCATGATCCACAAATGGTCAAATATCGTGATTCCTCCTCCCCTTGAGGAAAATGTTTCTATTACCTTGGATATTTCTTCACAGATGACTTGGATGGTAGTCTTGAACACTAAAAAATGTTATGTTTATTTTATAAATACCACTTTTTTCTTTGTAAATACCACTCTAAAAATATTTTATTATATTTATTTGACAGAAAGAGAGAGAATGGGCACGCCACGGCCTCCAGCCACTGGAGATGAACTCCAGACACATGCGCCCCCTTGTGCATCTGGCTTATGTGGATCCTGGGGAATCGAACCTGGGTCCTTTGGCTTTGCAGGCAAATGTCTTAACTGCTAAGCTATCCATCCAGCCCATAAATGCCACTTTTATTTGAGGAACATTAGTGTGAAACCTTTGTGTGTTTGTGATTAAGCCTCATATTTAATCCCCAACTGATGGAGCCTATGAGAGGTGTCACCTTGCTTGAGGAGGCTGTGTGTACTTGGAGGGTGGCCCAGTTCCACTTGCTATACTTATTTCTCTCTCTCTACTTCCTCCTGTCTGATGTGGAGATGTGGCACCTGGCTGTCTGCTCCTGCTGTGTACTTGGAGGGTGGCCCAGTTCCACTTGCTATACTTATTTCTCTCTCTCTACTTCCTCCTGTCTGATGTGGAGATATGGCACCTGGCTGCCTGCTCCTGCCATACTATCCTAGGCTTCTTCTCAAAACTGTGGGCCAGATTTAGACCCTTTTCTTCCAGAAGCTTCTGGTTGGGTGTTTTGTCCCAGCAACAAAGAAAGTAACTGCATCCAGGTGTCGTTACTCATGCCTTTAATCCCAGTACTTGGGAGACTGACACAGAAGGATAGCCTTGAGTTTGAGGTCAGCCTAGGGCCACAGAGTGAGTTCCAGGTCATCCTGGGCTGGAGTGAGACCCTATCTCAACACTCCCCCCACCCCACAAAAAAGTAGCTAGTACAATTAGATAAGCAAGGAAGGAGAAGAAATAGGAAAAGGGAGAAGGAGGAGGAATGGAAGGAGAAGGAAAGAGGAAGAAGAAAGAAAACTCCTTCACTCAGAGTTGGCTACTGCTAATTTGGTATCAATTCATACCATTGATTTTTTATTTGTTTTATTTTATTTTATTTTATAAGTTTATAGTATTATACCTCCCTCCCCACCCCATGGAAGGCCCTCCTCAGTGGGGCTATTGGTACTCACTGTGGGGTCCTGAGGGCCTCAGTCAGTCTCCATGGGGCCAGACAATGCTTCAGATATTCCTACCCACCCTGTGGCTCTCATAATCCTTCATCCCCATCTTCTACAATGTTCCCTGAGCCCTGGCAGATGAGTTAGAAGTCTGGTTCACTGTTGATTTCCTGCTGCCTCTGGATTTCTGCTTTGATCAGTTCTGAGTGACCGTGGTGCCTGTCAACATCTCCCTGGAACTGGTTGTCAGGCTAGCAGTGAGAGCAGTACTCATGCCATCGTTTTTTATGCCTATTGAGTCTCTCAGCAGACATTGAAATCGCTGCATCAACAAAAATGCTTACACTGCTTTTCAATTTGCTTTATCATTCAACAATACATTATGAATCATTTTCCATGAATAGGCTTAAGGCCATTCCTCAGTTGGGTCTTGCAACTTGCCTGGCATGCTTTTTTCTTTGGGATACTCTTTTAAATTAAAACTCAAACTTCATGTACAGATCTTTTCCTTCTATCTCTAAATTTGCCTATTCCAAGAAGTCCATTTGTCAGAAATTATGAACAGAAGGTTTGAAAGTAGAGAAATCTTTCTTTCCATTTAAGAACTACAAAAAAATGCTCTACATGTATATTTGGCAGTATCATCTGCTTCACAGATTTCTCTGGCTGGTCTCCATTTAATTGTTTTGCTCTCTGCCACACTGCTGTATGAAGCTATTAGCTAGCCTTCCAAGAGGAGATGTGTGGAAGAGAGCTGAGAGGTAGTGAAAGGTGGCCACAGGGACCAGCAAAGGGTTGAGAGTAAGCCACACGCTTCCTGATCCAGAGACTGGTGTTCATTGAATGCAGTCTTATTCCAGAGAGAAATCATACATGAGAAGGTTTCCTTTGGAGGCAAATTTGCTTTTCTCTTCAGACCAAACAGAATTGAAATGTCCAAATGCAGGTCATTCTTTCTGGAGTGCGGGAAATTAATAGACATTACACATTAACCAAAGAAAGGGTCTGTGGTCCAGCAAATCTGGGAAATGCTATATTTTAGATGGATACAATTTTGGACACAGGACTTCTCAGAAACTTTAGTGTGATAACATGAGAGCTGACTCTCCAAGACAGGGAGGAGCCAGCTTTTCTGTCATGCCCTCAATGTTTTGATTTTGGGTGTTATACATCTTAACTTTAGAAAATGCCAGTCTTAGAAGTACCATCCTCTACTGGTAGCGAAGTCAGGACAAAATAGAAATTGGTCTATCATTACACTTAGGGTTGAGATGTAATCATGTAAGTGACTTCAGTCAAGAGCTCCCTTCTAATTGGGAAGTGAGTGTGACAGAAGTCATTCTTAGGGATTTTAAGTGGGAAAATTCTAGGCTAACATGCTTTTTGTAGAGTCGAGCTGGTTCCCTCCTTACCCTCCTTGCAACCTAACAGGTGCTGGCTGGGAAATGAAAAGGATATTTATAGGCGTTGGTATGTTCCTCTGCTATTCCTCAACCCTTTCTTCTTTATGGGGTTGTCATGCTGGAATGAGACTCACACAACCTTCATGAGGCCAGCTGAGGGCTGTCCAATGCCCTCCACGTCCCACTCACCCTTCTTGGACCAGTGATTTACTGCTAACTCTGAGGGTTGAGGAATGTCCTTAATGAGCCTAAGGATCTGGGGCTGTTCTTGGAGCTGCCTCTAACCACAACTATTCTTAGAAAAAAAAAAATACCAGAAAACTATGACCCTAGAAGAGCAGCTCTGGTGGAAGAATGGTGGGCATTTAAACAAAAGAAAGCAGGCCAGCGTCCCTGGTCATCTATAAATTAAGACAAGCAGAGGAAAATCACATCGAACTGTAGTCAATTGCTCCTGTAAGAGAAGGAGTGTAGCTCGCAGAGGCTTATGTACTTTGGCGGAGGATGGTGAATGTGTGGGAGTTTGAGAGCATAGAATAACATGAGCGGAACCAGCCCCAGGGGCGGAGCAGCTCCTGTTTCCTCGCTTCATCCCGGCAAGCGCACCTTGAGCCAATTTTCTTTTTCCTTCTTTTCTTATCCTGACTCGATCCCTCCCATGACTGAAGCATCAGGGCTTGCTGAAAGAAGGTTCACACGTGTGCAGGATAACATCTCACATTTTTGTAATCGGGGGCTATTTCTAAGTGCAGTTGTACACTGTATTCTGTCTCATGTGTGTAGGTGCACGTGTTGGTGTGGATGTGCGTATGGCTGTGGGTGTGTGTGGAGACCAGAGGTCCATGGTGGGTGTCTTCCCTAATGACTCTCCACTTTCTTTCTTTTTTTTAAATTGCTCTTTTTGTGGCAAGATCTCACTCTAGCCCAGGCTGACTAGAACTCGCTAGTAGTCCAGTCTGACCTTGAATTCATGGCAATTCTTTTCTTTTCTTTTTCTTTTGGTTTTCAAGGTAGGGTCTCACTCTAGCCCATGCTGACCTGGAATTCACTATGTAGTCTCAGGGTGGCCTTGAACTCGCAGTGATCCTCCTACCTCTGCCTCCCGAGTGCTGGTATTAAAGGCGTGCACCACCACGCCCGGCTCATGGAAATTCTTTTAAGGCCTGAGCCTTAGGAGCATGAGTAAGCTAGAGAGATGGCTTAGCAGTTAAGTCACTTCCTGCAAAGCCAAAGGACCCAGGTTCCATTCCCCAGGACCCATGCAAGCCAGATGCACAAGGTGGCGCATGAGTCTGGAGTTCGTTTGCAACAGCTGAAGGCCCAGCTTCTCTACCTTATTATTTTTATTATTAATTAAGTGATGAATCAAATCAAATGAAGTGTGTGTGTGTGTGTGTGTTCATGAATAAGTGTAGGTGCGCCCATGCCACAGCACATGTGTCAAGTTCAGAGGGGAACTTCTGGGTTGGTGCTTCCCTGCCCACCTCGAACTTCTTGCTATGGTTTTCCCTCTGCTGTTCTCTGCTGGGCTCCCCATGAGCTTGCAGGCAATCCTCCTGTCTCCCAGCTCACCATTAGTGTCAGCATGTGGGGATCATAGAAGCCTACCATAACTTCTAGCTTTTTAGGGGCTGTTTGGGGATCAGACTTAGGTACTCCAGCTCAAGAGGCAAATACTTTTATCCACGGGGTCATCTCTCTAACTCTCGACCTTATTTTTTATTGAGACAGGTCTCTTTAATTTTAGTCGGCAAACAGAGACTTTGCCCAGTCGTGGGTAACGGAGAGCCTCACGGCTGCACAGCAAGCCCTTCATTGATTGAGCTATCTCTCCAGGCCCATGCGTTACACTAAGATTTGTGAGCATCGTGGGGTTTAACTCCATTTTATAGACGAAGAGAAATATTAATGTAATGTCTGCAATTATAAAGCAAGTGAACAGGTGCATAAGGTCAGGAGTCTGCTTTTCCAGTCAGGTGGTTAGTTAGCCTCTTGTGATCCAGAATTTTCTGTAGTATTTTACTGGCCTCCTGGGCTTCTCCAACGAAAAAGGTCTCACCTGTACTCACAGTGGTCTGTCCATTGTAGGCAGAGTCAAGATCATGAAGTGTATTTATTAGAAGAAACATTACTAGTCACTTCTCAGCACAGGAGCTTGAGTTGGGGGTTGTGGAAATACAATGATAAGCACTTCAAAGAGAACGAGAAAGGTCACTGACTCGGAGCTTGCTACCACAAGGGAGTTGGCCACCGCCACTCTGTGTTCAGTAGAAATTCGACGGTAGGTGGGGGGAGTCAGGAAGCTTTATGGTGGAAAAGAGGAATACACTAGGTATGACCTGATTGGAGAGTATACAATGCATTGTATGGCAAAATTCCCCCACATTGAAAGCAGCGGACCACTACTGCCAGCTTTTATTGAAACTAGCTGGGACAGCTCAGGAGAGAAGGCATGAGGAGAGTCATCAGACTCCCAACTGAGATCTCAGGCGCCCCCTGTGCCAGCTGTAGGCAACAATGCCTTAGTTCTTGTGGCCTCAGGGGCAGATAGAGTACAGAGAGGGTCAAAGGCCAAGGAACCACGGAGCTTCATAGAGGCGGCTTCTGTGCTCTGTAAGCAATGCTGTGCTCTGTAAGTAATGCTCTGTAAGTGAGCCCTGACCCTGAGGCCCAGCGAGGAGCATCCACGGGGGTAACCCCAATATAGTGAGCCCCACACTCCTGGACAGGGACAGGCACTTCTGGAAGGGACCACGAGGAGGTCACCAGCATTTAGGGTGCGATGAGACATTCTGCAGTGCAGCTGCTCTGGGGACCCCGTGTTCTTCAAGTAAGCTCTCATCCAGAGGCTGAGGGGCGAGCATCCGAGGCAGTAATCTTGCCACAGCGAGCCCCGTCAAAGGGCGCTGCTTTGAGGGGGCTCCACATTCCTACAAATAACCCCTCTCCATGCTCTGTAAGTGACCCCAATAAACTCATTCGTTCACTGACCTGGTAGTGGTGTAATCATACTTTGCCCTGCCAGCTGAGCCCTGTTTGGGGTGAAGACCTGTGTTTGAGTCTTTCCAGGGGAAAAGTTTCCTGTGATATATAGCAAAGTGAGGGGAGAACCAAAATTATCCTGTCACATTGTGTCCTCAGAAGCCTGGGGTCATTAAACTTTATTTGACTAAACATATTGATCTCAATATTTTTCTTCTGGGGACAAGTGCCCAATATTAGTATCTTTACTTGTGAATGTTCTAATTGACTTAATTCAAATAAGTGCATACTCTTTGATCTGGTCCACGAAGACAATCATGGAAGCAATCAGATGAGCTTTCAAGAAAGATGCACGTAAGTATTTTCACAACATTTTTTATAATCATAAAAATGCACACAACCAGAAATTATTACATTATGATATATTTAAATACTCATGTAGTGTTAAAATAATGATATAACTATGTGTTGACTTGGAAAGACATTCATGGAATGCTGTGAACATTTAACGAAAGGAGGTATCCAAATTATATGCAATATGTTCCCACTTTGGTTTTTATATGTGTAAATGGACTTATAAGTTAACACTTGAAAAGCTACTTACTAAATGCAGAGTTTTTATCTAGGCTGTTTATAATGGGGTTTTCTCTTAAATTTCCCCTCATTTTCTGATTTTCTTTTCTTTGAGAAAATAAAAATTCACTTAAAAAATACTTATGTAAAAAGAGAAAAAAAGGAATAAGCATTTGTCTCGTACTTAAGGCCCTGGGTTTGATCCCCAGTACCATAGGCACAATAAAACAAAACAAAATTTTATTTTCTTGGTAGTTTTCTGGAATTAAAAGAAATGACACTATCTAATAAACACACACTTTTCAATTACATGATCAATGTGAAATCATATAATTTATGAATTTATTTACACAGATTTACCTGTGTATATAAATATTTATTTACACAGGTTTACCTGTGTATCCCTATCTGATATGGTTAAATTTCCTTTTGTAAGAAGATTGAAAAACTCTGTATAATGGTGCATTTTACCCTCAGAAATTATTGTCCTTTCCAGGTAGGAAACATCACTGCTGTAACCCTGGATCTAACAACCAAACCTTGGAGGATGGTTGCATAGCAACTGCTGTTGGTGTAAATGACGGGTCCTGGTTCTCTGGGGGATGATATTGATTTGTACAACAAAATGGTACGTTCAGATCGTTTTCTGGTTACAATAGGATAAGTATGAGCTGGAACCTTCTAGGAGCCCTGTGAAAAGTGATTTAGTGGGAATTAGGGGCGTTTTGTTTGCTCCACTGGAATGAATGGCAGGACTGCTGAAATTCAACATTGCAAATTCCTTAAGAAACGGGATTATTTCTTTCCTCTTTCTCAGTGTTCAGAGTTCTTACTAGGTGCCAGGTACCGAACCAATCACCAGGGATACAATAAAAATCATATGTAGTCTTTTTTCGAGGTAGGGTCTCACTCTAGTCCAGGCTGACCTGGAATTCACTATGGAGTCTCAGGATGGCGTCGAACTCACGGTGGTCCTCCTACCTCTGCCTCCCGAGTGCTGGGGTTAAAGGCGTGCGCCACCACGCCCGGCTTTCATGTGTAGTCTTTGTCATCCGAGGGCTTACACTCTAGTAAGCTACCAACTTCAATGCTTGCTGCTGACAGATGACGCATGTGCCCAAGTTTCAGGGGACAGAGAGCAAAAGTATGTAACGCTGCCTGGGGAGGGCTCCACAGTCCTGTGCAGAGTGCTGGCTGAGTGTCTTTGCATCAGAGATGCAAAGATGTATTATAGGCCTTGGCTTCCAGCCTTAAGAACTGTGAAGTCTGATGGGGGAAGCAGGTATAAACAATTCCATCTAAATGTGATGCTGTAAGTACTTGGCTAAGCACGAGGAAAATATGCGAGGCCAGAGGCAGAGGTTCATGAATGATTTGATGCCCTATTGAACACCCTACTGTTTGGAAAGACCTTAAAACATACATTACCCCATTTGATGGCTTAAAGGGGTAGGATTTATCACCTTCTTTTTTTTTGAGGAGGAAATTGATGATTGAAGGTCTTATGGTTTGTCCAAGGTTTATATCTGAATTTTCTTGAGTTGTTGCAATATAGATACCCTTAGAATAGGTGGTCAAAACAACAGAAGTTTATTTTCTCTCAATTCTAGCGGTTAAAAGTCACGGTTCAAAGTGTGTCAGAGTTGGCTCCTGGTGTGATCCTCCTTCCTCTCTTAAATATTTGTATTTATTTAATTATTTATTTTAGAAAGGGAGAGCCAGAGAAAGTGAGAGAGAGAGAGAAAGAGACAGAGAGAGAGAGAGAGAGAGAGAGAGAATGGGCATACCAGGGCTTCCAGCCACTGCAAACAAACTCCAGATGCATGTGTCACCTTGTGCATCTGGCTCACGTGGGTCCTAGGGAATCGAACCTAAGTCCTTAGGCTTCACAGGCAAGTGCCTTATCTGCTCAGCCATTTCTCCAGCCCCCTCTTTCTTCTGTTACAGATGCCTTCTTACTGTGTCCTCACATGATGGGGATGGGGTGGCGGAGGGTGGATAGTGAAAGACATTAATTCTATCTGGTCAAGGCCCCACCTTTATGATTACATTTAACCTTAATTTCTTCTTCAGATGCCTTATGTCCAAATCTAGCACACTGAGCGTTAGTTCCGTCTAGCAAGAGTGGGATGCCTGAGAGAGAGAGAGAGAGACTCAGCCTGCTCAGGAGCCTCAGAGAAGAGGGAGGGAGGGAGGGAGGCCCGCAGTGAAGACAGGAGTGTGGAAAGGCATCCGAGCAGCGGCTGCTCTTCCAGAACGGGCTTTCCTGTGTCTCATCCCCTCTTCCAAGTTTTCTACCTGCTTGTGATGGGCTGGTGACTCTCCTTTCTGGCTTCCTTCAGCCACGTGATTTTCAATCTTGGCTGTACCTTTAGATTACTAAGAGGCTATTGCAATAATATACCCCACCTACGTCCTAGAAATTCCGATTTAATGAGTGAGGTTTAAAGTCCGATTCTCTTGAAAGCTCTCTGTGAGGCTGGATTGTGTTTGAAGGTGAAGTTCTGTCCTGTTTTCAAGGACAGAGAGTGGGGCATGTACTGTGACTTGTTGCTCTTGACCACCTCACTCCATTTGATCCCCTGAGGACGTGGGAGGTAGACAGGCATGATGGCTGTACAGATGGAAGGGAAGTGAAGGCTGTGTTTTGGCCCATGATTTTGGAGGCTTCAGGCAGGAAAACAGGAGGCTCCCGAAAGAACTGGCCAAGTTTTGGTATGAGGGATCAAGAGGGAATGATGTTGATTCCTTGCCGTTTTGAACTGATAGGTTTCATTCATTTATTGATCAAACAAATATTTACGAAATAATTACTGCCGACCAGGTGCTGCACCAGGTGTGGGGATTAGCTAACCCGTGGCATTAGGAAAAGGGGCTCAGCCTTGGCAAGTGGCTCTTTGGAAAAGGGTGCGTGGCCAGAGCATCTTGAGACTGGAGATGGCACAGCCAAGCCCGGCTCTCTTTGCCTTGTATGACTCATGTACTGAAAGAACGGAACAAGGGTGTTTTTTCCGTTGAACATTAAGCCAAGTCAGAATCTGTAATACTGTTGGGAGGTAGGCTTACAGACTGCAGAGAGGGAATAATTATAGCAGATAAAATGATGGCTTGGTGACCAGCAAGAGAGAACGCACATCCTTAGACTCCCAAATTCCACTCTGACTCCCACAGACTTCTGCCCATCTCTGCATAGAGACATTCATTCCTTCGAGCAAATCCAGCCGAAATCTCACATTCTGGAGATTTTTCAAATATTATTACTAAGGCATTTTTTCCATTGTTTTGTTTTAATTCAAGCGGGTTTTTTATTTAAGACTTGGAGGTCATAAGTTTTATGTCCTCCGGCTTTATTTAAAATCTAGCCGTGACAGATAGTAAACAGTGGGTCTCGTTTTCTTGTAACAATAGTTCATGACATTGTGGTCAGAAACTACACTTGGCAGCTGAACATGACGGAAAGCATGTGGTCTTTCGAGTAGAGCAGGCTCAAGCATGAACCCCGCTTCTGTCACTTACTTTGTTGGAATCCAGGCCAAGTTACTTAACCATTACAAGTCTCGGTTTCTTCATCTTTAGTATGGGGAGAGCAATGTGACCAGTGGTAGTAGGCTTTTTTTTTTTTTTTTGATGAATATTCCTTCCTCCTTTTGTGAAATAATGACATAAATATCCACAGATGAAGGAGGTGTTTGTACAATGAAACCTGGAAGTTTCGTTGAAGTTATATCTTGGAACATGAGATCGCATGAAAAACAAATACCCAGGGCTGGAGAGATGGCTTAGCGGTTAAGTGCTTGCCCGTGAAGCCTAACGGACCCCAGGTTCGAGGCTCGATTCCCCAGGACCCATGTTAGCCAGATGCACAAGGGGGCGCACGCGTCTGGAGCTCGTTTGCAGTTGCTGGAGGCCCTGGTGTACCCATTTTTTCTCTCTCTGTCTATCTGCCTCTTTCTTTCTCTGTCTGTCACTCTCAAATAAATAAATACAAATGAACAAAAAAATTAAAAAATAATGTTGTTTAAAATAAGATAAGTACCGAAGGATGTGAAGTAGACAATTTCTTACATGTGTAAATTGTGTGTGATTTTGTACATTTGTAAATAGTTGAATGTTAGGCAGTACAATTGCTTACTATTGAATTAACAACAAAAATAACAATGCTTGTTAATAAAGTTAATATTTGTCACAAAACAAGAATACTTACCAATAGGCCAGTCGCTTTATATGCATTATCCTATTTGGTCCTGACAATAATGCTGAAGAGAAGCATCATTGTCTCTCTTTGTGAATAGAGAAACTAAAGAATGGAGAGGTTGGGCCGGAGGGATCGCTTAGCGGTTGAGGTGCTTGCCTGCAAAGCCGAAGGACCCAGGTTCCATTCTCCAGGACCCATGTAAGCCAGATGCACAAGGCAGCACATGCGTTTGGAGTTTGTTTGCAGTGGCTGGAGACCCTGGTGGACCCATTCTCTCCTTCCCCCCTCAAATAAATATATAAAATAAATATATAAATATAATTTTTTTGTTTTATTTTTATTTATTTATTTGAGAGCGACAGACAGACAGACAGACAGAGAGAGAAGAGAGAGAGAGAGAGAGAGAATGGGCGTGCCAGGACCTCTAGCCACTGCAAAGGAACTCCAGACACACGCGCCCCCTTGTGCATCTGGCTAACGTGGGTCCTGGGGAATTGAGCCTCGAACCAGGATCCTTAGGCTTCATAGGCAAGCACTTAACCGCTAATCAATCTCTCCAGCCTCAAATAAATATTTTTTAAAGTATATATAAAAAACAGAATGGAGAGGTTAGCTGTGTTTCCCAAAGTCACACAACCCATCATGGAGGTAGGATTCCAAGTCAACAGTAAATTGCTGAGGACTGAGATTGTCGTAGTGAGAATATCACTGACATTCTAGAAACTGTGTGCTGGAGATTGATTACTTAATGAATAGTAGATGCATGCTGAACTAGCAGCGTTATAGGGTGGTTTCCTGAATAGAGACTTGAGCCCAGTGAATGGCATAAGGCACCCTAAGGAACTCAGAGTACATTGGGTTGGTGATAACTATAATGTAATTGTATGGTCATAATTTTGATGTTTGCCTCATATTTCACTAAATGGGTGAACACTTGTTTCATTAATTGCTTTGCCTCCCTTGGACATTTTGGTTGAGTATAACTTTTCCTCACTGGCTTCTGAATATTTTCCTGGGACATTTATTTTTACTTAACAGTCTTTGGCAGCTTATCTCTTGGGTTGATACGCACAGTGTTTGGACATTTATGCTCCAATGACACACAAAGATTTTGAGCTTTGGAGTAATGCTAGCATTCATCTCCAATGAGTACACTGAGTAAAACCAGAATGCACACATTATATAATGATAAAAGCTCTTACTAGCATTCCTACAACCAGCCAAATGGTTTCAACAACTGATCTTGAACATGCAGGAGCTAAGAGCAGGAGCCTTGGATTCCTTTCAGGTCTGCTTTCATGATCTCTTCAATCATTCAATCTTTTTATGAGCCTGAGTCTGTCGCTGGTCATGTTTTCTCTATTTGTATGCATCTATTCGGGTCAAAATGTGGTTAGAGTGAGGACACATGAAGGAAATTCAGGCCTCTTGACTCAGAGCCAGTAGCCTGTGTAAGCAGTCCTGTGTCTGAGATTTGAGGCCTAGGGACAGTCTCTAGATGTGTCCTCTCAAAATATTCCATGCTTACTGCATTTCTTTTTTTTATTTTCATTTTCATTTTTATTTATTTTAGAGGGAGAGGGAGAGGGGGTGGAGAGGGAGATGGAGAGAGAAAGAGAGAGAGAGAGAGAGAGAGAATGGGTGCACCAGGGCCTCTAGACACTGCAGATAAACTCCAGACCCATGCACTACCTTGTGCTTCTGGCTTATGTGGGTACTGGGGAATCGAACCTGGGTCCTTAGGCTTCGCAGGCAAAGTGTCTTAACTGCTAAGCCATCCCTCCAGCCCCTTACTGCATTCCAAAAAGGGTTAATGTTTAGAAAAGGAAAGCTTTGGTGATGGAAAAACTATACTGTGCTTATTACATTCACATTTGAACTCTCGGGTTTTTTTGGCCGATGATATTAAAAGGTCATGGTGTTGCTGAAGGGAGAACTCACTGAGGCAAGAAGTAAAAACTCATAAAGAAAGTATGAACAAATACTACGGAAGCACTGTGACACAAAACTCACAGAGCTCCACAGAAATGCCACACAAAACAAGTCCAGCCCTCCTGGCTTTTAAAGTCCAGAAAAGAACCGGTTAGGGTCTAAATAAAGTGTCCAGGGCCAAGAGGAACTGACAGGGTCAAACCTCTGGGACTGCTCATATTTCTGGCTTCCCAATAGATTTTTATCTCTCATCTCAAGCAGAAGGGTCTGGCAAGAGGGATACAAAAGACTGCAGTTCAACTTTTGTTAAGCTGGGGAAAGGAGCGACGCCGTGCCTTTCCGTTGGATCACCATGTGAGGATTGGGAGGCGTGAGGGCAAAAGGAGGCAAAAGCAGGAATCTTGGCCTGGTTATCAGTTTCAGGGAGTTTTTGCAAAAAGGTATTTACTTCTGGAAGATAATGTCAGCTCAATTATTTCCTATGGAAACTGGAAAATAAACACCCACTTCAAACTAAACACAGGCACGTACTTAGTTCTTATTTGTACACTTCTCCTCACAAGAGAATAAGAAAGGTCTGTGTGTGTGTGTGTGTGTGTGTGTGTTCCTTGCGGTTATCCGTTTGGCTTATTTCATGCTTGCAGCTCAGCAGAGATGGATGGATGGATTTTGATCAGGGGAAAAGCAGTTTGCCATGGTAGGGTTTTCTCCTACCAGTTGGGTAGGCCTCCCTAGAGCTCAGCTTGTCCCCTCAACACGCCAGTGCAGCAATACTGATGTGTTTTGTGCTAGAATTATTTGTCAAAGTCTTGTTTGGGCCAGCTTTTGGTCTAGTGCCACGTCTTACATAACGTATACCGTGAAGCCTTCACTGAGAAAGAAGGGCCTTTGACGTATGTCTATAACGTTTGCCTTTATACTTTTGGTAAAATTCTTTTTTTCTTCCAGTAGCTCCAGGGAGAGTCTAGGGTCCAGAAAAAAAAAAAAAACAAAAAAACAAAGCAACAACAGAAGTGTATTTTACTTGTGGGTTTAACCATTTGCCTCTCGCCACTCCTGTAGCAGAGCCAGGGTGTTGGCATAGGGATTAATGCACTGCCACTTTTTCTAGGGAACTAGGGAGTCAGTGCCTATGACCTGTCTTCAAAGCAAACGCTATGCTGACTTCTGTGCAGGAGCAGTGAGGCCAAAAGACACGGAATGGCTGTAGGTTCATTAGAAAGCATTTTGTGCTCTGTATCCTTTGCGGCATTGCTGGGGAGACTGTTCTGTTATCCTCACTATATGTCAAGTTAGCCCAGCTTCTGTGGGTCAGAAATCTGGGAAGAACGAGATGGTGAGTGACGTGGGATAGTTTTTCACGGGGCTGTAGTAAGATAACGGCTGGAGCAGCAGGTACCTGTAACAGGTAGGAGGGAGGGTCTGGCTCGGTACTCTTTCCCTGTCTCAGTGTGTCCCTTGTCTGTCTGTCTCTGTCTTTCTTTGTCTTTCTGTCTGTTTCTACTCTCTGTCTCATCTCCATTGGGGATATCTGTGTCTCCCAACATGGTGGTGGCTTCAGGGGGCTGGGCTGTTGACATGGTGACAGCCTAGGGGAAAACTTCCTTTTCTAACTTAGCCTTGGAAATCAGGCAGTGTTATTTTCCCTGCCTTTCTGTTGGTCCCAAGCAAGTTATAGGCTCATTTTCTTATAGGAAATATCAAGGTCCTGTTGTGGTAGTTATTTTGTTGTACATATCAACTCTACTATGAAGTAATAGTTCATCGTATGCACATACTATAATTTGTATATCAACTTCCCAGAGGACATTTCGGGTGGTTTGCAATGCCTTTCCATACTGTGTGAACATTTGTGCTCTGTATGATTTCAAAAATTGAAATGGGGCATCTTGTGTAACCTAGCATGGGTCTTTCATTTTGACTGTTCCATTTGCACTGCAAAAGAAAGTGCCTTCAAGCATGTTACAGGTAGTGTTAAAAAATACTGGTTAAATCATGTTGCTTGATTAAATTTTCAGGTCTCCTATATAATATTACTGATCTTTAAAAGCATACTTGTTATTAGTTTCTGGAAGAAATGTCTACATGTAGGCTTGCTTACTTTTTCCTCTTATAATAGTTTTTCTTTGTGTATTTTGAGGGTTTGTAATTAGATGCACACATACTTAGGATTGTTATGTCTTCATGAAAATGTACCCTTTAAAATATATTTATTTATTTTTGTTTTTTCAAGGTAGGGTCTCACTGTAGCTCAGGCTGACCTGGAATTCAATATTTAGTCTCAGGCTGGCCTTGAACTCATGGCGATCCTCCTACCTCTGCCTCCTGAGTGCTGGGATTAAAGGCATGTACAATCATGCCCGGCTAATTTTTTATTTTTATTTATTTATTACAGACAGAGAGAGGAAGAGAGAGAGAGAGAGAATGGGTGTGCCAGGGCCTCTACCCACTGCAAACAAACTGCAGATACATGTGCCACCTTGTGCATCTGGCTTAGGTGGGACCTGGAGAATCAAACCTGGGTCCTTAGGCTTTGTAGGAAAGCACCTTAACCATTGGGCTGGAGAGGTGGTTTAGCAGTTAAGTCACTTGCCTGCGAAGCCTAAGGAGCCATGTTCAATTCCCCAGGTCCCATGTAAGCCAGAAACACAAGGTGATGCATGTACAAGGTGGCACATGTTCACAAGGTGACACATTGTCTGGAGTTTGATTACAGTGGCCGGAGGCCCTGGCATGCCAATTCTCTCTGTCTCTGTCTCTTGTGCACATGCTCTCTCTCATAAAAAAAGGCAAGTCTGTTGGGCTTGCCTCAAAAACATTTTATTTGTTTATTTATTTGCAAGCAGAGAGAGAGAGAGAGAGATAGAAGACAGACAGGCAGATGCATGTGCCACTTTGTGCATCTGCTTTTACATTGGTACAGGGGGAAGCAAACCTGGGTCATTGAGTTTTGTAGGCAAGTGCCTTAACTGCTGAACTTTCATTCCAGCCTGCCCCCCTTTTATCAATAAGAACATGCATCTCTTTCTCTCATTGTTAATTTTTGTACTCTAGAACACATTCTGATTAGTATTTACTTCATATATTTTTCATGCTTTTAGTGTTAACATCTCTGTGTCAATATGTTTGAGGTATATTTCTTAAAGGCAATATGGAATTAGGTCTCTTATTGGTGGTCATGATAGCACTTTCTGCATCTATAATATTTTAGTGTACCTCTAAGTAAGATGTTACCCCTACATGGATAATGCAGGGACATTAGGAATATTACAGTTATATTCTTCCATCTATCCCATGTCATGAGTTCTGCTAATGATTATCATGCCAATCTTATAATGCACTATTTACTTTTGTCTTAAATCATAATTATCTCTCAAAGACAGTTAAAAACAAAACAAATTTCTTTTCTTTATTTGCTTGGATACCGTTTTGGAGCTCTTTATTCTGTCAGCATTTTTCTTTCAGGCTGGAAAACTTCCTTTTACATTCATTGCACTGGAGGTTTTAAAATTTTTGTTTATTTATTTATTTGAGAGAGAAGGGGCGCAGATATATAGAGAGAATGGATATGCCAGGGCGTCTAGCCACTGCAAACACACTCCAGATGCATGCTTGTGCATCTGGCTCGTGTGGGTAGTGGGGAATTGAACCTGGGTCCTTAGGCTTCACAGACAATCACCTTAATCACAAAGCCACCTCTCCAGTACCCAGCACTGGAGGTTTTGATGATTATACATTCTCTCGACCTTTGTCTGAAAATGTCTTCATTTTACTTTTACTTTTGAAAAGTATTTTTGATGTATACAGAAGTCTAGCTTTGATTCTCTCCCTGTCACTACTTCAGCATGTCATTTGTTGTCGACTGACTATGTTTCTGATGCGCAGTCAGTGGTTTTCCTACCTTTGATCTTCTGCATAATGTATCTTCTCCCTTCCCCATCCCTGGCTAATCTATCCATTTCTAGCCATTTAATACAATGCACCCTCATGTATTTTCTATTGTGCTTATATTATGTGAGTTGTGTTGATATTCTATGACCTGAAACTTTTTCCTTTTTACTAAAAATTTGGGGAAAAAAAATAGGCACTATTTCATGTAGTTTCTATTTCTATGTTTTCAAGTTCAATGATTTTTTTTCAGTACATAATTTAATATTAATTCCATTCAGCAAGTTTTTCATCAGATAATATACCTTTCAGGCCCAGAATTTTTATTGGATTTTTCTTTTATAATTCAGCTGTCTGTTTCTATTATTTGTATTTTATGATATTCCTCTTGGAGTATTTTTGAATGCATCTTTGTTATTTCTGTGTAGGCTTCTACTGACCTGATTTTATTTCCTTGGCTACAAGAACCATTTCACTCCTTTCTAATCGAGATGACTACTTGTTGGATAGGATACTTGGCATTGTGCGTATTGCTTTGTTGCGTTGACTTTGGAATTTTCTTCAGATTGGTGGCCTTAATTTTGTCCTACACTGCTTGCAGATCAATTGTTCCTTCTGAGGTTTGCTTTTAGTGAAGGTCTGCTGTGTCCTCCGTGTAGTGCAGCTCGGCTCTAATACTTCTGGGGTTTCTTCTGAATGACTGCTTGTTCAGCGTGCTTTCCACACCACTGCTGGTTAAAACTTGGTGTGGCTTGCAGGGCTGTAGGAGTTCTGGGAATTGTTCCGTTCCTTAGTCGTTTGTTCATGCATGGTTATTCTTTGCCTGGTTTCATAGTGTCTTGCCACATATATGCACAACTTGATATTTTGCCAGGCTTGAAGAGCCACCAATGCAGATCTTTGGGGGCTCTTTTTCTATGTAACTCTCTCTTCTCTGGTACTCTTCCTTGCAAATTCAAACTTCTCCAGTTTCTCCAAAATGTTATTGTCACTTCATTTTTTCCAGCTCCTATGATCTATTTGGATTTCACTTTCACATGGAAGTTTAAAAAATATTTTATTTACTTAGTTAGTTGAGAGAGAGAGAGAGAGAGAGAGAGAGCGCCAAGGGCCTCCAGCTACTACAAATGAAGTCCAGATGCATGCATCACCTTGTGCATCTGGCCCACATGGATACTGGGGAATCAAACCAAGGTTCCAAGGCTTCACAGGCAAGCGCCTTAACCACTAAGCCAATCTCTCTAGCCCTTCATATGGAATTTAATATCCAGATAGAAAGCAGAGCATTTGTAGTACTTACCCCACCTATGTGCTTTCTGTTATGAATAATTGCTGTACACTATGAAGCCCATGTTTGAGAAGAGTCCTTTCTTTCCTTCCTTCCCTTTTCCCTTCTTTCTCTCTCCCTCCCTCCTTCCCTTCCTTCTTTCCTTCCTTCATTCCTTTCTCTCTTCTTCTCTCCCTTCCTTCTCCCCTTCCCTTCCTTCTTCTCCTTCTCCCTCCTTTCTTCCTTCCTTCCCTCCTTCCTTCTTTCCTTTTTTCTTCTTCCTTCCTTCCCTTCCTTTCTCTCTCTGTTCCCTCCCTTCTTTCTCCCCTTCTCTACCCTTCCTTCTCCCTCCTTCACCTCCCTTCCTTCCTTCCTTCCTTACTCCTCCCTCCATTCTCTTTCTCTCTCCTTTCTTTCCAATAGTCTCTTCCTCGGATACTCCTAATTACATGAATCACAAGGATGGTATTCATGACTTTAGTTATGACCTTGACTTTGAATGCAGTACTGAGCTCCTTTCCAAAGGAAGAAGGGACCAAGGAGCATAATAAGTAAGTTATATCAGCTGGGAAAAAGTTTCTGTGAAATTATCAAAAAAGTTTCTTGGGGGCCCAAGTGATAGTTGTAGTTGACTGTTTTGTAGTGGCGGTATCCATGGGCACTGTGGCGCATGATGTGGCCTTTTTTGTCTGCATTGGAGGAATAATAATAGTAATAATGAGACAAGTTGGGTTTTAAAATCTCAGCTTAAAAGTCAATCAGAGAACTTCTGTGATCATCATTTCAAAGACTACTATATCTCCTAGAGCTGTGGAACAAATATGATTGAAAGCCAAACCCCAATTTAACTGTGTAGACTGTAGAGTTATAATTGGAATTGGAATTATAGGCTGCGGTAGTTTGAGTGGATGTCCCCAATAGATTCAGGAGGTTTATTTTTTTCTTTTTCTTTTAGATTTAATTAATTAATTAATTTTTTGAGGGAGAGGTACAGAGAGTTGAAGAGAGAGAGAGAGAGAGAGAGAGAGAGAGAGAGAAAATGGGCATGCCAGAGCCTCTAGCCACTGCAAATGATCTCCAGCTGCATGTACCACTGGGGGATTGAACCTGGTTCCTTAGGCTTCACAGGCAAGCTCCTTAACTGCTAAGCCATTTCTCCAGCCCAGATTCAGGAGTTTTATTAAAGCTGTATTGGATTTCCAGCCACCTGGCTGGAAAAGGTGTCACTGTGGGCAGATCCTGGGGTCCAGTCCTAAGGTGTTACGGGGGGGGGGGTGCTGTTTCCAGCTGAAAACTGCATATCCTGAGTTCTGCCTGGGTTCCCTGCCAGGTTTTTGCTCTGGCTCCTCATGGTGGGCTTTCTCTTCTTCACCATTATGGACCTTCCCCTGGATCTGTAAGCCTGAAATAAATTCCATTCCTCCATAAACTGTGTCTGGTTTGGAGGTTCATCCCAGCAGCGTGGTGCTGACTATGACATACGAGGCTCACCAAATTCTTAAGTGTAAATTCAGGGATTGAAAGGATTATGAAATGTGAGAGGGGACATTTAGAGTAGCTCAGAAAAAGTTGAAAAATTTAAGTACAAGTGTTTCTAAACTTTTTCTTCCTTTCCTCCCTCCTTTCCTTTCTTCTTTTCTCCCTTCTGAGATTTTTGCTAGCAGAACAGGTTCTTTTCAAGTCTGAGATTCTTCTCCCATTAGTTGAAAATTAAAAAAAATATTTATTTGCAGAGAGAGAGAGAGAGAGAGAATGGGCATGCCAGGGCCATTTGTCACTGTGAATGAATTCCAGACTCATGCTATTTTGTGCAGCTGGCTGTTGTATGAAAGTAATGTATTCTCCCATCCTCTCATAAAGACCCATTCTTCATTACCTTTAGACATATAGCTGAGGTCAGATACCCTCAGATATAAGAAGACAGTATAACATTGACCTGGGAAGATATAGCATAGACCACAGACTCCACGAGAACTTTTAGCTGATTCACATCAGCTGAAACCTGATGTCTTAGCTTTTTCATAGTTGTGATAAATACGTATCTGAGAGCAAGGTTAAGGGAGGACGGATCTATTTCTACTCATGGTTTCTGAGGTCTCAGTCCACTGTTGGCTAGTTCTGTGTTTCTTGGCCTGTGGTGAGTCCGAACATCATGACAGAAGGTCACAGTGGGGCAGAGCTCTTCACTACACGGCAACTAGGGCACAGAGCTGAGAAATAAGGAGGGGACAGGAACAAACTACCCCTCAAAAGCATACAACCCCCAACGATCCACTTTTTAATGGGAGTAACTGTTAGATTAGACAAAGGGGGATAGGAATGGAATAGAATAGAGCATGAGCTCAGCCTGAGCTTATTGATATGGTTAGATTTGGCAGCGATTCTGGATTTAATATGCTAGCTTAAATGGCTGGAAGTGTCTATCAGGTTGCTTGGTTGGTAGTTCAAAACATGGACTATATAGTGGCCTATATTTTATGTGTCAGAGATGTTAGAATTTTTATGGAATAGTGTAAATCAGAGGTCAACAAATTAGGGTCCATTGGTCAAATCTGTGAGCTAAGAATAGTGTTTACCATTGCAAAGGAAAAAGTGAAGAAAAAGGAAGATGAGGAAAGACAGGCAGGAGAATGAGGGCAAGAGAAAGGGTAATAAGCATATTATCCTTGTAGAGCCTAAATATTGAGTCTCTCTCTCGCTGCTCTCCCTCAGGTCACGTGTGCTATAGCTTTTGTGAAGATCAGAGGACAACCTCAGCCGTATGTCCTTGCCTCCACCGTGTTTGATACATGGTGTCTTTGTGGTTCTCTGTTGCATATATGCCAAGCTAGTTGGTCCTCAAGCCTTTTCCTTTCTCCATCTCTCGTCTCACCATAGAGGCACTGGGATTACGGATACAGCTGCCGTGTCCAGCTTTGTGTAGGTTCTGGGGATCTGAACTCGGGTCCTCACACTTTCACGGAAAGCATTTTACACCAGCTCCACCATGGAGAATTTTACTGAAGCTTGAGTTCTTTTGAAACAGAGAGAAGGATCTAAATGCTTTGAGGTGTGTGTGTGTGTGAGCTGTCATGTATAAACTCTCATCTTTTCTATGTCTTACACATGCATTTGCAGCTGCAGTCCAGGCTCCTGTGCTTAGGCCAAGCATCACTGTTTGCTTAGAAGAATAATAAAGATATCTCCTTCCATAGACTCTTATTCCCCTGTGGAATCCTTGGGAGATGGAGACACGGGGTTTAAAACACAGTGATGGGCCTGGAGAAATGGCTCAGCTGTTAAGGTGCTTGTCTACGAAGCCTAAAGATCCAAGTTCAATTCCCTAGTACCCATGTGAGCCAGATGCACAAGGTGGTGCATGTGTCTGGAGTTCGTTTGCGGTGGCTGAAGACCCTGCTGTGTCCATTCTCTATTCTATCTGCCTCTCTCTCAAATAAATAAATAAAATATTTGAAGATAAAAAAGCACAGTGAGCTTTTGCTCAGGGACTGGTTGCCCGTTGGGTCTACTTTCTTTAGTAGACGGAGATTTCTAGAGCTCTGAAGGAAGAAACCTTAGACATTACTGGGACATACGCTTGCAAACACCTTATTAATCCCCAAGAAAGGAGACTGGACATGGCTCCACACACCTTCTTGCTCATATTGAAGCAGATTAAGCAGCTGCTGATTGGGTGTTCCGTTTCCATAGTTACCCCTCTTCTTTTCTGGGAGAAATCCTGTTCCTTTTCCAGCTTACCTTTTTTTTTCTTTCATTTCACATACTCTTAATAAAAGCAATGTTTGTAGTTCCTGCCACTCCAGTGTCAATGAGAGAATTTATTTGATAATGTGTATGAACTGGCAGCTTCTCCAGATTAAAAAAAAAAAGCATTGTTGTCAGAATGAAGTCATCTGTTTGGAAAGCAGGGCCCCAAGGATCCCTCAAGGGGCGGGAACCCAGCGCCCTCTGCAAGCTCAGCCCTTTGGCACACACAGCCATTATCAAGACCCGTTTCCAGAGCAACTGAATTCTCTTCTGAAATGACTTGGCAGTTGACAACTCCTCTTGCTGAGGGTCATGGGTAACTCCTTCCAAGGTCCTTATTTTAAAGCAACTATTTCTTGAAGGAAACCAAGATCACTACCCGCCCAAGAATGTAGCACTACCCTAAAGTGGGCTCACCTAATAAAATTTATAGTGTACAGACCATGGTGTTTGGGGGTTGGAATCTACTCACGTCCCCATCATATTAGAAATAGGTAGGTCCTAAAGACAAAACAGTATCTGGCCTTTTGGGTTACTTTCAGGATAATATTGCATATGGACACACAATACTAAAAGACAGCTTTTGTATAGGTTATTCTGTGCATGTATTTGCCTGATATAAGTTTGGAGAAAATAGCCATTTGGTATTACAGGTTATGTTCCTGAACTGTGGCATAGTGTGGGGAAAAACAGAACACTAGGCCTCTTTTGGCTTTTTAAGTCTTTACTTTTTAAAAAGTGTCTAAAAACAAGACTATAAAAGCTTAATTTTAAAACGGATATCCAGGATGAATTGCTAGGTCAAAACTAACAAAAGTGGAATTTAATCTAAGTGTAAAATTCCTGTGATTAGGTTAAAAAAATCACGTTCTTAAATAACTACCAGGTGGGACATTCTCGATTTTATAGTCACAGAGAATCTTTTTCTGTTAAGGAAAACCAACTTGCACCGTTTCGGCAACTAACCCCCAGAAAAGCCTCTCTTGAGCCATGTGCAAACAGAATAATTTAAATCTCATTAAAACAAAAGATTAAACAGAATCCTTCATTGTTGAATGGTATCCATTAATTAAGGGCAAAAGAGTGAAGCATTTTAACTATGCAGCTGAACCAACAAAATTTGATATTTAGGCTATTAAAACCTAAAATCCAGGTCAATCATTGAAAAATAAAATTGAACACATACAGCAAGTAAAAACATAACTGAGAAAATACATGTGGATTCACAGAGAAAAGGAGATGACTTCGGGGCCTCACGGACAATCTTCTCTGAGCTAAGCATGTTGAGTACACACAGGTCTCCTGACTAAACCTAGGTTGGCTTTGACACTTGCAGGGACCAAAGAAGGAAGTGGGCTCCATTAGGTTACAAGATGGTACCTGTACTAATGGGAAGCAGGACCCATCAGAAAGGCTATGCATGGCTCATTACACAGGCTCCCCATGTGCCACAGCACCTCACGGTGTCAAGGCACTATCACCTTAATAATCTCTTTTGCTCTTGCAATGTGATCATTTAGGGACTGGGAAGAAATTACTTCAAGTTTCAGGCCCCAGTTAGCAGCAAGGCTTGTGCTGGTCTTCTACGCCCCTGCTTTTTTTTTTTTTTTTGTATCATCTCCTCTAAAAGCCTGCATCTTTCCAAAGGTTGTTACCTTATGTTGGAAACAACTCTACCCTGAATTAGAATTGGTGGTGGTAAATTAGAGGTAAGCATATGTGCAGACATCTATTTTCTTCCCTGGGGTGTTCTGCAGGACTCCATGTCATGTGAGCCCCCAGTCCTTCCTTTCGATGGAGTCTCCAAATAGTCTGGGAGTTGGTGGTGTCCTCTGGTTCTCTGGGGTTGGCTAATAATGTTTTATTTCCCTATCTTAAGTCAATAGTCTGGGATACTCTCTATATAAAACAGGTAGAACTCATTGCAATGGGTTTCCATCTTGGTAAGTACAACCCCACAGAGTACAACCAAGAGATAAAAGAATGAAGAAAAGTTAACTACCTTCAGCAAATAAAAACACTGGGCTTATATCCAAAGCAATGTTCTCCCCCAAGGAAAGAAGTAAGTTGGTTTTATTTGGGGAAATCTATTCATATTCATCTAGGAAAGCAATTTAGAGGCAATCATATTCCTGAGCATGTTCAGTTGAAGGTGTACATTAAAAATGTTTCATTTATTTATTTGAGAGAAAGAGAGAGAGAAGGAGAGAGAGAGAGAGAGAATGGTCACAACAGGGCCAGGGCCTCCAGGCACTATAAACGAACTCTAGACACATTCGCCACCTTGTGTATCTGGCTTATGTGGATACTGGGGAATCGAACCTGGGTCTTTTTGCTTCACAGGCAAGCACCTTAACTGCTGAGCCACCATTCCAGCCCAAGGTGTACATTTTTGAGCATGATTAATTTAAGGTTTAAGAAGGAAATATGGTTGACACCTTCCTGAGCATGCTCAGCTCAGGGTCATAGAGTACATGTTCAAAATGGCCAAGATGGCTGGCACAAATGCTTCCAGGTATGAGCAGAGCTGTTAGATGCAATGACCAAGTTTGATCTGGGCTGCCTCAAAGAATGTCAGAATGGCTAGGTGAGGTTGTTTGTGGTCTGTAAGTTTCTCCAAAGAGTCTTAACCGAAACAAAACTAAAAGATAACTCTGAACATGTATTGACACAGGAGTCCACTCACACTCAGATACCAATGCCCTGGTCTTTTTGGAGAGCAGAGGGAATTGTGGTGATTTTTCAATCGGAGGCCCTCTGCCTTCTTCCTCTTTCTTGCTTTTCTTTCCTCTCACAAATGCTGCCTTCCCACCACCTCACTGCCTACACGTCCCGCTTATCCAGAATATTCTGCATTGTATCCCTGGCAGTACTGGCTCGTTAATGTTCACTCGTAGTCTAGCTTTTTAGATGGGTTTGGGGTTCTCATCACCTCATGGCTGGTCTGGCTGTGGATTCCCATGATGTCATCATCTATGGGCCCTGCAAGGGCAAATCTCAACCTGCCAAACCAGTCCTGCTGGGCTACAGCTTCATTTACTTAATTACTCTCTTCACCACCCTTTCTTTGCTCCCATCTTCTCCCCACTTTGGCCATATGTCATTCTACAGGAACTTAATTGCATTGCAAGACTGAAATTGCATAGATTCAGTTTACTCAATCATTGCAATCCTAAAAAAGTATTTATTAAGTACCTACTTGTGCAGGATGATATATAACAAGGGCTGACTTAATGAAGTGAAAATAATAATCCCCATTATCTCCCATCCTGCACTGACTCCAGGCACTTATGTCTTACACATTCATCCTAGGAGATGTGGGAATCTTTTGGTTGACCCAGGATTCCATAGGACCCCAAGTCTTATGGTTAAAAAATCTGAAGGAACAATTTAAAGCCTTTTGACATCTCTTTGCCTCTGATGTTGAGTGAAGACACCCACTGTGGGGAAAGGAGGGATGCAAGGAAAGTCACAAAGGATATTTCTTCAGTGAGGAACCATGGGAGAGGGAATTAGAAGAAGAGAAACCGGTGTGACCTTATTTAGCCTCCAGTTAGACTCTTGCTAAATTCAAGAGCATTGGTCAGTAGACTTCTTCAATGATATTTTCGTAAGTATGAGAGGACAGAAGGCATCCGTGGCCAAAAGGCTTTAGGAAGTGAGACCTCCTCAACGTGCACAGTCAAGGTTCTGAGTAGTCATTTGGAGAGAAACATTTTCAACCTTCTTTCATCTAGAGTTCCCTACAGTACTAGACCATAGAACTGATTGAGGAGGAGCACCCGTTAGCATCTGGCTACCCTCCAGTAGAGCATCTCTCAAGCTTACTCTGAGAGGCACCGAATTTGACAAAGTTTTGTTGCAGGAAGGGTGTGTTCATGGAAGAAATAAATAGGCTCATGGATAGCTAAGAAGAAGGCAACACATGATGAGAAGACAGAAAGACCTGCCTGGAGGTAATGACTGAGGTGATGGTCAATGCAGGGGGCCATGAGGAGTGACTTACTGATATCTATAGATCTCATTAGCCACATGTTGGGCAGTGTGGGATTACATTTTTCTGTCAAAGCACACCGTTAGTTTAGCGAGAAAGAAATACCTAGAATTGGGGCCTGTTTGAGCATGAATTTAGGATGAATAGTTTCGAACTTGAAATCTTAATTTCTTAGCTGCTTATGTGGCCAAGATGAAAGGTTATTCAGTCAAAAACACACTGTTGACCCTCCACCAGCTTTGAGAAATCCTTTCTCAATTTTGCATGGAGTTCCCTGGAGGTGTTCCCTTGAGGTCTACTATCACAGTGCTGCCCGCTTACCTCATGACACGTACCCATGGCTGTTCTTTCTGGAAACTCTTTACTGTGTAAAAGTACTGAAAATGTTTTTTTTTTTTTTGCTTTATCAAAATATAAGAACTGTTCTAGGTGAGATTTTAATCATAAATTGATTTTTCTTGGAAAAGTCCCAATATTTGATATGTTTTTGGGGGCTAGATTTGGTGTCCAGCTCCAGGGCATGAGCATATGTTCTTCAACAAATACCATGATGCATTTGAATGGTGCTGCTAAATTTCTGAAACAGGACTAAGGTATATTATTATTATTTTTTGGTGTGTCATGGAATAATTAAAACCCTGGTAAACTTTTCAACCACACATTCCTGTGCCCAGCTAAGCTGGCCAGATGGGGATGGCGACTTCCTCCATTTTTTGTTTCTTGAAAGAGAATGCATACGAAGTAAAATTCCTTTCCAACATATTTTGCTTTATTTATTTTTATTAGACAAAACTTGTATCTAGATGATAACGGAGAAGCTTTGAGCAGTAAATACTTAAACATTCTTACTGACTTCTGAGATTTTAGTGTAGACATAGTTACTCACTGTACTGGTTCTAGTTTTGTTCTTGAGGATGAAAACTGAGGGAATATATGGAATGAATAAATAGTGAATGGGATAAGATTATTATTATTTTTTTGAGACTGGGCTTCACTCTATAGCCCATGCTGGTCTGGATCTCACTATGTAGCCCAGGCTAGACTGGAGCTCACTATATAGCACAAGATAATCTTTAACATATGGCAATCCTTTTGTCTTGTCTCTCAAATGCTAGTATTATTAATGTGAACCACCACATCCCAGCGTAGGAGATATTTAAAATTATGTATCATCTATCTACTATCTATCTATCTATCTATCTATCTATCTATCTATCTATCTATCTATCTACTATCTATCTACTATCTATCATGTATTTATTTGCACATCCCTGTGTATGTGTATATATGTGTATATATGTATATATATGTGTATGGGCATACAGGGGTCTCTTGCTGCCGCAAGTGAACTCCAGACACATCCACCACTTTTTGCATCTGGTTTTACATGGGTACTAGAACTGGACCTGAGTCAGCAGGCACCTTTAACCACTGAGCAATCTCTCCAGCTTCATGAGGCCAATTTTAAGCTTTTAGACAATTATTTGAAAAGGGAGGGCTGGAAAATAGCTCAGCGGGTAAAGTGCTTGCCTTGCAAGCAAGAGGACCCGAGTTTGATCCTTAGAACCCATGTAAAAATGCTGGTGTGGTGCTGTGTGCCTGTAATCCCAGTGCTTGGGAGATGGAGGTAGGTGGATTCCCTAAGTCTCACTCACAAGTGAGTCTAGCCTGCATATGAGCTTCAGGACAGTGAGAGGCCTAGTTTCAACACCAACCAACCAACAAACAAACAGAAAAGGTGGATGGCATTTCTGAAAATTATACCCAAAGTTGTCCTCTGGCCTCCACTTGCATATGCACACATGTGTACCTACATCTGCATAGCACACATACTTGTACATATATGAACACACACACACACGTTCACATACATATAGATTTTTAATTTTTTAATTTTTACTTATTTGAGACAGAAAGAGGAAGAGAGAGGGAGGGAAAGAGAGACAGAGCAGACAGAGAGAGAGAGAGAGAGAGAGAGAAGGAGAGAGAGGGAGAGAATGGGTGTGCCAGGGCCTCCAGTCACTGCAAATGAACTCCAGATGCATGTGCCACCTTGTGCATCTGGCTTTCATGGGTCCTGGGGAACTGAACCTGGATCCTTTGGCTTTGCAGGCAAGTGTCTTAATCAGCGAGCCATCTCTCCAGCCCCATACAAATTTTACAAATTAGAAGATAAATGGACACACTTTTTTGTTTTCATAAGTATGCTTTATTTGAACTAGCTCTGTGACTTTTGTAAGAAGGCTAGGGTATTTTTTTTTTTACCCAAGGTATTTTCTGATTGTCTTTGATTTAAATTAGCTCTTGATTCACCTTTTTTTTTTTTTTTTTTTTTTTTTTGCTGTTATTTCTGTGTGGGTAACTGGAAGATATTCTGATGACCACCAGTGTTCTGACATTGTTAGTAATTAGCTTGAAAATTGTTACTCCTGCCATTCCATGTCCTCTTGAGCTTTTTTGAATGAAAGAGCCTGTAGTCATTCAGCCATGTGACAGGCTGGGCGTAGACTTACCATTAGCAATGACGTTTTACTGGGTAGATGTTTGGCTGACATCCTGCAGTTCTAAAAACTTGTGCAGATGAGCATTTTGAAAAGATTATTCCCCCAATTTAAAAGTGATTATGCAACATCTGTGAATCCAGTGCTCATTTCAAGAAAAATGCTATTGGCTTTGTCCTCCTCTTCAAGTCATATGCTAAGCATTGAAGCCGGGCAATGCTCTCCTGAGCTGTCATAATTGATTCTTCAAGTGTCTTTTCTTCCTTTCATGTTTCATGCTAATGACTGCATATGAGTGGAATTAGAACTTCGTATAGTAAGGCTTTAATGAAAAATATAAAATTCTTCCAGTCGCTCTGTTTTTGCTCAAGGACTAATTCCTTTTGTTGTATTCTTTCAAAACTTGAATTCCCAAACCTTCAGTGCAAATGGCAATTATACATTTAAAGAAGCAAATGGGTCTGTGTTTTAGCCAGAGGGTGTACCTACTTTGTGCAATTTTGTGAAGGGTCTGCTCTATGTTACTTCCATGTGGTGATTTGTGCTATGGCAGTAATTGGATGGGATTTCAGTGTTTATAGACCACTATTGCTTCCTGTGCTATTAAAGCATCAATAAACAGGTTGTGCTGGAGATAAATAGGAAAATTCTTGGTTAAGTTTCAGGGTGACTAAGTATTAAGTTAAAATGTAGTCCTGGCATCTCTGTTGAAGAATGAATAAATGGATGATAATCTGATCCAAAGCTTCTCATGCTGGGTGTGGTGGCCCGTGCCCATAATGTCAGCACTCAGGAGGTTGAGGCAGGGAGATTACAACAAATTTAAAGTCAGCTTGAGTTACATAGCTAGACCTTGTCCCCCTCCCCCACAAAAAGAAAAGCCTTTTCTCTTTTTAGAGTCAAGCGGTAGTCCAAGGGAATGAGTTCCAAAATTCCTTCAATGCCTAAAATTATGGGTGGTATCAAACCCGTTATACACTGCTCTATCCTATAACTATATCCTTATGATAATGTTTAATTTCTAAATTAGGCACAACATAAATTAACAACTATAAGACAATAAAAGGAGAGCAATTACAACAAATGCTGCAGTAAAAGTTATGTGGATGGGCTGGAGAGATGGCTTAGCGGTTAAGGCACTTGCCTGCGAAGCCTAAGGACTCATGTTCAACTCTCCAAGTCCCATGCAAGCCAGACACACAAAGTTATGTAGTCACGCAAGGTCGCACATGTGCACAAGGGGGCACATGCGTCTGGAGCTCAATTACAGTGGCTGGAAGCCCTGGCATGCCAATTCTGTCTCTCTCTCTCTCTTGCTCTTTCACATAAAAAAAAGAGGACAGTCTGTAGGGACTTGCCTCCAAAAGAGTTATGTGGATGTGGTCCTGAAATATTTTATCATCTGCTAACCTTTCTACTTTAAGGAAGCACTGTATGACCTCACCAGGGCTTACCCAAATTTCCAGCACCACCACTATTGTACCTCGGGGCTGTTAGTGAGTGAACTAAAATTTAAACATTTTGCTACTGCAGATGCCCACCTGTTCACTGGGGTGGCTGCTAAGTGGCCATGAGCAGGCTGTGTGTACAGACGCTCAACTGAGGGGGGTGACTTAGGTCCCACTTAGGTCAGAGCAGGGTGACAAAAGACGTCCTCACACTACACAGAACCATGCACAGTTTCAAACTTATGAATTTGTTTATTTCTGGGATTTCCCATTTAGCATATTAGGACAATGGCTGAGCATGGGTAAGTCAAGTAGCAGAGAGTAAAGTGTGCTTGATTTATCTGCTGAATACTGATCTTTAAAGAATGGCTACTGTTCATTTGCTTGTACCATAACTGCTGTGTGTCAGACGTCCTTACACCATCCATACGGCCCTCATTTTCACATAGATCTGCATCACTGTGCATCAAAGGGTCCTAGAACCACTTCCTTGCTGGTCTTCTACCTCCAGCCTCTTAGTCTTGCTTGTCCACTGTGCTTCCAGCCTACTGATAAATTTCCCTAAAATGTCTTATTCATCCTGTGGATACTTTGGCAAGAACCTGCGGTGGCTCCTTGCTGTGAGCTTTACCAGGCTGAAATACCTTGGGACTATGCAGTGACACAGGTGCGCACGTGCTCTGCATCATTCAGACTGAGCCGCGACCTGTGTTTATAGCCATGCATTGTCCTCTTTGTTTTTACATCAAGTCTTCACTCATTAAGCAATTTCACAATTTGTACTGGACCTTTGCATATTTTCTACTCTTAAGGAAATATATATATATATATATATATATATATATATATATATATATATTTTTTTTTTTGGTTTTTCGAGGTAGGGTCTCACTCTAGCTCAGGCTGACCTGGAATTCACTACGTAGTCTCAGGGTGGCCTCGAACTCACGGCGATCCTCTACCTCTGCCTCCTGAGTGCTGGGATTAAAGGCGTGCGCCACCACGCCCTGGCTTAAGGAAATAATTCTTAATGTAGAAGAAATTTTAATGTATGAAGATGGTCATCACAATTACTAGTAACATAAACCTGAAAGGGTTAGTAAGGAGGAGTTAAGTGTGGCATGTCTATAAAACAAACACATTGAAAATGATGAGCTCAGTGAGTCTGTTAGCATGAGAAAAAAATAGGTATGTCCCAAGAAGAAGGAGAGAGAGAAGAGAGAGAGAGAGAGAGAGAGAGAGAGAGAGAGAAACTATATGCAGTATAGGCTGAACCACAAAAAAATTTAAAAAATCCATGTCCTAAAGCTATGTGTACTTGATGGGATTATGAGCCACTTTTGGGTTTTTACTTAACTTATTTTTAAATACTCTTTCTTTTTGTTGATATTTCCTTTGTTTTCTATTCTTGTTTTTTTTTTTTTCCAAATAACAAAGGTAATCTCTACATATTATTAGATTTGACTGAGGAAGTGCACGCATTCTACTTTGCATGCTTGTGTGTGGTGTGTGCATTTAGGGTATATGCACATATGTGTGCACAGGCGCACGTGCTGTGCACATGCACACGGAGGTCAGAGGAGAGTGCCGCATGTCCTTGTCTCCTGCTCTTCTACTTTCACGCAGCCCCAGTTGAATTCTTTGAGACGAACCTGGAGCTGCTGTTGGTCTTCAGTCAGGCTGCTCAGTGTGCTGCCATTATCCTCTTAATCTCTGCCCCTCACAGGACTGGAGTTACAGGCGTGCATTGGCTGTGCTCAGTTTTTTTATTTGGATCAAACACAGTGATGGTCTCAGGCCCTCATGCTTGTGTGGTGTGGTAGTTTGAATTAAAATGTCCCCCACAGTCTCTGGTGTTTGTGAGTCTTTGCTTGGTCCTCAGCAGGTGGAGCCTTTGGAAGGCAGAGTCTGCCTGAAGGAGGTGTGTCACCAGGGCAGACCTTGAGAGACGTTAGCCCACCTTGATGGTGCTAGCCAGCTTAATCCTGTGGCTGCCTCCTAGTTGCTGTGACCACATGAGACACTTGGTTGCCCACGCTGCCACGCTTTCCCTGCCATGATGCAGCTTCCCGTTGAGACTATCAGCTGAAATAAACTCTTTTCTCCCAGAAGCTGCCTTTGATCAGATGTTTTTGTCCCAGCAATGAGTAGGTAACTGTGACACATGAGATGTTCTTTTACCTGATGAGCCATTTTTCCATTTTTAAATCACCTAGTGGTTGACATTATATATTTCTCACATTTGCTTGTATAGTAAATGACACAATCTCTGGCTCACAATTTTAAACACTTGTCTTTGCCCACAAGGGAAAGAGCTGGGCTGTGGATGAGGTCCAGATCCAGGGATCTGTTCTCTGTGTCTTCTCGTTCCGTGTCTCAGCTATAGGAGGAGGCCTGTTTTGCAATGTCCTTCTGCTCACAGACAGGGGCTGAACCAAACCAGACAATCATGTTTAAAGCACTAGAATGACTACTATATGACCTATCATCTCATATTGCTTTAGTCAGAGCCAGTTACATGATCAAGCCCAATACTGTTGTATCAGGGTAGTATACACCACCCAATGACAGTACCACCAGAAATATTTTGGTGTATACAACATCATTTAAGACTTTTTGACATATATATATCTACATAAATCTACTTAAAAAATGGAGTGACATATGCTATCACATTACTTCTGTAAAAATTTTCTTTAATAGTTTTAGATCAGTCTATCTACATACTCATCTATCTATATATCCTTACATGTTTGTTTTCATTTCTTATATAAATGTATTTTTTCCAAGGTAGAGTCTCACTCTATCTCAGGCTAATCTGGAATTCACTATGTAGTCTCAAGGGTGGCCTTGAACTCATGGCAATCCTCCTACATCTGCCTCCTAAGTGCTGGGATTAAAGGCATGTGCCACCATGCCCCACCCTCTTATATTTTTTATTTGAATATATATTTCACTTTATAAAGACATAATAATTTTCTTAGCTTGTCTCCCAATGTATATACATTCAAGTTCTCTTTCTCTCCTTCCTTCCCTTCCTTTCTTCCAAACTGTCTTGCCATAGACATCTTGTTCCTACATCATTGAACATATCATTAAGATATTTTTACTGGAAATGGAATCACTTGGGCATTCAGAATGAAAAGTTTCCAGACTTTTAGTAAATGTTGCAAATTGGCTTCTATAAATACAATATATACTCCTGCTGAGAGTGACAATTTCCACTTAAAAATAAAAATGTATTTACTTCTCAAGACCAAGTTAAAACTCAACTTTTCATAACTTGTCTTCCTAGTAACTCTAGCCAAAGTGGACTCTTAAAATGATGCAATGAGCTTCATATCTTGTATGTCCATTTGTATATAAGTTGTTATCTCAACATCTCCAGTTTCTGGTGGGCAAGAGCCATTCCTTTAACTATGTTATTTCCCTAAAAAGTGATTTACATATTCTTCTGGTTCATTTGTCTGGATAATACCTTGAGCAATTGGCTGCTGTTTTTCACTTTCTGGTAATTTCCCCTTTCCTGTCCCAATAATCTGGGTCTCTGCCCATCCGTTTTCCCATGCCTTGGTAGACATGTAGTATCACTTTGATGACGTGCACAGGGAGGCACACGCAGGAGCAGAACGCAAGTGTCGCTATAATTTCTAAAAAGTCAAAGGCCAAGGAGGGAAAGAGAATTTCCAGGCACAAAGCAGCAAGCGAGATGCACCACTATGTGCATCTGGCTTAGGTGGGACCTGGAGAATCAAACCTGGGTCCTTAGGCTTCACAGGGCAAGCGCCTTAACCGCTATGCCATCTCTCCAGCCCTCAAATTTAATTTTAAAGGAGTCTCTTACTGCCACTACAGGTAAGAGTCAACTATGTCATGTTGGGTAGCACCAAAATGATTAGGAATACTTTTATGCTGAAATGTGGATTTTATATGTTATTTTAAAGGGAACCAGGAAAATCCTACAACTTGATGGGGAAGTATAGCATTTTTCAGACATGCACATGGGTTTTTTAGAGCAGGCAATGTTGTTTCTCAAGTAGACAAATATGAGTGTAGGAAGTCCATGATATGTAAAAATGACAGAAGATCCAAAATACCTTCCTTGGTCATAAACCTCTGAGTTCCCAGTGCATTTCCTGCCCATAGAAGGTTGGGTTGGAGAATTATGTTCTGTTAAGAGAATGAAAATGCTGTTCCTGGAGAAGCAATAGCAGTTACAGACATCTTCTATGCTAAGATAACTCTAAGTACTAAGATTTTGCATAAACAAAAAAATCAGAACTGGAGAGATGGCTTAATAGTTAAGGCACTTGCCTGCGAAGCTTAAGGACCCAAGTTTGATTCTCCCATACCCACATAAGCCAGATGCACATGTTGGCGCATGCATCTGGAGTTTGTTTGCAGTGTCTAGAAGTCCTGGTGTGCCCATTTTTTTCTCTCTCTCTCAAATAGATAGATAGATAGATAGATAGATAGATAGATAGATAGATAAGTAAGTAAGTAAATAAATAATAAATCAGCACAAAGCCCAGAGTGAAACTCTTTCTTATCTGAGAAAAACCATTGGCTTTAGCCTTTCTTGTGCTTTTCCATGTTTTCTACCAAAGATTGTTTGACATATGACCACAAGCCAGAAACTCCTTGGAGACTCAGGTAGAGCTTTGGTGGAAAAGACTCACGTTTTAGTCTTGGACTCTGGGAGCTATCTCGCCTCTGAATAGAAGCAACTTTGATCTCGTCCTTTCATTAACACCATCTGATGCTCAGAACCCTTCTCAGTCGCCTTCAAAGAACGTACTTTCCAACTCCGCCGTCAGTATGTCTTCCAATAGGGTGTGTCGTCATTTGTGCAGAAGACTGATAACCGCAGCGCTATGAATAACGGAAAAATGACACGGCTTGCTAGACCGTATCAGTTGGCAAAGGAAGGGGAGATAGCAGCTGCCCAAGTGTCGTGACATATATTTTTAAACTGTTTGTAAGTCAGTATGGCTGCCAAGTCACAGATTTCCCCAACCATCTCAGGATGGCATAGATCCATACAGATACTGGTTGTTGGTGGTTTTCTCCTCTCGCTGAGCCTTTGGCTTTGAGAGGATATTGGGCAGGGGAAAGGGTGCTTTTAGAGCCAAAGTTGCTTGGAGTCCTAGACCCTCCAGTGGTGATGCCAACTGGAACCAGACAGTGACGTTATTACAGGCGCGTTTTTGTCAGCTGCTCAGCGTTGTCTGCTATGAGTGTAGATAGACACTGATTTGTGGAACAAAATTCAATCTTATCCTGAAACGTTGATTAAAATAAGTATTCAATGAAATAAGGGAATTTGACCTTTATAGAACTATATATTTTAAAATATTTTATTTTTTTATTTGAGAGAGAGAGAGAGAGAGAGAGAGAGAGAGAGAGAGAATGGGCATTCCAGGGCTTTTTCCCCTCCCCAGATCTGTGTATCTCCATATCCATCTGGCTTATGTGGGTCCTGGGGAATCGAACCTGAGTCCTTTGGCTTTTCAGGCAAGTGTCTTAACCACTGACCTATCTCTTCAGCCCTTAAATATATGTTTTATGTTATATATTTTACAAAATAAGGGTTCTTTTGAAGAAGCTTGTTGATTCGGGTGACTGAAGTTGGAATCCTAGTTTTATCCTTTACTGACTTTGTGATTCTTAGTGAGGAATTTAGCTATGAGGAATGTATCTTCTCATGTGTAAAACAAGCTCCATAAAATCTCATTTGGGAGGTTGTATTGAAATGATATTGTAGATATGGAAATGATGTATTTTGTTCGGGCAAGCCCAAGAGACTGGCTTTTAATAAAACGTATTTATTTATTTTTATTTGAGGCAGAGAGAAAGGGGGGGAGAGAGAGAGAGAGAGAGAGAGAGGGAGAGAGAATGGGCTCACCACAACCTCTAGCCACTGCAAACGAACTCCAGATACATGCACCACCTTCTGCATCTGGTTTACATGAGACCTGGAATATTGAACCTGAGTCCGTAGGCTTCACAGGCAAGCGCCTTAACTGTTAAGCCATCTCTGTAGCCCTAGACTGTATTTTTAAAAATTATTTTTATTTATTATTTATTTGACAGAGTGAGAGAGGGAAAGAAGGAGAGAGAGAGAGAGAGAGAGAGAGAGAGAGAGAGAGATATTGAAAATGGGCACACCAGGGTCTCCAGCCAGTGCAAATGAACTCCAGACGTGTGCGCCCCCTTGTGCATCTGGCTTACATGGGTCCTGGGAATTGAACCAGGGTCCTTTGGCTTTTCAGGCAAACTAAGCCTATCCTCTGGCTCTGTTTTTTTTTTTTTAATATTTATTTTATTTCATTCATTTATTTTTGTGTGAAAGAGGGGAAGATAATGAGAGAGAATGGGCACTCCAGAGCCTTCAGCCATTGCAAATGAACTCAAGACAGATGTGCCACCCTGTGCATCTGGCTTATGTGAGCATTTGGGAGTCAAACCTGTGTCCTTAGGCTTCTCAGGCAAGTGCCTTAACCACCAAGCCATCTCTCCAGCCCTGGCTGTTTTTCTGAAAAAGAGAGAGAATTGGCATGCCAGGGCCTCCAGCCACTGTAATCAAACTCCAGACGCATGTCACTTTGTGTGCATGTGTGACCTTATATATGCATCACCTTATGCGTCTGGCTTATGTGGGACCTGGGGAGTCAAACATGAATCCTTAGGCTTTGCAGACAAGTGCCTTAACCACTAAGCCATCTCTCCAGCCCTCCTTGTTCTTTTTAGAAACAAAATGATGGAAATTATAAGTGATGCCTTTTTTTTTTTTGCATGGGTGCATGCATGTGCTTTGTATATGTGTATGTATGTTTGTATGTGGGCTCACGTGTATGCAGGTGTGTGTGTGTGTGTGTGTGTGTGTGTGTGAAGGCCGGAGGATAACCTGAGGTGTCATCCTTAGAAACATCTCTTTTTGAAAGAGGGTCTCTCATTGCCCCACAGCTAACCCATCAGACGAGAGTAATGGGCACTTTAGGTGGGCACTGGGGATTGAACCACAATCCTTATTCTTGCAAGGCAAGCACTTTACTACCTGAGCTATCTCCTCAACCCAGTTGATTGTCTTTATCCTATCCTGTTTTCCCCCCTCAGAGATAAGCACTGTTTTGAAATTGTGGACATTTTTTTCCTTTGTATGCTTAGAATATGTAGCCTTAAACAATTAGATGTTCCTCTTTATTTGTGGATGCCCTTTCCATTTCTGTGTTTCATTTTCCCATGGTCAACTTCAGTCCTAAAATATTAAGTGTGAGACTCCAGCAGGATGAAATTGTGTACCATTCTGCATAGCCTGGTCAAAGCTCATGGTGACCATGGTGAAAAACCAGCCTGCCCTGCCATGACTCGGGTCACCCCCCTGCTGCTGAGCCACCTCAGACGCACTGCCCACCTGTTTGATGCTTAGAAGCCACCTGGGTTATGAGATCAACTTGTGATTTGTACTTCTTTAGTTCAGGGATCTCACTTTTCTTAATAATGGGCCCCAAGTACCATTAGTTATGCCAGCAGTCGGAACATGTCAGAGAGGAGCCACAAAACACTTCCTCCTAAGTAAAGAGCTGAAAGTTCATTATTGGTATGTCTGCATAGGGAAACATGTGATGTTTATAGGGCTTGGTAAAATCCACAATTTCAGACATGCACTAGGTCTTCTAGTGAAACCCCCATAGATAACGTGGACTATCGTACATGGTATCATTTTGTGTTAAGTTGTATATATTTATGCTAATGAATATCTGCAAATCTTTTTATAACTGCTTCAGTGGTTCTGAGTTTTAGCCGTTTTGATAGTGTCACAGTTAGCTTTGCACTGCTGTGAAAAACACCCGACCAGAAGCACTTTATGGGAGGAAAGAGGTTATTTTAAGCTTACAGAGGCCAGGTTTGATTCACCAGTACTCATGTAAGCCAGATGCACAAGGTGATGCATGCATCTGGAGTTTGTTTGCAGTGGCTAGAGGCCCTGATGCACACATTCTCTCTCCATCTGCATCTCTCTTTCTCTCTCTCTCTCAAATAAATAAATAAATAAAATATTTTTTTTAAAAGAACGGCTTTTAGACTTTTTATATCTTGACATTAGTGATATAATTTATTAATATTTTTCCACATAGCATTGTTATGCTTGTTGTATCAAGTTATATTAGTCTCATAAAATAAATAATGGATTTCTGCCTATTTTTATAAGTTCTGAACTATTTGCATAAAATGTAATTTATTACTATTTGTAGACTTAGCAAAAGTCATTTTAAAATTGGGGGAGGGCATATTTTGTGGCAATATCTTTACTGACCAATTTTCAACTTTCTTTTGTGGTTATAGAGTTTTTCTCTTTTCATTAACTGACGTCAGCAGACAATACTTGTCTAGAACTTTCTATATGATTATAGAGATTTTCTCTTTTCATTGACTGACACAGGCAGTGCTTGTCTAGAATTTTTGTTTTGCTTTTACCATTATTGGTATGGTTTCACATAATAGTCTCATGATATTTTTCCTAAAAAGTCATCATTCCATTTATAATTGTATGCTTTCTATTATTATTTATGTAATAGTCATTTCTTTCTCAGTCTTTCAAAGATTTGTATTTCCTTTGTTTTTTTTTCTGTAAAGAATCAGATTTTGTTTTGTTGACCAATTCTACTCTTCTTATTTTCTCTTTTATTAAGTCCTGATTGGATATTTCATATTTTCTCAAGATTTACTCTGTTATATTTTTCACTTCTTGGTCTGTTAGGTTCTTTATTTTTTTTTGAAACTGGGCCTCACTCTAACCTAGGCTGACCTAGAACTCACTCTGTAGTCTTTCTTATTTCCTTTCTCCTCCCAACATGCATATCTAAAGGCACATAGATTTCCTATTAAAATATTGAATATGGGGCTGGAGAGATGGCTCAACGCAAGCCTAATGAACAGTGTTTGATTCTCCAGTGTCCTTGCAAAGCCAGATGCACAGTGGTGCATGCACCTGAGCTCATTTGCAGGGATTGGAGGCCCTGGTGCACCAATCCTCTTTGTCTGCCTCTCTTTTCTCCATTTCTCTCCATTTGCAAATAAATAAATAAAAATATTTTTAAAGATATTGAATGTATTTCTCACAAATATTATTTTAACTGTTATTCAGTTCCAAATATTAAACACTTCCATTATGATTTATTCATTGAGCATGAGTGAAATAATGTCATATTTGTGTATTTATAAATGCATATTTGGCCTATAACTTGGTCATTGGCTTCTAATGCTACATTTCACAAACATTTAATGCTGTTATTTTGCCTCTTTCAGAGTTCTATTGTCTATCTCTAGTTTCTAACTGACTCTGATTTTTAAAAAACATTTTATTTATTTATTTACGAGAAAGAGATAGAGAGAAAGAGAGAATGGGTACACCAGGGCCTCTTGCTACCGCATATGAACTCCAGACTTATGCATCCCCTTGTGTATCTGGCTTACATGGGTCCTGGGTGATTGATCCTGGGTCCTTAGGCTTCTCAGGCAAATGCCATAACTGCTAAGCCATTTCCCAGTCCCTGTGACTCTGATTTTTATATTAGGTTCTCACTAATTGCAAATGATTTCCAAGCATTAGTTGTATTTTTCATTGTGTTGTGCATATTTCTCTACCAGGTTTTCTTTTATTTTTGTATTTGTCTCTGCTAGAAACAACAGGGTTTTATAGTTAGGGGACTTATTTTTAAGCTAATAACATGCTATTTCTTTACCCTACAGGAAGGAAGTATACATTTGACTACCCATCTCCATTAAGCCACAGATTCAAAATTTTCCTTTCTTTTTTTAGATTATATTTTAATAAACTTTAAAGATTTTAAAAAATAAAATTTGGTCATTTTATGACTATACTTTCTTTTAACCAAAAATGTTTAACTTGAAAAAGAATCATTTTATTAATGGATTTGTTATTCTTGGAACCTGAACTATAAGATTTTAGGATATTAGCAAAGTGAAACGTCTGGTTCAGAAAATCAATTTATTTTCTAGAGTTACCATAACAAAACACATGACCTTGATGTTTCTAAAGAACAGACACTTAATGTCTCATGATTATAAAGGTCAGAAGCCCTAACTGGGTATCGCTGGTCTGAAATGATTGCCAACGCCCTTTGCGCTGTCTGCTGACATTCCCTGACTTACTGACACACCTCACTCCGTCTCTGCCTCCACAGTCTTATCGCCACCACCTCCTTCTCTGTGGGTGAAGCAATTTTGTCTTTTTCAGTGCGGAAACTGTGTGTCCTTTTCCCTAGTCCTTGGTGAGGACAAGCAGCCCTGTTGCATCCCTGGATGGGTAGGAGGTGGTCCTTCTGCAGTCCCTTTGTAAGAGCCTCTCTCCCCTCATGGGATCCACAACATATCCTCCGCCAGGGCAGATGTTGAAATTCCAGCTCCAACCAGGATACCTCCTGCGCTCTTGAGGCAACTACAATTTCTCATTTCAGTTTGAGGTAGCTGCTCATTTCTGATTCTCTTTTGAGATCAGTCATACGTTAGAAGCAGCTATGGCCGGGCTTTAGAATGTCCAGGAATGCCTTGTCGGGTCAGCAAACTTTTCACAACCTATGTAGAATTTTCTAAACATAAGTTAGAGGCATTTCTTATCTTGTGCTGTAAACTATCATTCCTAAAGTAAAGCACTCTTGTAAATAACTGTTTTTATGATTTAGGTTTGCTTAAAGCAGGCAAGACATAGTTATTTTAAAGAAAATTCACTGAGAGATGCAAAACTTAGGTATGAATTGTAGTTCTTTTCCAAGGTCGTCATAGAGCTTTAGAAAAAAAAAAAAAGTTCTGGCTTCAGGGAGGTACTATGATTCCGTTTATTGCTGATTTATGGGAATATCTAGATTTACATCAGTGTTGAGTCTCTGGACCAAGATCAACTGGATCCTGTTGGGCCGTGTAAAGACGAGAGGTTCAAAGTGATGTGTGCAGTTTCGAATGTTTATGACGATGGGTCTCAACATTTTCACTGAGGCTTCAACATAGAAATGATCTTCTTTCTTCACATGGAGAGTAACAATAATTTATTTCCTAAAGAGCTGACTTTTCCCATTCTTGGCCTGATTCTCTTTGACAGGATGAAGTTTCTGCAGGAAACAGACATTTCTGCTGGTTGGCCAGAGTGTCTGTTTATGAAAGCCTGGAATACTGAAACATTCAAGCTAACATAAATCCCCTCTTCTTTAAAAAATGTTTATTGCCCACAGATTCTGTATTGATACAGAAACTTGTTTCAAAAAGCAGAAGATGGCTGGGGAGATGACTCAGGGGCCAAGAGCACGTCTCTGCAAGCACAAGGGCCTGAGGAGGCCTGAGAACTGGCTCGTTTGACCTCTAAGAACTCACATACCTACCTGAGCATAACCACATGTGCTTGTAACCCTAGTTACACAGAGGATCAGAGACCCTGGAACCACCAGAGCTGGTGAAAAAAAAAAAACAGTAAGCTCCAGGACCAATAAGAGACTCCAGCTTGAATAAGAAAGGGCTGGAGAGATGGCTTAGCGCTTACGGCACTTGCCTGACAAACCTAAGGACCCACGTTTGACTCCCCAGATCCCAGGTTAGCCAGATGCACAAGGTCGCACGTGCACACAGGTGGCACATGCATCTGGAGTTCAGTTGCAGTGGCTGGAGGCCCTGGTGCGCCAATTTTTTTTCTCTCCCTCTCTTGCTCTTTCTCTCATAAAAAAAAAAAAAAAGAATGGGCAGAGGAGCAATGAGTGGGACACCTGAGCTTGTGCTATTTCAGCCACTGCAGGTGAGTTCATGGGCACTGCATGGCACGTACATGTACCTAACACCACACACACAACACACATGCACAGAACATTACATACATCCAACCAAAAGATAAGCAGAAGAGTAGTGAGTAAATTCAGATAATTTGTCGTTAGCATGGTTAAGTGTTGTTTTGTCGTGAAAATAATTAAGCAGTTTAGGAAAAATTAAGAATGATGATGAGCTGATATTTTAAGTTATTGTCTGAGTTTAAGAATGCACATTTCAGGGCTGGAGAAATGGCTTAGCGGTTAAGTGCTTGCCTGTGAAGCCTAAGGACCCTGGTTCGAGGCTCGATTCCCCAGGACCCATGTAAGCCAGATGCACAAGGTGGCGCATGCCTCTGGAGTTCATTTGCAGTGGCTGGAGGCCCTGGCATGCCCATTCTCTACCTATCTATCTGCTTCTTTCTATCCCTGTCTGTCTGTTGCTCTCAAATAAAAATAAACAAAAAAGTTCTTTTTAATAAAAGAATGTACATTTCAGTAAAAATTCATGCTTATTACTGCATTTTGCAATTGGCCAGGAAAGCACGCTCACTGGAGACAGATCTCAATTTCCGTTAGAGAATCTTTTTTTTTTTTTTTTTTTTTTTTTTTTTACAGAAGGCAATGAAAACTGAGGACAACCAAAATTTATCAACAAGACAAGAAAAGATAGATGATAGGGGAGGACGAGCCACCGCTCGCATATCAGCCAGGGCCCAGGTGAAACCACAGAGGAGCTAGAGAGATGAGCAAGAGCGCTGCTCCCACAGCGAGCCTGACAACCTGCACCAGGGTGATGGAGACAGACACTGAGGACGCTCAAAACGCACCAAAGCAGAAATCCAGAAGCTGCTGAGAGCTCAACACTGAAGTAGACTTCAAACACACCCTCAGAGAATTTGGCAGAAGAGGGCGTAGAAAAATTGTAAGAGGCACAAGTTGGAAGAGAACATCCAGAGGCGTTGCCCGACCCCCTCCGGGGTCCAATGACTGACCGCCGCTCTCACACCGTATATCCCACAACCCATGGGGAACACCATCAGCCCACTAAGGAGGTCCCTCAGTGAACTGGGGGCAAGGAGAAGGGAAATGATGATACCTACACGTGATGTGTCCATACAAAGTTTCTACTTAAAAAAAAAAAAAAAAAAACAGAAGAAAAGAACTAGACCTGGATTACTCCAGTCTGAACTCAGATCAAGTAGGACTTATCTTGAAGAATGAGCCACAATGGTTGCTGTACCTCTGGGGTGTCCTGATCCGACACTGAAGTCCAGCTTCATTTTACATGGATAAAGAATTTGGCAGCGTCACCCACCTGGTTCTGGTTTTTGGAAGTATTATAGATGCCAGAAATAGAGAGTCATGGGGTGCAACCGTGATTCTGGGAGCTTCTGAGGTGGAACAGTGTTTGGGTCAGGTGTTTTGTCCCAGGAACAAGAAGCTTCTGCTACATAAATGTTTAAACATAGATGTTCAAAATCTAATTCTGCCACTCATTTCCAATGTAAAATTCAGCTTCCTTTGTAAAGTGGGGATAAGGGCATGTGACCTTGTAACAACTGTAAGTGTCTTCAGGGTGTGTGTCTGCCTACCACAGAGAAACTTACCTGCTTCCAAATTGATAGTTTCGGGAAAAAAGTAATGTAACTTGATTGCATTATTGTGCAAATGCTTTAAAACTAGTGATTTACTAAATGTACAAAGACAAAAAAATAAAATAAAAATAAAATAGAGTTCAAGCCAGGAGTGGTAGTGCATGCCTTTAATCCCATCATTTGGGAGGCAGAGATAGGAGGATCACTGTGAGTTCGAGGTCAGCCTGGGACTACAGAGTGAGTTGCAGGTCATCCTGGGTTAGAGTGAGACCCTACCTTGAAATAAAATAAAATAAAATAACATACAGAGTTTACTTAAATAATTTGCAAAAATTTGAACAGAATTCTAACTAATGAGTATCTAGTTGGTCCTCCCAGCTTTCGACATTGATAAACTCTTAGTTATTAATAAAAGCATGACCCTGGGACTTCCCTTGCGTTGAAACGTCTTTGTCTGAATGAATTGAGCACTTTGGAAGAGATAAGGGTACAGCTAGAAAGAAGATAAACTACCAAGATGTACAATCATTTCTTTATAAAAGTATTTTAATTAAAAAATATCTTATTTATTTATTTATTTGACAGAGAAAGAGGGAGCAAGGGTGAGAGAATGGGAGCACCAGGGCCTCTAGCCACTGCAAACGAACTCCAGATGCGTGTGCCCCCTTCTGCATCTGGCTAACGTGGGTCCTGGGGAATTGAACCTGGGTCCTTTGGCTTTGCAGGCAAATGCCTTAACCAGTACGCCATCCCTCCAGTCCCCCAAAATATTTTAATTTGCTGGGCATGGTGGTGCATGCCTTTAATCCCAGCACTCAGGAGGCAGAGGTAGGAGGATTGCTGTGAGTTTAAGGCTGCCCAGAGAGTACATAGTGAATTCTAGGTCATCCTGAGCTAGAGTGGGACCCTACCAAAAAACCAAAAAAATTTTTTTAAAAAAAATTTATTTGTTTGCAAGCAGAGAGAGATAGAAGAGAGGCAGACAGAGAGAACGGGTGCATCAGGGCCTCTAGCCTCTGCAAATGAATTCTAGTCTCATGTGCTACTTTGTGCATCTTTCTTTACATGAGTACTAGGAAATCTAAGCCAGGTCATTAGGCTTTGCAAGCAAGCACCTTAGCTACTGAGCAATCTCTCCAGTCCTGCTCTCATTTCCTGGTGTGGTCTACATGAGGCCAACCTTAAAGCATCCTCAGACAATGTAACTATTTCATTCAGGAGCTGAACAATCTAGTAATTGGACATATTGTGTCTTCTTGACATTTTTATTCAATAATGTATTAGTTATTAGGATATATGCTAAATTCATAGTACATAGCTAATCCAATATTTTTGACATGCTATTTGTTAGTTGGCACAGTAATTTCTTTTTTTAAAAAATATTTTATTTATTTATTTGAGAGAGAGAGAGAGAGGGAGAGAGAGAGAGAGAGAAAGAATGGGCATGCCAGGGCCTCTGGCCACTGCAAACAAACTCCAGGTGCATGAGCCCCCTTGTGCATCTGGCTTATGTGGGTCCTGGGGAATCGAACTGGGGTCCTTAGACTTCTCAGGCAAATGCCTTAACCTCTAAGCCATTTCCCCAGCCCAAGTAATTTCTTTTTTTCCATATGTGTTGCTGTAGTTATAGCTCCAAGTTGCTGGGACAAACATCCAACCAAATACAGTTTAGGCGAGGAATGGGTTTATTTCAAGCCTTCAGATCCAGGGAAAGTTCCATCCATGGTGGAAGAAGGTACTTCCTTCCATCCATCCACGCACACAGAGAGAAACAACAGCAGCAAGCAAAACACCAACTCTGGCAGACAGCAGGAACCCCACCAGGACTCAGACTGCTCTCTGCATCCCTCTGGGCTGGAAGTCAGATCTGCCCAGCGACATACCCGCTCTAGCCGGAATCTTTCTGCTAGAGGCTGAAGTTCAAACGCAATTTTAATAAAACACCTGAGTCAGCTGGGTGTGGTAGTACATGCCTGTAATCCCAGCACTCAGGAGGCAGAGGTAGGTGGATTGCGTGAGTTCGAGGCCATCCTGAGACTACAGAGTAAATTCCAGGTCAGCCTGGGCCAGAGTGAGACCCTACATCAAAAAACCAAAAAAATAAAATAACATAAAACACCTGATTCCATTGGGTCATACATTCAAACCAACACATGTGTGCAGTCTGCATTATTGCACGTATGTGTGTGTGCATGCGTGTGTGCGTGTGTGCGTGTGTGCATGAATAAATGTCAGGGCCAGAGGACAACTCTAGATGTCACCCTGATATATGTTGTCCACCTCTTTTGGGGACAGGATGACTCATTGTCTTAGAACTCACCAGCTTGTTCAGTGTGGCTGGCCAATGAGCTCTGAGACACCCTCCCATTCTCTGTCTCCTGTGCTGGGTTGCACTCCCCAGCATTTATGTGGGTGCTGGGGATCCAACTCACGGCCTTGTGCTCATGATGAAAGTGCTTTGGCAGATGAGCTACCTCTCCAGCTTTAGCATAATAATTAAAAAAATTGTTTATGTGTTTTCAAGCAGAGGGCTGGGGAGATGGGCATGCCAGGGCCTCTTTCCAGTATAAACAAGCTCCAGATGCATGTGCCACTCTGTGCATCTGGCTTCACATGGGTAATGGGGGATTGAACCCAGGCCATCAGGCTTTGCAAGCAAATGACTTCAATAGCTGATTCAGCCCCTAGTATAGTAATTTTTATGCTTACCTTAAGGAATAATGGTTTCATTAGCATTCAATAGAAGCTACTTTGAAACATTCTTTCAAAGACATCTAATGTAGGGATTACTAACATAACTAGCCTTTCTAGGTTCAAATCTGTCATACTGAGACAGAAACAGATCAGATAAAGGCATATGGCTAGGGACTAAATATTGTTGGATACTCTCAAGAATGTTGATTTCCAAGGTCTTTATTGTTAGTGTCCTTTAACATAACTTTTCCTGTGAATGAACAAAACTGTTGGACATAGGAAATAGGCCACTTGGTTTCTTAACTGACAGCTGACAGATTATGCCTGGCTTCCTGGAGTGGGGACCTGTTAACCAAGCAGCCCCTTGTCTGGCGAAGCGTTCTCTGGACACGCCATTATCATTCTGAGCAAACTCCAAACTAGTTGCAGGAGTCACTGCGCCCTCGGCTGCTGCTACAGCCAGCACTATTGCCCCAGGAAGCCTTGCTCCAGTCACTGATCTGGGCAAATGACACTGGTCTTGAGGATTCTACTCAGGCCAAGGCAAGCCTCGCTGAACTCTAGCTGGCCCTGATCACAGCGCAGCTACTCACGCTCAGGATGTAAGGGTGGGCATCTCCTACACAGTTGAGCAAAACGCTTGCTATTAGTGCATGTGAGAAGCTTGTGACCAGCGGAGGTGGAAGTTGTGCACATAACAAGGCCGTGATTGGTGGAGTTGCAGTCTGAGCACACTGTACCATACCCCTTCTCTAGCTCTTTAAGCGGCCGTTTCTCAGTCTCATTGGATTGGTCTAGAAAGTTTCTCTTGGGTGCTTTCTCTTGCATTGCAATAAGTGGCCAAACAAAGGCTGCTTCTGACTGGCTTTTTGCCTGAGACCTTTGTCATAGCTAGGTGGTCTGAGCTTGTCACACTAAGAGCAGCTGGGACCCAGGGCTTCTGATCCCATATACCCAGAAGCAGCAGCCAAAAGGTGCCACCTAAGGCTATAGACTCCTCGGGACTCCTAGGGTTATAAACCCTTGACTCACGTAGCAGCTATGAGGCTGTTGAACAATTTTAGAACATGGCTAAGATCAGAGACTGGGGACTGTGGAAATACAGAGAGGTGGTGGAGAGCTAAAACCACGTAAGGCAAGGGGCTTCAACAGGCTGAGACACAGAACCTCCATCACTGGTACTGTTTCAGACAGCTACCAAGAACTCAGGGCTCTGGCACACAAAGCACAAGAGCTGCAATGCTGAAGCTGTTATGAGCCAAGGTTGCCAACAACTAAAACTCAGGGGTTGCAATGCTATCTATTGGGTGTGGGGCTACAGGCTTTGAAGGCCCAGAGCTTGCTAAGTATTTAGCTTTGAAAGCTTGGAGCTCTACGTCTCTAGTTCTCAGGGCCTAGGCTCCTAAGCCTCTGAGATCTGAAGACCTGCTCTGTAAGCCTATGGGGTTCAGGAGCTCAGCACTACCAACAGTGAGGTGGCTGCCCTTGTCTAATTATGATTTCCACTCGAACAGAGCAAAAGGACCTTCAGCTAGCTGTTTCTGTAACATTACCAAGTGACTATTCTTGGCCAAGTCGTTTCAGTGTCTCTGTTTAAAATGGAGATAATTAGTACCGCTCTCATGAGTAGCTGGGAAGCTTAGGAATATATGGGAAACACATGCCTACCATGTGGTGAGCAGGCAGTGTTAGCCATTGCAATTAAATATGTATATATTCTTCATGGACACACACACTCCAAGTGCCTGAAGTGTAGTTCTTACAAACAAAGTAAACACTGAGAAAATTATCTGCCATCATTTCGGGAAAAAAAAAAAAATTTGAGTTTTCTCCTGAGAGCAAGCCATCTGTCTAAGTGGATGATTTTATGGAAAAAAGAACCAGTGTCTGTCAGCTCAGATAGTACATCCTTATTAGGAGTAAATCCTACAAAACAAAAATGCAAGTTTTTAACTATTCTTTGCTGGTTACTCTTCTTGTAAATCCAAAATTTAATGCAAGAAATCTGAGCTTCATATCTGGGCAAGGATAACTTTGTTATCAACTGTATCGTATCCACATGCCTTGTCTAACTCCTTTAGTTGTCTTTGATGATGTCATTTACTGACCCCCCCAACCACTCCTTTCTTTTTTTTCTTTTCAGCGTGAGAGCTTTTCCAGCTGAAACGAGGCCACTCTGGCTTTTGAAATGCTAGCTTTCCAGCTGGGAGCGGAGTGGGTCCAAACTCTCAGAAAGCCTGTGTGATGATGAAGTTCTGTTTGCATTAGACCATCACGCGTCACCCCTCTGAACACGGTGGAAGGTGCCCGCAATCCCCCTGTGCCGTGGATCCTCTCAGGATGAGCCACTTCTGCAAACTGGCTGTGCACTTGACACTCCCGAGTTCAGGAATCATCACCATGACGTATCAGATGAGGATAACGGGAATCCCTTCGAAGTGTGCGTAAAATATGTAAATTGCCCTTGAAAATGAGCACAGGTAATTTACCGGTAAATATTTGCTTTACTGGACCATGTCTCTCCTCTCAGGCTACAGTCTGTACTCCACAGATGCTCACGTAGGGTAAAACTCACATTTTCAAAAAATTGGTTTAATGTGATTCTAACTCCATGGCTACTCGTGAAGCTTTTTGCTTTTTTTTTTGGTCTAAGTCAAGAGACAATGTAGAGGGTCTTGCATTTATTCTGTCATTGACTTCCTTGACACTGATTTCTATTACTTCATGGACTGCTGTTTTATTTCTCTTTTCTTCCTCCCCCCTCTCCTTCTCTTTCTCTTTTCTTCCTTCTTTCTATACAGTCTTATTTTTAGCTATATTCTGACTTCCTGGTCTAAAAATTTCCTTAGATTTGATTGGACATTATCTCTGCAGCTCTTATCCAAAGCTATCATAACTAGTTCCCCTGATGTGGGCCTTCTTGAGAAATCATTTTGTGTACGGAATGAAGAGTGATCTCATGCATTGCCTTGGGTCTCTGGCAATCCACTGTGGCCACTGCTCGTTCACTCTGTCCTACCCTAGTTGAATTCAATACTCCACCATCGACCTCTGTACCTGTGTCTGTTTTCCAGTAACTTCTAGAGTGGATATTTGGGATATTTCCTCACTGAAGGGGAATGCTCAAATAAGACTTCATATACACCCCTTTAAATATGGAGTAATTCACCAGGAATAGATGGTAAGACCCTATTGCTGAATACTCCACACACTTGGGCTGCAAGGCCACTGAGAAATCCTGTTGGAACTGAGCTGATAACCTCTTCCATGTAGGCCAGCTGATAGAAAGCTGGAAGAAGCCATTCTACATGCAGTTCAATGGGATAAAGAGATACCACTAGTGAAGATACTCAACAGTGGACACTGCAAGCCCTATAATTGGCCAGCCAGGCCAAATGAGCCAACAGGTGCAATAGTGGCACGTCTGTTATAGGGGAAACCAACTGCCCTCTAATTGGACTGGAGGCCTGCTCCATGGGAGGGAATACATCCCTGATACTGAAAACTTAAAGCAGGGGTAGTCATGAGCCCCAGGGGCATAACATCTGCTGATGTCTGGATAAATGTGTATACTATGCTTATCAAACTGCCCAGTAAGCACTTTTCTTAGTATTCATACCCTTATATTAATGCTACTCTCACTTTGGGTAGAGAATCTTCTCTTTTCAGATGGCAGTGACCTGGGGACGACTCAGAAGGTATCATAGTGCTGGAGAGAAGTGACTGGAGTACTAAGTAACATCTCAATCACACTTTCCAAGGCTCAGGGTCTAATGCAGAAGAGGTGGCAGGAAGAATGTAAGAGCCAAAGGAAGGGTAGGACTCCTTACAACGTGCTCCCTCTAGACATAAAATGGCCTGGATATCCATGACCTCATAGTGCCTGACACTGCCTGCACAAGACCATCATAAGAGGAGGAAAAGATCATGGCATCAAAATAAAAGAGAGACTGATTGAGGGGGAGGGGATATGATGGAGAATGGAATTTCAAAGGGGAAAATGGGGGGGGGGGAGGGAGGATATTACCATGGGTTATTTTTTATAATCATGGAAAATGTTAATAATAATTGAGAAAAAAGAAGAATATTAAAAAATAAATATAGAGTAATTAAGCATCACAAAAATATAGAAAGCAATATGTTTCCTAGACTTATTATCTTACCTTCCCTCTGCCTAGCACAGGGGCAGGCTGGACGCAGGAGCAGGTGCAGATGCTACGAAAGCTTGCCTTGAGAGGAGTCAAGGATGGGGCGGGGAGATGGTAGAGGAAAATCCTGAAAGGATAAAAGGCTGTTCCAACTACACAGTATGTCTGCATTTGCTTGTATATTGATTTCTCATAGTGGTTTTTTTTGCTTTATCAAATAAATTGTCACAAAGAAAAAGAAAGAAGAAAGTCACCTGACTTAAATTTTAGATTTACTCTGATAGATCTATCAATCCAGTTTTCCCAGAACTGTACCTAAAAGGGCAGAGTTCTAAAAAGGGTTAATGAATTAATTTGACTGCAGAGTGTCTGCTCAGTCTGCTAATGTAGAGCAATTTGTGAATATTGCAATTATGCACAGCTATTTAAGATGGAGAATATTTCAAGCATGCTTACTGAATCCATTATCCGTGAAAACTGTGTATTTTGATGATTCCCAGAGCAGTAATGTTCTGTATTGCACATGAAATGTTTTCTTGAAGGCTTCAGTGTGTCACTAAATGTCTGTTCTCTGACCCCAGTAATGTCTGTTTACTACTGAAAAAAAGCTCCTTGTCACCCCAATGACCCTTCTTAACTTTATCATCTTTGGGATTATGAAGAAAAGGCGAATAAACTAGAACATATTTACTTACCAGGCATATTTACTTAACAGATCATGAGGCAGTTAGAAACTTCCAGAAAAATCTTTTAGATCATGCTGCCTATCGAGGTTGGGATGAAGCTGGTGAATGATTCAGGTTAATTTCTGAGGCTGATTATAACCTTTGAAAATCCGTAAGTGTGCTGTGATCATTAACCTCTATGCTAGTTTTCTGACTTCATTTATTTAGTCAATAAAAATGTACTGAGAATCTATAATGAGAAGGCTAGGGGCAGGTAATGAGAATAGTCTGGGGCTTACATTTCAGTGGGGGAAGAGATGTTAGAGAAACAATTAGGGGTTCTTTTGGTTTTGTTTTTATTTTACAGTATTGGGGATTAAACCTGGGGCAAACATGAGTGCATTTATACAAACATGAAATGCATGGTGTCGCTACTGGCGGGGAAACATAGCACACTTATTTTATGGTAACTTTTTTTTGTACCAGGGATCCAACCCAGGGCCCTGGATATGCTAGACAAGTGCTCTGCCACTGAGCTATATTCTCAGTCCTATAAACTTTTTTCTTATTAAGCAGGAGTATACTTTAGTGATTAAAAACTATAGTGCAATAAATACATAAACCAGCAACATAGTGTTTTATTAACAAGTATTATGTTCTGCTCATAATTGTGTGTGCTGTATTTTTTATATCACTGGTTTGCTTACACCTCGCAAACATGGGAGTAGCGTTTGTGTTATGGTGTTATGAAGGCTTCAAATTCACTTGGCAATACGAACTTTCCAGCTCCATTATAATTTAATAAGACCACTGACATATATTTGACTCTTTTTTTTTTTTTTGAGACAGGTTCTCGTTATATAGTTCAGGCTGCTTTGGAAGTCACCATCATGCTGCTCCAAGTGTGTGCCACCACACCTCGCCTAAGTTTCTGTTAGAAGAAATACTGCTTCACCATGTGGAGTGTGACTGCCTTAAACTCCTCTTTCTTTTTTCTCCTCTCCTTCCTCCTGCTCCTGTCTATGTCACATGCTATTTCTCTAGAATTTTCCTCTTATGACCTTCACATTACTCATGTACTTGACTGACCTTCAAGCTATTTGGTTACTGGAGTACTTGTGCTGAAGCTTCAGGTTCAAGTCCATGATGTGGTCTGAGAGTTTATGCACCTTAAATTAAGTGCCCACCATAACTTTTGCTGTGACATTTAGTTCTAGGACCCTGATTTTCATTCTCTCATTCTGTGCTGGCATGCAGTTCTGCTAGCAGAGACATTCTTCCTTTCCTGAAGCTAAAGTGTGGTATGTAGGAATTTGAAGCTTAAGCAAGACAGAAAAATTTCAGAGACGATTCATTTCCATGGTGCCTTTCTGAAGAGATCTCTAACAGTTCCTGCTTACCAGTGTCTTCAGCCCAGCCCTAGCTTCTGTCCTTTTTGTAATCTGGTTTCCAGTTTTGCCTTTGATGTGGTGAGCTATCCCCCTGCACACCTAGCCAATCCTTTGTCTTCCAAAGTTAACCAGCTCCGGTGTCTGTGGCTTGCAACCTAGGGATCTACCGACCTATCAAGAAAGAAGACAAATAAACAGTCCTGTGTTGCCAAGGAGAAGAGTGTACGTGGAAAGTGGCAAAGATGAGACAGTTTGGGGCCAGGTTTTAAGGGGTGTCAGGAAGAGACCTCAAAGTGATGGGCAATTAAAAAGTCCTCTGGGAGGCTATATATGTGCTCAGTTGGTGAGAATGAAACATGAACCAACTGGGCCCAGTGGTGAGATTGCACTGGAGAGATGAAGAACCCCCAGAGTTCCAGAAGAGATGCAATTGCATGGGATTGTCATGAGCAGACCATGGGTACCTAATCCAATCCACTGTGTTGTGCCAACTGAAAAAGGCAGGTGAAACTCAGTGGTAGAATGTGAATGCTTTGCAGTTTAACATGTGCAAGAGCCTGGGCGCAGTCACCAGCACCAGGAAGATAAATGAGACAAAAGCAGAAGAGGAGGAAAGGCTGGCCAGCCCGGGGTGGAACTTAATGAGGTGGTGTTGTGAGAAGGAGCGCCTCTGTGTCTATAACATGCACCTGTGGGGAGATAGACAGTCTCGGTTATCATACCCAGAACCATCATCTGTTTAAGATAAATGGCCAAACAACTAACTCCTTGAGCCATGAAGAATCGTTATTACAAAATGACTATTCATCTAACTACATCTGGGGGAGGGATATGCAGCTCATCCAAAACGAGGATTAGGACTTATCTAGAGATATGCTTGAATGGAAATTAATACGCTGGCAGTGTGAGTTCTTCCATGACTCCTGCAGGCTTAGTGAACATGGATCTACTTCCAACATACTGACTGAAGTTCTGAGTTTACAAATCTGAGGACAAGGCTTTGGACCACAGTGATTCATTCATTCAGGTAACATGAATCACAACTTCTTTGTATGCTCTACAAAGCAACATTCTCTCTCCCTGTCTCTCTCTTTCCCTCTCCTCCCCCCCTCTTGCTTCTAGCCAAAATGTGCCTACCCAAGGAAGGGTTTTAGGTAGCAAGGGTATCACCAGATCAGATGCAGACATAAAAGAGACCAGGAAGGACATTATCACGAGAGTCTGAGGAAGCTGAAGGAAGCAACCTCAGTATAGGGAGGTGGGAGATGCCAGCCACTGACTCAAAGTGGGATCACTAGATCTCCAGGACTTGTTGGATTACAAGGGTGAGGAAATAGACTGGAGCCAAGGATAACAAAAGAATGTCTCACTTCTCCTCTCCCCCCCATTAAATAAACTTATCTGAAACCCCACAAACAATATTGTAATTATTAAAACTGTGAGGCTGGAACACAGAATCTAAATTAAATCAGTACTATGTCAGCCTATTGTACTAAGCCATGAATTCCCTCAGAGGTTTAGCAACATATTGAGTAAAGTGAAATTAATCTGTTAGAGCCACAAGATATACACATGTGACAAATTCATAAGATACATGTAAGCGTTAGAGAGGGAAGCTCAACACTGCATGAGAACACATCTGTGTTCCATCCCGAGAGGAGAGCCTAGCTGGCAGTGTCTTGTTCTTTAGCAGTGGGGAACAGGGTTGAGGCTCTGCCACGTGACCTGCTGACCATCACGTGGGATGTGCTTCTGATGGCATCCCTAGACAGAGCTTAGGATCCATCAACATCAGGTCACTGTTGGTTATGACTCACCATCCTAAATTTAGAAAAGAGCTATGTTTCTAATAGCCAGTGACAAAACCCAGAGAGTTGTTCAAGTCCCCATCGGCTGCTGAGTTACACTCCCCTCCAGGCAAAGCCAGAGCTGCCCGCCACATTAATGAAAATTACGAGCCTGTTAGGAGAATAACCAGGAGGTGCTGCAGATAAGAAGTCCCAGAGGATTAAAAAAAAAAAAAACCCTCAACTTTTAGCTTCATAGTTTAAATAGTTCTCTCTTTTTGTTTTAAATATGTTCTAAAAGAAAGCCTTGTAAGTTTTGTGATTTTTCACTGGCTTTCATGAAACAAAGGATTGTGTAGTTATGTGCTGAATTTAGGATCATTACCACAACCGATCTTGCTGGTTGAGAAGCAGGTTTTCTGTTGTAGTATGTGTAAAACAGCTTCAGACTGGCATGGAAGTTATAAAACTCAGCAGTTTGGATTTGACTCTGGAGCCCCAGCCATGGTAGTTTTGGAAAATTGGACCTCTTGAAGCCTTGAAGGACCCAGAAACCTGTCTCACCCACTGACTCCTTTGGGCTTAATCCTTCACGGCGTAGCACAAAGAAGCCTTTGTCCCATTGCACTGGTAGGCTCTCCCAGATAAGTGTGTGTGGCAGGGAATGCGCCGCAGCCTAGTAGAGAGAAGAAAATAGAAAGGTTGCATAGACACGGTTAAAGTGAAGGGCCATTGTTTTATTCACTCTATGGGGCTGTATATTTTAGCCTGACTGACCCAGAGACAACAAAACGCTAACCTTGTTTAAGTAAGTATTCCCTTCAGATTCTGATTAGCAATCATAGATTTAGTGTAATTCAAACACGGCTATGCTTAATTCCATCAGAAAACATCACAGGTTTCTCAGCTTGGGATTATTAATAGTTATATCTGTCCTTTTATTTTCATGTGATTGGGTACAAATAGAAGGGCTTCAGATTTCCTGAATTCCAATCACCATGGTATTCAATGCAGATTTTTGAATACTAGAAACTTTGATAGCAAATCACTAAACTGAACAGCAAAAATATTAATGTGACCATTTATAATGTAAAACTTGTTTAATGATGTCCCTTAGGCACCTCCAATTATTGCAGCAGTGCCACGCCTTAGCATGGTGGTGCTGGGCAGTAGATTACTGACTTGCCAATTTCTCTTGCATACTCATGAGGTGTATCGTGCTTCTAGTATATATATATATATATTCTGTCTTCCTTGGACTACTCCACATCTTAGCAATTCTAAATTTCTTGTTCCCTGTGCTGTACCTGTCCCCCAATGATTTTCAGCATCCCATCTGGAACATATGCCTGAAATGGTGTGTTTTGCTCTGTTGTAGCAAAAATAAATTTTGCTCATAGATGAAAACTTGGCAGCCTATTTACATGGCTCATGAGCATGTCTTGTCACACTGCCTTTGCCCAATATTGACACTTTGGATAATTTCAAGCAAGTCATAGAAATTTTGTGCCTCCATTTAACCTTCTGAAAATATGAATGCATTTTGTTTCTATAGAAACACCTATGCAAGGGCTGGGGAGATCTCAGGTGCCTCTGTGCCAACTGTATGCAATGATGCATGAGGTTTTGGATCCTCCAGGTCAGATAGAGTACATAGAAGGTAAAAGATCAAGGGACAGAGAGGCCCTGAAGCAGCCATGGGGAGGTCGTTATGCATGCTAGTATGAAACTTGGAGGTGATACAGATGTTTTTTTAATGCAAAAGAGTGAGAGTGGGAGTGTGTGCATATGTGAAAGAGAGAGCCTCTGGATTTGGATCCTCAGTTTGTGAGTGTCTTCAAGTCAGGGCTGTCACTGTTAAGGGAGCTGCCCTTTGGCCCAATCATTATAAAGACAGAGCAAAAGAATCCTTAGCCGGCTGTCTGTGAAAGATGTCTGCGTGTGGGAAGGTATTCATGTGTCTCCCATCTTCCCAGGGTGGGTGTTAGAGAGCACAAGAGAACAAGAGAGTGAGTAGGCCAAACTCACTTTTATAACAAGCCTACTCTTATTGGTTAATAATTAGCCCACTCTCATCATAATGCCATTAATCCATTCATGAGAGGCAAAGCCTTCATGATCTATTTCCCTCTGACTAGGCCACATCTCCCAACATAGTTGCATTGTGGATTAAGTTTCCAACACATAAACTGTGCAGGACGCATTCAGAACTCAGTTCTTTAGCATCATTGACTTGCCTTCTGTCCTCTAGAGAGTTACTATTTCAGAGTTTGAATGTGAACGTCTGGGTTCATGACCTTGACTTTCCAGTTAGAGTCTAGACTATATTGTTTATTAATTTGTTGCCATCTTATTCTCATCACAGATAAAAGGTTTGAGTGTCACTCAAATCATTGAAACCGAATGCCTGAACTTTATTTCAACAGAGACATATGAGATGGTTAACAAGAAGTTTTCTGTCCAAAATAAGAGTAAGGTGGAGTGGATATGACACAGCAGGGTGTCTGTTAATCCAAGCTTTAGCTTGTCTTGTCTGCAGCCTTTAGAAGTGATATGGAAGCTTAGATTGTCTTGGGCCTGGAGATGAGGTTGGGGGAAAGGATGCACTCAACAAATAAATAAGTTCTTATGGTCCCCAGGGCTATGAATGGACTGGAAAGCATCATTTGGCCATCTCCTTGGTCTCAGTGGATAATTTGTTGGGGTCTGGGAACACTTACATAATATAGGTTTGCTCCAGAACATGGAGGTTTTTTCTTTCAAAAAAATATGGTCAGCTTCATATTGTTGAAAATTGCTCAGCTAATATATTGTTCTTTTATAGAAATCAGTTCTTGAGGACTTTTTTGTGGCTTAGAACAGATATATTTCTTTTTTTTAAATTTATTTATTTGAGAGAGACAGACACAGAGAAAGAGGCAGATAGAGAGAGAGAGGGAATGGTCTTGCCAGGGCTTCCAGCCACTGCAAACAGAACTCCAGATGCGTGTGCCCCCTTGTGCATCTGGCTAACGTGGGTCCTGGGGAATTGAGCCTCAAACCAGGGTCCTTTGGCTTTATAGGCAAGTACTTAACTGCTAAGCCATCTCTCCAGCCCAAAACAGATATATTTCTTGATTGAAAATGTAAATATAGTGAATCTCAGAGTATTTCAAGCTGCCTTCATTTGATCTCTGAATAATTTCTCTAATGAAAACTTAGGTGTCATGTTGGATATTCTAGATAACTGGGGCTCAAACCTGGCTACCCAAGCATTTCATGGGAGAGATATGTAAGCATTCTTGGGTCCATCCAAAATCCATAGAATCAGAAGTTCTGGAACATGGGTGATTGTAGGCAACCATTTATTTAGGCCTCTGTCTCTTTATGGTCAATGAAATGAATATCTACTCTACTTTGGAATGATAAAAATAGAGTGCTGTTGCTATCAACTTAGGATCAGAAGCAGATGTAATATTAAAATGATGTATCTGCTACCCTTTTATTTTAGTGAAATGCTTGTGGTGCCCATATGGAATCTATCTAAGAATCCAATAGTCCCATGTGATTTCTGTGTTATCATGTGCACTTCAGCTATGTTAATAGCCCCAAATCTCAAACTAGGGAAATAAAGGTATTAACATTTATTGAGAAACGTGTACCAGATGGAGGTAGTTCCACACTGGAAAAGATCACTAACATAGTCTAAATGAAATGCATAAGCAAGTTTAATCCATAAAAAAAAAAAACAGGAATAGTTAACAGAGTTTTTTTGGAGTGAACTTTCATATTTTGTATTTAGATCTAAGAACCTCATAAAAGCATTTTGCTATGACTACAAAACAAGAAGAGAATATGTGTGGGAATAGAGAAAACTTGGTAATAGTTTTCCTGCAATAAAATCTCCATGAAAACACATCTGACAGCTTTGCAAATTTGAACATGATTTAATCATGGATTGTCTTTCAGAGTGCCCTTATATACAGGCTTGCCTAGCTAATTTCTTAAACCTTTCATGCTTTAAGGAAATAGAAAATTTGGGATAAAATTTCAGTGTTATGTCAGTGTTTTCATTTATCAGGAGCCAAACTAGGCTTATATGCTCTACGTTTATTCTTACTGGGTATCTGAAATAATGTTATAGAATAAATAGTATTATTTTTTTCATTTCATGGATGGGAAAGCTGAGACAGGACACTTCAATGACATAGGTCATTTCAAAACTGAAAGCCAAACTTTGGCATTGCTAGGTAATTATTCTAATCAGTGATAAATATGGTGGTTAGAGAACCTTGTATGCCTCTTTTACATGGTTGAAAGAAAAGTGTGAAGCAATATGACATTTTTCACAAAGACACAATTGAGGAAATCAGAAGTATGGGAGAAGATGTGTGGACTTTTGAATGGGCTAAGTGTTGATATGGTTATACTGGAGTTGTTTGGGGCATTTTTAAAAAGTTTTTAAAATTTTTATTTACTTATTAGAGACAAAGAGAGGGAGGGAGAGAGATTGAGAGACAGAGAGAGAGAGAGAGGAAGAGAGAGAGAATGGGGCATACCAGGTCCTCCAGTTACTGCAAACGAACTCCAGACACATGCTCCACCTTGTGCATCTGGCTTACATGGGACCTAGCGAATCAAATCTGGGTACTTAGGCTTTGCAGGCAAGCCCCTTAACTGATAAGCCATCTCTCCAGCCCTGCTTTGGACAGTTAAACATTGCAGCCACAGCATTCTTAGCATCTACTCACAAAGTTTCTTGTAAAAGTTAAATTGGTGACCCAAGTTTGATCCCAACACCCACATAAAGCTGAACACAAGGTGGTATACATGCCTCTAATCAAATTCATTCATGGCAATGGAAGGCAGAGCTTGTGAACCAAATAGACTGGCCGTCTCAGTGGCAAACAAGAGAGACTTGGTCTCAAACAAGATGGAAGGAGACACCCAACACCCGAGGTTGTTCTCTGACCTCCGCACATGTACAGTAACATGTGAGTGCTCATAAACATGCATGTGTGTGTGCACATGCACACACGTGCGTGAAGTTATATATAAATATACAACCTCGACACAGAGTAGTCATGCAATATACTGACTCTTTAAGGCTTTATAGGTCAGTATTTAAAAACTTGAAACAATGAGAGAGAGAGTGAGAGCAAGAGGGAGAGAGAAAGAGAGAGAGAGGAGAGAGAATTACCATGCTAGGGCCTTAGCCACTGCAAATGAACTTAAGACATGTGTACCACCTTGTGCATCTGGCTTATGTGGATCCTAAGGAATCAAACCTGGGTCCTTGGGCTTCACAGACAAGCACCTTAACCTCTGGGCCATCTCTCCAGCCCTACCCCCAGACTTTAAAGACTAATTTTGCAAAAGCCAGGTCTCTCTGGTAGATCCTTTTTCTTCTATTCATGGTTATCTAAGCAATGTTTTAAGTTTCTCTCTGTCTAGACTGTAAGCATCATGAGGACCATGAATGTGCTTCTCTGAACTCTGCTTGTGGTTCAGAGATTAGCATAGAAATGGGAATGTGCTACGAAATGATATTTATTTCCTAAATAGTGAATAAATGCAGTTTCAAAGTCATTTTTTATGTGACTGTTGGTCTTTGGAAAGCTTCTTAATTGTTTGTTTTTCCCCAAGTCAGGCCAAGACACCAGACACATTCCATTCAGTAGAAGTGAAACAACACACATAGATGGTCATTCAAAAAAAAAAAAACCCCAAAATAGAACAAAATATTCCTATCAAGAAAAAATGTTCTATTTTAGGATTTTTTTCTGAATGTTCAGAGAAGCACATTCTTGGTTATGAATGTTGTGGTTGTCAACATTTTTACTTGACAAGGAAATACCTTTCTCTGCTGTAAATTTCTTCAGATTGGCATCTGCCTAATTTTGTAAAAAATGCCTTATATAGAATCCAACCAAAGCTAAAGCCTTTTATTTTGCAACCTTGGGAGTCACTAAGATTCTGGGTATTGGAAGCATTCAAAAGAGACTTTGAATGCCGGGCGTGGTGACACATACCTTTAATCCCAGCACTTCGGGTGGCAAAGGTAGGAGGATCACCATGAGTTCGAGGCCACCCTGAGACTACATAGTGAATTCCAGGTCAGCCTGGGCTAGAGTGAAACCCTACCTCAAAAAAACCAAAAAAAAAAAAAACGAAACAAAACAAAAAAAAAACAGAGAGACTTTGAGTCACACACAAATCAGATCTCTACAGGAGTGAGATTGGAATGAAGGACTGTTTATGCACAGTGGCTCAAACATGGGAGAGTCCTGTGAGAGGCACACTAAAATTTGCTGGGAGGTCAGTGGAACTCGCTGGCTTGTTATTGATAAAGTACACCTGGTGTCTTGGTGTTTCTCCGGGTTTTTCTTTCAAGAAAATGTATATTTTTAAAAAGGTGAAAGAAAGGAGAGAACAAAAGAAGGTTTTTTCCCCCATGATTTGTTCTTAAAGTTTTCATTTTAGAAAATGCATGAAAGAACGTGCTTTTAGAACCATTTGAAAAATGCTTGTCTATATTTTCAGTAAAACTTGAATCAGGTTTGAGATTATTTTAATAGACAGCTCTTAAGCAGAAAGTCAAAACCTTCCAATCCTCACTCCTCTTTACAAATGGAGTTTTTCTTTAAGATTGTCAAATAAATATGTTTAGAGAATATGGTAATTAAGTGTGAACAGATGGTCATTTTTAGCTGAGATATTAAGTCTCAGCGTTTATGTTTAGCTGAATGCTCTGCCTATTGGAATCAGTGGGTGTGATGGAGTATACTGGCTGGCAAAATGCCAAATTTTTCAAAGCTAATTGGTTACTCCGATAGAGATTTGAATTCCTTATATGGTTTTTAGGACTGGGGAAGTGTTGGAGGAAGATTACAACACTGTGCTACACTATGCCAAAACCTTACACTGTGGCTCTGCACACTGAAAACTGACTTCCAAACAGAACTATACAATTCCCAACAAACTCTGCAGTAGAGCAAACTGGGCAGAGGTCCTTGGTGGGCTGTGTGACCTCTGCCAAGTCTCAAACCCCCTCTGAGCACCCCTCTTCGTCTTTAAAGAATGGAAAGGATAGCAATGAATATGAATTTCAGTTATGTTCCAAAGCATTGCCCAGCTGGGAAGGTGGTAGAACATGGAGGCAACGTGCTCCCCAATCTCATTAGATCCAAGGACACATCTGTAACTTTGCACCCTGGGCTGGTTGGTGGTTGTGGGTCCTTCTGTGCCTTAAAGCATCACCTGACCCTTCCAAGCTCCAGGGCTTCCACCTGCTTACTTCTCCTTCGTGAATTTGAAGGTTAGAAGAGTTTGAGCCACAGATTTCATAAAAACCCAGGAGGTGAGCTCATAGAGACTCTGCCAGAGGGAGATAAGCGCTTCTGAGGTGTGTAAGAAAGACCATTAAAGTCAATGGAAGCTGCAGACCGAACAACCCCCACCACTCCAGCCCATGTGAGGGAGGTGAAAGGGATAGGAGAGGAAGATCTGAGCAACATTTGGGATTCTTCCGTTTTAATTCACTATCTTCTCATGATATATGTGCATACATACGCACATGCCCATACGCAAGTAAGGAGTGGAAGCTGTCGTGAGGGAGATTTGACAACCAAGATAATACTGAATGAAGCTCATTACCTGTAGGGCTTGTGGAAGGCAGAATGTACAACATAGATGCATAGCAATATGAAACTTTATTATTCAGAAACAAGCTCATTTTTCAGGAACAGTAATAGATATGATTTCATTAAAGGAGAAGGGCCTTCTCAAGCCCAGTGTTTGTCAAGTATATAAAATCACCCAGGAAAAGGGCATGTAGGGCCATTATCAGCCCCCGTGTCCGAGTCGTATTACTGTGAAGCTCGTGTTCTCTGCCATCATGTTGTCGTGAACGGGCACTCCTGGATCTACAGGCCAATCTCTGAGGCACAGGGGGACATGGCAAGAGTCTGACTCACAGTCCCTTGCAGCAGTGGAGAAGGCTAGCGTTCTGAGGAGAAAGCTCCTACTTTGGTGATGAGCATTGGATTCCGTCACCCAGAATCTTTGGAGATTCTTGCCCCAGCTTGAATAATGGACCACAGGTCTGCCTCAAGTGGTATTTCTTGTGGTTTCAATTAGACCTGCATTTATCAGATGCATGGCTAGTGCCCAGAATGGGGCAAGGACAAAATGCCTTTCCAGCAAGCATTTTCTTTCCTTGTAATCAATGTCAAAACACTTCTTCCTTTGTATACCATCCATCTCACTAATGAATGAGTCTGAAACTTCCAAGCCCTCTCAGTTTACGTTAGAATAAGATTTCTCCGTTCCATGATCTCTTAGTCTCTGCATGGAGCTGCCCCAGTAGCTTAGTTTATGGAAAAGACTGCCAAGGGTGCGGAGAAGTTGGTAATTGCGTTTTGGAAATTCCATATGATTGGACAAACAAATGGCAATATTAAGCTCTCAGAATTTAGTTCTACCAAAAAATCTATACAAATACTTCTCTATAACTATCTATCAGATGTACAAAAGCCCCCAGGTGTGATATAAATAAAACTGAGAATCTCACCAATTAAAGAACACTACATAGATATGTGTAATATATGTATCTCAAGATGTGCTCTTTGAGTGAGCTTACCTTAAATAATAGCATGTTATCACAACTAAAAACTAAATTAAAAACGAATTAAAACTAATTTAAATCATGCATATGTCCATTCGTCTTAACTCATAATGGCTGGTGCTTCTTTATAATTCCCACATCTGTCACATTACTGCTTCCTTTTTGATCATCAACTTTCATGTTAACTGACACCTCCCCAAAGGTCTTTCATGACTAACTAATCTAATAAAACTCCCATCTGGAAAACCCTCACCACTCTAGTCCAGGGTATAACAGGAAAATTGTGACAGAAACTTCAGCTTGTGCCTTTTGCTCTTTTACTATTAACATAATAATATTCCCAGCATTTAATAGGCTATCTGACTTCTCAAATAGATAATATATGTCAGGATGCCTTTGTGATTTGTTCGATCTATGTGGCTACGCGTGGTCAATTGCAAAGAAGAATGTATGTGGATATGGTTGGAGAACAGAGTGGCGTTCATCAGATCATTCATTCCATGGATCTGTGAGTACACCTCAGCATATATGTGGATGTGGTCAGATAACAGAGAGGCATTCATTGGATCATTCATTCCATGGATCTGTGAGTACACCTCAGCATGTATGTGGCTGTCGTCAGATAACAGCAGCAACATTTATTCGATCATTCACTCCATGAATATTTAAATATTTAGGGCCTACTATCTGCCCTAAAGTGATGGATGAACTGGGTGTATCCTTCTATTGCCATTTCAGGATCAATGTCAATACTTCTATGCACTCAAAGGAAGCTCGCATGCATTCACACTTGATAGATTACAAATGAGGAACTCAGCCAAGAGTGATGTTTACACCTAAATCTGTATTGAGGGAAGCCACAGAGGAGCTGGGTGCCATGGTAACACTTATTTACTCATCATTCCTGTTCTGGGAGCTTTGTATATTCTAAGGAGAGAAGTGTCTTCTCACAATGAAGTGGGGACACAGTCTGACTCCCCTTAAGGCCCGTATTCATAAAGGGCTGAGAGATTTCATATCTGAACTTTAGCAATGACTGAAAGCCAACATCAGGGACTTTAATTGGTAGGGGAGCGATTAAGCTTATGAGTGCCCACTCAACCTTGAATAGCAAAAATTCGGGAGACAATTGGGAAAGGCCGCTGGAGGTTTCTGGCTGAGGGAAAATACCCCTTGGCTCCTGAGAAGTGATTCATTTTAGAGTGGGCTCCAGATCACAGTCGTTCTCCAACTCTGCCACGCCTAAGAATACAAGTGATTGAAATGCAGACTTCTGGTCCTGTCCTTAGAGATTCAGACTTACTATGTTCAGGGAAAGGAGTAGAAAATTTCATTATGTCTCCCAAGTGAATTCTAAGCAAATCACCAGCAGACCACACCTTTAAAAACAATGTCCTGGAAGAATTGCACCATTATCTGGGAGCCTCTAATGGGCCCGCAGAGACCCGAGGCAGGGTTTTGGAAGAAACCTGGCCAGGCTTCCAGAGGACAACCGCTGCTTAGTTTTCCATTCCTAATTAATAGAATCTGGAGCCTACAGTAGCTGGCATGTGAGTTAGCACTATTTTAAACAAGACAAAGCAAATAATGTGCAGCTGGTAACTGCTACCTTGAAATATAAATTCTGCTGCTCTTTGTATTCAATTTCTTACAGATGTGGTCTGGCAACGTGATAGCACTTTCCAAAGCCAACAGTGCCAAAGTGGTGACTTCCAAGAATCCGACAAGGACGACCTGTCCCAAAGCTTGTGTGACCATTATTTTTCCTTAAAGGTATAACCACATAAGTCTCAGATGCTGTCGCATTTCTCTTTACTGCAGCTGTTGTTGTGCCGTGGCTATAGCATAGAATCACCCTCCGATACAAGTCTGTATGTTCTATTCTCTTCATGGTCAATGCTGAGGCTGCCACGTTGTATTAAAATGACCTCCCAGGGCTGGAGAGATGGCTCAGTAGTTAAGGTGTTTGCCCGCGAAGCCTAAGAATTCATGCTAGGATCTCCAGGTCCCATGGTAAGCCAGATGCACAGTGACACGGGTGTGCACAAGAGGGTGCACACATCAGGAGTTCGTTTACAGTGTCTGAAGGCCCTGGCATCACCATTCTCTCCCTCTCTCTCTCTCTCAAATAAAAAAAATGACATCCCAGCAACCTTATCTTTCTGATGCCTGCAATTTAGTGACACATCCTGATGTGGAATTTTGCCGAGTATGGCTGTGGTTGACTTGTAATTCTTTTGGGATTCTTATCTTAGCCTCCCTAAATATATCTGCAAGCATATCGATGAAGCATATTGGATTATCACAACAGGGAGATGCCACAGGAAATAGACCTGACACACCAACAGGAGACAGAAGGTAAAGCCATTTATCATATGCAAGCCATCAAAGAGCCCTTAATAATGGCCAACATTTATTGAGTGCTTGCTATATTCTTGCCACATGAAATGGCTCACTTAGTTCTCAGGGCTTGGTTTTATTAATTATCTCCATTTGCAATGATGATAATGCAAGGAGAGGTTAGTTATCTTACCTAGAGTCACTGAGCTCTTAAGAGACTTGGATACATCTGAGCAGGTAAGTCGCCAAAGCGCTTACCCAGAATCCAACACTGTAGTCTCCAGCTACTGCGTGCTTTACTTCCAGAATGCAAACTTTCCATAAGTAAATGATTTTAAAATACATATATGTGTGTGTGTGTGTGTGTGTATGAGAATTTATGTGGCAAAGTGATTTTCTCAGAGTTTTTTTGAGAAATGAAATCTTTTTTTTTTTTGGTTTTTCGAGGTAGGCTGACCTGGAATTCACTATGGAGTCTCAGGGTGGCCTCGAACTCATGGTGATTCTCCTACCTCTGCCTCCTGAGTGCTGGGATTAAAGGCGTGGTGTGCGCCACCATGCCTGGCTTGAAATCTTGTTTTTTAATCAAAAGAATTTATAATCACATTTTTATTAAAAAAGAAGTCAAACACACTGTAATAAGTTCCAATCAGGTAGAAATAAAGGGTCCTGGGGCACCACAATGGGAAGGAGAGCCAGCCACAAACCGGGATAACTTCTGGGCAAGGCACAGTTTGGCATGGGTCATGGCATGACAAGGTAATAGCGTAGATTCTTGTGGAAGAGCAAGGCAGTGGGAGTTGGAGGTTGTGGTAGCCAACCATTAGGTTCAGCTTGGATTGAACGGGGAGGCTTCATGGATGACAGAAGGCCCAAGTGGCACTTGAAGAACACATCAGAGACCCCATGAAAACCTATGCACTTGCCATATGTACCCACCTCCTTTAAAGAAGTTTCCAGGCCTAGAGAGGGAGCTAGAGGGTTATGAGCACTTCCTGTGCAAGCATAGGTGCTCGAGATGGCTCGAGTTCCATACCCAGGACCCACATAAACAGGTGCATGTGTAATCTCTATTCTGTAAGGGAGTAGAGACCTGAGAATCACCAGAGCCCATTAAAAAGCAAAAGGCAAGCTCTGGGATGAGTATGGGAATCAGGCTGAAATAAGAACGGGCACAAGAGCAATGGTGCCAGATGCCCAACATCCTGCTGGTCCTGTGGTGCCAGTCACTCCTTCTCTCTCATTCACTCTCTCTTTCTCTCTCTGTTTGTCTCTCTCTGCTTGCAAATCTATAAATGAAAGTAAATGAAAAACAATTACAATGAAAATCTAGTCTCTAGTGTAATATAAGTGCCGTCATTTTAAGTTTCATTTATTTATTTATTGGAGATAGAGAAGGGGGAAGAGAGGGAAAGAGGGAGAGAGAATGGGCACACCAGGGCCTCTAGCCACTGCAAACAAACTCCAGACACATGCACCACCATGTGAATCTGTCTTATGTGGGATCTAGAGAATCGAACTTGGGTCCTTAGGCCTCGTAGGCAAGTACTTTAACCACTAACCCATCTCTCTAGCCCCAAATGCTGTCATTTTAAACAATTACAGTTCTTTATTAATGGGACTTAAAAGAATCTGAATTAAAATGATTGGTTACTCATCCTCTCTCGTTAAAACCACGTAGACAAGCTGGGGGTGAGGCCTGATGGTAGAGCCCTTGGCTTGAGGGCATGGGGCTCTAGGTTTGATCCTTGATATCACAAGCTGGCACACAAACCAAATTATGTGCAAACTTCTCTTAGCATCTGGAAGTTAGTTTTCCTTCTCCTTTCATTCATTTTTTTTTTCATTTCACATCATTCAGAAAAAATACCTTGGTGAAAATTAATTCTTCAAGCCTTTGAAAATTAATTTCCCTACCATAATTCTCTACTAGAAAGAATGTATATATAAATTGAAGTTAAAAAAATTAGCTTGCAATGCTGTTTTCTTGGCGAACCGGGAACCAGCACAACAATAAAAGAGATAGACACAGTGAACAATCAACCCCTACCAAGCCAGATATCCAGAGACACAGAGACTCCCAAGACCTCGCCACTGAAGCAGACCTAAAATGAACCCAACATGGCTCAAGGAAATTTGTGGAAGAGGGGGAGGAAAAAATGTCAGAGCTACATGTTGGATCATGACATGCAGAGACATTTCCTCCTACCCAAAACTAAAGGCTAACCCCACAATGCACGACCCATATACCTGCAACAAGAGGGGTCCCTGTGGAGGGGGGAAGACAGGGGAGGTTAACAATAGTACCAACTTGTCTGTATTCACTGACTCCAAAAAAATTTATCTTGCTTTCTATAGTTGAATAATCTTAATGCTGAATTCATCTAGTCTAAATTGAATTATCATAGGTATTGTTAATATATAAATTGTCAACACATAAATATTAAGAAAAAGCAAAGATTTTATTATAATTGTTTTTCATTTTATTTGTTTATTTATATTTTTTTTGAAGTAGGGTCTCACTCTAGCCCAGGCTGACCTGGAATTCACTCTGTAGTCTCAGGCTGGCCTTGAGTTCACAGTGATCCTCCTACCTCTGCCTCCCGAGTGCTGGGATTAAAAGTGTGCACCACCATGCCCGGATTGTAATTGTATTTTTAAATGACACAAAGATTCTACTTGTTTAGTTACTGAAATTTAGCTAGGGAAGACACCATCTTCTGCCTGTTGGCTTTGCCACATAGTAGAATTTGTTTAAAAACTGGTTTTCTAAGGTGAGCTGCACGGTGTCTTCTAATTTCTTGAGGAGACGACCCTTGAACCCTTGAACGCTTCATTGGCCTATCTGGATTTTCTGCTTTTCCAAACCTTGGTGGTGTTACCTTGCCTCTGTGTAGTCCCTGAGAGCAGTGTGGGAGGCTTCATGTTGGACTCTTCATGTTAGACTTCTTTCTGGGACACTTGAAGTCTCTTATTTTCATGTATGAGTTCCGCTCACCATTTTCCTTTCACATTTTTGGTCTTGTTTTTAGAGAATATTTCCTTTGTGTTTCATGGAAGGGTGTCTCCAACTCGCCTGGGATCTTGTGGTCAGTCACAACACTGAGTTTCAAGGACGATATTGAAAAGCCCTTTGCAGTGCACAAGTGCCAATACCTGTGACTCACTCAGATTAGACAAACTAACTAGGTTTGGTAGAGAAAGGTATAAGAAGATCAGAAATCTCATCATGGGTGAGATAACTGTATTGAACATACTTAGATTGGTAATTAAAAAATGAGTAATTATACAGTGGCCATCTTTTAAAATTTTTGTTTTATTGTATTTATTTATTTTGATTTTTCGAGGTAGGATCTCACTCTAGCCCATGCTGACCTGGAATTCACTATGTAGTCTCAGGGTGGCCTCGAACTCATGGTGATCCTCCTACCTCTGCCTCCCGAGTGCTGGGGTTAAAGCTGTGTGCCACCATGCCCGGCTGACCATCTTTAAATATTGGCTATTTTTTTGGAGGTGGCACAAGGACTAGAATGTATGTACATGAAAAATTCCCAGACTTAGCCGGGCGTGGTGGCGCACGCCTTTAATCCCAGCACTCGGGAGGCAGAGGTAGGAGGATCGCCGTGAGTTCGAGGCCACCCTGAGACTCCATAGTGAATTCCAGGTCAGCCTGGGCTAGAGTGAGACCCTACCTCGAAAAACCAAAAAAAAAAAAAAAAAAAAAAAAAAAAAAAAAAAAAAAATTCCAAGACTTATTCTATAAAAGAATTTCTACAAACTAGAGTTTTGAAAGATGAAACCAACTCTCTGAGGAAGCAGTGAGCGAGCACCAAATGCTGAAGGTGAATGTAATCTTGAACACCACTTGGCAAGAAGGTTGTTTTTAAGGGGCTTTAACAATAGGATGGGCAGTGAGTCACACATTGACTTCAGTATCCCTTTCATCCTTTGGCTGTGTGGCCAGATAGATAACCACCTTGGTGGTTACGTTCAGGAGGGTTCAGAATGCTGGAGGGATCTGCACTGATCTAATTCTCACTTTTAGATTTTAGTTAGGAGACACAGTATTTGCAGTTCTTTGTTATCTGATAAGAATATTCACAGTACTTTTGATGAGATAAAATGTTTACATGTTTTCGTAGATAATATATGTTTTCAGGAATAACACTGATAGGTACTTTTAGCACCATTTTCCTAATACATAGGCATTTCAGAAACTCATAATAAAGTTTTTATTTGGCAAAGCCACAAGATCAGTGTAACTGATGGCTTTAGGATGAGCACTTAGGGCTGAGGGAGGGAGAAATTCAGTGGTAGGGCATTTGCCTAGGAAGCCCAATGCCCTGGGTTCTAAAACTCAGCATCACACACACACACACACACACACACACACACAGAGAGAGAGAGAGAGAGAGAGAGAGAGAGAGAGAGAGTTATCATTTTCCCAACACACGCAATCCTGGAATGTTCGTATTTAGATGTTAACTCTTGTGAATCACATTACAGTTAAGTTTTCAGGTTTTTCTTAACCTGAAAAATTATTTTAAAGGTTAATTGGAAGAGCAAAACAACAACAACAAAAAGACAGTATTTTTGAAAATGGAGTGTTTGTAGCCCTGGTTTTAAAATTTTTATTAAAATGCTGAAATAATGAAAACAGTGTGATGCTGTTATAAGTTAACCTGGCAGATGGGAGAAGAATAGTTGCTGTATGACAGAACTGTGTATATTTTCAAGAAAGATCACACATCAGAGAAGTAAAAGGGTTTATTCAGTAAATTTTCTTTGAACATGTCTATTAGAAATCTACTAGAAAATATATTCATACCTTCATACCATGCTTCAAAATATTTCTTATGTTAGTTAAATATAATTAATAACACCGTGAAATCAATACTCAAAGAAATATTTTAAATCTGGGCATTAGAAGGACTTTCCAATTAAAGAGTGATAGAAAGAACAAGGAAATATTTTGAATAGGTATAAGTATAAAACATTCAAAAACATGCAAAGAAGAGGAGAAACTGGCAAAAATACTTAGTAGTACATATAGAGACCATTACATTTGTAAGAAAAATTCCTGAAGCCAAGGAGACAGAAGGTGTGAGCACATAGATCACAAAAGAAAAATCAAATGGCAAAACACATTTGGCAAACTGCTCCGGCTCGTTAGGAAACGTGAATTAAGATGGGGTATGATTTTTACCTCGTGTGCTCTTGGGCTTGCCCAGAACACGGGGCCTACTGATGAGTGAGCAGAGGAAGGCGCTTTAGTGAGATATGTCAGCAGATTGAAGTATTTCTTTAAGTATAAGTATTTATGCCAGTATGTCTTTGCCCTTGTAATACTACTTCAAAAATCTATCCTGGGCTGGAGAGAGGGCTTAGCAGTAATGATGCTTACGTGTAAGCTTAAGGACTCAGGCTCAATTCCCCAGTATCCACAAAAGCCAGATGCACAAGGTGGCACATGTGTCTGGAGTTCATTTGCAAGGATATATATATGTATATATATATATATATATATATATATATATATATATATCCCTTTTTCTCTCTCATAAAATAAATTAATAAATTTTTTTTAAAAAAATGTATCCTGAGCCAGGCATGGTGGCACACACAGCAGAGGTAGGAGGATCGCCGTGAGTTCAAGGCCACCCTGAGACTACATAGTGAATTCCAGGTCAGCCTGAGCTAGAGCATGACCCTGCCTCAAAAAAAGAAAAAAAAAAAAAATCTATCCTGAGAAAAGAATGCAAGGCAGAGACTGATAATCCTGAAAAATTAAATTAAGAGCGACCAAGAAATAAGGCAATACTTAAGTAAATTGCAGCTCCTTTATATGAAGGAATATTAGGATGCCAATAAAATTATATTTCTGAGCAGGTTTTAGTAGCATGGGAAAACATTTAAAAGATGAAAGTGAAGCCGGGTGTGGTGGCGCACGCCTTTAATCCCAGCACTTGGGAGGCAGAGGTAGGAGGATCACAGTGAGTTCGAGGCCAACCTGAGACAACATAGTGAATTCCAGGTCAGCCTGAGCTAGAGTGAGACCCTACCTCAAAAAAAAAAAAAAAAGATGAAAGTGTATAATAATTTACTGTGTTCTTTACTAAAAAGATGAGATAGAGTGAGAGAGAGATGGAGGGGGGCATCAAAATATTAACAAAAATTGTCCTCAGTGCCAGAGACAATCTACATTGGGCCTTGCTGGATAATCCCAGCCAAATGCTGGGTCTTTGGCTCAGTTTGCTCTCAATGACATGTGGCTCCCCACCCGTCTGTGAACTCCTCATTTCCTCATTCAGATGATAATAAATTCCATTTAATTCTTTTTTTTTCCATTAGTGATATCAGCAGGTAACCTTGATTATGCATGCGACATTTTGGCCTTTCGTCAACCTTGGAAATCTGCACTTTTTTTTTTTTTTTTTTCGAGAAACACATTTGCAAACACTTTGGATGGCATTCTCCTGCAGATGGCATTTATTTCGCTGATTTCTCCCAGGCTTAATCTAACAGAGTATCTTTCTCGACTGTTCCGAAAACTCTGGGGCTATATGTTCTCAGAGCCTATAGCCTGCCTTTGGGCCACCTGTTATCTTTTTCTTCCCTGTTCACCCACCCAGCGTCGACTTTTCTTTTCTTGGCTACGGTGTCATGTTTGGCTATTTGGAGGGCTGTGTGTGGGAGGAAATTCTCAGGCAACCTGACCCAGTTCAGGAATCCTGGCTTGCCAAGGAGGAATGCAGATGGTTTGGTCTCCTGTTTGCTCATCACATGCCATGCGACACGGCATTTGTCTTTTTAAGCCATTTCCTCTCCTCAGTGGCCTAGCTAGAAATCAGAAGGGTGTACAAGGTCTGCTTCCTGCTTCCTTGATACTGACAATGAGGTTACATTGGCATGCCTTTTTCTTAGGAAACTCATTCTGACTTCTGGCAATCATTAGGTCCTTGTTGAGTGCCTAAGCTTGCTGGTGAATCCTAGTTACCAACATTTGCCAGAACATGCACACACAGGTATTTTTCCTTCTTTTTTAAAAAATGTATTTTACTTATTTATTTATTTGAGAGAGATTGAGAAAGAGAGAGAGAGAGATTGGGTGCGCCAGGGCCTTTAGCCACTGGAAATGAACTCCAGTCACATGCGCTCCCTTGTGCATCTGGCTTAGGTAGGTCCTGGAGAGTCGAACCGGGTATCCTTTGGCTTTGCAGGCAAATGCCTTGCCATAATCGCTAAGCCGTCTCTCCAGTCCCCTTTCCTTCTTTTTGAATCGGTATCTGCTTACCTCCAGTCATTCTTCCTGCCTTGCTCTGCAGTATTTCCCAGAGGTTATTACAATCACACCTGCATGTTATTTTAGCTTTAATTAATTTGGATGTAGAGATCTGAACTGATTTAGCGTGATTAGGTATTTTCTTTCAAATCTAGCTTTCATAGAAGTCTTCAGCTGCCTGCTGATGATGTTCATCCTGTCTTTTTCAAATGGCAGATTATCCACGATGGAACAGATGAACGTCAGATTGCACGAAGTCATTATTCTGCTATGTATTGTACTTACCACAGACCATGGTCTCCAGTAGAGTCAAGACCAAGCCTGCTCTTTCTCTAAACATAGTTGGTTGAGTTAAACATTTTTTTTTTCAAATAAATCTAACTACTTAATCCTTCTGGGAGATTTGTGACAGTTTTTGGCTGTGGCCTTAGGCAAATTGCTTTGGTTTTTCTCATCTTTGGAAAGCTAATAATAATATTTTATTATTGTTGAGCTCTCAGGAAGAGTTATTGAGTTAGTATTTGTGAAGGTTTTAGAGAAATGTTTGTCAAATATTCTCACATGCTCTGAGGGAGAAACTCCCTCCGACTTTGTACATTCCAACCCTTTTGTTCAGTTATTGGGATTATCATTATTAAGTGGTCAGTTTATAGCTTTATTAACGAGTGCTATAGAGAAGCCGTAGCTATTTGTGAAGCATATGAAGTGTACTTGATCATTTTGTTTATTACCCACTAGCAAACTCTTCCAGCTGCTTAATCATGTTGATTTCAATCCCTTAATCTTTCTATGAATAAAAACTTTGGAAAATGTTTTTATGATCTCTGTGGGTTATATTTTTTGTTTTTTTTCTTTCTCCTTGTCAAATACATCTATGTTTTACATCATTGCTAGGTCTTTACTCTTTAGGAACACTTCATCCGTCCCAACATTTTTGTTGTTTGTTGTTTTATATGTTTTCTAAAAAAAATATTTTTATTTATTTGAGAGACAGTAAGTATGTGCACCAGGGCCTCCTGTTACTGCAAACAAACTCCAAACTCCAAACACATGCCCCACTCTGCATTTGGGTTTACATGGATACTGGAGACTCAAACCCAGGCCATCAGGCTTTGCAAGCAGCACCTTTAACCACTGAGCCATCTCTCCCCCATTGTGGTTTTTTAGGGTAGAGCATCATTCTAGCCCACGCTGACCTGGGACTCACTCTGCAACCCAAACTGGTCTTGAACTCACTCTTGAATACTCTTCCAAATTTTAAAAAATAATTTATTTATTTTGAGAGAGAGGAAGAGGCAGAGAGAAAGAGAGACTGGACATGCCAGGGCCTCCAGCCACTGCAAACGAACTCCAGATGCATGTGCCTCCTTGTGTATCTGGCTTATGCAGGTCGTGGAGAATTGAATGGGGGTCCTTAGGCTTCATAGGCAAACGTCTTGACCACTAAGCCATTTCCCCAGCACCTTTTCCAATTTTTTAAAAGTTAAATAATTGAACTGAGGTGTAACTCAGTTGATAGAGTGCTTGCCTCACATACATGAGGCCCTGGGTTTAATCCCCAGAACCACATAAAACCAGATATAGTACCATAGGCCTGTTATCCCAGCACTTCTGAGGTGGAGGGTGGAAGATAAGAAGTTCAAGGGCAAAAGAAAAAAAAAAAAGCTGGGCATGGTGGGGCACGCCTTTAATCCCAGCACTCAGGAGGCAGAGGTAGGAGGATCACTGTGAGTTTGAGGCCACCCTGAGACTACATAGTGAATTCCAGGTCAGCCTGGGCTAGAGTGAGACCCTACCTCAAAATAACAACAACAACAACAACAAAACACAGAAGTTCAAGGGAATTTTTGGTTACATAATGAGTTTGAGGCGAGCCTGGTTACATGAGATCCTGTTTCAAAAAAAATTATATATATATAAAAATTATAATTATATATATGTGTGTGTGTGTGTGCATGTGATGTTTCATTCTTAGACAATAATAGTCTCATTCAAGTCTGGTTTTCCTTCCTTACTGGTAGATATTTGAATAAGATTATTTCACTGTCATCCACTAAGTTATACAGTCATATAAAATCCACTAAGTTATATAGCCTTTATTTACAAAGTGATTATATCAAGTTTATGTGCTAGAAAATTCTGATCATTTTATTATTTGATATGAGTTAATTTTTTCACTTTTTATTTTGTATATAACAGGTTGTACTCTTTTAATCCCCTAGCCCCTACTCCCATTTCCCTGGGCGCTCTCCTCAGTGGGGTAATAGCATTTACTGTGAGGTAATGAAGGCCTCAGTCAGTCCTTGTGGGGAGCCAGCGGACCATGCCTCAGGATAGATCTTCCTACCTACTCTGTGCCTCTTTCAATCCATCCACCCCCTCTTCTGCAATGTTCCCTGAGCCATGGAAGGCCTGTTGGCAGTCTGATTTAGTGTTGAATTCTTTGTGGCCTCTCGATTTCTGCTTTGACAGGGTTTTTGTTGTTGTTTGTTTTTCAAGGTAGGATCACACTCTAGCCCAGGCTGACCTGGAATTCACTATGTAGTCTCAGGGTGGCCTTGAACTCACGGCGATCCTCCTACCTCTGCCTCCCAAGTGCTGGGATTAAAGGCGTGCGCCACCACGCACGGCTTTTGATTGATCACATTGATGGATCTTGGTTCTCCTCTGTTTTTTTTTCTGCCATTTTCTGTTGGTTCCTTCCCAGGCAGGTGCCCTGGAACTGATGCAGGGTTTGGGGGTTCCCCCCAAATTTATGAACCTCGATTTTGGGTCCTATCCCATTCTTAACAAAGCATTGATAAAAAACAGAATCAAGAAGAATATTGTGAATTATTGAGTTAATTTAGGAAGTAATCACAAATTGTGGGGTTTATTTAAGAGAAATTGGGGTCTAGGAAGAAGGCTAGAGCAGAGTTATAAACATGTGGTAAATATGAAACACTCTCGTGTGGAAAATGTGGCCTAGTTCATGAGGCTTGTGTATGAGAAGCGGAGGTCTTTAAGGAAAGAGGCTGGAGCAGGGCCATTAGCACATGGCAGATAAGACCTATGCAGAGAGATTTAGAAGAAACACACATTTGTATGGAAGGTACAGTCTTCATCTTGAGCTTCCCCTTGGAAGAAAGTTAAAGTGAATGGTAATGGTGTGAGAATAAGAGAGACAGAGAGTGCCAGGCAATGAAATATGGGTAGTAAAAGAGAGTTTTATGCCCATGGTTGCCCTGAGATTAGAGAAATTACACAGGTAGCAGGCCCTGAGTTTAGAGGAGATACCCAGGTGGTAGATCTCTAGTGTCAAGGAAATACACACGTGGTAGATTCGGAGATAGGAGGAAAATCATACATGTCATTAAAGTGAGAAGTTACCCCAAAGCGTAAACCAGAATCAAGCAGAAAATTACCCAGGTCAAGAAGCAGTACTGTGCTCTCACGTGTATCCACGCAGAGGTCACAGGGCGGGGTGATGAGAAACAGAGAGGGCAAGGAGAACGTCAGATTCAGGTACGTAAAGGGAAAACCCAGCTGGTTTGTAGATTTAAAAGGCAGATCCCAAAGGCCAGCCCATCTAGGAAGTGCAGGCCGGCCTGTGTAGGTAGTGCACTAGACTATGGGTAGCAGGAGACACTGCAGCTATTGTGGCTGAACCTCTGTCCTACGTGAGTTCCATTCCTGCCAAGGTGGGGTGGCATCTTTTGGTTCCCTCTTTGGGCTTCCATCCCTGACTGAACCTGCCTAAAAGAAGCTAGCTCTCTCCGGAGTCTCCCACAGAGCCATGTCCAGCCCGTGTGTAGGTGTCTCACAATGGAGCTGCAGCCTCTGACCCTCCACGTGTTTCACCAGTCAATTTTTTTCAAATTGATTTGGAGCTTTTTTTTTGTCTGGCTGAAAGAGTGTATTTACGTGACTTTCCCCTTCCCAAATTTCCATGCTTTTGTATGCATTTATGACCTTCCAGTTCTGATTAAGTAACTTTCTTGAATCACTAGCTTTTTGCTACAATGTGTATGTTCAATATTGGTATATGTATGATGCAATACCTTCATGTCTGAACGCATAGGCACATACCGCTTCTTGTTCCTTTTGAGCTTATGTCAATCCGGCTGTTTGCTGTCGTTTCTAAAAGTGCCCCTCCCTGTTGAGCAGTAATAGAGAAACTCTGTAGGAGAATCTATAGAAATCTTAGCGGTTTAGAAATTGTATGGTTCTCCAAAACCCTCTGGGCAGGATCTGTGCTAAGTGGAGAATAGGATATCACAAAGGCGCATGGGAAATGAGTCATTCGTCTCTATGAAAGACGGCAGGATATTTCCAGCTTCCGGCCTGGGTGACAATGTGCGGTGAAGGGTGCCCGTTTCCTGCTGGCATGTCACATCCCTCCCTCCCAGGGAGGGCAAACAGAAGACTCAGTGCCAACTACATCCTCACTGCCTTGCTGCAGACTGTATCAAGACGCCCCAGGAGGCCACTTAAGTCTTCTTTCACTTACATAGGCCTAACTTCCCAGCCTTGCATTATTCTGAGGCCTCCTGCAGGAGCCTGACATTCTGGCTTAATTGAAATATTTGCTGCCTCCTAGATCTATCTTATGCCTTCTGCTATCTATAGCTTAATCAACAACTGAAGCATCACTAATTAGCACACTGATTTTTTTTTTAAAAAAGCATTTTTAAATTGGTAAAACTGGCAACTTGTTACTGAGAATAAGTGCTGGGAAGGGAAGCTCATGGGTGAAATTAAAAGTATTCAATTTATGTAGATTAGTTAAAGCACATTAATGACATTGCGTCCACCCTTGCATGAACGGTTTCAGAATCTGCCAAGGTCTGTCCCCTGTCCTCTTTGAATTGATATCAAAGACTTGTTCCTAATTAGGTGTGTGTTTATCCATTGGTTTGGCCAGGGCTTCTCAACCTTAGCCTTATTGATATTTTAGAGAGGATAATGATTCTGGGGCTGTCACGTGTGTCCTGTGATATAGTGGCCTCTAGAGGTCAGAGATGTTCTGCCTGCCTTGTGACAATAAAAAGAAAACTGTCTCCAGATGTTGCCAACTGCCCTCTGGGGAGCCAGCCAGTCACCCCAGTTGAGGATCAGCTGTTTAGCATTTCTGACTGCATGGTTCTGAAGAGAAGGGACGGATTCCTGCTAGGGTATGTGGGCACGTGCCTGTGAGAATGTGTCACCAGAGGTGGAGAACCTCAAGGTCGCTGTGACTTCCTTGATCTGGAGAGCATGTTGTTTGATGACTTTGCCCCTGCTATGTTTATGGAGTTGTGACCAGTACTATGTCTGAGCCCCGAGTTCTTTGTTACCTGGTAGTGAGATAGGATGAAGAGAGTGTGCTGACTCTCTCCACTACAGGCTTCTCCAATGAGTGTCAGACTGGTTTGGGTCAGTTGTCACATTATCATTGGGTTTACACATTTCCACACAGCGCATTACGGACAAGTGGGACTTTGCTAGAATGAAGCCTTCACTGAGACTACAGGGGCTCGGGGGAGGCAATAGACTGTGTTGAGTTTAGGTACACCCTATAGCCGCTCACAAGAGGTGAGGGTGATGTACAAGGGACTTCCAGCAGTCCCCTCAACTTCGTAGCTTCCACTGCTGGTTAGGGAGGAAAGGAATCCAAGGCAAGGGGACTGGCAGGACCGCAGAGAGCATGAGCGGTAACTGGGCCTTTTCTCTAATTCTCTTCCCTCAACTGGCCCAGTGTCGGTCGCCAAGTTCAATGGTAAAACTTCTACCAAGTCTTTATAGTTCTTTTGGAGTCTCATCGCCTTCTCTGGGTGGGAAGGGAGAAGGAAAAGGGAGAGGCCAACCTCAGCCCTTCTTGCTGTAGGCCCTGCCTTTGGAAACCTAGCCTTTCCAGGTACCTGCTGGGAGAACAGGGACTGGTTATACCTCTGGTGTGTAACCTAGAGGAGAGTTCTTACTGTCTGAGGCAGAGTGTTCTCTTCAGAAAGTGAGGCAGATAGGGATGGAGTGATTGCTTAGTGGTTCAGGCACTTGTCTGTGAAGCCTAAGGACCCAGGTTCGATTCCCCAGCACCCGTGTAAGCCAGATGTACAAGGTGGTGCATGCATCTGGAGTTCAGTTGCAGTGGCTAGAGGCCCTGGTGTGCCCATTCTCTCTTACTGTTTCTCAAGTAAGTAAATAAGTAATAATTTTCAAAAGAAAGAAAGTGAGGCGGATAGCACATCTTGGTGCTTTAGGCACGGTTGTGTGTTCCAAAACAGCAGTTACATTCCATTAAGCACCCTATTGCAGACATACCAGAGTAAAAGCTAAAATTCTTTTCTCACATATCCTCCCCATTCTCACTCCTTCATTTAATTTCCTAAAACGTCTTTAAAGATTAATCCATTCAAAAGTTAATATAGTAAGTATCTTTTTGTGAATAAGCCAAATGTAGCATGTTTTTCACATTTTCTCACAGTTCTCAAAATAAAAGAAATAGAACATTATAAGTAAAGCTGATTTTTTTTGTTCATATCCCACAACACCATGTTCTTCTTTCTAGAGGCAAGTGTTATCAGACAGTTGCTCTGTGTCTTTTTCCTTTCAAGTAAGTATCAATAAACCGACTAATAATATATGCCACTTATTTATATGCTGAACCATTGCTCTGCAAGTTACTCTTAACGCTATGCTTGTTAATATGCAAAATCTTCATTTGTCTTAATTTCTATTTAGCAATCCATTGCATTAATAGTCCATATTTTCAACCATTCCTTATTGATAGACATTTAGATTGTCTATCGCTAGTGCTAGTTGCAGAAATAGAGTGAAGATATTTGCATCTCCTTGTGAACAAAACATGTGTCAGATTTTCCCTAAGTAATAGGGCATATAGCTAAAAATGGAAAGAATTGAATCACATTTTCCAAATCACATACTACATTGCTTTCTGTATTACAATGTGCAAACTGTTTCGAGTAGTATGTTTATGCATGTGTGTGTGTGTGTGTGTGTGTGTGTGTGTGTGTGTGTGTTTATTTCCCAGAGTTCATTTCTCCCTGTGAAGAAATATGGGGGCCTCCACAGGACTTATGTGGGGTCCCTGTGGCGAATCAGGCCTCCTATTGGTAATCTGAGTTTTCCTACATATCATCTGTTTGTGAATCAGTGGGTAGTTTAGCCGGTTCATGGTGGTCCCGACGGTCCAGGTTTCCTCCTACTACCCTGGCAGCAGCTGGGACCTGGATAAATTCAGAAGGGTCACAGTTCTATCTTAATCTCTTTTTATTACCAGGAGAGTTCTTATTAAGTCTCATTTCACACAGTGACCCTGGATCCTTTTCCTTTCCACGTCCCAGTCAGTGCCCTGCCTGACTTGAATTCTTGGCTGCCTCTCTGACTGCCTGTTGGGAGGCCCAGCAAGTCTGAAACGCTCACCTCTCCACTTCCGTTCCTTTCCTGGACCACAGGCACATTTATCCTGTTTTCAAATGCAACTATGTCCTTTTGGTGAACTGATAATATTTATATATTAATGTTATATGTATTTTTTGGAGGAAGTGGACTGTGTGTATAGCTTACAGAGCTATTTTGGCTAGAGGTTTAAAATAAACATGTTTCAAAGTTTGAAGTCTGACTCTCTATACTTATGCCCACACTTTCACATAGAGAGAAATACACACATCATATGTGTGTGTGTGTACAAATAGGTCTTAAGGTTAAAGGAGCATTTTCTACATATTCTTAATTACATTACTTAAAAATGCAGGGCAGGCATGGGACACATATTTCTTTTTCTTCTTTTCCTTCATGTCTTACATGGTGTTCTTTGATGCTCATATAATACAGGTTTTTACTTTTTCATATGCATGTGGTATGAATGCATGTGTTCATGAGTGTATGGTGTGCATGCATGTGTGCATATGTGTTTGCATGTGTATGTTGTATTCATGCATGTGTATGTTGTATGCTCATGTGGATGTGTGTGTGTATGTGCATGTGAAGGCCAGAAGTTGAAATCATGTGTAGTACTCTACTATTTCTCTGTGTTATGAGTTAGGACCTCTCACTGAACCTGGAAATCATCTATTCATCTAGACAAGCTAGCTAGAAAGCCCCTAGGATCCTTCTGTCTCTACCTTTCCAGTGATGGGATTATAGATGTCCACAATCATGCCCAGCATTTTCCCTGGGTACTGGGAATCCTAACTGGGGTCCTCATGCTTGGTGGCAAGCACTTTGTCACTGAGCCACAATACGCATATTTTTTTTTTTGCAGTACTGGAGATCAAATATATCAAACAATTAGTTGAACCATTACTTTATTAGTTGACATTTAGGTTGCTTCCACTATTTCTAATTTTAAACTACTCTAACGAGCATACTTTTGTGGGTATACATAAAGATATTTTTCTCACTCTGCACATGTGTAAATATATATATAAATAGATTCCTGATACAAAAGGCATGCCCACTTTTAATCTTAGAGGATGGACTAAATTGTCTTTCAGGAGCCTATACCAAGAGTGTCTTGTTTCCCCAAGCCCCACACCAGCACTTTTTCACAGTGTAAGTAAGACTCACATAAAGGGAAGTTTTGGGGCTGGAGAGATGGCTTAGCGGTTAAGTGCTTGCCTGTGAAGCCTAAGGACCCCGGTTCGAGGCTCAATTCCCCAGGACCCACGTTAGCCAGATGCACAAGGGGGCGCACGCATCTGGAGTTCGTTTACAGAGGCTGGAAGCTCTGGCGCGCCCATTCTCTCTGCCTCCTTCTCTCCGTCGCTCTCAAATAAATAAATAAACAAACAAAAAAAAAAAATAAAATAAAGGGAAGTTTTGTGCTTTGCTAAGGTCTCTGTGCTACAGGCTCATCGACATCACTGCCAGGGGATGGAGCACCTCAGTGTCTGCACCCAGTCCCGGCACAGTTCGCCATGGAAAGCGCTGGCCTGTATAGTATTGCCCTATTAATCTCCTAACCTTCATTCATTTGCTGAGTGGAAATGCACTTGCCATTACTATTTCAATTACTCATTTTACTTTATATCTCTTTTGGCCACTTCTACTTCCTCTTCCACGAATACCTTGTATGCTTACTTTTTATTGACCTGCAGGGATGCACTTCCATCTAGTGTATGCCACTCATCAGCTAGGATATACGGTATTTAGTCTGGTGTTTCTCTTTGGACTTGCAGGTAGCAACGTTTTGTCATAAAAATTAAATTCATGAGACTAAGGAGATTGTGTAGTGGTTAAGGTGTTTGCTGGCAAAGCCTGTCAGCCCTGGGTTCAATTCTTCAGCACTCACATAAAGCTGGATACAGAGTGGCACATCTATCTGTGATCCTAATGTGCCCAAGGCACTGCAGGTGGAGCCGGGAGAACCTGAAGCTCAGGAGCCAGCTGGACGGATGTTCTCTTGCTGTCTGGAAGTAGCTTTACAGCAGCAAGGACCCTGTCTCAAAGAAGGTGGAGCACAGACACCTCTGTGTTGCACTTTGGCCTCCACATATGTGCTATATAGTACGTATGCCCATACACACACATACACACAAACTCATGTACATACATACATGCATACATGCATAAAACAAAAACATATATGCATTCAAATTTTTCAGAAATTAAATTTCCAAGTCTTTAAATATTTCTTTTTTTATGTTTATGCTTTGTGTGAAGATTTGGGAACTTTTCTCATCATAAAATTATTTAAAATAATTATCATCATTTCAATACTTTTATAGCATGAGAACTTAAACTCCATCTGGAATTTGTTTTAGGTTCAATTTAAAATCAAAATCTAAGTTACATTCCTTTGAAATGGATATCCTGAGGTCATTTTTCAGCTGATCTGAATTATACATTCATTATTCTAAATCCCCACAGTATGGGTTTGTTTTAGACTCCCTATTCTTATCCACAACCCACCACTATTCCTCCACCAAGACCACTAGTTTCATAACATGGCTTGCGACTTGTGCACATGGAGGTTTGTTTTCATCTCATTAAAACCAATGTATAAGTTTCAGGTTTCATATTAAGTCTTTGATCCATTTTGAATCGATTTTTGTACATGGTAAGAGATTATGATCTAGTTTCAGCCCTTCCTTGGGCCTCCTGTCAGTTTGTAAGTGCCCATTCGTATGGTGAAGCTGAAGACAAAAATGTTAAACAACAGAACAAATAAAAGGCCAAATAAAACCTTTCTAGCACTAGCAGGTGGGGTGAGGGTCAAGGAGTATTCAGCCTTCAGTTGAATTGGTTGAGCTGCAAAGTTACCTAATCCTTCTACTGAGTGATAAAGGTAACCCAAATTATTCCAGAATATCCACCATACATCTAGAACTTCATGTATTAACGCAGCACATGCTCAGATTGATAAAGTTGCTCTAATAAAGGATCCCCCAAATAATACAATTCGAATGAGGTGATTTTCTCCCCTGCAAAAGGCGGCCAGGAAGCTGCTCCAGAGCCCCGTTGTGGTACTTGCTTCTCCTGCTGCTTTTCGCCAGGGGAGAGGGCTTCATTCTCACCACAGAGTCTGGCTTCCCAGCGCCATGTTCTTATTCTGGTTCACAGAAAACAACAAGCAGAGAAAAAATAAATAAATAAATTAATTAATTAATTAAAAAAAAGGTAAGGGGAAAATCTTTCTTTGAAATAGATGTGAAACTTGCTCATATCACTTCTATTTACATTCTCTGGCTAAAATTGAAATCACACAGGTCACCCTTTTAGGCAAGGATGATGAGAACTGTATACGTTGCTGGGTAGACACTTAAAATAAGAACAATGCATCCTGGGGAATATTTTGCATCTGCCTCATCTAACCCTCACTTTTGAGGTGAGAAGGTGAGAAGAATCCAGATTTACAATATGAAATAAAAACATAACATATATACACATAATAAGTTTTTCTATCTAGAGCTTTCTATATTTTGTCAATTTTAAGCTCTATACTTTATACTGCAGCATCTCTGACACTGGGTCATGTTTGAACAGTGGAGGCTGTCTTATGCTGAGAGCCCTGAAGCAGTAATTGGTGTGGTTACCCTCATTTGCACATTCATAAACTTAGCCATTTAAGTCACAAACTCTCCACAGAGGGAAAGTTCTGAAAGACCATTTGAGGAAGAAATATGACTATTAATCGTATGTTATAATATTCTATTGATGGCCAAAGTAATCAAGAATGCACCAGAATCGAAAATGTTACAGTGTCATCTTGTTAGAAGAACATTCCAGAGACAAAGAAGAATGTCTATAAAGAAATGCCTGCTTACCAGCACTCTGGATGGAATTAGTAACAGCAATGTGTGGACAAAATATAATCTTTGATAACTCTGAGTTGATAAACAAATTGTAAGGGATTGACTTTCAGTGTAAACACACAGAATTCTCTAATTTACTTAACACATTCCTTTCTATGTGTGTACAAAATTGATACATGAGAAAATTTTATTGTGAAAAGAATGCCCAACATAATACTAAGCAATACAAAGCATTGAGAGTACCAAAAAATATTATTCCAAATGCAGAAGTAGACAAAAGATAATTATGTGTTCTTTCAGTGCAACACTGGGCCTGATTTTCTTCTTACTTAGCCCTTTTATAACTCCACAGGAGCAGAATTTAGTCTATAGATTCATTTCTAGTAGAAACGCAAATGATTTGTATTCCATGCAATGGATAAGCCCTCTGGTTATTTGTATACCAGCATTCTGTTTTCTTTAAATCTAACCAAATAATCTATTCAATTGCCTCTTTATGCCTGACTTCTCCAGCCATATTGTTTCATCAATAATTAGTGAGTTGAAGGATGACTATAGCTTTAAGGTAAAGCATGTGTCTCACGTACACAAAGTCCCGACTTCTATCTCCAATGCAGCCAAAAGAGAGAGGAAAAAAAAAGAAATCTAAATAATTCATGAGCTCAATAAAATTTTTGACAGGTTCATTTAAAATTTACAATGGCAATTAGTTCTACTTCTGACCTTTATTAGATAACTATTCTTTAGCAAAGCATAGGTTATTTGGCAGCATCTCTCTCTTTCTCTCTCTCTCTCTGTGTGCGTGCACGTGCACACGTGTCACGGCCACAGATGGTAGCTTTAAGGCGTCAGTCCTTACCTTCTACCTCCTTTGAGGCCTCTTCTTGTTCTCTACTGCATTCACCAGCCTCGCTGCCCGCCTCCCCGGCTTCCAGAATATTCTCCTGTCTCTGTCCCCTTTCTCACTCATAGGCATGACAGATTACAAATGCCTGCCCCAGCCTCTGGCTTTTTATACCAACGCTGGAGTCCCAAACTCTGGTCCTCGTGCTTGTGAAGCAAGCGTAAACACTGATCCATCTCCCTAGACCCCTGGCAGCAATTATTTAGTGACACATGAAAGAGTAGCTTGGCTCACAGAGATGGTAAGCAAGATCCAATAAATTATGATGTATCCATACTATATAAATACATATGAATAAATATTTATTTATGTGTATATATGTATAATAGATAAATAGACGGATGATAGATAGGAGAGAGGCAAGGTCACTTATTATGCAGCCCAGGTTGTCCTTTAACTCCTACCTCAACCTCTCAAGTTCCCAAGTGCTGAGATTGTATCTTCATGCTTTGCCATCTCTGGTGGTTTGAATGCAAAGCGACCCCCATAACCTCATGTGTTTGTGATTAGGCCTCATATTTATTTAATCCCCACCTGATGGAGCCTTTAGGAGCTGGAGCCTCACTGGAGGAGATGTGTCTCTGGGATGCTACAGTGCAGTCCCATTTGCAACACTTTCCCTGCTTTCTCCTTGCTGCTATGGAGAAGTGATGTCTGGCTGTCTACCCCTGCCATGCTTCCTGTGCCATACGAAATTTCCCCCAGAAACAAATCCTCTCCTTCCGTCAGCTGCTGCTGGCCAGGTGCCTTGTCCCAGCAACGAGAAGGTGACTGCTACACTATCTCAAGACATTTTAACAAGGCATTAATCTAAAAACACTCTACAGTAGACATGTCAATTTTTTTTTTTAACATTTTCAACCTCAGAAACAGATTCCCATGCTTTGGGGGGGGGGCAATTTGCAGAATCATGTGGATGACTGAGAAGCTTTCCCGCACAGAAATTAATCATACAGATAGCTGCTTCCTGGCCTACTCTGAAGCTGAGGTACTGGTATGCGGCGCACTCCCCTAGACTGTAATTTAGGAACTGCAGCATCAAGGAGGCAGGATCTGCAGAGACTCTCTGCGGCGGTGCTGGCTGCACTGAGATGGAATCCTCAGAGTAGACTGAGTGGCTGAGGTGGGAAAATGGGGCAGAATCCCAGAGCGAGGCAGGGAGGTGGCAGCAGTCCCGTGTCGGATGGGCAGCCTGGGTTCTCCGTGGTGGTGCAGCCTATGGCTGGTTCTACAACTACCTTGGAATTACCGTGGGCTACTTTATATCCTTTAAACGTTTTTCTCAATCTCCTTGTATCAGCAAAAGTTGGGAGCTTGGAACAGTGGACACTGACTAGAACAGATGAGAACCAAGCATGTCTACAGCCCCAGTGCTCTGTGAGTAAATTTGGTTTTCTACCTGCCTAGGTCTGTTGGTGTTACAAGAGTAGTTGCATTTTAAGTGAGGAAATTCAAAGACCTAGAGAGAGAGGAATGTTTCAGAGGATTTATCCTGGCAATCTGTGTTGCTTCTCCCTAGCTATGACACTTGAGGGGCCTGCAAGAGACACCCTTTTTCAAAGTGTCCAGGGTACGCTCAGCACCTTCGACAGCACTGCAATGGTTGTGCCAATCATAGGCAGCTAATGCGGGCTGGTTGGGGGTAAAAGACAATGAAAAGGCCCAGTTTTCTAGGGTGTTCTCCTAGTTATTCCTGTTCATTCACCTCAATGGCTGTTCTCTGGGAGGCTGGGGATACAGGTGAAAAACTCTACATTTGAAATTGCTCTTGACCCCAGTGGGGATTTCAGAATCCCTAAATTTCTATCCCAGAGCTAGCTGAAATGCCATTGCCATGCCATGGTCAAGGGGTAAGGATTTATTTAGTCATGGAATACATGGAATTTTTTTTTAGCCTAGTTCACCCTGAGCCAGGCCTATGGGAAGGCAGATTCTGGTTCTTTAGATCATGATGGTGAGGCGTGCAATCAGCACCGGGTAGCATTCCCACATCAGCTCCTCGGTCTATGGTGAGAGTCAGAAGGGATAGTGAAGACCTCACTTAAAAACTGCAACTCAGCCAGGCGTGATGGCGCACGCCTTTAATCATCCCAGCACTCGGGAGGCAGAGGTAGGAGGATCGCCGTGAGTTCGAGGCCACCCTGAGACTCCATAGTGAATTCCAGGTCAGGCCTGGGCCAGAGCAAGAGCACTTCAGGCTTAAGCATGAAGACCTGGGAGGACCTGAAACCTCTAGTGTTCAATTCTCCTAATTTAAAAGGTGGGAGCAGGCATGTTGTCTATAACGCCAGCCTGCAAGGGCAGAGGCCAGAAAATTGCTGGAGCTCTCTGACTACAAGCCACAGCTCAGGATTGAGGAACAGACCTCATGTCAAGAAAGCACATGGTGGAGCAATAGAGACGTATACCAGAAACCTGTCCTCTGACTGCTGGTGCATGCGTCTGCACACACATGTGCATACACACCCATCATACACCAATGTCCCTCCCCTCCCTACACACAAAAGGAGTATTTCACACCTCCAATAATTGTGTGTTTACTTGGTTCTCCAGACTTCTTAAGGATCTATTGGGCAGCCTGATATCCTTTAAAAAAATTTTTTTTTTGCTCTGCTTAAATCAGCTGGGGCCAATTTTATACAGGTACCATGATATATTATGATTATCTTCCAGAGAATTCTGATCAAATAAGAAAAAAGAGCCGGGCATGGTGGCGCACGACTTTAATCCCAGCACTCGGGAGGCAGAGGTAGGAGGATCGCCGTGAGTTCGAGGCCACCCTGAGACTCCATAGTGAATTCCAGGTCAGCCTGGGCTAGAGTGAAACCCTACCTCGAAAAAAAAAAAAAAAAAAAAAGAAGTGTTGGCCTAGGCAGATGGTATGTGCACTAAAGACAGGTAGCTACATTTTCAACAGAGGGATCAAACCCCTTGTGATAACGTCATTGGGCTTCTGCAGACCCACGGCAGTTTACTGTGCAGCCAAGAAACTTGAACTGAACACCACCGACATATTTTACTGATTTAAACAATGTGTGTACACACATTTATTGGATCACAGGCAAAAAATTCTGAGGTTTGTTTAAAGTCAGAATGCTATATTACTATGGAACAAGGAAGGATCCGGAGAAACATAAATCCAAAATCTCTTGGGTCACTCAACTACAAACAAATAATCGAGCTCTGTACTGCCATTCTTGGAAAAATAATAACTGGTTTCTAATAGAAAAATAGTTCAAGGAAGCACAGCTATTTGGATAATAAAACTTGCAAAGAGAACATCAAGCATACATTGGAAGACATAACATCTTCTGTATAATAAACGCAGCTTAATAAAAAAGAAGCAAAATTAAATTATACTAAAAGAATTAAGATGAAGTCCCTTGCTGCAGAAATGACAGAGCCATGCATATAAAGACTGCCTTTGTTTGTATAATATTAGCTTATATATTCTTGGGCAAAAGATAAATCATAGCATTTTATTTATTTGGTTGGTTGGTTTTAAATCAGAATTGCCAGCAACTATCGATGTCATATTTAAGCATTTGTTCACCCAGACATATTATTTTTCTCTATTCCAGTCTCAAGGGAAGTTCAGCAAGAGTGGGAATGTGAAAAGAGGTGGCCCATTTGGGCAACTGCAAGCAGTGTATAGAGCATGAGCTACAAATAAGAGAGGCCACATGATGAAGTCCTTTTGAATTGCATTAGGAAAAGTTGACATTCTCCAAGTACAGGGGGGAGACAGTGAAATGCTTTAAGTGAGACCCACCATAATTAGTGGAGTTTTAGAAAGATCCCAGTTGCCATGGGGAGGACAGGTAGGAGGAGCCACGAGTGGATGCACCATATTAAGTAGCCGAAAGTGGCTGAGCTCAGGGTAAACAGTGGCGGCAATAATTGGAAGGATTCAAGAGAAAATTGGGCAGTGAAATCAGCAAGCACAAACAGATTGAGGGAGTGTGGGGGGGGGGAGGGGAGGTGTGAGCTCAGACACTGACTTACCAGTAAGATAAATGGTGGTACCAACTTCAATTATATAGTATGAAAGACTGGAATTGGGGTGGTGTTCATAACTGATGTGGGCACTGAACATAAGTTCAGTGATACAAGGGTTTCAAGTACTTGCAATGCACACAAGTTAAAATTTCCCAAAGTCGGGAGGCTGGGGAGATAGCTCCAATGGTAGGGAGCTGGCCTCTCAAACATTAGCAGCTAACTTCGATTCACAGAACCCATGTAAAAATGCTGGGGGGGGGGGGTGTGCCTGTAATTCCCGTGATAGGCAAGTGGACACAGAGGCGTCCCTGGACTCACTGGCCAGTCAGTCTAGCCTGCTTGGTGAGTTCCAGGGAAATGAGAAACTCTATCTCAAAAAAGGCGGATAGTGCCGGGTGTGGTGGCGCACGCCTTTAATCCCAGCACTTGGGAGGCAGAGGTAGGAGGATCGCCGTGAGTTCAAGGCCACTCTGAGACTCCATAGTGAATTCCAGGTCAGCCTGGGCTAGAGTGAGACCCTACCTTGAAAAACCAAATATATATATATATATAAAATTTATTTATAAGCAGAGACAGAGAGAGAGAGAGAGAGACAAGAGAGATGATGGGTGTACCAGGGCCTCCTGCCACTGCAAACAAACTCCAGATACATATGCCACCCTGTCTACCCAGCTTTATGTGGGCACTGGGGAATCGAACCTGGGGCCATCAGGCTTTGTAAGCAAGTGCCTTTAACCAATGAGCTATCTCTCCAGCCCCCAGAAGCACAGATTTTGAAACAGGGAGAAAGTGAGGGGGTGCTATGGCTGGGAGAGGCCAAGGCCAGTGGCTTTTGCTCCTTGAAGACACAGATTAAAGCCCCCCTTCTCTCACCTCTTTTCCCTTTGATTTTTTTTTTATATTTGGACCATCTCCTGCTTCATTTTTCTACTCCTTTACTTACCCATTCACTAATTTATTCAAGTATTTGAACATTTATTGTGCATTAAGTAGAAGACATACAGATGGAAAGACAGCATTGCTGGCCTCACGCTGTTTGAAGTAGAACTTGGGGCGGGGGGGTGATGGTCCTTGAGTCCCTGTGATGAGTGTGAGAAGTAAGTCCTGGTGCCAACCTGGAAGAGAATGGACAAAAGCCATTCTGGGTCACTGGGGAAGCTAACTTCTATGTGCCTTCATCAGAGGTTTCTGGGGCAAGCTAACTTCCGTGGTGCCTTCATCAGAGGTTCCCGTGTCTCTTTCTCTTGATTTTCTTTGGTAGCTGCAGTATTAAGGTGTCCTGTGTTCTGAGATCTCTCACTGAGCTTCAGAAAATGTCTCCTGACCCTGTTCAGAGCCTCTCAATTTTGTATCTTGGTCTCATTCTCTGTTCTGGACCTAATGTCTTACTCTGTCTACCTATTCCTTGAGCTATTTCATCTCATAAGCTCATTAAACTCATAGAACCATAGAGTCAACAGTTCGTCTCTTTGTTTCTTATTCACTGGAAAGAAAAAAAAAAAAAAAAGAAACAGGAATCCTAACCTCCTTGCCTCTGGCCAAATCCAGTGACACTGATGATAAAGTACTTGAGAATGATAAATGAAATAGTGTCACTTTATAAGTCAGGATAAAAGTCTCCCAGAAATGTCTTTTTTTGCAATTATAGACTATAAGAATTTGCCTCTTAAGACTTAAAAATTAAACATCCAAGTCTCCTGATACTGGGGAATTTTAAGTTAGTGGAAATAGTATTCTGGAAACCAACCAGCACAGCTAGAAAACCACACAAAGTTATTAAGTGCTCTAAAAGGTAAACTACAGGCATTATGGTAATTGAGCTAGGACAAAAATCCACTGTTTGGGTAGCTAATGCCACTCCACCTATCCCTTTTTTCTTTGAGAAGGAGACTTTGTTATAAATTCTGCTTAATGAAAAAGTCAAAAAAGAAAGATGATGCGCTCATCTCAGAATAAAGCTTCAAGATGAGAGTAATCCACTAAACAGAAATGTTATGCTTGCACATTATTTGTGATCAATTTGCAACTATAATTTCACTATGAAAATTAATACCTGGTATTGTGGGTAACTATGTATTACTAAGTAGCATAAAATTCATAATATATACAAAATAATAGCTGAAGAGGACTCCTTTTAGAGTCTAGAATGCTAACCACAAACTGGGACTTATTTTCAATGTGTGGAGGGTGCTTAGTGGGTCTTTTTCTTCCTCCATTTCAACTGAGCAACAATGACAGACATTAGGCACCAGAATAAGTGTGGGACAAATTGGCCTGTGGAAACTTTACAAAAGCCATGGTCCAGGAACAATATCACAACTTAGAAATGGTTGAACATCCTAACTGATTGTGAGGATATGAAAGAGAAGAGAGAGATGAGGACAGAGGGTTTGGTACCAGGTCTTCTTGGGAAACTCTTACTGATTTTCCTGGGCTTCCCACCCTCCTTACAGGGAAAGTGTGTAGAGAAGCTCTTGTAATACAAGGCCTCCAAAGGGAATTCCGAAGGGCCTTTGAGAAGTTGACTTGAAGTTTTCTCTGTCAAGTTCCTTGAGGGGAACCTGCAGTTGGAGAGGTCATGGACTGTCTGTTGCCTGACCTGGAAATCTAAGGAGACCAGTGGCAGCTGGATAGTGGTGGTTAATCTGCCCCAGCATATCAATGATGAGGATGCCTGCCTGGGTGTTTTCCATGGACTATCTGGGGTTAGGCAGAGAGAGGTGAGCCCAAACTGGGGAGGCACTTTCAAATAGGGCCTTCAAGGATATAGTCATGTAATCTCTTCCTCTTGAGAGGGCCTGGACCTAGTGACTTCTTTCTAATGAATGGACTATGACATGTGTGATGGGATATCTCATTCATGGTTAGGTTACAAAAGACTGTGGCTTTGATCTTATTGAGATCTATTTACCCTTCACATCTTACAAGCTGCTATGTTGGCTTACTACCATGTTGGAGAGGGCCAGATGACAGACAACTGGAGTGGCCTGTGGCATAAGCCAAAGAGAAGCTAAGACTATCTATGCAGTAGTAATCACCAAAGAGCTTAGTCTCAACACCAGCTCTGTGAGTGAATTAGGAAACAGACTCTCCCGGTTGCATTGAGATGACTGTGGTCTCAGTCATCTAGTCCTGCCTCAAAGGATTTAGCTAAACTGGGTGTGGATTCCTGACCACAGAAACTATGAGATAAGCTGGATGTGGTGGCACATGCATTTAATCCCAGCACTGGGGAGGCAGAGGTAGGAGGATCACTGTGAGTTGGAGGCCACCCTGAAACTACATGGTGAATTTCAGGTCAGCCTGAGCTACAGTGTGACCACACCTCAAAAAACCAAAGAGGTGTGAGAAGGAAAAAACTCAGTAGCAGAGGCCAGTAAGTTAAAAAAGGAGATAGAAAGGGAAGAGAAAGAAAGGGAGGAGGGCTTTTATTAGGTTGGTATTGTATATATGTAAGTAGAAAGATTGAGATGGGGAGGGGATATGATGGAGAATGGAATTTCAAAGGGGAAAGGGGGGAGGGTAATACCATGGGATTTTTTTTGTTATCATGGAAAATATTAATAAAAATGGAGAAAAAAAATAAAAAATAAAAAATAAAATTAAAAAAAAAAAAACCAAAGAGGGCTGGAGGGATGGCTTAGCACTTAAGACATTTGCCTGCAAAGCCAAAGAACCCATGTTTGATTCCCCAGGACCCACGTTAGCCAGATGCACAAAGGGGCACACACATCTGGGGTTCGTTTGCAGTGGCTGGAGGCCCTGGCAAGCCCATTCTCTCTCTCTCTCTCTCTACCTCTTTCTATGTTAAATAAATAAATAAATAAAACAAAAAGAGCCGGGCATGGTGGCACATGCCTTTAATCCCAGCACTTGGGAGGCAGAGGTAGGAGGATCGCCGAGGCCACCCTGAGACTACATAGTGAATTCCAGGTCAGCCTGAACTAGAGTGAGACCTTACCTCGGAAAAAAAAAAAAGAAAAAGAAAAAGGAAAAAAGAAAAAAGAAAGAAAGAAGGAAGAAAATTATGTTATTTTAAAAATATATACAGCAATAGTTAACTAACATAAACTTCTATTCAAAAGGATAACTTGAGGGAATGAGGAGGCTCTATGAGTAAAAGTCTGTACAAAGGCCTCCAGTAGACAGGACAGAGTGGGTCCAGCAGCCAGACGGACAGACAGCATTACTCATGGAAAGGAAGGCCAGCAGAGGGGACTCCAGTGACTTCTTCAGAGCAGCTATGAGAGAGATGATGGACTGTACCATTGGGCTCAGAGAGAACAAAGCCATCAACAAGAAAAAAGCAAACCCTTTCCTTGTCTCTTCTTGTTGTCCTCCTCACCCCTGGCACCTGGCCCTGAGGCTGAGACCTTGGCTCCCAAAGAAAAATCCCAGCAGAAGGGAGTGAGCAGCAGCCAAGTCCATGTGCCCTGCACAGAGGACTGCTTGAAGCTGCCTCCAGATAGGAAAGACTTGAACTTGACTTTAGATATTCATTGTATCTAGGCTGGCCATTTTCTGTTTATGAATTGAGCATGTGTTCTGCTAAAGGTTAGCATATATTTTTCAGGGAATAGGGAAGATAACCCTCAAATATTTAAAATACAATTTGATACATCACTAGTTGCATTTGTTTGACATGTTGATTCATAAATATACTTTTGAATACTCAACAATTGCTAGACTAGGGATGCTTTCCATAGCAATACTTCTATCTATATTGCTCTACTTCCCAACAGTTTTAGGCAAAAATTTACGATGTTATTTTTGGTTTTGGTTATGTATGAGGATTCTATTAGACTTTTATAAAGTTGAGCAGATACTCTCTTGAGATTTTTTAAAATTAAAATCTGAGTGAATATGGATTCAGAGCATAACCAATTTTGGGGCCAGTGGAACTGCTTTATATGACATATAGAGATCTGTCATGATACATTTGTCAAATCCTACAGAATTACACCAGCAACTCTGAGCCACTTGGAAGCGTGAGCTTTGGGTAAGAACTGTGAGTCAGTGTAGGCTCATCAGTTATAAAATGTGCTGCTCTGGCATAAGGTATGGGTATGGGGAGAAGCTGTGCACGTTTTTGGGGTGTGTGGGAAATATCTGTGCCTTTTCTTGACTTGTCTGTGAGCCTCAATGTTCTTTAACCATAAAGTCCATTCAATAACTTAATAAAAATATAAAGGTCTCTGTTTTTCTTGTTACATATGTGATGAACTAATAAATGCATAATAAAATTTATAATATCCAAAGATAACACATATGTTCACAGGAGAGAGAGAGAGAAGCATTTGCTTATTCATATTTCAATTGGTAAATTGGCTTCCATTACTGAGTTCTTTTTTTTAAAGGAGACTGTAGTTATTTTTAAAAATATTTTATTTATTTATTTGAGAGAGAGCGAGAGCAAGAGTGAGAGAGAGAGAGAAAGAAGTACATAGAGAGAAAGAGAGAATGGGCATACCAGGGCCTCCAGCCACTGCAAACAAACTCCAGACGCATGTGCCCCCTTATGCATCTGGCGTACGTAGTCCTGAGGAATCGAACCGGGGTCCTTTGGCTTTGCAGGCAAACACCTTAACCGCTAAGCCATCTCCCCAGCCCAATTACTGAGTTCTTTTGGACTCATCAATGAAAATAAGGAGAAGCAAAGTCTCAGAGGGAATATACAGAGGAGAAAATAAACAGAACAGAACCAATCTGGCCAAACAGAGCAAAAAGAGGAAACATTTGCACACAGCTATAGACAGCATCTTTTCTGTTGTTTTCTTTTTTTTTTTTTTCTTTTTTGAGGCAAGTCCAACAGACTGGCCTTTTTTTTATGTGTGTGTGTGTGTGTGTGTGTGTGAGAGAGAGAGAGAGAGAGAGAGAGAGAGAGAATTGGCACACCAGGGCCTCCAGCCACTGCAATCAAGCTCCAGATGTGTGCGCCCCCTCATGTGCATGTGAGACCTTATGTTCTTGTGTCACTTTGTGCATCTGGCTCACGTTGGACCTGGAGAGATCAAACATGGGTCCTTAGGCTTTGCAGACAAGCACCTAAACTGCTAAGCCATCTCTGCAGTCTGACAGCAGCTTCTAATTTAGTGAGGAGATAATCTGTCTAAATACATCCTCTGCTTTGTCTTCTCTATGCTCCAAGACTGGCATTAGTGGCCTCCCATGCCTCAAGGTTCCTGGACCCGGGTTTGAAATTGTGTTTGTCTAGAGGTAGGAGGCCATGTGGCCCGCCACGTGTCATCCCCTTGGTCTCGGCACTGTTTAAATGATGGCTCTGTTCTTCCAGGGTCACAGCTCCCACTGGGCTCCCTTCCCTTACTGCTGCTCTCACGAAGCTCTGGTCATAGTATTTACTATCCTCTTCTTTAGGTCTAGCAATGGCATAGGGCCGTCTTTGATCTTCCTACTGTCCACGGAGAGTCCATTCGTCCTGACCCCACTGAGGCAATGAGTCCCGCCACTAACAATTCCCCGCACCACCACGGCTGAATGGACTGTTTATCTCCTGTCAGGATCCTAACTCACACAGGTAAGAGCCAGTTGCGTATGCCTGAAGGATTTAGAAACCCTAAAGAGATTCCCAGTAGGATTCATAGTTCCAGTTTTTTCTTTCTATATCCATCCACATCTTAGAGTTACATGAACTGAATAGCAAGTGCTCATATGAGCGTCTTTTAAATACTTTTTCAGCCGGGCGTGGTGGCACACGCCTTTAATCCCAGCACTCGGGAGGCAGAGGTAGGAGGATCACTGAGAATTCGAGGCCACCCTGAGACTACATAGAGAATTCCAGGTCAGCCTGAACCAAAAGTAAGACCCTACCTCGAAAAAACCTTTTGATCAGATAAGCCCAGTTTTAAGTTTGCTTGCCACAGTGAACTCTGAGCCTTTCTGTCCTTGCTGGGCTCTTGTGGAGCTGATGACCATTACACTGAGACCTCGAACCTGGCCTCTGACCCAAGAACTCTTAGCATGGGCTCCTTTGTTCTCCATGCACCTAACCCTGACACGTCAGGGAAATTTTACGCTTGCAAATCTGGATTCAGCAAGTTTAAGCTGAGTGCGCAAAATTAATAATAAGGAAATCAAGTTGAAGCCACAAAGTCACCTGCTGACCAAAATTTTCTAAAATAAAGTCTGCGAACACCAGCGTGAATTCAAGCTTCAGTTGCACATGCCAGTTGTGACAAGGGAGCCTTCTGTGGTGTGGAGGCTGACAGACTCAGACCGTATGGGAAAAGGAAATGGCCAATCTCAAACCCCCACTCTTTCAAAAAAGAAAGCTGTGTCTTCTGGCTCGGGACCAAATTACCCAACTTGGGATCTGTCGCAGGACGTTGTCTTATTAATTTCTGTGGCATTTTGCCTGCGTTGAGGGCATCCACATACAAAAGTCTGTATTTTGTTAATGTCTCAGGTCAGCTGAGGTTTAAATTGAGAGACCCAAGTGTACAACTATCCTAATGTCATAAGCATGTTGTTGGTTCATAGGTAAATCCATAGACCTAAAAGAATAAAACATTTAAAAATAGGATTTGGCATGGCCCCGTAGCGGCTTGCTCTGGCCAGTGAAACATGTGAACGTGGCAGATGCCGGGCCTGGGTGGACGCATTTTTGCAGAGGTGTGTGATGTGCTACGGATTCTCTCTTCTTGGTAGGACAGCTAGCAGGGCCTCTGTCAGTGACTACTCTGACAGCCTAGGCCCCTCAGATCCCCAGTCAGGGGAGCAGAGCCCTTGCCAACCCAAGGTCGTGACGTTGTACCTATGCAACACAACTGTGTTGTGTTAAGTGGAATTATGGAATATTTTTGTCTCCTATGTAACTGAACCTGTACAGAAAGTTACAAGTTCCTGGGAGCTTCATCCTAAAACACAAAAATATAGACACATTAAAACATCAGGTGAGGAGCCAGGTGTGGTGGTACATGCCTTTAATCCCAGCACTCTAGAGGCAGAGGGAGGAGGATCACTGTGAGTTCGAGGCCAGCCTGAGACTATGGAGTGAATCCCAGGTCCCCTTAGGCTAGAGTCAGACCCTACCTTGAAAAAACAAGACAAAAAAATCAGATAAAGAATAATATAATTAATGATTGTATTGCTCATGAAGAGCTATGCAGAATATAAACATAACAATCGTACGTATAATAGATATAAGTAATTGTGAGGATAGATATAAAATGGTAATAGCTATAAGGCTTTATTATAATTTAAAATCATCTTTTAAATATTTGCATTTATTTATTTACAAATGGAGAGAGAGAGAGATAAAAAGAGAAATATGGGCACATCAGGGGCTCTTGCTGTTGCCAATGAACTCCAGACACATGTGTGACTTTGTGCATCTGGTTTTTACATGAGTACTGGGAAATTGAATCCACTTTTTAACCAGCCCTAAACCCAGCCCTCAAATAGTCTGATTCAATATGTGCTATTTCTATCCGTCATTAACTTTGCCAATCAGAATGATAGGATTTTTTGTTTTAAACAAAACTTGATTTTGTTGAGTGTTTGCTTACTCTTTTTTTTTTTTTTGTATGTGTACCTGTGTGTTGCGGGTGTGCGTGTATGTATGTGTGTTCATGTGTGTGGGGGTACATGCATGCATGCGTATGTGCATGTATGCAGGCCAATGGTTGACACTGGGTGTCTTCCTGGTTCACTGCTCCCCGTATTTGTTGAGGCAGGGTCTCTCTTGATGGCAGAGCTTGCTGATTTGGCTAGTCTAGCTAGCCAGCTTGCACTGGGAATCCCCTATCTCAGTTTCTGAGCACTGGGATTACAGGCAGACAGCCACACCCACCCAGCATTTCTAAGAGTGCCAGGGATCTGAACTCAGCTCCTTATTCTTGAAGAACAAGTGCTTTGCAGACTGAACCCTCTTCCCAGCCCCTGTGGTGGAGAGCAGAAGATGCAGACATAGGCAACGGAAATGGATTTGGTTGGCCCACATCTCTTCAAAAGTCAATGCCTTCTTTATTAGATGAGATATACTGTGAGATTCTAAAATTACTCCAAATGCTCTTAAACTGCATGTGTCTGTTTCAAAAAGTCGTGGTAGCCAGAAAGTTGGAGGGCTAATTGAATATCTCTGTTCTGTACACATGTAGGATCGAGTATCTACATGTAGGATAGAAAATCCTAACTTGGATTTGCCTGGTTCACTTGTGCATTTAGTTTGATTTCTTCCCCCCCCCCCCATCCTTGAATTAACCCACACATTTAAGGTGAAGAAATGTGACCCTGAAGGATGTGTGGCTTTGCGGAACAGTCATCAGTCACACCTCTTTGCTTAGAGGATAGTTGTGGGTACTTGCTTATTGATAAGTACTGTGGTTATTTTTTTTAACGCCACATAAAAATTGCTCTACAAGTTTCCTGTGTCAGTTCCAGGTCCCGACAGCCATCAGATAGTCACTAGACATTTAAGAATAACCCCATGAGAGTCCTGAGTGTTTTCAATGGAGTGCTGGGTTGAGCTTTCTATTTTAAAACTCTGAAACAAAGGTTTACTTATGTATCTTTTCAAAAATGATGCATACAACTCCTATCTAATGGAAGAATTATACTCCAAAGACTGATTTCCCTGAAAGACATCAACTATTTTTTAATAGAAACATAACTTCTCAAATGTTCTTTCAAACCTGCCCAATGTCTATGTACCTTATTAGTTACTGAGTTCTGTAAAATACTAATAGGCATGCTTTTGATATTTGATTAAACCTTATGGATATATCTCCTAGGTAGTTATATTTTAATAGGCCCTATTTCTACTTTTAGGCATTTGAAAGCAAAGCCTTAATGATATTCTGGTAATGGGAAGGTATTGTGACCGCAGGTAGCTAAGTCTTACTTATGTCTTAGTCTCTGACAGGACCGTGGACTGCTATGATTTGACAGCAGAATTTATAAAGTTTGCAGCTTACTTGTAAATTCTTATTTTGCAAAGACGTTGCCAGTAGATGCTGATTTTCTAATCAGAGCAGTAGTTATACACCATCTTGCTCAGCGCTAGCTCATCACACTGCCATATGAGGCAGTAACTTAGTAGCTAACTGAATTCATGTAACATAAGGAGACTGAGGCTTTTCATATCCTGCCACATCTCTTTCCCTCCCTGCGCTGGACACACGTGTATGTTTGGTTATCTGTGTTACATGTCTATAACTAATCAATAAAGTTTTCTTGGTATACCTAGAGAGAGCAATTGCTTTAGAACTCAGAGAAGATAACTCAGCAGTTAAGGTGCTTGCCTGTAAAGTCTAAGGACCTGAGTTTGAGTCCCCAGTACCCACATAAAGCCAGATGCACAGTGGCACATGCATTTGGAGTTCATGTGCAGCAGCTGGAGGCCCTCCTGCACCCATTTTCAATCTCTCTGTTTCTCTTCTATCTCTCTCCATTTGCAAATAAATAAAAAATTAAAAATAATTCTAGTAACATGGAAATGAAATTATTTGAGATCCACTTTGGTGTCTCTGGCGGCTGCCTCACCCCTGAAACTTCAACGGTCAGTGGATTAAGAAAGACGGTTGTGATCTTTCGTCTCCATAAATGTCAGCAGAGCCTCCTTCACTTCAGGGTGGGATCCAACCAAGGAGCCCTGTTTTATTTGGGCCGAGTTGGCTCATATTCTGTGACAACCAGCTCCAGATGTTTTATAAACAATGAGCCCGACAGTTTGATGGACGAGGATCACATTTGGGTATCATCTGCTGTGCAATGGACAGGCGATGGCTTCTGATGGAAGCAATCACTGACAGTGCAGGGAAATGGAGAAGCCAGAGCCCGAGGCTCACATTGCCCAGAGACATAGTGCCAAAGCAAAACCTACTCGAGATAAGGTTTTCACAGCCTAGATGACACTTCTGGGTGACACACAGTCCTGGTCTGGGCAAGGGATGAGAACTCCAGGGCTCTCGCCCTATTTTAGAGAAGCCAGTATGTGCTGTGCGGAGGGAAACCTGGAGGAAGGGAGGCAAGCCTGTCTGTGGCAATAGAAAAATTAACACGCTTAGGTTTGGCCTTGAATTCGTGCCACAATATTTTAGTATCATTATATTTAAGTTGTATGTCCTATCTTGCTGCTTAGTTGATTAAACAATCCACATACCATAAATATTATCTATTAAAATGCACAATAGGTGGATTTTAGTGTATTTATAGATCAATAGAAACATCACTATTTCCAGAATATCTATGTCACCCCAAAAGGGAAATTTTTAATCATTAATAATAACTCCATATTTACCATATCTACCACAGACTCTAGCAACTATTACTCTATGTAAAAAAATATTTTGACGGGGGCTGGAAAAATGGCTTAGTGGTTAAGGCATTTGCCTGCAAAGCCAAAGTACCCAAGTTCGATTCTCAGGACCCGCGTAAGCCATATGCACAAGGTGGCACATGCATCTGGAGTTCATTTGCAGTACCTGGAGGCCCTGGCATGCCCATTCTCTATCTCTCTCCATCTTCTCTCTGTCAAGTTAATAAATAAATAAATAAATAAATAAATAAATAAAAATATTTTAAAAAATTTTTAAATTTTTTTTAAAAAATTGGGGCTGGAGAGATGGCTGAGTAGTTAAGGCTTTGCCTGCAAAGCCTAAGGACTCTTGTTCAATTCCCCAGTACCCATATAAAGCTAGAAGTACAAAGTGGTGCATGTATCTGCTGTCCGTTTATAGTGGCTGCAGATTCTGGTGCACCCATTCTGTCTGTCTGTCAACCTTCTCTCTCTATCTCTCTCTTTGCTTGGAAATAAATAAATGAAAACATTTAAACTATAAAATAAAAACATATGAAAAATTGAAAATATTTTTAAATATTTTATTTATTAATTTGCAAGCAGAGAGAGAAGAGAGACAGACAGACAGAATGGGCATGCCAGGGCCTCTAGCTGCTGCAAATGAATTCCAGATGCATGTGCCACTTTGTGCATTTGGCTTTATGTGGGTACTAGGAAAGTGAACCTGGGTTGTTGTTAGGTTTTTGCAGGCAAGCACATAACCACTGAGCAGCAATCTCTCCAGCCTTAAAAATATTTTTATTATTTATTTGAGAGAGAAAGAGAGGAGAGAAGAAGAGAGAGAATAGGTATACCAGGGTCTCTTGCTGCTGGGAACACAATCCATATGCATGTACCACTTTGTGCATCTGGCTTTACATGGGTACTGGGGAAAAAAACCCAGGCTAGCAGGCTTTGCAAACAAGCACCTTTAACTGCTAAGCCCTCTCCTCAGCTTTACTCTACTTTCTAATTCTATGGATTTGCCTAGTTTGGACATTTCATGGAAATAACATTGACGATATGTATATATATATATATATATATATATATATATATATATATATATATATATATATATGTATATATATATATATGTATATATATATATATATATAATGTATTTAGTGTCTAGCTTAATTAATTTGGCTTTTGGGATAATGGTGTTTTATTGTAAAGTCATCCATATTTTAAAAAAATATTTTTATTTGCAAACAGAAAGAGAGAGAAGAAAAAGAGCATGGGCATACAAAAGGGCCTCTTGCTGCTGCAAATGAACTCCAGATGAATGTGCATCTGGCTTTACATGGGTACCGGGGAATAAGACCTAGGCTGGCTGACTTTGCAAGCACGTGCCTTTAACCACTGATCTATCTTCTCAGCCCTCTCTATCTTGTTTTTTTGAGACAGGTCTCTCATTGAACCCTGAACTCACTAAGCAAGCCAGGCAGCAGGCCCTAGAGATCCTTTTGTCTCTGAATCTCCAACACTAGTAATACAGTTGAAATGCTATCATGTCCTGAATGTGGGTGATGGGGCTCAGAACTCAGATCCTCAATGCTCGTGTGGTAAGTGCCCCTTTGTTGACTGGACCATCTTCTAGTCCCCGCTGTGCTTAACGTTTTAAGGAAGTATACTTTAGATTTTTTTTTAATGAACTAAATGAGAATCACGGTGTCTCCTATTGCCATAAAGCCCCTTGAATTATTGGAGAAAATGGTAGTGCCTGTAGGGAACTGTGTGGGCACCAGATGGGTCTGCAATGGCATGTAACTGCTCCTTCAGATGTCTGATTCAGTGAGTTCAATGAGGGTTTTTTGTTTTGTTTTGTTTTTTAGAAGGAAAGTATATCAATACCACAGCTAAGGAACAGGCACTTTTGTCACAATGCAGTGGTAATAAAGCCAAGTGTCTGACAGGTGAGGTGACTGATGTTCTCAATTTTCCAAAAAAAAACCAGAAAAAAGTCAGGCCACCACCTCTCTAACATGCAATACATTCTGCGATTGCTCTGACTATACCACCCCTGCCCTTGATTCTCTAGGCTGCACAGGTTAGCCCAAGGCCCGAAACAGACACAAATGCAAAAATGCTTTAGTCGAATACCAAGTTGTGTGGTATAAACGGTAAGTTTTCTCGGGAGCAGAGCAGTCAGGGTGTGCTGTGATTATATGGGGACCCCCACACTCATAGTCACCCCCAGGAGAAATTGATCCAAGGTTAAGTTGACTCTAGATACACCTGTGTGATTAGTCTCTCTTAGGTTCTGTCTGTTACCAAAGTCATGATGGAAGATCTCTGCTCAGGCCATGACAGGACTAGTCGTGGCCACATCGTAATTCTGGGGAGAAAGGCCAGGAAGCTGCGTGGACTAACGTACGACAAAGAATAGCCAGTCACCTCGCTAAGTCAACCAACTTCCTAGATTCTGGTCTTAGAAGAGTGGGTCTTTCTGGGTAGCAGATGCCTCTGTGATTTGTCTTCTTTCTGGTACATGACTCACGTGGAATGACTTTAAAAAATGAATGCGGACTGAGCACGCGTTTTTCTGTTCCCTTATGCAGCTGAATCTGGCTACATGAACATGAAGCAGAATTTGTATTTTTTTTTTCCACTCTTAATTCAATTCAGCACAGCAGGATCTGGATGAGGCAGGAAATCAGGAAGAAAAGGAGCCTATGGTGAACGTGAGAAGGAAAGTTCTGGTTCAGCTTAAAGTTAAACCAACACCAGGGCTAGAGGAGGCATTATGCAAACCAGCAGATTCTTCCTGAGTCAGAAGTATAGACATATTGGGTAACAGAAGTGGGAGGCATGTGAGATGTTTGGGGGAGTTTTATTCTAACGGTCATATTTGAATTTCCTAGAAGTCAGTGTTCCCGTCATTTCCCTAGGGAGCAAGAAAGAGTGAGGGTTTGGTCTCGTCACTACTCATCAACCTAATACTATGTCAACAGTAGTAGAGCAATTTAAAGAAAGGAGAAGAAAGAAAACACCCAGAATTCTTTGGATTTCATACTATGGAGTAATTTAGAGCAGATACACTCAATTCTAGCATTCAAGACTAGCTACATCTGGCATAGAAATCATTTTTTAAGTTGGTAAAATTCAGCACATTTGAATATAAGTGAATCTGACGTAAATATTTGTGAAGGGCATCGCCCCAAGGGCTGATCTCTACACACTGGAGAGTCCAAGTGGAGTAGACTCCTGATGACTGATGTTTGAGGTCCCTCTTGAATGTCTGGAAAAACCTTTGACAGGCAAGAATAAGAGCTAATGTTTTATGAGAGTTTACTATAGATGCCAAACAATATTTTGAATATTTCACATGTGTCAATTTCTTTAATCCTCAGAGCAATTCTATGGGCATGTTGGATGCAGGCTACTCTCAAATGGTTCAGAAAAGAAAAAAAAAAAGAGCTGCCGAACAAAAAAGGAGAAAGACTGATAAAACAATTGTGAAAAGAATCAATAAAAATGTGATTTATACTAATCTAGTGACTTTTCTCCAAGTTTTAAATTATATCAAAATAAACATTGACCACAGCTACTCTTATGAAGAAGTCATGATTATGACTCTCATTTTACAGCTGAAAAAAAAAATGAGGCACAGAGAGCTTACATTAACTTGCTTTTGGGCCTCTGGATATTAAGAGTTGGGATTTCAGAGTATTGCTCTGAGAGAGTGACAGGAAGTGGGAGATGTAGAGATAGAAAGTTACTCAAGCAATTGTTCCAGTCTTTTTGCTTTCTCCATGCTCAGACTGAATATCTATGTCCTCCTAAAGTTCTGTGGTGATATCCTAATGCTGAATGTGGTGGAATGTGGAGTTGGCGCTTTTCAGAGGTTTAATTAGGCCATGAGTATATAGTACTCAAGAATGGGATTTATTTACTTGAGGTACCACAGAGACTCCCTGCCCCTTCTATCATGTAATGACACAGAAATAAGAGAATCAACTATGAACCAGGAAATGGACCCATACCAGACAGTGAAACCACTCGTGTTTTGATCTTAAGACTTTCCATCCCCCAAAACCGTGATGCGTGAATTTTAGTCGTTTATCAGCCATCCACTTCATAGCATTTTTCTACAGGAGCTCTGACAGACTCAGATATACCAGAAATGTAATTTGACCTTGCCCACCAAGGTCACATTTGGGTGCTTGGGCAAATCTACTGGGAGTATAGGCTAGCTGCAGGAAGGGAGACTATGAGGACCAGAAGGGATCTGGTTGTCGCTTAGTACAGTGCTCTTCATAGTAGGGGCCATGAGCCACTGCTGCTCTGTGTTTCTTATCAGTTCTTGGTGAGATAAACAGACAGTGAAGCTAATCGTTTGGAAGCTTTTGTATCAATGTGACATTGCTGCACCATCCAAGCATCATTTTTTCTGATAATTCAACTTTGTTCTACTTCACAAACAATTAGTATAAAGAGGAGGGAAAAAAAAAGGGAAGAAAAGATATTCCTTCCTCACAGATAGTATGAGAAGCACTGGTCTAGGAGTTCCTCTTATTTAGATGAGAAAGTCAAGGATCAGAGAAGTGACGTGCTCTTTCAAGGTCCCCTAACTGGCGGCATCGGGAGGGGAGCAAGGAAACTTGAACTGAGTCTTCTCAGTAAGCCCATCTATTTGAACACTGGGTCTCCAGCTGCTGGCACAATGTGCGGAGGTTGTAGAACTTCCAGGAGGTGGAGTCTTGCTGGAGTTGCTGGGTCACTGGGGACAGGCCTTGAAATTGTATGGCTTGTCCCCACTTCCGGTTTGCTCTCTGCTTCCTGATTACTGATGCCAGCATTTTGTTCCTGCTATCCTGCCTGCCTGGAAATAATGGACTGGACCCCCAGAACTGTAAGCCAAGCCATTTCCAAGCTACTTCTTGTCAGATAGTTGATCCTAGCAACAAGTAAAGAAACTAAAGCAGATGCCTTTCCCTCGTGCCTTGACACATCTGTGGCAGCTGCCAGGATGGCCCAGGGCCCCTCTTTCCTATATCTTCAAGTTGTCCTCGGAGACTTGATTAGATCCAGAATCCTGGCTGAAGACTGTCCCTACCTGTCTTTATAGAACCCAGGCTGCAGGCTTAGGGAGAGAGGACACGTCTCTGGCAACACTGTGCCGACATTTCACCAGTCCCCTCGCCCACTGATGACTTCCTTCTTGTTGCTTGGAAAAGATGGATCACGAGTGAGACTCAGTGGAAACTGAGCTCACAAGGAATGTTTCCCAAGGATATGGCACCTTTTTAAGCTCACAGAAGTTTCATAAATTGACCAGCTGTGCCAAAGGCACATGTTTGCAGGGTGTGAAAGCCAGCTGGCGTTCTCAGTGAGACAAGTGGAAAATTCTGGCTTGGAAGCCAAAAGGAATTCTTCACCTTAATTAAGAAGGAACTCTGCAATATTGGAAACCTAGGTGGAGAGGCAAAACTTGGCTTCGTGAAAACAAATCCTGCTTAATTAGAACTCTGGTTAACCCAAACTGGAAAAGAACGTGGGAGTTTGGTCCAGTTGAGGAGCAAAAAGTGCCGCCCTGGAGAGCAGCTCTCTCCGCTCTTAGCTTTACAGAGGACAAGGCTGGTCTGCTTCCCAACGGAACGTGAAGACACTCTTGGGTTCTCTAGGGGAAGCGGACTCGGGCGTCTTGAAATATCACGTCTCAAGGGCAGTTTCACTTAAGCTTCTTTGATTCGATGATTGCGGAGTTTTTCACATGAAGCGGGAGCTTGTGCACAATCACTCTTGCCACCCGGCTGCTTAAAAACCTGGAAGGACAAAATGCATCTCAGGTTGAATAATTTCCTATTAATGAAATGTACGCAAAGCCGGAGAAAGGGCCGTTTTGGAAATCCAAATAAACACACTGAACGTGATTTTTGTCTTCCCAAACAGTTCCGGGGTTCTCTTCTCTGTAGTCGTGACCCAAGCCCCTTCTGGTGATAATCCCACATGCTCCACGCTTCGTCAGCATGCACGCGTTTTCCCTGTTGTCCTCTTGTTTGTTATTTCTGTTGGAAACATGAAAGCCACATCAGCTAGCTGGAAATCCTAGAGGAATTTAGGAAGAAAAGGTCAATGGTTTGACAATAAACATGGTAATTCCCATGTGATTAAATAAACGCTTCTCCAAGAAAGCCAGAATATGCACTGTAAATGTTTAAAGTTGGGACAAAAAGGATTGAAAGAGCAACGTGGGGTGGAGTGGGGGTTGTTATTTCAACGTGAAACCTAAAAAGTCTTAGATGACAAGACAGAGATTAAGAGACAAGTGAGAACTAATGTTTTCTATTGTTGAACTGGTTTTCTTCTTGGCTTAAGAAAACGGACCCAGGATAATCTACTTTTTACAAGCTCCTGCAAATGAAGTGGCTTCAGTTATGTTGTAGTTGTTGAAAGGGTCTGGCCCTTCTCTGTAGCCTCAATGTGTTTTGTGAGTTTGGGAAGTAGAACTTAAGTTGTCTTTCTGTGCTTCGTGGCCAGAGTCCCTGTTAGCCAGACCCACATGTCTGTCAGAAAAAAAAAAAAAAAATCCATTCTTTCCTAGAAAAGCCTTCTCTGTGTCAGGATCATGTGAGATTCACAACACAGCTCTCAGAAAACATGAGATCATCTTTACATAATGAGAGGATGAGAGCTGAGACCTACTTTCATTTTTTTTTTTTTCCCACAGATTTTTGCTTTCCACTCTTGCCAGTCATATCTAAAAAGCCTGATAGTTACCAGGGGCTGTGGTCAGCCTGAGGGAGAATGTGTCACTGATGGCTGTGTGTAGACCATAGCAACATTTCTGCCTCAGAACAGATCCGGCGTGGATGAACAAACAGAACAATGTTTAAGGAGGCTCGAGACTGAAAGAGAGCAAAGGTGAGTTCTGGGGCCATCCATCAGAAACTTTCAATGGTCGGTCATGGGATATTCACACAGTCATTCTACGTTTCAACAAATTATTAAGTTGGCTGAGCAAACAATTAATGATAGTTTATCACTAGCTGGCAACATCTCAGAAAGTCTGTGGTGGAGAAGGACCCTCCTTCCTCATAACCCCAGCCAGCACTGAACTCTAATGTTAATCAGCAAACGTACCCAGACCATGAGCACTGCATGAGTGGCAGCTGAGACATCTAATACGGATTGAACATATTGATAAGACACATTTCATATTCACAGGAGCGGCTCAGAGTCAGGGGGAAGGATATGTAATTCCACTTTTCTAATACGGTAAGATGAAAGCTATAATAAATGTATGTGAAAGGCAATGCAAGAGCACAGATGGAAAACATTGACTCAAGCTTCAGAAAGTATCAGAGAGGGAAAGATTTTAGCTTTCTTTCTAAAGCCCTGCCTCTTAAGAGTTCCACCATCCTAAGACCAAACCCCAAACATATGAACCTCTGTGGGGACAACAGCGTCCAAACCACAGCACCTGATGTTGGTTTTCTCTTCAGAGACATGCATGGTTTTCATGTCGTGTTCCATGAAGGCAAGCATGTGACTATTAACTTTCCCAATAGACTAACCTCCTTCCTGTGTTAAGACCCATCAATCCATGCCCTAGGGTCTTAGCATCTGCAGGTTTCTTTATGCAGAATGCATTCTCTCAGACAGACAGACAACTTGCTCCATTATTTCATTCAGGTCCCTTCACAAATGTGGCCTTATCTGATGACCTTTCCTTGCATCTCTTACATATGATAAACTCACCCCCCCCCAGAGCTTTCTTACTGTTTGAATCTCTCCATAGCTCTTACCACGACTTGCCAAATTTTATATTTCATCATTTGTTTGTCTCATCCCATAAGAATGTAAATTCCAGAGGGCAGGGGTTTTCCATGATGGTCCCTGATCTATCCCAGGCCCCTGGAATAGAGCATGACATGAAATTATCACCCAAACACTGGAAACATTTGAGACAGTGTTTAGCCAAGAACCCCCGTTACGGAGAGTTAACATCCTATCTTCAGTAATTCACACCTTAGCCAAATTTTCGTTTTCCTTCTTTCTTTTCTTTTTGTGTATTATGTGTGTGTATTCGTGTTTGGGGGTGTAGCACATGTGTATAAAGGTGTGTGTACGTGTAGAGACCAGAGGATAACCTTAGATGTCCTACCTCAGGAGCATCGTCCACCATTTTTTGAGACACGGTCACTCATTGGGCATGCAGCTCACCAATTAGGCTAGACTGGCTGGCCATTAAGGCTAGGGATGCTCCTACCTACCTCCCTGGTACTGGGATGCCAGGCAAGTGCCACCAGGCCCTGCGTTTTGTGTGAGTGCTAAGGGTTTAACCAGATCCTCCTTGCCCACTGATCTCCCCAACCCCCAAATTTTCTTTTTCTTGTTTTTCCCCAGTAATATCCAAACCATTGCAACACAACTTAGCTCCTCTAATATCGATAGTAACTGGACAGTATGGAAAAGAGAGAGAGCATATCGTATGGAGGGAGAGGGTTAGGTTTGGTGTGCCCTAGGTCATGGCAGCTTTTTAGGCAAATTGTTTGATGCCTCCAAGCTGCAGCTTACCAAGGAGGCTGTAAAATGAGGCGATGACCAAGTTATCACACAGGTTGCCCTACAGACTAATCTTCACCACTTGGGAAGGGCCCCTCACTTTGTTTTGGAATGAATGCTGACTTGTTTCCATGCATCTATGGAATGCATTTGGCACTTAGCTTATATTGCTTTCCCCAAGAAACGACCTTGTATTTATTACTGTTGATATAAAATGCCCAAATACTTGGGAGGCAGTGTTAGGAGGTAAAGAATGCTCACAAGTGTGACCAAGCTGGGTTTTTGACTTGGTTCTATGTCCAGTAAATTAAGTGACCTTGGGCTCGTTGCCATCTCCTTGGACTTCGGTTTCTATGTGTGCATACATTATATATCGGATACATAGGTAATAGGTAGAAAAAAAAATCGCACATGAAGTGCCAACTGCAAGCCTCGGCACTTCTGCTGCATCAGAACACACCTTATATGGGCATGTTTGGTTATGAAGAGGAGACCCACTTGGCTAAGCTCGGCTGGGCTAGGAGTGAAACAGAAAGAGAAATAGAAGAAAAAGAGCTGATGGGGTGGCCCAGGAAAGGAAAGGTGCTAGAAAGGGGGCTACGCCAGAGAGGGAGGGAAGCAAGACCTGGGACTTCAGTGCAGAAGTGGCCGCTCAGGAGCGGTGAGTGAGGGGACATGCTACGTTTTTGGAACGGAGCCAACGGTGCAGGTCTGCCGGACCTACAGACACGCCTGCTACGGGGCTCTCCCTGTGACGACCCACAGGCCCCCCGTTTAGACCCTGATCTCTACTGGAGCTCCTCGTTCCTTGGCATTCCTGTGGTCAACTCCCTGTCCTCTGGCTACATTCTCAAGGACACTCGGTCACAGGGGAGAAGGACAGCAATGTTGTAGCTCAGCTCCCCCAAGCGAACACGCCCTTGCTCCTGTAATGTGCCTTTGCTTCAGAATAACAGCATGTGCCACTCTAGGGAGAACTATTTTTAGGATACTCAAGCCTGTCCAGAGAGCTCTTCAGCCCACAGTACTTGAGAATTTAGTCCCTAGGCCCTGCCTCTGGCCCCTGATCAAGGGCCTGAAGTGAGGAAGGTATGAAAGACCAGCTTGTCTCTCCCGTCAGGCACAGATCAGAATGCTCTGCAGGAGTAGGTGGAGGCTACCCTTTGTGGAGACGTGGGCTGAGCCTACGCCCTTTGCTTATCTTCCTCGCCTTCCAGGCAGCTTTACCCTCTCCTGTGCCAGTCTCCTTTAGAAACACTTGCGTAAGGAATCACTCACTCACCGATCCTCACCTCAGGGAGCCCAACCTGAAAACAGCCTCTGTCTCCTAAAGCAGGGGAATTGGACCCTTTGTAGGCCCTGGAATCCTTTAAGAATCTGAGGAAAGTTCTAGGTAGTTACAAAAACAGAAGGGAAAAGTAGCTATGCATGTAATCTGTTTGATTCATATTTGCTTCACAGTCTTGAGTGTGTCAGAAATGTCTCAGCCTTTTTCTGAATCATGTCTTCCACCTACCAGCTGGTTGAGAAACCCAAAGCCTTTCTTTCTTTTCCATCTTTGCCCTTCACTTAAGATATACCAGAAACCTGGTCTAGAAATGCTGGGGAACGGCCTCGGTAATAAAACATCACACTCTGCAAGCATTTGGTCTTCACACGGAGATGCAGTTGATGATGCGTGGTTTTGATTAGACCCTATGCTAGGCTCTCCCAGGAGGAGAGCTCTAGGCGTCTCTGCTGGCTGCTGCTGACACCCAGCTACTCATGGGTGAGGCTCTAACAGCCTCACGCTGCTCTGGGGAGCCTGGCTTTCAGGTCTCACATTGATAGCACCTCTCTCTCTTCATGCCCTATTCCTTGTTTTATCTTTAAGCACTTTCTCTTAAACATCTTCACAAGCTACCCCATTCCCTCACCACCAGCAGCCATATATTATCTTCCCTCTTCTAGGTCAACTCTCCTTTCTGCCATGGCTCACAGCAAGAAATAAAATGTGGGTGAAGGTAGTCTCCAGTGCAGAAGTGGGTCTAAGGATCACTGAAAAAGGAAGCATTGTCATTTCCATAGAAGGAAGAAATTGCCTTTCTGTTAACTCACTGATACAATCTAGCTAAGTAATAATGAAATATTCCCTTCATGTAACATTGTACACGACCTTATGAAGTTCACAGTTCTCAGGATTTAACATAAACGCACAGCTTAAAGTGAAGGAAGTGTGCAAGCAAGCTCTCACACATCACTCTTCCACCTGCAAGGGAATAGGACACTCCTTTTCAGAGTGAAAAGGCCTCCCTTTGATCTAGAACCTCCACTTGTGCCTCAGATGACAACGAAGCTGCTTTAATAGAAAGATGAAGCAAAAATCCAAACACCAATAGCTATGATCTTTGTTTAACCAAGGTGCTCAGTTAATAAGTAAGAACATGGTGTGCGTCACTTTCTGACCACTGTTGACATCTGTAGCAGTGATCTTCTCATTGCTGGGACAGAATTTCTGACCAGAAGCAGCTCATGGAAGAAAACGTTTATCTCAGTTTACAATTTTTTTTTTTTTTGGTTTCTCGAGGTAGGGTTTCACTCTGGTCCAGGCTGACCTGAAATTAACTATGTAGTCTCAGGGTAGCCCCGAACTCACGGCAATCCTCCTATCTCTGCCTCCTGAGTGCTGGTATTAAAGGCGTGCGCCACCACGCCCGGCTTCAGTATACAATTTTGAGGGGAAGCTTCCTCATGGCGAGGAAAGCATGGCAAAAAATAAACAAAAGGCAAAACAGACAGCAAGGAGTCACATCCTGTCACACCAGCTGGGAGGAAGCATCAAAAATTAACTATCTCATACTGGAAAGTGGGGTTCAATTATAAAATTCTAAGGCCATCTTCAGTCCTCGGTGACACACCTTCTCCAGCAAGGCTCCACCTCCCAAAGGCTACACCAGCTGAGGATTACATGTGAAGCTTAATCACAAACACATGTGGATGTGAGGGACATTTCCCCTCAAACAACTAGGAAAAGACTTATTGATTATGTCTAAAATAATGTCATTGAGAGGCTTGGCTTATAGATTGATGAAAGACCTTTGGGATGGATGGTGTCAATAGTAAACATTCCCAGTGATCAGATGATGGCCTGCAGCTGTCACTTTCTTTTCAAATTTTTTTTTTGTTATTTATTTATTTTAGAGAGAGAAAGAGGAAGAGAGAATGGGCATACCAGTATCTCCAGCCACTTCAAATGAACTCCAGACACATGCATCACCTTGTGCAGCTGGGTTTATGGGCTTATGTGGATCCTGGGGAATTGAACCTGGGTCCTTTGGCTTTGTAGACAAGTGCCTTAACCACTAAGCAATCTCTCCAGACCATTCTTTTTTTAACAACACTTTCAAATTTTATTCATTACAGCCTGACTGTATCTTACTTTTAAACTATCACATTTTTATAGATATGAAACCTGTATTGTTTATTTTTATATAGCTAACAGTGAACATATTTGGGACTTTACTGAAAATTGAAAGTTAATTTATCTCATGTAAATTCATGTCAATGAACTTTTATAAAGTCCCTCTTTGAAGTAAGGAGCTATCCTTTAACTTTTAATTGAGGCATACTCCATCATCCTAAATATAAGAGAGTCACAGCCCTTCACTCAAATTAAGACGACTCTGTGTGCCTGTCTCGTTGTTGCGTAAGCAGGTTTATTACCAGATTCTCTCCTTGTGAACAAGAAAGAACCCCAACAGTTTGCTCAATACAGCCACAAGATGCCTGCTTTGATCTTGTGTTTTTATTGTGGTGGGAACCCAGAAACATCTCTTTGAGGCTAGAGGACACAGTTTGGGGGCCCAGATATTCTGGAAAGAGCTGCTTTGAAGCCGCCATGTCTGGAGGCCTGCTCGTCCCTCCTGAAAGGCTCAGTGAAGGAATTCATTCCTCTGACCCTTTGTGCTTCTGCACATTGATCTTGCCTGCATCTCTAGAGCTTCTATGATTGTTCTGGACTCATCTCCAGAATAAGATCTCAGAAGTACCCCTTCAGGGCTAGAAGAAATCATAGTGCAAAAAAAAAGAAAAACAAAAAAAAGAAACAAGTTATCAGCCAGGCATGGTGGTCCCAGCTCTTGGGAGGCAGAGGTAGGAGGATTGCTGTGAGTTGGAGGCCAGTCTGATACTACATGGTGAATTCCAGGTTAGCCTGAGCTAGAGTGAGTACCTTAGAAAACCAAAGCAAAACAAACAAACAAAAAAAGGCAAAACAGTTGTCAATGAACCCATTATCAATGTTAAAAGTTCCCTGTGTGCTTACCATAGTACAGCTATTTGAATGCACTCGTGTCTTAATCTGTTTGGGGCAGTGATAACACACTATTAAAGACTAGGTAATTTCTCAACAGAGGTTTGTTTCTCACAGTTCTGGAGGCTGAGATATACAAAATCAAGGTGCTGGCAGGTTTCATGTCAGGTGAGTGCTTACTTCTCATTGACGGTGACTTCTCGCTGCATCCACACATGGCAGAAGGGACCATCAGCTCCCCGAGGCCTCTTCTCTACAAGAGTGCTAACTCCACTCATGCGGGCTCCACCCTTATAACCTACTCAACTCCTCAAAGCTCTGGCTCTTAACACTAACACATCAGGTATTATATTTCAATGCATGAGTTTTGGAGGTGCATTTACACTATGGGAACCCATATGCCCACTTCTCTGAACCCAACTCAGCATCGGGGAAGCTGGTTTAGTTGTGCATGTGCCCATCAGGACCCTCACACTGCTCAACTTCATGGAACACACTGCAGAGCGAATACACGCTCATACCTGTGAACTTCACTGCCCATCATTACCTCCATCTTTCTTCACCTGCCTGCAGCACGGATCCTACAAACAAAATGCCAATATTCAACAGCAAATAATGCTAGTGTGACACTCTTGTATGGCACTTGTGGTAGTTTGAATGCATGTCCCCCAATAGACTCGTGAGTTTTATTCAAGCTTATAACTTGGATTTCCACCTGCCAGGCTGTAAGAGGTATCACTGGGGACAGATTCTGGGGTCCAGCCCTAAGGTGTGTTTGATCTGATATCCAGACTAAAGGTATGCAGAGCAGTCTGAGCCCTTGCCTGCAAAGCCTAAGGACCCATGTTCGAACTCTCTCCAGCTCCCACATAGGCCAGATGCACAAAGGTGAGGCAAGTGTAAGGTTGTACATGACCACTAGGTTTCACAAGTGTCTGGAGTTTGATTTCACTGGCTAAGGACCTGGTGCCCCAATTTTCTTTCTCTCATGTGAGCTTTCTCTAAAATAAACCAAACAGAAAAAAGAAAAATAATATATTGTAAGAAACATATATAAATCAAACCCACCTAACAGAACCCTCTCCCAATTCTCTCTCTCTCTCTCCTGTGTGGTTTCTCTAAAACAAAACAAAAACCCCAATAAATTGTTGGTAAACATATAGAAATCAAATCCATGTAACAAAACCAACAGCAACTAGCTCATAGTGGGGGCAGGGACAATCACTAAGATTTCAAGTATCCAAGGCAAAAAGGATAATGTGTTGGCTGCCATTATTCTTCGGTATTTTAATAAAGAATGCCAATTCTCCATAAAAGAAAACATTTTTTAGTAACAAATTTTAAAGGGAATTTATGATATTGGGAAGAGTCAGGATAAAATTGCATTTAAGGGCTGGAGAGATGGCTTAGTGGTTAAGGCACTTGCCTGCAAAACCTAAGTAAGACTTATGTTTGAATCTCCAGGTCCCACGTAGCCAGACACACAGTGATGCAAGTGTACATGTTGCCCATGCACACAAGGGGGCACACACACCTAGAGTTCGTTCATAGCAGCTGAAAGGTCCTGGAGTGCTCATTCTCTCTTTATCTCTTTCTCTGCCTCTTTCTTTCTCTCTCTCTCTCAAAAAAATTTGGGGGCTGGAGAGATGGCTTAGCGGTTAAGCACTTGCCTGTGAAGCCTAAGGACCCTGGTTCGAGGCTCGATTTCCCAGGACCCACGTAAGCCAGATGCACAAGGTGGTGCAAGCATCTGGAGTTCATTTGCAGTGGCTGGAGGCCCTGGCGTGCCCATTCTCTCTCTCTTTCTCTGTCTCTGTCTCTCTCTCTCTCTCTCTGCCTCTTTCTCTCTCTGTCTGTTGCTCTCAAATAAATAAAAATAAATTTTTTTAAAAATTTGCCTTTAAGCTAAATTTAAAAATGCTAAACAAATGTTAGAAGTTCATGAATTCTGTATCAGAATAGTGTCTTGATCTGGGTCTCAAACCTTACTGGCCTAACCCAGGAAATTTTTATTTCTTGCTCACGTTGCAGTGAGATACTGGCAAATGGTTTTCTTGGACCATTCTCACCGAAATAGCAACTCAGGTTTTGGGTCTCTTTCCATCCTGAATCTGCCAACTAGTAACCCTGACCTCCCAGTGTTTGGGGAGAGCATGAGAGGGGAGATATAGTGCATGAGGTGTTTTAGAGGCCAGGCCCGGAAGGGATCCATGTCATTTCACTATTTCCATCATGTTCCACTGGCCAGAACACAGTCACCTGCTCCCTACTTAAGTGCAAGGACATCTGGAGCACTTGGCACTCCTGGGCTCCCAGGAGGAGAAATGGGATAGATGAGGATGTGCTAACTTCTGCCCTCTCTAGTTTTCACATCCTGGCATTTCCTCTTCTCAGCTTGAATTCTGTTTTGAAATACATCAGTCCCTGGGGTTGGTTCCCTGGGATAGGGAAATATGTCTACCAATGATATCGACATGAAGTTATTATGTTAACATAATTTATAATGGAAATATTCTTCTCTACTAATCAACAAAACGTTAAGCATTGGGACAATTTGTGAATGTGTTCTCGTAAGTGATGAAGACGTTAAACACTGAAGTGTACACGGTAGTGTACTGTCTTCCTCAGCGTCCAGAGCATCTCTGATCTTAAGGGATTCTATGTGGAGTTTTCAAATGAGATTTTTCATATGAGAATTTTCTTTCCAGAAATTGGCCTTGAGAAGCACAAAATTTGGGCAGGAAGCGGAGGGGGTGTCGCCTAAGGGTAGATCGTTTGATTGCAAATTTGGGTAGCACATTGTCTTGGCTCAGAAGATAATACCCATAAGGAAGAGAACCATCTTCCACTACATCCAGGAGCTAGAGAGACTCTTCTCACAAAATCCAATGAAGAAGCGACCAGCTCTCAGGGAGGAGTGGGCCCATAAGGGACTAGGGAGTCTATTCATAACACCTCCATTGTGCTTCGTTTGAGTTCCGAGTCTGTGAGCTTCAGCTGAGCTGAAATCCTGTGCTCTGTGGAGTTTGCAAAATTAATCAGCATATGTACGTTCATTGTCTAAACTCCATGCCATGCATTTGGCTTTGAGACTTGCTTCATTCAGATGCAGTTGGAAAGGCTTGAATTCCTCTCACAGCCAGTATTCATTTGGTTCTGTGCCATCTATTCCAAGTTTTATTCCCTCCATCTGATTCAAATGTTTCATTGGCCACTCAGAGCTATTCTTAAGGAAATAAAAAGAAAGAAGGAAAGTAAAAGTTGCACCTCCCCCCCCCCAAAAAAAAGAACGAAAGGAAGGAAAACCAGGAAAATGTTCTGGTTTGAATTTCCTGTCTGATTTTGGGCAGATTCACCGGCAATTGGTGATTTGGACTTTATTTACATTTCTGCGTAAATTTCACAGAACTTTATTGCCTCCCTCTGGACCGGGTTAGAGAACAGTAAGATGCAATTAGCTTCATCACTGGGCTTGGCATGAGCCAGCTGCTCTTAGTGTGAACATTCAAAGCGCTGTCTTCCTTTGGCTCGCTGTACTCCTGCTTGACTTAACAACGGAACGGGATCGCCAGCAAGCACCTCTGCTCTGTCTTTACATTGTGTTTTCTTTGTTTTGAGACAAGCTCTTACTCTGTAGCCCAGGCTGCTGGCCTCAAATTCTCAGTCCTTTTGCTTGCCTTAGCCTCTCAAGTTCTGGGATTACAGGAATGTACTACCATGCTCAGCTAGCCACTGCCTTTTCTATTATTGCCTTGGTAAGCTTCTAATGTTCTATATATGCAGAAAGTTTAAAAACAAAAAAAGACTGTGGGCTGGAGAGATGGCTTAGCAGTTAAGCGCTTGCATGATAAGCTTAAGGACCCAGGTTCAATTCCCCAGTACCCACATAAGCCAGATGCACAAGGTGGTGCATGTGTCTGGAGTTTGTTTGCAGTGGTTGGTGGCCCTTGCATGCCCATTCTCTCACTCTATATCTGTCCCCCATTCAAATAAATAAATAATTTTTTAAAAAAAATTAGAAAAAAGATTGTGCATAGTATTTATATATGCCCCACCCTCAATGTCCTCTGTTATTCACTTACTATATTTCTTTGGCACATTTTCCACTCTAATGAACTAATAATGAGCCACTCCAATATTTTCTCAAGGTCAGATTGTATTCTGATCACCTTGGTTGGAACCTACTATCTCCCTCACATTCAAGGACATGTCATCTTGGACTCCATGACATTTAGTTGTTATATCTCCCTTCATGAGACTTCTCTTCCAGTGGCGCTCTCTCTCTCTCTCTCTCTCTCTCTCTCTCTCTGTGTGTGTGTGTGTGTGTGTGTGTGTAAAATAATATCCTGGTCATAGCTTCTGACTTGAGAGCCACTGGAACAAAGCAAATTACACTTTACTGTTCTTTATCTTGCAACAATAATTTAAAGAAAGAATGTTAAGGAATATGCCAAAATGTAGAGTGTTTCTGGTGCTAACTTTAATCACAATAAAAACGGAGAGGACACAGTCTCATATGTATTTAAATATTTGAAATTCAACCGTAAGTAGAAGGTATCCTAGAGATGTGGAGAATCCAGGCCTGAATTCCATTCAGGTCTACGGGGACCTATGGCGTTTTGAAAGCAAAGGGCCAATGTGTTTCTTCTCACAATGTTCACTACTTTCAGGAATTCTGCTTGTCCTTAGTGACTCGTAGAGGCCATTCTTACAGAGTTTTTTTTTTCTTTTGAAACATCACATGTGGCTAGCTCCATGGGTCTAGAAAGAGTTGGGTAAGCAGGTTTGGGTTTCATTGGCTGTTTCCCATGGGAAAGCGAGTTGATTAGATTAAAGATGAAAGGCTTTCTCAGTCAGCTGTTTAGGTCATACACAGATGGGAGGAAACAAGGAAGCCTGGGTGGCTACATTTGTTTCTATATCCTTCCAGAAAAGTTGCTATGTGCTTCCCACCTGTTTATTGGTGGAAGGACGGAGTGGTAAGGGCGAAGGGGAAGAGAAACCTACAAGCATTGTGGGATCTGATGCCTTAACCCCAACTCAACCAATTGCTGCCCTGTAGGGGGTCCTTGTAGGCTTCAAAAAAAGTGGCAGAAGATATTGGAGAGCAAAAGAAAAGGAAAGATGGACGGAGGAGAGGGGAAGAAGAAGGATAGGAAGGGAAGGAAAGGGTGAGAAGGACAGGAGGAATGAGAATGAGTGGATTCAATGAGGAATGGATCCAGTGTTTCTGGATCCCTGAGAAGGAGAGCTCTTCAGGGCAACTAACCAAGTGGATAGAACTGAAATGCTTAGTAGTTGTCAATACGTAGGACTGTGTCTGTGTTATTTAATTTTATTTTTAAATTTTTTTGTTTATTTTTACTTATTTATTTGAAGGTGACAGACAGAGAGAGCAGATGGAGAGAGAGAGAGAATGGGCGCACCAGGGCTCTCCAGCCACTGCAAATGAACTCCAGACGCGTGCGTCCCCTTGTGCATCTGGCTAACGTGGGTCCTGGGGAATCGAGCCTCAAACAGGCCCTTAGGCTTCACAGGCAAGTGCTTAACCACTAAGCCATCTCTCCAGCCCTGTTTTTTTTTTTTATTTTAATGAGAGAGAGAGAGAGAGAGAGAGGCAGAGAGAGGGAGAGAGACAATAGACCAAGGCCTCCAGGCACTATAATGGAACTCTAGACGTGTGTGCCACCTTGTGTGCATGTGCGACTTAGTGTGCTGGCATCACCTTATGCATCTGGCCTTACCTGCTAAGCCACCCTGGCATCCCTGTGTCTGTTTTAATTTAAACAATAATAATATTTCTCTGATCTCACAATTCACTGAGGCAAGGAAGTTTCAGATTTTTAGTCTTTCTGCTTGCCTGCAGGTGGGCAAATTGGTCACAACCAGTTTTTCACTTTGTACTCACTATCCTGTGTGACCTTCTAAGTCTTGTTCACTTTTAACAATTAAAATGAAGGAAGCAAACCATCAACAAGTTTGGCTAGATTATTTGGAAAACATTAACCAGGTCAATGATTATTCAAAATTATAGCAACTACTTCATGAGGCATGGATGATGATTATATGACTTACTCAACTCAATCACAGTTCCCCATACATCTCCCCCACTTTGACTCTTACTAACGTATGAAAGTAGAAAGGGGGCTGGAGGGATGGCTCAGCAGTTAAGGCACTTGCCCACAAAGTGTAATGATCTGGGTTCGATTACCCAATACCCACGTAAAGCCAGCTGCACAAAGTGGTGCATGCATGTAAAGTTCATTTGCAGTGGCTGGAGTCCCTGGCATGCCCATTCTCTCTCTCTCTCTCTCTCTCTCTCTCACTCTATCTTTCTCTCTTTCCTTGAAAATAAATAAAAAGTATTTTTGTGTATGTGTTTAACAAAAACTAGTAAGGGGGCTGCATAGATGGCTTAGTGGTTAAGGCGCTTGCCTGAGAAGTCTTAAGGACCCAGATTGGATTCCTTAGTGCCCATGTACTAATGCATGCATCTGGAGTTTGTTTGCAGTGGCCTGAAGCCCTGGCATGCCCATTCTCTCCTTATGTGCCTCTTTCTCGCTTTCTCAAATAAATAAATAAAATGTTTGTTTTTTTTTAAAGTAGAAAGGGAAACAAAACAGGTGAGTCCATTTTATTACTTGCTAAGTGATTTAGTAATTTGCGGGTATTTAAGAGAATTGGAAAAGTAAAATATGCATTTGCATTATTTTTCCTCATTAAAATTAGGAAGAATTTATTCCTGAAGTTTGGATATTTGCCACTTCCTTCCAAGGAAAATAAAATTGTCCAGTTGCATGTGCGTGCGAGTGTGTATATACACACACACACACACACATGCACTCCTGAAACCTCCAGCACGGGAAACTTTGCACTAATATTTTGGCACCTCCTTGGCTTTCCATATTTACTTTGGATTCATTAAAGGTACATTTGCTGTTTCCAGGCTGCTCGGGTTTGGTGTTTCTGTTGCAAAGTAAATGACAAAAGACCGCGGGAAGGGTAAGAGCAAACACCTCTAAAGGCCACGGCCGCCGTAAGGGGGAAGGCCTGCGCTGGCTGGGAACAGGCGACAGCATGGAGGAAATGTTAGGACAGGGGTAAAAGGAAAGGCCGAAAATCTGCCTCTTCCCTAGGACCACCCCCTCTGGTTAGGTCCTCTGGGAGGTAGACACCGCCGGGAATTAGAATTGCAGACATCTGCTGAGAAATCACGCTTGTGAAGGATAGACGGGAAAGGGGAGGCGAGGAGACCGTGATCATGACACGGAGCTGGGAACAGCAGGAAGGAATCAGTGTACAAGAATCAGGGAGCTTCACACTGGAGGGCAGCTCTGTGAGGTCTTGGCCAAGCTGATGGGGAGCTCAGGGAAAAGTGGTGGAGGTGGGTCACCCCAGGACAGGCCTCTTGGGGTTTCCTCCACTGAAGGAACATTGAACTCTCAAAGGCACCTCATTCCTAAGCCATGCTGTCATCGCCTCGCAGTAGCTTGGAGAAGCACAGCCTTGGTGTGACCCTAGCAAAGGACTTAGATGGGACAGGCTGGAGATTGGCAGGTGATGAGACTTTCAGTCACCCTTTCTCTTGTGAAAACTTAGTTTGCTTTAAAATTTTTATTGAGAGGCTGGGGAGATGGCTCAGCCTTTAAAGATGCTTGTGTGCGAAGCCTGCTGGTCCAGGTTTGATTCCCCTAGGACCCATGTAAGCCACATACACAATACGGTGCATGTGTCTGGAGTTCATTTGCCATAGCAAGAGGCCCTGGTGTACCCATGCTCTCCTCTCTCCATCTCTAATAATTGAAATAAAATATATTTAAAATGAACAAGAAAAAATAAAAATTTTATTGAATATATGTAATAAAAAGGTATTTCATATGATGTTTTGATATCTGTCATTTATCCATATTATATATATGGATATAAATATACAGATATATATATATATATATCCACATATATAGGGAAATGATTACCCTAGTTAAATAAAGATTCTCCCACAGGGAGATTGGAGCAGTGTCATCAGTGCCACGCCCAAAACTCATGTTAATACGATACAGTCCATCTTCAGACACCTGTGATGTTTTCTTGCAAGACCTACCAAAGTGTGTTGTGGTGCTATGATTTTAGCTTTATCTCATAAAATCCTGAGGCTGCTTGCAAAAGTGAGTCTGACTTAGTTCAGTTTTTTTTTTCCAGCTATCTCACTTAGTCCAGAAATTCTGGAGAACAGTTTGCAGCATGCTGATTCGACTTGTCAGAGCTGGAAGGCCCTTGGCAGACATGAGAACTACCTCACCTCTCAGGTCCGTGCATACAGAAAGGGAAATTGATTCACTGATGTTTTCATTCTTTTTTCTTTTCATGGTGTTGGTTCTAAGTGCTGTAGGGTGTTGGCTTTTCTGTGACTCAGAAGCATAAATCCTCTCCTAGGGTAAAGATTAATTTTTCAAATGTAACCAGGTCTCTTCTCATTTTACACTTTAAGTGTAAGAGTTGGTTCATACATTGGTACATAACCAATGGATACAAAAGGTTAAAGCAGGGAAGAGACACAAGATCACAACTGATGTATAAACAAAAATTAATTTTTTTCTTTTTTTTTTTTTGGTTTTTCGAGGTAGGGTCTCACTCTAGCTCAGGCTGATCTGGAATTAACTATGTAGTCTCAGGGTGGCCTCGAACTCACGGCGATCCTCCTAACTCTGCCTCCAGAGTGCTGGCATTAAAGGTGTTCGCCACCATGCCCGGCCAAAAAGTAATTTCTTAATATACTGTTGGTAAATTAAACTTGCAAAATGCTTTTGAAATCCATAGGCCACAAACGACTGAATTTAATTTTGCTTGTCATGAAAATCATATGCTGATTTACTTTGAGCAAAATGTTCACACCTCGGCTCCCCATGTTCTGCAGCTCTGGCTCCAGGAAAAATACAGTTGTTTTCCTGTGGACAACAAGCTAGGGCCTGAAAAGTCAAAGCCAAAAGGGGATATGAACCTCCATCTTTGTATTACCAATTCCAGAATTTTTTTTTTTTTTTTTTTGCTTTTAAAGACACACAGACACAGATTCCAGAGTGGGTTGAGGTTGTCCTCAGCAGACCCTGGCATAGTGGCACATGCGGGCACTTGCAGAATAAAGATGATGCATTTGACGCAACGTGAGCCAAGCCTGTCTCCTTTGAGTAAGTAAGCGGGCAGCATGCTCATGTAGGGAAGCACTGGTGCAGGTGAGACCAATGAACACTGGAAACTGCACCTTTGTTGCAGATCAGTTCTCTAACTTCAGCATCACGTTGCCTCTCTGCAAGCAAGATCCCGGGATAGAGGGACGTGGACTACAGACCTGGTTTTGTGACCCACCACCTCAGAGAAATGAGAAAGTTGTAGTATTCGTGGGGGTGTGTATTGTGCACTTGCATGTGCCTGTGACCGAATCCCTGACAGAGGCGAGTTACAGGGGAAAAGGTTTATTTTCAGCCCATCGTGGTAGGGAAACCTGGTGGCAGAGCAGCACTGGCTGTGGCAGCAGGAACTTGTGACAGCTTGTTCACATCTCAGTGGATCAGGGACAAAGCTAGAGTGCTCAAGCTAGAAATGAGCCTGGGCTGCAACCCCAAGAAGCCTGTCCTAGGTGGCCCTCCTCCACCAGCCTGCCCCACAACCTCGCCCAAACAGTGCCACCAGCTTAGAACCAGGTGTCAAAACACGACTCTGGGGCTGGAGAGATGGCTTAGCAGATAAGCGCGTGCCTGTGAAGCCTAAGGACCCCGGTTCGAGGCTCGATTCCCCAGGACCCACGTTAGCCAGATGCACAAGGGGCTGCACGCACTGGAGTCTGCAGTGGCTGGAAGCCCTGGCGCGCCCATTCTCTCTCTCTCTCTCTCTCTCTCTGTCACTCTCAAATAAAATAAATAAAAATAAACAAATTTAAAAAAGAAACACGGCTCTGGGAAACATTTCAGATTCTAACTGCAGAGGTCGTGTGTGTGTGTGTGTGTGTGTGTGTGTGTGTGTGTATGAGAAAGTTGGACTTGCTTTCTTCTCATCCATCCCACATTGTCTGGCCAGAGTGATTTCTTTCCAAAAAGTGAATGTGGTCCACACCATGCCTGTGCTCCCACCTCTTCGTCCACTTCACATTGCTCCCAGGATAAAGCTACCCCCTTGCAGGGTGTGAAATGAGCCCTGCTTACTTCACTTGAGTACAGTTTCCTTCGCTCCAGCTGAACCCCACCAGAGGCCGGCGGTGTGTGGTGGGAAGTTACTGTAGGACTCAGGGTCCCTGTGTGCAGCATCCTCTCCCCTCTGAATCTTTGCAATGTTCCTCCTCAACTCTGGAATAGTTCCCCTTCCCATCGCTTTACTTCTCTTCGTAGCTACAGGTACCTGCTTGTAGGATACTTCCCTCGGCCCTCCCTTTCCCCAGATACATGTTTCCTACACGCAGCCTATAGACTAGGTTGCATTGACCTGTGTGTCCCACTCAGCAGTTAGAAACTAGGCTTTGGCCATTGCCTTATCCCCGATGACTAACACAAGCCCACCGCTAGGAGTGGATTCAGATGCCTATGAAGTGAATGAATTATTGTACTCTTCTCACATCCCCCATCCATTGTGTAACGTGAAACTCACCATTACAGTGAGGACTGCATGAGGCATGGTGTGAGAAAGCCCTTTGCTGATAAATCTAAACATGTGTAAGATGGGCTGACAGGACTTTCCTTCTTTCTGGTATGCTGTGTCCTCTAAACCAGGGTTGGCAAACTATGGCCCACAGGCCAAATATAACCCAACTTTGGCTTTTAAATTATAGCTGATTAGATAAAATTCAAAGAAGAACATGTCGTGACATGTGAAGATTGCACAAAATTCAAATTTCAGTGCCCATCGTTTCGTTGAGATCCAGTCAGGCGTATTCCTTTTGCTGGAGCTGTTTGTGCATTCCAGTAGCAGGGCTGGGCACCTGTCTCCGAGGCCTTTCAGCAGTCATAATTTAAAACAGTTGTCCTCTGGCCTTGGACACAGGGTTAGCAGACCCTTAATCATAACCCATAACTTCGCCTCTCACTGTCCTTCTGCCGCTTTGGGTCCGTGTTTTACTTTGATGTCTAAGCTTTGGGGAAATTCCCTCACAGATCTAGAGAGAATGACTGATTTCTTATTTATCCTAAAACAACCATATGGGGATATATGTGTGTGTGTGTGTGTGTGTGTGTGTGTAAATATGGAACACTGCAGAATCTGTTCCCAAAGATATTTCATGTGTGTAATGTGACAAATGGAACAAAACTCCTGGGTATCCCTTCAAACTGCCCTTCTCATTTTGTACATTATTGGTTAAAAGAAAAAAAATCTTTCTAGTTTTCTAAGGCTAATATCTGAGTTAGAAATTTGTTCAGTTGTGTGTGACCTTTTCACTCTGCACAAGGCTTCCTTTTAATTTTACTTTTTATAAAAGAAACCAATGGCAAGAAACTAAAAGCCAAAAGTGTTCTTATTTTAAAAATGAGATGCTGGGGACATGAGAAGTAAAGCCCACCCTGTCACGTAATTGGAAGAGCAGAGAGAATGAGAGCCCGGGCCGATTAAAGGGAAATTCTTCCCGGGCAGGCATGGCTCTGTCGGGGAGAGGCCCAAGAACATTTCTGTGGTAGCGAAATTGCTTCCTGCAGAATCTCTGTAACTGTCGACATCTGAGTTCCCTGTTCTGTGTCTCTGTCTGGGTGGGATCGCTGGGATGGTACGTGAAAGAGAAAGAGTAACACACCCATCCATGTGGACAAACGTGGTGTACCACCTCCCAGAAAAGAACGCAGCGGCTGCCTGGACTCGGAGCTGCATTCCTGAACTCCTCTAGGATGTGGTAAACAAGTTCTGGGCAGCCAGAGATTCACGGAGAGAAAAGCCTCCACACTGGGGAATACTTTCCACGTCTCTGCTTGGCTCCACACGGTGCTCTGTGAGAAAACAATTCTCTTGACAATGTTGTACACTGGTCTAACCACCTAAGCCACCAACTCCTCCCTTCTCTGCCTTCAAAAATTGCTTCAGCAAAATAAGAAACCCGAACTAACGCACTGTTCTAAAACGATGCAAATTCAAGCATTAAGGCCAGAAGGATGATGTTATTAAAGGACCTATGTGAGTTTGACCAAGGGCATAAAATGTGTGTGCGATTTAGCAGTACATTAAAAAAATATATTTGTATTTTTTTGTTCATTTTTATTTATTTATTTGAGAGTGACAGAGAGAGAGAGAGGCAGAGAGAAAGAGAGAGAGAGAGAGAGAATGGGCACCCCAGGGCTTCCAGCCACTGCAAACAAACTCCAGATGCGTGTGTCCCCTTGTGCATCTGGCTAACGTGGGTCCTGGGGAATCGAGCCTTGAACTGGGGTCCTTAGGCTTCACAGGCAAGCGCTTAACCACTAAGCCATCTCTCCAGCCCCATATTTGTATTTTTAATTGACACTCACTAATTGAACACATTCGCAGGGTGTGGCATTTCATTCTTCTGAGAGTGTGCATAACGTGGTGTGTGTGGCACACGCACATGGATGTGCCCTTGTGGCTCCCACGTGTTCACCTGGCGTGGGGTACACTTGCTGGAGGTGGCCAGAGGGGACCATCAGGTGTCCCATTCCATCACTCTCCTTCCTGTTAATACCTGAGAAAGGTCTCTTACTGACCCTGGAGCATGCTGTTTTGTTCATGAGCCCTGGCTGTTCTCCAGTCTCTGCTCCCCACAGGACTAGGGTTACAGATGAGCATGGACATGCCCAGCCGTTTATGTGGGTCCTGGGGGTCAGACTCAGTGGTCTCTTAGGAGTCCTTAGGCCCTCATACGTGTATAGGAAGGAAGTACTCTAAACTGCTGAGCCATTTTTCCAGCCCTAGGGTGCAGCATTTCAATACTTGTATACAAGGTGTGGTAGTCAGATCAGGGTAATTGCCATATCTGTCCTCATTCAGTCATCATTTCTTTTCATGGAACATTTAGAATCCTCTCTACTTGCCATTTTGAAGTATTCAGTTAAACATTGCCAACCACAGTCATCCAGAGATTATTTCTCCTATTCAACTGTACTATTGTAGTTGTTAAGACATTTTCCTCTTAACTTTTAATTTGATGATTTTTACTTAGTTGTGAATTTACCCACCTTGGATATTTCTATTCCTCCCAACCTCCCAATACACACACACACACACACACACACACTTTTTGGTTTTCCAAGGTAGGATCTCACTCCAGCCCAGGATGACCTGGAATTCACTATGTAGTCTCAGGGTGGCCTTGAACTCATAGCAATCCTACATCTGCCTCCTGAGTGCTGGGATTAAAGGCGTGCATCACCACACCCAGCTCACACACACACTTTTGATAATAGTTTTCAAGAGAAGTTTATGTCAGCTGGGAATACATACTGAATTTTCCTCTGCAATTGGTACTTCTCTTTACCCAAAACAAGGTAAACCTTTGGTGCCTATAAACATTTTTCTTTTAGTAGAAAATACTAGATTTATGATCCAGAAATCTATTCACTTACATTAGGACAAAGAATTTCAAAAGGTGCATGTTATATATCTGTTCCCTGGAGAACTTTGCTTTACATAACCAATTGCACTTTATTTTATAATAAAATGATACTCTTCCAGACATCCCTCAATTTCTCATTTGAAAAATGAAACTTACAATGAATAAGGCGGCTTCATCAACTCATTCAAATCTTTGGAGGCTCTGAAAACTTTTATTTCACAATCCCCCATTTCTTTTCCTGATTTTCTACATCTTAAAGTTCATTAACTTAACCTAGCCCCCTTTTCTTGTGTTTTTTAGCTGCTCATATTTTTTCTGGCTTAGTCTTTATACTTTCAAATTTTTCCTGGCATTTTGTTAGATGCTAAACAAGGAAATACTGTGATGCTGTTTTAGTATGTAACCTTGAAAGTTAAAGCAGGATTTAGTAAACATTATATTCAACAAATACAACAGAGGTTTTAGTTGTAAGCAAATTCCATATCATAACTGCATAGAGGGGAGGAATAAAAAAATACGATGAGAATTCAAGAAACTATAATACAGAAAACCCAAGAGAACAAAACAATAGAATAAAAAGGGAAAATAACAAAATGGGGAAGGTTCTTTTGTTTCTAATGATATCAGGGATGGGTTGCTTTGGTGGGAAATGTTTGGATCCAGGGCACTGGTGTTGGGAGTGTTAATATCGCTGTGCTTTAAAATTCTGGTAGATTTTTTTTCAGCTTTTGAAAAGCAGTCCTTTCTGTTCTAGGATATAGCTTAGTTAAGCTTTATTCTGGAACTTGAATGCTTCTTTTTGAAATAAAGTCTTAGTTTCCTACATAGCTCCAAAATTTTATTAGATATTTGAAGCAATGGCTTGTGTTGCTAACTTTATTCTGTAATCTGAGATTTTCTGGCCAATATGCCAGCTATCCCTAAAGTTTCTGTCATGCTGCATCATTGAAGGGTACCGAGAAAGTCGAGAACAGCTGAACAGCTGAGGGAGGAAATGGTTAGGGTGCCGACGGCAGAGAAGAGAACCAGAACTAGAACCTGGTAAAGGACATGGGGACAGGAACCCAAAGTCCATGTAAACATTGAAGGGTTGTAGAAACTGCATAAAACAGCAAGGCATGTGTCCAGGTAAAAGCAGCTCCTAGGGAGTAGCCATTAGCTGGACCAAAGCCGGCAAGAAACGGACCCTGAGCGGAACAGGAAGCATCTTATTCTGTCTCCTTTATTCTGTCTTGACATTGAGGAGAGCTGATTGTGAAACAGAACCTTGTAGTGATGAGCAATGATTATTCAAGAGAGCCTTCCTTGTTGAGGAAATACATGTAATCAACTGTATTTATTTAAAATATGCAATCTCATATTTTGATGAAAGTATACACATGTGAGACCACCAATACAATATAGACACTATATGTGTGTGTGTGTGTGTGTGTGTGTGTGTGTGTGTGTGTATCCATACATGTGCGTAGGCCAGAGACCAAGTTATGTGTTTTCTTTTATTTATTTATTTATTTATTTATTTATTTATTTATTTATTTGAGAAAGAGAAAGAGACAGTAGAGAAAGGAGAGACTGGGCATGCAGCCACTGCAAATGAATTCCAGATGCATGTGCCACCTTGTACATCTGGCTTATGTGGGTACTGGGGAATTGAACCTGGGTCCTTAGGCTTCACAGGCAAGCACCTTAACCACCAAGCTATCTTTCTAACCCATGTGGTTTCTTTTCTTGCTCTCCACCTTATTTACTGACAGAGTCTCTCGTGAAACCCAGAGCTCACCTATTTAGCTAGTCCAGCTAACCAGCAAGCCCTAGGGGGCCTCTTGTGTCTGCCTCCTGAGCACTGGGGTTATAGATGCACACCAGCATGCCTGGCATTCATGTGGGTGCCAGGGATCCTAAACTGCTATTTGGCATATGATGAGATACACCAGATTTTTCCCCTCTCCAGGGCTAGTTTCAGCTTTACCCTTCTTCCTAAAGCGAGACTCCTCTAGACAGTTTGCTTCCACAGAGAGGGGTCTGCTTAATCCTCAAGTCAATGGATCACTACCACCATAGTCTGATGAATGAAGCCCATTTTGCCTTGAGGACTCTTAATGAACACTAATGACCCCATGGACTAGGGTTCTCCCTAGCAAAAGAAACTAACATGGGCTGGAGAGATGGCTTAGCAGTTAAGGCACTGGCCTGCGAAGTCTAAGGACCCAGGTTTGATTCTCCAGGACCCACATAAGCCAGACACACAAGGTCGCACATGCATCTGGAGTTTGTAGGCAGTGGCTGGAGGCTCTGATGAACCCATTCTCTCTCAATCCGCCTCTCTCTCTCTCTCTCTCTCTCTCTCTTCCTTCTCTCTCAAATAAATAAATAAAATATTATAAAAGAAGCTATTGCTTGAATTGCTCTCTTACTTTTGTCCATGCCTGCTTTACTTACAGAAGTCCTTGTCAAACAACCCAGTGGTTTCTGAGAGTCTTGTCACTCACCACAGCTTTGTGGACAGTAGAATTAGTGAAGGAATTCACAGGGAAGTGTTGGTCACATCTCTCAGCGAGAACACACTGAGGTCTTGAAAGATGCTTCTGCTCGTGTCGGGGTCTGTGGAAGTGATCATTGTCATGGCCCAGATCTTAATTTATGAGTCAATACAAATCAGATAACATTTTGAAGAACACATTCGAGAACATTTGCCAGGAATTCCTTCTTGCAACAGAAGATCCTTCTGTAATACAAACCATTCCAAATTTGGGAGAACACGACAAGAGACTTGCAGTGGTCTGCCAAAATCAAGTTCTCTGAGTCAGTAAGAGTGTGCTTCACCCTTGAGCAAGGGACTGACTTGGGCCCCGAGTAGAAACATTTACTAGGAAACTAACTGATCTTGTGGCATAGCTAATCTCTAGACTGGGCAAATGTAATCATCAGGCTTTAGAGAGGAACATTGACAGCTCCTGAGGAGTAAGGCTCTTCATCATCAATTGATCATCAGAAAATTGATAGCTCTTGGAAGCGAAAAGATCATAGAGCAGTGATCTTCAAACTATCACTGTACAGCGCAGATTCTTGAAAAAATGTGACGCCAAGGGACGTTTAAAGGCCATCCCAAGTAAATCAGAATATTGGTGGCTGGGCCATCAGACATCAGTAGTTTGGAGAATTCCCCAGGACTCTAATGTACAGTCACTGTACAGTGGTTTCATTAGTATCCTGCTGGAACATCAGCCTCGCCCGGGGAAAATCTGAAGCCCCCCCTGAGACTCAAGCACCACTAAGAACAACGGCAGGAGAGTGTGCAGGGGAAGGGCCCAGGGCTTCCCAGTTGCTCACTTAGGGGACACAGATGTGGCTCCAGACCCGGTAGCATTGGCACCGTCTGGGAACTACGTAGGTACGCAGATGTATGGACCCCAACTCACACCTGTGGAACCAGAGCGTGCAGGGATGGGGTCTTTCCCACTGCGTTTCATTTAACAAGATTTCCTGGGGATTTTGATACATGCCGAGGTTTGAGAACCGCTAGCAGAGTGAATAAGATCTGGAATCTAGGACATCCTGGGTTCAGATCTTGCCTGTTTTTTTTTTTTTACAGTGTATTATAGCAAGTTAACTCTTCTGTGCCAAAGATTTCCCTCTGCTGAATAGGGGTAATAAGGTTATTCCCTTCTTACCAGGGGCCTGGCATCTGACGAACAGTGTACAGTTCTTGTTAAGTGAGCATATATCACGTGCTGTTCTGAAGAAATATGACTCTTTCTCTCTATGTCTATGTGTATGGGTGTGCATATGGAGACCAGAGGACACCCTCAGGTGCCATTTCTCAGGAACACTATCCACCCCTTTTTGATTCATTTCTCACTGTCCTGGAACCCACCAATTAGATTAGACTGGTTGGCAAGGGATTCTCTTGTCTCTTCCTCCTCAGACTAGGATTATAGGCACAAGCAGCTGTGTCCAGCATTTATGTGGGTGCTGAGGCTCAAACACAGGTCCTTGTGCTTGGGAGGAAAGTGTTTTGCCAACTGAGCCATCTCCTCAGCCCAAGCTGTGACTTTCTAATGGCATTTAGTAAATATTAGTTGTTACTGCAACAAAGACCTGGGCTCTTTCCTGTGGTTTCTTGGCTGGGATCTTGAAGCCATGTTGAGCAATGAATGGACTGTCAACCCTACAGGGAGCAATTTCTACCAGAAGCACCAACCTGCCTGCAGGTAAATTTTCAGGTGGATGCTCTTTCATGGAGAGAAACATAAACTCTGGACCTAATCATACAGTCAGCAGGGCCATCTCTGATTTTCAAGTCACGGGAATAGCACATCACCGGTCAGAGCAGGTGGAGGGAAGCTCTTTCTTTCCTCTCAGCACCAGAGGACCCCCCACCCCCGACTGGGGAGGTAACGGCATTTCTGGTGAGCCAGCCTTCCTCTGAAGAAGGTAAGAGAGCAGCTGAAAACAAAACGAGATTTTTGTAGGACCCCGAGGGAAAAGTCACGTCCGACAGCAATGCTAGAACGGAGCCTTCTAAAGACAGAGAGCCGTGATGACATCTGTGTACTCAGGAAACACCTTGTGAAGACAAAGGTCTGCGACTCTTCCTGGAACCACTCCATTCATCTGTTTAAAGGGGGGATTCGTTACGACACGCCTGCACCTTGCAAGCTGGATTTCCCTCAGAGCCTACCTGTCATACTCTTCATGACTCTCAGAGGTCTTTCCCCATAGGCAAGTTCTCTCTCTGTGCCACACGATGCTGAGTGTCTCCATGGAGCGCGCCACCCATTGCTCAGCCCTGCCCTTGCTGGAGACTCTGCTTTTTTTTTTTTTTTTTGAGGTAGGGTTTCAATCTAGCTCAGGCTGACTTGGAATTCACTATGTATCCTAAGGGTGGCCTCAAACTCATGGCGATCCTGCTACCTCTGCCTCTTTTTTTTTTTTTTTTGTAATAAAAGTAACTCTTTTCCTCTTAAGGGGAAGAATCATACTTTATACATCCTTTGAATGCTTTATGGCTTTTAAACACATGGTTCTCACAAATTAGTTGCTTTTCTTGATGCTTCACTACTTTTTAGCTTGGCTGCCGGGAAGCCCAGACTTTGACATTAATTATGGAAGTAACAATTCTGTTTCTAATTCATTTAATTCTCTATCTTTTATGTAGTTTAAACTGTCTCAATTTTCTTTCTTTAAGCTTTTAAAAGAACACAGGATATCAAGCAATTAAAGAAAAATGTTCTTTTTAGTTCAAATATAGTCCTTTTTGTCCCAAATTACATTTAATGCCCTTTATGAGCAAGTGCCTTTAACCACTGAGCAATCTTCCCAGGTCCAATGTATATCACATGCATACACATGTGCATACATACACACTAAGGTCTCTCTCCCCAGCCTGAGATGTGACTTTCTGATGACATTCACTAGATATTATATGTTACTATAACAAAATCTTGGGCTAGGATCTCTCTTGCAAGATTTTTTGGTTGGTATTTTGAAGTTTTGCTAAACTAACAATATGTGTATATTATATGCATATATATTTGCTTCAAGGGAGTCTTTACTATGTGTATAGTATGTATATATTATACTATAGCGTGTACATGTTGTACAATATTATGTATATAGAATATGTGTATAGAACACAGACATTCAGGTACAGAGTACTTTATAGGTATAATGTATATAATCTACAAATACATATTGTGCTTATAGGTACTTCATATGTAAAATATTATTGCATGTATTTAGACATTTATGCCACATGTATATGTGCAGTTTTAAAGAGAGCCTCTAGATTTTATTAGCTTGCTAAAAGAATTTATGACTCTTCTCTTGCCCTCCCACAAAACTAAAGTTAAAAATACATTATGGTAGTCAACTTAGGAGTAAATATCCAATAACATGGGGCCCACACATTCTGCCCTTAATTCTTATTCTCAAGTCAGTTGTCATCATTCATTTTTTTGCTTTTTTTCAAGAGTTGTTTTTCTGGCCAATCTAGTAGATGAATGGCTGTTAATGAAGCGAGTTCAAAGCAAAGCACAACTGGCTGGCTTGGGTCCCAGAGGAGGCCCATAGTCCCATTATGTTTGCAGGGAGGTCAGGGCTCAGTGGGTTCGTCTGGCTTCTGAATGAGGCTGGGGGGGGGGAGGGATAGGCTTGCTTTATCCTGCCCTTCCAAACTTCCTCAGGGAAAACTGGTTGACAGGCAAGGCATAGAGCTGCCACTGTGCTGGGCTGTTCCTAGGTGCTGTCCGGGCAGCACAGTGGATCAGATACAGCAGCCCCAACCGTAAGTTCAGGGAGCGGGAGTCGAATCAGAAATTAAATCGAGGGAAGTATGGGCGAGTCACAACAGCACTGAACAACCTCTAAATCTCTGTGCCAGTAAAACAGGGCAAGATAACTGAGGAGACCGGCGTGCATGGCCTACGTGGCCAGTAGGACACACAGGCACGTCTGAGTTTTTCCGTGGGAGAAATCACTTCCTGCAGGAAGCTCTTAGCAAGAGAACCCAGGCAGTGTTTGCCCAAGACAGTTGCCTGGAAGCTCTTGCACTGTTCAGGACGTACCCCAGGAGAGAGACATGGAGTGAGTGGTCACTTCCCCCTCCTGTCTACAGTGGTCAAGTCTTTCTAGAGGGCTGGAACTGGTAGAATGAATATATTACAAAGGGGACTTATCACATTGGCTTACAAGATATGGACTGGGCAGTCCAGCAATAACTGTCTGCACACTGGGGAGTCTGAGAACCTAGTAGCTGCTCAGTCCATGAGGCTGGATGCTCCAGCAGTCCCAGTCTGTCACTGAACATCTACAGGATTCTGGAGAGCCACTGGTCTTTCAGCCCACAGTGGAAGGCCCAAGAAGCTGGGTTTCCAATCTCAGTGACAGGTGGCAGCAACCAGGTAGATGCACCTGCCGTCAGGTAGCAAGGGCAGCTAGGAAAAAGAGACTCCTTTTTTCCTGAAACTTCTTTATATGCAGGGTACCGCTAGAAGGGTTCCCCCTCTTCTTCCCTCTGTTAATCCTTTCTGGAAAGATCTTCACAGACCTACTCAAGAGGCGTGTCTTTTACTTCATTCCTGATCCAACCAAGTCAACAATAGAGATTAATCTCCACTGACACTCTCCACCAGAGAAACAAGTACACACAAGATCCCTTAGTCCTCTTGTTTCTCTGCGCGAGGAACACGGTGGTTTGCACACTTCTGCTGTTTCACTCTGTACTCCCTAGAGGAGGAAGAGTCATTTCTGTGGTGGAGGAATTCGGAAGAAATGCCGGTGAACGAACGGCTCAGCCCTCTCCAGTGCTCTCTGGCTTTGGGATCAGTCTTTCTCACAGGCCACATATTTCAATGCCCTGCATGTTTTTTGTTTGTTTGTTTGTTGTGTGTTGCATGCAGTTTTATCAGAGTAGTTCCCTGGGAGGCATAGAAGTTATCCAGAGCTTCCATGGACATACTTTGTTTTGCAATATGATGCTGGCATATTCATTTGGTCATAAGGCAGGAGATCACAGGGGACATGAACAGGGAGAGAGGAAGCAGGACAAGAAGGAGCCTCCCACCCTAGCGGTCATAGATGTCTCCGAATTTCCCAAACCCCCTCCTCTGGCTTGAACTGCTGTTCCATGCCCACATCCTCAGCCAGATCTGATTCAGAAAGTGCTAACCTGAGCAGGGCCACTACCTGCCTAACCAATGGATTGAACAAGGAGAATTTGACCTGGTGTGATCGTGAATGTATTTCTTTTCATGACTGCTCTTGCAAATCCCATCTTGGCTCCTGTCTCCTGAACCTTACTTACCTTTGGATGAAATCTCATGTAGACACCATGCTCCTTTGGGTTATTTCTATATAATAGGAAAAAAAAAGTCTTCCGATTACCACAAAAACCACATCTTAGATGTAACTGAATAATAGTCCTGCTATCCTTTGTGCAGTCTGGTGTTAGCTGGAGACAGAGTGAGCGGGGATGGGAGGGAGGCGTGCCCACCACCTTCTGGGCTTCTTACACAGCCCTTTCATGATTCCCCTTTAACTCGCCGGGCTTGGGAGAGGAGCCTGGCAGAACCCTGGCCTCTTCCTCTCCTGCCCCTTGCTTCCCTTCCTTTGTTTAGACCTTTCACTCCGTTTTGTACAATCACATCACAGTTACCTTTTTCTTACTGTCTTGGCTTCTTACACCAACCTTTCTGTCATGTTTGCTGTGACATGGCCACACCCCTCCCTCCCCCATATAGCCTGGGTGACTTCGCGAATGAAGCAGATGTTCCCTTGATAATCTATGCATCCAAGGCAATCAGCTGGGGTGTCAGGAAGTTCAGATGAGCTGCTATGCAGACAAAGGAGAGATCTCTTGAGGAGCATGACTAAGACAGGGCAAAATCCCCATGTGGGCACAAGGAGGGAGGAGCTATTTTAGAAACACAGGGTCTGTCTGCCAAGCTCCACAGGGTGCTGCAAGCTGCCCCGTTGTCGGAAGAGCAAGGGAAGGAATTTCACACTCAGTTCTAAGGCACGGAAAGGGGTATTCCAAATAAGACAACAAGGGCTGTGGATGTTAACTAATTCTCTCAGTTGTAGTACCATGGGAGACCCCACTTCATCAATCTCTTACCAAAAGTTTCCAAGTCACTCAGAAAACGGTGCATTTGCCTGAAACAATTCAGCTCTTCCTTATCGGCAAGCTTATAAGTAGAGGTAATGCTATGCTTTCCCCTAAAGATGTGTAGGATTAGAGGACCACGAGCAGATGTTTGAGGTTTATGACTACCCCTGCTGGAGCCTGATTTCTTTCCAAGTAATATCAGTCAGGCACCTCCTGGCATGTCCCGACTGCATTTGCCAGGGGGTTGTCCTTGACACTGACTCTCAACCCCTTTTCTTATGGGATAGGCAGTTCTAGAATGGCTTGAGTCTAAATCCTGGATCTTGTTTAGGGCTGAAGCAAGACTGCTTGTCCCGTGGAATGTCGGGAGCTGCATTTCCAGAGCCTGCTCTCCAGGTCTTGGCTCTGATGAACTCTTCTCACGCATTCATGCCTTTTTGGGTCAGATTCCCAGTGCTAAATCAGGGTTGCTGGGGTCAGCAATACCTCTTCTTCCCTGGTCAAAAAAAAAAAAAAAAAAGCCCAGGTGGCTGTGTAAAGGCCTGTGAGTAAGCACCTGTGAAACTCAAAGTCAATGTTTTCTTTAAAGCAAAGGTAAAGAACATATACACAGCTATGGCCTTTTACCTTAGTGATGGTAGCAACATGACCTGGGTAGCAACTGGCTCCTTCAATATGTCCTTAGGGCCACAAAGTTGAGCAATACCCTAGGCCAGCTTGTTACAAACAAGACACCCTAGTACTTGTGACAGCAACACCCAGCTTCTGCTTCCTCCTCAGTGAAAGCAGGCTGGGATTGCTTATACTTTTTGTTGTTGTTGTTGTTGTTCAGTTTTATTTATTTATTTGAGAGTGACAGAGAGAGGAAGAGGCAGATAGAGAGAAAGAGAGAGAATGGGCACACCAGGGCTTCAGCCACTGCAAACGAACTCCAGACACATGCGCCCTCTTGTGCATCTGGCTAACGTGGGTCCTGGAGAATCAAGCCTCGAACCGGGGTCCTTAGGCTTCACAGGCAAGCGCTTAACCACTAAGCCATCTCTCCAGCCCTGCTTATATTTTTGAAAGCCTAGCCTGGCGCTAACTACATGCTTCTTCATGTGGATTATCTGGTTCAACCCTCACAATATCTCTGCTACATGACTACTGGTACTTTCACGCACAGGTGATAAAACCGGGGCTTAGAGAAAAATAACTTGTCCGCACTTACGTCTCTGACTCCAAAGGCCACGCTCCTGTTTGTTATTGCGCACATGCCTTCATCAGTTGGGTAAAACTTATCTTCCCAAGTGGGCTTTTCTTTTGCAGGTGTTTTGGGGTTTTCCATCAACAGTGGTTAATGAATTCTCACAGTTCTGTGGGCAAACCATGATGCTCTGTGGTGCTGGCCACTTTGAACGGGAGCTCGGCTGGGATGCCTCGGTCTCCCTGCACTCGGCCTCTCTTGGCAGTCTTGCTCCCCAGCCATCTCCGCCTAGCCTCTCCACAGACAGCCTGCATGGCCTCCCAATGTGGCAGTTTGGGTCTAACGCAACAAACCTCATTTTGCAGGTACATATCAAGCCTCTCTTTTCATCCCAGTTGATAAAGTCGTATCGGCTGAATCAAATCATGGGATTACAAATTAGACTCACGGCTGGAGCGATAGCTTAGTGGTTAAGGTGCTTGCCTGTGAAGCCCATGTTCGACTCTTCAGGTGCCACGTAAGCTAGACGCACAAGATGACGCAAGTGCGGAAGGTCACACATGTGCACAAGGTGGCACGCTTGTCTGGAGTTTAATTGCAGTGGCCAATTCTCCTTCTCTCTCATAAAAATGTACACACACACAAAAAAAATCAGATTCAGTGTGAAGGAACTTTTCCAGAGGTGAACACCAGGAGGTGTTCATTGAGGGGGGGGGATCCCCAACAGTAACTAACAGGAGCATCTTTTGTTTCTTGATCATTTACTGTGTACCAGCCCAGATGTTCTGAGGTTTACACCACATTTCTCTTTAGTAAGCAGGGAGCCCAGCCTATCAATTTAGTATCATGATCCTCATAGAATAGGGAGAAAAGTGAGGCTCACAGAGCCCTGCTGATCAAATGGCAAGAGTAAAGTCAAACACACACTGTTCATTGTGCTTCAAATGTCCCAGTGCAAAAGATAGAAAGAAGTGTAGAAGAAAAAAAAACTCAAAAAATGCATTTTAAAATAACATTTTATTTATTTATTTGAGAAAGAGGGGCTGATATATAGAGAGAATGGGCATGCCAGGGCCTCTAACTACTGCAAACAAACATCAGATGCGTGCACCACCTTGTGCATATGGCTTTACATGGACACTGGGGAATCAAACCCGTGTTCATAGGCCTTGCCATAACTGCTGAGCCATCTCTCCAGCCCTAACAAAATTGTGCTTTTAATATAGTGACAGTCCTTGGAGTTGAAGGAAGAAAGAAAAGTACTCGTTCCTGACTTCCAGGCTTGAGTACTATGGTGTGTTTGGGACTTTCCTACCTCCAGACTGACCTCGTTCTAATTGTAGCCATCCTTTATAAGTGGGGCACTTTGAATGGAGAACACAGTCAGTAAACAAAATCGGGCACAATTAGACTCATCAAAATATAGCTGGGCGTGGTGGCGCACGCCTTTAATCCCAGCACTCGGGAGGCAGAGGTAGGAGGATCGCCGTGAGTTCGAGGCCACCCTGAGACTCCATAGTGAATTCCAGGTCAGCCTGGGCTAGAGTGAGACCCTACCTCGAAAAACCAAAAAATATATATATATATATAGACGAATATAATGTGACTTTTCTTTAATCAGCCTCTTGTTTTAAGCCTTGGCAAAAAGAGCCAGTCTTTCCTCCGGCTGTGTTTTCACAGAGTTCTCCCCTGAAGTCATTTGGGAGGAAAGAGCTGGAGAAAGAATGGAGTGAAAGGCGCTCTCCTCTACAATAATGCAGATTTCCAAACATAGCTGAGATTTTTGGAAAATCCCCTCATGTGTAGGAAAAGTGCAGCGACTGTTCAGATGTGTTTGCCAGCTAAAAGCCATCCTGTCATTCCAGCTCAGTTGAGAATGTTCTTCCTTCCCTACCAGCACCCGGGGCTGTGGGCCAGGCTGGTGAACAGTGTTTGGCCTGTCCCTGGGCTGAGGGTGTATGAAGTGTGGGCATTGTTGGGTGAGCCTGGCTGGGAGGGAAGTGCTTAAAAGCAAGGGCATCATGTGGAAAGATTCATGGAAACTTATGTTAAAATATGATACCTCCAAAAATAATTTCTTGCAAGCAGCAAGAATTAATGCATTGTGAAACAAACAGAGCTTTCACTATTAACCTCAGGGAAGAAAGAGGGGGGGGTCTCAGTGGAAAATATTGGCTGTAAGAACTGTGAACTTTTTTTTTTTTTTTTTTTTTTGGCCTTTTCCATGCTAGATGGCACTAATTGATTAAAGTACTTTGGCTGGAGCAGGAGTTGCAGGGGTATTTAAAATTAGACAAAGTGACTTTTGGTGCATCATGGAGGTGCCTGCTATTTTCTCTATTGTGTCTACCTGACTATGTCACCTTTGTTTTTGATCTCTGAGATTATCTGTAATTTTGGTCCATTTCTTCTTTTTTCTGAATGTAGACACTTGGCAGAAAGCTGGCTAATGGATGTTGACAGGTCTGATTGGCATTTGCAAGGCATTTAACTGAGTCCTATCCCTCACCCTAGTGGCAGTAGATTAGTGCCACAAACGTCCTGAGACTGTAATGTTTCTTAACCAGCTTCTTTCTAAAGGAAGCCCATGGAGGATGGGGTGATTGTACAAATTCTCACAGAAGCTTGGAATTGCTGTCAGTTCTCTCTTCCACCCCCCCCCCAAACAGGCCTTGTGGTGTGAAATGAGGACAGCACGTGGTTCATATGTTAGCAAGTTCGTTTGAGAAATAAAGCTGAGTCCATAAAGCCTGATCCAGGAAAAATAAGAAGAAATGAATAGCTTTAAGGACACGTCAGGTTACTTGGTCCAAATAAAAATGTTCGGTATAACTTAAAATTAAGTCTATATTTATTTTTTTGAACTGCAATGTGCAATTAGAGTTTCCTCTGTTCAGAGGGCGTTTTAAAAAGTTTTATAATATTTCAGACCATGGCAGGATTGTGCACTGTGGTCTCATGAGCACTTCTGTGAAGAAGGCTTGTCACGTAACGTTGCCGACACTGAGGACAAGGCAGAGAGGCTCAGAGACTGCCAGTGTCCTGAGCGCACACGTGGCGTCAGTGAGTTGAGTTGGCTCTTGTGGCTCTGAAGTTCCTGTCCCTTTCGTCACCTCGCTCTGCATCTACAAGGCCTCCTAATGTTGCTAGCTACGAGCCTGCCCGTTGCTGACCTGGGCGATGGGAAAAGTTTAAAATTCAGAGAGAAAACTGGACTAGAGTCTCACCAGGTTGTAACTTAATTTGGTGACTTGAAGTACATTACCAAATTCCCCACGTCTCGGTTTTATCATCTGTAAATTGAGAGGCAGTGTCATTTATCAAAAGAGTTGAAAGACCAGGGATCATGAATGTAAATGCTCTTAGAAAACGGGAAAGTGCTGCACCAAGGCACAAAATTCCTGTTTATTAAGCACCGGTTACAGATGAAACAATAGGCTTGGAGCTCTTAAGAATTTGGAAGGCTCATAACAAGAAGCTGCCTCGCAACCTCTTCACTTCTTTCTCTTTTTAACGTTTTATTGACAACCTCTGTACATATAGATAATATACCATGATCATCATCCCCTCCCACTACCCACCTTTCTCCTCTTCCCAAATCTCTATCTCTGTGTCTGGACATTTTTTAATTCATTTTATTTATTTATTTATTTATTTATTTATTTATTTATAAGCTCATGTGGGTACTGGGGAATTGAACCTGGGTCCTTAGGCTTCACAGGCAAATGCCTTAACTGTTTAAGCCATCTCCTAGTCCTAGACATATGTTAGTCTTCCTGTGGAGAATGCTCTTCCCCCTGTGACCTCTTACACCTCCTCCAGAGGCCCTTTCCTTCTCTGTCCTCCTGTGCACGTTGGTTTTGTCTCTGCCACAGCGCTCTGTAAGGCTTGCTAAACACTCAGGTCCTCAGTGGCAAAGGCACTGTGAGCCTGGTGGGTAGAAGACACCCAGAGAAGCTTTCTTGCCGAGTGAATGTCTAGAGTTGTCAGACTCACCGTTCTGATAAAATACATCACAACTGAACTGAGGGGCAGGGAACATAGCTGTGAATCTGTAGCCAAGGACACTTGAGAAAAGGCTCATACGGTGTGGACACAGAGCTTAGCACTGCATAAATGTAGATGACTAGGGTATTACTGAAAGCTCAAGTAACATGAGAAAGTTTCAATGAGTGTATGGAATCAATTAATGATAAGTAATGAAAACATTAAGTCCACCAGAATTCTCTTTTTGTTTTCTTAATTTTTAATTATTTTTTTTTTATTTTCAAGGGAGGGTCTCACTCTAGCCCAGGCTGCCATAGAACTCACTCTGTAGTTCCAAGCTGGCCTCAAACTCCTCTTGCCTCTGCCTCCAGGGTGCTGGGATTAAAGGTGTGCCTAGAAAGGAAGGAGAATCGTGTTAGGTTAGAACTCCTGCTGCGGTGAGTGTTAAATACTCAAGGCTTCCACTGCTGGGCGCAGCCCTTCTGTAAGAAGTGGGCTTATCTGTTGCTCTGTGGGGAAGACAGCTGAAGAAAGAATTGATGTGGATTGAGGAAGACCCCATGCCCACTCAACAAACATTAGTGAAGGTGACTAAATCCTGAAGGGCTTGAGCTGAACTTGAACCAGATACACTCATAGAACCAAGGCACAGATCCTGGGAACATGAGGAGGTCATGGAGGCTCCACAGCTGCAGGTAGGAGTTTGACCTTTGACCCAGATTTAACCAGACCTTCTAAGGGATGGAAAGTGAGGTAGGGGTACAGAAAGATGGGGACCTCACAAGCAGGTAAGAATATCAAACTGAGCTTTTCCTCTAAAGCAAAGAATGGGCCATGGATCTCAAGAAATCATCTAAGTTAAAACAAAGTAATACTTTAATCTCTTAATAGACATATTCACTGACTTCTGGCCCCATAATCACTGTCCGTGTACCATGCTTAAGTGAGGAAAATTTATGATAGTGTGAATTGTTCATAATACTAAATCCATTTAGCATATAACAAACCCACTTTATTTTTTTGAGCTTACATTCTCATTATTTTGTCATAAATATCCACTAATGTTTTCTGATGTCTTTCCATTGCAAGTTAAAATGAATAAATTCCCTGTTCATCTTCTGAATTTCTTGGAAATTTCACTGGTCTATAAAATCGGGGGGGGGGGGGGGAAGGAGAGAGACAAGAGATAGAGAATGGGCACACTCTCCAGTCACTGAAAATGTACTCCTGACACTTGTGCCACTGTGCACCTGGTTTTTACGTGGGCACTGGGCAACTGAACTCATGTTGTTAGGCTTTGAAGGCAAGTGACTATGGCCACTGAGCCATCTCTCCAGCCTAAGACAATGCCTTTTTTGAGTTAAAACATCCACAGCCTCCTCAAGTTAACATTTGTTAGTAGATGCATTGCCTCTGAAGGCCGTCTGCGTATCACCAAGGTTTCGTTCCCGTAATCAGCATGCTATACAACAAAGTTAAAGCCCACAGCTAGTTAAAACAATACCTTGCATTGTGTTATTACAAAGCAGGGCTGATGTAATGATTATATATTTTCACTTAGTGATTGTGAAATGCACCCTCGTTACTGTGCTGCATGGTAATTAGCCACAAATGGCCCCTGTGCCTTGTACTTGGCTGCGGTTCCTGTGACTTTTCATATCAGAGCCAGCTCCACAGGCATGGGACTTAGGCAGTCTCGTGTTCAGGAAGGCTCAGTGATCTGTGGGCGCCGTCTGTAAATTGGTGAGGATTTTTGACTGGGAGCCCCACCCCGTGCTTTCCCTTACACTGACCTTGAATTGTGTCATGGTGCTTTTTCTGTCACCGGCTCTTGAAGGGCTCAGGCCCGCGGGGAGCAGGTAGCGTGACAGTGAGCCTGGCTCTCTTCAGCCACATCAGGAGGCCTTGCCGTCCACCCAGTCAACCCATCCCTTAGAGGACACTGACTCTCTGATTCTACTGGAAGAAGGAGGAAGAACCAGCTTTTCAGAAAATAATGGCTTTTGTCAACCCATCCCTTAGAGGACATTGACTCTGATTCTACTGGAAGAAGGTGGAAGAGCCAGCTTTTCAGAAAATAATGGCTTTAAATTATCTCACAGTAAAACGATGGGGAAAGGAGAAGACGGGGGTGTGAGGTAGAGTCCGAAGTCAGGGAACCCCGGGCACGAAGGGGGTCAGAGAGGAAGTGTTCTAAAGGAAAGCTTTCTCACCTCTGACCTCCCTTTGGCACTGGCTTCTTAACCTCATTTCATGCCATGTTAACTGACTTGAAATCTTACTGAGACCACCAAACGGAGGTATAGACAGAACAACTGGCATAATCTGATTAACAGAAACATTGAAGTCCCAAATATCTCCCCAAGGTCTATAGTCCCATCCGACAGGGGCAATTTAAGTCAATGCAGAACAGTCTCTCTGAAAGGGGTAAGGGGTAAAGTGCACCCCCAGGTCCTTTCTCAGAGAGTACTGGGGCAGGTCCCCCACTCCCCCATGGCCTTTCTTAGGGAGGACTTTGTGCCGGTGATACCTGAGGCAGGAAGGAGGCTGGGCTCTGCTGGGCTGAGGAACAGTGTGAATAACTCACAGTGGTTAGAGACTTGAAGGAGAACAAAAATGCTCCAAGGTGACAGTTGTTGCTGAGAGGTGGATGGCCAGTGTAACCTCCTTGGCTTTCCCCTGTTCTGCAACAGCACAGTAAAGCAGATACTGTTCCTCATGGATTTCAGTTAATAGATTTCTCTGTGGAGCGCAAAATAGTCCCAAGTCCGGAACCCAGGTTTTGTAGGCTCATGAGCCAGAAAACAGAAGCTGGGAGGGATAGAGTTTAATGGGGGATGGGCAGAGGTGCAAGTGGGCATCTGGCCTCTGGGTGGTATGACCTCACTGAGAATTTCAGTTCTGTTACAGTCGTCCTTGTGAGGTTCACAGACTGTGAATGCGTGAGCGCAGTATGGCTGTGGAGGGGTGGTGAGCGTTCCCCACACTTAAGCAGAATGAAGCCCCTGTGAGTTGGGGGACTGTTAGCCCTGTGGGTGAGTCATCCTTGCCCAAGCCTTTATGCAACTGTAATGGGGTGTTCGGGATTCAGGAAAGTCCTTGAAACCTAAACCCTAGGTTTGTGCCTAATTTTACTCAAAGAAATGAATAAAATAAGTCTGAGAAGGGGAATTATTAAATTATTATACTTACTGAGGAAAGTACAGCGCCAAGGAAAGGCAGCCATGTGGCTACAGGTCCCACGTGGAGGGCCCGGGAAAAACCATGGAAAGAAAATAGAGAAAATGAGTTCAAAGAGCTGCTGCCATGTGGGGAGCTGGAGGGGGTAAAGAGCCCGTGTGGAGAGTAAGGGCTGGGGGGCTCTCTCCTTGGCTAGGTCCCACTGAGCCTGGGCCGAGTGGGGGAGGGGGGAACTCACCAGCAGCTGGAAGTTCCCAGATAACCAGGCAGCTCAGAGAGCATGCCCTCCCCTTGCAAATGTATTTATAACCTTATGGTGGTGGGGCCTACCTTCCAGTTCAGGTGAACTAGAGAGACAGCTGATTGGTGAGGGCTAGGGGCTGTCTCAGGAAGAGGCTAGCCAAGCTCAGGGGTCTAAGCTTGACCAACCAAGGTGTTAGGATTAGAGTTAAATCTAGGAAAGACTGTCCTCCCAAGAAGGGTCCAGGTTTTTTTTTTTTTGTTGTTGTTTTTTTTTTTTTTAATGGAAAAACAGGTCTAGGGAGCTAGGCAAGGGATAAGAAGTCAGATCGTCTTTGATTTCTAGCAAGTGTGGAGTTTTCTACCATTTTGCTTTTGGGAGCCCAGTTATTCTAACTGCCTATTCCCTCTCACAACTTTTGCATTTGTTAAGTTGCTATTTCCTCCAACCTAGATACCAGACTTTAGCTACTATTAGAAAAAGAATTCGGACCGGGCGTGGTGGTGCACGCCTTTAATCCCAGCACTCGGGAGGCAGAGGTAGGAGGATTGTCACGAGTTCGAGGCCACCCTGAGACTCCATAGTGAATTCCAGGTCAGCCTGGCCTAAAGTGAGACCCTACCTCAAAAAACCAAAAGAAAAAGAAAAAGAAAAAGAATTTGGGGGCTTGGAGATGTGGCTCAGTTGGTCGAGTGTTTGCCTAGTATGCTTGGGGCCTGGAGTTTGATCCCCAGTACTGAATACATGGAAGTGTGGGCCTCACGTCTGTAATCCCAGAGTTAGACTCAGGAGGATCAGAAGGTCAAGGTCAAGGTCAGCTACATAGTGAGTCGCTGGTGTGGAAAAAAAAAAGTGCTTTTGTTCTCCTTCATCTCTCGCTCTTCCTTCTTCCATTTTTCTCTCCACATAACTACACTTAAAGCTTTATCATTGCTGTGGGGTTAAGACTGAGGGTCTATTGCCAGCCAGAGTCCAGAACTCTGGGCAGGCATGTGGGAAACAAATATTTTGGCAGCAGTATAGCTTAGGAAGCCAATAATGTTTTGTTTTTTTTTTTTTTTGCCATAAATTACAGTAAACATTTACAAATTCAGTGGGTGTTCAGATTTTGAGTGAAAAGCAATCTCACGCACCAATATTTACTCTGAATATGTTCTCCATTTTTCAGTAACCATGACTAATTCTCCTTTGAAAGGAGCAGAGAGAAAGTTGGCTCTGAGTAGGGCAGGGAAGTCTTTCGTCTATACATTCTGGAAGTAGGCATGCAATGAGGATAAAGGAACAAGAAAATAAATGTAATGTCCCAAATTATAGTTCCATTTATTAGAGAAGGGGCTTGCCTGCAAAGCCTAAGGTTTGATTCCCCAGTACCCACTTAAAGCCAGATGCACAAGGTGGCATGCCCATTCTCTCTCTTTCTCTCTTAAATAAATAAAATATTAAAAAATATTCTCTCCTAGTGAATAATCACTTTGATTTGTTAACCCTCAAATGGAGCAGTCATTCTCATATCAGTGTGAATTAGTCAGCCCATTGCTTCTCCTGGGAATAGCTCCAAGGAAATATATATTCTAAAGAAGTAGAGCTAGTGATATTTAGAAAGATGAGGTATAGAAAAGGGAAGGAAGACTTTGGTGGCCTTCCAAATTGTCATGGTTTAAAATGTAAAATATTCCTCACAGACTCATGCTTTGGATTCTTGTTCCCTATCTGGTACAACTATTTGGGGAGCAGTGAAGTCTTTTGGAGGTGGGGTGTAGCTGGCTGATGACAAGAGATGAGTCTTTGAAGATGATACATGCCTGGTTCTGTCTCTACTCTCTGCTTCCCAGCCCATCCTGATATGAACAGCTGCCCCCTGCCACATGCCCGCTCCCGTTATGATACAAATGTGCTCTGACTGGTCACACCCTCTGTGCCACAAGGACCTGGGATCTCTGGTCCTGGGAGCCTGCAATGAACCTTTCATCAGTAAGTTGCTTCTGTCATGGATTTTGGTCACAGTGACACAAAAGTAACAAATACACAAAGAAAGAGAAAATGGAGCATTTATTGACTAAGACAAGCAGGGCCTAGTCACACTGTCCTGTAATCTTCAGCTACCCCAGAGGCTGAGGCAGGAGGATCATGAATTTGAGAACATCCTAGGATGAAGAATGAGTTCAAAGCCAACCTCAGCTGCTTAGTGAGGAGCTGTCTCAAAAATTTAAAAATAAGACAGGGAGGGCTGGGATAAAGTTCAGAGATAATGTGCTTAGCCAGCACTCACAAGGCTCTAGGTTCAATCCCCAGTCACACACAGACATACACACAAGTATAAGACAAAGCGATCTATCAATCAAGGGTGTGTGTGTGTGTGTGTGTGTGTGTGTGTGTGTGTGTGTGTAGGAAAGAGCCCAAGAAGAACACAGGAGAAAGAGAGGCCAGAGGTCAGCAAAGAACAGTTTTCTAAAAATCAGCTCTGAGGCCAGGGTTCTTGGCTCTCCAGAAAGCCTATGAAGCCCCCTTCTTCCCCTTGACTCAAAGGAAGGCAAAACCCCCTGACGGCCTGTCTCATAGTCAGTAGGTATGCAGCAGGTGATCACAGGCTGAGGCACATAACTCCACAGCCATGACTGACCCGGAAAAGTAGCAGGCCACCTTCAGGGCCAGCCGTGAACGGCCATGCTCAGGCCGGGGTTTCATTTATTTATTTATTTTATTAGTTCTGTGGTCAGTGAATACAGTCAAGTTGGTACCATTGTTAGCCTCCTCCCTGACCTTCCCCTCCACAGGGACCCTCCTTGTTGAGGAATATGGGTCGTGCATTGTGTGGTTAGCTATCAGTTATGGGTAGGGGAAATGTCTCTGTGTATCATGACCCGACGTGTGGCTCTGACATTCTTTCTGCCCCCTCTTCCACAAATTTCCCTGAGCCATGTTGAGTTCATTTTAGGTCTGCTTCAGTGATGAGGTCTTAGGAGCCTCTGTGTCTCTGGATATCTGGTTTGGTAGGAGTTGATTGTTCTCTGTGTCTATCTCCTTCACCTGTTGTGCTGGTACCAGGTTCACCAAGAAAACAGCTCTCTTGCTTATTTCCCCAATTTACTCTTGGTTTCAGCTGGGGCCCTTTTGAGGTGTGATGGGGTGGTTCTCTCCTTAGGATCTGCATGTATCTGAAAAAGAGAAGCAAATTCTCCAATGGAGAATAAAGTTAGCACCAGATAAATGGGGTAACCATTGTGGTTTTTTTTTTTTTTTAGAGAGAGAATTTAATAGGTCTAGGCCCTCTTGTAGCCTAAGACTGGTGGTAGCTTGATAATGGAGAGCGGGCTCATTTTTGGATATGATTCTGACTTGTTTCCCAGCTCCAGCTATGGGTCACGTTCCACTGAGTGGATCAGTTAGCCAAATCAAGAGCAGCTGGTTTCCCACCATGGCTGTGCGCCACTATTGCACTTGTGTGAGCATCACGTCAGGTTGTTTGCTGCTGAGTAGCTTAGACCATGAGTTGCTTGGACAGATATTGGTCATTTTCCCACAGTCGCTCATGTAGCACCTTCTGGCACTAGATGTGCTGTCAGGCTCTGTTAGTGCCTCTGGAGGGCCAAAACAGCCTAGGTCCCAACGTCATAAAACCTAAAAGCATTTAGTCCTCCCAGCAGCTTGCTGACACAGCTGAGGCCATGCCTGTGGTAGCTCCCTCATGCACACACTTCCCAAACCTAACACTGGGGAGAACATTTTCCTTAGAGGGACAGTGGGGACCAAATGCCACCAGCAATTCTTTCCAAAAACGATTGCGAATACCCTTCCTCTCAAGATTTCTCAGTCCTACCACATCTATCTTAACTAATACTCTTCGGTTGGAGACTGAATTTCAGACAAAACTTCATTTTCCAGAATCTTCCGCGTTGCAACTACCTATTAATTACCTCTGCTTTGTCAGCTGGCCTCACACACAGGACCTAAATGTTTAGTCTGCAGTTTATGTAATCATTCTCTTGCTCCATAATTACTTTCAAGAATTACTTAGCTCTGAAAGCACCACCACAAAGCCTGTGCTTTCATTTTTCTCATAATAGCACATTATCAGGTCTGCACTCACAGTGCCTGGCTTGAGGGTTGGGATGACTACACCATACTGGTCACTTGAACAAGTTCCCCGACTTCTCATTCTTGGGTGGGGAATCAGGTGGGTGGGTGAGGTGAGTCATGGAGCAGAAAAGAGTATGAGAAAAACCATCTCTGTTTCCTTTGCAGGCATAGAAGAGTTCCCACAGGCTACAGAGATGGCTTAGCAGTTAAAGCACTCACCTGGGAAGCCTAAGGACCCAGGTTTGATTCCCCAGTACCCACGTAAAGCCAGATGCAGAAGGTGGCATGTGCATCTAGAGTTTGTATGCAGTGGCCAGAGCCCCTGGAACACCCATTTTCTTTCTTTCTCTCTCTGCCCTTCTCTCTCTCTCTCTCTCTCTCTCTCTCTCTCTGTGTGTGTGTGTCAAATAAATAAGTAATTTTTCTTACAAAGGGAATTCTTTGTTTCTTGTACTAAATCTCAGGAGGACAAGGGAGTGATGGGAACTTCACAAATGTCAGTTGCACCAGAATCTTAAACCAACAAGTTGAAAACGCAATCATTTATTGGTATAACAGCCAATATTTACTGAATGCTTACCAAGTGCAGATAACTATTATAAATCTTTTTTTTTTTTTTTTTGCCATTATCTGAATCAGTTCTCCAAACAAGTAATCAGCAAACTTAGGCCTGTGGACCAAACTTGGCCCATCACATTCTCCCATCCAAGTGCTAATCAAACTGGCCCCTGCTTAGCTTCTGAAATCACACAAGGACCAGGTGCATTCAGGGTGGTATAACCATAGGTCCACCACGTTCTCCATGTCCTGTCTGCAATGAGTTGAAGACGCCAGCCTTTATCTTATGTTCTCATCACCATGATGTTCTGCCCAAGTGCATGAAGCCAAGTGACAATGAAACCATGAGACAATTATTTTTGTCCTTCCCTTAAGGTTATTTCTGGGAAATATTTGGTCACAACAATGAAAAGTCTAATATAGTTTGCAAGAGATGTGGCTGGTCATTCTTGACCCAAGTACAGCCTTCTGGCCCTAATTATTCGTCCCACAATTCACTTCAGGATCCTATGCTTTGGAGTACCTTCCACAACATTTTCAAACTTCTGGTAAGAACGGGGGTAGTCTTGTCTGTTACGTGAGGTGCATTGAGCTGGGAGCCTGGCCTGTGTTTCTCCCTTGGTGTGACCTTTGATCTCTATTCCCCGTTGATCATGTAAGATTCAACAGATGTCTCAAGAAGCTCCATGACTCCTATCTGTAGGATCATTCTGAGACACCTGGCCTGACTCCGATTCCAAGGGTGACTGATGAATCTTAGCTCTTTAAGATACTCCATTCTTTGTCAAGACCATGTGGGACTGAGCTACCATAGAAGTGAAGATAGCTCTGACCTGGGCCCTACGAGCACATGGTGCTGCGTGGCCCGTATGGATTATTGCTAACCCCTGGAAGTGATTGAGTCACGTGTGGGGTCTGGGTATCAGCTCCATGTTCTTACATATAGCAGCTTCCCGTCCATAGCACCTCAGGGAAGTAAGGATGGCATCCCACATCCTTTCTCCTGTGAACCTCCCACCACTGCATCAGGAGGGTGCAAACCCAACCTTGAGCAGTTAAAGGCGGCCCTACTGTTTTCAGAAAGCTTTGGGGAGTGTTACATTGTAAAGGTGGCCCTGTTGTTTTCAGAAAGCTTGGGGAGTGTTACATTGTAAAGGTGGCCCTGTCCTTTTCAGAAAGCTTTGGGGATTGTTACATTGTAAAGGCGGCCCTGTTGTTTTCAGAAAGCTTTGGGGAGTGTTACATTGTAAAGGTGGCCCTATTGTTTTCAGAAAGCTTTGGGGATTGTTACATTGTAAAGGCGGCCCTGTTGTTTTCAGAAAGCTTTGGGGATTGTTACATTGTAAAGGCGGCCCTGTTGCTTTCAGAAAGCTCTATGGATTGTTACATTGTAAAGGTGGCCCTGTCCTTTTCAGAAAGCTTTGGGGATTGTTACATTGTAAAGGTGGCCCTCTTGTTTTCAGAAAGCTTTGGGGAGTGTTACATTGTAAAGGTGGCCCTATTGTTTTCAGAAAGCTTTTGGGATTGTTACATTGTAAAGGTGGCCCTGTCCTTTTCAGAAAGCTTTGGGGATTGTTACATTGTAAAGGTGGCCCTCTTGTTTTCAGAAAGCTTTGGGGATTGTTACATTGTAAAGGTGGCCCTGTTGTTTTCAGAAAGCTTTGGGGATTGTTACATTGTAATGCCAACAAGCACCTTGATGAACGCTTTCTCTTTTTCCCTTGCTTCTAATAAGTGTGTTCACATGAAGTCTCCATGCCTATGCTGGGTTGGTGAGACATGGACGCTTCTTGCACAAATGGGACTGCTCTTCTTTTTTGACTCCTGACGCCCCCCCTTTGTGCTCCTCTCCCTCTCCATTGCAGGTAGTGTGTGAAAATCCAGGGGGAGCATCAATTTTGAAAGAAATTCCATTCTAGGAATAAAGGAATGACCATAAGACTTCCAACGAAGATGTGTTCAGAAATGTGTTATAGTTATGCTATAAAATTGCAAACAGTGGCTGCAACATGAGCAGAAAATGAATAAACACCTATGTTTTCCTGAATATTCTAGGTGATATTGGTCTCTTGCTGTCATCCCCCTTGCAGAATGCCAAGCACCTGCAGGGAGTAAGGGTACCTAGACACTATACAATCATGACATAAATTGACTGGACAGTAAGTGATATGAAAACACACGTTTTTACTCATTATCCTGAAAAATCATTATGCCTCACATAGGCATATATAAATTTTGTAAAAACATTTTTTTAAATCAAATTGCTTATAGATAGAGGGACCCTGTCCAAAAAAAAAAAAATGTATGGTAGAAGCACACACCATGGAGATGACTCTGATAGATGTACCCTTATTTCTTTTTTGGGGGGTGTCACTATTGCTTCCAGTTGTAATCCTACTATCTCTTCATATTTCTTTGTAATTCCACATGTTTTTTTTTCCCCTCTCATTTAGGTAGTCCTTTCTTTGTGGTCTCATTTTCAACAATGAATGTACATTTTGTGATATTGTGTACTGTTTCGTTTCTTTTGGGCCAGGTAATTGTGCTACTCTTTCTCTCTCATCAGTCATCTGTGTGAGCTTGTCAGTCATTCTCTCTCTGTCTCTTACACATACACACACACACACACACACACACACACACACACCACATCAGCTGGTGAACATTTATTTTAACGTCTAGGCATCATGTTTACAGGGAACTTGTTCCTTGCGTTCAGAACTATGATACTGGAAATAGACACATATTTGATATAAGATAGAGAAGCAAATTCCTTGCTTTCATTCCGCCGAGGTTGCTCATCTAGACAGCTTCCAGTGTGGGAAGAATGCTGAGGTGGCTGGCATGACACAAATGGAACTTCTTCACATGCCCTGCTGTGCCTTTGAGAGTCTGTGGTCAGCACTTGGCTAAGCTTTAGATCCTCGCTTGCCTGCGATCAGGTGTCCTGTGGCTTGAGACAGCTGAGCACTGGGTGGGGTTGGAGAGTTGTGAGAAGTTAGCTCATGGCCATGGCTCTAGATTGCATTGTTGTTTGGCTGGCCTTTTTAAATTTTTTTTTTTTTCCAAAAACAGGGTCTTTCTGTGTATCACAAACTGGCCCCCCTCACCCTCTTGACTATTGGGATGATAGGATTACAGCCCTGTTTGTCTGTGTTTTGCTTGTGTATGTGGACTGTGGCATGGTGTGTGGCATGTATACATGTGTATTTGCCCTTTCAGTGCCTCGCCTGTGGCAGGAGGTGCTCACCTGTGGTGGCCAAAGCAGAACATCAGATGTCCTGCCCTGCTGCCCCATTCTTGTTTGAGCCGGAGTCTCTTCCTAGCTTGCTGCTTTTTACAAGCCTGTGAGATATCTGGTCTGTGCTTCTCTTTGCAGGACTAGGGTTATAGATGCGTGTGTATGGCCATGCCCAGCCATTTACATGGGTTCTGAAGATTCGAACTTGGGCAGTTTCGGGCTCCTTCAGGCCCTCATGCTTGAACAGGAAGAATACTTAACCCCTGAGCCATCTCTCCAGCCCTTTTCTGCATTTTCAATAGGAAAGTATTGAACTAGAATCCCTTAGAAACAATTAGATGGCATAAGACCTGGAATTTGCTTCATACCAGCACGTATTATGATCAACTTACACATACTATTCCTCTTTGTTATGACAGATGATTTATACTTCTCGCTATTCTTGACACTATTTTGTTGTCCTAGAAATAGTCAATGACCAGGATTAAAATACAAAATCCATTGCTCCTTACATCCTATCCTATTATATACTTATGCATAGCAGGCAAGGGTATCTGAAATATATTTGCTTTAGTGCATTTAGATAATGTATGGCAAAGGTGACAGGGATTTTTTTTTGTTTTCATTTTTGCCAGCTTGTATATTAGTGTGTCATAAATGGAAGATTAAAATTTTCTTAAAGCACTAACCCTGATTAAAAATGTTTGTTTAGGCTTGTTCAGAACTCTTAAGCACTTATAAAACCCAAATCACATTCTTGTCCTTGAAGCCAACAATATTTTAAAAGCCTACTATAATAGCTTTATCTTATTGTACAAATGATACAGCTTCCTATAGGACCACTTTCTTTTACAAGGTAACTAAAATTCTTAAATGGAGAAAAGCAGTCCAGATCTGTGTAAGACATTGTAAGTATGTTTGAAAAGGATTTTAGTTGTATTAGTATCTTTGTACAGTAAGAAACGTATGGCACTTTGTTCTCTTTCCTCGGAAATTCTTTTTTCAAAATTATGCTCTTCTTGTGTTAAGAGCTCCAAGAAGCCATTCATGTGGCTAATAAAAAAAATTATCTTTCAGTGAACATTGTTTAGCCTCTTCTTTCTATCCATTTCTTTTTTCATTTTGCCATCTTTTCTGTTATTCAACAGTAGTCCTGTGTTGGGCTGGTGGACTGTACCATATCCTAAGGATATCCTTGGTTAGACTGTAGGATGCCCACCTGAAGAGAGGCTGTATAAGGAACAATGGGGCCAAAAATGAGAGACTCCTGACTTCTGGCTTCATAGGGTTCACAAAAGAGATGACACTTCTGACAAAGGTAACTATGTGTTAGGGAGAGAGCGATGATGATGTAGACACAGAGGCTGGACAGTCTGGAATTTGGGGGGCTCAGCAGCAGTGGATGTGGTAGATGTGGTGTGGATGCGGCAGAGTGGGTGGAGCCATGGTGTGAATGAAGAAGGATGCAGAGGCTGAAGTCAGAAGCAAAAGGCCCCTGAAGAATTCACTGTCTCCCAGCAATAGGGACCTAGTGAATAGTGCAGTTGTGGTGGCTTCAAGTGGACAATTCTGGAATTATAGGCTCTTACGGTGATGTGAGTAGGAATAACGGTTTAAGATCAAGATCTTCCAGGAGATTATGGACAGACCTACTATGTAATATGATAGCATGAAGAGTAAGGCACTGGGCTGGGGAAATGGCTTAGTGGTTAAGGTGTTTGCTTGTGAAGCTTAAGGACCCTGGTTCGATTCCCCAGGACCCACGTAAGCCAGATGCACAAGGGGGTACATGCATCTGGAGTTCATTTGCAGTGGCTAGAGACCCTGGTGTGCCCTTTCTCTCTCTTGCTCAGAGAAATAAATAAAATACTTAAAAAAGAGTAAGGCATAAGTAGTATAATGTATCAATAGTCCATACTTCCAAGGACATGTCTGGCAGGGCTATGGATTACGAATTGGATTTCTTTCAGAGTTCTTTGGGAGGAGTCTATCAATAGAAAAATGTTTTAATTATCACTTGCTGCTATATGTTTGTCTGTTTATCTGTTTTGAGCTGCAGTGAGATCAGTCCACACAGATCTCTAGGCTATTAGGATTGCATGATACTTTTAAATATTTTTATTTTTATTTATTTGAGAGAAGAGAGAGAGAGAATATGGGTGTGCCAGGGCCTCCATACACTGCAAACAAACTCGAGATGCATACACCACCTTGCGCATCCGGCTTACGTGGGTCCCGGGGAATTGAGCCAAGGTCCTTTGGCTTTGCAGGCAAATGTGTTAAGCACTAAGCCATCTCTCCAGCCCTGCATGACACTTAAAAGGAGAGCTGATGTAATGCTGGGAGACCCAAATGTTAATACTGACTTGGTGGCAATTTGAAGAGCCATTGGTCAGCTAGCGTACAAAGAGTCAACAGACGAGGCCATAAAGCTTCCAATCCTGACCTTTTCCCTGCGAATAAGGTGTGAGGACCCAAGGGATGCTGTGAGCAGAGGATATGCCGGATAGACACCTATGCTGGGTCCTGAACTTGGGGTGAGGATGACCCTGAGGGGCCCGGTAGTGATTGGGCGAGTAGAGGAAGGAGAGGCAGAAAGAAGCGGTGCAGGTGAGAGGGAGAAGGGAAACATGACAGAAGGAGAGGAGAAGCCGAGCCTGGCAAAGGCAGAGGCTGCAGAGGCCGGGACGACGGCTGCGACTTCAGGATCAAAGCCCACCGCTGACTTTGTCGGCACACCTTTAGGGAAATGGTGGTGGGACGGCTGGAGGCCGGTGGCTTTAGGGAACGTGAAGTGAGGTCAGGACATGGAGACCTGCATGTAACGGACACTCTGGAGGTGTTGGAAGCGGCTTCCAGGCTGATGTGTGCCTGGTCCTCACTTACTCCAGAATGTTCTCCACAGAGGCCCGCGCTTAGAGATGACTGTACCTCGTCAGCCATTCCGCTCTGCTGCGCCTGTCAGATGGGGGCTCTTCTCGGTTCAAATCTCTCCCTGCTCACCAGTTGGCTCCCAGGACTCCCATGCTCCTCCGGCCTGGCTCCTTGTCCCCTTCTCATATGCAGGTAAAGGACCTGCTGTGTCCCCGCTGCTTCCGCCTTCAGAGTAGCCACAGCTCATTCCAGAAATAGCCAGGAGGCCAGTGAGATGAGGCGATCTGGGATGGGACTTCCCACAGAACAGATGTTGGGTGTCAAACGTGTTAGAAGAATGCCAAGGTGTGGAACCTTAGCACCCACGGCAGGTAGTGGGTCCTGGATTACCATGACAACCTGTTCATTTCCTTGTGCTCTATTCCATTGTCATTTTTTTTTTGTGGGTGCCTGATGTGGGTAGCACTGTCCCTAAGATTCCATCCTATACACTGGCTTTCTTTGCCAATTGGCAGCCTGGCAGTGTTCAAGGCCCCCTCTGTGAACCCCTGGCCTCTTCTTTGATTTGCTCTCTGCATTCTGGGAAGGCCTGTTTAACTCTGCTTGGTATCTCTATGGGAGGGAACAAACACTTCTTATGCAAAGAGCTAGTGGAAGATGACTTCCCTAGTAAATAATTAATCTCCCCTTCTGCTATCTTTCGGCTTCCTTTTTGTTGTTCTCTGCATGACAGGGACAGAATCTGGCCTCTGCTCATATCAAATGTGTCCAAGGCGGGAAACCAGCTTCAAAGTAGGTTGTAAGTCTTTTCTTCCAGCCCCTCTGTCTGCCCACCGTGCACACACTTTTATCCCAGGAGTATCATGAGGGACAGTGACCCTCCTGAAGGACGGTGGTCTTGACCTGTGGGCTCAGGCATCCCACCTGTGTCTGGTTAGACAGTGTTGTCCCATCCCAACGTGGCACACACGTGCAGCTTTCTCGTGCACACGTGTGGCAGGAGACACTTTGTGACATGTTAGGGTGGGGCCTGGCTTTAGCAACTATGTAAGTGACTCCTCTTATAATGGAGGCTGAGGTTGAAGGCAGGGTGAGGGTTCTTCTGGACTTGCCTCCTTGAAGGACCTAACCCTTCAAGGAGGTCATCTTTGTTTACTTTCCATATCACTTGGCTAGGGCTGTCGTAACAAAATACAACAGGCTGAGTGGCTTAAACAACAGACATGTATTTTCTCACAGTTTTGGAGGTTAGATCAAGGTGCCGGCAGGGTTGGTCTCTCCTAAGGCCTCGCTCCTTACCTTCAGATGCCCTCCTTGTATCCTCACCCATACTTTCCCTGGCGTGTGTGCACCCCGAATGTCTTTTCTCTCCTCATAAGGACATGAATTCTATCCCAATTAGGGTCCTGCCCTTATGAGCTTATTTAACCTTATCTGATATTTTCAGGTCATCTTTGTATGGATTTTAGGAGAATATTGTTCATTCTATAACATTTTCTTTTTTTTTTAATTTTTTTTTGTTATTTTTATTTATTTATTTGAGAGCGACAGACAGAGAGAGAAAGAGGCAGATAGTGAGAGGGAGAGAGAGAGAGAATGGGCGCGCCAGGGCCTCCAACCACTGCAAACGAACTCCAGACGTGTGCGCCCCCTTGTGCATCTGGCTAACGTGGGTCCTGGGGAGTCGAGCCTCGAACCGGGGTCCTTAGGCTTCACAGGCAAGCGCTTAACCGCTAAGCCATCTCTCCAGCCCCTCTTTTCTTTTTTATAAGAGAAAGAGAGAATGAGAATTCATGCGCCAGGGCCTCCAGCCACTGCAATTGAACTCCAGACACATGTGCCACCTTATGCACATATGCAACCTCACACTTGTGTCACCTTTGTGCATCTGGTTTATGTGGGATCTGGGGAGTTGAAAATGGGTCCTTGGGCTTTGCTGGCAAGTGCCTTAACTGCTAGGCTATCTCTCTAACCCCATGACATTTGTTTTTATCCTTAACACTGTCCATTCTGTATTCTCCCCACAGCTTGGGCATGGCAGTAGTGTTGTATAGCAATTTTTTTCTGGATTGAAACATTTCATCCTGGAGTAAAGCTCATTAAGACTCAGAGGTGAGGGCTGGAGAGATGGCTTAGCGGTTAAGCGCTTGCCTGTGAAGCCTAAGGACCCCGGTTCGAGGCTTGATTCTCCAGGACCCACGTTAGCCAGATGCACAAGGGGGCGCATGCGTCTGGAGTTCGTTTGCAGTGGTTGGAAGCCCTGGCACGCCCATTCTCTCTCTTTCTCTCTATCTGCCTCTTCCTCTCTCTCTCACTCTCAAATAAATAAATAAAAATGAACAAAAAAAAATTTAAAAAAAAAGACTCAGAGGTGAACAGTCTAGACCCTCACAGGACTCAGGAAGCTTCTGAAATGTGCACAATCCCAAGATCTCTCCACAAGGAAATAGAAGCAGCAGGCAACTGCTAAGGGAGAGACTCGAACCCACAGAGGTACCTGTAAGATTGGATGGGATGTGTGCTCAGGATGCAGCTCCCATGAGTCGTCACCTGTGCCAGGGTGTGACTTTGTGGCAGTGCGGTTGCCTTTGAGTCATCCATGCTCCGTAAGCAACCCCTCACCCTGCTCTGTAAGTCACCTCAATAAACTCATTGGTCCACCAGGACTAAAGCTTGGTGCAATGTTGCTTTGGTCTGTGGTTTGTGTCTTATCTGAGGTGAACAGATCTGTGTTCATGTTTCCCCAGAGAAGAAAAGTTTCACGCAACGATGTTTTCTTTGGCTGTTTCAACAAATTACTATGAACCTTATAGCTTAAAGCAAAACAAATGCAATCTCTCAGAATACTAGAGACAAAAAATTCAGAAATCAGTGTCTTGGGGCTCAAACCAAGCTGTCCACAGGGCACCATTCCCTCCGGAGCTCAAGGGACATGTGTTTCAGCACTTCCATCTTTTGGTGGCTGTTGACGTGCTGTGGTGGTTTGTTTCAGGTGTCTCCCATAAACTCAGGTGTTCTGAATGCTGGGTTCCCAGCTGATGGCGATTTGGGAACTAGCGCCTCCTAGAGGCAGTGTGTTGTTGGGGGCGGGCTTTGGGCATTAATGTCCAACTCCCCTTGCCAATGTCTGGCACACTCTCCTGTTGCTATTGTCCACCTGATGTTGGCCAGGGGGTGATGTCCACCCTCTGTTCATGCCATTATTTTCCCTGCCATCGTGGATCTTGCCCTTGAGTCTGTAAGCCAAAATAAACCTTTTTGCCCACAAGCTGCTCTTGGTCGGGTGATTTCTGCCATCAATGCGAACCTGACTGCAACACGTGCCCATCCTTATGGCTGCATCGCTCTGATCTCTGCCTCTGTAGTCAGAGTGTTAAGTCGTGGGTTAACTTTTCCCTCTGCCTCTGTCACACACACAGTACTACAATAGCAGCTAGGGTCCGCCTGGATGACCCAGGGTACTCCCCGTCTCAAGATCCTTCACACAGCTATAAAGTCTCTTTTTCCAAAGAAAGCCACATTTGCAGGTTCTAGAAGTGAGAACTTCCCATCTTTGGGAGCCATTATTCAGTCTACTTCAGGTATGGAGTCCTAAAAAAATGTCATTTGTTGTTTCAATATTGGAGTCGGCCTGCAGAGAGCTTTTGTTGGAAAAGGCAGGAGACTCAAAGATGACTTTCCTGGGTCTGTTTTGGTTAGGATCACACCTCTATTAGTTACTTTCTCGTTGCCATGACCAAATACTTGACCAGAAGCAACTTGAGGAAAGGGCTTATTTTGGCTCACAGTTTCGAGGGGCTGCATTCCAGCACTGGGCTGCAGGAGGTGAGCCAGGCCAGTTGGTCACATTCCAGCCAAGAGCAGGAAGCAGAGGATGAACAGGAAGTGGGGACCAGTTATAAAGCCTCCAGGGCCCATCCCCAGTGACCCACTTCTTCCAGCAAGGACCCACCTCCTAAAGGTTCCACAATCTTCCTAAAAAGCACCATCAGCTGGGGACCAAGTGGTCAAACACATGAACCTGTAGGGAGTGTTTTGCATTCAAACCACATCACCACTCTTTGATCATCTGCAGACCTAGGGCTTGAGAGAGGCCAAGAGCCAGGGGAATTGAGGATTCTCTCCGGGAAGTCAGGCTGCTGACAAGAGACCTCCTATGCATTCCTTCTTCATAGGTGGTTAGAAGTGTGGGCATTCCCCATCGATGGATGTCATTTTACTTTCTATATTTTGCTTTTTTTTTTTTAATTTTTTGCCTCTGGCTAGAACACTTTCCAAGTGGGAAGGTTCTATCACATCTCTTGTCTGTGTTCTCCTACCAAAATGATTTCCTCTCCTTTACCTAAGAAAGCTGAAGAGTCAGTGCCTTCCTGAATTTCAGCCTGGAGAGCCAGCTGTATTTCAAATAAACCATCTTATTCGGCAGTGAACTCGGCACTGTGCTGTTTTGGAAGTAGAGGTGAGGTTATGCAGAGTGAAGCTTCACAACAGGGCTTTATTTGGTCACAGGGGCCACGGTCTGAAACTGAGGGAGCACTTTACTGGATGCTCATCTGAGATTGTGTGCATCTGCCTTTGCTTTTTGCCATTTATGGTGAAAAAAATCTACTGCCAGAGCACCATAAATGCTTTGCTTCTTGTTTCCAATCCCATCCCAATTTCATTTTCATGCAAGAGGAGTAAAGGTTAGAAGATCGTTATCAGTTTTCTTCTCCCACTTATAAGAGCACTGCTTTCTTTACAAAGCTGTATGTCTGAATATTACTGCTGACTGAAATTTTGAGTTTCACTTTTTAAATATATATCTTTTATTGACAACTTCTATACCTTCAGACAACAAACCATGGTGTTTCCCTCCCCTCCCCCACTTTCCCCTTCATAACTCTGCTGTCTCTCATATCCCCTCCCTCTTTCCATTAGTCTCTCTTTTAATTTGACTGTATGGAAGGGAATATATGCCTGGTACTGAAAACCTAATCAAAAGCCTATGGGAGGGGAGGTCATGAGCCTTAGGGGTATAAAGCCTGTTCTTGCCTGGATAAATGCATATATTACTCTCACCAAATTGCCCTGAAAGCACTACACTTAATGTTCATACTCATATATTAATGCTACTCCCACTTCTGGTTAGAGAAGCTTCTCTGTTCGGATGGCGATGACCACTGGGATGACCCAAAAGGCAACATAGTGCTGAGAAGAAGGGACAGAGGCGTGTCCAGCACTGAAACATCTCATACCCTCCAAGGATCGGGGTCCATTGCCGAAGAGGTGTCGGAAAGAATGTAAGAGCCAAAAGAAGGGTACCACTCCTTACATACAACTGTCCAGACAGAACTTGGCCTAGATATCCAAGACCTCACAGTGCCTAGCAATACCTACCTAAGACCCTCATAATATGAGAAAAAGATGATGAGTGTTTCATTTTTAATGTAGTTTCAGACTTTTCCAAGTTCCATGTGTTTATGGAGTTGTGGCTTATCTTAGAGACCCCCCCCCAAAAAAAAAAAAACTACTATAAAGGCCGGATGTGGTGGCACACGCTTTTAATCCCAGCACTCGGGAGGCAGAGGCAGAGGCAGAGGTAGGAGGATCGCCGAGAGTTCGAGGCCACCCTGAGACTACATACTGAATTCCAGGTCAGCCTGGACCAGAGTGAGACCTTACTTCGGAAAATAAAAAAAAAAACCTACTATAAAGGACTTTATAGTAAAAGTCATAATCTCTTCCAAATCTCTTATCACTAGGTTGCTGTTGTTAAGAGGGCAGAGAGAAGATGGGTAATTTAAAAATATCCGACATCTGGCATTAATGCCTTGCAGCCCTGTAGCTCAGTCATGGAGTTAATTTTCTGTAGTATCTAATTTGATTGATTTGAAGTGAGATCTAATCACGGTGGTTGCCAGTGTGCTCCTCCAGCATTAGGGAAACCAGCCAACAATAACCTTTGTTGTCACCTCAGGTGACACTAAATTTAGTCTCAGGCAAATTTCGTATCTCACTTTTACTCTTCTGGCTTTGTGGTCCCTGGTACAACTGTGCACTCACTGTTCCTGTTTCTCCTCCTCTCTCTGGCCCTCTGGTGAGGACCAGTTGCTAGAGACTTAGGCTCTTACTGTGGGAATCTTGATACGTGAGTGAGTTCACATCCCATTGTTGGTGGCCTCCAAGTTATTCCCGGGATTAGTCTTGCAGAGGATGGGGGAGGGGCACCATGTCAAATGTGAGGCCTCAGCCAAAGGCACCCATCCCCAATGGTGGGTTGTTTGTTCTGAGGAAGTCGAGGAAGAATTGTTTTGGGGTAGGGTCATCTTCCAAGGGTCACTCAAGGCTCGCCTATTTCATTTATAAACAAGGCTGGCAATGGGTATAAAGACACCATCCTTTGGGATTCTAATACTCATTTCTAGGTGACTTCTATGACAGATGGAATTCCCCATGGCAAGATTAAGTCAAAGGATTTCTTCGTTGGGGTTTTCAAGGCCTCCAGTCACAGCTCAGACACCATGGACCCGGCGTGAGCTTTCCCAAGATGGTGGCTACTTTTCTATAACACTTCACCCTGGCAACCACCGGTTGAGATCAGCACCAATTCAAACCTTTTCTTCTTCAACTGGAAGAGTTTTCTCAGAAGTGGGGATGATCTTTTTTGTTAAGGTCCAGTTCTTGTACAAACCTTACCAGTATTCTGAGGTGCTCTTTGATCCTCCTTTTCCATGAAGCTGCCCCCGATATCTCCCTACAGAAGCTTTTTCCCGCAATGATCTGTTTGGCAGTGAACCATCCACATGCTTGTGACAAGCCCCAATAATAATTTAAAAAAAATTTTTTTTTGTTTTTTGTGCACCCTCTTGTGCATCTGGCTAACATGGGTCCTGGGGAATCGAGCCTCGAACCAGGGTCCTTAGGCTTCACAGGCAAGTGCTTAACCGCTAAACCATCTCTCCAGTCCCCAATAATGATTTTATGGCAAGTAGAATACCCGGTTCACTTACTCAGCTTTGCTAATTCTGATCTATTGAAGTGATCACCGCCTACACGCTGAGGCTCTGGAATGCCACCGGTACTCTGCATAATGGCTTGGATTTGGGCAGATGTTTTCTATCTATCACCCATGTCGATCTGTGTTCCACAGGGTGGTGGTGGGGGGAACTTGGATGACCTTCAAAGGATGGAGATTATTGAGTTCCCTTGGAAGCCAATAGAAATGACATCACTATCAAAGTTTTAAAAGTAAAAAAATGGAGGATAATTAAATGCAGCACAGTAGTCGAACACATCTCATTGTCACACACCATAAAATAAGCAGAGTTCCCACCCTTCACATGATGTTGCTTGTGGCAGCTGACCAGAGTGATGGCTCCTTGACAACGCAAGCAGGAAATATTTGCACTTACTTCCTCCAGGAATGAGGTGAACATGGAGCAGTCTCACATGGAAAGCCTACTGAGCCATCAGCATGCAGCATGTGACTTTCTAAGGATCATTGTATGAAACGGGTTAAAAGTTACCTACCAGTAATTACTTTCTCCTTTACAAAATAAATGTATTAGCCGGGCGTGGTGGCGCACGCCTTTAATCCCAGCACTCGGGAGGCAGAGGTAGGAGGATCGCCGTGAGTTCGAGGCCACCCTGAGACTCCATAGTGAATTCCAGGTCAGCCTGGGCTAGAGTGAGACCCTACCTCGAAAACCCCCCCCCAAAAAAAATAAAAAAAATAAATGTATTGTTTGGCCAACACCCTAACCGAATGCATATGAATAGTTTGAGCATCTTGACTCTCTTGAATCTCATGCAGATTAACAAGCCTACGGGGTGGCTTACCATAACATGTGACATTTTGAAATGTCTTTTACTTTGCTGGATCTGGCCTGAGTGTGGCTGGGGACACAGTAAGATCTGTATATCTTACTGGCTTAAGAAGAACAAGAAAAACAGTTATTCATAATCCAGAGGATCTCATGACTGATTCTCTATCTGAGTTTTCTTTGGGGCTAGGTTGCTAACACAATATCCAGAGGAGGAGAAACTTACTGGAGAAAGCCATCGTGCTGACTGGTCAGCGCATGCTCCTCCCAGTGACATTACTGTGCTCATAACCATCACTGAGTGCACTGCTGTTTACTAGAGTCTTCGGAAAAAAATTGGTCGCTTGCAGCAATATGAAAAGAGGATGAGACTATATCCTGGAGACTTGGGTTATCGTTACGAACAAATCAGTCGCCTTTTGAGCACTTGCTGACAGCGATGCTGCCTCACTGGAGTACTTACATCTTCTGAAAGGCTAAAGACTCTGAGAGTTTAATCTGTTTTCAACAACCTGTTTTAGGCTGGAATAATATAGCTGGTCTTTTGTTAGATCTTACTGCCCAGGGAGGAAAAAAAAAAAAAAATCACCTACCAGAAACTTGCCTACCTTAACAGAAAGTCTCGACTTATGCAAATGCACGACACCTTTTCTGATGGGAGGGGCATAGTAGGCAAATGAAGGGCCTTTGGTTTTCCTCATCTTTCAATAAAGGAAGATAAATTAGCCTGTAAGGGGGAAAATGTTCACGGCTTGAGGACCTCGCATCAGCTTTCCGCGGGTGTGAGTCTGAGGTGCCTTTCTGCAGGACCGGAAGTTGCCCTTAGCTGTTCACCTGCTCCCGGAAGACTGGACCAGACATCCAGGCTGCCGCAGGAGCGGCTCAATGGAAAGCATTTGTAAGACGGAAGTGGCAGCCTCTTTTGTAACAGGGCCATGATTACTTGCTATCTCAATTACACCTGTGGGAAACGAGGTGTGTTTTGGTTTAGAGAAAGTAAAACAGGTAACCTGGTGCATGGTGCAGTCACTTTGCTGTGTCAGAGAAACCCTGGCAGAGTTTGTTCTCCACAAGTGCCAAAGAGGCAGCAGAGGAGATGCTGAGGCTCAACTTCCCTCCTTTCCCTTAGCAGTCTGTTGTTTTACCTGAGGTCATGTACCAGACAAGAGTCATAATGAGATCAAACAGGACCAATAATTAAGATGGGGAAGGTGTTGAGAGAGTCTGGCTAGCACTGGCCAGATGTCTGCACGCATGGGACCTGTCCTTGCTGATGTGATTCATAAGAGGCCTGGAGCTGTGAATGGGTGAGGGCCAGCAGAAAAGGAACACTGGAAGTGGTGGGTGCAAAGATGCACAACTGGGAACTGTTGGGCAGACTCCACACGCAGCAAACGAAACGATTCCTCTTCTGTCTGGCTAGCCGTCCTGACTGCGTTTCACTTGAAGTTCAAAGGTATTTCACATGCTCAGAAGATTCCAGCGCAACAACTCCACCCCAGGGAAATAATCCCTGACGTGGTTGGGACCTCAAGGACGTTGTTCTGGGGTACCACGCAAGGACTGAGAGAAAGAACTGGAAGTTAATGTAAGTGTTTTCTTTGAAAAGAATACTTGACCAAGACAGGAATCTTTGAATCTGTGTGTACATTTCCCATCCCTGTTTCTTCCACAATACCCTCTGGCTACCTAGGGTTCTTTGGTGAAGGGGAAAGGCCCTCTACTCTACTGCCTTCTCTATAGCCTCCTGAATCTTTTCTATATGGAAAAAAACATAGAAAAATACATAGAAATATTCACAAAACATATATATAATATATAAATATATATATAAACATATAGTGACACAAGCATTCTGCCGCAGGCACTCAAGAGAAGACACGCACAGACGTGAGCACTGAACGGGTCTGGTGGTGCATACCCTGAATGAAGTGGCAGCGACACTCAAGGCTGAAGCAGGATTCAAAGTTCAGACCCTTCCTGAGCTACAGTGAGCTCAAGGCCAGACTGGGTACCTTAGTAAGACCTGTCTCAAAATAAAGTTTTTTTTTTTTTTTGTTTTGTTTTTTTAAGGGGCTAGAGCTTATAGCTCAGTGACAGAATGCTTGTTTAGCATGTATAAGACCTTGAATTGAGTCATAAGCACCAAAGAAAAAGAGCTGAGGCTGATAGTTTTGAAAAGTACTGATCTCACATGTTCATTTCTCCTAAAATTGAGGGCTCCTATTTCTAGAAACCTTAAAGAAATGGTCAACATTACAAAGTAGATAGGAATCACCTCTTATCTTATTTAAAGGGCTAGGGGGCTGGAGAGAGCTCAGCGGTTAGGGCACTTGTCCACAAATCCTAATGATCCAAGTGGGATTTCCCAGGACCCAAGTAAAACCAGATGCACAAAGTGGCGCATGTGTCTAGAGTTCATTTGCAGCAGTTGGAGGCCCTCACATGCCCATTCATATTCTCTCTCTTATCTACCTCACTGCTTGAAAATAAGAATATTAAAAAAAGAAAGGGTTAGGTATATTTTAGAGAACTTCTTTTAGCTAGTCTTAAGTCTCTTAAGTTCTTGTTGGTTCTACGAATGAACAAATTCACTTTAGCGCATTTAGTCTTTATTGTGTGGTATGACGTACCTAGGTAATGCGAGTATGAACTGTATGAAAACACTCATATTTCCAAGCAACATTGCGTGGTGTATCCCACAGTCTCTGCAGAAGCGTCATGAGCACCCTGCGCCTTTACACTTGACAATCCATTGTTGGCTGCTGTAATAAGTACGATAACACGTGAGCAAGAAAACAAAAAGCTGATAATGATAGACTTGTCCAAGTATGCACATCTACAGCTTACAATGAAACCCCAATGGAAACAAGTACAACGACATTTGATGTATTATTTATAAAATGTAGACTCTGCAATAAAAAGCCAAAGGCACATAAAAATATATTTCAACTTTAAAAATAACTTAGTTACAGTAATACCTTGCTTGTGTCTTACCAACATTTAGCTGACAGTCAAAATTTTGCAACATGGATATAATATACAGGGATATATAAGAACTACAAGAAAATCCCCAAATCCCATAAAGTTGTTCAAATGTGAAAACAGAAAAATTTTAACACTGGAGAATTCGCTAGGTGAACCCAAACAGTAATATACAAAAGAGTCTAGAATTAAAAGGCTTAGGTGTTAAATAAAATTTGACTTCCTCTTGCTCACAAGATGGTGGAGGGCTTTAAAGCTCCTCAGTGAGCGGGTCCAGCCCTTCATAGCCAGTGTCGATTCCCGGCCAACCCAGGTTTCTTATGTGTCTGCAGACAAAAAACGTGAGCTGAACCTCAGCCATGCCTCCCCAAAGCAGGCTCTGACTCACTTCCTCTTTTTTGCCAGGACAGGTTTTTTTTTTTTTAATTGTTGTTTTCAAAATTGTTTTTGCAAACAGGGTACAATGTCTAAAAAAATATTTTGTAGGAACAGGAACATTAACTTTAGAAAATACATCACACGATTGCAAAAACAGCTCTTCTCATCAACTGTGGTTAGTTGAGGTTTTGTGTTTTGTTTATTTTGGTACCTTTTACTCCAAAGGAAAGAAGAGCTGACACCCTGTTACTTATTTTTATCCATGACATTCAGAACCTCATCCAGAAGCGAGGGCCCCAGGTCAAGCTGCAGGGAGAGGAGGGAGCCCGTCAGGTCACAAAGGGAGTCCTCTGACTTAGTCTTAGCCTTCAGGAGCTCACACGGGGCGGGATGGTCAAACATGTCCTCGGCCGGCCAGTCAGCATACTGTTCAGACAGGCTGGACGAGTGGCTGTCCCTGCCCTGGCTGGACTGAGACGCTGAACCGCTGGAGCCCCACGAGGTGTCTCCCTGGTGGAGTGTCCCGTTCTCCAACAGGCCGCTTTTCTCCTGAGCTTTTTCTTCCACGACGGGCTCACAGCTGAGCCTGGGCAGTTTGGGCCGTCCAAATGACTCCTGTTTGGAATTAAATGTCACTGGTGAGAGCAAGGGCAACATGAGAGCCTGGGACCCGCCGATGGTTGGCAGGGAAATGGCGTTTTTGAGCACTGGGGAGGGCGTTTCTGTGAACATGGAGTCTGAGGTGCTGTTGGCCCGGAAGAACTCATTATGCCCAGGGAACTGGCCTGAGTGTGCTTTTTCCTGGTTTCCAGGCAAAAGCTCATAGTTCCCTTGAAGGAAGGAAATGTCCCCAAAGACGTCATGCTGGCCCTCCTTGCCGATGTGAATGGTGTGGCGGAAGTCCCCCAGCGGAGGGCTGATCATATCGGGAGACAAGATGTCCCTCAGCTTAAACTTCTTCCCCTTCTTGCTGTTGGCGGCTTTCAGGTAGATTGGGGTCTTGGCCGGCATTCTGGAATTCGAGAAGGCCTACTTCACAAGCAGGGAAAAGGACTTCCTTCACAGATGCGACACGTTTACAAAAAGTCCTTCTGGACGGGAACTGTCACATCATTTTCCCCAAGTGGCTCGGAAATGAGACAGGGTCTGAGACACTGCTCCGCTTGAGGGCATACGTGTCTTCCTGGACAGCTGGTTACGTCATCCAGTCCCTTCCACAGCAAGGAGAAACCTGGAACAGAAACCAAAGCAGGTCACAACGTGCTGATGCTTCCGGCTCAGTCAGACCTGCCTTTCCCCAAAAGCCACTTCTCTCCCCTGACCAGGCTAGAAACTTCCATCATAGTAAAGGTTCACTGATCTCAGTCTTAGTTCAAGGGAAAACAAAATTAAATAAATAAGTAATAAGGAATCTTAAGTCCATACACCTAAGACAGCATCAGTATTTTTAAGCCATGACCACGGACAGGTTTCTAAACATGCCTCAGATTTTAGTCTGCTCTTTCTAAAAACTGCTCTCTACATATGATCAACTGGGTCTGTTTTAAAAGTACATTTTTCTTGTGCTTTGGTGTGCACACTAACAATACTGACAGTGTTTTGTGGCTAAGCTCTGTTACAAACAAAATTGACAAAGTTAAATGACTAGGCCTAGAGGAAGGAGGCCGCGGATTATCATTTAATAAGTGATAGTGACTATTATCTAAGTGTCCAAGAAAATCAGGGTAGAATGTAATCTTACAGGAGGGAGAAACGGAGATGGAGAGCCAAGGGAGAGGGAAATATATCACATATCCAGACAGGATAAGGGCTACAGCTGGAATCAAGTTATAGAAGGGAGTATGAGCGAGTGAGGGTTATGCAATTCAGAACTATCCTGGGATGAAAAGAAAATAACTCCATCTCAAAGAAATTTCATGTCACAGGTTGGTCTTCACTTGGGAACATTCTGAAACATTATTGATAAGGCTTGTCCCCCCCTCGCACTTCTGTGGTAGGTTCGATTCAAAAGTAAACCTGACATTATGCCTTTGTGGAAAGTGGTCCCTTGCACAGTTCTTCTATCCAGGAGTAGGGCAGAGGTGAGAAATCGCTCCTTGGTTAAGTTACATTACAGAATGCCCCACCTGAGCGGAAGAGGCGGCGGGGTGGGTGAGGGAGGATGGGAAAGGGGAGGAGAAGGAAGCGAGGGAGGGAGGAGAGCAAGCACCCATTTGCCCATGGACACCTGCATGTGAGCCAGCGGCTCTGAAGAAATAAGCTGCTTCCTCAGGCCAGCCTCGATGAGACACAGCCCTGGCCCTCACCTCAGCAGTGGCTCCTGGGAGACACAAGCTCTAAGCTCGGCCCGGCGGTTCCTGACCCCCCACATAAACCATGACGTAACAGATGGACACTGATGTAAGCCACCAGGTTTGTGGTGACTTATCACCAGCGCAAACACTTCACACGTCCGCTCTGCGTCCATGTGTGATAAGAAGTGAGGAGCGGCTAGGAGGCATAAGGTCTCGGTGAGGAGAAACGTTACGTCCTCCTCCAGCTACCTCCTCCGACCTATCACTGACACAAAAGAAGCTCAAGTTTTCCCCAAGCCTTGCTGCAACCTCTCCATTCAGCCTCTCCTTCGCCGCCCCCAGCACTCGGGTCAACTATTAATACTCCAAGGACTGGGTTAGCTGGTGCTTGAAGACAGCCACACTGGCTCTGGAGCAGCTGCAGGCCGTCTGCGTCTGCTACCTATTTCTTTCCTTTCAGCACCAGTCATCAGTGGCAGGTGACACAGGCTGTGCTCTACCACCCAACGGCAACTAACTAACTCTGCCTGGGACGCTGCTGGCCCAGCTTGCATGAACGCACTGTGCAGACTTGACCAGGCTTCACCACGATGAGCCCCCCCCCAATTTGGTGCTAAGTGTGGGGAGACCTGAGCAGCGGGTTTGCTCTCACTCAGAGTGGGCGGACCCCGGAGCTCCCAACCCAACAGGACTCTGGGTCCTGGTGCTCTCCTAGGTTCAGCTCTGATTTGGGGCTTGTGCCAGTAACAGAAATGGATACCTTAATTCTTCCTATTAACGTATCAGAATATCCTTACCACATAGGTACACAATGCAAGGTCCCTGCCTAAGGCCCCAGGGACACTTTCCTGCCCTCTGGGCACAGAGTTAGTTGATGGTGCCCTGGAGGAGCCACTGGAGGTGGTGGGCAAGCTTGGGAAGAACTGCTCACTGGAACAGTATCGTCTGCACACAGGGCATGGGTGGCAGCTGCTATGGAAAGATACTGCAACTCGGGCATGAGAGGCTGCCTGCCTGTGGTCAGCTGGGTTATGCAAGGCCAGGAAGGACCCAGGGCAGGGCAGCCCCAAGTCCAAGTTAATGTTTACAACTCCTATGAAGACGCAGCAGGAATGTAATTCTCTGCCAATGACAGGGCCAAGCACATCCACACATCTGTCCTTTGATTAGCCTCTTTCTCTCTCTCTCTCTTTTTTTTTTTTTTTTTTTTTTGGTTTTTCAAGGTAGGGCCTTGCTCTAGCCTAGGTGACCTGGAATTCACTATGTAGTCTTAGGTTGGCCTTGAACTCACAGCGATCCTCCTTCCTCAGCCTCCCCAGTGCTATGATTAAAAGCGTGCGCCACCATGCCGGGCCTCCCATCTATCATTCAAATGCCTAAGGACAGGGGTATGGTGGAGACACAAGACGGTGCTGAGGAGGAGGGAGAGGAACTTCTTACTCTCTGAGGGAAGAGTACCCCAGCAAGGCCTCCTGGCTGACCCCTTGGAGCAGCCCCTGCCCCACATGGGCACTGTAAGGCTCCAGCTGCAGGCTCGCTCAGTTTCATGTCAGTGGCACAGAAACAAAAGCTGGAAGGAGGGGAGTCAAGATAAGGAGAAAGTTAAGAAAAGGAGTGTGGGGAGGCTATGTGAGCTGCAGAGCAAAAGATTCTGGAGTTTTTCTTTCTTTCTTCAAATATTTACATAGCATTACTGCCTGACAGGACTTTAGAAATGATCACTTGTATTAAATTTTCACCATGGGCCAAACCCAACAGCTTCCAAATACACTGGAATTCAAAGGGGGTGTGTGTAAAAACATCGATTTTTCAACTTTAGAAGAGCTGACATGCGGGACGCTGGGCAGACTTGGCAGCGTGATCCCTCCTGTCTTATCTGCTGTGTGTCCCGCTCCAGCTTGGTCAGGAGCCATGATCTATACCGAGGTTTTCACACTGCCTACTTCCTCCTAGCCTCCAGATTCTTTTGGGTGCTTGCTCATCACCCGCTGGGGTCACACTCTTGTTTTTCCTGTCCAGGTCACTGCTAACCAGAAAGCTACAGGGGTTCCACGTGCCCTGGTGAGAAGTGGCCAGTCCTGGGGGCGAGGGGAGCCAGCAGCAGGTGCCAATATAACAATCAGTACTTACTGAGAGTCTCTGACTCTGCCCAGCTGTCCTAACCTTGGCTGTGCACTTGCCCACTCCCACGATCCCATGAGGCTGCCGCTGGAATACTAATGTCCCCATTTTACAAATGAGACACTCCAAGGAGCAGACACTGAGTCACCCTGCCAAGACCAGACGTTAGCTACAGCACTCAACCAAGAAGGTTGGCTTGGAGTCTGAGGTCAGGGCATGTCATTGGGAGAGCACACTCCCTTGGAATTCAGTCAACTCAGTTACGAAGGGGTGCGCTTCCCGGTAGTGTGCGGGGCTGAGGCCCCGTGTGCACTGGCGATGGCAGCACGAGCAGGTGTGGCCACAGTGCAAGGCAGCTGGGCATTGTCCTTCCAGCTTGAAAATCATATGCTTTTGGCCCCAGAGCCCACACAGAGGGACTTAGTCCACTTACATAATGGAAGATAATATGTACAAGCTTCTCCAAACAAGCCCAGCTTGTAGCAGCCAAGAATAGGAAGCAACCTAGTTGTCCACCTAGAGCCCTATAGGTGCTAAAGTAACTATTTTTGTCAGCTTGTGTATCTATAAAATGTTTCCGGAAGCATATGTAAAAAATTAAATGGTAGCTGAGGAGAGGAAAAGTGGGTGGAAGGGACAAGAGTGAAAAAGAATTTTTTCTTAATCTTTTATGATTCTGTACTTTTATATCATGTGACTGAACTAGCTATTTAAAACTTTGAAAAATGCCAGGTGGTGCATGCCTTTAATCCCAGCACTCGGGAGGCAGAAGTAGGAGGATCACCAAGAGTTCGAGGCCACCCTGAGACTACGTAGTTAATTCCAGGTCAGCCTGGACCAGAGTGAGACCCTACCTCAAAAAAAAAAATAAATAAATAAATAAATAAAATAAAATAAAATAAAATAAAATAAAAGCAACTTTGAAAACTGTGCAGGGCTTAAGAGTCCTCTGTGTTGGGCAGCCGATTTCACTAACAGTGCTTAGGTCTTGCACAGCACGTGCACACTGAGTTATGGATCATAACACAAACATTTCTGTGTTCCAAGCAAAGTCTGGTGACAACCTGCAGATGTATGAAGTTCTACTCAAAGGACAGGTAACTTCTTCCTACTGAGACCAGGCCTTCACTAAAGAGGTGGCTTACCAGACACACAAAGTGACACATGCATCCAAGAAGTTCATTTGCAATGGCAAGAGGACCTGGCATGCCTATTCTCTCTCTCTCACTCTTCCTCCCTCTCTCATAAATAAATAAATACGTTTTTAAAAAATGAGGCAGCTCACATTTGTATCTGCAGAATGAAAAGGATCTCAGAAGGGAAGTGCTTTCAGTCTGAAGGACACAAGACAAGGCAAATGCGGGAAGGCATGAGGGTGCTGGGCAGATGGAGGCGTGTGGGTGCCTGCACGTCAGGGGTGCACAGCAGGCAGAGTGGCCTCGGCTCAGGACACAGGAGCTTGCTTGGAAGTGGCTGCTAACATGAGAGTAACTTTCAGGTCCCTCATCTGGTAAGCAAAAGGAGATCTGGGCTAGGGGCTGCTAGCAGCCAACGAACATGGCAGTAGCCAGAGCAATGCACAAACCAAGACGGAGAGGTGGGGCTGGGGAGCACCCAGCAGGCTTTCTTCTTGGCCTAGAGATAAGAGGGACTTAACTGCAAGAGGTTGGTGGTAGGATAAAGTAAAAAGAAGAGTTAAGAGTGGCACACGCTTTTAATCCCAGCACTCGGGAGGCAGAGGTAGGAGGATCACCGTGAGTTCGAGGCCACCCTGAGACTCCATAGTGAATTCCAGGTTAGCCTGGGCTAGAGTGAGACCCTACCTCTAAAAACAAAAAAAAACAAAAAGAAGAGTTACACGGGAAGAGCCCTCCTGGATGCTGCTCCATCAGACGTGGAGCTCTGGGGCATGGAGTCACTAAAGGTGCTGGGCACTGATACCTGGGACTCCCCCCCCAATGTTACCCCTTGCCTGCACTTAAAGGCTCCCTACTTCGTCTGCATTTTACAGTCTGGCATCTCCAGCTTTCTGTAGTCGTCATTCTTCCACTCTCACTATCTTCCTGAATCTTGAAAGACAGAGAAAAGGCAAGGTCTCTATGCACAAGCCATTCTCCAAAACCCATCCCTTGGTGCTGAACTGGGACTCTGTGTGACTGCTGGTCTCTTTCTCCCGGCTGGTGGGTCATACTTTGCTTTTCCTTCCCCACAAAGATGCTAGCTGAGATGACACTCATCTGGCACTGCAGGAAGATCTGCCATCCAAAGGGCTCCAGCGCCGAGCCAGTCACTTGGCACCCTCTTTCAGAAGAGAGGGTGCCAGCGGCTGGTGGGCAGGCCCCCATTCGCAGGTACCTGCAACTGCAAGGCTGTCAAGACACAAAATAGAGGACCGCAGAAGACGCTAAAGCCCTATTTTTATAAGGAAAGAAAGTTCTTGTTACTTACTTATGACGGCCTTGAGCATGAACAACAGTGACAACAAAATAATCACAGCAATTGCAATTTCATTACAAAAAAAAAAAAAACTCCTGAAGCTGTCCTTCACTATTTCTTTTTTTTAATTTATTTTTTGGTGGGAGATGGGGAGGGCAGTAAGACCCTGATCCATTTGGTTTCAGCCTCCACAGTGCTGGGATTACAGGCATGGATCTTAATGTCCATCCCCCTCTTCTTTTCTTTCAAATTGTCTGCCGGTCTGTCTGTTTACCTACCTATTAGTCATCTATCTATATCTATCAATCATCTATCTATCTACCTACCTATTAATCATTTATCTATCTATATCTATCTATCAATCATCCACCCATCCGTCCATCTATCTATCTGTATATGTATGGGCATATCAGGGTCTCTTACCGCTGCAATCAAATGCCTGTCCAGCTTTATGTGAGTTGCTGGGAAACCGAACCTCGGCTGGCAGGCTTTGCAAGCAAGTGCCTTTAACTGCCAGGCTATCTCCTCAGGTCCCCTTCTCTTTTTTCTTTCTTTGATATTTCTTCTTTTTTTTTTTTTCCATACCATGTCTTACTCTGTAGCCTAGGATAGCCTAAAATTCATCATGTAGCCTAGGCAGGCCTCAACTTGCACCAATCCTCCTTTCTCAATCTTCCAAAATGTTGGGATTTAGATACCAACTACCACACCTGACTTGCTTCATGCCTTTTATCATCCTTTCAGCAAGTAATGCTAAAAATACAAAAACAGATCAGCTACCAGGAAGTGGGGAAAAGCAAGAGATTATTAAGAAAAAATTTACAGAATGAAAATTCTGAATTACTCAGAAATGACTATACTAGCAACTCAGTAGGTTATAAAAAGAATGAAGAGACTGATTTTTTTAAATCCATTTATTTTAAGAAAGGAATGTTTGGCTTGTCTACTAATTGTTTGTAGATTAGTTTTTAGTCAGGAGAAAGGATACAAAAAATGTCACGCATCCTGAAAAATAGGTTGCAATGTTAATTTAAAACACACATGTGAAAACAAGGGTCCCTTGTGTAACAGAGTTCCTGAGGAACCTGGGTCATTTTCCTTTCTTCTTCTTATAGGAAGTGAGTCTGGGTCCTAATTTCCCTTTCTGGCTTGGTTGTCACATCCTTCAAGGATATACCAAGTTATTTATCTATTTAGTTTTGTTTTTTTGTCATGCTGAGGATGGAACTCAGGCCTCAGGCACGTCAAGCAAATGCTCTGTCACTTTGTCACTGAACTATATCCTCAGCCCTGGCCCATTTTTAATTTATGTTTCTTTTTGCACTTACACAGTAACTACGAGCTCTTCTCCCAGCACACAGCCATGATACTACCACCTGTACCCTAAGCAAAAATGTTAAATTATTCTTTCCTGTATTAACCAATAACCCCAAGGAGGGACCATGAGTCAGATAAGTACCCTCTACCACTTCCCCAGCCCCAATCATCTATGGGTATGTTACCAGGAGATAGAAATTCCACTACACAGTGTCTAGAACACTGAACTGGACCCTGGGCTCCGCGTTTCAGAAGGGGTAAAGGCTGCTGGAGCATGGTTCTGCATGGCCTGGGGGAGGCAACTGGAGGTAAAACAAGCAAGGAGGTTAAAGAATACTTTAGCAGCTAAAAATAAATAATAGGGAAGGAAAACTAATCTTTGGGAATCTGAAGGATTCATTTCATTGTAATGAAAATGGGATTAACTTGTGTAGGAAGTCCCTAGAGCTACTAGGCAGAAAATACAAGGACACATTAGTTTATCCATGGGGGAAAAACATGCAGATTTCTTGCAAGATGGAATGAGGTGTCAGGGAAGGTAGGGAGGGGCAGTCTGTTCTCCAGAAGGAAGGTCTCACAGAGGAGCCTCCCCCACTGTGCATGAAAGGTCGGTGTTCCGCTTTTCTACACAAGAATACACTCTGCTAATTTCACTGTGGCTCCACTTCAAGTTTTCCCTGTAGACATGTTCACAGACTTTCCTTGGAAAGGTTTTCTATTCAAACTTGGTTGTATTTTTATTAAGACAGAAATGCCCAATCTTTGGCATCAGAAAACTGAAGTAATCCTACATTGTGGGCACTTATGCCAATCCTTCTGCACACCTCTTAAGGAAGAGTTTCTCCATCTCAAAGAATTTTAAAATTCAAGAAAAAAATCACATTGTTAGACACTCAACACTGAACTTAAATGAAGTTCCAAGACAAATCAGTTATAACCAGAGAACACCCCACCAGCATTCTGAAGGGCATACTTTTCATACTTCCCGTCTGTTCCACTCCACCCATCTGAGAAGATAAGATGCCTTTTCTATCTTTAGATTCTTATCCTCTCCCCAGAGCCTCTAAACTGTGGGCAGAACTATATGTTCCAAGACTGTGAACTTCCATTCACCGAGTTCCTGGCTCCTGAGCTCTGTTGTGCAAATCCCTGCCAGACTGAGCAGGCTATATTTCATGGATCCACTCAGAAAGTGTGATACACCCACCTTCAATTATGCATAAATTGACTTCCCACTTATGATTAAGCTATAGCTTGTATTTCTTTTCCTTTTACAACCCCCATTACATAGGGTCCCACAACTATCTCATGAGAGACCCACTGCTAATTTGCAACCACTCCTCACATTTCTAGGACTTAATTGTACTATTTGAAAGATCTTTAAAAAAAAAAAAAAGTTGGATCACAGGACGCACAGCTCACAAGTACCAACACTTTTGAAAAGAGACCATTAGGGCATTCTTTTTTCATATAAAAGTGAGTTAATGCGGAAGACTATGTGGACATTGATTCCTGACAGTTATCTCAAGGCAGACAGAGGACAAGTTCTCTCACGCCTAGTTCATTTTGCATGACTGGTTTTACATGGGACTTAGTCTCAGGGCTGGGCAGATGCACCCAGCAAGCACTCTAGTTTGATGGGTAAGAATCCTAACGAGGCCGTTACTTTGAACCAGCTCTTTAACGACTTGGTCTGTGATGCTATAGGATGGTATCAACACAGACTTTGACCCTTACATTTTCAGCAACATTTAGTCATTCCAAACTGCTCAAAAGCAAGGATCTCAAGAGGTTTCTTAGTTTCTCACACCCGCATGCACACATACAACTACTAACTTTTTCTGTACTTATTTTGAGAGAGGGAAAGAAGGGGGAAGGGGAAGAGAGAGAATGAGCATTCCAGAGCCTCCAGTCGCTGCTGCAAATGGATGCACCTCCAGCTGTTGCCAACGCTCCAGACACATGTGCCACCTTATGCATGCCTGGCTTACATGGACCCTGAGGAATTTAACCTGGGTCCTTTGGCTTTGCAGGTAAGCGCCTTAACTGCTAAGCCATCTCTCCAGCCCAACTACTAACTTAAAAAAAATTATTTATTTATTTATTTGAGAGAGAGAAAGAGAAAGAAAAAGGTAAAGAGAGAGCGAGAGAATGAGTGCACCAGGGCCTCTAGCCATTGCAAACGAACACCAGGCGCAAGTGCCACCTTGTGCACCTGGCTTGTATAGGTACTGGGGAATTGAACCTGGATCCTCAGACTTCGCAGGCAAGTGCCATAACTGCTAAACCATCTCTCCAGCCCACTACTAACTTTTAAGTTAGCAATTGCTCTGTGTAAGGCTCCAGTTCTGGCTATAGTTCCAAAGTCAACAGGTGTCCATAAATTCAGAAGTTGATTCAACCCAGGCCCCTGAGAGAGCCAAGCCTCCAGTCTTTTGTCTGCAGGACATATCCTCCAGTTTTGGTACTTTGATTTTTGATGGGTCCCTAGAAAGACAGAGGATTTCCCTGCTATGCACCTATTCTGCTAAGGCCTGCTACAATCACCATGCTGTTTGGGTTGTTTAAAATGTCTTCTCTTGCCATATAAGTACTGGCTATGCGACCACTTCATTCTTAATCACTTTCATAGTAAGACTCTTCGTGTTACTTATATACTTATTTGTGTCTGTACATACACTGAATGAATGAGAATACCCTCTAACTAGGCTGAACTCTCTGAGCACAAACAGGGTCTCATCTTTTTGCCTCCCACCACACATGGCACACAGGGAGCTTCAAATGTGGAAGTACTGAATCCATTTTCCATTAGGGAAGACAGGTTGATTTGTTTCCAGGGACCAACACGTGACGCAAGTGCACTCTCTAGATCGTGACAAGTATGATCCCCAACTCTCCAAAGCATCTACACATATGTAGTGGCTGATGCCCGAGTGCTGTGTGGTGGGAGCAGGCAGGCGTCATCTCATGGCACGCTTAGACCATACCTTCTGGGAGTCTTGGGTTAAGCCCACGTCTCGGATCAAGAGGAATTGGAATGTTTTCCACAGTGAACTGCTGACTTGATAACCTGAGATCTGCTAATGAAGACTATCTGTTCCTGAAGTCCAGCCACACCAAGAGGAAATGATGTCTTGAGATCTCAACAGCAATGTGAAGCAGAGATGCTACTCTGACCCTGTCAGTAGCCAAACGAGTAGGAAAGGCCCTTGACACTTGGCCCTCCAGCTAAGCTCACTGGGACTTCTCAGTATTTTGGGGAATTGTGAAAAAGAATTTCAAAAGGAATTTGACTTTGTGGTTAAGGCCAAAAGATTTAAAAAAACTAAAGCAATAACCACTACCACCCAGCCTCAAAGAAAAACAGAAACAAACATCCTGTTCTTAGACAATATTGTTGAGCGCTGTTACTTGTTTTCCCAGAGGAAGTACATACATGCGACAGTGTGTGATCACAGGGCTTTTGCAGCGACAATAGTTCCCGTCCCTTGCTATTCACACTTCACTTCCCTCCTAACTTTCGGAAAGCAAGAACTCCGTGTTCCTTAGATGGAACGTCCTCCTACCTTCTGACCATCAAGCACTATTCATAACATCCTCTGGGACCTGCTTCAGAGTCACTTCCTCCTGGAGGAAGTCTCCTCTAACTCACCTCACCTAATCCAGCCTCATGGCTGCCTGGTGTGGAGGCTTCCCTGGGGCTTGTGTAGAGTTTATATTATGTCACTTGTTATTTTCCTGTTTTCGGTTTGTGACTTTATGCCTATATCTAGATGGCAAGCTCATATGGAATAAGGTAAGAATGACACTGTAAACAAGCTATGATTAAAGAAGTCCTTCTTTATGCTGATCACTGACAGGGCCTCTTCTTGGGCTAAGAATACACAAGACCTTAAAGTTTTTGCTGAATAGGGTCTTGCAGTTTTTTCTCTGCTCATCTCTTAGGTCAAGAGTCTACAAACTATAGTACATGAGCCAAATCCAGCCCCTTGCCTGTTTTTGTAAATAAAGTTTTGTTGGAACACAAAATAAATTCATTTATTTAATTAATTTATTTGCAAGCAGAGAGAGAATGGGCATAACAGGTCCTCTAGCCACTACAAGTGAACTCCAGATGCATGTGCCACTTTGGGCATCTGGCTTTATGTGGGTTCTGGGGAACTGGACTTGGGTTTTTAAGACTTTGGGGGCATGTGCCTTAACCATGGAGCCATCTCTCCAGCCCTTGAGCTCATTTATGTGCTGCCCACAGATCACCGTAGTTTTACCCCATCCCCTGTGACATGTGACAAGGCCCACAGACACTTGATTCTCATGGCCTTGGGGCAGAGGAAGAGGACGATCATTGGCACAGTGGGCACAGGGGTCAGGAACACTGGCAAACACTGTGAGTGCGCAGGGGTCAGGAACACTGGCAGACACTGTCAGCGCGCAGGGGTCAGGAACACTGGCAGACACTGTCAGTGTGCAGGGGTCAGGAACACTGGCAGACACTGTCAGTGCGCAGGGGTCAGGAACACTGTCAGACACTGTCAGTGTGCAGGGGTCAGGAACACTGGCAGACACTGTCAGTGTGCAGGGGTCAGGAACACTGGCAGACACTGTCAATGTACAGGGGTCAGGAACACTGGCAGACACTGTCAGCGTGCAGGGGTCAGGAACACTGTCAGACACTGTCAGCGCGCAGGGGTCAGGAACACTGGCAGACACTGTCAGTGCGCAGGGGTCAGGAACACTGGCAGACACTGTCAATGTACAGGGGTCAGGAACACTGGCAGACACTGTCAGTGCGCAGGGGTCAGGAACACTGGCAGACACTGTCAGCGCGCAGGGGTCAGGAACACTGTCAGACACTGTCAGCGCGCAGGGGTCAGGAACACTGGCAGACACTGTCAGTGCGCAGGGGTCAGGAACACTGGCAGACACTGTCAGTGTGCAGGGGTCAGGAACACTGGCAGACACTGTCAATGTACAGGGGTCAGGAACACTGGCAGACACTGTCAGCGTGCAGGGGTCAGGAACACTGGCAGACACTGTCAGTGCGCAGGGGTCAGGAACACTGGCAGACACTGTCAGTGGGCAGGGGTCAGGAACACTGGCAGACACTGTCAATGTACAGGGGTCAGGAACACTGGCAGACACTGTCAGCGTGCAGGGGTCAGGAACACTGGCAGACACTGTCAGCGTGCAGGGGTCAGGAACACTGGCAGACACTGTCAATGTACAGGGGTCAGGAACACTGGCAGAGACTGTCAGCGTGCAGGGGTCAGGAACACTGGCAGACACTGTCAGCGCGCAGGGGTCAGGAACACTGTCAGACACTGTCAGCGCGCAGGGGTCAGGAACACTGGCAGACACTGTCAGCGTGCAGGGGTCAGGAACACTGGCAGACACTGTCAGAGCGCAGGGGTCAGGAACACTGGCAGACACTGTCAGTGTGCAGGGGTCAGGAACACTGGCAGACACTGTCAGTGTGCAGGGGTCAGGAACACTGGCAGACACTGTCAGCGCGCAGGGGTCAGGAACACTGGCAGACACTGTCAGCGCGCAGGGGTCAGGAACACTGGCAGACACTGTCAGCGTGCAGGGGTCAGGAACACTGGCAGACACTGTCAGTGTGCAGGGGTCAGGAACACTGGCAGACACTGTCAGCGTGCAGGGGTCAGGAACACTGGCAGACACTGTCAGTGTGCAGGGGTCAGGAACACTGGCAGACACTGTCAGAGCGCAGGGGTCAGGAACACTGGCAGACACTGTCAGTGTGCAGGGGTCAGGAACACTGGCAGACACTGTCAGCGCGCAGGGGTCAGGAACACTGGCAGACACTGTCAATGTACAGGGGTCAGGAACACTGGCAGACACTGTCAGTGCGCAGGGGTCAGGAACACTGGCAGACACTGTCAGCGCGCAGGGGTCAGGAACACTGGCAGACACTGTCAGTGTGCAGGGGTCAGGAACACTGGCAGACACTGTCAGCGCGCAGGGGTCAGGAACACTGGCAGACACTGTCAGTGCGCAGGGGTCAGGAACACTGGCAGACACTGTCAGTGCGCAGGGGTCAGGAACACTGGCAGACACTGTCAGTGCGCAGGGGTCAGGAACACTGGCAGACACTGTCAGTGTGCAGGGGTCAGGAACAATGGCAAACACTCTCAATGCACAGGGCCGATCCCCGAAACACACCTGGCTTCAGACCTCAGTGATATTGAGATGGACAAACTCTAGGACAGTGACTATTTCTATGTAAGGTCAGAGGTGAACAGTTGGGATGGAGACTGTATGTGGTCCTCAAAGAAGAAAACACTGATGCCTTACTAAAAGGGTCTGAACCCTTGCGTTAGATGTTGGCATCTCTGCAGAGTTGGGTAGTGGCTGTCCAACCCCCAGCCCTCAGCAATGACATCACAATCCTATCCTTGCATGTGGCTCCAACTGCCATTTCCAGTGACTTCCAAAGTCAAACTTCAGCCCACATATTCCTACGTAAGTCTAGAGCAGTGCTATTTAAAGTGGGTTAATGGACCCAGGCCAGTCCACAAGTAAACAAAGTGGACATAAATTCATAAAACTTTTAACATTGCTATAGCAACCACACACATAATCAATTGGTTTTCTCTCTCTCTCATTGAATAAGCTATTAAGTTTGGGAGTTGTGCACTGCTGAGCCTGCAGGGAGCTCTGTGTGGCCTGAGATGTATACTTCACCATGCACAGCAGGCAGTCCCAATATATAATGGAACAGAATGGAAGTGGAAACCAGCAAACAGTGACCCTTCTCAGGCAGTGTAAGCACCGAGTTTCTCTCCTGCAGTCCTGAGTTCTCTACTTTGCTCTTCTGCCTGCCCACCTATGGTGCTATGCTTCCTTCTCTTGGGAAATCGGTCTAATCCCAAAGCTAGCTGTGATCCCAACTCCTCCTGGGCCTCTTTCTTCATGTCAAGTGCCATCATTACCTCCCCTGGCCCACCCTCATTGCCTCTAACTTCTGGCCCTCACAATCTCTGTTACACAGGGACGTTTGGTTCCTCTTTACTTTATCTTCCACAATATACCAGAGTGAGCTATCAAGAATCCTCCTATAGATGGTATTGTATATATGTAAGTAGAAAAATAGACTAATGGGGGTGAAAAGGCCCAAGTGAGGTCAGGGGAAGACACTGAGTAAAGGAAAGGTGGAGGGAGGGCTAATCAAAATCTAAGAGAATATAAATAAATCATATGAAAATCTACCTTTTTAGACAATGGAACACTCAGGGGCCATAGATTGTTGCTAGAAAATTTTCAGTGCCAGGGGTGGAATACCTTTCAGTGAATTGTTGGTCAGGGAGGCCCCTGATGTTCCCAAAACCATTACAGGCCATTGCCGAGGCCCTTGGTTTCCCACCAGGAATACATGGTAAGACCCTATTGCTGAAGACTCCACATACTTGGGCTGCAAGACCACTGAAAAATCCTGCTGGAACTGAGCTGATAACCTCCTCCATTTAGACCAGCTCACAGAAAGCTGGAAGAAGCCATTCTGCATGCAGTTCAATGTGTGAGAGAGAAATCACTAGTGAAGATATTCAACAGTGGACACTGCAAGCCTTATATTTGGCCAGCCAGGCCAACAGAGCCAACGGGTGCAACAGTGGCACATATGGCATGGTGGAAACCAACTACCCTCTAATTGGACTAGAGGCCCGCTCCATGGGAGGGAATACATCCTTGATACTGAAAACCTAAAACAGGATTGTTATGAGCCCTAGGAGTGTAACGTCTGCTGCTGTCTGGCTAAATGTATATACTATGCTCATCAAACTGCCCAGTAAGCACTTCTCTTAATGTTCATGTCTATATTAATGCTACTCTCACTTTTGGTAGAGAACCTTCTCTTTTCAGATGACAATGACCTTGGGATGACTCAAAAGGCATCATGGTGCTGGGAAGAAGGGACAGGAGTGCTCAGTACTGCAATATCTCTATCACACCTTCCAAGGCTCAGGGTCCATTGTGGAAAAGGTGGCAGAAAGAAGGTAAGAGCCAAAGGAAAGGTAGGACTCCTTACAACGTGCTCCCTCCAGACACAAAGTGGCCTGGATATCCATGACCTCACAGTGCCTGACACTACCCACACAAGACCATCATAATAGGAGGAAAAGATCATGATATCAAAATAAAACAGAGACTAATTGAGAGGAGGAGGGGATATGATGGAGAATGGAGTTTCAAAGGGGAAAGTTGGGGAAGGGAGGGCACTACCATGGGATATTGTTTATAATCATGGAAGTTGTTAATAATTAAAAAATAAATAAAAGGGCTGGAGAGATGGCTTAGTGGCTAAGCACTTGCCTGTGAAGCCTAAGGACCCCAGTTCGAGGCTCGATTCCCCAGGACCCACGTTAGCCAGATGCACAAGGGGGCTCATGCGTCTGGAGTTTGTTTGCAGTGCTGGAAGGCCTGGTGTGTCCATTCTCTCTCTCTCTTTACCTCCTCTCTGTATGTCGCTCTCAAATAAATAAATAAATAAATAAAATTTTAAAAAATAAATAAATAAAAAAGAAATAAAGAATCCTCCTATAACCTTGTCACTCTGCTTAAAACCCTTTAAGGTCAGACCCACCCTTACACCCCGGAGACAAGACAGCCTGTGCCCACACTGGCTTCCTGAGAAGCTGACTAGCCCTGCAGCAACACTTCTTGCAGTTGCCTAGGCCTCCTCCTGGGCTCCTCAGTACCAGCACACCTCACACCTCCCAGCTGTCGCAGTGCGCTGTGGTCACTGCTCACTTGATCATCTGCCCTAGGCTGTCATCTATGAGGAAGAACGATCTCACCCAAAGGAGGTGCTGAATGCAGCCAATATTTGTGGGCATGATGTTTAAAGGGGAAATGACTTATATCCATATGCAAATAAGTGTCTTATTAGAGAGGTAAGACTCAAGGGAAGTTTGGCAACACAGTACTCTGAATGAATCAGATCCTGTAGTTATATTCAAGCCCACCTTAAATAAGACCCCGGGAGAAACAATGAGCCCACTCTACTGACCTTCCCTCTCAAAAGGAAATGGGTTAAGAACTTGGCTTGTGGCAGAAAATCCCAAGAAATTACAATGGGCATTCTATACAAAGGGAAGCCCAAGGTATGATAATCAACAGTCACAGGAAGGGACTCGAAATTTTATGTAAGTCCAGATTTCCAGGGATTGAGGAAGAAGTGGTGTCCTAAGGTTTAGCAAATACCTGCCTCTTTCTACCACTTTTTACAATCTCTGAAAGAGATCGATATAATATATACAGGCAAAGACTTTATTCTCAAAAATAGAGAGAAGAGACTACTTTGGAGATCCTGATACCCACCTTGAGTAAAATCTTGAGGCTTGTAATATTGAAAAATTAGCTAAGCAGGCACTGATGAGAAGTCTGCTCAGCACTTGGATTGATTCTATGGTAAGAGTTGACAAATGAGTCCATTACAAATCCAACTCTGCCTTGAGCAAAGCCTGTGAAGACCCTTGCTTACTTGAAAGATGCAGCAGGGGCATTTATCTGTTGAGAACAGGGGACCCATATGTGCCAGCAACAGACTGGAGTCCAAATTTGCCCTCAAGGACTTGACAGGGACCAGATAAAGTCTACAGGAATCAGGCATTAAGTAGGAAGTCCTGCATTTGGGTTAAAGCTAATTATATAATCACATAAGTACAGAATGAGGCAGGATGTGGCTGGCAGATCTTATAAAAGCAGATCTGGGCATTTTAGCTCACTACAAGCTTACTGTGAGCTGACATTTTGAGGTGATGGCTGAAAAAGCTACAGCCCTCTGAAGTTCCCTGAACAGGCCCCACCAGCAGGAGTTCTTTCTATACCCTTCTTTGCTGGATCCCTATCTGGAGACCCCATCTTGTGTGCTGAGAGTCAGTGCCCACCATAGAAGGATGGACAGGAGGTAAAAGTGGAGCCATCACAGACAGAATCAGTGTTGGCTGTGAGAATTAAAAACAGAAAAGCACATGTGATTTTTTTTCTTTTCTTTGGAGACAGAGCCTCATTTTGTAAGCCTGACTGACCTGGTACTAGGGATCCACTTGCCTCAGTGTTGGGATTATAGGTGTATACTACCCACCTAGGCTAATCTTTTCTTTAAGTAATTGGTAAGCTGTCTTGTTGACAGCTGTATGTGCAGGGTCTCAAAGAAAGAGCTAGGTGTGTTATTACTATGTATAGGTAGGGCCTGATGAGGAAGACGTATGAAGCAGGTTGAGCCAGCAGAAAAAGTATGCATGAAAGGTTAGTTTACTTTTTGTGATGACAATCCCCACATCAGAAGCAGTTTAAGAAAGGATGCAATCCCCATGGTGGGGCAGCAGAGGCATGAAGTGGCTGGCCATAGTGCATCAATAATCAAGAAAGGGGGGAGGCAGCAGAGAGAAATAAATGCGGGCACTCAGCTTGCTTTCTCCTTTTTCCTTTTACTTCAGTGCAAGACCCCAGGCCACAAGATGGTGCCACCCTCATTTAGGGTAGTTTTTCCCTCTTCAGGATTATGTCCTGGAAATACCTTCACAGACATGCTCAAGAGGTACGTCACCTAGATGACTAAATCCCGTCAGGGTGACAGTGAAGATTAACCATCACCAACGTCATCCATGAGAGTCCTGCAGCTTGATGCCAGGACAGGCATACATGTGGCACTACCTGGTTCACCCAGGGAGATGGGAGTGTCCACACTCTCACCTAGCTTCAGGCTGGTCACATATTCATTCATCAACCAGTGTGTGCTGAGGAACTGTGAAGTGTAAGGCGCTACTGCAGCAGCAGCTGAGGCCACAGCAATTTGCATGGGGTATAGAGATGTAATAAACAGCACAGCCATGGGTAACCAGCGAGAGGGCCAGGCCCACACCAGGAAAGATAATCCCCCTTCTGTGTTCTCAGTGGACACCTGAATACCACATTCAGCCCTAGGACACAGGAAGCTGCCTAAAGGTTGCCACTTGCCACTGTTCAGCTGCAAAGACTCTGAGAAGGTCCCAGTTTGGGCTCTCCCAATTTCTACCTTCAGATGACCTGACCACCAGGACTGCCTCCCCTTGAATTTGAATGTTCTATAGCTGAGGAAGACATGACTTGCCTATAGCAGACCATAAGTAAGCTAGGCAAGTGACAGCAACTTCTAGAAGATGCTTCAAGTATAATCAGACAGTATGGCCAGTACTAAACTGTCCACATTGAGGAGTTCATCATTATTATTATTATTGTTTTTTTTTATTTTTTAAATTTTTTGTTTATTTTTATTTATTTATTTGAGAGCAACAGACAGAGAGAGAGAGAAGCAGATACAGAGAGAGAGAATGGGCACGCCAGGGCCTCCAGCCACTGCAAACGAACTCCAGATGTGTGCGCCCCCTTGTGCATCTGGCTAACGTGGGTCCTGGAGAATCGAGCCTCGAACCGGGGTGCTCAGGCTTCACAGGCAAGCGCTTAACCGCTAAGCCATCTCTCCAGCCCTATTATTGGTTTTTTAAGGTAGGGTCTCACTCTAGTAGCCCAGGCTGACCTGGAATTCACTATGTATTCGCAGGGTGGACTTGAACTTAAGGCAATCTTCCTACGACTGCCTCCCCAGTGCTGGCATTAAAGGCATGTACCACCATACCCAGCTCTTGTTTTTTTTTTTTTTCTTCGAGTTAGGGTCTCACTCTAGCCCAGGCTGACCTGGAATTCACTATGTAGTCTCAGAGTGGCCTTGAACTCACAGCGATCCTCCTACTTCTGCCTCCTGAGTGCTGGGATTAAAGGCGTGCACCACCACGCCTGGCACTGTTTTGTTTTTTAAAAGAATGTTACAATAAAGTAGGTTCAGTCTCTGACCTCCCAGTAATCTAATTAGGCAGCTACGGCAATTAATAAATAATCATTTTTGCCAAGAGTGGTGGTACATGCCTATAATCCCAGCACTCAGGAAGTAGAAGCAGGTTTGGGAGTGCTAGGTCAGCCTGGACTACATAGGGAGCCTGTCTTCAAAAATAAACTTTTGGAGCTGTAGAGATTGCTCAGTGGTTAATGGGGCTTGTTTGCAAAGCCTGACGGCCCGGGTTTGATTCCCCAGTAGCCACACCACATAAAGCTGGATGCACAAAGTGGAAAAAATAAAATTTTAAAAGAAAATTCTAAATGCAATAAATGTCATGTAGAACAGGCACAGAATATTGTGAAAATGTCTCAGGTAAGGAGAAGGAAAATTAGAATTGTAGAAATTTAGAGCCAAGAGCTTGGAGAACTGAGTCACTTTCTTCCTTCTTCCCAGATGAGCACAGGCACCATCCAGAGAAGGGGGCTGAAAGCGTACAGCCTAGCCTCCTCTCCCGCTGGGGTAAAAATCAATGTTTTCAGTCTCAACTGACCCTTGACAAAAAAGGTTTAAAATAAATAAATAAATAAAAGGGTAAGAAATCAAACACATTCCAAAAATGGTTAAACCACATTTAACCAAGAATGCTTTCATTTGTTAAAAAAAAAAAAAAAGTGTGTAACCTAAATGTTCATGATGTATTTGAATATGACAGATATTTTTCTACTAAATGTATGACAGTGATCTACCCTTGGCAAGATGTGCCTATAAATATTGCCTTCAAGTTGTCACCAGAACATGACAAATTCCCAAATGTGTAAGCTGTCTAAATAGAGGCCTGCCTTTGAAGTTCCTGCCTTCTAGCCTATGCGGGCTGCTTAGCAGAGGGCTGTACTGCTGAGCTTTCCAACACAAAGCTGCACTGTGTTATTAGCAGGGTAGCTACATGAACAGTGGCTCACTGGATTCTAGAGCCAGAGGTAGTATCTAGGCTCATCCAGAAGCAAACGCCTCATGTCAGAGATGAGCGAAAGGCTGAGCTGACCACGCAGGTCAGAACTTTGCTTTCAGAGTGCCCTCCAGTGGTTCTGGGTTAGCCTTGTCACACAGCACAATAGATGACATTTCTGGCATCTTCTGGAGTGCTTCGCCAGTACTGCGTGGGATTCCCTAAGATGTCCTTGTAGCCCGTGGCTCTGCAGAGTATGCAATCTGTGACTCTATGACTCGGTGCTCCTCAAAATGAGTGTCTACCAGACCACCCTGCAGCTGCTATGTGGGCAAAACTATGGATGCTCACTCTCTCCATGCGGAGATTCACTGTGCACAACGGCATGGTAAGTGTTTTGAAGAGCCTGGAAGCAGAAAGGAACCTTCTTCATGAGATTGGTTTCTCATAGAACTGTCCTGATGCTTTCTAGTCTCCATGCGTTCTTTAGGTGGTGCCCTAGTGTGACCAATGCAACACTAATTAATAGAGTCAAGGGCTAGTTAGCCAAAGCCTAACTTTCTGAAATATGCAAACTCCCAAATTACTGTTGTTGTTGTTATTTTTTTATTTTTGAAATTTAGGATTTTAGAGTTGCACTGTTAATAATTAACTCATGAAGTAAGGACTGCACAGCCACTAACGTACAAGTCACCAGCTTTCACACAGTGCGCTTGGCTGTGTAGAAATATTTTTTCCCCTTAGTGTGCCAGTGTATGCGAATACCAGCATTGAGAGTCTGAGGCCAACCTGAGTTCCCAGAATCCTGGTCTCAGAAAACACACCAAAAGCGACAGCCATTGTTGTGAGTCAATGTTATGCTTCATATTATAAAGGTATGCAATTAAACTGAAAATACTGCTTCTCCACTAGAAGCCTTGTCAAACTCAGTGCATTATCACTCAACTCTAGTGAAGACTGGCACTGAAGTGTATCAAAGCCAAGGAAGGCTTTTTTATAAAAGAAAAAAAAAACCCCATAACTACTATTACAGATTTGGCTATTTATCTACCAGGAATGTGGTGGGAGGGCAATGAGACTTTTGTTGTAGCCTTCAGAGGGAGGGGCGGGACAAGAGCAGCTGCAGACAGTTGGACTGGACAGCTCCAGGGCTGCCCCTTGGTGTGAGGCAAGGGCATTATTTCCAGAGCCTCCTGCTGTCTCAGCAGCCCTGGGGCAGACGCCCAATTAATGAGAAGCGGTGGAGGCCAGGCAGGCTTTCCAGGCACACGTGCTCCAGCTCCCAAGGCCTCCTCGCTCTATCTTTCACACCAAAAGTTTATCTAGCAGCATCCAGGGCAAGTACACAACTGTCATAGACCCCTTTCCGTCAAAGACAGAGCCCAGGGCCTTCCTTTCCTGCCTGACCTCCTGTGGTTCCTGCCTTTCCCGAATGGAAGTATCATTACCAAGCAGGCACTGGGCGTCCTTGGACTCCAGGCCAGGCCTGGCCGGCATGATGATACTCCACATGCTCTCCCTGGACCCTGGCACCCCTGACGGATGCAAGGTGTCTATTCGGACTCTCCTCATCCTCAGCCACTGAACGCTTTGTCCCTGGCTTTAGCAAAGCTTTCTTTCCCATTCTAGAGCCTCACACTTTCACCTGGCCAATCTCTCCATTTCATGTTAGAAATGCTTTTGTTAACTAGCTTTACGCTGGCTCTGCTGCTACAAGATTACCACTTGCATGGGACTGAGCCACGATTAATAACTAAATAATTCAAGCTGCCTTCCCTAAGGCTGGCAATTACTGTCACCTTCCTTTGGATGGTGACACAGTGAGCTATAGAGTAATATAAAATGAGTTCCTTGCCAGAGGCTGAGAGCCATAACAATAATCAGTCGTAAGAGTTTCCCTATCCCTCCTCCAAGATGGAGGAGTTGTGGTAGTCAGTTACAAAGTCAAAGGGACCCTAAACTCAAACCTGACTCTGCCACTTCTTAGCTGTGTGACCGTGGGCAAATTATTAAAGTCTTCTCACCTAGAGTTCTCACCTGGAAAGACGTGCACTATCATCTATACCACTGCACTTACTACATGGCACAGTCAGTGTTAAAGACCTAATAAAACAAGAAAAGCAACAGTGAGAACACCAACCTCTTCTGGGGCCTGTTCTGGGCCATGCACTGTTCTGAGTGCAACACTTCCATGGATAACGTGGGACACACGAGCTGTCACTTACTTGTCCAAAGTCCCACAGTGCTAAGTGCCAGAACGAGGCTATGCGCCCAGGCAGTCTGATCCACAGTTAATAACTTCAGCTTCTTTCCCAATCCTTAAACTCAAAGAGCTTCTGACTTTTTAAAAATATATGTCTTATTTATTTATTTGAGAGAGAGCAAGAGAGAAAGAAAGAGAGAGAATGGGCTGCCAGGGCCTTCAGCCACTGCAAACAAACTCCAGATGCCTGCACTCCCTTGAGCATCTGGCTTCCGTAGGTACTGGGGAATCGAGCCTAGGTCCTTAGGCCTTGCAGGCAAATGCTTTAACTGCTAAGCCATCTCTCCAGCCCCGAGCTTCTGATTTTTATGTAGTTAGCCAACATTCATGCTGTAATGTATAAACTGCATATACACATTTATGTATGTTTGTTACTAACTTTGGGCGAATTATGTCACAAGTTTGTCTTCAGTCTCCTATATCAGTGAAATGGAGATACTGATACATCTTTTTTCATAGAATGATGGACAGAAATTAAAAAAAAAAGTTAATCCAGGTGAAGGGCTGAGAAAGGACTTTAGCACTTAGGACCAGCTTCTGATATCCAAAGTAATGAACAAGGTGTTACACTGGGGGAATTATCTCGCTGCCACACTCGGTAGAGATTTTGTGTCAGAGAGCCTACCAGTCTCGTATGGCTCTACTTGTTCTCTGGGTAACATAGTGCATTTGAAAATAAGTTCTTAAGGTTTTAATGAAAAGAAAAACAGGTCCATGGAATTCTGGGTAGAAGGACACTCACCAAGCCTGTAAGAAATCAGACTGAAAGCAAAAGCCTATGTGACAATTTTTTAAAATGACAGCAGTCCTCCCGGAGGTTTTCCAGGTTGCGAACTGTATTCCACCCACTGGATAAATGCTGTGTCTAATAGGCAAAGAGCTTGTGAAAATTTTATGGCTTGGTAAAGACCTTTGGGTGATAAAGCGACTTTATCCCCAATGCTGTCCGAATACCAAGAATTTTATAAGTGGAAAAGGGCAGCTTTTGTGGACATGTTGGACATGAAACAAAATACCACATTAAAGGAAAAGCTGGAGAACAGACAGGGCGCACTAGCTCAGGGGAGCCCTTCCGCGATCGCTGCTATGGCTCTGTAGTTACGCATCTTGCCGCACATTTAAATTCGCAATAAAAAGCAAGAGAAAAAATGTGCAGCACTTATTACTCTAGCTGCCTTTCTAGGTCCCTGTGAGACACCAGACAGAACCTCCAGCTCAGACTGCGAGGGGGGGGGGGAGCTCATCTTACTCATGTCTGCAGGGGTTGCCACAGCCGTGCCCCATGTTCCAGCCATGGAATTCATAAGTAAATCTCCAGCAGATGACACGGCTGGCAGACAGAAAGTGCCATGCTCCCAGAAACATCGCCGAAGTTCTCCATACTTCTTATCTGTGAGCCCAGGGGCTGGCAGTCCTACATGACGCTATGGGTGGGGCCTAGCGGGAAACCTAGGTCCCTCTTGGAGACCCAACGACGGATTTTTCAATCATTTCTTGAACACGTTTATTTCACACCCGATGGGGAGACATTTCACAAACTGCCCCACCATGTTCCTGGGCATTTTATTCTGAAAGGGTTTGCATGCACCTTATTGTGAGCTGCCTGCGCAAATTACAAGTGGTGTTCAAGAAAAGACTGGTGGAACTGAGGAGGGAAACCGAAGTTGTCTTTCCTAGTTATCAGATGAAAGATCTTCTGTAAGTCAGAACACTACACGAGTCTTTTAAATGGACTTAGAGATACCCCCTGGGACATCCTCGCGGCTTTCTGGTGAGGCGCTGTTCTCCCTGTGATGTTAAGGAGAAAGGCTGGCTTTACTGTTAAAAGAGGGACATCTGCTGCCCCCCCCCCCTAATTTTTGCGCTCTCTCTCTCTCTCTCTTTTAATGTACCATTCCCGCTCCCAAGAACTCTAGGTGAAGAGCTAGGGGCCCGGGTGAAGGAGGGAAGGAATCCTCCTGACTCTAACACATTCACCAGTTCCCTCCTCAGAGCCCACTCCACACATTGCATCCATCTAGCAACCCCACGCCCCCAAATCCACCAAGGCTGTTAAGATTCATTATGCAATACCCCCTGACATATCTCTTCCTGCCCTCATTTTAATTCACGCACTTTTTTTTTTTTTTAATGTAATGACTTGACTGTCAGCCTGGCCTGCAGTCCTTTTACTCCTTTCAACACAGGTGCGCTCGGGGGCTTTGATGCCGCTGTCCACGGAGCCACAGCCCCGCTCCGCCACGGAACGTTCAAGTGCGAGTTTATTTTTAAACTGACCTCTTCTAGACTGCTCAGTATAAAGGAGGTCCTGCCAAAAAAATATGCTACTTTCTATTTATAAGATGAAACACATGCCTCCCAAAGGCGATATAACAATTCATACAGCGGGGGAAAAAAAAAAAAAATTACCAGATCCTCCCTCCTCTCGTGTCTGATACTCGTCTGTGTCAAGACACGAGCAGAAAATGATCTCGCAAACGCCCCAGCTGTTCAGAAACCGCCGTTAAAGAAAAAAAAATAATAATAATAAATAATAATAATAATGATCCGCGGCCAGACCTGCACGGGGTGGAGCCCCAAGCTGCGATGCCCCCGCCGCCTTCAGCGGGGGCAGAAAGAGCGGAGGGGTGGGCAGCACGGGGCCCTGCGTCCTCGGGGCCTGCACCCCGCAGCCACGCGCGAAGCCCACCGCCAAGGGGGCGCGGTGGCCAGAGGCGCGGGGCGACGGTGCCCCGCTCCGAGGGGCCGATCGAGGTCCCCCTGCGGTCCTCGGGCTGAAATGGGGGGGGGGGGGTTCCTCCAAGCCCAGCGCCAGCGCGTCCGGGGGTCGCCCACACTCACCGGCAGAGAAGCGGCCCGGGGCCGATGGCGAGTCGCCGCGTCCCCGGGGCTCCGCTCGGCCAACCGCCCGCCCGCGCTCCGTCACGTCCCCAGCGGGGCGCTCACCGCATCGTCCGCCGCGGGCCGGCGCGCAGACTCCGCGCGGAGGGACGCCGCGTCCTCCGGGCCGCCTCGCTCTGTCCGTCCGCGGGCGGGAAGCGGCGGCGGCGGCGGCGGCGGCTCTGGGCCGAGCGGCTGCGAGAAAGGCGCCGAGCCACCACTGAGCGCGCCGCGGCCGACGCGCGCCCTCAACCTGCGGGGGGCGGGGCCGGGCGGCGGCTGGGGGCGGGGCCAGCGCTGGTGGGCGTGGCCGGAGGCTGGGGGCGTGGTCGGAGAAGGTGGGCGTGGCCAGAGCGGCCTCGGCCCGGCTGAAGCGGGCGGCGGGCCTGCGCGACTCGGCCGCCGCCGTACCTGAAACCCCCGAGGCGTCAGGATGCCCGGCGCACGCGCAGGGGGCGCGTGGGTGGGCGGCACGGCGGACCCTCGGCGGACAAAGCGCTCCGCGGCCACCACCCGGAAGGCCCGGAAGGAAGACAGGGCCACCTCGGAGCTCCCTCCCGAGGCACAAAGAGACGTCGCCCGGGTGCAAGACGGGGCCTCCCCCCACCCGGGGCGCCGCCGCCCGGGGACAATAGGACGCGCGCCCTAACCCTCGGGCTCTCCCCGCTGCTCCCTGCGGTCGCCGTAGCCCGGGCCTGACCGCGTGGCCCAGCTCGGCCCGCGGCTCCGGGGAGGACGCGGTCGCCGCCGCGCAGGAGCCCGGATGCAGGCGTTTCCTAAGCCCCCCGGGCTGGGGTGGGATGGGGCGCGGAGGGGAGGGGAGCGGGGGCCTCCGGTCTTCCAAAGACATTTACCTGTGGAGCCGCGGTCGCCGGTGGCCGCCGTTCGGGGCGCGGGAGCCGGGGGGCGCGGCCGCGGGCGCCCCGCGTACAACGCCGCCCCGGGCGACACCTGCGCCCGTCGCTCACCGCCGCGGCGCGCCCCGCCCCTCCGCCTGCCGCTCCCCCCCCCTGCGTGGACCCGGGGAATTAATGGGGCTTTTCTGGTGGATCGGCCTCTGTTCCTTCCTCCTCCATTAGTCCGCCTGGTAGGAGACGGGTGGAAAAAAGGGAGACGTTTTTCCAGCCCTGAGGCCTCAACCCACCAGGTTGAGCTGGGTGGGGGGAGAAAGGGGACTGGGACCCCCCGCCCCCCGAGGAGGCAGGCGCTCCAGGGATGTCCCCAGCCCTGGGGTGCAGGGGGGGGATCCCCACTCTCGGGTTGCTTGGAAATCCTGGCACAAAGCAGAGCCCCAGCGGGAGACTCGGTGTCAGTCACCCCCCCCCCCATGTCACCGGCTCTGTCTGAAACCTTAGAGGGTGCACGGTTTAAGCCCACCTTGCAGAGCCCTGCCAGTTGGTTAAAGGTGGACTTGAAAAGCGAACACAACTGCTCTGGAAAGTGAAATTACTTGGGTGGAGCGTTCGAAAGCCGCAGAGAAAATAATAGTTGCCAGGTCAGATGGCCATGAGGTCGGAAGTCCAATACAAAACTCTGCTTGCAGTGATGCTAGAAATCTTGACAAAACAGTCCGTGAAGATAAGAAACCCGACCTCGTTTCCTTTCTTCAAATGACGACTGCTCCCAAGTTTCCTTTGGCAGATACCTGGGTTTCCACTCCAGATTCTTCAGAATTTTACTTGGGGCTCATATTTCAAAATATATGTTCCATTTGGCACTAATGTATATGTTTTATATACGAATTTATTGAAAAATATTAAATGTTGCTGGCCTGCTTCAAGTTTTTTTAATAAATATTTATGCACAATTTTCATTACATATGGTATTTTTGAAAGTAAAAGTATGTATGTCTATATATTTATAAAATCCCACATGAAAAATTCCCTTTGCACACATAAAGACATTCCTTACACATATGCCTATGGGTATTTTTTTTTTCATCTGCTCTATTGTTAGAGCACTTTATTCCTACATCTCAGTAAATGATTTCTTTTACAATTTGTGCAAACGTAGAAAGGCAGGTTGTTGGAGGTAGCAATTTTATTCCAAATCCCTATTTTTATTCTTCTGCACTGATCCTGGCCTTTTGGACAGTTTGTCTCCATTTCTGCTTTTTAAAATGCGACTTCATTTCTGGGCTATACACAGTTTATTCACAACTTCCCTTTTCAATGGTCTTGTACTGGTCATACTAGTCCTGGCTTCTTCATTGTCCCATGTGGTTCATTTGTACTGAGCATCTTCAGTGAGGAAAAATCCCCCCCCCTCTTTTTCCCCCATTTTCTTATCTTTTGAGTGCATTTCCTGACCTAGCTATGGCAACTTTGAGGTTTGATAGCTTTAGAAATCCGTCTTTGGGGGGGCTTTCTTCTTTTAAGACAGGAAAATTGTTTCTGGAAGATTTTAGGAATTTTGAGATTCTGTTCTAAATTTAGGAAATGTTTAACCATGAAAAAATAAAACAAGGCAATGGAAACTGTAGAATCCTGCTTGAGACTAATACCTGTAGTGTGCTTGTCAGAACCAACAGTGGACCCTTTTTCTGATAGTCCCTCCAGGAGAAGAGCTAGAAAGCCTTGGTGGTGTCCTGGTGTCCCCAAACCAACATAGAGACAGAAGGACGTGCCAGTATATACAAGCAGTGGCCAACTATACATGACACTACCAAGGGTGATCCAGAGACCAGTGGCCACCAGAAATAGCCTACTTAGATCCATTTAGTTAAGATGTTGATTTTAACGAAATGCAGATGTTTTTGCATACACTAGGCAAGAGTTGTGCTTCTTCACTGAAGTGGTCCAAAATTCACTTTAAAATTTCATAGGAAAGCCAGGTGTGGTGGTGCACACCTGTAAGCCCAGCAGTTGGAAGGCTAAGGTGGGAGGATTGCTAGTTCAAGGCCAGCCCAAGATACATATTAAGCACTGACTTTAAAATAAAATAAGCAAAATCACATGGGATTCGTGAACCCCCTTCTTGGAAACACAGAGAGTAACATCTGAGGTCTTTGATGTATACCTCAAGTCTCAAAGCAAGAAGAGTCACCCAGCTTCTTCACCCATAGAAGTTTAAACCGAGCCTTGAAATTGGATAGGAAAAGCAATGATGAAAGGTTTGTCAGGCAGGTGGAGGAAGTTAAGGAAAGGGGCCCAGGAAAGAAGACAACAGATACCTGTTTTTTCTAGGTGTTAATGTGAAGCTGAATGAAGAGATCATAGTCTCATGGCAGGTTTTCTTCCCATTTTTTTTTGTTTTTTGTTTTTTGTTTGGCTGGCTGGCTGGTTGGTTGGTTGGGTGATTTTTTTTTTTTTTTTTTTTTTTTTTTTTTTGGAGGTAGGGTCCAGTTCAGGTTGACTTGAATCTCACTCTGTAGCCCTACGTTGGCCTCCAACTCACAGATATCCTCCTACCTTAGCCTCCCTAGTGCTGGGATTAAAGGTGTGGCCACTATGCCTGGCTCTCCTATTGTTTTGTTTTCTAAACCAGTGTTTATATAGCCCAAGCTGACCATGAATGCCCGGTGTAGGCAAGGCTGGCCTTCAATTCCTGATTCTCCTGCCCAGCTCGTAGCAGTTTTCTTTGAAATCTTTTAGGATCTCTTTAACCTTCAAAAAATGAAGGCAGACTATAGACAAATGGTCATTCCACTGGGGTGGGGAGGGATCCAAGAACTCTGTGTCCACATGAGACGTTATTTCCCATCATTTGCTCTCCCTTTTCATGGCTACATCAGACCTCAGGCTGCTCCATGGCTCACTCCAGCAGAGCCTCGCCTGGCATCCTGTCTGGGACACTTCTCCAGGACACCAGAAGCTCCCGTCTCTGTCCACCAAGTTCTTTTTGCAAATGAGATTTGAAGAGTGAGGCTTTCCCTCCCCTAAAATAGCAGCCCATCCCAAATTCCCTTTCCCTGAATAAAGCAGGAAGAATAATTTCTTCATGACCTGACATGACGTCGTATTTATTTATAGGCTCGATTATGGCCTGTTTTCTTCAATGCATGGACTTAAATGTGCAGTCGGAGCTCCTGTCTCTAAAACAGCCCGGCACATAGTGGGTCCTCAATAAATATCTGCCAACTACATAATCCTTAATGGCAAACAGCGGTGAGGGTAAAAGTCTTACGTACAAACTCTGCAGCTACGGAGTAATATTAAGCATTCCTGGGCTGTACCGCATGTATATGCTGAGACTGAAATTTCAGTCACTTCTCTTTAGAAATACGAAACACATGGAACGTTTTAAGTTCTAAAATTCAAACATCTTAAAGTAAGGCTTACAAAAAATGTCTTTATAGTCCATGTATAATGCATAACTATTTTTCTTCTGGCAAAGCTGAAACGTACTCGTGTGTGCTCAGCTGGGGTTTTCCTCCGCAAATGCCACATTCGGGTTGAACTGAAGGGTGTATGTTCTCCATTATTGCCAACCCCCGCTCCCCCAAGTTAGATCTAAGGAAAAAAAAAGAAAAAAGAAACTGGAGGGTTGAACCTCCCCACCCCCGCCCCCAGCACTGGGGCTAGAACCCACGGCAAATGCTAGGTGCCCCATCAACCCCTGTTCAATGAAAACACTTTAAGTGAAACTCTCCTAGCCTGAGGATCCCCCCCCCCCCTTTGCTACCTGATTAGAATTTCACTCATGGGGAATAACGTTAACCTGTGCTAATGAATTTGTGTGACTAGTTGCCAAAAGCTAAAGAATTTTCTAACCAGCGATTTCCTTGTGAATAAAGACATTCAATTCACATCTCTCTTAAGAGACTTCAGTTTGCCCTAATCAAATGCAGCAGGAAGGGGTATGTGTGAGATTCTGTTCACATGTAGACTGCAGAACTAGTTATAAGTTCTAAGCAGGCCAGAAAGTCACCACAAACTCCTACAACTTCAGGGGCATGTGTATGAGCTCTTGAACTCAGGCTAGAACCGATGTAAAGTTCTAGATAGGGCCGTCAAATACACATGCAGGCACGATCAAATTGTTCGTAGAAACCGATGACCAATGAAGAGCATTACCTGAGAGTTATTATAGCCTCCTTTGCTTTACATTTATTTCATGCCATTTTCATTTCAGGACATGTTGATTTATAATTTTTTTTTCTCTTTCCAGAAGGGATTTGAGATAACTTAGAGGGCTTTTGTGTATAATGAGTCATGCATTCTTCAACCCCCTGGATCCTCAGCTTTACCGAAGTGTAATGGATTCATGACTCTTACACCCCTCTTGCGATGCTCTTCCTCCAGATACGTATGCGTCTCCCTCTTACAGCTTTCTTCAGGTTTCTGCTTAAATGTTAGCTGACAGAGGCCTTCCAAAACATCCTGTTTATTTTATTTTTTGTTAAATATATTATTTTTGAATATATATTTCATTTATTTATTTATTTGATACAGAGAAAGAGGCAGAGAGAGAGAGAGACAGAGAGAGAATGAGTGGGCCAGAGCCTTCAGCCACTTCAAAGGAACTCCAGATACATGTGCCCCCTTGTCTATCTGGCTTATGTGGGTCCTGGAGAATTGAACTGGGATCCTTTGGCTTTGCAGGCAAACGCCTTAACCACTAAGCCATCTCTCCAGCCCCATCCTGTTTATTTTTGTTGTTTTTGTTTTTTGTTTTTTTGAGGCAAGCCCAACAGACTTGCCTTTTTTTTAAAAAAAATTATTTTTGCTTATTTTTATTTATTTATTTGAGAGTGACAGACAGAGAGAGAAAGAGGCAGAGAGAGAGAGAATGGGTGTGCCAGGGCCTCCAGCCACTGCAAATGAGTTCCAGATGTGTGCACCCCCTTATGCATCTGGCTAACATGGGTCCTGGGGAATCGAGCTTTGAACCGGGGTCTTTAGGCTTCACAGGCAAGCACTTAACCGCTAAGCCATCTCTCCAGCCCCAGACTTGCCTTTTTTTATGCAAAAGAGAGAGAGAGAGAGAGAGAGAGAATTGGAGCACCAGGGCCTCCAGCTACTGCCATCAAATTCCAGACGCATATGCCTCCTTGTGCGCATGTGCGACCTTGCTCACTTGTATCTCTTTGTGCATCTGGCTTACTTGGGAACTGGAGAATCAAATATGAGTCCTTAGGCGTCATAGGCAAGTGCCTTAACCACTAGACCATCTCTCCAGCCAGTCATCTTGTTTTAAAGCATCATCCCTGACCCATTTTATCCCTTTACCCCTTCATTTTTCTACCCAGCACTTAGCATTTGGCATATATTTACTGTCTTACCATGCCCTAAACCATTTGAATACAAGCTCCACAAAGACAGAAACATTGCTTATTTTATTCACTGCTTTATCTCAACTTCTTTATCATTGCTCTGTTGTAGAGTAGGGACTTAGACACTTTTTGAATGTGTGACTCAGTCCCCAGTGCTTAGTACATGTCCCTGACACATGGTAAATATTTGTTGAATAAAGCAATGCTTTTGTGAATGTGGTAGTTTGGATGTGATAATGTAAATGTATGACCCCCACAGATTCCAGTGTTTCATTAAAACTGAGTTTGCAACTTCAGCCCCTAGCAGGCATATTCTGGTATTTAGAGCATTCTGAGCTCTGGCAGGTTTTGTGTCTGCTTGCTTGCTTGTTTTTGGTGTTTGCTGGCTGTTTGGTGTTTCTCTCTCTCTCTCTCTCTCTCTCTCTCTCTCTCAGAATCTATGGAAAGGAGCCAGTTTCTTCTGCCACTGATGGAACTTCCTCTGGATCTATAAGCTTTAAATAAATCCCTTCCTCCATAAACGGTCTGGCTGGATGTTCATCCCAGCGACATGGAGCTGACTACAATGAATGACTATCAGAAAGATCTATATGAGTCACTCAATAAAGACAGGAATAACTTGCTTTATTTAGATTTCAACCCCTTATTTTTTCCCTCTAAGCCATCTTTACGTGCATACCTGATCACCAATTTAGACTATTGTAGTGTCAACAAACCCTATTTGATGAAATGTGTGTGATAGAGTCATGGCAGTGACTATATGATGAACAGAAAGAATCCTTGTTTTAGTTCTAGACTAGTAAGTCAAAAAAATAGAGGAGAAGGGAGACGCCTACAGTGATACTCTCTCCCTCATTTTGCCTCCCCCCCCCCCAGTCAGGCTGTTATAGGAACAACAGACAGACACGCACCCTTAACCCATCCCATGGTACACACATGTGTTGTCTTCGAAGTTTCTCTACTTCCAGTTCTGTTGTTTTTACTGAGTGCCATAAAGCCCTGTGTGCAAAGGACAGCTCATCTTCTGAGGGCACTGCAGGTCACTTCAATTGGACTCTCCCACGGAGAACCAGGAAATGAATGATAGAAGACATGCAGGACTGTCCTGGCATTTATATCACAAAGAACCCTATCCAAATATTTGTGGATAAGATCATCAAAAATAGATTTAGACACAATCTGTTAGAGGACACCAGTGACTAAGTGACAATATTATTAGTAAGTCACATGAGATAATGCCAGTAAGCCGCAGGTCCTCTTCTGAGGCCCCCAGGGTGATTTTCCACTCAGGGACAGGGTCCTCTGCGTAGCTCCCCTTGCTAATGTGCCTGGCTCCGGAGCACACCTCCGACTTGGCCGAGTGGATGCATGTTAGATTTTCACCTGGCTGTCCCCTCTCTAGAAACAATTACTGTGGTGTGTTCCTCAAGAAGGCTAAGATGGCTAGGTGTGTGCCTTGACATTGCTTTGAGCTACTTGGCCACTGACTAAACAGGCTGGAGCAGAACAGGAGGGAGGCCTGACACATATTCAACCCACACTCATTGGGGGCTCACTTTGTGCAGAGCAATTGGGCTAACACCCTGGTACAGTCCATGGGCTGGTCTATATGTCTCTTGCTTTTTTAATACCATTTGACTCAGTGTTGACACTGGGATCTCAGAGGCCTCCAAGTGAACTCTCCAGGGACATGTAAGTGTCTCTAACTCTGTGTCAGGTCACTTCAATGAGAATCAGGAAATGTTCTTCAAACTGGGCTCTGATGTGAGAGATAATACTTAGAAAACATTTGCTTTGCATCTTAGCCCATAAATGCTGTGAGTCTTACACTAACCTGAATGTTAACCTGCTTCAAAGTAGCTCTTCTCTTCTGAAACCCACATATGCAAATCTTTGTTCTTAAGAATAATCTAATACTTCCTTTGGTTTTTAAAATCCCATCTTTGGGGCTGGAGTGATGGCTTAGTGGTCAAGGTACTTGCCTGGGAAGCCTAAGGACCCAGATTTTGATTCCCTAGTACCCATGTAAACCAATGCACAAGGTGGCACATGTGTTTGGAGTTCTTTTGCAGTGGCTAGTGGCTTTGGTGGACTCATTCTTTCTCTATGTACCTGCCCCTCTCTTGCTCAAATAAGCACATAAAATACTAAAAGAAAAAAATTCAGATCCCATCTTTAAATTATTTCTAGTGGTGAGTCTGTTTATAAAACAAAGATAAGAATTGTGGTGGTTTGATTCAGGTGTCCCCCATACACTTAGTTGTTCTGGATGCTCGTTTCCCCAGATAATGGCAATTGGAAAACAAAGTCTCCTGGAGGCGGTGTATTGTTGGGGGCAGGCTTATGGGTATTATAGCCAGTTTCCCCATGCCAGTGTCTACCTTATGTGGGCCAGGGGGTGATGCCCACCCTCTGCTTATGCCATCGTTTCCCCCTGCCATCATGGAGCTTCCCCCTCCAGCCTGTAAGCCAAAATAAACCTCTTCCTTTTTCCCAACAAGCTGCTATTGGTTGGGTGGTTTCTACCAGCAATGCGAACCTAACGGCAACAAGAATTCTTCTGGCTCACTCCATTATATTGTAACTCCTGGGACTTGATGCATGAACCGCTTGCTAGTGAACATGATCTGCTACTCTCATTGCCATTCAGCTCATATTTGTCAGACACCGGAGTATAAGCCACTGTGTCAGGTACTCTTAAAGATGTGAAGATGAATATACTTCCTACACATGGACTTTAAAAGTTTGTAGTGATGATAAAACAAGCACCTAGCTGACTCTAATGAAAGACAACATATGACAAATACCATATACTCCATACTTTCCAAGTGCCAAATAGGAACACGCATTCTAATTTGTTATCTGACAACAGATTACACGTATTGAAGACAGGACCACATGGATAATCTGAGCTGTAGGGTCCAGTAATACTGACACTTTGCTGTTCAGTGGTGGTTTTTCTTTGAAAATGCAATTGTCAATGACACTCTGATGCGCATTAAGACACACATCCAGGTACAGCTGTTCTGGCCAAGCTCAAGTGGGGAGTCCTTCCCTCTTAGCACCCCACCTCTCATTAGAAGCTTCTTGGGATTCCCTTATGACACTTCTGGGCTCTTTTGTGAGCTCAATATCAGTGTTCTCCATAAATTCACCTGTTGAGAATCCTGATCCTGTAAGCGATGGTATTGGGAGGTTGGTGGAGCCTTGGGGAAGTGATAAAGGTCTTGAGGAAGGAGCCCTCATGATTAAGATTGGTGCCCTCAGGACTGGAGAGATGGCTTAGCAGTTAAGCACTTGCCTGTGAAGCCTAAAGACCCTGGTCCAAGGCTAAATTCCCCAGGATCCACGTAAGCCAGATGCACAAGGGGGCACATACATCTCGAGTTCGTTTGCAGTGGCTGGAGGCCCTAGTGCGCCAATTCTCTCTCTGTCTGCCTCTTTCTCTCTCTTTGTGCTTTAAAAAAAAAAAAAAGATTAGTTCCTTCAGAACAGAGACACCAGTAAGGGACCCTGGATTTTTGCCACGTAGGAACATTGTGAACACAGCCACTTGTGAACCAGGAAGTAGGACTTCATCCAAACACTGATCTTGCCTTCTGCTTGGACTTTTCCGGTCTTGAGAGCTGTGAGAAATAAATGTCTGTTGTTCTTTCTTATTTTTATTTATTTATTTGAGAGAGAGGGAAGGACAGAGAGAGAACAGGTATGCCAGGGCTTTTTGCCACTGCAAACAAACAAATCCGGTTTTATGTGGGTGCTGGGGAACTGAACCCAGGCATTCAGGGTTTGCAAGCAAGCACCTTTAACCACTGAGCAATTTCTCCAGCCCTACAAATAAATGTCACCACTGTATAGTATAGCACTTTGATTATAGTAGACCAAACTAAGCTAGATGCCAAGACACACAGTAGAAACCACATTGAGATGATCTGCACATGGACAGCTTAATTCTAATTAGAATCACAAGGATGACCTGAATAATATGGGTCATTCCTGATCATTCCATTACATATCTCTGAGTGAACATATATGTGGCAGCGATATTTACAACCTAGGTAAAGTGGCTAAACACAGAAGGTTAAAGAACTTTGTTAGTCACCCACTGCTTGGATTTGAGGCTTGCTCATGGGAGGGTACTCGTGTCTGGTACTGTAAATGTAATCAAAAGCTGATGGCTACAGAGGTCATAAGTCCTAAGACCAATGCTACTGCTTTTGTTTGGCTAAATGGATATGTTGTGCACATAAATTTGCTCTCTAAATTTGTCTGTTTATGCCCAAAATTAGCGCTGTTCTCACCTTTGGTTAGAGAAGCTCCTCTTGGCTGTTTGCACTTACTAGCTGGGGAGACTCAAAACTCATCAAAATGCTGAAGAGAAGCTACAGTTGCTTAGTGCTAAATGAGGTAGCTATACTCCTTCAAAGCTCAGAGAGCACTGTAGAAGAAGGAATAGAAAGAATGTAAGAGCCAGAGGGTGAGGAAGGGTGCTGTGGAACACTATCTTCTGGACATGATATGGCTGTTGCTTTCATGGCTTTTCAACGGCTGTGGTTACCTGCACAAGACCTGTACAATATTGGGTCCATCACTATTTAATCAGGGAGGATGTGAGACCTCCATCCCTCTCTTGGGAGTTATTGGCAGTTCATGGTAGCTGGTGGAGCAACAGATGTTCTCTGTAGTGCTGTAGCCACTAGTGAGTTGCATGTATTCAGGTAAATAATGCAATAAATAAATAAATAAATAAATAAATAAATAAATAAAGTAGCCCTAATTAAACTCAGTGGGTTATACAAACACACAAGAAAACAAAGGACGTCAAAGTAGAATGAAACAACTTCTGGTGAACAGACCTAAGGGAAGCCATCTTAGACCACTCAGCCGTCTTGACATTCTCAAGGAGCCATAAGAGATTAAAGATTCACACAGAGCAGAACTATTAGCCTGAGGGCATTATTCCAGTACAGACATTGGATGGTAGTCTTGCCCTAAGTCAAGGTGGCTTGGTACTCCATATGAACTTCATCTGGTGTTTGGTCTTGCCCTTATCTGAAGCTGGGTCTACTCACATTCTGCTTTTGTAAATCGTGCTTGCTTGCTCTTGCAAAAGATGACTGGGGTGGGCGGATGGCTAAAGAGTAAGGAGTAGGTCATTTGTAAAGGACTGTGGGTTTTGCCTTTAAAAACTCACTGTAAGAATAGGACGGGGCTGCTCTCCTCCTTGCTTGAGGGGGCAGACGCTGGCTGGCTTAATAAAGACGCTACTCATTTCTGGTCTTGGACTCACTACATAGAAGAGGGACTACTTAGGAAGAAGAAGGGGTTCAGTGGAAAGAGGACAAGGAGAGGGGAAAGGAGAAGGTAATGGGAGGGGATTTTGATTACAAAACATTATATACATGTTTAAAAATTGTCAATGGACTAGAGAGATGGCTTAGCAGTTAAGGTGCTTGCCTACGAAGCCTAAGGACCCATATTTGACTGTCCAGGTCCCACATAAGCCAGACACACAAGGTGTCACAGGCACACAAGGTCACACATGTGCACGAGGTGGTGCACTCACCTGTAGTTCAATTTCAGTGGCTAGAGGCCCTGGTGTGCCAATTCTCTTTCTCTCTCTCTCTCATAAAATAATTGTCAATAATTTTTTAAATATTGTATTTATTTATTTGACAGAGAGAAAGAGAAGCAGATGGAGAGAGAGACAGAGACAGAATGGGCCCTCCAGGGCCTCCAGCCACTGCACACGAACTCCAGAAACATGTGCCCCTTTGTGTATCTGACTTATGTGGGTCCTGGGGAATCGAACCAGGGTCCTGAGGCTTTGCAGGCAAACGCCTTAGCCACTAAGCCATTTCCCCAGCCTGCCAATAAGTTTTTTCAAAGAAGGACTTCATTAGCAAGTTTCATGGCCTACGTGGGTTCCAAGTGGCGGTGAAGGATCTGAATGAGGTTCGTCTCTGGCCTTGAGAAGGGCTCTGTGGGATGGAGAGGATGCTAACATTGGTAGTGGCTGAAATGATATTCTAACCTTTGACATCCCAGAAGGACTGTATTTGGAGCTAGGAAGCGGGATAATTAAGGTTAAGTGAAATCACATAAATGAAATCTAATCCAATCTAATACTATTAGAAGAAGAAATTTGCTCACCCAAGGAGACACTAGGAGAAAGTGTCCATCTATAAGCAAATAAGAGAGGACTCAGTAGAAACCAAGTCTACTGGCACCCTGATCTCACACTCCCAGTTTCTGTAACTATGAGGAAATAAATTTACTTTTGCTTACTTTAAATCACCCAGTGGTGTTTTGTTACAGAAACTTAGCACAGTGGATATGGATGTGAAGTGTGGGTAGAGATGTGAACATTGACATAAGGTAACATCACAGTGAGAACAACATGACGACTGTCCAGAGGTTGGGCATCCCCTGGCTTTTGTTCACGAACAAGACAGAGCTCAGGTTGGCTGGCACTTTGGGGGTCATTGTATAAGGTAGTGTTGGCTTCAAGCTAGCTAGCAACATGGAGACCATGGGGGGGTGCCAGGATGGAATGGGCTCCTGGGCTTGCTCTTGTAAGTCTAGACACTTTATATGTGGTGGTTTGGTCATAGGAAGTGTGTCTGTTCCACATGCTTTCAAGTTAGTGACAGTTGGTCTTACTTCTGCTCACTGTGGGTGCCACCGTACAATGGTTTTGGCACTGAGTTGGTAACACTGAAAGATGTGGACAGGGAAACCCCAGCTAAGATGATCTGAGACGCTTCTTGAGGGTACTTCGTGTCCCCTGGCTTTCCTCCTGTATTTCTCATCCTCAAAGCAAAATGATTCTTCAAAACAGAGGTGAAGATGCATGTAATTAATTCAAAGAGCATCCAAGCTTCATGGGTCCTAGAAGTCAGGACATCTAGCTTTGCCCTCCCATGGTAAGGCAGAGGAAACTGAACCCTTAAAAATAATTAGTCATTGCTATTGTTTGAGTGTTAAATGTCTCCCAAAGGTCCATGTGTTACAGGTTTTTGTACAACGGGTTATATAGTTCTGAGAGGTGCTATAGACCTTAAGGTGATGCGGACTTCATGCCCTTGAAGGGAACTGGGAGATCCCTGACACTACCCATCTTTCTTTGCTTCTTGGCCACAGAAGAGTAGTGGAACCACTGGAACTTGGACTAGAATCTCCACTTGGAGGTAAGAAGCCTCGTAAAGTTCATGTTTTCAGGTCTTTCATTATAGATGTCAAGCCAATGAACAATGTCGTTTTTTTCCAGATCACTCAGTCAGCCATAAAGACTGCTAATGTACTGTTAGTTTTGTGGTGCAAAATAATACTGCTTTTATTTGTAAAGGAAACTCCAGAAACATCAGGATGAGAGAGTTCTCTGAGTTATGGCTGTGGAAAGGTCATGGCTTCTAGAAATGTATATGCACCAGAGCCAGCACTGGGGTTCAGACCCCGGCTCTCCATCAACAAGCTGTGTGACTTTGGGTCACTACCTCAACTCTCTGGGCTTTCGTTATCTGTAAGAGTGGTGGTCACGAGGGGAGATTATTATAGAACACACTTTAAGAGTGATGGAAAGATTGAGTGAACAATTCTAAATGCAACTACCCCATTACCAGGCCTCAAAGCGTATGCTCATGCTCATATCTATTTTTTCCTTACCATGCAAGGGCAGCTTTGTTCATCTCTGTGTCTCTGGAACCTGGCATAGTTCCTATTACAGAGTCTGTTCAACAAATACGGTTTAGATGGATGAAGCATCAGGGAGAACCTATGAGAGAGGGTGACACTTAACCCTAAGACAAGAAAAAAGGAAACCAGAACCCAAAACTCAGGATGATTAACAGATAAGGGATCTGTAAATGTTTAGATTGTCTCACAAGCAGTAAGACTGGGAGATGTTCTGTGGCAGTAAAAGTATAGGGTCAGTTCTCCACCTCCAGGGTGGTTACAAAGGCTCATACAACAGGTGCACTGATGTGATCTGTGAGGCCTGAAGTATAAAGCAGGTTGCACAGAGGCATCAGTACCAGAAGAACCACCTTAGTAGGACTTGAGGGAGGAAATGTCACAAGATTTTGGGGAGAAACCAGAAAGGTCAGTGAAAACCGACCCAACAGTAAGTCTGTAAAGAAGAAAGAGTCAAAGCCTGTCTTCTTATTCTGATGCCTTGCAGAGCCTTGCAGACATCTAAAGGACTGTCTTTTCACAAGCAAATAACTTGCCTGCTAGCCTGCCTTTCATATGCAAACCAACTAATCTGAAACCCAGGCCTCACCCTCTATCCGGCTCTCACTTTGTAGACCTAACATCCCAGTCTCTAATCACCCCAGGACAGGGCCAGACACCCAGACACAACCTCTCGGTCCCAGGTCATGCTGAAATGACTCAAACTAGCCAGTGTGACACCTGCTTTTCTCTTTCTCTCTTTGCCTCTCAAATAAATAAATAATTAATTAAGGGGGGGGGAGGCTAGTGGTGGCGAGATGGCTTAGCAGTTAAGCACTTGCCTGTGAAGCCTAAGGAGCCTGGTTGAGATTCCGTTCCCCAGTACCCATGTAAGCCAGATGCACAAGGTGGCACATGCATCTGAAGTTTGTTTGCAGTGGCTGGAGGCCCTGGCATGCCCGTACTGTCTATCTATCTGCCTCTCTCTCTCCCAAATAAATAAGTAAATAAATAAATAACATTTTAAAAAAGACTCCTGCTCCTATTTCATAGCTTTTTCTCTTCAGCACCCCTGATGCTTCCTGTGTTCCTACAAGATATTCACTGCCTCCAATCTCATCACATCTGGTTTAAAACAAGTCTCAGTTGCTTTATGAAAAGAAACCATCTGAGTTTCAATGATTGTCCCCTAGCCCTGTACTCTCTATCCCTCTCTGCCCTTATTGGGCATTTCATTTTCATTTTGAAAATTATTTTCTTAAGTATTCTCTCTCTCCCCTTCAGTATTAGCTCACATATCTCTCCTCATTTTTTATATTTTATTTATTTATTTATTTGACAGAGAAAGAGAAAGAGAGAGAGAGGGAGAGAGGGAAAGAGAGAGAGAGAATGGGCACACCAGGGCCTCCAGCCACTGCAAACAAACTCCAGATGCATGCGCCCCTGTGCATCTGGTTTATGTGGGTCATGAGGAATCAAACCAGGATCCTTTGGCTTTGCAGGCCAAACCTTAACCACTTAGCTGCAGGCCTTAACCGCTAAGCCATCTCTCCAGCCCTCCCCCCCCCTTTTTTTAAATTTAAGGATGAATACATAGGAACTAAAGTCAAATGGAAGAAACACGTTTATGGTTTCTACATCCCGCTACTGATAGAACCCCAACAAAATCCACTTGTTCTCCTATTACCCCAGCTATTTCAAACTGACCTTAATGGTTTGTACCAGTGATTTTGATCTCTTGTTTGTGTTTTAGAGTTATTATCCACTTATTAAAAGCTTTTATTATTTTAAATGTGTTCAAACAACAAAGCATTGTTGAACACCAGTTAGATGATGTCCCCCCTTCGCCTAAAAAAAAAAAAAACCTCTAAAAAATCATTTGCTATTATGAATCTACAGAATTTTGTGGGTTAACAGAAACTCATTCTTCACTGATATGAATTCAAAATGGTATTGGCTACCTTAGAAAACAGCTTAGCAGTTATTTACAAAGCTAACCATAGTCTTACCACTGGACCCACCACTCACACTTGTAAGGATTTACCTTAGTCAAGGACTTATAGCTACACAAACACCAGCCTCAGAACGTTTACCATAGTTTTGTTCATAAGTACTAAAAACTCGGAGCAGACTAGGTGACTGGCCAAACATACTATGGCACATCCATACAATGGAACATGGTATCCCATCACACAATGGCATGGATGAATCGTGCATGCATGTTGCAAAGTGGAAAATGCCAGTATTCAAAGGTTACATGTTATATTACTCCATGTTTATGACATTATGAAAAAGGCAAAACTGTTATAAAGATGCAAAAGAGGTCAGTGGTTTTTAGGGGCTCCAGGAGAAAGGAAAGAATAGAATAGTCAATCCCAGAGGACTTTATTAGTATAATGAAACTGTTGTTTATGATATCACTCGATAGATGCATGACATTATGTACTTATTAAAACCCATAGAACTTTACAGGACAAAGACAAACCTGAATCATGCAAACTTTAAAAATCATTCAGGAGGTTAGAGAATCTTGAGATGCGATGTAAAATATGACCAAAGAATTTGTATTACAAGCGCTTAAAACAACTTTATTGAAGTGAGTGTGGGAGAAATGTTGTATTCGGTAACTTTGGAAATGAATGATGATATCTATAAGATTAAAAACACTAGCTTATCAAATTATTTTCTGGGAGGGTATGGGTTAGCAATTATGGAAGTGCAATAAAGTGTACTGGAATTAAATTATTAAGAAAATGCATAGCTGATGAGGAGAGCCAGGTACATCCTTATAGGAGGGAGAGGATATAGGACAGCTAGGGAAGAAGACAGGAATTATTTATGCAGAAGTGGGTTGGAGTCGGAGATGTCAGTATCTACATATATTTAGTTTAACATGGATAGTTTACAATACGAATATTTGTAGATTGACTGTGAACATGGGTTAATGTAGACACATGCCTGTTATTTTTCTGTCATCCCAGCGTAAAGGAAGCTCCAGCAAGATCAGGATGAAAAAGTTACCTGAGTTATGGCTGTGGGAAGCAGCACAGAACATGCCCAGATCTTTGTGTGAATATCACTCTCTAACAAAAGAGCCAGGCCTTCTTGGAGTGGTAGCTGATTCTAGGAGAGATGTATGAAGTTTATATACTAAGCCTGAAGCATCTTGTTTCAGAACATAAAGCAGGAGTACAACAAGACCCCACGGTGACAGGAGTATATGAAGGGGACACAGGAGTCAGTGGCAGGAGCCGTCAGTGCTCAACACTAGAATGAACTGAGGAAAGGAATAAAGTGAAAGTGAGTCATCATGAAAAGCAAAATAGAGGGCTGGAGAGATGGCTCAGCAGTTAAGGTACTGGCCTGCAAAGCCTAAAGACCTGTTTGACTCCCCAGATCCCACGTAGGTCAGACACACAAGGTCACATATGAGTACAAGGTCACACAGGTCTGGAGTTCGATTGCAGTGGCTGGAGGCCCTGGCATGCCAATTCTCTCTCTCTCTCTCTCATAAAAATAAATTAATTAATATTCATGACTCCATGTGGAATAAATAACACCCGAATAATCAACTAAAAGAGGGACGTTTCCCATCTGAACAATATCAAAGCATTTATTAGAGGTGTTGTCACCAAGGAGGTGGACTGTAAATCCCTATTCCTTAACTGAGGGCTGGGCGATGTGACTTCATTTCAAAGAGCCCAGTATGAGGGGGAGGCGAGGAGTTAGCAGAGAAAACTAATAAACACTGCCCCAGACAGGTGGCTGAGGTCAGTCACAAATCATGTTGCTGGCGGCAGCCTCGGTATGATATGATTAGAATGGCATTTTATCTCTGTGATATTTACCTCCAATCCATGGCCTTGATCTAATCACAACAACAACAAAAAAACATTAGACCATTTTAAATTGAGGGAAACTTTACTAAATCTCTGACTAGTATTCGTCAAGACTGCCAAGGTTGGGAGATGTGGCAGCACATCCCAGCACTCCGGAAGCTGAGGAAGGAGGATTGTAAATTCAAGTTCACCCACAGCTGCCTTTAGAGACCTCAGTCTACAAACACGATCATCAAAACTGAAGAAAACCTTAGAAACTGTCATTAGCAAATATGCACCTAAAGGAGAAATCACATGCAAAAATAATGTGATATGCTAGACAGGATTTAGACACACAACAAGAACGAGAATTCTGGGGAAAGACTAAGGAAGCTTGAATCAAGCAAGGACTTGAATTAAAGTAATATTTCAAATGTTGATCAAGTTGGGCCTGGTACCACAGACCTTTAATCCCAGCACGTGGGAGGCTGAGGTAGGAGGATCACTTTGAGTCTGAGGCCAGCCTGGGGCTACAGAGTGAGTTCCAGGTTAGCCTGGCTACCTGAGAGAGAGAGAGAATGGGCACACCAGAGCCTCTAGCCATGGCGAACAAACTTCAGACGCGTGTACCACCATGTGCAGCTGGCTTATGTGGGTACTGGGGAATCAAATCTGGGTCCTTTGGTTTTGCAGGCAAGCCATCTCTCCGTCCCCCAGATAGATAATTTTAATGTAAAATTTTAATAGTAGGTGAGAATGAACGGGGAACATAAGGAGGGGAATGTTATGTGTGCGCCTATGTGTGCTCCTGTGTGCGGTGCAGGGACATGCATGCCGTGGCACACGTGTGGAGGCCGGAGGACAACTGTCAGCTGTCAGTCCCCACCTGCCCCTCCTTCGAGGCAGCGTCTTACATTGTTCACCACTGCTTTTAGCCAGGCCTGCTGGCCTCCAAGCTTTTAGCAGATTCAGCTGTCTCTGCCTCCCTTCTTGCCTGTGGATGTGGCTGGCATCACAAATGCCTGCCAAAGCATCCAGATTTTTATGTGGGTGCAGGGTTCTGAACTTGACTAGTCATGCTCGTATGGCTAGTGCTTTAGTCACTGAGCTGTTTCCCCCAGCTCCCAGAACTATTTTAAAATAAGAGATTTTTTTTTTATTTAATTGCTGGCAGCCGGGTGTTGGTGGTGCATGCCTTTAATCCCAGCACTCGGGAGGCAGAGGTAGGAGTATCGCCTTGAGTTCGAGGCCACCCTGAGACTACAGAGTTAATTCCAGGTCAGCCTGGACAGGAGGGAGACCCTACCTCAAAAAACAAACAAACAAACAAACAAACAAAAAAAGTGCTGGGAAGAGGGTATTGCTCAATCATCTTTATTTTTGTGTGTGTGTATATTGTTTGTGTATGAGTAGGTGAGTAAGTATGCATGTGAATTGAGGGAAAAAGTTTTGCTTAAATAATTGAATAAGGGAGAGTTATTGTTGACAAATAAGATTACTAAATGGATAGAATTTTCTTTGCTTGCCTAATAAAACCTATGTTACATGAAGATATTTATTTGTTTTTTTATTATTTGTTTTATTTATTTATTATATTATTTATTTATTTATAATTAGGTAACTATACCTAATTACACCTGCATTTTTTTAAAAGGGATGTTGTATGTGTCTTGCTAGATCTTTACATTCTTTAATTTTTTATTTTTTAAAAAAATTTATCTGACAGAGAAAGTGAAAGAGAGAGAGAGAGTGAGAATGGGTGCGCCAGGGCCTCCAGCCACTGCAAATGAACTCCAGACGTGTGCGCCGCCTTGTGCATCTTGCTAACGTGGGTCCTGGGGAATTGAACCTGGGTCCTTTGGCTTTGCAGGCAAATGCCTTAACCGCTAAGCCATCCCTCCAGCCCAACACCTGCATTTTTAAAAAAATATGTTTTATTTATTAGAGAAAGAGAGAGAGAGGAAGAGAGAGAATGGGCCTCCTGTTACAAATGAACACCAGATGCAGGTACCACATTGTGCATCTGGCTTTTAGTAGGTAGTAGGGGATTGAACCAAGGCCTTCGGGCTTTGCAAGCAAGTGCCTTTAACCACCAAACCATCTCCCCCGCCCTAATTACACCTTTGTTGAAAGTTCTTATCATGTCCCACCTGTATCCTTCATCTCTACTCTCTCCTTAAGGACCCCTTAGTCAACAGGTCAAATAGATGGGACACCTCATGTGATTTCTCACAGCCACTGGGATACAATGGGAAGTTCTTAGCTGGATACAAAAACCTTCTGTTGTGGACTGTCACTACCTATTTCCCCAGCCTTATCTGCCACACCCAGGTTGCAATCAGTGAATTACTGAGGTTATCTGTTCCAAGATGTCATGCTCTTTTACCCCTGTGTGCTCAGGGATGCCCCCTCCTCTAGAATCCTTCCCATCCTCCATCTAGCTGCAAAGTACTTCCATAGCCATCTCGTCTCAGCAGGAGAATCACCTCTGCTGTGAGGTGCTCTAGGGTCCTGTCCCCTGGCTATTATCCCTCCCCTGTGCTATTATACCTCCTTGCCCATGACTCTGTCCCATTTATTATCTCCTGGAATCTGCACCCCACCCCCTTTCTTCATACTCATCCTTGAGATTCTCTTTGTAGCCCTCCTCCCCTCCGTCAGTGTTAATCATCCCCTCCTTTCGTGTGCCAGTGAGTCATTTAGACTTTGTTTATCCCTCCCTATATTACTGAGTTGCCTCTGTCTTATGTTCATTGCTAGAGTATTTTGTCATGTTTTGTTTATTTATTTTGTGTGCGTGACGGTTTCCCATGTATACCATTCCCCACTTCCGTATGCTGGCTTCAAACATGCTATGTAGCTGACAGTGACCTCGAACTTCTAATCCTTCTGCCTCTACCTCCCAACTCTTCACGTTTGCAAACCACTTCAGGAGATGCGACTTACCTTCTTTTATTTTAGCACGTTGCTTGCACAGACACCTATTGATCAAAGTAATCGCCCTTTGGGTGGTTGGTTACTTGGGCCTCTAGGCAACCAAACATCTCCAGGTAGGTGTAGAGGCCGTTCTACCTGGTCCCATTTCTGGACATCTCACAGGTAGGTCATGCCAGTTTGCTTGACTTACTGAGCCTCCCACAACCAGGAGCTGGAATTTATAGTATGTTCAGTTATTCTCTCTAGATACCTGTTTTGCATTCATGACCAAGAGAAGGAATAAGTATGGATCTGAACCTGCAGTGTTAAAAAAAAAAAAAAGTGTCAACTATACCATTGTTTTCTGCTGGAGCTAGCAGGCAGCCCTGGCTGCACATTCCTGGAACATGAATAATATCAGTGGTGATTACACTTCAGTATCTCATTCATCACCAGCCCTGTGGACACTGAATATAACCTAATTAGGAAATGTGAAGGGCTCTTTGCTGCAAATGAGTGTGGTGGCAGAGGGTGGGGAGGAAAGGGAAGGGGGAGTGGGGGGGGAGTAGTCACAGCTTCTCTCTGCCCTGGGTGGGGCTCACTGAGGATCAGACTCTGGCTGGCATCCTGCAAAGCTCAAGAGCAGACCTGGCCAGTCTAGTCCGCATTCCTCACGTAATCAGCAGGAAGCTGGGAACATGACACAGCCGAGGATGTGACACCTTGATTTCCATCCTACGTTTCTCTCTTTGATGGGTTGTGAAGCAGCTACGCCAGGACTAATCAGTCAGTCCATTTCAAATAGGTGTTATAGCAGTGATGCAGTAGGTAACTCTCCTTGCCTATCCATTTGTTGTTTGCTAGTTTGGACTAGTCTCACACAGGAACTCTGAATTTGTTGCTGGCAATCCCGGCTTCTTGTTGTTTTTGGTTGTTTTTTCTTTCTTTAAATTTTTTTGTTTATTTATTTATTTGAGAGCGACAGAGAGAAGGAGGCAGAGAGAGAGAGAGAGAGAGAGAGAGAATGGGCGCGCCAGAGCTTCCAGCCTCTGTAAAGGAACTCCAGATGTGTGCGCCCCCTTGTGCATCTGGCTAATGTGGGTCCTGGGGAATTGAGCCTCGAACCGGGGTCCTTAGGCTTCACAGGCAAGCGCTTAACCGCTAAGCCATCTCTCCAACCCTCTTTCTTTCTTTGTCTCTCTCTCTCTCTCTCTCTTTCTTTCTTTTCTGGTAGGGTCTCACTCTAGCCCAGGCTGACCTGGAATTCACTATGTCGTCTCAGGGTGGCCTTGAACTCACGGCGATCCTCCTACCTCTGCCTCCCAAGTGCTGGGATTAAAGGCGTGCGCCACCACGCCCAGCTGGTTGTTTTTCTTTTTTTAGCTTATATCTTTTCCTACCTTGCCCCTGAACAGCACTGAGTCTTTCACAGAGCAGAGAGCAGAGAGCAGAGGATTAAGGCAGTCTGCTGGTTGAATTTCAAAGGGTGTGAACCACTGTCATTGCTCTGACTTTCTTTCAGACACAATGGGACATTTATTCAGTTTTCTCTCCTCGTGTTCATCCAACCTTGTTGAGTGTCTGCTATGTTACTTGTTCACCTATTCCAGGTGGCCTGGCATTCAGCATTTACAGGGTAACTGGCAGGAGAAAAGAAGCCTGTGGCCAAGAGGTGGTAAGACAGTCACCTGCTCTTGGGGGGAGCATGAAGCCCAACGTACAGAGCCCCAGCCAATGAGCTAACATATAGATCAACTGTAACTTTACTTTAACATACAGAGCCCCAGCCAATGAGCTAACATATAGACCAACTTTAACTTTACTTTAAAATGTTCTTTTTGGGCTGGAGAGATGGCTTAGCGGTTAAGCGCTTGCCTGTGAAGCCTAAGGATCCCGGTTCGAGGCTCGATTCTCCAGGACCCACGTTAGCCAGATGCACAAGGGGGCGCACGCATCTGGAGTTCGTTTGCAGTGGCTGGAAGCCCTGGCGTGCCCATTCTCTCTCTCTCTCTCTCCCTACCTGCCTCTTTCTCTCTCTGTCACTCTCAAATAAATAAATAAAAATGAACAAAAAATTTTTAAATGTTCCTTTTCTTTTGTTTTCATAAACCAGCTTCGACTGACTCAGTATACATTCTTATAATTATAATACATGAATTTCAGTGCCATGGTCCAAGGTTCTTTACTGGCAAAATATAGTCTCTCAGGGATGAATACTAAAATCTTTTGTCTTGAATTATGCTGTAACCAACCTATAGCATCATTGTAATTTGTCACCTCAGTTTCCAAGTGCCTTCTGTTCCTCCCATTTCATAGAACTGACATTCCCTAAAATTCCCATTCTGCGTGTTCCTATAAGTTTATTACTGAGTATTCTTTCCCCAAGGGAGTGGAGTCTGGCCATGGAATAGACCACCACGAAGTGCTACGATTCCGCTCACTCCGTTTCATTAGCCATCTCTGCCCATGAGTAAGGCCATTCTTCTCGTGTCTTCTGACATTATGTATGGACATTGCATAATTACTTTGGTTGCCAGGCCTTACTTGCTTGTCTGAATTTCTGTAGTCACTGGCAGCCTTCACCTCCACCTGTAACATACACATCATCCTTAACTTTCCTTTAAAATCTTTGTGTTTTCTTTATCCCGAACCAGCTTCGACTGACTCAGTATACATTCCTATAAAATGTGAGTTTCAGTGTCGTGGTCAAGGTTCATTACTGGCAAAACATGCCTGACTGAAAAGTCTCATAATTCGAATGGAAGCACAGCGCTGCTGTTACTTGTTATTGTTATTATTGTTGTCATCGTTGTGGCTGTTGCTTTGCTTTACTGTTGGAGACACTGCAGCTCAGAGGGATGTGACTTCAGTGCATACCTAATAAATATCAGAGCCAGACCTCAGCCCAGGACTCCTGTCTCTAAATAATTTGTTCTTTGCCCCAAATCTTGAAGAAATCTTAATGGTGATTTTGAAAACTAGATGGAACAAAAAGGCATCAAGCTGGGCATTGATGGCACATGCCTTTAATTGTAGCACTCAGGAGGCTGAGGTGGGAGGATCGCTGTGAGTTGGAGGCCAGCTTAGGACTACAGAGTGAATTCCAGGTCAGCCTGAGCTAGAGTGAGACCCTGTCTCAAAAATAAATAAAAGTGCAAAACAAGACATCAAAATTCAGAATGTCCATGTTGAGTTGTGATTATCATCAGCCAGTGGATTTCTACAGTTCTCAGCAGCGCGTTTCTTTTGGATCTTTCTAGGTTGCTAAAGTAAAATAAGTAATATGTCCTGTTTCTGCTAAAGCTGGTGCATGGTGGGAAACAGTGGCACTGTCTGAAGGTGCCCTGTGTGAACAAGTCACATTTCAAAAGTTCCTTTGTGATTATTTAGAATAGAGGCCCCATTTTCCCAAGTTTTTAGCTAGTGCTGCTGATAGGGATTAGATTCTTGGGCTAGCCCTTTACAGCTTTTTATTTACTTATTTATTTGACAGAGAAAGAGGGAGAGGGAGAGAGAATGGGCGCACCAGGGCCTCCGGCTACTGAAGACGAATTCCAGACATGTGAGCCCCCTTGTGCATCTGGCTAACGTGGGTCCTAGGGAATCGAACCTGAGTCCTTTGGCTTTGCAGGCAAACACCTTAGCTGCTAAGCCATTCCTCCAGCCCCCTTTGCAGCTCTTTAACTGGTGTTTTCAGCTGCAGCATATTCGCAGGGAAGCTGAAGTGATGCATATTATGCTCTTACCACACAATAATCAAGGCCCTGACCTATTAAGGAATGTTTGTTTTGAGCGCTGGTCGCTGTGGAATTATCTCCTGCTAGCTAGAGTGACTTGGTTACTAATGACCCAAAGCAAGGAGGGGTCATTTGGAAATTTCCTGAATTTTCATAGTTGAAAGAACTGGTTTGTTAAGTGAGATGTGAGAGGCTAGTTTAGAGAGAAGTCAGGTGTTTTGAAAGCAAAAAAAAAGTGCAAATATCAATGTCAGGAAAAAGGGAGTCGTGGAAACAAACATTGTCTAAGTACTGTTGCTGAAGACCCTGCACATTTTGATTGTAGGAAATCAAGAAAATAAGCTGGAAGCTTCCTCCCTGCCAGTAAGCTTTCTTTGTGTCACAAAGTGCTACTCCACCTGCTGGGAGAAAAGAACCATCAACGTTTCTACCCAGCTGTGGACCCTGTGAACTCCACAAATGACCAGTCAGGCAAGACATGCCCACTGGTGCAATGGTGGCATGAATGTTACGTTCCCGTAGGTTAGTACTGCTTGAAGCCTCAATCACAGAACTATCTAACTACAATTGGCAGCGGTTAATAGGTGGAAAAACTGCCGAGGATAAACCACTACTATGTGCTCAGCTCTAAACAGGATATCTGAACCTCCAAGGCTCAGGGCACCTCACGGAGGAGTGGGCAGACAGAACGCAGGAGGAACAGGATGAGGAGAACGGCTGCAGAGGGCTGTTTTCTGGACGCATGGCCAGTACGCTAATGAATTCACAGCCCCTGTGGTTTCCAGCACAATGTTGAGTCTGTCCACGCATCGCCATCAATGAAGGAAGGATAAACGAGATCCCACAATTCCCAGAGTAGCTAATGGCACGTGATCGTTGATGGCAGACATTCTCGTCAGTGATATATCCATTGTAAGTTGCTCATTCTGAGGTAAATAACCTTCCACCCATGATCATCAAGCAATCCTAGTGTAACTCAAGGGTTAAAAGGTTGCGCAAGGGGCTGGAGAGATGGCTTAGCAGTGAGGAGGAGGTAGAGAGAGAGAGAGAGAGAGAGAGAGAGAGAGAGAGAGAGAGAGAGAGAGAGAGAGCGAGCTCCAAATAGGGCTCTTTTAACTGGGGGTTAAAACTCCAAACACATATGTCTATGGGGAACGTTGTACATCCAAACCATCACAGATGAGTTCCAGAAGAGAGCCAAAAGTGCCCCATCAGAGGATCCCTTAATAGAAGCAGGGCAGAGGCCAAGTCCAAAAGCCTACCTCATAGGTCACCATAGTGAGGTGGAAACAATGAGTACAGAGAGAGATGTCAGAGTTTGGCATGTCTTGGAATTGTTTTCATTTTCTTTTTGCTGGTATTGTTTATTGTGTGGCTTCCTGTTAATTAAACTTCTATTGAAAAAATCTTATAATGAGAGTATTGGCAGGGGGAAAACCTCCCCGCCCCCCAGATATTACCAGACAAGTTGAGACTTTTGGCAGAATAGTCCAGCCAGAGCGATGTATTGTGAAACTATCTAGAGCACATGTAGAAGGCGTGCTGTGGTGAGTGTACACTTAGGTGAGGAATTCGTCAGATTCAGATTCATTTTTGAACTGGTATTGCTAAAGAAGCAGGAGTTACAGATGTGGGATGGAGAAGGAAGCAGAGCCCAAGACAGCGTTATTGCTGCAAAATTAAAACAAGGGCTTGGCATGGTGTTGAAATACAGTGTACAATTAGGCAGGGTACTTGGCAAGGAGAAAGACTGGGAATTTGGCTTTAATTGTATTGCAATTTTGCTAACTTCTTTTTGCATAATGTCCCACAGTTTTATTCTATTCAGGTGTTTGTCACCCCTAATTAGACTTTAAGAAAAACCAAGAGAACATTTGCTTTCTGTCTTAACTTAAGGGAGCTAGCTGAATGTCTCATATGTAGCTTTCCCAGTTCCAGCTACATAAGCCATTTCTGGCTTCTTTTCACCTAGTCAGGTTTCCCCCAACACTAATTGCTTACCCACTTCATGCCAGCATGGACATTTAGAAATAAAAAAAAAATCTATTTACAATCAACATATTTCTAAGTTTACATGCCAGGTAAATAGAATAATAATAGAGCAATGCCAAACCAATATTAATTTAGGATATTACGTATGATGACATTTTTGTGGGACCTAATAAGAGTTTCGAACACTTTGAATACAAAGAAGACTATGGCTATCAAATACAAGAAGCATGGTAGTTGCGTGTCCAGCCCCTGCATGCTTGTGCCCTTCTCTCAAGCCACGTGCTGCCTTGGAGGCTTTTGTATGGAAAATATTTATTATTGGAAGAGTCCTTGGGCTGGAGAGATGGCTTAGCGGTTAAGCACTTGCCTGTGAAGCCTAAGGACCCCGGTTCGAGGCTCAACTCCCCAGGACCCACGTTAGCCAGATGCACAAGGGGGCGCACGCGTCTGGAGTTCGTTTGCAGTGGCTGGAGGCCCTGGCGCGCCCATTCTCTCTCTCTCTCTGCCTCTTTCTCTCTGTTGCTCTCAAATAAATAAATAAATATTTAAAAAAAAGAGTCCTTGACCATTGTGCATATACTTTTTAAAAAAATATTTTATTTTATTTATTTGACAGAGAAAGAGAGAGAGAGAATGGGCATGCCAGAGCCTCCAGCCACTGCAAATGAACTCCATACTCATGCGCCACATTGTGCATCTGGCTAACGTGGGTCCTGGGGAAATGGAACCTGGGTCCTTTGGCTTTGCAGGCAAGTGCCTTAACCACTAAGCCATCTCTCCAGCCCATGCATATACTTTAAATTTTTCTTTTAGTTTTTATTTATGCATCTGTGTGTGAGTGAGAGAGATAGAATGAGAATGGGCATGTCAGGACCTCTAGACACTGCCAACGAACTCCAGACACATACACCACCATGTGCATCTGGCTTTATATAGGTACTGGGGAAATCGAATCTGGGTCCGTAAGACTTCACAGGCAAGCACCTTAACCGTTAAGCAATCTTTACAGCCCCATATACTTTTTAAAAGTAAGAGTTTTCTTATTTTGAACTATTGATAGACTCATATCCATTCACATGCAATAACACAGCATCATACCATTTGCCCAATTTCTTTCAGAGGTAATGTCTTACAAAACGATAAGCAATTCTATAGCTAGGATATTGACATTGGTGTAAAGAAGACACCAAACATTTTCATCAACACAAACACCTCTCATGTTGCCATCTATCTACATCCATTTCTCTCCCTACCCTTTCCTTGGGGTCCTTGTAGTCACCAATCTCTTCTTTATTTCTCTAATTTTGTATTAAGAATGCATTTAAATGGGATCATAAAGAAAGTCACTTTTTTGAGATTGACTTCTTTCATTCAACATCAGTTGAACCAAGAGATTCATCCAAGGTGTGTGTGTGTGTGTGTGTGTGTGTGTGTGTGTGTGTGTGTCTAGTTCATCTCTTTTCATCAATATATATTGTAGTACTGACGTATAGCTTGTTTAAGCATTCATTCCTTGAGTGACATATGGATTGTTTCCAATTTGGAGCTATTTTGTATAAAGTTTCTATAAAAGTTTGTGTTCAAGTTTTATTAGAATATAAACCTTTGTTTTTCTAGGATAAATGTATGAGTACAATTGCCATGCTATGTTCAGATTTTCTTTTGAAAAGTGACAAAGTTTAAAAGTCTTCTGCATTGTGGATTCTAGTACTTTTTCATATATGTGATTTGCAAATCTCTTCTACTCCATACTTTGTCTTTTAATCCTACAGTGAAGCAAACTTTTTTGAATTTTGAGAAAGCCTATTTAATAATTTTTTTTCCTCTTAAGGACTGTGCTTTTGAAGTCAAGTCTAAGAACGTTTTCCTAACTCTGGTTAACACCATATACATTTTCCCAACTCTACATCCTATAAGTTTCCCCAACACTATATCCTTAAGATTTTCCCAATGTTACACCTATAAGCTTTCCCAAGCTATATCTTACTGGCTTTCTTCTCTTTCAATTAAAAGATTACAGATTTATTTTTAGATGTTTAAGTCTGTGATCAATTTTGAGTTAATTTTTGATTAGGCTGTGAGTTTATGCCAAAATTCTGGGGCTGGAGAGATGGCTTAGTGGTTAAGTGCTTGCCTGTGAAGCCTAAGGACCCCGGTTCAAGGCTCGATTCTCCAGGACCCACGTTAGCCAGATGCACAAGGGGGCGCACACGTCTGGAGTTCGTTTGCAGTGGCTGGAAGCCCTGGCACGCCCATTCCCTCTCTCTCTCTCTCTCTCTGCCTCTTTCTGTCTCTGTCACTCTCAAATAAATAAATAAAAATGAACAAAAAAATTAAAAAAAAATCTGGATTATTTGGACTGTGGATGTTGAATGGCTTCAGCATTATTTGTTGAAAATGTTGCCCTTCCTTCATTGGATTGTTTTGTGCTGTGTCAAAACTCAGTGGAGGGTTGGAGAGATGTCTCAGCAGTTAAGGCACTTGCCTGCAAAGTCTAATACCTGGGTTTGATTCCCCAGTGCCCATGTAAAGCCAGATGCACAAAGTGATGCATGCGTTTGGAGTCATTTGCAGAGGCTAGAGGCTTTGGTCTCCCTCTCTCTCTCCCTCTGCCACTCTCTGCTTGTAAATAACTAAATAAATAAATAACATGCGCTGTTCCACTGATCTATTTATCCAGCTATTCCTCTGTTACTATCACATCTTGATCGTGTAGCTTGAAATTGGGAAGATCAAGTTCTTCATTTGCATGCCTTCTTTTCAGTGTACATTTTAGCTATCTTGTTTTTCTACATAAATTTTATAGCAACCATGTCTTGTCTACAAAAAAAACTGGGATTTTAGTAGAAATCATTAAATTGGTGAGTGTCATTGTCTTTGTTATGTTGAGTCTTCCATCCATGAGGTGTGTCTCCTCATTTATTTAGCTCTTCTTTGAGAACTACTATCAGCATTTTGTAGTTTGCAGCCCACAAGTGCTTTACATATTTTGCTGTATTTGCCTCAAAGTGTTTCATGATCTTGAGCTATTTTACATTAAAGACAAATCTTACCTTGTACAGCTGGTTCTGATTAAATTCACCCAGTTCTGGCTATTTTATTTTTCCTTTCTGAGTTCTTGAGACATTTAGATATTCAGTTTGTATTTTATTAACTTACATGTGTTGAAAGGGTATTTTTTTTTTTTTTTACTTCTTTCTAGACTTTCCTCTTACTGATCCTTTGGCTTAAGAAAAGTAAACTTTTATTGGGAACTTATTTTGTTTGTGTCCATTGGCTTGTCTGGGATTTTTTTTTTTTTTAAGCTTCGAGTTTGATATATATGGAGGTTAAAAGAAAAACAAGGGACTGGAGAGATGGCTTAGCGGTTAAGCGCTTGCCTGTGAAGCCTAAGGACCCCGGTTCGAGGCTCAATTCCCCAGGACCCACGTTAGCCAGATGCACAAGGGGGTGCATGCATCTGGAGTTCGTTTGCAGTGGCTGGAAGCCCTGGCATGCCCATTCTCTCTCTCTCTCTCTCTGCCTCTTTCTCTCTGTCTGTTGCTCTCAAATAAATAAATATATAAAAATAAACCAAAAAATTTTTAAAAAACCAAGATATGTGCCACTGTTATTCCTTAGATCGTAAAGGCCATAGTTAGTTTTATAGATCCTCATTCTATTTTTGTGTGCAAAGTCTCAGCCCTCAGGTTTTTCAGATATGTACATGCTGCATTATAGCAGAAATCAGAAATAACTGTGTATTAAGCCTGAATCCCAACCTTTTAAACATGCTCTCTCTATTTTTTTTCCACACCAAACCCAGTATTACAAGGTAAGTTAACAGAAACAAAGGCAGTTTTTTTTTAATTAGTTATGTACACCGTGTGTATACAGCCATATTGGTACCGCCGTTAGCCTCCTCCCTGTCCTCCCCCCTCTGCAGGGACCCTCCTCGCTGGGGATTGTGGGTCGTGCATTGTGGGGTTAGCCATCAGTTATGGAGAAGAGGCAATGTCTCCGTGCATAATGTCCCAACGTGTGGCACTAACAATCTTTCCGTGCCCTCTTCCGCAAATTTCCCTGAGCCATGTTGGGTTCATTTTAGGTCTATTTTAGTTTTTTTTTTTTTCCAGTTGCTAAATATTGCCAACATCTATCTGTAGCTATGCTTAAAGCTCCACTGTTTGTATTGCATTCTAGTGGGCTGTATTCCTTTTAGCAATAGGATATAACTGCTCTTGTGTCTCAGGAGGGTTCAAATATAAATATCCCTCCAGGAAAAAGAAGAGAAGAGAGACTTAATTTGTAATTCCCTACTGGATCAGGTCCTAAAGACTAATATCTATTTGGTAGGTTTGTTTTGTGTGGGTCCCACCTGCCACCCACCTCTTCATTCCAAACTCAGATTCTGCAGTTCACTCAGACAAGTGGGCCTGCTGTTTCCTCAATAGAGCTTGCCTTTCCTCCTCCTCCTCCTCCTCTTCCTCCTTCTCCTTCTCTTCTTTTTTTTTTAAATTTACTTATTTGAGAGTGACACACAGATAGAGAGAGAAGAGGCAGATAGATAGAGAAAGAATGGGTGCACCAGGGCCTCCAGCCACTGCAAACAAACTCCAGGACATGTGCACCCCCCTTGTGCATCTGGCTTATGTGGGTTCTGGGGAATCGAGCCTCAAACAGGGGTCCTTAGGCTTCACAGGCAAGCGCTTAACCACTAAGCCATTTTTTCAGTCCCCTTCTCCTTCTTTTCTAAGTTCTTTTGTCACTCCTTTAAATGGAAATTCAATGTTTCTTCTTCTTTCAGCCATTGATGTTCTCTGAGTCTTCACATTAACTACAAACCTTACCTTCTGCAGCTGGTTTTGATTAAATTCACCCAGTTCTGGCCATTTTATTTTTTCCTTTCTGAGTTTTTGGGTACCCAGTTTGTGTTTTATTAATTTACATTTGCTGAAAGGCTTAAGAAAAACTATATCCTGCCAAACATTGCATATATGTGTAGTGAATTCAGACTGTAAATTCCATTAGGACACAGGCTTTCCCAGTTTTGCCTCTTCTCAGATCACCTATATCATTTATTTTGCCCTAGCCAGATCCTACAGTTTATATGAGAGGGTATTTCTGAGAGAAGCAGAAACAGAGGCACTTCAAGAAGTTACAGCATAGCTAAACAGCAGAGAGGTCAAGAACGCTAGGTAATAGGATATAAATATTTAGTAGTCATTTGGTTACTGAACGAGTAAGAGTAAATGCCTGCATGTCCGAAGACCACTGGGGCTCAGCTAATCCATTTTCAATAAAAAATTATTTCGATGCATCAAAAATTTATTAAGCTCCCTGACATGCATGTTCCTGTCACTTTGTTAGACCTAGGGATGGAAATGTGAAATAAATATTCAGTCTATGACCTTGAGGAAAACACACACAGGGGAAACACAGATACTCACACGGTTAATCCAAGTGAAGAAGAGGAAGACGAGAGGACAGCGTGACGGCTCAGGAAGCAAGCCCTGGCTAGAATGAATGCCACAGGAGCCGAGTGTGTAAGGGACCCGCCAGATAAAGAGTGGGTTAGCGAGAGGAAGGGTATTGTAGGCCTCAGTCAAGGGGCATTTTAGCATGAAGCATGTAGTAGAGGATCCATTGTTCGGCACTATTACAGCATCAGATGGAAGGCAGTGGATTGGGAAAGGTGAGAGTGGAGAAATGAGAAGTGATAGACCACGAGGCCTTGTTCTTCCTGCCAGACAGCCCAGCCGGGGTCAGCAGAGTCCCTGGACCACGACAGACAGATGAGTAACGGCGTCAGCTGTCAGAGCAATCCCTCTGGCAGCCAGATGAAGAAGGGTGGATTTCCTGAGTGAAGTAAAAGCAGGAAAAGAGGCTGATAATGCAGGCAGGAAACGGTGGAAGCCTTGAGCTGAGCTGTCATTACAGAGGCGCAGGCGAAGGAACGGCTTACGGGTCTAGTCAGCAGAAAAACTTACTTGGCAGGACACGCGTAGGATAGAACGCGGAGGGTGAAAGCGAAGGATGAGCTCAGACTGACCCCCAGATGTCTCCTTAGGGTGACCGAGTGACTTGGTGATGGGGGGAAGGTGGTAAGTTTAGTTGAGCTTGAGGAACCCGTGGGGCCATTAAAGTGATTCTGGCATCATCTCCACGGGAGAAGGCTGAGGTCTCAGCTACGGTAAGGAAGTGGAAGGCACGTCTGAGAAAAAAGGCTGAAGCGTAGGACGGTTGGATTGTCATGGAAATGCAGTTCCAAAGGACATCCTTGATGGCCATGAGGCAGGGGTGGGAGGCATGGCTGGAGAGAGCAGAAGTATAGGGGGTATGAAGTTCAAGTGAGTATCAGCAGCAGTTTGGCGGTCAAGGATGAAATCTTTTTTATAAAACTGTTTTGTTTACTTTTATTTATTTATTTGAGAGTGACAGAGAGAGAAAGAGGGAGAGAGAGAAAGAGAAACAGAGAGAGAGAGAGAGAGAGAGAGAGAGAGAGAGGGCATGCCAGGGCCTCCAGCCACTGCAAACAAACTCCAGATGCGTGCACCCCCTTGTGCATCTGGCTTACGTGGGTCCTGGGGAATTGAGCCTCGAACCAGGGTCCTTAGGCTTCACAGGCAAGCGCTTAACCACTAAGCCATCTCTCTAGCCCCGAAATCATTTTTTAAGCTTGGCTGGGCTCATCAGCCTTAAATACAACCCACGGAAAGCAGGATTTTAGGGTTAGGTGGGACAGGGGTGGGGTTTGGCCTCATGCAGCTCTAGGTTCGACGTCTGCTGGGCCACTGGCATGGCTGCTGCCAGCTGGGAACTCTATCGATGGCAATCTCAAGTCCTCCAGGCCGTTTGTGCCCTGGCCTCTTATCAGTCAATGCCCCGGCCTGAGTTCCGCAAATGGTGGCTGGATCCAGGATGGTAACAGAGTTCTCAGCTCTCATGAGGTGAAGGTGTGGGACTGAAAAAGTATCACTTTATGTCACATTCTATTAAGCAAAACAAATCACAGTCACAGCAGTTCCAGGGGAGGAAAGCTAGACCCACCCTCTTAATGGAAGCAGTGACATGTCTGTGCTGGGTCAAGGGAATTGTCGCGGGCAGTCTAACATGAGGGAGGAGAAGGCTCTATTCAGTGCCTTGACTGACTGATTGTGGTCCCAGTAGGTATATTGCAAAGCAGACATCTAGGTGTGTATCTTTAAGAGAAATGTAACTAAGACTACTGAGGGACCAATATGTTTCACCATCTTATGTCTCTAAATCAAGGAAGGTTTTGCCCTGAATACTACTGTGCGACCCAGCAGGGCTCCCTGAGACATTGGCTCTGTGGGTGAGTATAATAAAGATGTCTGGTGACTGCTTTTCTTCAGAGAGTGCTAGGGCTTTAAATGAAAGCAGTAAATTTTCTTCTTGTGCAATAATGAGAAAGCCTCACACCACTTACATAGCCTGATTCAGAAGTTATAGCAAAGTTTACAGCAAAGCATTTTATGAGCAAATCAACTAGAGCAGTCAAAGGATGTTACCATATTGTAGCTTCTCAGCCCAAAGACTTCCCACGTTGTGAACAAGGGACAAACGAAACTAATGGAATTCTCAAGGGGAATGAACTAGAAGGTCTGACCTCCTTTGTGCATCCTGCTGTTCCCCACCTGTTGGCCAAGCCCTGGTCTCCACCTGTTTTCTGAATATTGTAAGGAGGCATGACGAACTGGGTTCTCCTTGCTTGGCCCAGACTACTTCAGAGGGCTGTTTGAGGGGTGCTCTAAGATAATGGGTGTCCACATTCCAAACCCTTAAAAGTGGAGATCCTTTCATCTCTTCTTCTGCCAGCCTGGGGTTCCAAGCATGCATGGCCACACCCAACTATTTACATGGGGGGACTTGGGGAGTTGAACTCAGGGCAAATCAGGCCCTTGTGCTTGTGTGGCAAGTGCTCTTAGTGATGAGTCATTTCCCAGCTCCACAATAGGTATTTCTAGTTACAAAAATCATACACAGACATAAGCTAGTTGTAAAAAAATTCTGGCATATCTATAGCAAAAACTAAATCCTCTTCTACGTTTTCTTTCTCTAGCCCTCTCTCTTCTGGAGAAACCAGAGGTGCACTCATGTCTTCTTCCGGATCAAGTCATAGCTTTAAAAATTCGTTCAAACATGCATACCACAGCTTTGCCATAAATGATGTATATTATGGATTGTCATGACACTCAATAGAGAGCTGTTTCCAAAAGTCACTGAGCTATTTTCTGTGCTTGTCAAGTTGAGCTGCAGGTTGTTACAGGCTTCCTATTTTGACTTCAGGTTCTTTTTTTTTTTTTGGTTTTTCAAGGTAGGGTCTTGCTCTAGTCCAGGCTGGCCAGGAATTCACTATGTACTCTCAGGCTGGCCTTGAATTCACATCCATCCTCCCACCTCTGCCTTCCAAGTGCTGGGATTAAAGGCCTGTGACACCACACCTTACCAGGTACTTCTTTTGTTATTTTATTTATTTATTTGAGGGAGGGGAAGAGAGGTAGTGGGAAAGAGTGAGAGTGAGAGAGAGAGAGAGAGAGAGAGAGAGAAGAGAGTGAATGGGTACACCAGGGCCTCTAGCCACTGCAAATGAACTCCAAACATATGTGCCACCTTGTGCATTTGGCTTAGGTAAGTACTGGGGCATTGTACCTAGGTCCTTAGCTTAGTAGTTAAGGCGTTTGCTGGTGAAGCCTATCTCTCTAGCCCCAGGAACTTCTTTTTTAAAAAGAAAAATAAACATTTTATTTATTTATTTGTAAGAAGGCAGAGAAATAGTATGAGAATGAGTGCACCAGGGCCTCTTGCCACTGCAAATGAGCTTCAGATGCATGTGCCACTTTGTGCATGCTTGCATATGGGAGAGAGAGATCCAGTTTAGATAATACATTGGAGGGATGCAGAGACAGATACAAAGGAGATCAATTTTAAAATGATTCAAATAAGCATGTACTATAAAATTTGAGAACAAATATTCTTTTTTAGGAATATTTTATTTATTTATTTGAGAGACAGAGAGAGAACGGGAGGGAGGGAGAGAGAGAGAGCGAGAGCGAGAGCGAGAGAGAGAGAGAGAGGGAGAGAGAGAATGAGTGCACCAGGGCCTCCAGCCACATGTACTACCTTGTGCATCTAGCTTACATGGGTCCTGGGAAATCAAACCTGGGCCCTTTGGCTTTTAGGCAAAGTGCCTTCACTAGTAATCAATCTCCCCTGCCTCAAATAGATATTCTTAAACTACTGCATTCACTCTTTAAAATCTTTTAAAATGTCCATTTATAACTTCATACCATTTCAAACATTTAAATATTATCGAATATTATTTCAAAAATTTAAATATTATTAAATATACTTGAAGAGTCTATTGCTCAATTATAATCATCTGTATTTAAGCAATACCATTTTTCATTATTGTCAGTACAAAGCTGTGGCCCTGCTCCCATACATCCTTGCCAGGGAACGTGTGCTGGGGGACGCTGTCTGTGTCTATATATGACAACCAAGAAGCCCCCAGAATAGCTTTACTTTGGTGAGCTCACCATGGCCTAGAATACGGGTCCCAAAACTTGATTCATTACCTACTGTTCATCCTGTTCTAGCATTCCCAAGTTTATTCATGATTCAGATTTTACTAATATTCATAAGCCATTTGTTGAGGAGATAGTAATAAAAATATTCTATGCAATGTGACACAGAATTCCCAAAGCATATGATTCATAATGACCAACGCATATATACAGAGCATATTTCATTCTTGTTTTCAACAAAAGCTGTAAAAGGGCAATATCAACTAACATGGAGAGGAACAGATTCACAAACAAAGATCAATAACAGCTGCCACTGAAGGATTGTCTCTGAGAAATGGATTTTATCTTCTAAAAATTTAATTATTCTGATATAAGCTATTCATTAGAATATTTTTAAAAACCAGCAGAAGAAAATGGAGAATGATGCTGCCCAGATAATATTGTTCAAATAAATCTTCACATACTTTCATTCCATGAAATACTGATATCTATTTTATTGTTAATCCTAGTTTGATGTATTTATCATTTTCAGCTCAAAATTTTTACTGTAGTGCTTCCACACTTCTCTGTCCAATACTTAAGTTGCAATGGGGGATAGGTAGAAATGGGTTTGAAAATGAGGGAGATTTTTAGCATGGCAAGTGGTTCTTCACAGAAATACATCCTCTGGTGGGAATGGAGAATAATGGGGAGAAGTGAAGACGCTGAGGGAGACAAAGCAAGAAGAGAAATGACAGTATGGATAAGCAATGAACAAGTTATTTTTTATTTCTAAAAGATTCCTTCGGAGTTGGTTTCTTCCTTTGTAAAATGGAATTGTTTTAGAAGGTTGTGTGCATATAATCTATGAACTTAAATACACATTATCTCTCTGCAGAGATATTATTTAACTACATATCTATATTTATAATCATAGGACGCCTTCAATGGCTAGATGCCTTTGTGATTGTTGCTTTTGTTGTGTTGAGAGATGATTTGGCCTACAGATGTTGCAATAGGCTAATGATTAACTAGTTATCCACATCCTGAGCTTTGGAGCTTGCGAATGTTACCTTATATGGTAAACGGAGCTTTACAGAGATGATCATATTAAGAATCTTGGATTATCGGGATGTGCTCAGGATAAACCCTGGGGTCTGTAGAAGGCATCAGAGTCAAAGATGCTGGTCTTGAACACGGAGGAAGACAGCCACCGCTCCAAAGATGGAGGCTGCTTTTGAAAGCTGGAAGAGGCAGGCTGGTCCTGTTTTGAAGCCTCCCACAAGAGCACGGCTGTGTGGATTGGTTTTAGACATTTGCCTTCCTGAACTGCAGCGTAAGAGATGTGTGTCGCTTTAAGCCTCTACATTGGTGGTAACTTGTTACAGCAGCCATAGGCAACGGGTACAGCTGCGGATGGGAGGAGTCTGCAGGGGGCTTCCATCACAGCCACCACTCTCGGGGTGGTCCATCTGATGACAGTCACAGGCAAGGTCCTAAAGGAGACCCCGAAGGCACTTGCTCACAGGACTCTCCTGGGAGACTTGCAGACGGGTAATTCATCTTCGATATCATCAGCAAGCAAACTGTACCAGGCCCTGCCCCTGGAGTGCAGTCCTGGGGCTCAAGGGGCCCTCAAGAGGATGGGGAAAAGGCAGGAGTCTCCTGCATGCACACCCTGCAGGTAGCAGACGACTGTCTGCCTGTGGTTTTCCTGGAAGGCTCTGAAGTGGCCAGCAGAGCACATTTTTGCCGGAGCCCTACGTGATCTATCAACTATCATGAACCAAGGGGTGTGGCCAGCAAACCATATCCTGCTGGGTGTTCTCTGAGCTGCTCTGCCGCATGGCGTAGGGACCCTGCTTGAAAGATCTGCTTCTCTCTAAACCTGTAACTTGGGAAGCTTTTTGACTCTTATCTGCCTTTTTTTTTTTTTTTTTTTTTTTTTTTGGTGAGGTAGGGTCTCACTCTAGTCCTGGCTGACCTAGAATTCACTATGTAGTCTCAGAGTGGCCTTGAACTCATTGTGATCCACCTACCTCTGCCTCCTGAGTGCTGGGATTAAAGGCATGCGCCACCACGCCCGGGCGCTCTTATCTGCTATTCTTGAGCCAAACAGATCCTTCCAGTATCCCTCAGTGAAAAGGACTTTATCTTGAAATCCTGGGGAACAGGCACTGAGAGTCCTTATACCTGCTCAAGTATCACCCTCCCTCCCAAAGGCCAAAAGCAAAGGCAATGGTCCACTCTCTCCGCAAGCAATGACACAGCCACAGGGCACACAGTGGCCATTATATTTGTAACATCTTACACCCTGTGCTCCCAAACACAGCTGTTGTCTACAGCTGCCTTAGAGTACTTGCTCCAATGTTTTGGACTCCTTTGTGCCCTTCCCCCCTCAGAATCTGTGTCCTCTCCTGTGCTGGGATCATGACCAACGGAGTTTGCTCTTCACAGAGATTAGCATGGAACATGGCACATAATGAATTATTCATCAATGTTCAGTGGCTAACAAAGTTTGCCTTATATAATTACATATTTGCTCTCTACCGGATACAGCTGCTTCTTTAAGACTGAGGTGTAATTTACATGTGCTCTCCCCAAAAATATTGCATTCAATAATATTCAATAACGACTATTGACATATCAAATAAGAAGCCACCACTGGTTATATAATCTATTAATTAATTCTGCCCATTTTTAAATTTCTGTATTGGTAGAATCATTTAATATATGCTTTTTGTTTTCCTCCCAGCTTCTTTTATTCTAACTAGAATTCTCAAGTTTTTTTCCTTGTTGTTTCACAAATAGTATTTTTCTCTTTTTATTTCTTGCTAATATTTCAATCTACAAATAAATCACAGTATCTTTACCCATTTTCTTATAGATGAACATGTGGGCTATTTTTGAGGTTGGGCTGTTATTAATAAGGCCTCTTAATATTTGTGTACAAGTCTTTTTGGTGACATAGTTTTAAATTTTGGTTTTGGAAATATTGGAATTTCTGGATTTCCTACAAACATTGAGAAGTTAAGTTTTTTTTTGTTTTTGTTTTGTTTTTGTTTTTCAAGGTAGGGTCTCGCACTAGTCCAGGCTGACCTGGAATTCACTATGTAGTCTCAGGGTGGCCTCAAACTCACGGCGATCCTCCTACCTCTGCCTCCCAAGTGCTGGGATTAAAGGCGTGCGCCACCACGCCCAGCGAGAAGTTAAGTTTTAAGAATCTGATAAACTGGGGCTAGAGAGATAGCTCAGTTGGTAAAGTGCTTGCCTCACAAGCATAAGGATCTGAGGTTCTCCCCTCAGTACCATGTAAATTTTGGGCATGGTGGTGCACTGGGGAGGAAGAGACGAGTGGATCTTTGGAGCTCACTGGCCAGCCAGTCTAGCTTAGTTGATGAGCTTCAGGCCAAAGAGAGGCTCTGTCTCAAAATGAGGTGGATAAAGTATCTGAGGATAACATCTGAGGTTATCTTCTGACCTCTACATGTGTGCACACATGTATGTGCTTTCATACCCTTACACACATGTGCGTCCCCCACATATAAGCATGCACACACACATACATGCAGCACACACATGTCCGTGCAAAAATAATCTGACAAACCAATGAGTGCACTTTCGCTCCTACCAGCAGTGTTGGAGAATTCATTTTCTTAACATATTCCTCAACTTTTGATATTATTATACTTTGTGATTTAACCATGTTTTTTTTGCAGTTCTGTGTGTGTGTGTGTGTGTGTGTGTGTGTGTGTATGGTTGTGTATGATGTGTGTGTCAAGGTACATGTGACGGTCAAAGGACAATCTTGGGACATTTTCTCCTTCTGCCTTCTTTTGGTGACAGGATCTCAGTGTTGTTTTTGCTGCTTTGTGTGGACCAGTCCAGCTGTCCCTCGGGCTTCCAGATTCTCCTGGCTCCACCTCCAATTGACATATGCACACACGTTGGGATCACAGACACATGAGCCATTCTTCATCCGGGTTTATGTGGGTGTTGGAAATGAAAGTATGGTTGTAGGCAAGCCACTTACCCACCTCCCCAATCCCTATTTAAACCGCTTTCGTAGGTATAAAATAATACTTTATCGTGTCACGTATTTATACTTAGTGGTGCTTGGGACCTAATTTGAACCTTGCTCATGCTTGGCAAACCTTCTACCAATGACCTACCTCCATAGCCCTTGCTGTGGCTTTGCTTTGCTTATCTGTGATGACTAATGATACTGAAAACATATGTGTTCACTGGTCGTACTTACAGACTTCTTTTAAGAAATAAGAGTTCCTATCTTCTATTTTAAAAAATTAGCTGATCTGTCTTATCACTGATTTGGAAGGATTCTTTGATTATCTTAGATACAAACCCATTATCAGACGTATGTACTGGTTTGGCTATTCATTTCTTTTTTAAAACTTTTTATTAGCGTATAAAGAATTAGGTTTCATTTTAGTGTTTTTCAAGCAAAATTTATTTTTTGTTGTTTCTCTTCCCCCATCTTGTCTCCCATCCTTCTCCCTTACACCCTCCCCCAATTGTAGCTTCCTTCCCATTTTCAAGTCACATGTGTCCTTCCTCCCACAGTTTCTCAACACCTCTTGTTCCCTTCTCTTGGGCTCATACCTAGTTTCATAGTCTATGTCCATTCTCACAGCCTCTTATTTACATACATGCACACATTGAGTTGGAAATAAATGTTAGGGCCTGCATATGAGAGAGAACATGGGATTTTCATCTTTCCGGGCCTGTGTTACCTCACTTAGTATACTTACCAGATCCATACATTTTCCTGCAAATTTCTTTTTGTTTTAGCTGAATAAAATTCCACTGGGTATATGTACCACATCTTCATTATCTGTTCATAGGTTGATAGACATCTAGGCTGATTGCATTTTCTAGCTACTGTGAGCAGAGAGGCAATGAGCATGGATGTGCAGGTATCTCTGTCTTTTGGATATAGTTTTTTGCATACATACCAAGGAGTACTATAGAAGTGTTTAAAGTCTTAGCTGGAGCAATAAGGCAAGAGAAAATTATAAAGGGGGTGAAATAGGAAAAGAAGTGAAATTATCTCTTTCATGAATGGCATGCTTCTAAACTTAAGAAACACTACACATGTTATCAGAAAATTCCTAGACTTGATACTCCCAGCAAAGTCACAAGATACAAAATTAACATAGAAAAATCAGTTGCTTTCACATAAATCAATAATGAGCTTACTGAGAAAGAAATCAGTAACAATATCCTGTTCACACACATATACAAAAATAGAGTAGGAATAAGTCTCACCAAGGATGTGAAAGACCTCTGCAAAGAAAACTTCAGACACCAAAAAAAGGAATTCAATAAGATACCAAATAATGGATAGGACTTCCATGCTTCTGGATTAGCTATATTACCAAAAGTAATTTTCAGGTTCAACACAGTTCCAATGACATACTCAGAACTAAAATATAAAAAAAAAATTCACCAATCCAACAATTCACATAGAGAAACACACACACACACACAACACACACACACACACACACACACACACACACACAGAGAGAGAGAGAGAGAGAGAGAGAGAGAGAGAGAGAGAGAGAGCGTGCAAGCCAAAGCAATCCTAAACAGAAAGAAAACTGCTGCAGGTATCACAATCCCCAACCTAAAACTATGCTACAGAGCCATAGTGATAAAAACAGTATGGTACTGGCACAGAACAGACATATAGACAGGGGAATAGAATAGAGGACCCAGAAATAAACCCACATAACTATGCCCACTTAGTTTTTTATTTTTATTTATTTATTTGAGAGAGAGAGAGAGAGGGAGAGAGCGAAAGAATGGGTGTGCCAGGGCCTGTAGCCAATGCAAATGAACTCCACATGCATGTGCCCCTTTGTGCATCTGGCTTCCGTGGGTCCTGGGGAATCAAACTTGGATCCTTTGGCTTTGCAGGCAAGCACCTTAACCACTAAGTCATCTCTCCAGCCTCCCCACTTAGTTTTTTACAAAGACATTAAAAACATACATTGAAAATAGCATAGCCGGGCTGGAGAGATGGCTTAGTGGTTAAGGCATTTGCCTGCAAAGCCAAAGGACCTTGGTTCAATTCCCCAGGACCTATGTAAGCCAGATGCATAAGGTGGTGCAATCATCTGGAGTTTGTTTGCAGCGGCTGAAGGCTCTGGCATGTCCATTCTCTCTCTCTCTCTTTCTCTCTGCCTCTTTCTCTCTCACTCTCTCAAATAAAAAAATTAAATTAAATTAAATTAAGGTCCGGGCGTGGTGGCACATGCCTTTAATCCCAGCACTTGGGAGGCAGAGGTAGGATTTCAGAGAGTTCGAGGCCACCCTGAGACTACATAATGAATTCCAGGTCAGTCTAGTCTAAAGTGAGACCCTACCTCAAAAAAAATTTAAAAACATAGCCTATTCACAGGTAAAACTCGATATCCACCTATAGAAGAATGCAATTAGATCCATTAGATTCATTTTCTTAATTGTATCTTTTAAAAAATTCTATCCTTTGATATACAGAAAAATTTAAAATTCAAGTTGGACATTGTGGTGCACATCTGTATTACTTATACTCAGGAGAAACAGCAGAATTATAAGTTAGAAGCTAGCTTGGGCTACATAGTAAGACCCTGTCTCAAAATTTTTTTAAATTTTATTTTAATAAACGCCAAATACCAAATATTTCCTTGTTTTCTATTTATTATTTATTTTGCATGCGTGTGATGTGCATGTATGTGTGTGTACATTCTCATGTATGCTGGCACACCTGTGTATGCAAGTATATGTGCATGTGTGTGCCTGTGGAGGCAAGAGGTCACCACCGTGTCCTCAATCTCTCTCCGCCTTATTCTTTGAGACTGTGTCTCTTATCAGACCCAAAGCTCATCAATTTGGCTAGACTAGCTAACCAGCAAAGCCCAGGGATCTTCCTGTCTCTGCCTTCCCAGTACTGGGGTTACAAACGTGCACCTCCATGCCAAGCTTTCAAATGTGTTCTTGGGGTTGGAACTCAGTTCTCATGTGTGCACAGCAAGCACATTACCCACCAAGCCCTCTCCCTAGCCCTCACACTGAGGACTGACAAGAATACGTGCCCACCTCTGGGATGCAAGCTTATTATTTTATATTTTCTACTAGAAATTTAATTGATATAGATTACATTTTGTTGTGTGAGGTTCAATAAGAGTCAAGTTTTTTTTTTTTAGAATGCATTTTTTTTTATTGTTTTGTGTGGCTCTCCAGTTCTTTCATCCACTTATTAACAAGTCTTTCTTTATGTTCACATTTAATTAAAAAAACAGTTGACTCAAAATTAAAAAAAATATTTTAATTTATTTATTTGCAAGGAGAGAGAGAGAGAGAAAGGAGAATCAGGCAGAGAGAATGGGCACACCAGGGCTTCTAGCCAGTGCAAAAACTCCAGATTCATGCACCACTTTGTGCATCTGACTTTACATGGGTACTGGGGAGTGGAACCCCAGTTTAGGCTTTGCACGTTAAGCACCTTAACCCCCGCCCTCGAATCAAACTTTGATGTGAACCTAAAACTGTTTTAATAAATTCTACTAAATAAGTTGCTTCTATAAATCAAGTCTAATTTGTGGATTCCGTGCATGTTGATTACTCTGGCTCAGTTCTGGAGTGAGGAATAAGTCTTTCAGCTTGATTCTTTCTCAAGATTAGTTTGGAATTGCCAAGTCAATTTCAAGTTCAACTTGTACATTCCGCTTGAAAGTTCTGCTGGAAATTTGAGAGAGCAGCAAAATTCCTCGGCAAGGTGACTGACTAATAATAATACTGTGAAATCTGAACGGAACTCTAACCTCACAAGATGAGATTAAGATGTTGTGTGAATAGCGGAGAGGCAGTGGCAAGGAGGGCCTGCTTTTTTTTTTTTAATTTTCTTTATTTTTTACTGGGGAGCGAATGCTGAGCACACAACCCTCCACTGAGGTGGCACCGGGAAGCCAGGGACGGTTTGTACAATGCTCCCTGTCTACTAAAGTGCATGTAGACTCATGATATTGCATTCAAGATAGAGATGACTTTATTTTACCAGTGGAGCTAATAAAACCTGGGGCAGATTTGAACCAGCCTCCTCTACCAGTGGAGGATATTGCACAACAGGGACTGCGTTTGGGTCAGTGAACTTTGTCATTGGCTAGGATTGGAGGAGGCCAAGAGTCACCTGGTCCAAAGTGAGACATGTACGCACATTTTGAAAATGGTGACTGGGCAGGGAACATTCGGGGCTAAACCTCTGGGCTCTTTTTGGTGTCATCACCGAGGGACATGGGTGCAGAAGGCGACCTCAACACTGTAGCAGCCGGAACCACGACTGCCAAGCACGGGCTGCTCGGGTGGTCTTCCAGAGGCCGCGCAAGCTGGTCTAGAAGGTCCCTACGTACCAGTCTCCACGCTCTATAACTAATGGGAGCTCGTGATAGCCGCCTCTTCCAACAGTCGCCCTGAAGACTTGGCCAGCTCATGAACACAGGACCCTGCAGTAGTCGTCGAGATCAAAGGACAAACCAGTGTGGAGTTACTTCCTCTCCTGCCTAGAATAACTGAAAAAAAAAAAAAACCAGAGATTCTGACTTGCTTTGTTGAAGATCAAGTATGACTGGCCAGGACCACACTCCTTGCTGGTAATGGGTTCAAGCCAAACCTTGAAGCCAAATTATTTGGTGACTGCTGAGTAATGTGTTCTGCTGGTTCCAATTTGGAGATCATCCTGCATGGTCCCTTCCACCCTCTGAACTGGAAAACTGCTTAGTACCAGAATTAAGGTCACATTTAATGTCAACACCTTACCACCAAATCTGTTCATTGAATGATCTGAATCTATAACATTTGTCCTGTATTCTAAATAATGAGTGGAGGTAGAAAAAAGTTTTGTAAATACCTATAAAAGCACTGATGTTGAAATTGAAGTTTGATATGAAAAAAAAAAAGAAATTGGGAGGGGGTTGGAAGTGAATAATGAGACTTGGATATTCCAAGAAGAGGCCAAAAATAGAGATTTTTTTTTTTTTTGTATCTCACTAATTCTTAGAGAAACTGGAAATATATATGAGGAGCTCGGTTCAGCTTTCTCTGAATGACGTGCATATTATTCAACAGTGGAAGCTAAAGGGTTTCTATGGTTTCTTTCTATTCGTTCAGCAATTTCCCACCTGTGTACATTCTTCCAGGTATGGATGAGGGTTTGGGTTTCTGGGGCACGGCTCTTGCAGGCAACAGGGTCTAGAGACAGCAAACAGCACAAGCAGTGGAGGGCTTGCACGAGGTGGCTGAAGCAAGGCTCCCTCGGCCAGGGTGTGCTACTTGATGCATTTTTACAAAGCAACTGCCCCAGAGCTCCTTCATGTCCTGTTAGAAAGCAAGGCAAAGTCTCCCGTGGTAGCAACTGCTTCAGTAACAGAGTTCCCGCTAACAGAGAAGGTCCTAGCCCACTGTGGAACCTCCATTTCCACAGAGGAGTCTTCTGCAGGGGACTGTGGGACTTTGGAGCTGCGGCTGCAACCCTTCAGAGATTCAAAAGCCTACTTCCTGGGCATGAGCACCTCACAGACAACACCCACACTCCTGGCCACAGAGGTGACAAGGCAGTGGGGCTCACACTAGGGGAGGCAGAGCTCACTTTGGATTTTATCCTTTAAGCCAAGAACAAAAATCTACAAAAAAAAAAAAAAAAAGTGACAAACATCAAAACCTGGGAAAACCAAAAAAACTCCTCAGCTATGCTAGTGACCCCTTACGGTAAAGTAATTGTTCAAAGCAAAGTGGTAAAGGGTAGTCACCCGGATAGAAAGGTTGATCTTAGTGCCTTGGGCTGCTTGCTACAGAATCACAACATGATTCCCCTGGGAATTCCCTCTCTCTCTCTCTCTCTCTCTCTCTCTCTCTCTCTCTTTCTCTCGATTTTCCATATCTTTCCTTTTGCCCTGATTGTCCATAATTGATGGCTAGCTTGGAGAGAGAGTAAAATGTAGGAACCATCTGTCATTTCTCCCACTTTCTCTCATGGCCCTTTAGCTACCCACCCTCTTACCTGACACTGACTCACCAGCTGGATTACAGTGCACCCAAAGCCCCTTAGAGGAGAACATCCTGATGCTTGATGGTGTTTCCATTGTGTTTGGCAACAGGCTAATGCGATTGATAGGGCCTTACAGGTGAGCTGGAGGGTTGCCTTAGTGGTTAAGGTGCTTGCCCACAAAGCCCAAGGACCCAGGTTCGATTCCCCATGACTCATGTAAGCCAGATGCACAAGGTGGTGCATGCGTCTGGAGTTTGTTTGCAGTGGTTGGAGGCTCTGGCGTGCCCATTCTCTCTCTCTCTCTCCCTCTTTGATTATTTCTTAAATAAATAAATTAATTAATTAAAAATTAAAAAAATCCTTACAGACAACCCTGGAAAAGACTACAGTGTTGCTATGACAAAATACTCAAGGTAACTTAAAAGAAGGAAAGAGCTATTTTGGTTCATGGTTTCAGAGCGCTCAGTTCATGGTCAGTTAGCCCTATAACTTTGGGCCTGTGGTAGGGAGCACATGTCTCAGCAAGGCCCCTCACCGTGTGGAACATGGAAGCAAGGAGAGAACGAGACTGGGACCACAACCTGTCCTTCAAAAGCATGACCTCTACACTGTAACTTCCCCTTACTACCAGCTCCAGTGCTTGAGCCCCTGAGCCTTGGGGGAGCCTCCACAACCAAACACGAGTAATAACAGCATCTTGGTCCACATGTGCTACTGTAGTAAAACACATTCGACTCTGCAATTCACAAGCACTATTAATTTATTTCTCATAGTTATGGAAGCTGGGAAGTCCAAGATCAAAGTTCCATGTCCAGCAAGGGCCTGGTTTCTGCTTCCAAGGCAGTACCTTGAATGCTGTGCCCCCTAAAAGGGATGCACATTGTGTCTTCACATTGAGGAAGGACAGAATTTTTTTAAGCCTATTTTTCTGAAGAGTTTAAAAAGAATAAGGGTTCTAATCTATTCATGAAAGGTGATTCCTCATGACTCAATCATTTCTCAACACCTCTACCTTTTACTACTGTTGCTTGGGATTGAATACCAACATGAATATTGAAGGGGTCACCCTCCACCCATAGCCGTGAGTGCTGTACCAATAAATCATAATATTTCTCACCATGTATCTCTGAAGTTTCACAATGAATTTTTCATTCGATAAATATTTATTGAGTGTTCATTCTATGCTAAGTGAAGTATTTTCCTAGAGCTAGGGCTCCAACAGTGAGGAAAACCGAGATAAAAATGAGACTGCTTTATATTCTTTACCTGATAGAGGTAGGGCCTCAGCGACCCCAGAGGCTTTCAGAAGAGCAGGTAGCATCACCCCTCTCTTGCCTAACCTCCCTGGGACAGCAGTGTGGTATATTGTCAGGTTCTCCTATCCACTGTTCCCCCACTTTGGGAAACTTAGGGAACCCTTATGCTGGATTTGGGGTCATAGTAGACACAAAGAAGTATCCATTGTAAATTAAGCAGATAATTTTTTGTGCCTAAAATAAGATCATGGTTTTTTGTTTGTTTTCTTAAAGTTTTGTTTTTTGTCAGAGTCAGGATCTTGTTATATAGATCTGGCTGGTCTGAAACACATTTTTTTCTGCCCAGGCTGGCCTTGAACTTGCAGCAATCCTTCTGCCTCTGCACCCCAAGTGCTGGGATTCTAGATATGTGTTACCAAACCCAACTAAGACCATGCTTAGAAAACTCATGGATTTGGGGCTGGAGAGATGGCTTAGCAGTTAAGGCACTTGCCTGCAAAACTAATGGTCCCAGGTTTGATTCCCCAGGATGCACATAAGTCAGATGCACAAGGTGGCACATGTGTCTGGAGCTTGTTTGCAGTGGCTGGAGACCTTGGTATACCCATTCTCTCTCTCTCTCTCTCTCCCTCTTTCTCTTAATTAAATAAATAAATAAATAAAAGATTTAAAAAAAAACTCATGGATTTTAATGTTTTTCTGCTTGCTGTGTCATTTCCAACCAACTAGGAATTACTCTCTGAAGGCTTAACACACCACTTGATTACCTTTGAGCTGCATATAATTTACAATATGATGAATATAACCTTTGGCTTTCACCTCACTCACTTTTGTCTGTTAAAAACCAGTGGATAAGAGGAGGTAAGATTCCAACATGGTTGTATTATTTTTACCTAGGGAGGATACAGAAGCAAGGAGGGATTGTCCATTTTAGTTCTGATATTTAGGGAAAAAAATGAGCATTCAGAAAATAATATCTCAGTCACGTTCAGTTAATTAAATTTGCAGATGCAGTACTATATTACAACAACAAAAAGTCAAATGCCTTTTAAAGAAGCAGGCATTACATTACTAATAAGCATTTTGATTCAAGCCTGGGCTAGGGCCTTGCAAGGCTTTTGCAGGTTTCCATGGGGATAGCAGAAGAGGTGTGTGTGAACTGGCTATGATCAGATCGGTTCGGGCTTGAATTCAGCAATCTTGTTTACTCAGAATGCAGGCGAGCTGCTTCGCCCCTCCTGCGAATTGGAAGTAAGAATCTCTGGTTGTAGGGTTCTGACAGCTGTTTCTGAGGTGTAAATGTATTAGTGAGTACCTGGCATGTGGTATGTCATCTGTTCTCAGAGGACATTAAAAAAAAATTATTTATTTATTTATTTATTTGACAGAGAAAGAAGGAGAGAGAGAGAGAGAGAGAGAGAGAGAGAGAGAGAGAGAATGGGCACGCCAGGGCCTCCAGCCACTGCAGATGAATTCCAGATGTGTGCACTCCCTTATGCATCTGGCTAATGTGGGTCCTGGGGAATTGAACCTGGGTCCTTTGGCTTTGCAGGCCAACGCCTTAACCTCTAAGCCATCCCTCCAGCCCTCAGAGGGCAAGCAAAGGTAACAGGGCTGGAGAGAGGACTCAGTGGACAGAACACTTGCTGTGTGAGTGTGCGGATCCGAGTTTGGATTCCCGACGCCATGGAAATGCCGGGCAGGTGTGGCAGGCTGCAGGCATTCCCGGTGCTCAGCAGGCAGAGATGGGATCCCTGCATCAAGCCGGCTAGCTAACCTAGCTACGTCAGTGAGCGCTGAGTTCAAGTGAGAGACCCTGTCTCCGTGTGGTGGAAAGCGATTGAGTACAACATCTATCTCTGGCCTCCAAAAGCCGTCATGTGCACACATGTGTGCCCACGCACACACGAAAATACATGCACATCACACACAACCTTTATCTATGTAATAGAACCTATGATCCCTTAAAAACAGAGGACTTGGGCTGGAGGGATGGCTTAGCGGTTAAGGCGTTTGCCTGCAAAGCCAAAGGACCCAGGTTCAATTCCCCAGGACCCACGTTAGCCAGATGCAGAAGGGGGCACACACATCTGGAGTTCGTTTGCAGTGGCCGGAGGCCCTGGCGCACCCATTCTCTCTCTCTCTCCCTCTTTCTCTGTCAAATAAATAAATAAATTAAATTAAAAAATTAAAAAAAAAAAACAGAGGACTTCTGTTTCTACTTAGCAGAAAAGAGGCCCTGGGATCATCCTTAATTGGAGGATTAGGGTAGAGAAATGAGTGGGAGAACTGGAACAGAGAGGAAACCAAACAGGAAGCACAAGGCATTCCCTAAGAGCTCTCATGTAGGTTGTCAAAGAACCCTTTCTACAAATACTGATGCAGAGCCAAGCAGGCTTTCTTACCCACAGAAGGACACGTGCATCACCACAGCACTCGCTCACAAACTTTGTCACAAATCCATGATCATGACAACTGTGGTTAAGTAGGTACTCTGTGAAGAAACTCTTAAGCAATAATGATTCCTGTAGAAAAAAAGCAAAAAGATCTTTGAACAGTCGTCAGCCACTGTGATGGGGAGGTGAGGGGTTGCTGCCATTTGCTTGCAAAGTAACAATAAACACAGTATTTTTTTTCCTACTCATCTGTTTTGCATGTGCTAAACTGGCATCTGGGAATGTCATTTGGCACAAAATCATCGCACGGCATTTCATATGGATTTATGAAAGTATATAAAAATGGATTGCAACACGTGTAGCCAACATTGGCATTGGCCAGCTGGCCATCAACCAGTTATTATAGAAGCGACAGCAGCTGGTGCCCACTTTGCTCTTCCTCCCCACTTTCTTCATCTAGGGTTCATCACCAGGCATTTCTCCATCAAGAGAAGCAGCATTCTGACCAAACATGTCCTTTAAAATCACTAAACTTGGCATGCCCTTGACTCACTCTATTCTCTAGGACCACAACTAGGTCACTGAGAGAGAGAGAGAGAGTGTGTGTGTGTGTATATATACATATATATATATATATATACACACACACACATATATATATGCATATGTATTTTTTTTCCAGGTGAGAGGCTGGAGTGGAGGTCTCAAACAAATCCATAAAAATATGCCAGCCACGTGCCTCCCCTGAGCATCTGATGTGGCCTGTGAGTGTGAGCACAAAAATAACTAGATACTTAATTACACTTCTAAACTTAGTCCATGAATTTGCATGTGTAAGTAATCAGTGAAGTATTTGCTCAGAAATGTGTTCCATTTCCTGTTTGCTCTAAATCAAATTACTGAGCAGCTAAGATATAGTTCTGAAATGCTTTTGAAAAACGTGTTAAGAGCCTCACTATTTTAGCCTGGGATATTTGTGGCATCTCATGACCCAACCAGGTTAGTTATCATTCTTCTGGGGGAGGCTGCCAATGGCAATCCAGGACGTGGCCCAAAGTAGGTCAGGTGACTTGTAGCACAGGCCCTTCCCTTCCCTTCCCTTCCCTTCCCTTCCCTTCCCTTCCCTTCCCTTCCCTTCCCTTCCCTTCCCTTCCCTTCCCTTTCCTTTCCTTTCCTTTCCCTTTCCTTCCCTTTCCCTTTCCTTTCCTTTTCAATGCTGAAATTGGACGAGTGAGAAATAAATGCTTAGTGCTATTTCACTGAGATTTTGTGACAATTAATTTCTAAAACATGGCTGACTAGTAGACTAGGATTAAGGCAAGCAAATGTAGGTGGGGCTCCAAGGCCAAGCTTGAAAGCTTTCAAGAAGCTCCTAAGAAATGGCAGTGTCTGAGCAGAGACCTGCAGGATAAAGAGAATAAGTTGTGTATGTGTGAGGGGGGACGCTAGGGTGGGTCGTGGAGGTCAAGGGAAGAGTGGACAGAAGGAATGAAGACGACAGCATGCCTTGTTCTTTGAGCTCTGTGCAGTGCAGTTTAGCACGGGCAAGTGGAAGAGCTGACATCTGATCATGGGCTTCCGCTCTGAAGAGAGGAAAGCTGGGGTTAGCAGTATACTGAGGTGGTTTTCACTGGACTCCAGACAATGACTGCTGTGGCCTCACTGAGGATTTCTTTGTCAGGAGCTTCCCATGGAGAAAAGCGACTCTGAGGAAAGCTTCCTGTGTGACTTGCCCATTTTGAAAGGAAGCGCCAAGTTGACAAGAATATGAATGAGAACCTAAGCTCCAGTATGCATCATATGTGCAAGCCAGGCATGTGGTGGTCATGAAGTTGTATACAGTATGTTAACTGTACATCAGTGGGGGTGGGTGCAACACAACTTATTTATTCCATAGCATTTCTGAAGGAGATAAATATATACATTTTCAGCATATATCTTTTAGGATTCTAGACTCATAGGGTTTCTTTCTTTTCTGCCATGTTGACCTTTATGTTTATGTGTTTGTAGTTTTGTTTTTCTTCATGATAGAAAATTTTTCTTTTTTTTTTTTTTTGGTTTATCAAGGTAGGGTCTCTGACCTGGAATTCACTATGTAGTCTCAGGGTGGCCTCGAAATCATGGCAATCTTCCTACCTCTGCCTCCCAAATGCCGGGATGAAAATTTCACTTTTTCACAACCGGAATTGAGACAGCCTGAGCATCTGTTCCTTGTGGGAGGGCTCCAGTCTCTTGTGGAAGAGTACTGTCCACTTCACATCATCCTTAACACACACACACACGGCCCATAACAATCCCACGTCTTCTATTTTCATCTAAGATAATATCCTAAATATTATTACGTGTTTTCTTCATCTTTTATTTTCTTAGTTAAAAAGGATTTTAAGTATAATAATCAATATTGGTTTAAAAGGAAGGGAATTTTAATAGGGTTTAAATGACCTACTTCTTTTTCTCCTCCTCCTCCTTCCTCTTTTGCGGTAGCCCACTGTAACCCAGGCTATACGAAACTCACTCTGTAGTCACAGGCTGGCTTCAAACTTACTTTCATCCTCCTACCTCTGCCTCCTGAGTTCTGGGAGTAAAGACATATGCCATTACACCTGGTGGCATTATTTTTTAAAAGAAAGATAATGTGGGGCTGGAGAGATGACTTAGTGTTTAAGGTGCTTGCCTGCGAAGCCTAAGAACTCAGATTTGATTCCCCACAACCCATGTAAGCTAGATGTACATGGTATCACATGTGTCTGGAGTTCATTTTCAGTGGCTAGAAGTCCTGGTGTGCCCATTCTTTCTTTCTCCCTTTCTCCTTCCTTCCCTCCCTCCCTCCCTTTCTCTCTTTCTCTCTCTCATAAATAAACAAATAAAATAAAATAATTTTTAAGAAAAGAAGGATAATGAATTTAGCTGTCCAGGATTTGTCACTTTCTTTGAAAAATAGCTAAAAATTTATACAATCTGATGAGAAACCAGAGTATATTGTAATTTTCTTTGAATAGCAAGATGGGAGAGAAAAGTTCTAGACTTAGCAAGAGTAGATCACCTCCCATATATGTTTTTGTACTATATCTGAAATTTATATCATTTGAAATGGTAATAACAAGAGTCATTTCCACCTAGAGTTCATTTTAAAAATTGAGTTGGTCATGACTCAGAAGCACACTGTTAACACGTAGTTAAGGATATATGCTTTTTCCTTATTGATTTTTTTGTCCAGTTTAGAACAATTTTAACTTCATGTACTATATATACTGTCCTAAAATTCAACTGATATTTTGATTCCATACACCTCTGACAAGATTTATAAATTTAAAATTCAGAAGGTCTCTTTTATTCTAACATGTACAAATTGTCAAAAATCACTTTAAAGAGCCAATCATTTTACTATATACTACTGAGCCAGTAATTAAACAAAGAAACCATTTAAATATTTGCCAAGAGCTTTCCCATAAAAGTGTTCCAGAGTATAAGAAACTATTCAGATCACATAACTGGGAAGTTAAAATTAATGACCAGAAAAGTGACTGGCTTTGCCTTCAGCATTTCTCCGGGATAAAAGCTGGTTTCGGGCAGTTTGTGGTCTGGGTTCTAGTCCCCAGTCTGCCGTAATTACACACGTGACCCTGAGGGTAAATCACATACGCTTCTGTAGTCTTCAGGCTCCTCATTTGTCAAATTATAGGGTTGCGGTACATAAGCTTGAAATTTCTGCTTCTTTCCATGTCTAGCACTTCAAATCATCATTCAGAGGGTGGTTGGTTGCCATTAGTTCTCTGAATCTACATAGAGGAGGACCAGCAGAAAGGAGGCTGAAACTTCAGCAAGCTGCTCATAGGTCGAATCGAAAGGAATTTCCCGTAGAAAGGAATCTTACCTGTGAGGTTAGATGATACTGTTACTCTGTCTCCTGTTAGAGGGCCTCGATGATATAAGGGGATGGGGGGACAGCCCAGGCATGAGACTAGAGTTTGGATCCCCAGCACCATGTAAAAGCCAGGGTGCATGTCTGTGATCTGCCCTGTGCACCTAGAGCGAGATGGGAGGTGGAGACAGGAGAAGCAACTCCCAGGCCAGCTAGCCTAGTGATTACAGCAGCCAACAACAAGAGACTGCCTCGAACGAGGTGGAAGGCAGGCAGGAACCAGCACCTGAAAGTTGTCCTCTGACCTCCAAGTGCTTGCTGTGTCATTCTGCCTGTCTCTTTGCCCTGTCTGTGTGCCTGACTGCCTGTCTTTCTCTCTTTCCTCCTTCTCCCTGCCTCCTCTCTCTTCCTTTCCTTCTTTATTTCTCTCTCTCTCTCCCAGACACACAAAGAGAGAGGTAAAAATGAATTGATAATATACAGCCTAGATTGGATGACATATAGACCCAGCTGGGTCTGGGGAGAGTTAAAAAGCAGGGCATATTGATAGAAAAAAGTGCCAGTTCTACCATTTTATGTACTGTCATTGTTATGACTCCTAGGTTGTTGGGAACTCACTAATTCAAGTGAATTTTGGCGACATATTTTTATCTTAAGAATGAAGGTGTCTCACAGAACACATATGAAGTTGGCCCTCCGGAGAGAGGTTTGCTATCAGGAAAAGGCAGGAATCTTGAAATGCTCTCTCTCTCTCTCTGGTTTTTCTTCTGTAGAATATGCAGCCTCTGGTGGAGTCCTTATTACTTAACTACAACCCAACACATGAACAATCTTCTTCAAAGGACTGAAGCTTACTGCATTTTTGTCTAAGGTAGAAGCCGAGATCTCTTGGACACTTTTCCATCTCAGTTTTAAGTGCTTATGAGAGAGAACCTGATTGGCTCATTATGGTCAACGGTTCATTACTAGTGGGGTCAACTGCAGCCCCAGGGGACGAGGTCATGTGTCCTAGAGAAGAACGCTGTTGAGCAGGAATTTATACTGTATGCCCCTGGGGGTGGGGCGCTAGGTCGTACTATAACGTGTGTGCAGGATGCTTCATGGAGCTGGGCAGTGACAGGTCTGGAAATAGTTCTTGGATAAGGTGAACCATTGTCAGTTGTAGCTAAAAGATGTTTACTATACCCAGCTAGTTGCTGGAAAACCAACTCCCTCTGCCAAATTCAAGTTCCATCTCATTAACCAGACCTTAACATCCCTAAGTTTCCTCTACGAGGGCCAGAAATTCATATCTGATTAATCTGTTCAATCTGTAAGATATGCCTCACTCTTGACAATTTTGTATCTTTGTGCCAGGACTGAACATCTAGTGATAGAAAGGCCAGTCAGTCTCCCATGTTTTCCTTCCTTAGAGATACTCTATGATATAATGGCTCTCAACATCCCTACAGACCTCTTCCCTTCTCTTCCCAATTAGAGGCAAAAATTCCAAGTCTGCAGTCTCCTGAGGAGCTGTCTTTTAGAATTCCAGAATTTTCTTGTCCGTACTTCCATAAGGAGCCTCAAATTTGGTTTCTGCTGGGGCTGGGGGATGGTCTTCGCAGCAACAATGAGCCACGTAGTTCTTCTCCAAAGTACACAGATCCATTGAATGTGAACCAGTCTTACACACTTTTAATTTATTTTCTTTGATTCAGAACTTCTTCATGCAGATTTATGAACACTCAATGTGGAGATCATTTTAGACCGAATTCTGCCTTATTTAACTTGGCCATTCTAGGGACCAAGTCTTTACTCAAGTGGCTATAGTTAAGATATCAAATCTTTGGAAAGCTGAGCGGCCTTTGTTTGGTGCTTGGCATCTGGTGCATGTAAAATGTCCTGGATCGGGTATTTCCTTTCCTTCTAAGTGAGAACACATCTCTTGAGAAGGCTTGGTACAGTCTTGCCAAAGAAGGAGGCAGGAAACTCAAGCCAGCCTGGAGTTTTGTAAGCTATGGAAAACTGGCTAAGCTTACCATGAAAATAATTTGGAAGCATGAAGTGAGTACAGAGAGGCCTCTTCCGAGCCTGATTTTTCATTCTAGTTTCAGGAATATGACACGTTAATGCATAGTTGCCAAAGTACGACAGTTATGTTTGAATATTATTAAATTCATATGACTCGAGTTTAGAACTGTGATCATCTAAAAAATATTTTAAGTTGATCTCTGTGCTAACTTTGAAAAATAGTGTTTATTATAAAATTAATACTACAAGAAAATGTTAGATACACAGTTTACCTGAGAGATAACTAACAATTTGCTTATGGTAAGTGTATGCATTTCAAGTAGTCCTAGGTTCTTATAAACTAAGTCTAAAATTCACTTTAAAAAAAAACACATTTTACAATAGAGTTTTATTGATGCAAACAGTTATCTCATCCTTTAGTCTGAATTAGTGAGGCTTACCTGTGTACAAAATAAAGGAAAATGTTGGTCTTATTCTCCAATGTACTTTGGTACTCACAAGCTCCGGAACTGTCAGTTTAGATTTAGTTACCCAGCGATGGCTAACTTTCCTTTTCCTTCTGTCATACCTAAATTCTTCTCTCTTTTCAAAGGTTCTTTTGTTTTTCTAGTAGAACCTAAGTGGGTCTTTTTATTAACTGGTGTGTGTGTGTGTGTGTTGGGGATTGAATCCAGGGTCCTGAACATGCCAGATAAGCTGCTATTTAGCTACATCTCCAGCCCTTATTACCTGTTTATAAAGGTATAGTTTAGAAGGTCTCATAACAGATATTGATGACAATGATGGAGAAACGATTTGGTGGTGGACAATAGGAAAATGGTCATCAACCTCAGAATGCCTACTTTGTGCCGAGAAAGCTGTGTATTCCGTTAGGGATGTAAAAATTAGTAAGACCTTACTGCAGGCAGAGAGGCACAGTTACGGTGTCTTATAGAAGATTGCATTGGATTTCACTGGAATGAGGATTCCAAAATTAGAGGAGCACTAATGCAAATAAAACACCACGTTACCCGTGGAAGGGGATCTACTTAATGAGGTGACTTTGCGTGGAGCAGGAGGATCAGAAAGAGATTCTAAACCACAGGAAGCTATACCAGAGGTTCGTCATAGGACTCTGAGAGCTAAAGCAAAGTCAAACAAGAGAAATGACAGACGAAGCTCCCACACATTTGGGTCTGTCCATGGAAGGCTAGCCATGGATGATAAGGGATGAGGATTTCATCTTGCAGCTTGGTGATTGGTAGGTTTGGTTGTTTTATGATTTTTTTGGTTTGTTTGTTTTAATCAGCATGTTTCCTTTTCAAAGAAATCTTTTACCCAAGGGCTAAAGGATAAGAGAGATTGATTCGGGACAGGTCTTCTGAAATAGAAGGAGGACCATCTGCAGTTCAGTCTCTTTGGACCCCCAAGATTGCCAAGGGAGGTCACCTGAGGGCTGGGTTTGGAGCGAGATAATGGGGTCACAGAAGTGACTCAGTACTGACATTTCTGAGCATCAGTCTGTAGCACTGTAGAGCTGAAAATGAAGAAAGACCGGAATAAGACTTTCAGTTACTTTTCTCATCACTGTGACCAAATAGCTGATAAGCAACTTCAAGGAGGGCAGGGTCGCTGTGGCTTGTGGTTCGATGGGTGGTGGTGGGGCGCTCCAAGCTGTTGGAGCATGCGCAGCTGTTTACTAACATCTCTGCCCATCAGGAAGTAGAGATATGGCAGGAAGGAGAAAGAGTGACCTGCCTCCTCCAGCCAGGCTCTACCTCCTAAAGGTTCCACAACCTCCCCCCAAAACAACACTGTCAACTGGGAGCCAGCCAGTCAAACCCATGAGCTTACAGGGGATGTTCCATATTCAGACGGTCATACCACTTGCAGCCTGAAGAACCCCTGGCAGTGGTACTTATAAAGAAGGATGATTTTATGTGGGGGGAAGGGAGGAGCCATTGAGGTTGTTTGACAGAGGAGCATCCAGATCCGTTTGCCAAGTTTCTTCAGATTCTGAGTGGCTTCCTTCCAATAAAGGGTGGGTGGAAAGTTTCTCTTGCCCAAAGGAAATGACACTGTGTTAGTTACTTCCCTTGTGGCTGTGACAAAGCACCTGGTGAAGAAAAAAAGCAACTCACCGGCAGAAGGATTGACTTACAGCTTATAGTCTGAGGGGGGGAAACATCACCTTGGGGAAGGGGTGGTGGTAGGAACCTGAAACGCCTGGTCGCCTTGTGTGTGCTGTCAGGAAGCAGAAAGCGAAGCATGCTGGGGCTCAGTCAACTCTCTCTATCAACTCTTTCCTGTTTATTTACTCCAGAAACCCCAGCGCATGGAACGGTGCTGGCCAGAGTTAAGGTGGATCTTCTCACCTTGGTTTGCCTAACATGACCACCATTACAGGACTGACTTTTAAGCTCTTTCCTAATTTTGGATTTGGGGAAGTTTCTCAAAGGCAAGTTTTATTTTTTTTAATTTTAATTTTAAATTAAAAAATTTTTTTGTTTGCAATGAGAGAGAGAGAGAGAGAGAGAGAGAGAGAGAGAGAGAGAGAGAGAATGGGCACACCAAGGCCTCCAGCCACTGCAAACAGACTCCAGATGCATGTGCCCCTTGTGCATCTGGCTTACGTGGGTCCTGGGGAATCGAACCTGGGTCCTTTGGCTTCACAGGCAAACGCCTTAACTGCTCAGCCATTTCTCCAGCCCTCTCAGAGGCAAGTTTGATACGAAATGGGATGCCAGTAGTGGCAGTTTTAACTCTTCCATGGGGTCCTCTCTTTGAATCCTCATGTCTAATAAGTCATGAGTGGAAGACAAAACTCTAATGCTGTCACCAAATTTGAGCCACCTCTTTTAGCTGTGTCGTAAATATTTCTCAAGAAGCACATATTAGTAAGATGGCTCAGTCACTAAAGTGCTTGTCATGCAGGCGTGAAGACTTCATTTCAGATCCCCAGAACCCACATGAATTCCAGATTGGCGTGGTGGCCTGTGTGTAATGTCAGCACTTGGGAAACAGAGTCAGGGAATCCCTATAACAAAGCTGGTTAGCTAGAGGAACCAAATTAGGGAAATGTGGGTCCAAGTGAGAACCTGCTTCAGTAAATAAGGCAGAGAGCTAACAAACAAGGCATCCAACTTCAGCTTCTGGCTTCCGCACACATGCGCACACACATGCATGTACACCCACTCACACTCATGGACCCGCCCACATGAACACACACGGACACACGAACACTGCCCACGCACGTGCACACAAAGGAAAGAAAACAAGTACATAAAAGTAAACACTATCCTTTTAAAACTATCTGAAAAGCTTTCAAATACAGCTTATGAATACAAACTCAAATTCGGTGATAAAGATGTATCAGTAGCTTGACTTTTGGAGCTGCCAAGATAAAGTTCTTTGATGGAAAACATGCACTTAACTTTCACCAGTGACTCCCTGGAACTCACATTCACAAGGAAATAGGGCCATGTTACTTCCAGAGAACTCTGAGAGCTCGCCGTCTCTATTTCTCCTGAAGCATACACCCTTTGAGTTCGACAAGAAAAGGCTCATGTAGGGGCTGGAGAGATGGCTTAGTGGTTAAGCGCTTGCCTGTGAAGCCTAAGGACTCCGGTTCAAGGCTCAATTCCCCAGGACCCAGGTAAGCCAGATGCACAAGGTGGCACATGCATCTGGAGTTCATTTACAGTGGCTGGAGGCCCTGGCGTGCCCATTCTCTGTTTCGCTATCTGCCTCTTTCTCTCTCTGTCACTCTCAAAAAGTAAATGAAAATAAAAACCAAAAGAAAAAGAAAAAAAAAAAAGAAAAGGAAAGGCTCACATAAAGCAGGTTTTTTTTTTCTCATTAGAGGAAGCACTTTGGAAATTATATAGAGGATATTCTGGCACTAAGGAATTATACTACTTTTTGTTAGCCCGTTGCTGGTTGGCCAGAATGAATGCCAATGCTTGGGTTATCCTAGCGTGAACAAGAATGCTATTTTGGTCTGTCATAAAGCACTGTGGAATGCAGATTTTTGGACCATTTTATCACATCCACCAGTAACCATGAAATAAATGTTATTTCAGGATGAGGACTGTGGATGCAGAAATACTCAAAACTCACTAGAAAGGTAATTATAGAGATATCCTTAGAGTTTAATGAGTGTGCTCACAACCAAAACCTCGCTCACTCCCTTCCCCCTGTAGTGTTGTTTGTGAAGTTTGATGAAAGCCAAGTTAGAGGAGGGAGTGAAGAATCTCACTGCTTTTCTCTTTCTCTCTTCAAACCATGGTGACCAGGGAGGACAGAATACTCCATCATGGGTAATGCCAAATAACCAACCTTCCTTCCTTCCTTCCTTCCTTCCTTCCTTCCTTCCTTCCTTCCTTCCTTCTTTTCTTCCCTTTTTCCCTCCCTCCCTCCCTCCCTCCCTTCTCCTTCCTTCCTTCCTTCCTTCCTTCCTTATTTTCTTCCCTCCCTCCCTTCCTTCTTTCTCCTTCCTTCCTTCCTCCCTCCCTCCCTCTCTCTTTCTTTCTCTCTCTCTCTTCCCTCCCTCCCTTCTTTCTTTCTATTTTGAGAGAGAGAGAGAGAATGGGCACGCCAGGGCCTTCAGCTTCTGTGAACGAACTCCAGATGCATGCATTCCCTTGTACCCATGTGTGACGTTGCATGCTTGCATCACTGCGTCTGGCTTACGTGGGGCTTAGAGATACAAACAGGAGTTCTTAAGCTTTGCAGGCAAGCACCTTAACCGCTAAGCCATCTCTCCAGCCCAGAAACAACGTTTTTTTAAGACAAAGTAAGAGCCTTGTTTACCCAGAAGAAATCACCTGGAGAACTCCATGATTCAAGATAATTAAATTCCTTCATGAGAGCTGAGCAAATATTTTACTTTTCTCTGGAGAACACAGCCATGTTAAAAGAATCAATTAAAATGCTTTTAACTGTGGCAGCACAGTCCCCAGAGAGGGAGGGACTTCCCAAGGCGACCCTCACAGCTAACTGATGCTGTGCATCTGGCTCAGGACATCCTGTGTGTATGCACACTCAACCTTTGATCTTCCTCTGGACTTGAAGGAGACTTTTTTTTTTTTTTGGCAAGAATCTCTAGGGTACTCTCCATTCAGTCAAGTGCTTGTAAAATACTATAACTTACCCAACATTAAACTTTACTCTTATCTCATAGAACCATTAATCTTAGCGAGTGAGCCACTTTGCTGTACTTAAAAAAGTAGAAATATTCCAATGGCAAAGAGTATTGGACTAGGGCTGGAGAAACGGCTTCGTGGTTAAGGCACTTGCCTGAGGAGCCCAAGGAACCAGGTTCAATTCCCCAACACTCATGCAAGCCAGATGCACAAGGGGGTGCATGCATCTGGAGTTTGTTTGCAGTGGCTAGGGGCCCTGGTGTGCCCATTTTTTCTCTCTCCCTCCCTCTCTATCTGCCTCTATTTCAAATAAATAAAATGTTTTTTTTTTCTGGGGGGGGGGAGGCGATAAATTCCCCTGCTCCTGGTAGATCTGCCATCTATTATCAAACTATCTGAAATCCTACCATTAGAGACTAATTCCTTACATTCGACATTGTCCTTCCTCTTTCAACTGTGAATCATTCTGGAAGGCAGGGCGCAGCAAATCCCTGCAGACACTAATCTAATCTTTAAAGAAATTATAAAGCCTGAAAACAAGAGTTGGTGAGGCTGTGTGCAGTATGGTTAGGAGTTTAAACTCATATAAGCTCCTTTCTAAAACAGTGTGGGAAATTCTACTTCTGGCCAAGATAGAGAAATTAACTGCCTAAAGTAACGGAAAAGGCTGATAAATCAGATATAATCATGTTTTAGGATGGGGAATATCAGATACTGGACAATATGGAGAAGAAAAGCCTTACATTTATCCCAGGAAGTACCTTCAGAGAGATTCCCGCTAACAGCCCAGGAGGGTGTTGTGATATAGTTGCCGTATTCTGAGTCTTATAAGTTAGTGCTTTACCCATGATTCTCGAAACTCTGCTCTGACATCACTGACGCCACCATGAGCTTTCTTGTGTCATAAATACATCATGGAACCGAGCCCAGTGACTGGTTGACAGTCACTCTTGGCCCTGGGTGTCTGGGGATCAAATTCACAACTGTGTGCCAATATGCAAATGAGATCATTGGTGGCTGGGACTCCACCCCCCCCAACTCAGAAATTTCACCTGGAAGATGAAATGATACGCCTCCAGCAACTAAAATCACCTGTTCTTTTGTACCGCCATTTGAAATACATCTTGCCACAACTCTGCTCTGGGTGCATCCGCTGCTAAAAGGCACCAGCCTCCAGAACCTTGCCAGAGCGAGCTGTCCTTCGACAGCATTCTGGACCCATTCAAGTGCGCTTCAAAAGATTTCTCTCCTGGGCCTTTCATGGTAGCTGCTAAGGTCACAAAGTGTTTGGTTTGTTAGGAGCACTCTGTGCCCAGGTAATTTTCTTTTATTTATCTTTTGCCTATGTTTTAAAGTATTCCTTTTACTTATTTTGTTTTAACCTGTTCTGCATTATAATAAGTCATTTCATTTGGAAACATTTCTGCCTTACTTTCCTTGTTTTATTACTTTTCCTGTTGCTATGACAAAACACCCGGCAGAGACAAAAAAAAAAAAAAAAAAAAAAGGAAGGATTTATTTGGGTTCATTTTCAGAGTATAGCCCATCGTGGCGGGGAGGAGGGGGGGCATGGCAGCTACAGTGACTCTGTCCATAGCGGTGGGAGAGTGAGGTGGCAGCTCTTTATATCTTAGTCAACCAGGCAGCAGATATTGGGACCAGAAGCAGCGATGGGTTATAACCCCAAGGACTGCCGTCAGCGGCCTATGTCTATCACTTCCATCACTTAGACTTTATGTCTGAAAGGTTCCATGACTTCCAAAAAACGGTGCCACCAGATGAGGACCAAGTGTTCCAATGCATGAGACTATGGCGGATATGTCACATTCAAACCATAACATTCCACCCTGCTCTCCCACAGGCTCATGGCCATATCATACTGCAAAATGCATTCAGTCCAACTTCAAGAGTCTTCTCAGTCTTGCCAGTCCCAACACTATTCAAAAGTCCAATGTCCAAATTTTTATCTGAGTCTCGTGAAAAATTATTTCCTGTGAGAACATTATTATTATTATTATTTTACAAAACCATGTATTTCCAGTATACAATGGCACAAAATCAAGATTTCTATTCCCAAGGAAGGAATATGAGATTAGCAAGGAATGATCAGACAAAAAAAAAAGAAAAAAGAAAAAAAAAAAGACTAAAATCCAGAAGGGCAAACATCACACCACACCACAACTACATATCCAAGATCTTGGGCCTATGGTGGTATCGACATAGTTCCAGTAGGTCTGGGTAGCTTCATGGCCCATCACCTTCATTACATAGAGTCTCTCTCTCTCGAGCCAGCTCTGCTTAGTGTTTGCAGCTTTCCACAACAAATGCCCCATGCACTTGTCGTCTCCATCAGCCTGAGTTCTCCATTGCAACTTGGATTTCACCCCAGCTGCAGACCAAGTGTTGAAACACGTGATCCTGGGGGAAAACAATTCACGTTCAAACCATGACACTTGTCATTTGATTGAAGGATAAAAGCACACTTCTCTTGGAAGGTTAAATTGTCACCAGATATTGAAAACCATAGACCGCCCTTGTGGATCCAATGTGGCTCAAGGGGAAACCAGAGAGTACCCTAAGTGAACCTCTGTCAACCCCTAAGGTTAAGGAAACAGAGCTGAAAGTTGGAAGAGACTCAAGTTCATATGGCAGAGCACTGGAGAAGAGAAAGAAGAGACATGTAGAGACTCTCTCCCCATTCAGCAGAGCCTTCGTTAAGACCTAGGCATGAGACCACTGCATGCTACTTTGGGAAGAACTCCCAGAAAGGTCTAGAAAGAAGTCTACTCCTATACACACTAGACCGGGAGTCCTGCCTCTTTCTACCAGTCACATTAGAAAACTCTGTCATCCGTGGGATGTAGGGTAGATAATTTGGGATAGTTTTAGCTCCCTTCAGTGTAGGGAATAATTCTCTGTCCCACATACTTCACTTGCCCTGCTGATGAACTTTTAAAGCAAGACCTCCCTGGAAGGATCAAATTGTGTTCAAACAACCAGAGAACAAAGTCCACGAATGTTTGTAGAAATATAAAAAAATATCCCACACCAAAACAAGATAAACTTAATCTGTCGGGCATCCAAAGTTTACCAGCCATGCAAAGAAGCAGGGAACGTAAATGGCAGGAGACGGTGACCACTTTCTGATGTGAGGAATAGCTGAGGGCATGTTTTAAGAACACCACGACTCTATCAGGCACAAAATTATGAAGGAAGTTAGAACTTGATATATGATTCATCAGGCTAGAGCCAAAATTCAATTATGGATTCTAATCTTTGTTACTCCTTTCACTCAGGGGAGAGAGGGATTCTGTAGGTGGTTAACTAGATGGCCACACATCTTACAGAACAATTCTTCTAACCCGGTGAGCGGAAGCTTTAGCTCTGTGTTAAGTTGTGCATTCAGTGTTGTTTTCATTTTGCTTTTGTTGTTGTTGTTGTTGTTGTTGCTGAGCAGTTGCGAAGCTACAGATATGTTTAGGCCACCTCACTCCCCTCATAGCATCTCTGAGGCTTACAGTGATGCCCACTGCTCTGAGAAGCCTCTGAAATTGAAGGACACCCAAATTGTGCCCTTGTTCTCAGGAGCCATCCTTCTAGCCAGCTATACCAGGTTTCCAGTTGTTTCAAGATGTACCTGGAGTTTGGGCTTTTTCATGTATGGTATGTCAAAAAGATCATTGAAAAGATAGTTTATTACCTATAGCTCCCAAGATGGAAGGAGGCATATTATACTACCTACGACCACAGGAGTAGCCTGAGACACATCTCTTGGGCAGGTCTGTGAGGGCATTTCCAGGAAGGATTACCTGAGGGTGGAAGACCGTCCCCCCTGAGTGAGCAACTCTCCCTGTGACAGCGTGGGTATAAGGACGCTTCAGGAAAAGGCAGTGCCTCTGGCCTGGCCGCCCTTGCTACTTGCTGGTGAGTGTGTCCACTCAGTTGGTGCTCTCCTTCATGGACGTCGGAACCCAGCCTCTCTTCAACCTGCCGACATGGACTGCAGCCCTGCAGCTCTCCAGACCTTCAGCATTAGATTGAGACGACCTGAGGTCTCCAGCCTCATGGACTGAGGGGCCACCAGATCCTCAGGCGATCCAGTCTGCAGACAGACATTGTTGAGCTGCCCAGCCCCCATCACGTAAGCCAATCTGATACCTCCCCTTTATAATATGTCTTCATTCCATTGGTTCTGTTCCTCTGGAGGACCCTGACTAATGCATAATGCAACGATCACAGATGAGAGCAGGGGTGTCCTTGATGAACGGAAGGAGCTCAAGTGGTAGACTTCATGGGCATCAACAGGTAGAACTGATGATTTTATTTCTCAGCTCTGACCAGAAGTGTGGCTATAGCAAAAGGAGGAGAATGGCTAACCCCATATAGTAACTATAAGAATGTGTTCATTCGGGAGTGACATTTGGGATACCTGGAGTTCTTTTCAAGGGCCTGAGAGGAGCTAGAGAGCATGGTGGCTAGCCAAAGCGGCCTTACTCCCCCCTGTTCTTACATCCAGGTGGGAACAGGCCCCGAAGCCTAAGTGCTTCCTGGTTCTCAACTAGTTCCAGGGATGCATGCAACCTTGAACATTTCTGCATCCTGCTTAGGAATGTATTGAGAGGGGTTATCATTTTGAGGGTAAACTTTAACAACGATCCAACCTGTACCTCAATTATCATCATACCTAATTCCAGTGCCTGCATTTACAATTTTATTTTCTGTTCATATTTGCATCTACAAAGGGTGATGGCCCGGTAGAGTGTTTGATTGACGCTTTTTTTTCCGTGGAACAAAGAAAGACAGAGTGGGAGAATTGAGTTAGCCCATGCCTGCAGGGATGGAGACGTGCTGAAGGGGCACTGAACTGTGAGTCATGCACTCACAGAGGTAGGGAGCAGTTACATATTCCCAGACTCCTTTGTTCACACCAGCTTGCAGTGAATGAGGAAGAAACACACAACGGAAACTGTTCTGTTTCTAATTCACACTATTGTTAAGTTGCATCACATTCCCATGAAGGGCAGTTTTCAAAATTTCCACACATGCGGCCTTATCTCTGTGAATAGAAGACAGCTTTATATGGTTATCAAGTGGGAAGATTGTCGAAATTGGCATTTGCAGTTTGCTTACTGGCAGAACTTTTTTGTTTTAAATAAACTTGAAGTCTACTTATTCTGAAGTAGAAAACAGAACTGTGTTAGGGTTTCGCTAACTGTGTTAGGTTTAGTGTGTGTGTTCTGCATGCCTGCGTATATGTGTGTGGGTGCCCATGCATGTGTGTTTATGTGCGCGTGATAGCCAGAGGTCAACGTCAGCTGTCCTCCTCAGTTGTTTTCCATTTTATCTTTATTTTGAGTCAGAGTTGCTTACTGACTGTGGCGCTCATTGATTTAGCTAGACTCCCTAGACAGTCATCCCTGAGGACACTCCTGCCTCAACTGGGATGTCTGGCACGCACCTTCACACCCAAATTTTGCGTGGGTCTAGAGGATCCCAACCTGCATGCTCACGTGTTTTACCCACTGGGCTATCTCTCTACCCCTGCAGTTGTCTATGGTATACTTGTCCTGGAAATAAATATTCACTACATAGATCTTTGGGGTCAAAATTCTGAAACAGGACTAAATGTAGAACTAGAACTAAGTCTGATTCTTTCTACTCTTTTTTTTAAATTAATTTATTTTATTGACAACTTCTGGGACTGTAAACAATATGCCGTGGTAATTCCCTCCCTCCCCCCACTTTCCCCTTTGAGACTCCACTCCCCATCATATCCCCTCCAACTCTCAGTCAATCTTTCTTTTATTTCGATGTCATCATCTTTTCCTCCTATTATGATGGTCTTGTGTAGGTAGTGTCAGGTATGAGGTCATGGATATCCAGGCCATTTTGTGTCTGGAGGATAACGTTGTAAGGAGTCCTACCCTTCCTTTGGCTCTTACATTCTTTCCGCCACCTCTTCTGCAATGGACCCTGAGCCTTGGAAGGTGTGATAGAGACATTGCAGTGCTGAGAATTCCTCTGTCACTTCTCAGCACCATGATGCCTTCTGAGTCACCCCAAGGTCACTGCCATCTGAAAAGAGAAGGTTCTCTAACCAAAAGTGAGAGTAGCATTAATATATGAGTATGAACAGTAAGAGAAAATCCTCATTTTGGTCATTTAATTTTACCACATGACATAGTTGGTTATATTAAATTACTTTATATTTATTATATATATTTATAATTGTCTTTATAATTTTGTATACATTGACATTGAAATTTCTTTGGGCTTGGGAGTGCATAAAACTATAAGGATAAGGCATCTTACCCAGATTTATATTTTATACATTTCAGTAATCCCTCCATAAAATACAACACTGAGAACCTCTAAGAATTTCCCTTTTTTAAAAAATAAAGTCTATTTCTTAAGTTTGAGGAAAGCTAGATGAGAAAATGAAGCATGGCATCTACTACACATTGAGCTGGTTCTGCTGTTTGTGTTCAACAGCGTAATTTGTGTCAAGACCCCGAGATTTATTCCTTGATTTCTTTAACCTGTCACTTAATACTCTGTAGTATGCCAAGCACCAGAGTACCACCATCTCCCCCTTTCCAATGAGATAGCCTTCTTTTTTGTTGGGGGGGCTGTTATTCCCAGAGGCATGCCAACAACACCCTTGTCATTGTCCTCAGCTTTTCTTTCTACCCACATGTTTGTCCAGAGCGCTGGTGGCTGAGTCTGGCTCCTGTCATGAGCACTGGCCTCTTTTCCAAACGTCCAAAGCACAGTTGGAAGGAGCCTGGAGTTTAACTGGAAGCATGTGGACAGTCCCATACAGATGGAGAGGAAGGTAGTTCATAGCACAAGAAGGCGGCACTGACGGCTTCAGCAGTCACACTCCGACTGCTGGGTTCCCTCTTACCCACCTCCGCTCCCTGTCCTATCACCAGAAGTCCTTCTTTTCCATGAATCTCCCCTGGCCCATAGTCCTGGACTCCTGTCCTCTCTTTACAGAGATGTCCTTTTTCTTTGGAGGAAGTTCCCACAATTAGCCAGACAATGAGCTCAGGCCTCCAAACACTAGGCCATCTGATCTCAAATAACTTCTCATGCGCTATCTCAACCAAGTAACTCCCATCCATATTAAGAAATATAAAATTTTGTCTAATTCCATAAGGGTGTAGTCATCCTAAACATGCATTCCACTTATATTACAAAACATAACATGAGAAGGAAGATGGGCTGCGACATCTACATCCGCGTTTATGATCATTTCACTTCTCTCCAAGAAAAACAAGAGCACATGTTTTATATTTGTGCAACCAGAGAGCCTTTTCTGGTTCTTTCTTTCCAAGTACAGAAGTTCTGTTTCAAAGGTGGATAGAGAAGATATCTGAAATTCCTAACATAAGGGCAATAATAACTTTGAGAAAGTTTCATGGAGTTATGGGTTATGAGTTATGAGAGCAAGCAGTCAGTCACTGTGTGGGGGGGGGAGGGGGAGGGCTCTGGATGCTCCTTCCCACCGTGTGGCTCTTACAATGTTTCCGCCCCCTTTCTACAGTGTTCCCTTATCCTTGGTGGGTATGTTGTAAGTCAACTTTAATGTTACGCTTCCAGTAGCTTCTGGGTTTCTGCTTTGATAATGCTTTGAGCATCCTCAGTGCCTATCACCACCTATTCATTTAAATTTTGCATATTGGCCTGCATATTTTTAAACAAATAAATTATTCAGGATAAACATCTTAGGTGATTTTTATTTATAGTTTTTCTTTATAAAGAGCCAGAATATCTTTTTTTGTGTTTGGCTGGTTTGGGGTTTTCTGGGGGAGAGTTTCACTATGTAGCCCAGGCTGGCCTTGGATTTGTAGTGATCTTCCTTCTTTAACCTTCCAAGCGCTTGCCCAAGATTTGTTAATTTTCAAACTACTTTAATTTTTTTATTTTTTTTACTTATTTGAAAGTGACACAGAGAGAAAGAGGCAGATGGATAGAGAGAGAATGGGTGTGCCAGGGCCTCCAGCCACTGTAAATGAACTCCAGATGCATGCACCACCTTGTACATCTGGCTTACATGGGTCCTGGGGAATCAAGCCATGAACCGGGGTCCTTAGGCTTCACAGGCAAGTGCTTAACCGCTAAGCCATCTCTCCAGCCCTCAAACTACTTTTTGATAATTACCAAACAAGAGTAGACAAGATTAGCTAGAAGGCTCACAGATTTGTGAAATGATTACAGAGCAGAGAATGCTCACTTCCTTATCTTTCTCCCCAAATTGTTTTAAGCTATCTGTCTCCATATTGTTTTAGGCTATCTCTCAAAACTTCTAGATGTTCTGTGATATGGTGCCACCCCACCCCATGGTGCCCAATCTCGAGGGTTCCTCCAGGAGACCTAGAGGCTCCAGTTTTTCTCTTTGAAATCTTCATTCTTATACTTCATTACTTATTGGAAAAGGGATAGTGGGATTAGTCTTTCTATTGGCTCTCCTTTTCTTCTCCCCTTCAACTTTCTAGGCACAGGCAGATCTAACTGGGTTACATATTGTATAATTTTGTATAATTTTTACAAGAAAAAATTTGAAATCCCGCAGTGTATCAACTAATAAGTCAGAGGGAAAACTGGAAGCTGCTATGGATATTTTTTTTTTTCTTTTTCAAGTTTCTGGAACTAGGGATAACGTTTCTGGAGACGTATAGTGTAGTTGTAGCCAGTTGATGAAGGAGCCAGTTTTTATTTTAGGAAGCTCCTTTAGGCTTCATTAGAACTCTTGAGACCCAGTTTGAAATTCTCATTTTCACATAACACAGTGTAATATTTTCTGTCAGGTTTTTGAAATGAACTTCTGCAATGTTATTCAAACTATTCAAGTTGCGGCTTTCTTTCTTTTTCTGATTTTGTCTTCTTCCTCTTCCTTCTTCCTCACTGTCTCCTTCTCTTTCTCTTCTTCCTAGTCTATTTTTGTTAAAGATAGGCTCTTACTATGTAGTCTAGGCTGACCTCAAACTGTGGTCTTCTGGCCTCACCCTCTGGAGTGCTAGGTTTATACATGTTAAATATATTTGGCTCTCATTTAAGTATAGTCTTAGTATTTGTTATTTTATCATTTTTTTAGGTTAGCATACAGAGTAATGGATTTTAACCAGGGTTTCTTATTATATATGTGTCATAATACTTTATTCTCATTTTTTTTCCTTCCCTGCTAACCTTCATGCGCCCTAGCTGGTACCCTTTTTTCCCTCAGGTAGTCCCCCTCTTCTGCTTTCTTATTACATATATCCAATTACCCTCCCTATTTCTTACCTCCCTTAAGATCTGTTCTTCCCCTGTCATCTTTTCACAGTTCCCTTTCACACACACACACACACACACACACACACACACACACAGGTTTTTGTTTGTTTTTGGAGGTAGAATTTCACTCTAGTCCAGGCTGACCTGTAATTCACTGTGTATTCTCAGGCTGGCCTCAAACTCTTGATGATCCTCCTTCCTCTGCCTCCTGAGTGCTGGGATTAACTTTGGTAGATCTTCTTGTTTATGAATTTTCCAGGTTTTTGGAATATAAGTTTTCGAAAGCACTCCCTAATTCTTTGTATTTCATTAGACTCTCCATCTTTTCATCTCTAATTTTATTAATTCGGGTCTTCTCTCTATTGCTTTTGGTTAGTTTGGCTAGGGGGTTGCCAGTCTTTCACTTGGCTTTCATGTGGCTTATTCTTTGAAAGCAGCTTGCGTCCACACAGACCTGAAAAGTGGCCATTGACGAGGCTTTTTTCAGCTTGCTTCTCTGGGCTGCTAGAGCTGCCCCCCCCCGCCCCCCGACCCTCCTGCCCATTTCTGGTTCCTTCATGGATTTCACAGGTTCTTCCTCTATTTCTCTTTGGATAGTTTCCTTTGTATTCTTCTTTCCTTCACTGGACAGAGAGTCTCAGAGAGGCAGTCTCTAGTCTACCATCTTAATCTTTGGCTTCCCCTCCCTCATTTTCAAGTCAAAGTTTTTTTTTAATTCCCATTGGGGTGGGGGGAGGACTGGACCAATAATGATGACTTACACCAATTCATACAACTAGCCCTTTACCAACAGGAATATGTCTTCATGTGATTTCTTCACTTGCACCTCAGCAGACCTTTAAGGTAGCTGGGACCTGCACTTTCATCCCATTGGGCATCTGAGAAAACTGACCATCAAAGAGGGAGCATGCTGCCTGAGACCACATGACAGGAAGGTGTGGATCGAGGCTACAGCTCACCTTCCTTCCAAGGAAAATTAGTCTTAGGCTGTGAAGTAGCGTCTGCAGTACTCATGTACTTGTTTTATAATGCGTAAAGTGAGTGAAGTCCCAGAAATCCAACCATTCAAAGTGGGTTGATCTGGGCTCAGCCCTTACAAACAGGGGGCTGTTTAAAAACTCAGGCTGAGGTATCACTTAGTTTTTCTTTATAAGAGTGCCATCAAGCCAGGCGTGGTGGCACACGCCTTTAATCCCAGCACTTAGGAGGCAGAGGTAGGAGGATCACCATGAGTTCGAGGCCACCCTGAGACTACATAGTGAATTCTAGGTCAGCCTGAGCCAGAGTGAGACCCTACCTCGAAAAAACAAAAAACAAACAAACAAACAAAAAAAACCCAAACAAATAAAAAAAAAGAGTGCCATCAATGTGCATGCTTTTATGTTTTTCAGAAAAGGATGTTTGGATGAAAGTAAGAAAACAACAAAATTAAGTCTTTCACTGTATCAAAAACAAAAAAACCCCAAAACTCAGGCTGCATGCTCCCAACCCCTGAAGATACTCTTCCAGATGGCTTCACCTTGATCCTATCATTTCCACATGACAGTTTTAGGATGTAAAAGATACTTCAGGTCAAAGGCTCACTTGGGCTCTTGCAAGACAAACAATAACGTTGAGGGGCTGGGAAGATAGCTCTGAGAGTAAAGTGCTTGTAGTACAAGCATGAGAACCCAAGTTCAAATTCCCAGAACCCACTTAAGATGGTAGGCATCATGGAATATGTAATAGGACTGGATCAGCAAACTCTAGGTTTAGCAAAAGACCCCATCTCAAGGAAGAAAAGTGAAGAGTGATTGAGGAAGATACCAGACATTGACCCTTGGCCTCCATACACATATGTACACATATGTGTGTGTGCCCTGCACACATGCAACCACACTCATAAGAACATGCATAGTCACACACATACCACACACACATACATAAAATGAACAATAACTTTGCAAAAGAAGAGCTTATTGAGCTGTCTGGTCAGTGGTATTATGGTAAGAACACAAATTCTGGCTCAGGCTGGTATCTTGTCTCTGCAGTATGATGTGATACAACCCATCTTATTTTGCCAGTCTCCCATGTGTTGAGAATAGGGAGCTGCTAGAGGAGATTTCAAATTATTTTATTTATTTATGCATTTATTTATTTATTTTGAGAAAGGGACAGAGAGAAAGAGAGAGAGAGAAGGAGCAGGAGAAAGAAAGAGAATAGGCACACCAGGGCCTCTAAACACTGCAAACAAACTCCAGATGCCATGCGCCACCTTGTGCAGCTGGCTTACATGGTCCTGGGGAATTGAACCTGGGTTCTTTGGCTTTGCAGGCAAGTGCCTTAAGTGCTAAGCCATCTCTCCAGCCCTAGAGGAGATTTTATAGGAAAATGCTGACCAACAGTGAAACCAGTGCAGGCTCTGTTCCACTTCCTCAGACCTGCCTGCTGGACATCTCGTATCACCTGCCAAAGCTGAGCATGGAGCATGCTACTTGTCTTTCTTTCTGACCACCTTACCCACCTGTAGTGCTCACTGGCGCCTAAGGCCACCCACACAGGCACAAAGAGAAGTCGGTGCCTCCTCTACCCCGAGTGCACCCAGCTGTGACGAGCAGACGTTCAAAAGTTGTGAGTGAACAATGAGCATGAGCAACCAGCCTGATTACTGATTCATGCCCAGGGCCCTCTCAAGAGAGCTCTGTCGTGTGACATGATTCTCCTTAACTCTCTGGTTAGCCACATGAAAGTAAACAAAGACCACACTGTCATCTAAGCTTCGCCAAGCTTAGGGGCCACCATGTCCCAGACACGTTCTGCTGCGTGTTCAGTGGCCACATCACACGGCAGGAGAAAAGCAGCTTCAACAGGAGCCTTGGAGAAGTGCTAAGAAAGAAGCAGAGGCGGGAATGACCTCTGAGAAGCCCTACTCGGAGAAAAGGATGGCTGCGTTCAGTATTTAAGGCTGCCCTACCTCTTGTCCTACTATAGTGAGAACTACTACTCCCAGAGGTTTTGCTTCTCAAGGCCAACCATCTCATGCATCTCTCATGGTCCCTTCTGCATCCTGTCACAGGCCTCTTAATCCCAAAAATGGTGGATGAAGAAGGAGGAACGAGCAGGTATTAACAGAACATGCAGAGGCATCTGGCAACCACGCAAGGAGAGAGACACAGATGCTGAAGACATCTAGCAGGTATCAACTGAAGAACTGGGAGCCAATGAATGATTTGGATATTCATTGCAAGGAGAAGGAATAAACATAGGAGCAGTTAAAACAGATCTTCAGGAAACCTTCCTTACCATAAGACTGGTCTGTGCCAAACCCCAAGCATTTGGAAAATAGCTTGAGACGTTCAGCAAGTCTCCGCCAGGGATGGTGTGTACTGTCTTAATGGTCCCTGTCTTCACGGAGTGACTTGACAGAGCGCTCACTTGCTGGCTTCCTTCCAGAAGAAGCGGTTCTGACCGAACACAGTAAGAGCCTCTCCCTTCCTTTCCCTGTATCTGCTTCCTCCTTCTCTTCCCTGCTGACTGGCCGTCTTCTCGGGAGACTGCAGACTCCCCTCAGTGGAGACTGTTTTTGTTATCAGGTTTGACGAGGAGGCGCATTTCCATTCGGCCCGAATGTTTCTTTAAGAAACAAAGAGTGAACTTTCCTTCTCCTAAATAAAGTAGCATGGCACTTGTACCGTAAATGCAAATGCATTAAGCATTTCCAGACTGGTTCCGCTGGAGTACGGGTCTACCTTTTGCACAGGGATCAGGCTTTGCCTTCAGCAGGGAAGAGAAGCTTCGGGTTCAAGGTGAACCATAATGCATGGAGACTAAAGCTTCAACACTGCAGAGACATATCGGGGAGGCCGGGACACTTCTGGGTCCTCTTGACTGTCCCAGAGACTAGGAAGAGGAACTGCCCTAGAGATAGGGTTACACTCGCCTTCTCAAAATTGCAAGGCAGCGTGTAAGGACGACGCGAGCACCCCACATTGCCGCACCGTCCTCTCAGTACCTCTGGTGCGAGCCTAGCAGTGGCAGACCACCGCACCCAAATGCAATACTTCTGAGTGGCACGATCACTAAGAAGAGAAACGTTGTAGCATTGGGGCTACAGTTGGAGCATAGCTCAGGTGGCCAAAGACAGAAACCTGGTCTTTTGAACCTGTGTTGTTCAGGTCCGCAGGGTTAGGCGCGGCTGGCATTGACGTGGGTGCTGAGGATCCAAACTCGGTTTCCTACACGTACGTACATGGCAAGCTCTTTCCCCCGCTGAGCCGTCCCCAGCCCCTTATGTCCATCTTCACCACCCTGCTTCAAAGGTGACCGGGGCTGGAAGTGCAGCAGTCCTATGTGAGGAGCAGAGCCAGATAGCCAGATAGCAGAGCAGGAAGAAGGAAGGAGTCCTGAGACTTAAGGTAGTGCCAGACCTAGAGTACATTTTTCTATAACTTCACTGCCCCTCCATTCTTCTCTCTCTCTCTCTCTCTCTCTCTCTCTCTCATGAGTTTCTTCATCTCAGAAACTGGGACCCTCATCTTTGCCAGAGCTTTGGGAATCATCCTTAACCACCCTCTCTATGTTTGTACATTTTCTTATCAAGTTCTGTCAGTTCTACCAGCAAAATTTATCTCAAAATATTCTCCCTTTTATCTCCAGGCCACCTCTGTAGTAAACTCACTGAAACTTGGAATGTAGCAAGTCTTTTCCACAAGCACTTTCCTTCCTGTTATCATTGCCACACCCCAGCGGAAGTGCTTTCTCAACCCAGGTCAGGTCACATCATGTCTCTTTCTTCTAGCACCCACCGTGGTTTCCCCTGCATCCAGCTCCTCAGAGTAGCCCCAAGACTCTGCATGAGACTCTGCTCATCTCAAAATCTCTTTTCTCACAGCCCTTCCCCTTTATTTTTGTGTCTTAGGACCATGAGTCTTTCCATCTTCGATGCTCTTGCCTTACGTCTTGGCCTAAGCGTCACAAGGATTTCCTGATCACTGTCTAGAGGAGTTACCCTGCCCTCACTGTCTATCCCGGCTTACTTCTTAAAACATTAAAAAAAATTTTTTTATGAGAAAGAGAGAGAGAGAGAATGGGTGCCCCAGGGCCTCCAGCCACTGCAAATGAACTCCAGACGCATGTGCCACGGTGCATATCTGGCATACGTGGGTCCTGGGGAATCAAACCTGGGTCCTTTGGCTTTTCAGGCAAACACCTTAACTGCTAAACCATCTCTGCAACCCCTGGGCTTACTTCTTTCTTAGCCCTTTCATGACTTACAAGACGAATTGGCTTACTCACTTGTTTGGTTTGCTCTTGCATTGTACCCTCTATGAAGACAGGTCCCATGTTTCTCCTGTGATCTTTTCTCTCTGTGCCTGTTCTACTGCTTAGAACACAGACAAAGCTCAGATACTCATATGATTTATTTGTAGAATAAACGAATGAGCAAGTAACTGGATTCTATGTAGATATAATGTAGTACACTGTGTATGTTTTATCTGAGCATAATGTGCACTTTATTATAGCATTTGTATTAAGTTATGCTTTTATCATCATGTGAATTATAATTTATAATAATTTATTTTTACTTTCCCATTTTCAATTAAAGTTAATTTATATAGGAAGACATGATTTAAGTCACAATGCATATTAAGATATAAATTCAGGTGGGGAGATGCTCAGCAGTTAAAGGTGCTTGTTTGCAAAGCCTGCTGGCCCAGAGTTCAATTCCTCAAGTAAAGCCAGATGCAAAAAGTGATACATGTGTCTAGAGCTCATTTGCAGCAGCAAGAGGCTCTGGTGTGTCCATTCTGTCTCACTGAAATAAATAAGTATAATTAAAATTAATACTTTATTTTATGGCATCAAAATGCTCTCCTTGCCTGTTTGGGATTTTGTTTTTATATTATTCTTATAAAATTAGTTTCCATGAATAATTCTTGTATTATTGTTTTAAATGGGAATGTCAGTGAGACATTTTAATGCAAAAAATTCTTAAGCATTTCTTTGCAAATGACATAGATGTTGTTAACAGATGTTTTCCTGGTTAACAGGATGGCCAAAATTAGACGAATTGTTTTCAAATTCAGCTTTTGATGGTCCTTACTATCTATGTAACACTGAGGAAACAAAGCCTTATTTACACCTCAACTTCCTGAATTGTGCCATCAGGAAACAAAACAAAACATTGTGGAGAGTCGTGAAAACTTACCGTAAGTGCGTATCACCTGGAATGCAGTGGACGTCACCTAATTTTAGACAATAGTCTGAGCTTTCCGCAGCTGTTGTAGCAAAGTTCTGCAGACCGAGTGCCTGGAACAAAACTTTCTTGTCTCACAGCTGTGGAGGCAGGAAAGCTGAGGTCAAGGTGTTAGCAGCACTGGTCATTCTGAGGCTTCTCTTCCAGGCCAGCAGATGGTCACCCCCTCCCCATGCCGTGTCTTCACATGGCCTTCCCTCTCTGCCGGTGTCTTCACTTCTTCCCACAGGAGCACCAATTGTATTGGTTTAGAGCCCACCCTAGTGACTTTGGTTGCACTTCTTTTTTTTTTGAAGGTGGTTTCTTTTTTAAAGCTTTTATTTATTTAAGAGGAGAAAGAGAGGGAGGGAGTTTGGAAGTGCCAGGACCTTTTGCCACCGCAAAGAAACTCCAGAAACATGCAGCCACTTTGTGCATCAGGCGTTACATGGGTACTGGAAAATCAAACCCAGGCCAGAAGGCTTTGAAATTGCCAGCAAGCTCCTTAACCACTGGCCCAGCTCCCTACTTCCCTAGTAACTTCTCTAAAGTTCCTATCTTCAAATGCAGTCATACCCTGAGGTACTAAGAGTTAGGGCTTCACAGCATTACTCTGATACCAAAACCAGACAGACTAAACAAGAAAAGAAAATTATATGCTGATGCCCCTGATGAATTTATATACAAAGATTCTCAATAAAATCCTTGCAAACCAAATACAAGAACACATCAGAAGCATTATCTACCTTCATTAAATAGGCTTCATTCCAGGGATCCAGAGATGGTTCAATATATGGGAATCAATAAATGTAATACACCACATAAATAAATGTAAACACAAGAACCACGTGAGCATTTCAATAGATGCAAAGAAGGCCTGCGATGAAATATAGTATCACTTTATAATCAAAATATTGATGTAGGCTAAGACTTCCCCCAAGTAGCAGTGGAATTCCTTGTCACATATCCCCAGAAGAAGTGGGGCAGGACAGGATGCATCACAATTCCTGGGCTTGAATCCTGCCCCATGTTTTAACTGTTTGATGGTCTGCACGTTCCTTTTTTAAAAAAATATACATTTATTTACTTATTTGAGAGAGAGAAAGAGAGAGAGATAGGCAGATAGAAAGAGACTGCATGCCCCAGGGCCTCTAGCCACTGCAAAGCAACTCCAGATGCATGTACAACCTTGTGCATCTGGTTTTACACGGGTACTGGGGAATTGAACCCTGGTCCTTAGGATTTGCAGGCACATGCCTTAACCACTGAGCCATCTCTCTAGCCCTGCATATTCTTTTTCTTCTCTGAATCTGTTTCCTGTGCTGTAAAATAGAGAAGATGACACACATTTCTCTCTCACACATAGCACAAAACTTTTAGGAAGAGGAAGGAATATAATATAAGCAACAAGTAAACCAATACAACAACGTCAACAGTGATCATAAGCATTCAAATAGCTCTTACTCCATTTGATACAACTGCGAGAATTCTACATGCACTGGTTCATTCAGTCCCCACAAGCCTCCCATGAGGTACACACGGTTATTAGTACAGCAGGTAACAGTTGAGGAAACGGGAGGAGGGAGAATTTCGGAACTCATGTGGTCACAGAACCAGTAACAAAGATAGGGTTTAGATTCCAGGACCATGCCTCGCTCTACCCCTGTGAGGCACGTGGCTGGTTAATTTTTCATCTACACTGGGATGCTTCCAAGGATGAAAAGAGAGCCACAAATGGTCATGTTGAATGCATGACAAGCATCAGCAGGGACTGGAATTAAACAAGTAGGATTACTAGTCGCATTTACTGTAGGAGGTGTTGATTATGTGGCCACCCTGAGAACTTCCTGTAAGTGGGGAGTGCTGGCAAAGACAAGCACCTGGTGATGTGCAACACAGGGAAGGGCCCTGGGCTGCCCTCTCCTCTCCCCAGCCTCTTTCCTCCCCCAAGTCCCATCTGCAACCCAGCAGCACTGAACAACTCTTGTTTAACATGTTTGGCACAAAGAAATACTATTCTTCCATTTTAAATGCTATTGGAAATGAATATCTATGGCCATAGAAAGGCATCCACAATAAACTAACTAAAATGACTATGCCACAAACCATTACAGACTGTCTAATTCTAGTGCTGCTAATATATAAAGAGGGAAATGAATGAATATGTGAATACCACTCAGCCTGTGGAATTACAAGGCTTTAAAAAAGTTTTTTTGTTTATTTTTATTTATTTATTTGAAAGTGACAGACAGAGAGAAAAAGAGAGAGAGAGAGAGAGAGAGAGAGAGAGAGGTAGATTGAGAGATAACGGGCACACCAGGACTTCCAGCCACTGCAAACGAGCTCCAGACTTATGTGCCCCCTTGTGCATCTGGCTAACGTGGGTCCTGGGGAATCAAGTCTCGAACCTGGGTCCTTAGGCTTCACAGGCAAACGCCTTAACCACTAAACCATCTCTCCAGTCTGTCTCCACTTTTAAACAGTCATAAATAGTAGCCACTATGAACATAGCTACTATGAACATTTTATATCTAAGTTGTTCTATGAACATATGTTTTCAATTCTCTTGGATGTATACCTAGGAATGAAATTGCTAGGTCATACAATAACTCTATGTTTAACATTATGAGAAAATGCCAAAATGTTTTCCAAAGCAGACACACCGTTTTACATGTTCTTCAGCAATGTATGAGCATTCTAAACTTCTCCACATCCTTGCCAACACTTGTCGTTTTCTGTCTTTTTTATTATAGACATTCTAGTGGGGTTCAGAATGGTTTTAATTTGCATTTCCTTGAGGAGTAATGATACTGAGCATCTTTTCATGTGTTTATTGACCACTTGTGTATTTTCTTCAGAAAAGCCTTTTGTCCATTTCCATATACTTATTTGTTTTGACAGTATCAAGTTGTAAGAGTTGTTTATGAATTCTAGATACAAGCTTCTTGTCAGAGTCAGTTTTTGAACTATTTCACCTTTTCCATAAATTGTCTTTCTAAGTTGCTTGATGACATGCCTTGGAAGACATACTTGTTTTTGCTTTAAAGAAATTTAACTTGGGCTGGGCGTGGTGGTGCGTGCCTTTAATCCCAACACGTGGGAGGTAGAGGTAGGAGGACAGCCATTAGTTCGAGGCCACCCTGAGACTACATAGTGAATTCCAGGTCAGCCTGGACCAGAGTGAGACCCTACCTTGAAAAACCAAAAAAAAAAAAAAAAAAAAAAAAAAAAAAAAAAAAAAAAAAAAAAAGAAAAGAAAGAAAGAAATTTAACTTTTTTTTGCTATTTTTTTGGTATTATATGCAACCCAACCATTCCTTAACCCAAAGTCACAAATACTCCCATTGTTTTCATCTAAACTTTATAGTTTGGGCTCTTCAATTTAGTTCTATGGTTCATTTTGAGTTAAGTTTTGTATACAGTGTGGCATCCTGTATGAATATCTGCTTATCTCAAGCACTATATGTTGGACAAGCTTCTTTCCTTTCCAGTTGTGTTGTTATGACAGTTAAATTATGTATCAACATGGCTATATCCATCTTGATCCATCTGTAAAGATATTTTGTAGATGTGATTAACATCTATAATAGCGTGGCTTTAAGTAAAAATGATTCTTTCAATAATATGGATAGTTCTCAAAAGGTCAAATGAAAGCCTTCAGTGCAAAATCATTTTCCAAAGACAAAGAAATTCTGCCCCCAAACTGTACTGCAACAATCCTGCTACGTCTGACTTATGGGCCTGCTCAACAGTACTCAGATTCAATACTCCAATATCAATACTTGCCTAACTTAAATGGTTTTATCATGTTTTCTTGCGTTATTTACCTGACAAGAACTTCCTGAATAATATGGGATAGAAGTGGTCCAAGTGGATACCGTTGAAATCACTATGAGTAAGAGAGTCCTAGACCCTCATGTTCATCACAGTAGTGTTGCCGAGATCCAGATAAGGAATCAGCTGAGGTGTTCACTAGTGGATGGGTGTGCAAAAGAAAATGTGGTACACATACACAATGGAATATCATTCAGTCATAAAAAACTAATGAAATTCTATCATTTGCAGCAATGTGAACGAATCTAGAGGCACAATGTTATGTGAAATAAGCTAGACGCAGAAAGATAAACATTTCATGTTCTCACTCATGTAGAAGCTGAAAACGTTGATGTTGTAGAGGTAGAAAGTAAAATCGCTATCGCAGTCAGAGGCCAGAAAGGGGAAGAAGGGGAAATGAGAAGTGGTTAAACTGCAACTAGATCGGAGTAATTTCAATAACACAGTAGGGAGGTCATAGTTAAAAACTTACTGGATATTTCAAAATAGTCCAGAGGGAAGATCTTGAATATGTCTAACTCAAAGAAATGATACATGTTTACATGATGGATATGACAGTCATCAGGACATGGTTATTGCACATTGTTGCATCTATCAGAATTCCTACTGAATTATATATATATATATAGTATATATATGTATATGTATATATATATATATATATATATATATATATATATATATATATATATACTATTGTTATGTGTTAATTAAAATGATGGGAAAATTTAGTTTCATGGTCAAGTGTCTAATTTTAGAAGATAGCCTTTTAACTTTTCACCATTACAAATGACCTACCTGGTTTAAAAATATTTATTTATTAGGGAGACAGAGAAAGAAGAGATAAAGAGAGTGAGACAGAGAGAGAAAGAAAAATGGGTACACCAAGGGCCTCCAGCCACTGTTAATGAACTCCAGATACATGCACCACTTTGTGCATCTAGCTCATATGGGTACTGGGGAATTGAACCCAGGCCAGTGGGCTTTGCAAGCAAGCTCCTTTAGCCACTGAGTCATCTCTCCAGCCCCCTGACTTTTTTGTAGATTGCCTTTGTCAAGCTGAATTTACATTGTACTCTTCATTGTGGAGTGTTTGAACTATAAGAGCATGTTGTAATTTGTCAATGGTTCTCTCTGCATCTATTGAGATAGTTATATGGGTTTTTTTTTTCCTTATGGGATATAATTTAGACAGATTTTTGTGTGTTGAACCACTCTAATTTCTTCAATGCATACTTCTTTGGTATATTGCCACACAACATACTCTGAAAATCATTGTATTAGAAGAATTCAGCAACACAAGGAAAAATACATAAAACAACCAGCCAAGTCAAAGAGAAGAAAAGAAAAATGCCCCCAGACCACTTTGTACATTGAAGATGCTTATATAACTTTTCAGAACTATCATCTCTGGAACGTTGTCCAATAAAGTTTATTTGAATGACCCCAAACTCCCGAATGACAGCAATTCTGATGTATCAAACTTCATTACATGTGCAGAATTTCACATGGTTTATAGTGTGACTTTGAATTCCTCGCATAATTTCAGCTATCACATCCTTTCTTCATTTTCTATGCTTCCCTTCACTGCCTCCAGACTGTTGAGGGGAGGAGCAGTGGGTTGTGGTGCAAGGTAGGTGGGCCAGGCATGCACTCTGGTCTACACTCACAAGCGAGATACGTTAGGGAAGGCGGACCAGTAATGAAGACACGATGACCCAGATATGAAGTACGTCTGGGGAACTCAATTGTTAGCCTATGGGGTCAGAGATCCTCTCAATCACTCAGCTTCTGACCTTAACCAAACTACAGTGTACAGGATGGATGCTCCCTTCTCCCTGTATTGCAGTTTGCTAATTAGCTTTTACAGCTGTCTGCACTGAACATTCGTGCTCTTACAGCTATTTTGTAAGGAGCTCCGTTTATGGAGAACTGAATAGATACTGAGAAGAACAGAGAAGTGGATAGCTGTGATAAAATCAGTGAGGTGCACTGGACTTCAAGATCACGTAAAATTCAGAATCTATGCTCTTTAAGTGTCTGTCAGAGGAGATGACTTCTCCTCTGACAGACACTTAAATGATGACACTTCCACATTCCTCATTGTCTCTGTTAGCATCAGTATAGAATGCATGCCAAGAAGACTTTCCTACCTCCGATCACCACTTTTCTTCTCTTCTCTCATCAATAGAGATGAAAAACAGCTGCTCTGTTTTATGTTCTCACTTAATTTAATTTATATCTTCTGTAAACACGATCACTCAAACCTTAACAGAACATTTCAGTTTGGCATGAGAAGGGGTCTTCCTTCTTACCCCAGTCATTCCCAATAGATGTGTTTTATTGCTTTGATTTACGTTTTGGTTCTGTTGTTGCTTTATTTTTTTAATGGGATTTTGGTTTTATGACTAATTCTTCCTAGGAATTCTCTGGGCATGCGGCATTCCAAAATCTTATCTAATGACCCGTTCCAAAGACAGACAGATGCTCTTGATAAGGCAGTGCAATAAATGTTTACAACATACCACATGATCTCAAAGTTGGCAGACTCGGGCACCATCATTGTGGCTCCTCAGAAGGGGTTTGGGTGGAACTCATAGACAAAGGGCCTATAGTCCACTCGTGTTTGTACCACCTATCACTGTTGGCATTCCATATAAGTGAAAAGATATAAGAAGGAAAATGTGGCATGGAATGAAATCCCTTTCTCTCATTTGAAGACATTGAAATGCAGCCAAAGGATGGGGAGAGAAGTTTCTTATCCTCTTCCTCCTCCTCCTCCACCTCTTCTTTCTTCTTCTCTTTGCAAAGACTGACTAGTAGCTTCTACTCACTGGTTGGCTCTGATCCATGACCTAGAGGTCAAGCATGAAGAATTTAGAGGGCTAGAGAGACAGCTTAGTGGTTAGGCACTTGCCTGTGAAGCCTAAGGACCCTGGTTTGAGGCTCGATTCCCCAGGACCCACGCTAGCCAGATGCACAAGGGGGCACATGCATCTGGAGTTCATTTGCAGTGGCTGGAGGCCCTGGCGTGCCCATTCTCTCTCTCTTTCTGCCTCTTTCTCTCTCTGTCTTTCTCAAATAAATAAATTTTAAAAAAGGAGAATTTAGAAATAAGTGTACGATACTTCCAAGGGAAGTTGCATAAAGTCCAAGAAACATTTTCCTGCCTCGTGGATTTATGGCCTCACACGTGGATGGGAGAATGAGATAGCAGATCTCCAGCTGCCCATGTTCTCCATGGCAGTATCTTTCCCTGCCAACTGATGCAAGTCCGTTTGTTTCCTTGGCTACTTCCATAGTGTCCTAGTCCTGGCTGGGTTTGGAGACTTCACTTCTGTGGGCAATCCCAAAGTAGACCAGAATTGTCTTCAGGGATTTCATGACTAAGGAGCTTAGGTATCAAAGCCAAGTGTTAATTCAACAATGGAAATTTTGATTTTCTTCCATTTTCTTTCTTCCTTCCTGGAAGCAACATCCATTACATACTCAGCAAAATCAAGTACATAAAAATAAAGGCAGGTGATTAGGATATTTTTTGGGGATTTCTCTTTTCTGTTACCAAACCTTTTGGCAAACATAAATTCTTCTGGCTGTCTTCTATTTAACAAAGGAACTCTCAAGAATTGGCCACATTTGGTAGCAGATTTGTACTTTTGTCAATAATTGTGTCTGTGTGCTATGCTCTACTACCCAGGTTATAATCTGGGCTCTGCCTCTCCTGCTTGTGTAACTCTTGGGAAATTATTTACTTCTGTAGACCCCAGGTGAACAATATCAACCTAAATGCATGTGTCTCTCAGGACAGTGTCCTGCAGGTGGGGAATGTCAAACTAACTTGGGCCATGATGACAATTATGATAGAGGTGACAGGCTAGGCACTTTTTCAGGCTCTTTAGAAATCTCAGTCCCCACAAGTATCCATTTTTTTTTTTTTTGGACTGATGAAAGAGGAAGTCTTAAAGAATGAATAACCATCACCAACTCACAGAGTTCGTAGATAACAGGGCACAGAATCAACCCCCAGTCCTTCCGAGCCATGCCTCGAGCTCCTTTATTTCCTTTCCCTTTGTTCTTCTTGGAACAGATATCAGCAACATGCACAAGAAAACTTATTTACCGTTTATTAATATTTTCACAAATATTACTTGCAATTGCTTAGCCTTTACATAAATTTATAGGCATGCCTACCAGCATAATACTGATGGAAAATGGATTCAGACAGGATGAAACTGGCCAGAGTTTATACAGCTAATGAGCAAGAACAGAAAGCACAGCGTCTCTTTGTCTATCTCACTGCTGAATTGTGGATGAATGTCTCTCTAAAGCCTAGTATGTTAAAGGCTTGTTAGCCCCAAGGGTGACACTATTGGAAGGTGGTGAAACCTTTGCAGGTGGGAACCTATATAAGATTTTTTAGGTCATTGGAGGTGTGATAGTTTGAATGTATACTCCACCCCCTAAGCCCTGTGTTGATGATTAGTCTTCATACATAATCCCCAGTTGGCGGAGCCTTTTGGGAGATGGGGCCTTGCTGGAAGAGGTGTAGTTCGGCTCCACTTGCCAGGGCTAGCAAGTTCGCTTTCTCCTTACTGGTGTGTGGAGAGGTGGCCCCTAGATGTCTGCTTCTGCCATGCTTTCCCCACGATGACAAAACGCCCCCTAGAAACCGCACACTGGAAACAAACCCTGTTGTTCTATAAGCTGCTTCAGGCTGGGTGTTTTTCCAAGCCACCAGAAGATGACTGCTACTGAAGGTATGCTCTCAAAGTAGGACCCTGTGATAATTACTATTCTTGTTGCTATGAGAGAATACCTAACAAAGGCAATATAAGGAAGGAGGGTTATATTTGAGCTTAGGGTTTGAGGGTATAGTCCATTATGGCATGGGAGGCATAGTGGTAGGAGCATGAGGAGGCTGATCATGTTTGTGTGTATAGACAAGAAACAGAGAGGAATGTCGATATTCTACATTTTTTTTTCTTCTTTTTATTCAGCTTGGGACCCCAAGCCATGGAATGGTACTACCCACATTCAGGAGACCTATTTCTTTTTAACGAATTCTTTACATATTTTTTTTTGTCTTTACATATTTTTTTTTCTCTTTTTCTTTTCATGGTAGGGTCTCACGCAAGCCCAGGCTGACCTGGAACCCACTCTGTAGTCCCAGGCTGGCTTCAAGCTCACAGTGATCTTCCTACCTCTGCCTCTCAAGTGCTGAGATTAAAGGTGTACACTACCCATGCCCCGCCAGGGTAGATCTTTCTACCTCAGTTAAACCTCTCTTGAAACAGTTTCACAGACATGCACAGAGACTTGTTTCTTAGATGATTCTACATCAAGTCAAGTTGGCGATCAAGATTCACCTCTCCAGGGGCTGGGGAGACGGTTTAGCGGATACGTTGTTCACTCATCAAGCCCGAGCACCCGAGTTTGATTCTTCACTCCCAGGTAAAGAGCCCAAAGTCATAACAGGCTTCTGTAATCCCAACACGTTGATGGCACTATGGGAAGCAGAGACAAGAGACCTTCCTGGAACCTCGCAGCAAGTGCAGCAGAGAGAACAACAGCAGAGTGAGAACCAGAGAAACCTGACTCAGATGGGGTGGAATGAGGAAGGACTCTACAGTAGTCTCCCGACTTCCCACATGTGCACTGTAGCATTCATACACCCGTATTCACACATATATAAACACAGATATCCACATAAATAAGTAGCTAAAATATTTTTTTAAAAAAAATTAGCCACCACAGACTCCAATCTCTTCCTTGCTCTCTGTGCTTCCTACATAAGGTAGGAGGCTTTGCTGGGCCACACACTGCCATCAGGATGTGCTGATGTAGACCTAAAGCAAGGGTCTCGGGCGGTCATGGACTACAGCACAGACTCCACACTGTGAACCACGATAACCTTTCTTTTTATCAGTTCCCTCAGGCATTTTGTTATGGTGACAGAAAGATGACTAACAGTCACTCTGACTGAGGGATAGGTCTTTTCTGAAGGAAAAGCATTCATGATTTGCAGTTCTTAATGTGAATTCCATTCCTTGGCCACTCAGGACAGCACAGCAGCTGAGATGAGACTTAGGACAGAGACTGCCACCTGCTCCTTCAGTTTGTACTTCGATGTTCTTTACGACTGCTGTGCAGAGTACCTTCTAGGAAGCATCCTGCTTGAAGCTGACAAGTCTCCTCCGTTTTTTCACCTGGTGCACTATAGAGACCCTCTTCCTTCACTTAACTGCAGTTCACATGGTCTTGACTCAGTTTTCCTCACAAATGCACTCGTGAAGGTTGCCACGGTCACAGAGATGTGACTCAATGCAATCTGGGTCCAGGGACCCTGTTCCCATTCATGTCCCCATACTGTTCTGTGACCAGGGCTACTGTTTCCTTAGCCTTGAAGCATCAGTCTGTAAAAGGCCAGTTCAGTGGCTATAAGATCATCTAAAGGGGAAAGGGTCATTTCTGAAGATAACCCGTATCTTCTTGAAGGAATGGATATGCAATTGGCATTCACGGACACTCTCTTCAAAGTCATCCAAGAGGCAGATGTGGGCAGTTGTGAGAACAGATATAAAAATCGGTTCAGTTTTGAAGAAAGGTGGACTGACTCAGGACCTCATGGGCTGAGTTATATATGGTGAGCTGGAAATTATAGAGCTAAGAAACTAGCTCTACTTTATAGAATGTATCCAATGAATATTTATTGACTATATCTATCAAATCCTTTTTGAGTACCATCTAAATGTCAAATTCTCAATATGTTGGGCTCTATATATTCAGTGGTGAATAAGACAAAATCCTATTTTCCAGAAAATAAAGCATGGTGAAGAGATAGAGATTGATTGGAGGAGGAGGGGCCACAGTGACTGTTTTCTTTTAAATTAAAAATTATTTATTTATTTATTTATTTATTTATTTATGAGAGAGAAAGAGACAGATAGAGAGAAAGACAGAATGGCCACATCAGGGCCTCTAGCCACTGCATAGGAATTCCAGACACATGTGTCCCTTGTGCATCTGGCTAACGTGGGTCCCTGGGGAATTGGACCGGGGTCCTTAGACTTCGAAGGCAAATGCCTTAACCACTAAGCCATTTCCCCAGTCCCACACAGCAACTGCTTTTGATGGGAAGTACAAGAAAGCTTGTAGGAGGAGAGGACTTGAGTAGAATTCTGTAGGATAAGAATGAACTGGCAATACACCCATCTGGGGGAAATGTTCTTGATTTCAATCCTAAGAAGAGAAAATACCCTGAGCAGAATTGACATGGGCATGTTTGCTTGTTATTATTACAAGACATCATTCCATATGTCAACTGTCCTAAAGCAACTTGTCTATATTCTCTGAGTCTCTTACCTATGTTAAACCCAGATGCCAACTGTGGTCTCTCTCTTGGGGTGGAAGAAAAAATTAACTTACTGCACTCCCTTGCTTCTGTCCCTGCCACGATCCTACAGCTGATACAGGTCCAGAGCCCTCCACTCAAGGCTCCATCCTGGGATTCTGTCTCCATGCACCTTCTGCAGCCCATGTCACTGATCCCATGTAAAATCGTGTCTCCTGCAATTTTGACTTACATAAGGATCACAAAAGCTCTGCCCTGTGCAAGCAGCTGACTGGATTGGGGCATGGAAGAGAGTGATCAGAGGAGAGAAATCCTGTGCAGGAATGGCAGAGCTGATACTCCACAGGGGCCAGTCCCAGATGTATCACTGTCTCTGCACTAACCTCCAGCATGGTGCCCCCTTTCATTCCTCTCCTCTTTGCCTTCCAGTTCTAAAGCAACTTTCTCCTTTTTCTCCTGCCCTACCACATTCTCTCATATCACAGAATATTAACCACCCCAAGAGTGCCTTTCAAAGTATTTTTAAAATATTTATTTATTTAAGAAAGAGGCAGATAAGAGAGTGAGAGAATGGGCATGCCATGGCCTCTAGCCACTGTAAATGAATGCCAGATGCATGTGACACCTCTGTGCATCTGGCTTACATGGGTACTGCGGGATGGAACCTGGGTCCTTAGGCTTTGCAAGCAAGTGCCTTAACTGCTAAGCCATCTGTCCAGCTCCTCAAAGTATTTTCTTGAACAAGCACAGTGGCATCTCTGACCATAAATCAGGAGCTGATTTGAAGAAAATGTTACTATTTCATATCCTTACATTTAAATAATAGGTAATAAATCTAACGAATTATGTTACTTTTATTAGGCTACTGAAAAAATTACTTGGGATAATGCATATAATGGCTTTAGGGGCATTACTGGCCCAATGTAAACTGTTCAATGTAAGAAGCCATGATGGGTATGAATGTTAGGGAGCTGCTGGTTGTGGTTGACAACTGACTATCAGTTTGAGACCTGACGACTTTGAGGCTAAACTTAGAGAAACTAAAGAATCCAAGGTCTAAGCAAGCTCTGGCCACACGAGGGAAAAAATGAAGATTAAGAAAACATAAATCCAAAACAGACCCCTAGAGTCTTGAATGTGAGGCAAAGGACATAGAAGAGAAAGGTGGTGAATACAAAGTTATACAGAAATTTAATTTCATGAGGATTCAGATCTGAATTCAGAACCTGGGAGATGAATGGTGCTTATGTCCTGCCCTACTTTGTATCATAGAAATTTTGTAGAATGCGACTGAGAGAGCTCAATATGAGTTCAGGTTAAGATAAGGATGAGTAAATATTAATTCTCTCTCTCCTTGTCTTCAGAATATCTCAAAAAGAACCAAAAATGGAGAACACATTTTAGTTCCCAATGAAATAAAGATGTGACTACGGTTTCAGCCACAAGCCATGTAGCAGACCTGGCGAATGTTGTGAAATCTGGACCAAAATGAGGAAGAAAGTCTTCTGAGCCATGTAAGATCCAGGGCCCAGAGAGCCATGGCAGAAAAGGAGTCGCCCTGCAGGGAGCCAATTTGACAACACGGAACAGAACCAGTAGGGAAGAAGAGAAACCCAGGTGACATCCGATTTTTAGCCATTATTCTGATCATAGAGATGACCTCAGGTGAGCAGCGAGATGAAGAAAGTAGAAAATAGCACTTTCCAAATCATCAGCCTCTTCAATGCCAGAAGCTGGCTGGTGACGTATAGTCCCAGGTTCAGAAAAATGATGGATTTGGTGAGAGGCTATAGGAGTCAGTGTACTCTGAGCTTCCGAATGCCTGTTCCCCAAAGTTTATGTGCTGAAAACGTAATCCCCAAAATGCAATAGTGTTGAGAAGTGGGGCTGATAAAGAAGTGGTTAGGTCATGATAGCTCTGAGCTTCTGAATGAGTTATCGTTCTTGCAGGAGTGGGTTAGCTGTCATGAGCAGGAGTTATTATACAAGTGATGTCAGCCCCTCTCTCGCTCTTCTAATCTTGCCTTTCTCCTTTCTTCCGTGGTATGATGCCCTTGAAGGGATTTACCAAATGCCACTACTATATTCATGGATTTATAGCCTCAAGAATCAAAGCAAAATAAGCTGCAGTCCATTACAAATGCCCACTCTCATATATTCTGTTATTGCTTCAGAAGATAAGTTAAAGATCTCACAGATTTCCTTCTCCCTTCCCTCCCTCCTTCCCTTCTTTCCTTTCGTTCTCCCTCCTTCCCCCCTTGACTTCCTTCCTTCCTCCCTCCGTCTCCTTCTTTTTTTTTTTTTTCATTTACTATGTAACCCAACCTGGCCTTGAACTTGTGAACCTCCTATTTCTACCTCCTGAGTGATGATAGGCGTGCACTGCCATACCCAGCCATAGACCACTTTTCCACATATATGTAAAATGAATAATCAGAACAAAACATCCCATAAACTTGCTTTGAAATAAGAGAAAACAAAACAATGCAACATAAAGAAATACAATATAAATTATCCAAATAAACAGAGGAAGAGCTCAGATAATGAATTCTCTGTACCCCCCCCAAAAAAAAACCACAGAAAATAACTGTAAGTGGAAATATTGAACAGAAGAAAGTCATACGCTTAAAAAAAAATAAGCTTAATTCGGGCTAAGAATACAGCTCAGAGGTAGAGCTGACAAGAATGATGTCCTGGTTTTAATCTTCAGTATGGAAAGAAACAAAAAACACTAAATAAACCAAAGAACTTTTAAAAGTACCAATATTGGCTAGAGAAATGGCTCAGCAACTAAGGTGTTTGCTTGCAAAGCCTAACGACCTGCATTTGATTGTCCAGTACCTACATAAATCCAGAAAGCATGAAGTGGCAAATGCATTGGGAGTTGATTTGCAGTGGCTGGAGGCCCTGGCGTGCTCGTTCTCTCTCTCTCTCCCTCTTTTTCTGTCAAATAAATAAATAAAATATTTAAAAAATAAACTCCTTTGAAAATGTGATCTTTAAAAAAAAAAAAAAAAGGTGGAGGGAGAGGAGCAGCACCTGGAGGTTGTTTCCTGACCTCCACATGTGAACTGTGGCATGTGTGCTTCCCCCGACATGCATCACACACACGCATGTATACACACTGCAATAAATAAAATGAGAAATGAGAGTACTGCACTAATTTGACATCTGGATGCTCAACATCAGTGCATGACATAACTTGTGTAACCAGCCCTCTGGAGCGTTCTGTGGTTTGAGCAGCAGCACGTGATGGAAGTAATGTTGTTTCAGCTCTGAGGCTAAGCCTGAAGAGACCTTGCATAAGTCACCTTTCCTCTCATACCCTGCCCCCAGACTGTGAGCAAGCCTCAGGTGCCCTGCGAGAGCCCAGAGATCACATGCCCTTGTCACTCCATGGCCATTGTCAAGACGTGATCAACTACCATATGGGCAAATGAAGTATATGTAGGCCAACCAGGCTTCTGCTGCCGCACGGTCTGACCCACTCACTTGAGATTAGCCAAGCCAGGTTAGCAGAGCCTTCCCTCACAGACCTGGAAGCCATCAGCAGCGGTGTTTGCGTTCAGCCCCATTATCTTCGGGTGATTTAGTAGGCAAACAAAAGCTGATAAGTGTCTAAGTGCTTTTCAAAATCTTTTTCTTACCTTTAGAAAGCTAATTTAGAAACAATATTTCTCATAATGAAATGTTTACCTGGATTTCAGCAATCCAATTATTATTATTATCCCTCAGTATCCATGGGGAAATCTTTCCAGAACCATCTATGGCTATAAAAATATGTGATATGCAAGTCCTTTTATGAATGGCATAATATTTGCATATAACTTAGGCAATCCTCTCATGTGCCCTCAGTCATTTTAGGTAAATTATAATAGCTAACTTATTGCATATGCTATGTAACTAGGTATATTGTGTTACTTAGATAATAATGACAAGAAAAATGTTTGTATATGTTCAGTTTAAGCACCTTTTTTCAATCCATGAAAGGCTGAATTCACAGAGTATGTGGAAAACCAACTGTTCAGTTTTTAAATAAAAAAAATTTACTTATTCATTTTGAAAAAGAGAGAAAGAGAGAAAGGCAGAAAGAGAGAGAGAATGGGCATGCCAGGGCCTCCAGCCACTGCAAATGAACTCCAGACACATGCACCACCTTGTTCATCTGCGTTACGTGGGTACTGGGGAATCAAACCTGTGTCCTTAGGCTTCATAGGCAAGCACCTTAACCACGACGCCATCTCTGAAGCCCCATTTGTTTTAATATCTTTTCATTCTATAAAAGTGGAATCACATTTAATTCTTTTGTTAAAATAACATTGAACAGTTATTAATACTTTTAATTTAAAAACTGCATCTTTATCATAAAGTTCTACCAATTTATGTTTAGCTGCACACATTTTCACCAAATGTTAAAAACTGTTCTTTCCCAGTGTCAAGATTTTGTATGCTTTTTGTGTGCTTTCTGCATTTTTTTTTTTTTTTGGAGTTTTCTGTCTTAGGTTGAATGGGTATGTACCAACATTTATAAAAAAACAATTGAATCACTCTTTTGACAAGCAATTAAGAAAAGCTCACAAAAGGATAAGGGAGTCGGGAAGATGAGTCAGTGGGTAAGGTGCTTGTCAGGCAGCCACGAGGTCCTGAACTTGGGTCTCCATCACCCACGTCAGTGTCAGCATGGTTGGGCACACCTTTTCCCCTATGCTGGGAGGCAGAGCTAGGCGGATCCCCAGGTCTTGCTGACCAGCTGGACTAGCTGATCCAGTTAACTCAGGTTCAGAGAGATACCAGAACTTGTCTCAAAAATAAGGTGGAGAGCCATCGAGGAAGATACCTGATATCAACGTCTGGCTCTCATGAACACCATGCACCCTCAAACACATGCACACATGCACTCGCATGTGCACACACACCAAAAAGACTGGGGCACCTTGAGAGGACATAAGAGCAATATGAGATCTGAACTGGTTTCTCCACCAAGATGGACATTTATGAAAAAAACTGCTGAAATTTTAATATGGCCGTCAGATTAATTATCAGAACTAGATCAATATTAGTTAACCAAATTGATCACACTGCACTGTGATTATGTAAGGTGTTAACAATGCAGAAGTTGGATTAAGGGCAAAAACAACTTCACATACTATTTTTGCAGCTAATTCTAAAATTATTTAAAAGCAGAAAATAGTATGAAATTGCATTAATCTGTGCAAAGGAAAAGTTGGGCTTTCATCTTTCTTATCTTTGAAATGTAATATCTACTATTCCTATTGAAGTAAATTAGGAATAGTTTAAAATAACCAATAAATAATATATAAACATATATGAATTGTTTTAGGTATATACTGTGTCTGTTTTAATATTAAATTTTGGGGTAGTGAGGATTGAACCAGGACCTTGCATATACTAGGCAAATGCTCTGTACTGAGCTATGTTCCCCAGCCCTGTTTTGTTTTACAGTTTTAGAATTTAGCATATTTAGGGAAGGAAGTTTGTTCATCTAAGTGTTGAATGTTTGGTCTGCCAAGGACCAAGTCAATTCTGTATAGTACACAGAAGAAATCTATATATGTTGTACACATTTAAAGCAATTATGAGTATATTTTCCAGCTTAATTTTAAGATATTGTTTACTTTAATCAGAGGAATAATTAAGCAGTCAGAACATTATTAATCTCCAACTTAGCAAAAGATGACTGTCAGCTCGAGTTCTTAGTATACTAAGGCAGAGACTGGCCCAGGTTCAATGCGCAGTTTCCTGAGATGGGTGGCACTCTTCTTTTTATCAGTTATACTATTCTTTTTAAAATAATTTTGTTCGTTTATTTATTTGAGAGCAACAGAGATAGAAAGAGGCAGAGAGAGAGAGAGAATGGGCGTGCCAGGGCCTCCAGCCACTGGAAACAAACTCCAGACGCGTGTGCCCCCTTGTGCATCTGGCTAATGTGGGTCCTGGGGAATCGAGCCTCGAACTGGGGTCCTTAGGCTTCACAGGCAAGTGCTTAACTGCTAAGCCACCTCTCCAGCCCAAGTTACACTATTCTTCACATCCACTTGGACACCATCACTGAATAGTATCCATACCCGACACCAAAGCCAAAGCCCTCCAAATGTGTAAGCGATGGCAATGCATCCCAAATGTCTCATAAAATAGCTATTTTAAGAAAGAGAATCATTTCATCTCATTGTAGAGGAATCCCCTGGTGGATTCTGACACAAATAGAAAGACAACAACAAAACCTTTAGAAATTTATAGCTAACAAAATAAAATTCCTTTTCTTTCTCTTATTTGCAACAAGTACTGACTTGGTTCTTTTTTTTGTTTTTTTTAAAAAAAGCAATAATTCACACCACGAATATTATATTTGTTTACAAAAGTTGTGTCTGAGCTGTCTTAAATACTATCTCCAAGCCAAAATTTCAAGAATGTTAATTAACAGGAGGAAGGGGAGGAGTGGACAGGGATGGCTATGAGACAGGCCATTAGGCCAGCTTGCTGTGTAAACAGCCCTGAGCCTCGAATTCCATAGCAACTACATGGAGGTATTCTCTGGACACAGGAGCTAACAAATGACAAGGCTTTTAATACAGAAGATATGAAAAGCTGTGGCTCCAAACCTGTTTATTGAGCAAATACATTCTTCTTCTAAACTGCCAAATTTTCAGGTATTCATAATCTGATTAATTAAAAAACAAACTTGTTTTGGTTATCTGACTTAACAGTGTGTATTTACTATCGGAGTTTGCTTTCAGCTTTCCCATTATGGTCATTCTTCTTTTGGATTAGTTCATGGTCTCTATTAGGACGATTTCCCCAAAGAAGATTATAAAATGCAGAGATATTTTTAAAGTACCTTGACAAGATCTCCTATTCTAAATATTCTGCTATTTAACCATCAGTCTGTCAGCCCAGGCACAAAGCAGGCTCTTTATTAATGTCCTTCTGTCATACTACGTGAAAATCGACATATGTAGGTTAGTATTCTTCCCCCCCCCCCAGTTTAGTCCTAGAGTTTAACCAAAGCTTCACCTCCCCTCCTCTGGGAAGAAGGGGACAGAGGATTCCTCAAGGCCAATTTAGCCTAATTGGAAAACTCTAGGACAATAAAAGACCCTGTTTCAAAAATAGGTGCACAATAGCTGGGCGTGGTGGCGCACGCCTTTAATCCCAGCACTCGGGAGGCAGAGGTAGGAGGATCACCGTGAGTTTGAGGCCACCCTGAGACTCCATAGTGAATTCCAGGTCAGCCTGGGCTAGAGTGAGACCCTACCTTGAAAAACCAAAAAAAAAAAAAAAAAAAAAAAAGGTGAACAACATTCTTGAAGATGAACCTACAGTTGTCCTCTGGCTTTGCACGCGCGCGCGCACACACACACACACACACGTGCATCCATACACTAGTGTACCTCACACATGCATATACATATATGAACATTTTTTAAAAGAAAAAAAAGAATAAACACAGTCAAGCATGATGGTGCACCACTATCAGGCCAGCACTTAGGAAGTCCGAGGCAGGAGGATTGTGAGGTTAAGGCTAATCTGGGCTACATATGAGATTCTAAACGAATAAATGAGGACAAAAGTTTTCCCCAACGCTGCAATTAGTCCCATGTTCATTAGGCAAATCTTGAGTGAGAACCTCGGCCTCCGAGTCTAGGAGACAGCCATGAGTCAATTCCTTCTCTGCGCATCTCTGGCATTTCTCCCCTACTCACCTAAGATTGCTGGTGGCTTAGGGGTTGGGCAAGTGGTAAAGTCAAAGCCAGATCTGACATGTTTTTTTTTTTTTTTTGACATTTGTTGATAAAGGTGGGGTTGGGAGGTGTTTTCCTTTCTTCTACCCATCCTGGTAAGGAACCAAAACAGGGCTGAGGGGGCCCCTGTCTTGGGAGCAGGGTTCCCATTCACAGTGCAAGTGTGGACCGAAGGAGGAGCTGAGGAGTATATCAGCATGAGAGAGCAGAGGCAACTCAGAGGCCTGATGTCAGCTTTTCTTTTTTTTTGTTTGTTTTTTGAGGTAGGGTCTCACTCTAGCCCAGGCTGACCTGGAATTCACTATGGAGCCTCAGGGTGGCCTCGAACTCACGGCGATCCTTCTACCTCTGCCTCCCGAGTGCTGGGATTAAAGGCGTGTGCCACCACGCCCGGCTTGATGTCAGCTTTTTCTCTGAGACTCTGGAGGAAAAACTCACTTTCTCATCAACAATGAAAAGTATCACATGCACCCTAAAACAAAAACAGCTGCTCCATTCAAGAGAGATTTGACCAATGGCGGCTTTCTTTCTGCACCACTGTGCTCTTGAGCATGCAAACATGAGAAACAGAAGAGACTCAGGGGTCTGTTTGGCCTTCTACGCTAAAGCCAATTGTCTGATTTTTCAAGGCCGATGTTTAAAACATAATCTGATCTGCAGTGTGTGGCCAGCACTTGGTGCAAAGCTCAGGACCTAGTTCAAGGGATGGGTGGGCACTGAGGCCTCTAAGATAAACCTCTCCCGTGAGCAGAGCCAAGCCCGCTGTCAGATAAGTGGAAGAACCAAAGTGCATAGTGTTTGAAATGGGCATCGGTAATAATGTGTGCAGTGGGGGCCAGGGTGACTGTGGGATCTACCATCTAAACTATACACTTTGCAAGAGGGCACACTTAGAAATTATGCCAGGGGGTACTGGAGTGATGGATCATCTAGGGCGCTTGCCTGCAAAGACCAAGGACCCAGGTTAGATTCTCCAGGACCCACATAAAGCCAGATGCAAAGATGGCGCATGTCTCTACAGTTTGTTTGTAGAGGTTAGAGGTTAGATATTCCTGGAGCACCCATTCTCTCTCTCTCTCTCTCTCTACCTCTCTCATAAAATAAATAAATAAATAAATAATTTTTTTAAAAAGAAATGATGCCAGATCATGGTGCTTTCCAAGGGGAAACAAGGTTGCGGTTGGTGGGGGTGGGGGTGGTGGTGTCTTGCCTGCATTTTCTTTTTAGTAGGTGTGCAATTAACTGTGCACTTGAGACATTTATAGTTTCCGCAAGGATCCACCTCCAGAACTACACTGCCTGGAAATGATTTCAAGGGTATATTTTGGGGCAAAGCAGATGTGTTGAAGAAAATGTCCTTATAAATGTGTAGCAATAACTACAGAAGAAGTCACATGCCCACTCTCCTTCCCAGCGTGGTTAGAGAAGGTTCTAGAATTAAAAAAGAAACCCAAAACAAAAACTGGCTCTAAGGGCTTAATTTTTTTCCCTTCACAAAACAAACATTCAGAGTGGCACTGATGGAATCTTCAAAAATGCTCCTCACCAACCATCTTCTACATCTTGTTCATTCTGTCTGCATTCAACTGATGCATTCAACTGTTGGGGGGAGTTTATCTCCAGCTTAGAAACTATGATGATTTGTCAATATGAAGGGTGTCTGTTATATGACAACTGCATTCTCTTTGCTAGAGTACAGCTTACTGTCCAGTGGGCATCATTTTATGCTTGTGTCTTTCTGTATCTGAAATGCCTTTGATGAATCATCTCAAATAGAAATATAGTTGCTCTATAGCTCAGGAGAGAGTGCCTGGGCTACCACAGGAAGAGACAAGGCTGGGGCTGGGGAGCCCAGGGAGCGTAAATAAAGGCCTGGGCAGAGCTACAAGAAATATTTAGCATTCCTGGCTTCCCACAAAGGGTAGGTCAAGGAGAGGGGACTGAGCCGTTGGGATGGATTGTGCACCACAACTATTCCTTTCTGGGCCTAGCCCAGTCCACTGCATCACATCAGTGTCCCCAGTGGGAAGACTTTGTGTTTATTCTGCCGTGTGGCAAATGCTCAGGGTAATTATAGAGGGTAATTATGCCTGTCTATCTGCAGGACAGGGTCAGCCTCTGTGACAAACAGCCGCTGGTTTCACGGCTGCGTGTTAAATGCACTTCTGTTAACAATCGTCAAAGCCAGATTCAGAGCGCTCTGTGTTTAAGGGATTGGGCACTAAAAGTCTTAAGTCCCCAGACCCCAGTCAAAACAAAGCCCGCTTCTTTTTGCTGTGCCCATAGGCGGTCTCTTTCTGAACCTGAGGTCAGCTTTTTGGATGGGGATTTTGGAAGAGGAGCCATGCTCACTCTTTCTTGCCTGGGTAGCAAGATGACAATGCATTCCCACTTTTCCCTGAGACTCTGGAGGAAAAGTTCACTTCATCAATAATGAAAACTATCACATATACCCCAAGACAAAACCAGCTGCTTGATTCGAGAGAGATTTGACCAAGAGCGGCTTTCTTTCGGTACCACCACTCTGGTCTTTTTGGGTTAATTTTAGCCTCTGCTGTCGGGCCTATAAAATGCTATATTGAGATGTTTCACAAGGTTTCCAGCAGTGGGAATTTCCAGCTTCTGGAAATACCCAGGGCCAGTATAAGCTCATTTGTTTTTCTTAATTTGAGTCTCTGGTTATAGAGTAAATAGCAGAACCTACCTGTTGTTGGGTGCTAACTCACTCGGTCCTCCTTAGGAAATCTGCAAGAGAGGAGTTGGGCAGAAGTGGTATCTATGGGTCAGCAGATGGGCAGATGTCCCATATACCTCCTCTGGGAAAATTTGGGGTGATAAAGTTGGGAAACTGTGCCTGTTCCATACCCCAGCCCTAGCAGTAAGAGGTCTTCATGGCCCACTGTCATCTCTGTCTTTATGGACCAAACTGAAGCAGAGACTTGGTCACTGTGTGCAGTTTGATGTTTAGCAATAATTAATTTAATGTACTTTGTTTTTAAAGTTTTTCTTCAATTTAAATGAATAAGTATCTTTGACACAGTGGACACCTGTCTTGGATTTCTTGTGGCAGCCCTAATTTCAAATATTGAATTTATCTTTTTTCTTTCTTTTTTCCTAAAAACACACCAGAGCCATCCATGCTGGGTTCAGGAAATGTAGTTGTAGAAATCTTGGAGCATGTATGTATTTTGTGGGAATAACAGAGGAGTAGAAGAGAAGGGAAGTATGGGCATTGAGTGTCTACTTTTCAACCGGTAACATGCCAGGAAGTTGCATGGCTAGCATATTTAATTCTCACAGTGGTGGGCATTACAACCCTTATTTTATAAAGGAGAATGCTGTCTCTCAGAGGGGTTCACACCGTGTCCAAAGTGCCTGCATTAATTAATGTTCTACAGAGAAGTTGAACCAACAGAGGATCACAAGTAGGTTAGTAGGTAGGTAGACAGATAAATGGATAATGGTCAGATACATTTATTATAAGGAATTGTCTCACACAAGCACAGAGGCTCTCAACTCTGAAGATCTGTATGACGAGTCAGCAAACTGGTTATTCAGCATGAGCTCTGGTCTGAGGAAGTGGGTATGTTTCAGTTCAACTCCCAAGGCGGGAGAAAGCTAGTATTTTGCCTGGGAAGCCATGGATTAAGAAGGGTCCTCTCAGCCCGGTGTGATGGCGCATGCCTTTAATTCCAGCACTCGGGAGGCAGAGGTAGGAGGATCGCCATGAGTTCAAGGCCACCCTGAGACTACATAGTGAATTCCAGGTCAGCCTGGACTAGAGTGAGACCCTACCTTGAAAAAAAAAACAGAAAAAAAAGGGGGGTTGCTCTCTTACTTGTGGAAGAACCAGTCTCTTTGTTTTATTCAGGCCTTCATTTGATTAGATGGGCAAAGCCTATATTAGAGAGGGTATCTGCTTTATTTAAACGTTAAATCTCATCCAAAAATATCTTTACTGAAATATTCAGGACAATGTTTGACCAAAGATCTGGTGACCCTGTCATCCAGTCAAATGATGGATAATTTTAACCATCACAGTGTCTGGTCATGAAATGATGAAACTAAGCTTCAAACTCAGGACCTCTGACTCCAAAGTGTATGTCCTTTCTACGACTATCTAAGTTACTGTCTTTGTTCTCAGGAAATGTACTTATTATTAAGAATATTACATTTATAACAAGGCCGGGGAAATAGCTCAGCACCTGAGTTCAGATTTCCAGACCTCATATAAGAGCCAGAAGCTGTGGCTAGCTTCTGTAATCTCATTGCACCCACAGAGAGAAGGGAGGTGGGGCGAGGAAAATTTCCTGGAAGCTCATACACAACAGTGAGGAGGCCAACGAGACCCTCTGCCACAGTGGAATGGAGACTATGAGGGGGAGGTTGCAAATGAACTCTCTAGACGCATGCGCCTAGGTTGCAAAGGAGAGGGGGAGCAGGAAAGAGGGGAGGGGAAACAAAAAAATTGCTTGCAAAAACACCACAGTGAAACTGAATTCTTTGTATACTAAATTTCAAACAACAAAAAAAATGAGGTGGGAGACAAGGACCAACCAAAAGTTGTCCTCTGATCTCTACACGTGTGCCATGGCTTGAGCACACCCACATTTACATGTGTGAAGACGTGCACACACTTACACAGCAAATAAAGAACTCATAAAAGCAAAATGTCTACCTTGTAAAGATGAGAGGGCTGGAGGAATGGCTGAGGAGTTAAGGCACTTGCCTGCATATCCAAAGGATCCAGGTTCGATTCCCCAGGATTCATAGGCGCATGCGTCTAGAGAGTTCATTTGCATCAGCTAAAGACCTTGGTGTGGGCTGGAGAGATGGCTTAGTGGTTAAGCACTTGCTTGTGAAGCCTAAGGACCCTGGTTCAAGACTCGATTCCCCAGGACCCACGTTAGCCAGATGCACAAGGGGGCGCATGCATCTGGAGTTCGTTTGCAGTGGCTGGAAGCCCTGGCACGCCCATTCTCTCTCTCTCTCTCTCTCTCTCTCTCTCTATCTGCCTCTTTCTCTCTCTGTCTGTCACTCTCAAATAAATAAATAAATAAATTTAAATTAAAAAAAAAGACCTTGGTGTGCCCATTCTCTCTCACACTCTCTCTATATATCTGCCTCTTTCTCTCTCAAATAAGTAAAATGAATTTTAAAAATATAAAAAATGAGAAATAATGTTATGACAAATGATCAATTCTGTTAATCAACTTACCCATTTGTTGCAAAAATTTGGGCCATACATACACTCAAGTTCTGCTCTCAGTGAAGTAAATTTATTTTTGGCCATTATGCCTTGAGGACCATCCACAAGTGAAACACAGACTGGAGTGTCTTTCCATCCCACATGGTGGCCAAAACTCAAAAGAGTGAAGAGCCTCCAGCTCCACGCCTGGTGACGGCAGAGACGAAAAGGTACCAAGGACTGTGCCCAGCTGGAGACAGCCATGTTTCACAAGTGCCGTCAGCCCAGAATTGTTTCATCCTATAAGCATTTATTGGGTAACCGCTGCATATAAACATAGCACAACGTTGAAACATGCTGCAGCCCAAGGGAAGCGAAGGCCCAGTCTGCACAGTCTGTGTGCTCACAATAGACAGGGTAAGAAACGCAACTGTGTAAGAAAAACGACAGATGATAGAGCCAAGAAAGACTCTGGCAGTTCCCAAGGGGAGCCGTATCACGGCGTCTGTCAGGGAGATCGGGTGTATTTGACATGGGCCTTGAAGTATGTGTGGGAGTCTAGCAGACAGAGGTGGGGAAGGGGCACAAAAGGGGCTCATGCACAAAGGAAGAGAAGAGGATTCGTCTCAACAGCAGTGAGTGACTCATTTTGTCTGAACTACATGAAGGGGAGTAGTAGGAACAAGACTTATTTCCCTGCCTTGCACTTCACCTTGAGCTTCAATCATAGATAAGATTTATCACTCTTGGCTTGTCCTCCTCGCAGGACGAGACTCCCCCAGACAAGGGGCAGCACTTGTCTAGAGGTCAGACAGCCAGGCATATCGTGGTCCTGTGTGTGTGTGTACCTGGGAGGACAGTGATTCAGGAAACCCTGCGGATTGCTCCCCTGGAAACTCAGCCTGGTGCGTCTGAATGAGCTCCCTAGCGTGGGTTACCGGATTGGCTCCCTTCCTGATGTCCTGCTTTCTCTGTTCCTGATCCAAGTTGACCTATCTGTCTGGAGCCTTAGAACCCCTATGCAGAGGCTGGGTCAGGTAGGCTTGCAGAGGACACACAAGAAGTTACTTTGTGTTGGACCCCTCGTCCTCTTAGGTCCCCAAAGCCCTGAGTGAAAGTGGACACCCAACTGTAGGTGATTGCTGAGGATGGTGGCAACCTGTTAACTGAACTGCAAGATTAAGCTGCCTTTGCATATGGATGGGGAGTCAGTCTGAGGTTTAAAACAAAACAGAAAAAGGCATCTTTTAAAAATGATTTTTATATATTTATTTATTTAAGACAGAGAGAGGGAGGTAGGGGACAGAATGGGCGTGCCAGGGCCTCTAGCCACTGCAAATGAACTCCACATGCATGCGCCACCTTGTGCATCTGTCTTATGTGGGACCTGGAGGCATACGCCTTAACCTCTAAGCCATCTCTCCAGCCCAAGGCATCTTAAATTGTTGATTTCTAGTGATGTTCTGAAAACATGCCTGGGACCATCATGCAGAAGCCAAATCCCACGTACAGAAGTGAGCATGTGGCAAACTGCCTTGTGGAAGGATCTGGTTCTAAACTTGACCTGGACTTCTCTGTGAGGACACTTGCTGCCTGGAACGTTCTTAGAAGTGTAAGTGCCAGGGCCCACCTCCGCCATGGTCAATCATAATGACCAGGCTGAGGATGCAGGTCTGCGGGTTTTGCTTTTACATGGTTTATCCACTGCATTCTAGAATTTCAAGAGTTAGGGTATCAACTGATCTAGCATTTTCCAAGTGTATTAGGCAAGGCAGCTGGGAAATCTAGGAGCAGGGGATCATGTGGAGAGAACTGCCTACTTCGTATGACTGGAAACATCTGGTGTCAGAGTAGAAGCTGGCATCTCCCTGCCTAGGGAACAAAGGAGAAGAACGCAGTCCTAGTTCAGCTCCGCCCAAGAACACATAAACCTTCAGCCTTCCGCTTCCTGTCTGTGGCACTTCTGGGTGAGCCCTTCACCCCCAGCATGGGGCGCAGATGGCATGCGCTAGCAGGTGACACACTCGTGGGAAAACTACGTGCCAGAATCCTGAGAAGTACATCATGCCACGGGTCAGGAGACTCTGCCCACGGCATCTTAGAGCCATTGGCAAAGGGCTGGGGATGTAGCTCAGAGGCGGAATGCTCACCTATCATGTATGACGCCCTGGATTTAATCCCCAGCATCCCATAGAACTGGGCGTGGTGGCGCATGATCGGAACACTAGCGCTTAGGAGGTAGAGGCAGGAGGATAAGGAGTTCAAGATCATCTTCAGCTATAAAGTGAGTTCAACATCAGCCTGGGCTACATGAGACCTTGTCTAATGAAAGATTGAAGGGGGGAAGAGAAGAAAAGGAGTCATTGAAAGGAAAAAAAAAAGTCTTTCCCTTTTCCTATAATAAATTCAGATCGTGAGACTTGGAAACCCAGAACCCTCACCTTTCATGGTCTCCTCCCTTGCTGGATCCCACAGGCCTAGAATAGGGGTCCACCTCCAGCTCTAGGGGCTGTCCATGCTGAATGCAGAGGGCAGGACGCGGAGCCTGGGGACGAGGAGAGTGGAGAGCAGGAGGAAGCTGAGAGGGCGAGTGGAGAGACATTTGGGCTCTTCTCAAAGCTGCCCCAATGCTGTGGTGGCATGTAACCCACCTGTTATCTAGCGCCGTGGCCTCAGGCGAATGGACCCTTTATCTAACGGCGCATAGACTCTATAGTTAGGTTTTATGTCCTCAGAAAATCCAGACTGTCCTCATTCACACGAATTATCAGCTATCATACAAATAATGATGGAAAAAGTAAAAGTGGGCTCTCTTCGTCGTCGTCATGAGCATGTGCTCTCATTCTCCCTCCTCCGGAGAAACCACACTCCCTTGTAGGGGAAAAGCCTTCTGGCTGGATGGGGATGACCCCTGACCCTCTCCTCAGCTCCTCAGTGAACAGCAGAACTGTTCCGTGATCTCCACGTTCCACCACACAATTCACTCTTAATCCATGTACTCTCAGGTCCCTGTGCACATGGATCAGGCCGTGGCTCCTCACATCCAAGAGCCTTGCAGCAAGGAAAGTCATTCTTTTTTTTTCTTAACATTTTTTTAAAAAATTTTTATTTGTTTATTTGAGAGTAACAGACAGAGAAAGGCAGATAGGGAAGAGAGAGAATGGGCAAGCCAGGGCTTCTAGCCACTGCAGATGAACTCCAGATGTGTGCGCCCCTTTGTGCATCTGGCTAACTTGGGTCCTGGGGAATAGAGCCTTGAACCAGGGTCCTTAGGCTTCACAGGCAAGCGCTTAACCACTAAGCCATCTCTCCAGCCCAAGGAAAGTCATTCTAACCAGCAACTTTCAATAGCAAAGAAGTGAAGTTACCCAGGCTCCAAATGGTCCATCACACATACAGCTGGGACCATCACAATAGATGACTGTTTCAAGTGTTTTAACAAGTCTCAAAACTTCCTACAGAAGATCAGCCTCCACTCCAGTCCTCCCGGCAGGCTCCAGTAAATAACATGAATTGACAGGAATAAATAGCTTGCTCAGGAGCACTTGAGAGGGGTTAGAATGAACAGACAAGAAAGAAAAATTGGCACTTTGGTCACAAGGAACTTTTTGTTAGCAACGCCCTGGGGGATTTGGTGGGTTGTGGTCCCGCTGACTAATCACCAGTATAGAAAGTTTACAATCTCCCCACCATGCCAGCATCTCTAATAACTTGCAAAGCACAAGAGGTGGCTGTTAATTTCAAAGACAGTTATATGAAGCTTTTATTGAGTGTGGTGCAGAGTATATACTTAGCAGCCTGCGAGATAATGAACCCTTGAAATAGGGCTTTCAGAAAGCAATTTTATTTTTGTTTGAGCCAAAAGAACAGGCATTTTCTTCTGTTATTTTAAGGCAGAAAAAAAAAATGCATGGGAAATAGGAGCTCCATCTTTCACAGAAGATGGGCCATTTTCTTCAGCAAGTCCATCTGCTATGCTGCCAAGCCGTGACTGCTCTGGTGGGTGGGCTTGGAGAGCCTCATGACACCTTGCCCAGGAAGAGGGAAGGCTGGTGAGGAAGGGCCATGCAGGTGGGAACTGTCTTAGCTCTCCTGTAAACACTAGCTCTGGGACCTTCTCTTCCCACCCATGAATAATACGACATAGGGCTGGGAGCTCTTCATGGAAAGTAACGGTGTAGTGTGGATAAGAGAAACCAGAGATTGTACCGGTGGGTTCCTTGAGTTAGAGAAATGACTTGCAGGGGTCCTGGGGGCCCGGAGGTCACGTGGAAGGAACAAAGTGGGTACCCCTTGTCCTTGAGCTCTAGAACTCCAGGGATCATTCTTACCTCATTAATCTGCATGTTAGGAATGGATGAGATAGGCCCTTGATGGGCCTGGAAGTTCTTAGCTACGGTGCAGGAGGATGGGACCTCTTCTCACCTCCAGGCATTCATCTATGGCTCTCACTCATGAAGTCCATGATTCCTCTTATGCCCTCCACCCTGCACTAATATATTTTATTTCTACAGATTTTTTTTTTTGCTTCCTGTAGCTTTCCAAGGATCAGTTTCCTGTCCTTAAAATACAGTGGCTATCTTTGGATTCTTTGTCCATGCTAGGCCAGCATGACTCTTCAGTACAATGTGGATAGCAAATCATTTTCCTAGGGCCTAGTTAAGTTTCCAGAAAATGTCTGGGCAAGGATCTGAGAGCGAGTGGATTAAGAATGTGCTTCAGGGTGGGAGGTGGGGACCATGGAACGCTTCTGTCCCTCACTGATGATCTGAGGAGGGTTGAGGTTTGGCTCCAATAGCCGAAGAGCTTTGGCCCTAAAAGGATGAGGAAGGGGTTTGGAAAAAAGAGTGTGAGTAAGAGACAGGGAGAGAGAAGAGGGAGATGGGAGAAGGATGGATGGAGAGAAAGAAAGATGGAGGAAGGGAGAGAGAACTGCTTTGCACACCTTAGAAGTCGATCACTCACTTATCCTGCCACTCCTGTGTTCAGTATTCATCAAGCACTTTGCTAAGAGTTGAGAAAGCAAGACCTGATCACCTCCTTCCTCCTGTTGACTACGACACCCAGGGCAGTTGTAGGGCCCAGCCTGCAGGAGAGCGGGTGCATCCCAGCTGGGGACACTGGCTTCGCCCTTCATGCCAGTCTTCTGTGACTCCTGGCAGAGGCTTCAGCCATGGGGCTCCGTGTTCTACGCCTCAATGGGACCAAATGCTACTGGCCAAGAAGTGCAAAAACCAAAACAAAACATAACAGAAAGCAGACCTTCTTTAAGCCAGTCCTGGGGAGGGAAGGGAATAATGTAAACAAAGAGATTAGTTAAATGAAAATGAATGATTTCCTGGCTCAGCACTGGCAACACACATAGTTTTTCTCATTACCTAATTCCGTCTCGTTGGCAACATGCAACCTCACTTCACTCCGAGTTCTTTTAAAGACATATTTCTGCCCTTCACATGATATGGGAAAGTTAGTAGTTTCCAGGGATTAACCCTCCGTATGTATCAAGCTTTCTTCTTTCATTTGCTGTGTGTGACAGCCTAGCAAAGCCCCTTGCGGAAGTCTGAGACCTGGTGAACTTTGGTTGAAATCTCACCAGCCTCACCCATCCCCAGCAGTGTGGAACGTGCTCAGAGCTGCATCTGTGGTCTGTGGGAGTCTGGAATGCCTAGGCAGGCGCTTTGCAGCCCACATTGTCTTAAAGATGCTCCAAGACTCTTGCTGGCTTAGCATACACAAAGAACCCACAGGGAACCCATGTTTTAAGGAAAGTGGGATCTGATTCTTGGAAGGCTACAGGAAGCAAAAACGATCTTAGGAAGTCAAATATGCCCTTCCAAAGGCCTTAAAGACAGGGAGATTTCAATGCATTAAAAAATATATTTATTTAATGGGCTGGAGACATGGCTTAACGGTTAAGGCGCTTGCCAGCAAAGCCAAAGGACCCAGGTTCAATTCTCAAGGACCCACACAAGCCAGATGCACATAGTGGCACATGCGTCTGGAGTTCATTTGTACGCCCATTCTCTTGCTCTCCCTCCCTCTTTCTCTCTCTTTCTCAAGTAAATAAATAAAATAAAATATTTAAAAAATATATATATATATTTATTTATTTAAGAGAGAGTGAGGAAGAGGAAGATAAGAGAGGGGGGAGAGAGAGAGAGAGAGAGAAAGTGGGTGTGCCAGAACCTCTAGCCATTGTAAACAAACTCCAGATGCATGTACCACCTTGTGCTTCTGGCTTTATGTGGGTTCTGGGGAATCGAACCTGGGTCTTTGTGCTTTGCAGACAAGCGCCTTAACCACTGAGGTACCTCTCCAGCCCCTTTAGTGCATTTTTAAAGAAACATTTGATTTATGTATGTATTTGAGAGACATAGAGAAAGAGCTAGAGAGATAGAGAGAATGGGTATAGCAGGGCCTCCAGCCACTGCATACAAACTCCAGACGCATGGTCCCCCTTGTGCATCTGGCTTATGTGGGTCCTGGGGAACTGAGTCTGGATCCTTTGCCTTTGCAGACAAGCACCTTAACCACTAAGCCATCTCTCCAGCACTCCTTTAATGCATGTTTAATGCATTATACTCCATGCTAGCAGTACCTGAGAACTATCTGGGAAAAGCATTGGACTGCAGATTGCTCTTTCCTGCTTCCCGGCCTACACCCAGGGAATGCCATGATCAAGGCCCAGGAACCTGAATTTTTAACAAAGCATAATTATGTTTTCCTCAACCGGCCCGGTGTCACTACAAATGGGTGATGGTGGTGCTATCACTCAAGGGCTGCTGATAAAATAGGAACGTAGCAGGACTTAAGCCTCAGACATTTTGGAGAAGCTCTTGTCTTTCTCTTTTAACTTTATAATTGATACTTTTCATACACGTGCATGACCTATTTTGATCACAATTCCCTCCTATTACCTTCTTTTATCCCCCCTTCCATGTTCCCCTGCCACTAAACACCTTCTTTCCGACTAGTTCCTCTTCTATTTTGATTTCTTTTTTTCCTTCTCCCATCACACACACCTGAGTGTTGATGGGTGTGATATCGTGCAGGTAACGATAGTTGCTGTACGAATATGCCATCATCCAGGCTCTGGACAGCAGTCTCCTAAATCAGGGCCTCTGCCACCCGAGTGCTGGGATTGGAGGTGTGTGTCACCACACCTGGCCTATGATTTCTTTTTCAGAGACAAGAATCACTTTATCATGCACTGAAGGTATGAGAAGATAAAATGCCTGAAGGAGTGGAAAAGCTCTATACTCGTGCTAACCGGCTGGTTTAGAGGCCCAAGGCTGCATCCTTTCTCAAGAGACTTCTTTGGCCAGAGAGGTGAAGGTGCTGGTCCTCAGCTATCACGCTGGGTCTGCATGGCTTCCAAGGGAGACAGACCCTCTTTACTGGCTTTCGCCACATGCGCCACAGCACAGGTGGTGTGTATGTTCCGGCGGTGGCTCAGGCTCCTTGTCAACAACTTTCTATACGCAGCATTCCCATCAACTTGTGCCCTTGAAGTGCACATGTGTGCTCGTGCGATCACGAGCGTGTGCGTGGGTAGGTCAGAGGACAAGCTTGGGGTGCTTCTCTCCTTCCACCCTGTAAGACAGGATCTCTCTTGCAGCTGCTGCTGGAAAGCCTTCTGGATTCTCTGTGCTGTACCTCCTATTGCTGAAGGCCTGTTTGGATTATAGACATATGCACCACTTCGTGTCCAGCTGCCAAAAAAGATCAAGCTCGTTCTGATAGGCTTTCAAGCAGGCTCCTTTAACCACTGAGCCATCTCCCCAGCCCCTGTTGTTATTTTCTTTAGTTGTAAGCTCTTCAATACATACTACCGTGTTGTTAAGTGAAGAAGTAGTCCTGCAATTTAGGCCTTGTGATCCTAAGGCCACGATCTTAACTTCCGCATGCACTTCCATTTATTTTTATTTTTATTTTTTTGATTTTTCAAGGTAGGGTCTCACACTAGCTCAGGCTGACCTGGAATTTACTATGTAATCTCAGGGTGGCCTCGAACTCACGGCAGTCCTCCTACCTCTGCCTCCCAAGTGTTGGGATTAAAGGCGTGCCCCACCATGCCCGGCTGCAATTCCATTTTTTAAAACATCTTTTGGGCTGGAGAGATGGCTTAGTGGTTTAGACGCTTGCCTGTGAAGCCTAGAGACCCATGTTTGCTCTTTCCAGATTCCACATAAGCCAGATGCACAAAGGTGAGGCAAGCACAAGGTCGCACTAGGTGGTACAAGCGTCTGGAGTTCAATTTCAGTGGCTGAGGCCCTGGTGTACCAATTCTCTCTCTCTCTAAAAAAAAAAAAAAACCTTTTTTTAGAGGTAGGGTCTCTAGCCCAGGCTGACCTGAAATTCACTAAGTAGTGTCAGGCTGGTCTAGAACTCACAGTGATCCTCCTACCTCTGCCTCCTGAGTGCTGGGATTAAAGACGTGTGCCACCACACTCGGCCTTAGGAAAAAAAAAATATTGACAAATTCATACAGGTACATAATGTATTTTGATCATAATACTATTCCATTACTTTTTGTCCTTGGTCCCCTTTCCACTGAATCCCTTTTCCTTTCTAACTAGTCCCTCTTTGATTTTGATGCTTTTTTTTTTTGCCCTCTTCCATTATCCAAGACAAAGTGTTCATTGGCTCAATATTATGCAGGTATTGTGCAGGTAATGAAATCCCTGTGAGGCCATGTACGGGACACAGCATTTGAAAGCATTAAAGCATGACTCCCCATCCTCTGGCTCTTAAATTCTATTGTCCTCCCTCACCCTTGTCTGCAATGTCCCCTGAGCCTCGAAGAGTACCATAGAGATGTCTCAGTGCTGAACACTCAACAATATAGCACTCCCAGTTCTATACCTGTAATGAACTAAGTCACAAAAATTGCCCTGTCAACAACGGTCAGCTTTTTAAACTCACCTCCCTTTAAAATAACTGAGGTTTCTATAGTTTTAGAACTCACTGAGTTAAATATGAAAAATATTCCTGGGCTGGGCAGATGGCTTAGTGCTTGCTTGTTAAGTCTGACAGCCCTGGTTTGTTTCCCCAGTACCCATATACAGTCTCAAAGTGGCACATGAATCCAGAGTTCATTTGAAGTGGCAAGAGGCCCTGGTATGCCCATTCTCTCTCTCTCTCTCCTTCTCTCTCTCTTTCCTTGCAAATATAAATTTAAAAAAATTACAAAGAAAACTCTTCCTATAACAATTATTGGAAGGAATCATGATTTTGATTTCTACACTAAGTAATCAATGCCAAATATTAGAATCATATACCCAGTATCCACTGTCTCTTATTCTGAGGAAAGAATGCATTAGGCCTCAGAAATAACCTTACAGAGTGAAATAACAGAACCGATTGTCTCGCTACATTTTTGGGTTAGTGAAAACTGGTTCAAATGATAATGTAACTCCACACATTGGCTAAACAGTGGTACACCAATCCCTGCTCCTGGGAAGGGCTTTACTGCTCTGGAGTATACCAGTTCCTGGGTTCTGAGAGCCTTTGCTAAGTCTGAACTTATCACTGTACACACACATTTACTCAAAACTGCTAAATTCTGTGTGAGTGCTTCAGGAGACCGTGGTCCTAATCTTTGTTCTAAGAATCAAGTCGAGAAGTGCCATCTGTGAGGAGGCTACCATGTTCTAGGGACAATGCTAATTGCTTGTATACTGTGGCAGTCAGGGTAAGCTACATTGCAGCATGGCAGTCAGCACTCTTCACGTCTTAGCCCTAAGAATAAATCATCCCTCAAACCCGTTGAATGTCTAATGCAGGTTGGCAGGAGCTCCACTCCACCTTTCCTGACCCAGGGACTCCCTACCATTAAGTGTGTTGCTAGTTACTATGCCAACAAGCAGAGATCCCAGCAGTGCCTTACACTGGCTCTAAATACTTCTGCGTAGGCATCCCAGAATACTTCTGTTCTCAAGGCACAGCATAGAACAGATCCTGACATGAGAGCTACCACACTGCAATCTCGTCATGGGCTGTAACGGCAGAGTGGACCACACTTGTATTACCTATCTAGCTCATCAAGATGGGGTTGTAAGCTTTCCCAGGTGAGGAAACTAAGAAAGGTCAAGTCAAAAACCCAAAGTCATGGAGCTCACGATTTGAATGCAAACATCTTCTATAAGGCATGGGAACATCAAGGAATACTGCCCTCCAGTATTCATCTCGTCTACCTCTTGAGCTTCCCTGTCTCTTGGCTCTTCTCTATCTTAGTCCCAAGCCACAGCTAAAATGCATAAGTCCCAGACATCTTTGTGCCATCTAAGACTACGTAACCTGCTCTGACATCACAACTCCTTGACCTCAAGTCAGCTATGGTGAGACAAGTCTGGATGTGTCCAAGATCCCTCTTTAGGCAGAAACCTTTGAAGTCTGTCTATAGCTTTCCTTTTATAGATGAGAAGAGCCTGGCACACTGTCTTGTTCTAATTTGTAATGCAAGAACACTTTATTTTACTTTTTTATGAGAGAGAGCGAGAATTGGGCAGGCCAGGCCTCCTCCAGCCAGTGCAATCAAACTCTAGACATGTGCGCCACCTTGTGCACACGTGTGTGACCTTGTGTGCTTGCGTCACCTTGCGTGTCTGGCTTATGTGGCATCTGGAGAGTCGAACATGGGCAGGCTTTGTAGACGAGTGTCTTAACCGCTAAGCCATTTCTCCAGCGCCCCCAAACACTTTTTAACGGATGGGATCTGGCCCACGTTATTTGTATACAAGATATGTTTAAAGGAGAAATAGAACAGACAACAGAGGTTGACCCTGGTGGGCAGGATATGATGCACTTGACCCTGACTGCAGCTGTAATACAAGGATTAGTTCAGAGTAGAGGGTTAATATCCCCAGAGTAAACTTCAAAGAACCCCACTTCAGGAATTCTTATGTACATTATGAAAAGTTCTTGAAAAAAAAAAAAACAAACAACAAAAAAAGTTCTACTTGAACTTTCTTAACTTGGCTCTCTTGAGCTCTAAAAGAAAATGCTAATTGTATGTTTGGAAGTCCACAGGAGGAATGGGCTGAGGGACACTGAAACCCCCTGCTCTCCAGCCCTGCCTCCAGCTTCCCCGGGGGGGGGGGGGGGCAAGCCTTACGGATGAGCTTGCCTCTGTGCGTTCGCAACCGGGAAGCACCACCCAAGTTTATTTTCAGAGGTGGAAACTCAAGCGACAATTATGTCCTGTCACAGCAAATTAAAAGGCCAGGCTCACCCGTCCTGGGAGCAGGGCGAGCACAGGACCGTAATGACAGGCTGGGGCTGGTGCATCTCCTTTAAAGGCATGGGTCACACTCACACAAAACACGCAAAATAAACAGAGACATAAAAGTGCATGGAAAGGGCCTGCGAGTGGAGAGAGAGTCTGTGCCAAAGTCAGTTCTGAATCCTCGGGGGGGGGGGGGGCGGATGGCAGACTGTGGCAGCAAGAAGCACTCAGCTACATTCTGGTCTGTGTTGAGGATGTGGGGCTCCTGCATCTGGTGCTGCGGAGGGTGGGGTGCCTGGGACTGCCTGTCGCTATGGTTTCAAGAGCACTGTCCACTTCCGCTCAGAATCGTCCTCCACCTGTCTGTACAACCTACACATCTTTCCCCAGATAAGATTGTGGCTCTGCTGGATAGGGCTTTGGCTTGGAATGCCTTTCTCCTCTTGCATTTTGGTGCGGGCATCATTGTGGCCAACTTGAACAGAACTCCTGTCACTCAAGAAGTCTTCTGGGACCAAGGCTGTCTGGACTCCAGCACTCTTCCCTCACAGCTTTCTATAGCTGCCTCTGCTCTTTTTTTTTTATTATTATTATCCCCTTGGGAGGCAGAAGTGGGAGGATCACTGGGAGTTCGAGGCCACCCTGAGACTCCATAGTGAATTCCAGGTCAGCCTGAGCTAGAGTGAAACCCTACCTCGAAAAACCAAAAAAAAAAAAAAAAAAAAAAAAAAATTACCATTTTAGTTTAACTTGGCATGTGTATGCATTTGTGCGAGCTAGTGTGTGTATGGATGCAATATGCATGTGTGTGCATGTGGCCATGGAGGTCACAGGACTCATGGCTATCACCCTCAGGAATGCCATCTGTCTCCTTTGACACAAGGTCTGTCGTTGCCCTGTGGACTAGACTGGCTGGCCAGCGAGCTCCAGCGATCTTCCTGCCTCTGCCTCCCCAGCGGTGGGAATACAGACCCTGCCTGTTATTTTTATGTGAGTGCTGGGAATCAAACTCGGCTCCTCATGTTTTCAAGGCGAACGCTTTACTGGTTTAGCTGTCTCCCCAGTCCTCTCCTTTGCATCAGAGAAGATGTGCGCCAGCGTCATTGTGTCCTTGGGTGTTCACTTGAGCTGTGTGGAGTAGGGAGTTTTCCTTATGTTGATGTCATACATGTTAAATTTCCCCAAAGTGCCTCCACAGCCACATCTACTTCCATCTTCAATAACCCCTGGTGAGGTAGGTGGGTACGAAAATCATCTCACAAAACAGACGGGAACTAGCAGGACGAGGCAGTCAACAGTGCTGTTGGCCAGGTCCCCTGGGCCCCAGTTGTCTCATCTGTAAACAAGGATATGAATACCTGCTGCCCACAGATTATTTTAAGGGTTAAGTGAGATAGATAGCACAGGAAACATGTTTACCTCCCACAAAGGAAAGCCCCAGGAGAACGGGCATTACTTTCACAACGATGGACCTCAGACTCCGAGCAGTTTATACACAAGTGGGTCAAGGTGCAGAAAGCCAAGGGCTCACAGGACGTTCTGGTTCCTTCTGCTCAGTGGCTTTGGGGAAATCACTTAGCCTCTGTGGGTTTCAGTTTCTTCATCTTTTACCTAAATGATGGCATGTGTCACGTAAGCTGTGAGTGTTGGGATGATCCATTCTTTTTGTAAATGTTTATTTATTTGAGGGGGGGGGAAGAGGCCAATAGAGACAGAGAGAGAGAGAGAATGGGTGCACTGGGGCCTTCAGCTGCTGCAAATGAACTCCAGGTGCATGCGCCACCTTGTGTATCTGGCTTACATGGGTCCTGGGGAATTGAACCTGTGCCCCTTGGAATTGCAGGCAAGCACCTTAACCACTAAGCCATCTCTCCAGCCTCCATTCTTTATTAGTAACACATTCATTATGTGAAATAAAAGGGCCATTGTAACATTTTCATACTTGCGTAAAAACATCCTTTGGTCATATCCAACCCTCTCTTGCCCCTTCTTTCTACAATTCTCTTCCTTTTCTCTAATGGTTCCTCTTCTATTTTCATGTTGCTCCCCACAGTGGGAGAAAACGTGTGGTATTTGTCCTCCATTTTCATCCATTTTTCCACAAATGACATGATTTCCTTCTTCATTATGGCTCCATTTGAATGGGTATTTGTCACATTATCCATGGGTGGACACTGAGACTATTTCTTTAACTTCATTATTGTGAATAATGCTTCAAAAAAAAAAACCACCATGAATGTGAACACATCTCAATTGTATGCTGACTTTCATCCTTCCAGATCTATATGCAGGAATATGTCACTAGGACTGTTGTGTTTACTCTCTTGTTGCTAGGACAAACTTCTGACCAGATGCAATTTATGGGAGGAAAGGGTTTATTTCAGGCTGACAGATTCAGGGGAAGTTACACCATGGCAGAAGAAGCTGGCTCCCTCCAGCATACGTCCATAGCAGAAGAGAAAAAACCAACACCAGAAAGCACCAACAGCCAGAGCTCAAACTGGCTCTGCACGCACCTTAAGGCTACATTATAAGATCTCTCCCCAGTGACACACTTCCTCCAGCAGGCTGCTGGAGACTTAAGTAGGAAGCTTAATCTTAATCCAAAATACCTCAGGCTGTGGGAGACATACAGTCACATTCAAACCTCCTCAAGGTCATATGGCAGAGCTATTTTTAATTTTTTTTGAAGCATCTCCACAGTCATTTCCATAATGGCTGGATTAATTTACATTTCCATCCACGGTGTAGGCAGATTACTTTAAAAGCACTTTGAGGAGCTACAGAGCTGGTTCAGCATCTGAGTGTGCTTCCTGTGCAAGCGTGAGGGTGTGAGACTGTGAGAATTCAAATCTGCAGACCCATGTAAACAGCTAGGTATGGCCATACTCACGGGTAACCTTGTTCTCTCAGGGGAGCAAAGACGTGAGGATCACTGGAGCTCAGCCAGCTCCAGAATAAGTGAAGAGACTCTGGTTCAATTCACAGAGTGATGGAGTAAAAGGCCCATCAGTCAGCTCTGGCCACCATAGATATTTGGCTCCACACACTGCACCACATGGGTATGTATACATCCATGCACCATCTCACACACACACACACACACACACACACACTGCATCAGCACCCACAAACACAAAAACGTGCTTTGAATGCATGCCTCAAAAACTGATTTAACTGTTAATAATTAATTTAATGCGATATGCCTCAAAATGTTAATTTAATTATCTACATAAATTCACAGAACACATCAGTGCTAGAGCCACGTGTCCTTATTCCTGACACCCTTTTCCAGAAGCCCTGTGCTTTCTGCTTAAGTTTATAATGCTGCTGACTGACTGACTGACTGACTGACTGATGGGGTGGTTGGGGAGGCTATGCCCCAGAGCTCCACATGTGCAGAAATGAGCAGCGGGCATCCAACCTGGTGGCGTCTCCCTTTTTCTCTTCCTCACACTCACTGTTCAGAGAAAGCCAAGATCAGAAACCAGAGCCATTTCTGCCAGCTCCAACTCATCTCTGCTATTGAGCAAGAGAGCAGAGGGAGCAGTGAGAGACTGAACTGACATAGTCCTAGTATGTCAGGATGGTGGTACCAGGATCAAGCACAAAAAGAATCTTGGATTTTGTACAAAAACCTGCCCCCTCAGAACCTGTGTACTTTCCCTAGCTTTTGCCCATGAGCCCATGGGAAAACCTCCCTGAAGCCAATCTCCCTTTGGGGCTGTGGGAAGAATGTCATCTGCCAACTGCACCAAGTCACATCCACCTTCTGTCCTGTCCATGGGCAGGTCCAGAGTAGAAACTAGCAGGTCCCCCTGAGTGAACACCATGGACTTTCCTTCTCAGAGAAGACCCATCTTGCCTTGGTTGTGAAGGACTTCGGGCATAGTCTGAGCTCTTCTGATCAAAGTTTCTCTGGGGCGTTGATGCGGAAAGGGTCAAGTTGGGAGGACTCACTTCAACCTGGCCTGAAATATCTTGATGCCATCCTCCCTGCTTTTGTGCCCCTTTTCTAATCACTGTTCATTCCAGAACAGTTTGGCAGTCTCTGAGGAGCTGCCCAGGGGAGTGTGGGGAGAGTGTGTTCTCACCACATGACCAAAGGGATCGGTGAGGTGGGGAGGTTTGGTCCCAAGCCCGACTGAACTCTTGGCATGATGTTGGGAACAGTTCCAAGACTAGCAATCACACACTTATGCTCTGATCCTATATTGCCATACAGATAGGGTGGAAAGACCTTGAGCTTGGGGCTTGCTGGGTGTAAGAATCTACCATATCTTTATTTAAAGAATTACATGCATTGTAGGAGTGTGTCTTCACATATTCATCAAGTTCAGAATTCTATCTCTTTTTGGTGTGTGTACTATTGTGGCATGGTGTATGATGTATGCATGTGTGTGTGCATATGCGTGTTACTTACATACGCGTGCGTGGAAGCTAGAGAATGTCAGGTGTGTTTTCATCTCATCACTCCTCCGCATGTTTCCTCAAGACAAGGTCTTCCATTCATCCTGAAGCTTGCTCTTTTCAAAAGCCCCCATGATTCTCTGGATCTCTGGTCTCCACAAAACTGGTTACAGAAATGTGTGGTCACACCCAGTTCTCTCCAGGAATGCTAGAGAATTGAACTTAGGCAGTCTCAGGTTCTCATGTTTGTGGGGAAAGTGTTCTTACCCACTGAGCCATTTCCCCACCCCCCTCATAGTTCTATCTTTTTTATTATTTATTTATTTATTTATTTATTTGAGAGCTACAGAGAGAAAGAGAGAGAGAGAGAGAGAGAGAGAGAGAGAGAGAGGGTGCCCCAGGGCCTCCAGCCACTGCAAACGAACTCCAGACGCGTGCGCCCCCTTGTGCATCTGGCTAACGTGGGTCCTGGGGAATCGAGCCTTGAACCTGGGTCCTTAGGCTTCATAGGCAAGTGCTTAACCACTAAGCCATCTCTCTAGCCCTCATAGTTCTATCTTTAGTCAAAATGATCATCGAATGATGTAGGAACAACCATAGTTTAAGAGAGAGACAATTCCATGAGTTCTCTTCCTTCCCCTTTCTGTATTTACACAATCTCACCGTATAACATTCCTACTTTCTCACCTTAGTCATGTTTCAATTGTCCATTTCTATACAAACGTTAGTGACCTAAAATAACAGCCACGTATTTGTTCATGATTCTGTAATTTGGACCATATTTGCCTGGGTAACTCCTCGGTTGGTGTTATGGCTGGAATAGTGTAAGCTGCAGTGTACAGGTGAAAATGTGGGAAACCAGGGAAGGACTGGCAGGTCCCAACTGGGGTTTTTCACCCTCCAGGAGAGCAGCCTCGGCTTCAAAAAAATTACAGCGCATCAAAACGTTGAGAATAAAAACTCAAGGCATATTACTACTTCTGCCATATTCTATTGATCAAACCACCCAGAATTCAGGGACAGGGAACAGTACCTGACTTCAATTGGAAAGGATTGCAACTTAACATCGCAAAGAAGTGTGAATCAGGGGTGGAAGAGACTTTTGGAGCCATCCTGTAATCTATCATGGACTCTGAAGTTGCCAGTTTATATATTATTCCTTTCACTTATAGGAACGGCCTTTTCCTCTACTGTAGGGACAGAAAGACCCCAACTGTAATAAGCCATTGAAGAGTGAAGACAAACATTTATGCAACACAAACCGTTCAGTCACTGTTACAGACATTATCTCGTTTCATCCTCCAGACACCTTTACAATAAATAGGTCTGCTTTCCATTTTATTACTAGGGAGCTTATGTTTAGGGAGAGTAGTGACTTACAATGTCAGGCGTAAGGGATGTGGCTAAGAGTTTCCGCATCTATAAAATGGGAATCCTAACCCTTCACCACCAGCATAGGCGGGATGATGAAGTAATGTATGTAGAAGTGGCTTAAGAAACCACCGAGTGCCACACACTTGTCAGCTGCTTTCTTTGGTCCAAGCAGGCTTTTGTGGGGACGGGGGTTGCCTAGGATGGCGCCAGAGCCATCGGAGCCAGACACCAACTGTTGTTAAGTCTCTCAGCTGCTATTTGCTTTGGCTTCGGACCAAATCCTTCACCCAGTGCCGCACAAACAAGAAACATCCCTGTGGACCAGATGGGCAAGCCAGGGCAGGTTGTGGGTGAGGACCAGCATGTTATAGTCCTTCCTCATGGGCATGCTTCCCCCGGCAGAAGGAGAGACTGAAGCCCCACCTTGCCATCTTCCCCGACAGCCTCAGCAGAGGTTAGGAAGGGAAGAACTATGGGATTTTTGTTGTCATCGTTGTTTGATGTCACATATGCATCCTAGAATTGTTCTGCGCTTCGTTTTTTTTTTAATTTTGTTTGTTTTATTTATTTATTTGAGAGCGACAGAGAGAAGGAGGCAGAGAGAAAGAGAGAGGGAGAGAAAGAGAGAGAGAGAGAGAGAGAATGGGCGCGCCAGAGCTTCCAGCCTCTGTAAACGAACTCCAGATGCCTGCGCCCCCTTGTGCATCTGGCTAACGTGGGTCCTGGGGAATTGAGCCTCGAACCGGGGTCCTTAGGCTTCACAGGCAAGCGCTTAACCGCTAAGCCATCTCTCCAGCCCTGAGCTTCATTTTTTTCCCCCCAGCAATTCAATAATTCTCACCCAAATTCTTTCTACATTGCCTTATTTAACCCTCTTCCCTTATATTATATCTTATCTGCTGGCTGGATTCCTGATTCTCATATGCTGTGATAACTCTCATTCCCCGGCAAGTAGGAAGGTGGGTCCATGCTTCTCAAAACTTTTCTTTGCAGATCTGCCATCTACGCAAAGGAAAAGTCTTTACTTCCTCCGAGGAACCTGCCACACTCCACAGCATTCTCTCACTCAGCCTTGCCCAGTTGCCGTCATCTACCACTCTGCCACCAGTCACAGCATCCTCCTTTGAGGGCACTGGTATCCCTTCCCAGCTACCTGCCATCGCAAAGGACATCTTCAGCCCTCATCCAGCGTTCAAGACTCAGAGTGCCTCACAACAGCTGCATACTCATAAGAGCCTAGCATAGAGCAAAGGAAATAGACACGTCGTGTAGCTAAAGGTGGCAGAAGCAGACCCCCTAGGATATGTTAAAAGACGCAGGTTTCACCTATTAGAAGAATTTATTAGCGGAATCAACCATGGGTCAATAGGCTGCCTTGCATGTTCTCTGGTTCAGCTTACAAAAAGTATTCACAAGATGGGCTCGGGAGATGTTCAGTGTTTAAAAGCACTTACTTGCAAAGCCTGCTGACCCAGTTTCAAGTCCCCAGTACCCATGTAAAGACAGATGCACAAAGTGGTGTGAGCATCTGGAGTTCATTTGCATTGGCCAGAGGCCCTGGTGTCCCCATCCCCTCTCTCTTTTTAAAAATTTTTTTTGTTTGTTTTTATTTATTTATTTGAGAGCAACAGACAGAGAGAGAGAGAATGGGCGCGCCAGGGCCTCCAGCCAGTGCAAACAAACTCCAGACGTGTGTGCCCCCTTGTGTATCTGGCTAATGTGGGTCCTGGGGAATTGAGCCTTGAACTGGGGTCCTTGGGCTTCACAGGCAAGCACTTAACTGCTAAGCTATCTCTCCAGCCCCATTCCCTCTCTCCTTATCTCTTTCTCTCTCTCTCTCACAAATAAATATAATAAAATGTTTTTATAAAAATATTCACAGTGACCAGAAAAAAAAATCCCCGCCTTGGAAACAGGAGATATACTTTTTGAAGCTTGTTTAAACTCCTTAGCAAGGACTAGAAACTGGATAGAATTTAACTTCCATAAATTTCAATTCTCTCATTCTTAAAAATGAAGAATGATAGTTCTTATCACATTAGGTCATAGTAAAAACCAAATGTGGTCCAGTGTGAGCCAATAACTAACTGTAAGGTATAAGATATGCAATAAATACTACTGTACTTCTGGTAAGACAGAGTATACAAAGAACCCCTTTGTCCTAAGCAAAAAAAAAAAAAAAAAAAAAAAAAAAAGGAAGAACGAAGACAACTAAAGAATGAATTATGGGGGCTATAAAGATTGCTCAGTGGTTAAAGACACTTTTCTTGTATAGCCTGTCAGCCCTAGTTTGATTCCCAAGTCACCCATGTAAAGCCAGACCCAAAAAGTGGTGCAAATATCTGGCATTCATGGAAGACGGCAGAAGGCCCTGGCACACATACCTGCACACACACACACACACTGGTGCAAATGACTAAAATTTTCAACTGTTAAGTATTTTAAAGACCTAAATTTACTAGCAAGGGTGGAAAGGAGGAGAAAAAGGATAATAACAGTCATATTAACTTCTGATTTGGATACCTTTGCTTTTCTTGCTTAAATAACTGACGAGTACTACCAGTTCTGTAAGTATTGTGGTCAGTAGCAATGTTAAGACCATTTTCCTGATCACAGAGGAAAATCTTCCAAGTTTTTTCACCACTGAGTGCAGTGTTACCCGTAGGCTCATACTATATGACCCGTATTGTAGTGAGTCTATTCCCTTTTTTGTTGTTGTTTTCGTTTTGTTTTGTTTTGTTTTTCGTGGTAGGGTTTCACTGTAGCTCAGGCAGACCTGGAATTCACTATGTAGTCTCAGGGTAGCCTTGAACTCACAGCGATCCTCCTACCTCTGCCTCCTGAGTGTTGGGATTAAAGGCATGCGCCACCATGCCCGGCCAGACTGGCCTTTTTTTTAACGAGAGAGGGAGAGATAATTGGTGCACCAGGGCTTCCAGCCAGTGTACTTGAACTCCAGACGCATGTGCCATCTTGAATGCATATGCAACCCTGTGTGCTTGTGTCACCTTGTGCATCTTGCCTTACATGGGATCTAGAGAGTCAAACCTGGGTCCTTAGGCTTCGCAGGCAAGTGCCTTGACTGCTAAGCCATCTTTCAGCCATCTCATGGTATTTTTAAAGTTCCTTTTGACTTCTTCTTTGATCTATTTGTTATTCAGAAGCATGTTATTTAATTGCTACATAGTTGTGAATTTTCCAAAATTCCTCCTGTTACTTATTTCTATTTTCATATCATTGTGGTTGAAAAAGATAATTGATATGATTTCAGTCTTTCTTCCTTTGCTAAGACACGTTTTGTAGTCTAACATATGATCTATCTTGGAAAATATTCTATGTGGATTCGAGAAAATATGTACTGTACAGTTCTTGTGTGAAAACAAAAAAAAAAAATCAAAGCAGTTTAGAGGAAATACAGACTTTGGGATACACATATCTAGGTATGGAAATCTCAACTCTATGTCAACATCTTTAGGGAGATACATTTTTATTATGAAACAAAATTCAAATGTTTTAAATTAAAAAGACACAGAAAAGAAAGAGTTCCTAGAAATTCAAAATATAATAGCAACACTTAAAATTCTAACAGTGAGATTGAAAGATAAAGTTGAAGAAACATTCCAGCAAGCAGAACAAAACAATAAGAGATGGAAAATAGGAGGGTAAATTTAATTAAAAAAGAGTAGATTGGTCTAATAAAGCCTATATGGAAATAATAGGTGGCCTAGAATAAGAAAATAGACAAAATGAGAGGAGAAACTAACACTTTTAGAAACATTCAAGAATTAAACATGAATTTCCATATAATAGTATCATATTAATACAAATTGCTCTGAAATTTCAGAATTCTGGGGATATAGCTAGGATGAATAAATTTTCAGGGGAAAAATACAAAGAACAGGGGCTGGAGAAATGGCTTAGCAGTTAAGGCATTTGCCTGCAAAGCCAAAGGACCCAGGTTCGATTCCCCAGGACTCATGTAAGCCAGATACACAAGGGGCGCATGCGTCTGGAGTTTGTTTGCAGTGGCTGGAGGCCCTGGTGCACCCATTCTCTCTCTCTCTCTCTCTCTCACTTTCTCTTTCTCTCCATGCCTATTTCTGTATCTCTCTCTCAAATAAATAAATAAAATAAAATATTTTAAAATACAAACAACAGGAACAGTTCTTTACAGTCACAATATTGGAAGTTAGAACACCTAGAACAACACCTTCAAAACTCTGAAAAAAAATTTTAAAAAGTCATTAAGTGTGAGGATAGGATAAGGGAAGTTTTTGACATATAGCATTTTCAAAACTTGGTTCCTATGTACTCATTTAAAAAAACCTTTTGTGTGTATGCGATGTGTGTGTGTATGTGTGTGTGTGTATGCACACATGTGGAGGTCAGAGGACAACCACAGATGTCGGTGCACACCCTTCTATCTGGTTTGAGGCCGACTATCTTGTCTACCACCAGGCTGGTTGACCGGCTGGCGTCCAGGCGCTCTCCCATCCCTGCCTTCCGTCTCACCACAGGGCACTGGGATCAACAATCCTCCCTTTCATATTTGGCATCTTGCGGGTTTTAGGGACGGAACTCGTGCTATTGTCGTGCTTGTTCAGTGGACACTTTTACCCACGGAACCTTCTCCTCAGTCTCCTTCCTATCCACGCTTCCTCGGGAAATTTCATTAGAAAATGCTGAACCCAAATGGGAGATTATGGCAAAGAAAACAAGACAGGATACACGAAAGAAGAAATTTAGCAAAGGAGACAGGCCACAGATGAGCCCCTGAGGGTGCCGTTGGGGAGTGGCACAGGACAATAGCAGTGATCCAAATAGAAAAGGTTATCAGGCCACATAAGAAAGATTTAGAAGACAAAGAGACTTCCTTGATGTGAAGTTGGCTGACCATTAGAAGGTTTGAACACACTGGCAGGAGATTTTAAAAACTATTAGAGAGCTTGAAATTACTTTAAAATAAAAGCATAAAAATTAAAAAAATAAAGGCACCCTCTAAAATTATTAATTCTCAAAAAAAATACATAAGTCATTCAGGCATGAAAAACAAAGTTACTATGTGGCTCAGCTGCGCATACAATTTACATAGTTGTGCAAAGGTAAATACTGAATATTGACTTAGCCTAGATTATATTGCAATTTTAATAAAGGTGAAGTACCTGGTAGTGGGGAAGGGATATGAAAAAGAAAAATTTTCTCCCGGTGTAGGAAGTCAGTAATGCTTAAAAGCAGAAAACTCAAGAAACTATGAATTCTTACAGCAGTGGGGTCAATCTTTTCTCCCTCTGGGAAAGGGAAGAGAAGAGTAAAAGAACTGATTGTTTTAGTGACAAACATTGTAAAAATAGTCCAATTTCATAAAATGTAACGTGTATAACCGATAAGATGCAAATACACTGATCAAATAGTTTAGAAGCCTCTTCCTGACATTCCGCTTATGCCTAGGAGTGAGGCTACGACCAGGACTATAAGCCAGTATTGTGGTTTGGAAATGGAATGTCCACATCGGCTCATGAGTTTGAACATCTGATCCCAGGCTGGTGGCACCGTTTGGTAAATCGGTGGCATCTTGCTGGAAGAAGTCAGTCATGGGGTAGACCTTGAGGTTTTACAGCCCGGCCCCACTTCCTGGGTGCCTTTTGCTCATGACCATGACTGCAGCGTGACTAGCTTGCCTCTGACTCCTGCTCCTGTTCTGCCTTCCTTGACATGGAAGGTAATCCTTAACACTAAGTGAGCCGGGCGTGGTGGCGCACACCTTTAATGCCAGCACTCGGGAGGCAGAGGTAGGAGGATCGCCCTGAGTTCGAGGCCAGCCTGAGACTACATAGTGAATTCCAGGTCAGCGTGGGCTGGAGTGAGACCCTACCTCAAAAAACAACCTCCCTCCCCCCCCAAAAAAAAAACTATTAAGTGAGAATAAAACTTTTCTTTCCTTAAGTTATTTCTGGTCAGGTATTTGCTCACAGCAATGAGTAATGTAACTTAGACAGCCAGTCTGCTTGCCTTGCCCTACACCATCGTTGTAAGTCCACTTGCCCCTCACGCAGACATGCGCAGTGTGGAAAGCACTGAACCTCTCCCTTCTTAGCTTTGGGACTTGAAGCGTGTTTGGGGTGTGTCTGTTCTACCAGAGACGAGTTGCTGCCTTCAAACAGCTTATTCTAGAAGGACTTCTCCAGTTCCTTCAAACTCCAAAACAAGGCATGACAACAAAATCAACCTGTTTTCTAGATTCATCTTCAAGAGCCGAGGGGATGATACATCAAGGTGAAGTCTGGGGGAAGGGTCCGGTGATGGCATCTTATATTACTAGCCATGTTGCCGCCACATTAAGTTAAAGCATACCTGAATCCGTGCCCTTCGGTGTCTTCCCGACATCCATGTAGCTAAGCCCACCAAAACACAGCCAAAGGGAGCAGTGTTTTCATCACTGAGTACTGAGGCATTAAATAATAGATGAAGTATGCGTCTGCTCGTGCGCCTTCTCATAAGGAGACTTCCAATAGTCATCAAGAATGCCAAATTTGTAAACATCAAGGGGAGAAATAATAGAACTCAGGGTGTTTGATTTTCCTTGGCTGAATCTTCCATTCAGCCTCCACTGAGGTCACTATGGGCTACCTGGGGGAACCAGGAACCACGAGGGAGCAGTGACTTTGGCAGGACAGAAGCAAACAAGATGAGAGGAACAGAAGACCCGAAGTGGTTGATAGTCAGTTCTTTGGCAGAAACAAATGGCTTCTGATAACCTCATTCCAAGCTTTAACATATCTTGTGCCAAAAATACAAAATGCCAAGTGGCAGCAAAGCACTGGGCTTCTCAAGGGCCCCCTCCGAGAGCCCTCGTAAACCCCACAGAAATGCACTTGATCTTGTTATCACCTCCAGATATGCTCATGGTCCCTCCCCAGCCCGTGGCCTGCTCGTATTCCCCTCAAGCTATGACCCAGTTTACAAAGACTTGCCAAAGAGCTAGCGTGTGGGGTGCTGACTAAAAATGGCCCATTCTCTAATGAAGCCTCCCCCGTGAAATGGCATTTTGCACAAGCAATGCGAGGATCCAAAACAATTATTTGGAACAGACTTTGTTGCCATGGTAACTGCTTTTGTCGGGGGTGGGGGGGGGCTTGGGCATTTCAACAAGACTTGTCGTAATGTGCACTCAAGTTAATACCATCTCTCTATCATGTCTTAGGGAAGAAAACAAGGCTGATGTGGTGGTGTGCAGATGTGCAACTCCTGTGAAGCAGAGGGTTCCATGGACATGTAAGATACCGATCGTGAGGTAAAGTCCACGAAACTTGAAGGACGAGGAAGCAACGTTGGGCACAAAGTCTTCAGACTGCGATGCCAACCTGATGCTGAAGTGAAAGGGGAAAGGAAGAAAAATGGAACAGAGAGAGCCTCAGCCTAACCTGGAGTTTAGATTGCCCAGTGGAGAAGACCCACATCAAGCAGAGATGCCCGCATGCTACCGCCCCCTTCCCCTCAGCTGTGGAACTCAGTTCCATTGATGAGGGTGGGATCTGGGAGCATGGCAGATAGAGGCTGACTCCTACGTGCACTTTGTACAGCTAAACAAAATTGAAAGAGGCTGTGACCAGCATGACTGTCACAGCCGGGATGACCGTAAAACAATGAAATGCTGACAGCCTTTGAATTCATACCTTAAGCCAAGATTTCACAGAGGCAGAGTGTTGCCTCAGAAGGAGAATACACTGAGCGATGCAAATGTGAATGCTTTCGTTTTCTGTCCTGTCTCACCGCGTCATCGCGTTAACTGCTTACCTTCAAATTCATCATTAGCACCTGCTTGCCTGTGTATCAAGTACCATCCCTGGCATCTATTCCAAAAACGTTCCTGGTAAAGGAACTAAATAATTAGAACAGTGCCTGAGGGAAATGCATGAGAAGTATTGCAGAATAACCCAGGGGAAGGAAGAGGAAAAATATGAAGTGATTTAGGATTTTGTCTCTGCCTTGAGTCGGGAGCTTTGTCAAACTATTTCATATAATCAGTACCAACCCTGGTATGTGTCTTGTACAACTGAACTCCCAAAGTGATTAAAATAGTTTGGCAAGTGACTAGTAGTAACCATCTCTGGAATGGAAAGTACTCTATTGAAAAAGAGGTCAACCGACCTTTGACTACAGGAAGAGAAAGTTCATCAGATTTGGGGTATGGAAATGGAAGCTTGCAGTTCATGGTCAATTCTGCCACCTGAGAATTCTGGGAGCCCCACTTTCCCCACCGGGATTCCTTTTGGTCACATAGTCCTCAAACCCAGGATTTTAAATGGTGGTGAAAGGAGTCACATGTCAACCAGGCTTTAATATGCTCTGCTCTAGGGAGTGGGGGATGGGAGGATGTATAAACATGGTTCCTCCTCTTAAGCGGCAGTCAGTACCAGGTCTGAGTGCTTCCACTAGCTCCTGTCGGTGCTCTCCTAGGTTCTGCAATGATCTCTGGGCCCTTTGAGAGCTCTGCTCATGACAAGCTCAGACTGAGCAGTGATCTCTCATGGTCCTCCGTTACAGTGCTGAGTCCTACCAATACCAGCTGCCTGTTCGGTTTATGCAGTGGCTGCTGCTCTTATCCCCGTTGACCTTTAATGCTGTATGGTCCCTGCTTTTTACCCACCTAAGCAAGGGGCAGCTGAGAGCCCATTTTCCCCACAGCCATGGACTGGATGCTATAGTTCTTGATCAAACTGCATTAACTTCCATTTCTCCTCGATGGTTCAGAAATGCTCTGTCATACACATCTTGGGATGTTTTTACAACGATAGGGAAAACTAGATTTCTCCTACACCAATTAATACAAAACCAACTCCAGGTACAAAATGACTTGCATCACCATGCACACACACACACACACACACAATGGTGCCACAGAGACATTTCCTCCTACCCATAACTGATGGCTAACCCCACAATGCACGACCCATACACCCCAACAAGAAAGGTCCCTGTGGAGGGGCGAGGACAGGTAGGAGGCTAACAATGGTACCAACTTGACTGTATTCACTGAGTACAAAACTAATAATAACAAAAAGGAAAAAAGAATGGTGTCATATTGCGCTCCCAGTGCTTAATTTTTTTTCCCGGCTCAAAATTGGGTTAAGGGATCAGGCTACGTTTTTTTATTTTTCATATTCTTTTTTGTTTTTTAGTCCACAGTCTATCCTTTAGCTACAAATCATTCCATTGTTAAGAGAAGCTCTATGAATAATCATGCACTTGGTCAAAAACAAGCCTCACATTCTTCTAATTTGTTGCCTCCTAAAAAGTCAGAGAAAATGGTTTTGTTTTTACAGTGAAGTCACAGACATACATCTTCCAGGATTAAGGCCCTCTCAGTAATCTAGCATGATCACATCAGTGAAGACTCCTGCAGGTTCCCTTTCCTCTGGGAAAGAAAGAGAGAAAGAGAGCAATTCTTTGCATGAGCTCTAATTCAGGGGGAGGCACCTCATCCACCAGCCCCTGCTCAGTGTTGGTCAGGTGACTGAGGACCTAAGGGAACAAGGAAAGACTCTTAGATTAAAAAAAAATCCCCTGTAACCTCCTCATAGTACTGCCTTCTCCTCCCCTATCTTTGGCTCTTTTATTTTAAACTGGGAAAGATAGGGCACTGAACTTGAGGTTGAATGGAGTCAAGTCCAAGTTGAGAATGTATCTCAGTGGTTGTCTGGCGTGTATAAAACCCTGGGTTCAATCCCAAAAGATTCGCTGGTCATGGTGACCTACACCTGTAAAACCAGCACTCTGGAGACTGAGGCAGGAGGTCAAGGGTTACATGAGGCTCCGGAAAGGAAGGGAGAAAGGAAGGAGTGGGGCAAAGTTCAAATCCCTCTGTCTCTGCTTTCTAGCTGTTTGACCATCAGTGCTTGTGGGGACCAAAATGATCTAACACATATAAAAGTGTCTGGCCCAGAGGCCCTTAATAAAACCCACCTGTTTCCACTTCCCTCATTGAATCTTCCTCTGAAAACAAGTCTTGAAATGAGCCTCACTCAGGGGCCTCTGGGATACCTGATTCATCAACTGCAGTGCATCAGCAGCTAAGATAGCCCAAGCCTAGGGAAAAGCTCGCTCACCTTGACTGCAGGATTAGCTGCCCCATACTTGCCAGTGAAAACCAGCCTAACAGTGTCTAGAGAAATTAGAGGCTTATTTTCTCTTCCTGATCTCCACTTCCTGTATCTGAAGGCCTAACATTATTTAAGGGAAACCAAATTAAAAGAATTAGTTTACATCAGTGATTAAGTTTGTCAAAAATATTTACCCTTAGCCTTGCAAATATTGTCCACTGAATGACAAAACTCTCTTGGTCTTCTTTCCACTGTACTCTCTTCCTCACCTATTCTCTCTCTCTCTCCCTCCCTCTCTCTCTCTTTCACTTTCTTACTTCCTGCTAAGGTCATTATTGCCAAAACTTGCCAAAGCAACAAGAAAGTATGGCATGATTGCTATTTACCAATCACAGGACTCCACATTTCATCTCATTTAATTCCCTCAAATGTGTGGCAAGGTGTTACTATAAAACGTTCTGCAAGATTGTTTTATGAGACGAACTGTTGCATTACTCTAAGACTAGAATACCCAAGAACTCCCTGTCCCATGATGAATCATGTAGAAATTTCTCAGGCTGCATTTCAAGGGCTTCCCCATTCGGCTCTATCTCCACTTCTAAACCGAAATCTTTCTTTTTCAAAAAATAATTTTATTTATTTATTCAGGCGTGTATGGATGCACATGCCATTGCACACTTGTGGAGGTCAGAGTATAACTTGAAGGTGTCTGTGCTCCGCCTTTGAGGAAGAATATTTTGCTGCTGCAAAGGAACTGTCAGACAGTAAGTGAATGTTAGACTAGCTAGATCCTGAGCTTGGAATTCTCTAGGTTCCACCACCCACGGTTGCAAGCATGTTGGGAATCGCAGGTGCACGTGCCTCTTTGCATCTGGCTTTACATGTGTGCTGAGGCATTGAACCTGGTCAGACAGGCTTTGCAAGCCTATTACTAATGAGCAATCTCCCCAGTCCTAAAGGGAGTTCTTTCTAAGAACCCCATGAACTCGGCCCTAAGCAAGTTGGTCTTCCCCAGCTCTCCATCTATGTTCTTTAACCTAGGTCCCAATTTCTTTCTGAATTCTCTTCTTACCTACAACCAGTTCTCGTGAGTCCTCCAGTGGCCATCCCGAGCCTCCGTACGCTCCACGCCCACAGACAGGCAGCTCATAGGAGCTCTGGACTCAGATCTTCTCTCTGCTGCTTTTCAGACACAAAACTTTCGAGAAGCCCATTAGCACGCTTCTTTCCTCAGATTGCACATCTTTGTAAGGTGGGGCTGACAACACCACATCACGTTGTGGGGATAATTAAACGAGATGAAATGTGGAACCCCGTGGTTAGTAGCAATCAAGCCATACTTCCCTGGTTGCATGACAAGACTGCTGACGAAATGCAATTTAGGGGAGGAAAGGCTTACTTTGAGTTACGTTGTGAGGGGACACAGTCCTTAACGGCGGGCAAGGTACGACGGCATGAGCATGAGGCAGTGGGTCTCATTTAACCCATGGTCGGGAAGCGCAGGGAGGAACGCGGATGTTCAGTCTGTTTTCTGCTGTTTATTCAGTCAGGGGCCCCAGCCCATGTGCTGTTCAGAGTGAGGGTGACTCTTCCCATCTCAGTTACCCCAATCTCGAAGTGCCCTCACACACATTCCCAAAGGTTTGTCTCCAAGGTGACTCTAGATACTCTCAAGTTGACAATATTAACCATCACCATGGCCATCATTATTCTTCCACCGTTACTGGCTCATCTCTAACTTACCATCAGCGGAGGGCCGTGTTCTACATGATGATATTTCAGCTTGTTCATGACCAACTGTGGAAGTTTTGTGTCCACTCCTCTGGCTGTAGGAATTTCCTGTTGAGAAACATGACCTTATGAGAGCAGGGCTAGAAGATTATGTGTGTGAAAGAGCAACGTGAATATGGTTATATTAAACTAAAATAAGTCACCAAAAGTGGAACACTACACCGAGATTAGATTAGTAACAACGTTCTTTTTTTTTTTTTTTTTTTGGTTTTTCAAGATAGGGTTTCACTCTAGGTGAGGCTGACCTGGAATTCACTATGTAGTCTCAGGGTGGCCTCGAACTCACAGCGATCCTCCTACCTCTGCCTCCCGAGTGCTGGGATTAAAGGCGTGTGCCACCACGCCCGGCCCAGTAACAACGTTCTATGTGTATCATTTCAGTGGGAGTTGGTTGACTGACCATCCCTTGTACGTTGGAAACTTTGCTAGGACGCAGAGGTCCGATGGGATTCTTGTGTTCCATTTGCTCGGTCATCACCAGGGCCGGCGGCTTTGATGTGGTCACCTGAGCGACTTCCCCCCACTTCTAGGCTGTGTGTTCCAGCCTCTCTTGCACATTCTTGGCAGCCTTGAATCAAGTGATCCACATTTGCCGTTGTCCATGGGAGTCCAGAGTTACCTTCCTTTCCTTCTCCTGGTCTTCCCTTGCTTCCTCCAAACCAACAGAACCCTGGCCCTGCATGAAGGACTCGGTCCCTTGGTCTTGTTCTCCACGGTGAACTCCCAGCAGGGAGAGAAACTCAGGCATGTGCGCCAGGTCAAGCCCTTCCTCCATGACACTGCACAGCGAGACCTGCTGCCCAGGTCTTCGGAGGTCTTCCCTTTTTAATTTAGCCTTCCTTCTCTTCTCTTCCGTCATGCCTTTTTAAAATATTTTATTTATTTGTTTATTTCAGAGAGATAGAAGAGGCAGATAGAGAGAAAGAGAATGGGCATGCCAGGGCCTCTAGCAGCTGTAAACAAACTCCAGGCACACGTGTCACCTTGTGCATCTGGCTTATGTGGGTACTACGGAATTGAACTTGGGTCCTAAGGCTTTGCAGGCAAGTGCCTTAACTGCTAAGGCATCTCTCCAGCCCCATTATTTGTCTTTATAATGTCTCTATTTTCTCCAGGGAGCCTCTGCCTTCTCATAGGAATTGTTGGCTTTAGTTTCCTAACCGCTCTGGTGACGGGCCCTTGGCTTCCTCCATAGTGACTTGGGTCCCTAGGGAAGAAGGAGGGGCTATTGTCAAATTGGGGCTTTTACTCTGTTGAGATTTACTCTCCTAAGTTTCTGACATTAAGCACACCTGGTGTGGGGATCTATTTGTCTGCAATGACTCCTAATCTGGCTTCATTTATATACTTCTGGTCACATACTAGGATTCTATTCATGAGAATTTGGAGTAAGCCCTAACCTGATCATGCAGTGATCAATTTTTTTTTTTTTTTTTTTTTTTTATGGAAGGTGAAAAGACAAGGGGCCATGTTTAAATTGCTTCTCTCTAACACTAGGTTTTCCTCACAACTACAGGGGTACAGAAAAGTAGTAAGCCTCAGTTTAACCTGCTAAGTTCCTAGCCTTAGCAAGCCTAACTTCCACATAAAACATCTGTTGGAAACTAAACCTGAGAACTGCCCAATAGGAAAATAAAAGTAAGTTAATACCTAACAGAATTTCTCATTAGCGGACAGGAAAGGATATTGCTAATATAATAGTCACTAAATTTATTTATATGACAAATTTATTTATACAACAAAGGATATTTTATTACATTAGGATACAACTGTATCTTTGAATATAATGCTGTCCTGTCACTGATGGCTCCATATTTTTTTTCTTTTTCTCTTATGTGACAGAATCCTTATAAGCACAGACTGTGCCATCCACTTCTTTTAGACCTCTATGGGTCATTTCTGCTCAAGGTGCATTTGCTGACCGCTGATTGAAGAGGCATCTCTGAGCTGCATATGACTCCAAATGCACAGATGCCTTGTGCTCACCAACCTTCCTATTGGTCACCAATTTTGATAACATACTCTGCTACCCTAACCACCTGGGGTCAGCATGCCATCCACAGGAAAGGTGTCAGCTGGCCAGTATCATAGAAATTACTATAGTGGGTCAGCTTTGCCCACCACGAGAATGCCACACTGGGTTTTGGACAAAAGACCAGTTGGAATGACAGATACAGACACGGTTGTGATTAGGGGCAAGGCAGTCTTGTTTTGTATGTAGGTAGTGAGTTAGGGACACAGGCCCATAAGACAGATCATTGCAGATGGTGATCAGGAGCTTACTTCCTGGTTCTTTTTCCTTCTTGGGAATTTTTACTGGCTTTTGCGTTGGTAGGCTCTTTCTGAGTCTGTGGTGTATCCCCCCTGGCCCACCAACCAATCAAAATCCTCCATCTACATTTGGACTTGGCAATGAGGCTTATCTCAACCAGATGCCTAATTATATCTTCTGAGTCATAAGAAAGCCCAGTACAAGTTGCCATGTGGCTATCTGCTCAGGAGCCCTCCCACTTTGGGAGTTTATCTGCTTTGTATCTGTTTTTTTTTTTTTCTTTCTTTTTTTTAAAACTTATTTGCAAGGGGAGAGAGAGAGAGAGAGAGAGAGAGAGAGAAGACAGAGAGATAATGGGCACGCTAGGGTCTCTAGCCACTGCAAACAAACTCCAGACGCATGCACCTCCTTGTGCATCTGGCTTACTTGGGTCCTGGGGAATTGAATCGAGGTCCTTTGGCTTTGCAGGCAAGCACCTTAACCGCTAAACCATCCCTCCAGCCCTGTGTCTGGTTGTTGCTAGAGTCTTGTAAGGTAAATCTTTCGCAACACACCTTCCTTATCTATGCGCTTGTTAGTTTGCTAGTCCTAAGGCAAGGGCTCAAGAACACAAGCTTGGGGAATTAAAGTGTCCACTGTTGTAACCCCTAAGCTGTGCTGGGAAAAGCTCTGTTATTCTCAAAAATCTGTAACAGATACAAAATGTGGCAGCAGGAAAAAGGGAAGTCGAGTCACTAAGAGGGATTTGGATGCCCGAGGCAATGATCAGTAACGCGGCTCTTGAGTTACTGACCTTGATATCAAATGACCAAAACTAACACTGTTAAAAAATGTTCTGGGGCTGGAGAGACCGGTTAGCAGTTAAGCACTTGCCTGTGAAGCCTAAGGACCCCGGTTCAAGGCTCGATTCCCCAGGACCCACATTAGCCAGATGCACAAGGGGGCGCACGCGTCTGGAGTTCTCATCAGGGCTGGAGGCCCTGGCGCACTCTCTCTCTCTCTCTTTCTCTCTCTCCGTCTTTCTCTCTGTGTCTGTCACTCTCAAATAAAGAAATAAAAAATGAACAAAATAAAAGTTAAAAAGAAAAGATGTTCCAAAGCTGGGCATGGTGATACATGCCTTTAATCCCAGCATTCAGGAGGCAGAGGTAGGAGGATTGTCATGAGTTCAAGGCCACCCTGAGGCTACATAGTGAATTCCAGGTCAACCTGGGCTAGAGTGAAACCCTACCTCAAAAAACAAACAAACAAAAAAAAGTTCCAGTGGCCATGAGGTTTGGCAGGGCAACTGTTGGGATGGTTTGGGCAATTACTTTCTGCCCCATGCATTATTTTAATGAACATCTTTCATTGGCTTTTATTGGAATGTGTCTCTATTTCAGATATCCTAATAGATCTAACAGACAGTGCACTGGTATGCCCGGTGTTGGGGAGAAGGTGGAGGTTGTGATCTGTATTCAGAGATGGACTGTAAGTAGAAATGTCAGCCAGTGGAGTGTTTCATCTCCTATGGCTACTGTGGAAAATTACCATAAGCTTGGTGATTTAAGCCAACCTAAATTTATTCTTAGAAAGTTCCAGAAGCCGGAAATCTCAAATCAGTTTTATTGGGCTAAAGTGAAGTTATCAGCAAGCTTGTTCCTTCTAGAAGCTCCAAGGGAGAATCCGTTTTATTACCTTTACTACACCCAGCAGACTGCATGGTACAAGTCCCGTGAATGACACAAACACAGGGTGGTGGAAGTCTCCCCGAGGGCCACTGGACCAGGGTAGACGTGACTAAACACCTAGGCAGGTTCTCAGCAAAGTCTTTAATAGTTCTTTTTAAATGTTTTTTTTTTTTTTTCTCATCTTTTCCAATTCCTCCATCATCTCAACATCCCAAGAGAGATGAGAATGGCCACTGTGCCACTTGTGCCAATTGTGCCACCAGGGTGCGCGTGCCCCATTCGTTCCCCATCCCATCCCAGTAAAAGTTATCAAGCTTGCCCCTTTATAGGACTGGGGAAGTGCCTTTGTTAGCTCATGTCCTCCAAACAAGAAAGCGTGATAATATATGCTGGGTATCAAATTGCAATAAGTTTTTCCAGGTATAACAAGAGTTGGAAAGGGCAGAAACGTAGCCGATGTTTTTCTTAGACAAACACCCCAGATGTCCGGTTCTGACTGCGGTCCGAGTTGGGGATAGTGTGGGCATTACAGAAAACCGTGTGACATTTGTCAGTTTAAGGAAAACAAACAGGTCATTATTACATATCATTCTAGCTGGGCGTGGTGGCACACTCCTTTAATCCCAGCACTTTGGAGGCAGAGGTAGGAGGATCACTGTGATTTCGAAGCCACCCTGAGACTACATAGTGAATTGCAGGTCAGCCTGAGCTAGAGTGAGACTCTACCTCGAAAAACCAAAATAATAATAATAATAATAATAATAATAAATAAATAAATATCATTCCAGACAACCAAAAGAAATTGATATGGAGGACTCTCTTAGGAAAGGAGACTGCATTTACTAGAGGCTAAGGAAGTTAATTAAAAAGGAAGGATGTTTATAAGTAAGACACTTAGGGGAGCCGGTAATGCCCTCATCATTAAATGTTTTCCTGATATAAAAATATTCTCTTGACACTTTTTGAGACTGTTGATTTTCATTGTAAAGCATTCAATTATTCACTGCAAAATAAGCGTGCATTGGTTCGCTTTTTGTTTTCAAACAGGAAAAGCTTCACTTCGGCTCATTATTACAGAGGCCTCAGTCCATGGCAGCTCGTCCTGGTGCTCTGAGTCTGTGGAAGCACAGCACATCACAGCAGGAATATGTGTCAGAGGCCAGGTTACTCACAGAGGCTGCAAAGAAAGACAGGTAAAGGCCAAGAGCCAATATCCCCTGGAGGACACATTCCTAGTGACCTAACTTCCTTCTACTAGGTTCTGTCTCATAAAGGGTCTACCACCTCCTCAGAGCATTATAGGCTAGAGCCCAAGTATTTAACACATGGAAATTCAGGGATCATTTATGATCCAAATGAGAGAGAGAGAGAGAGAGAGATTGTCAGTAAAATGCTCAGAAGAGGTTAATAATATCAATACTGTCCTTATCATTAAATATTTTCCTGATATAAAAATAGTTCCTTGGCATTTTTAGTGAAGGTTGCTTTTCGTTATAAGGCATTTATTCACACTATACAAAAATAATACTGTAAGGATGGAGAGATGGTTTAGTGGTTAGGGCATTTTCCTGCAAAGCCTAAGGACCCAGGTTCGATTCTCCAGGTCCCAGGTAAGCCAGATGCACAAGGGGGTGCATGTGTCTAGAGTTCATTTGCAGTGGCTGGAAGCCCTGGCCCACCCATTCTTACTCCCTCTCTCTCTCTCACTCACTCTCTCTCTCACTCTCTCTCTCTCTGACTGTAATAAATAAATAAAAATTAAATCTTGAAAAAAAGTACTGTATTAGTTATCTAATGTATTATACAGAGATTCAAAGCACCAATAGTGGATGGGTGGATAAATGAATGGATACATAGATAGATGGATGGATATGTAGATGGATGGCTTGTCATGACCGGAAACTCTAGATCTGAAATCTCTGGCTCTGAATCTGGACAGATGAAGGAGTAGATTCACTAAGGTAGGGAGTACCATTAAAAAATGTTAGTAAAGGGCTGGAGTGATGGCTGAGTGGTTAAGGTGCTTGCTTGTGAAGCCTAAGGACCCAGGTGTACCGTCTGTTAGATCTATCAGATGCACAAGGTGGTGCATTTGTCTGGGTTTTGTTTACAGTGGCCCTGCCTCTTTCTCTCTCTCTCTCTCCCAAATGAATAAATAAATAAAATATTTTTAAAACATAAGAAAAAATGTTAAGAAGCCTTTACAGACACTTTTGGCTTACCCCGAAGCCCACTGGGTTTGAGGTGACATGCTTGGGGTAGCAGAAAGTGACTATCCCTTCCCTTTCACTTAATCACTATCACAATGCACTTTTGCCTCCTTCTCTAGCCATCTTTGTCAACGTTAAGTGATTTTAATACACGTGTGGCCAATTCCATTACATTTTTTCCACAAAACGTTCCTGGATTTCATCTTCTGGAATAATTAAGGTGACTTCAATAAGAATCAAAATAAGCCAGTCCTTGAATAACGTTTATTGTCTTCTTAGTTTAGTCCTTTGTAACTGAATCAGGCTGAACAAGTGCACTCTTGACTTCTGGCTCAGTTTGATGTTATTTAGCTCAGCTGCCGGTCCAAGTTTCCCACTTGTCTCCCTCCTGATCCATGTTCCCTACACCACTACTCATAGAAGCCATGGGCTCAGGACTGCTCCGAGCAGCCCGTGACTTTACTGACATGGTTCATTCTGCTCAAGGGCCCTTCCTTTCTTCCTGGAGTTCAATCGCAGTGGCTGGAGGCCCTGGTGTGCCAATTCTCTCTCTCTCTCTCTCTCTCTCTCTCTCTCTCTCTCTCTCACACACACACACACACACACACAGGCCAGTCTGGGGCTGGAGAGATGGCTTAGTGGTTAAGCGCTTGCCTATGAAGCCTAAGGACCCCAGTTCGAGGCTCGATTCTCCAGGACCCACATAAGCCAGATGCACAAGGGGGCTCTTGTATCTGGAGCTTGTTTGCTGTGGCTGGAAGCCCTGGTGTGCTCATTCTCTCTCTCTCTCTCTCTGTCACTCTCAAATAAATAAGTAAATAAAAATAATTTTTTTTAAAAAAAGGCCAGTTTGTTGGGCTTACCCCCCACCACCAGAAAAGAAAGATTGTAATAACTTCTTCAAGCTTTCTGGACCAACACCAGCTAGAATTGTGGATGAGAGAGTTGTTCAGTCCTTGGGTCAGGTCCCTATGCAGATTACTAAGTCATTTGTACATCCAGAGTTCTGAGAGCTAGCTAGTGAATGCATGGCTTCTCAAAGGCTTGTGTCAGGGATAGAGAGATGGCTGCACAGTTAACACTTTCCTACAAAGCCAAAGGACACAGGTTTGATTCCCCAGGACCCATGTAAAGCCAGATGGTGGTACATGCATCTGGAGTTCGTTTGTAGTGTGTGTCCATTCTCTCTCTCCCTTCCTGCCTCTTAACTAAATAAAATATTTTTTAAAGCTTGTATCAGATTAGCCACAGTGCTCCACATTCACTGGGTATTTGCCCAACATGAATTAATCGACTCTTACATAAGGAAAGGTTCATGAGATTACTGAGAAATGGAATGTTTAAAAATGCAAGAATTTTTTTTTTTTTTTTTTTTTTTTTTACAAACTCAAGGCCACTGATGATCTCTTCCAAACTTTAAATCTTCAGAGATCAAAAGTCCTGCTAGAGGATAAAGCATACCACAGCCGCAGAGAGACGTTAGTTTTGGCAGGTTAAGCAAAGAGAAGTGGGAATAAAGGAAGCATACAGAATACAAAGAGGAAATTCTACCTTGACTTTTTTCACAGAAGTTTCATTAAGAACAACAAACAATCAGCCAGCAGTCTTTTCATATTATCAAAAAATAATTTAAAGAACAACATCCAAAATGAGTGACCTCTACAGGCTCTGATCTTCCCAACATGTGAAACACTGATGAAGGAAACGTTCTGGAGTTCAATCTCTTCAGAAATTAAGAAGAAAGCCATGTTCATAGCCCCTGGGATTGGAGTGACTAGACGTCATCTCCTGCATAAGAAGGACTGTGCTTTCAGGGACCAGTTCTAGGTCTGCTACTGGAGAAGCTTCTCTGGATACAGGAAGAACGGGAAACCATGAAGACAGGCACATGGTTCTCTCCTGGCCATGAAGTGGGGTCTTAATGAAGCTTCACTGCCGTTGCCATTGACAACCCTTTGGGAGAGCGAGAGGGAGAGGATGCAACCTGAATGCTGTGTGCTTTAAAAAGGAAAAATAGGGGCTGGAGAGATGGCTCAGCAGTTAAGATGTTTGCCTGCAAAACCCAAGGACCTGAGTTCAATTCCCCAGTACCCATGTAAAGCCAGATACACAAGGTGGTGCATGTGCTTGGAATTCACTTGCAGTGGCTAGAGGCCCTGGTGTGCCCAATTCTTCAATCCTCTCCCTCCCTCTCTCTCTGTCTCTCTCTCTCAAATCAAAATAAACAAATAAAATTTAAAAACAACAAAAAAGGGAAAAATATGGGCTGGAGAGATGGGTCAGTGGTTAAGGCACTTGCTTACAAAGCCTGATGATTCGAGTTTGATTCTCAGTACACATGCAAAGCCAGATGCACAAAGTGGCACATGCATCTAGAGTTCATTTGCAGTGGCTGGAGGCTCTGGTATGCCCATTTTTTTCTGTCTCTCTTCTCTCTCTCTCTCTCTGCTTTCAAATAAATAAATAAATAAAATTTAGAAAGGAAAAATAAAAGAAGAAAAACATTCACTTTGCATAAATGCAGGCACCTTTAGGTCACATTTCAGCCGTGAAATATAACAATTCACTGCAGTGGTCTTTAAGAAGGTGACCACACTCAGTCCTCCAACAGTTTCAAAGTCAAACAACAGAGATACAGGCTAAGCCTTTCCCCACAACTGTCAATTTCCATTGACTTAAAAAAAAAAAAAAACAAGGGCTGGAGAGATAGCTTAATGGTTAGGGCACTTGCCTGCAAAGCCAAAGGACCCAGGTTCGATTCCCCAGGACCCATATAACCCAGATGCAACAGGATGGAACCTGTGTCTGGAGTTTATTTGCAGTAGCTGGAGGCCCTAGTGTACCCACTCTTTTATCTCTCCCTGTCTGTCTCTTTCTCTCTGTCTCTCAAATAAATAAATAACTTGCTGGTTTATAGACCAAGCATGCCACTTGAGAAGAACAAGGACATTTATACCCCTCCTAACGACATCTGTACCCAGCAGTGATAAACACATGGGGCTGGAATAGAAAACCTCTCTCACTTCGAGTTTATTGGCCACAGAAGTACTCCAAGGTGCGTTGTACTCTCTGCAACCTGCAACAGAACTTCCTCCTGCAAGAATTCGTGAGTAAGGTAAGTAATGGAAACTATGTGTCATAATAAAAGCTCCAGAAGTCTGTCCTGTCCAGGTAGTTTCAAATCCAAGTATAGCATCTGGTCTACAACCAAAAAGAAAGAATATGTGTCTCTGTAGTCTGTGCTGGGAGCATCTGAATTCATGGTTCATTTCTTGGCTCACTCCATGCTACCTGTGACTGGTCTGATACATTTTCATTGAGAGAAACCAAACTCCAGCTTACAAAAATCAGTAAGAGCCTTTGTACTCAGTTTGGTTACGATGCCAGAGTCCAGGGTGAGAAATGATTCCCTAAGTTATTAGCTAGAAATGGCTCATGCACTCACCTGCATAATGGTGAGCGAACTCACTTCCAGATGGGCTGCCAGATGAAACTTTGGGAGTCAAGGTGGAAGAGAGTACAAAAATGATTGTTTATTTCTAACACACTAAAGATGCCCACCGAGTGAAAAAAATAATATGAATGGGATCCAAGTGGATTGACAAGGATGATGATTTCTATTTTTGTTTTTTTGCCAAGCCCAATATACTGGCCTTGTTTTTTATGTGAGAGAGTGAAAGAGAGAGAGAGAGAGAATTGGTGTGCCAGGGCCTCCGGGGACTGCAGTCGAACTCCAGACGTGTGTGCCCCCATGCGCACACATGTGCGTTTGTGCATATGGCTTATGTGGGAGCTGGAGAGTCGAACATGCATCCTTAGGCTTCACAGGCAAGTGCCTTAACCGCTAAGCCATCCCTCCAGCCTGCAATTTCTACTTTTACTTAAATTTGAGTGACTCAGTGAGTCGTTCATAAACTGTAGATACACATACAGCTTACAGCCCACAACAAGAGTGAAGAAAAGGGCGTAAAATATTTTTAATCTGGGCTGGAGAGATGGCTTAGCAGTTAAGCGCTTGCCTGTGAAGCCTAAGGACCCCGGTTCGAGATTCAATTCCCCAGGACCCACGTTAGCCAAATGCACAAGGGGGCACAGGTGTCTGGAGTTCATTTTCAGTGGCTGGAGGCCCTGGTGTGCCCATTCTCTCCCTCTCTCTCTCTTTCTCTCTCTCTCTCTTTCTCTATCTGTTGCTCTCAAATAAATAAATAAAAATAAACAAAAAACATCTTGAACTTTATTTCTGTTAATTGCTATAATTCTGACAACATATTTTGGGCTATTTTCTTACTTTGTTTAGACCGAAAGGATTGTCCCAAATCAGTCATTTTTACTCTTTCCCTCAAGGCGTACAAAGTTCTCTTGCTTTGATTTCTATAATCCTAGGTGTTAAGGCTGGAGGCCCTGGCGTGCCCATTCTCTCTCCCCCTCTTTCTCTGTCAAATGAATAAATAAATAAAATATTAAAAAATAAGGGCTGGAGAGATGGCTTACGGGCTGGAGAGATGGCTTAGCGGTTAAGCGCTTGCCTGTGAAGCCTCAGGATCCCGGTTCGAGGCTTGATTCTCCAGGACCCACGTTAGCCAGATGCACAAGGGGGCGCACACGTCTGGAGTTCGTTTGCAGTGGCTGGAAGCCCTGGAGCGCCCATTCTCTCTCTTTCTCTCTATCTGCCTCTTCCTCTCTCTGTCACTCTCAAATAAATAAATAAAAATGAACAACAACAAAAAAAAATAAGGGACAGGGGGTGGGGGTAGGACATGGACGAGCCTAACAATGGTACCAACTTGACTGTATTCACTGAGTACAAAACTAATTAAGAAAAAAATAAATTAATAATAATAACAATAATAATAATAATAATAAAGACCGCCAAGAGAACAAAACTTTATCGCAAAGAGTCATACTTTAAAAAGAAAAACTTGGTGAATGTGGGTTGTATATGTGGCATGTGTATGTGTGTGTGCAGATATGTGTGCCCCGTGCACCCACGGCAGTCAGAGGAAGACACTGGGTGTCTTCCTGTGTCACTCTTCTGCCTCATTTCCTTGAGACAGTCTACCACTGAACCTGTAGTGGGCCAGATTTTGGTTATGCTGCCTGAGCAGTCCTTCTGTCTCCACCGCGCTTGGTGGTGGGGTTACAGGCATGTGTGGTCACACCCAGTCTTTTCTTTATGGCTTCTAGGGATGAAACTCAGGTTTCCATGCTTGCACAGCAAGTGCTCTTGCCCACTGAGCCATCTCTCCAGCTCCAAGAACTATACTTCTAATGGCAAAATTTCTATCACAAGGACGGAATGAGTAAAGCGATACTTTTTAAAAACAGTGTCATTATTTTACTATTTCTATGGCTATAATTTCATTCAATATAGTTAATGTTGCATACGTAACACAAGATATTAACCAGATTCTTTGGTTACAAAGCAAGGATCTTACCTCAAGCATTTCTCTTAGCCACTCTTCGTGCTTAGGCCATTAGCTGGCTTGAGCTAAGGTGGGCATGGACTTTAATGGGCCAGTCATTTTCACGGGACTTTCCATAATGAAACAGGTACCTTGAGGATTATTTTTCGTTTGCTTAGGTAGTCTTCCAAAAGGATCTCCCCTTCTGTTTTCCTTTAAACTTAACTAAACTTTGACTTGTTGGGATAGTGGCTTATAGAAACATACCAATGTCCCCAGAGTCCTTGGGCTTAGTGCTTAGGATTAGCCTCTTCTCTCACCAGCCTCGGGTTGCTGAGGACTTCTCCTAATGCCCCTCAGGGAAAGCACTGCCCATCTAGTGGCCTTGGGCCAGCCCTGGCCATAAAAAGGGATTTCATACTATTAGTGGCTTCCCTTTCACAGTTCGTTAGCATGAAATGTCTTGGCAGCTGAAATGACAAAGGGGACTCCCTCCTCACCAGTGATTTCGCAGGGAGAGACAGAAAACACTCTATGCTAAAAGCTGCATGGCACAGCTGTTCCTTTCTGCCTCACTCTGTGGCTCTGACTCAACAACATGTTGAGATGGTGGAAAATGCCTGCAGCAATGGTCATCTGGCTACCAGATGGCAAGAAGGATTTAACTTTGCATGGTAGGTCTAGTGGCTCAACTGGCTGGGTCTGCATACCTGGCTGTGTTCCTATCACTAGAAGGCTCTGTTCCTAAGACTGAGCTGGGCTTGGTGAGATAAGCTGAAATGTCCCAGATGATTCGCATAAGGTATGTGTGTGCATGTGTAGTTATGTTTGATTGTTTTTTTGAAGGCAGAGTCTCACTCTAGGACCTGGCTAAGCTCTAACTCACAGTGGTCTCCTCACCTCTGCTCCCAAGCGCTGGGATTAAAGGCATGTGCCACCATGCCTGGCTATACTTATGTTTTTAGGGCTGGAGAAATGACTCAGTTGGTAAGGTGCTGGCTACTCAAGCATGAGGACTAGAGGTTGGATCCGTAGCACCCATGAAAAATACAGCAGTGGATGCATATAATCTCAGTACTGGGAAGGTGGGGACAGAGAATCCTTGGGACTTGCTGGCTAGCTACTCCAGTTGATGTAGTGAACTTCAAGTTCAATGGGAGACCCTGTCTCAAAACATGGGGCGGAGTGTTGGAGAGGTGGCTTAGCAGTTAAGGCACTTACATGTGAAGCCTAAGGACCCATGTTTGACTCTCCAGGTTCCACATAAACTAGATGCACAAGGTGACTCAGACGCTCAAGATCACACATGCCCCCTAGGTGGTGCATGTGTCTGGAGTTCAATTACAGTGGCTAGAGGCCCTGGTGTGCCAGTTCTCTATCTCTCTCTATCTCTCTCCCTCACTCCTGATCCCACTCTCTTTTCTCACATAAAAAATAAGGCCAGTCTGTTGGGGTTGCCTCAAAAACAAAAGTTGGAGAGCAATAGACGGAAAACATGTAATATTGACCTCTGACCTCCATATGCACGTATACACAAGCACACAGGCCCCCAGACACATGTGGGCACCCACACACATATGAACATGCATATACATGAACACTATACACATACACATGCAAAAAGTTTAATACATATGTTTTATATGTATGAAGTTTCAACAAATTTATATGAATGTATGTATGTATGTATGTATGTCCCGTCTATCTTCCAAAGAGAAGAGAGATGAAACATTTATCTGCATTATCCTCTGAGCAAGTTACATTTGAAGTCAGGGCAAGTTCAAGTACATTTTCTAGGAGAAATGAGTATCATTCCACAAGCTAAGGTCAGAAAAGCTAAGAGTTTAAAGCTATATATTTCAAAGTATATATTTATTTGAAAAAATAAAAAAAAACAAAGTGACTCTGTTGGTTGATCAAGTCTCCCCATTACCTGAGGTGACACCCATAGTTTGTGCTATATGTATGAAAACTTGCACATTGACCCTCACTAAGCAGCCTTTTGCTTTGGGCCTGTTGGTTTAACCACTATTGATAGACAGGTCAGCTCAGCGACACCTCTATGTACTTACAAACTCCAAATAAAAAGATAGAGGTAAAAGTGATTTGGTGTATAATCTTATTTCTGCTGTTTGCCTATGGTTGTGTGGCAAGTACCTTCTAAGACAGTCCATAGTGACCTAGTTCTAGTATTCACAACCTTGTATAATTCCCTCTCCTGGAGTATACGATGAAGTGGACTTGCTTCTAGCAAACATGGAAAAATGACTGGAGATCATTTTTTTTTTTTTAATGAGAGAGAGAGGTGGGGAGAGAAAGAATTGGTGTGCCAGGGCCTCCAGCCACTGCAATCAAACTCCAGGTGCACGCACCATCCTGTGCACATGTGCAGCCTTGTGTGCTAGGGTCCCCTTAGGTGTCTGGCTTACGTGGGATCTGGAGAGTCGAGCGTAGGTCCTTAGGCTTTGCAGGCAAGTCCCTTAACTGCTAAGCCATCTCTCCAGACTGAGATCATTTTTGAAAACAGGCCATGTAAATTTTTACGGTTTCCATCTTCATGCACATTCTCCCATTCAGCTCTTTCTGTCCTCTGTCTCCGTCTTGGTCCCACTCTCTCTATTCTTGCTCTCTCTGATTGTTCTTGTGTAGGAACTCAGCTACCCTGGTATAAATTAGCACAGTGAAGAAAGATACCTTCCTGCCAATAACTACATACATGAGGCCAGAAATAGATTCCTTTCTTCCCCCTCTCTTTGGCCTGCAGTGAGACCTCAGGCCTGGCCAAAAGCAACCTAAAGAAAGACCAGTGAGCCAGGAGCACCAGTTTATTTTCCATCTGTACAAATGAAGAGACAGCATTCAGCATTTGAAGCCACTGAGACCTGAGGATCATGTGTCAATCATGCAGCAACAAATAACCAACAAAGAGCAAAGAGAGACCAGCTGATTTCCCCACTGACCAGTGAATGGATGAGCCCAGTGTTCACTGGACTCTGTACAGAATGCTCAGGTTGTACATGAATCCTGGTTTTGAGGAGGGAGGAGGAGTCTTTCTAAATTTATTTATTTATTTATTTTGAGAGAGTGAGAGAGGGAGAATGAGCGTGTCAGGGCCTCTCAGTGGCTGTGAAGGAACCCCAGATGTGAGCGCCCCTTGTGGGCAGGGGTGACATTGCATGCTTGTGTCACTGTTGTGTCAGGCTTAGGTGGGATCTGGAGGATTGGAGCAGGAGTCCTTAGGCTTCACAGGCAAGCGCCTTAACTGCTAAGCCATCTCTCCAGCCATCTTTCTTTTTTTTGTTTGTTTGTTTTTGGAGGTAGGGTCTCACTCTGGTCCAGGCTGACCTGGAATTAACTATGTAGTCTTAGGGTGGCCTAGAACTCTCGGTGATCCTCCTACCTCTGCCTCCTGAGTGCTGGGATTAAAGGCGTGTGCCACCACGCCTGGCTCCAGCCGTCTTTCTAACTTTAAGTGGCAGAATCACCAAGGGTAACTCATCATGCATGCAGAGAGTCATTGGCTAGGTTTCTTCCACTAGTTAGAGTGGTTTAAAGGTGGTCCTGCCTGGGTTACTTATAAAAATGCAAAGGCCAGGCTTAGTAAAATAGCACCATTTGTGAAAGGACCTAGATCTGAATTTTAAAAAAAAAATATTTTTATTTATTTACTTGAGAGAGAGAGAGAAAGGGGCAAAGAGAAAGAGAGAGAGAGAGAGAACAGGCATGCCAGGGCCTCCAGCCACTGCAAATGAACTCCAGACGCGTACACCCCCATGTGCATCTGGTTTACGTGGGTCCTGGGGAATCGAACCGAGGTCCTTTGGCTTTGCAGGCAAGTGCCTTAACTGCTAAGCCATCTCTCCAGCCCTAGATCTGAATTTTTATAAAAAAACATCCTGGTCACTGTACCATCTAGTCCAACTTGTAAACATCTAGGAGAGGGGGGAAACACCTTTCCAGGTCATGTTATGTTCTTTCTTCTTTATGGCTCTGTGTGACAGATATTTCATATGTAGTGTGTGTGATGCATTTGAAAACTGAGTTCCAGCAGTGAGTTTAGCATACTTAAGTGGACCTAATGTGGGAGTAGCATCAGCCACTTGCAGGGGTGGGAAAGTTAAGCAATTCCTCAAGACTTACTTATATCTTTAAATCTGCCGGAGTATGAAGAGGCTCTAGAATAAGCCATTAAGTGATTTATTTTCTTAAAAAAATTAAATATATGAGAGCTGGAGAGATTGCCCAGCAGTTAAAGGTGCTTGCTTGCAAAGCCTGACAGCCTGGATTCAATTCCCTGGTAGCCATGTAAAGTCAGATGCAGAAAGTGGTGCATGCATCTGGAGTTCATTTGTGGTGGCAAGAGACCCCAGCACTCCTATACCTACTGTCTCTCTTTGTCTGCCCCTTTCTCTCTCTCTCTTTCAAATAAATTAAATTAAATTAAAAAACAATAATGTATTGCTCAAACTGAGGGTTTTCAAACAGTATGACACTGGGAAAGAGATTTTGGGATTAGTGTCCTCTGTTTCTTGGCAGCGATGAAAATTTGAACTAAGTTCTTTTTTCTTCCATTCTAGTTTAAATGGATTTGCACACAGGTTTGTACATAACTGGGACATGCTGTTATTGCCTGGTTTTTTCTTAATTTTGCATTGTATATCCTGAATGTATTTTTTCATGGCATTATAAGTTCTTCAAAAAACATATTTTAAGGGCTCCACGATATTCCACTTGGAAGGTGTATTGTAACCATTTTCCTGTGGTTAATTATTTAAATTATTGCCACACTTTTACTATTATAAGGAAGACTTTAAGAAGCATACCCACATGCAAAATTTGTATATATTTCTTATTACCTTTTTAGAAGGAAATCAATTATATGAATAATTCTAAAGGCATGTTGCAAAGTGCTCTTCATAAACCTTAACCAGCAGAAGCAGAATTTTCATCTCATTGTAACCTTGAAAGCATAAGATGCTGCATATTTTTGGAATCTTGCTTATGTGATGATTTACATATCTTTGCTAGTATGATGGTCAAACTATGCTTTCTTATTTTTATGTGTATTTTTTAATCATCATATTAATACCAAGTATTTTTCCTACATTTAGTAGGGAGAGTCTCTTTGCTGATAAAATGAGAATTCCAATCCTTACCCACATCATGGAGCTATTGAGAATATTTATGAAATAATTATATATTTTTTAATTCAATTACATGTATCTTTAAAGATATAGCTCTTATGGTCTCAATTTAATTTATAGTTATTTTATATGCAGAAAACTCAATCTCTCGTGGAGTTTGGGATTAAAGGTAAATCACCCCAGTCCTCCTTCATCTCAACATTTCCATGTTATAAAACTACAATTCAGTAGAATTAAGAGTTTTAGTCAGGGGCGGCTACAGCTGCGTGAGCGTCACGGGGAGCGTTAGCTTTTCCGAGTCGCTCTGCTCTCTTCCAGGCTCGGTCCGGTGATCGGCATGGCCCGTGGAAATCAACGAGAACTTGCCCGCCAGAAAAATATGAAAAAAACCCAGGAAATTAGCAAGGGCAAAAGAAAAGAGGATAGCTTGACTACCTCTCAGAGAAAGCAGAGGGACTCTGAGATCATGCAGCAAAAGCAGAAGGCAGCCAATGAGAAGAAGTCTGTACAGCCAAGAGAAAAATGATGATGGACTTTTCAGAAAACCTGGGTGCTATTGCCATTGGGGTGCATCATAAACACTAAGATCAGCATTTCTCAGAGTGACTAATCACTATATGACTTATAACTTATCCTTATAAAAGGTCTATTTTAAACTTTCCTTTTTAGCTTACTGTGATGTTTAGAACCATTCTTTAATGAATAAAATGTTAACCATGTAAAAAAAAAAAAAAAAGAGTTTTAGTCAAAGAATACTCAGATGATGAATGGACCCATATGATAAGTAGGTATCTCCACATTGTCACTCTCAATCATGGAGGATGGGCAAGATGAAGTGACTTGGTCAACCATATTTTAGTTTGGGGCCTCCCTTACTCAGCCACTTCCTTCCTCTTTTGCCAGCTATACTTCTGAGTCATTGTTCATCTGTGGGTTGCAGAAGCCCTCAGCTTTCTTATAGCAAAGGTTAACAATCACCCCTTTCTACACACAAGAGGTCTGCCTAGAAGTAAAAACTGCAGGATTGCAAGACATAGAATGATGGTAAACACTATGAGAAAGCTGTAATCTCAAGTTATCTACATTAAATGAATGGCTTGCATACTACTGCTCACCCAACTTGATCTTCTCACTGATTTGAAAAGAAAAATTAAGAAATAAAAGCAAAATTGTAAAATATAAATGTAAAAGATTATAAAATATTTTAAAAATACAGAAAATCTTTCAAAAATGCAATGTAAAGCATTCAAGATGTTGAATAATGGTGGTTTGTCAAGGGGTAAAATATTATGGATTTAGCTGGGTGTGGTGGGACACATCTTTAATCCCAGCACTTGGAAAGCAGAAGTAGGAGGATCACTGTGAGTTCAAGGCCACCCTGAGAATACATAGTGAATTCCAAGTCAACCTGGGCTAGACTGAGACCCTACCCCAAAAACCACACACACACACACACACACACACACACAAGTGTGTGTGTGTGGGGGGGGGGGTTAAATATAATCCATGCACAGTAGGACTAAATTTCACTATCAGAAGTCTGGAATGAAGTTTTCCTATTTTCTTAGAACTCTGGTGTTTTCTTTGTGCCTGGCAGCTGCAATAAAACACAAATTGGAAGGGCATAATCTGTTCTTTCTTATTTGTAATTAAAAAAGTAAAATATTTGGGTACCACTTGTACTGGTGTCTATCAACTCACAACGAGGAATTTTGCCGTGGTAGCTCTAGACAGACCATTCTTTCCTCTTTCGAATTTATGGAAGGAATTTAAAGGCATTTTGTGTACTGACTATAATTACACAGCCTGTGCTTTTCATTCAGTGGGAATTTGGGCTGAGTGTGGCGTGTGTTTAGACATTTGGGGTTCAGTTTGCTTTGGTATATCTTCCCCAGATATTACTTCATTTATTTACTTACATGGTGTCTCTATAAACTTGCTCTTTTCTCATTGTTCTGTGAAATCTCATGCACTGAACATTGGTTACATAGACAATTTTTAATATCTTTCAATGAATGATCTTTTTTGCCAGTGATAGCTCATCTTTTGCTATCTACTCTCCCATTACCAGCACTGTGCGATGGCACTTCTGTGGCTTCCGGAAGTGAGAGTCTCTCGCTGTGCTCAGTGACCATCTGCCAGAGATGCCTGTAGAGACGGTGCATGGAGCCACTCAAGTCTGCACAGCTGGGGAAGCTTCGATCAGGATGCTGTTGGCATATTCAGGGCAGCCTTGGCATGGCCATGACAGACTGCACCCTGAATGCAGAAAAGATGAGTCACAACAAAGAAGCCATTGAGGAATTAGGCATTTCTGATCTTTTTTTTTTAAAAAAAATATTTTATTTATTTATTTATTTGAGAGGGAAAGAGAAAGAGGGAGAGAGAGAGAGAGAGGGAATGGGCACGTCAGGGGCCCCTAACTCTGCAAACGAAGTCCAAATGCATGCGCCACCTTGTGCATCTGGCTTTACGTGGGTCCTGGGGACTTAAAATTGGGTCCTTTGGCTTTGCAGGCAAATGCCTTAACCACTAAGCAATCTCTCCAGCTTGCATTTCTGATCTTTATGCCTCATATACAGAAACACAAAAATTGAATGAACCCAAAAAAAGACCTGTGCGCTACACCAACATTCTCCTTGCCACAAGTTCTCTTCTTAGTATAGAACATGTAGCAGTGTTTTTTTTTTTCTCACTTTATTATTAGAAATAGTGAAAACATTAAGTGATGATAATAACTAATAGGTATGGGAATTTAGTAAATGCCAATAAGACCGGTGAGGATTAGATAAGATCACATGCAATGCCTCAGTGAGGCAGGTGCTAGCATTGCCTCACTTCATAGACTAGGAACCTCAGTCTGACAGACTTGTCTAGGAATGAGCTGATCGGGAAGTCAGCACAAGCAGTGAGGTCCCAGAGTCCCTTTTCCTCACCACCATGACTGCAGCAAAGGGCACAGAGGTTACATGCTCTTAGGACTGCACTCCATTTTACCCCTTCCTGTCAGAGAGAAAAGGAAAGAGGTGTTCCACTGGTAGGAAGATTATTGCATATGAGAGGGTTGGCATTTTGTGTTTAATCTTTCAGAGCATAGGTATTACCTTCCTAAAACTAACTTAGACAAGCAGGCATACCAGAGAGGAATAAAAACACAATAATTCTTTGTCTATATGGGATCCATGGAAAGCTGGAAAAACAGATGGTCCATGGTGAAAATCAAGAAGCTTAATGAGAGACCAGATGTCATTAAGCAATCTTCAGAAGCCAGGGAAGGGGCTTCAAAGAATTCACCCAAGGACCACAACTCTCTCCATGCACAGCCAGGTTCTCCCCCACCAAAGCAGTTCCAGGAAAAAGTAATGACTTATGTGGCCAGAAAGAGAGGCAGGAATGGAAATTTCCTGTACCTATGTCTCCAACAAATCTAGTTGTCAATTTAGTTGAGCAGCAGCAGCACTTACAGGTACCAACTCCTGTGTCTTTCGTGACTTGTAATGCAGTTCACCTCTGGAAGTTTCTCACACGTCCATGGCATGGATTTCACCTTCATCAGATTTCCTCCTTCATCTCTCCCTACTCCATTTTTTTTTTTTTTCGAGGTAGGGTCTCACTCTGGCCCAGGCTGACCTGGAATTCACTATGTAGTCTCAGGTTGGCCTCGAACTCATAGCGATCCTCCTACCTCTGCCTCCCGAGTGCTGGGATTAAAGGCGCGTGCCAACACGGCCGGCTCCATTTTTTTTTTTTTTAACCAAAGAGTGATTCTTGTAACCCAAGACTCCAAATTGTAATAGTGGTGCTAGATACACCTTGTCAAAGGAGAGACAAGACAGAAACAGAGAAGCACAATTTGAGCCAGATGAAATTGAAACTTATCAACCTATGGAATTCTGGAGCATTCCATTGGCCACTTTATAATCTCCCTCTACCATTAGCTCGTTTTGCATCAGATGACTCCTCGGTTTCTCAGGCGCTGTCTGCCTGTTCTTTATGCCTTTCACATCCTCGTTCAATAACAGAGCTTCAGCACTGGTTTGAGTAATGGACAGTTTGGAACAAGTAAGACCTGGATTCTGCTCTCAAGGAGCTTAGAGTGGGTGAGGAATGTCATAGGAAGGTGGGCACAACATGCAGCATCCTAGGTGAGGCTGGGCTGGAGAGAAGGTCAGAGGAAAAAAAGGGGGAAATAGGAGATGCTTGTGCTGACAGTAGAACGAAAAGAAGTCTCTGCTGGTTGCAAGTGAAACACAACTCAAAGTACTGATGTGAAATCGGTAGTACCCTAGAAGGAGATGGGCAGTTACTCATAGACTTTGTGTAACTGTGGCAAATACCTGAGAGACTTTCTTTTGTATTATTTATTTATTTATTTATTTATTTATTTATTTATTTATTTGAGAGAGAGAGAGAGAATGGTGTACCAGGGCCTCTAGCCACTACAAGCGAACTCTAAACATGTGCTTTTTTGTCCATCTGGCTTTATGTGGGTACTGGGGAATCAAATCTGGGTCCTTAGGCTTTGCGGGCAAGTGCCTTAACCGCTGAGCAATCTCTCCAGCCAGAGAGAAATATTTTAAAGGAGGAAAGATTTATTATTCCCTTTTGATGGTTTTAGTCCATGGTTGGGTGGCTCCCTTGTTTCTGGGTCACGATGTGGCAGACGTCATGGGAGAAATCTGTCGTAGAACAGAGCTGCTGACTTGATGGCAGCCAGGAAATGGAGAGGAATGGTAAGAAAGGGCCAAGGCCAAAACATACCTTTCAAGGGCTGAAGAGATGGCTTAGCGGTTAAGGTGTATGCCTGCGAAGTCTAAGGACCCATGTTCAACTCTCCAGGTCCCACATAAGCCAGAGGCACAAAGGTGAGGCAAGTGCAAGGTCGCACATGCACACAGGGTGGCACATGTGTCTGGAGTTTGATTGCAGTGGCTGGAGACCCTGGCGTGCCAATTCTCTCTCTCTTTCTCTCTCTCTCTCTCTCTCTCTCTCTCTCGCTCTCGCTCTCACACTCTTGCATAAAAAAATGTCAGTCTGTGGGATTTGCCTCAAAAAAAAATACCCTTCAAAGACACACCCCCAATTGACCTAATTCCCCCAAACAGGCCCCACCTTCCACAGGTCCATCACTTCTCGACAGTCTATCCACTTTTTCCAGTCTGTCAATGGCTCGTCGTTGCTGAAGACCAAATCAGTTCCCCAAACCCCATCGCTGAGCACTGCTGACACTGGGGGGCCCTCGATGCATGGGTCTTTTGACGGGACACTTCTTAAACCACACCATGAACTCTTCTGCATTACTTGGAAAGGATGGGGATGCCACTGAGTTTCATGGCTTTTTGTGGCTCTCCACATGTGTTTTTTTCTTACTCTTTCATTTTTCGGCATGATTTTTATTCACTGTTACTTCCAACAATGAGTTAGGAAGACATTTGGATGCTGAAGGCTCCCCAGGCCAGGTAACATGTCTGTGTTATGTAGCTATTTCCTCCAAACTGAAACATTCCCCCCCACCCATAAAGAGGAAGACTCAGAAGGTTCAGGAAGTAAAACAGTATTTACAAGGCCCAGGAAGCTCCTGAGGCTTACAAGATCCACAGGGCCCTTCCCCTAGGATCTATAGTTAGTCACAATTTCTGGGAAGATGAGCTCTCTGCTGGCAAAACTCAAAGCTCCTGAAGTTTGTACAGGGAGGTCCAAGGTTACAGCTTTCCTGAATTGTGCTGGGGTGCATGTCTAAGTAACATAGCTGCCTTTGAGTCACCCACATGCCTGTAAATAACCCCAATGCACTCATTGGCTCACAAAGATAAACTTGAAAGCAACAATTTCTTTGCTCTGTCATCAATGCCTTATCTGGGGTCAAAAGGTCCTACAAGGCCACCTGCCATTGGATCTAGGTGCTACCCTGGGAATCCAAGATGACCTCATCTCAACTTTAAATTGTATCTGCAAAGACTCTTTCTCCAAATAAGGTTACATCCACTATGTTCCAAAGATTAGAGCTACGCATATCTTTGAGGGCCACCATCCCTACACCTGAACACCGAGAGATTCAAGTCCAGCAGTCTAGCTCAAGAGTGTGGCCTCAAAATTTTTATATCGCTCTCTCTTAAACGCCTACTTCTCACAGGTATCAGCAAAAGACCTGCTAAATTATCTGAGCTTTCCACAAACCAGCACCAAGCTAAAGTGTTCACTTTCCTACGCTGAGATTCTCCCCATGTTCTGGGAAGGCAGCACGTGATATCTGCACTGCCCCACACATGCCTCATCAGAGGGGATGAATCATAGCAACTGGGTTACTTTCAAAGAGAATAAATTAAACTCTGCAAATGTGGAAAGTGTGTATATATTCAAACCTCCAAGCACAAGCATAAGAACTCATTGCCTCAAAACCACAGTTGACGAAAGCCGATACTAACAAAGAATGACTCCCCCTGCTGTGAAAAAAACTTGACATAAGGCAAGGATAATCCAAACTACAGTTGTCCCGGTCATTACCCGGATGTCAGTAGAGCTGGGGTACCTGCTAGCGTTCTTTGTTGTGGAGTGTGATAAGGCGGATTGTTCAGAGAAGTCTGCTCAAGTATAGAAAATTTAAGGCTGTGAGCAATCAATACTGTCGTCCAATGAGTTGTGAGCTCAGGCAAAGCATTCCCTCTATCAGATCTGACTCAAAACAGATGAAAAGTAAGAGCAGGACAAAAGGCTACCCGGAGCTCTAAGTGCTGTTTGGAATAATGAAAAGATAGAACAAAAAAAGGCAAATTCGTACTTGGTTTGTCTCGTCAAATACCATGGAAAAATAATCTGTGTTGAGGCAGCTCCTGTGCAGGCCAAGTTTGCATCTCTACTCTCTGCTCAGGTTTGATTAGCTGCAAACCGTCGCTGTTAACTTACACTGCTCGGTGGAGCCAAGCTAGTTTTCAGTCTAAAGCCAGACAGAGAATCTCAAGGAGGATTCTGAAGGCCTTTTGCTACCTGTGCCTTGCCAGGTGGGCTGTTTCTTTACTGTTGTGACATTGCCTTGGTACTGGACACTTCTGGGAGAGTCAATTCACAGAATGTCCATGCCTTTAGCAATCTCAGTTACTCAAGAGCATGATGTGGAGTAGAGGTGCTATGACAGAAAACACCAAATCACGAGAAAACCCTCTGCCTACGGTGTCTCAAGCAAATGACAATCGTCTTGCCCAACAGTCAGAGTTGCCCAAAAACAAGGGGAAGTTTGACCTAGTAATGAAGGAACAAGGAATAGATGGCAGACAGGCTGGGCTATTGATTCCTGTGTAACTGAGGTTTGACTGTACGAACAAGGATGTAACGATTAAACTGACAAGCACCACTGTACTACCAGCTACCCCGAGGCCTGCCGACAGCATCCTCCCTGGGGTCCATGTTACAACGAGGTCCTTCTGATAAATTACTCTTTTGGATGGAGTCCAAGAGGGACACGTGCCCTGTGACATTCCACACAGTCACCAGCCATGCTTCTCAGAGATTCCACAATCATGATGATATGACTTATATAGGCTCAAGGTTATCCTCTCCCCTTCCTCCAGCCCCTGTATACTCGGGGAAGGGCACCTCATTAGCATCAGATGACAAGGATCTGGTTCCCTTTACTACAATGAGCTTTTCATGTCACACAGACTCTAGGAGCCTGGAAAGCCATTTCTCTTGGACTCCGCTCAGGAAAGAAAGCATCAGAACCTGACATCATGGCCTTGAGGACATCTGAAGCTGGTGTTACTACTCATCTTTCTTGCTATTTATAGAGGTTCTTGAGGAAATGTCCAAAAGGCTTTTTATAGCCCTTATAATTAATCCAGTAATTCTGGTTGCCATTCACTGATAGAAACACATGGGTTACAAATGGTTTGATAATTGTTATTTTAAGAAAAAGCTAATGCATTTGGATGAGGGCTGTTGTGTAATGGTAGGATTGTACAACTGGGGGTGACATATTCATTATTCTTTTCTTCTGTTGCATAAAAATGGCATGTTAAAGAGATCACATGTGACTTATTTAAGAAGTTAATATATACCTTTCCTTCCCTCATCCAAGTTACAAACTGATTAAGAGGTAAGAAATAACGGGCTGGAGAGATGGCTTAGCAGTTAAGCGCTTGCCTGTGAAGCCTAAGGACCCTGGTTCAAGGCTCGATTACCCAGGACCCACGTTAGCCAGATGCACAAGGGGCACACACATCTGGAGTTCGTTTGCAGTGGCTGGAGGACCTGGTGTGCCCATTCTCTCTCTCTCTCTCTCTCTCTCTCTCTCTCTATCTGCTTCTTTCTCTCTCTGCCTGTCACTTTCAAATAAATAAATAAAAATAAACAAAGAAAAAAAAGAGGTAAGAAATAAGGCAAAACCAAAGTATTTACCTTGGTTCATGAGAACAGCTAAGATGTGTAGCATAGCTAGCTCTGGGCCCTGGAGTCAGGAGGGATAATCAACCACTATGAGCAGACTTACAAAACCTAAGACTTTCCAGTGTGGGCCTGGAGAACATGAGAGAGAATACAAGGTAAGCTTTCTTGGCTCTTACAAGTGGAAGGAAGGAGGGTCCTGAGTTATATTTGAAGATTCATGTCCCTCGCTTATGTCACCCCACTCCATGGGGCATTAATAGTAGGCAGACTGGTGAGGAGTTGAGGAAAGGTCTCTGCTCCTGGAAACCAGAGAGGAGACAAGGAGTGTTCATTCACTATCAGGAACTTATGGGATCAAATTTGCCTCCTTACAACAAGTGTCCATGTAATTACTTGAGGCCCGGATGAATTCGTAACGATGTTCCTTTGGGTGATTTCTCCGATGGAAGCCTAAGTCACACAGGAGATTCTCACTAGGAGTATTCACGGGTCCATAATCTCATCTGTGCTTCAAGAATGTGAAGACTCATATCCACTTCCACTAACCAGTGAGCTCAAATATGCAGTGGGAACTGACCATGAGGGCAGCCCTAAACTTGAGCTTGACCTTGGATCCTCACATTCCTCATGGTGGACAGCAGTGATTCACCACTTAGCTGCTTTTAAATCACCTGGAGGGGGCTTTTAACAAGTGCCAATGTCAGCCAGGGCCCCTAAAAACCCATGAACAGTGGGAGCAGGACTCTGGGGAAGCTTGGTCAGAGCTCTCCAGCAAAGCACAGTGTATCTCCCGGCTTGAGAACCACGAATGAAGGTGCTCTCACTCTGGGCAGTCTCTCCCGTATTCTGGGGCAGGTGGTTAATTAAGGCTGTTTGCTCTGCATTCAGGGTGGCCAGAGCTTGAGTCCTGAATGTTGATTCAATTCATTAAGCTGTCTTATTAGTCTCTGTAAGGCAATCAAGGCCGTCCATAAGAACAACTTCACTTGAGTAAGTCTGGTTTTATAGCCTTGGCCTTCATTATTTCTGCATGTCAACCCCAGAAGGTCTCCTTCTTTTGAATTCACAGCCCCTTCATGTCTGTTGCAAATGCTTGGGTCATGCTGCAGAATGGAGAGACCGTGTGTGGCTCAGAGGCCGGTGCAACCAAAACATAACAGTATCAGCAGCTGAGCTTCTCCTGCAGAAAGCTGCAGTTCTGGAGATCTCTACAGCCCATGAGCCCTTGGTATGAATTCATATTATGAGTTACTCAGCTGTTTAAGATCTCACTTGTTTTGTCATTGGTCCATCTCGCAGCTTTCTAAGGCCCTGAAGCCCACATTTCTTGCTCCTATCTTCAAAAAAAAAAAAAAAAATCACATACTGGTATTTACTTAATAAACATTTCTTGATTATGGGAATAATTATGGCCTTGGAAGAATTTTGTTTACATAATGGACCTTAGAGACCCAAGTCTTATCAAAGGCAGCTTTCCTAGGGCTGACTAAGCATGCAGAGACAGGCTCAAATCTGAGTTCTCTTGCTCCACATCCTTTTTATTTTTTTTTTGGATTAAGTATTTTCTTTTTACTTATTTATCTGACAGAAAGAGAAGGAGGCAGATATATATGTGTATATGTATATGTATATACAGATAGAAAGACAGAGAGACAGACGAAGAGACAGAGAGAATGGGCACGCCAGGGCCTCCAGCACTGCAAACTCCAGACACATGTGCCACCTTGTGCATCTGGCTTACATGGATTCTGGGGAATTGAACCTGGTTCCTTTGGCTCTGCAGGCAAGCGCCTTAACCACTAAGCCATGTCTCCAGCTCCACATCCATCTTTCTACTTTCTCAAATTGCCTCTGCAGATGACTCTCTAATCAACTTGTCTCTTTTTTATAGGTCCATTTTATTCCCTTGCTTCTCTCATTTGCAAATGTCCCACCGCAGAGATAATAATAATAATAATGATAATAATAATAATAATAATAATAATATGGAGGCAAGGTTGAGATATCCAGTTCTGCCTTCCATGCTTATATTGCTTTGGAGGATTGGTTCTAGTGTTCCTTAACTTGTTTCTCTATCCACTTAAAAGAACAAAAGAATCCTCAAGTTTTGGAACCAGGAAGTATGTTCCACCCCAGCCAGGCAAAGTCTACTACTGTGGCATACTGGCAGGACTTTCTCCATCTTCCCTAAACAGGGCCAGATGAGGCCAGCAAACCTGCAGAGGGGCAACCTCTCAGCCCATATGCCAAGGTAATACATGCCATTGCTGTAATTGGCTGGAGGCCCAATGTCCCTCACAGCTTACCTTGATGGTTTTAGCTGTGAAAACTTTCCCTCACAAAGGACGCTCTCTTAGACTCCAGCCATGGCACCCAACTGCTGGGGTCTCAGGAAACTGGGGTGAAAAGAGCAGAACAGGAGTTTGTCTAAAGACCGAACAGAACAGGAGGTTCCCACTGCTTGGAAATCTGTCTGTGTGTTCCAGAGACGTGCAGAACAAAGGCCTACACATGGTTATTTTGGCAAGAACAGGAAGGTTTAGATTATCCTTTTCCACCCCATGAAAGTGGCCACCTAAGATGTGAATGCTGAAGGCACATCTGTTTTAGCACTAACAGAGACTCGGTGAGGGCAAAGTGGTCTTCCCCGCCCAGACGCAGTCTCTGCAACGGGAAAGCTGCAGCTGTCAGATGCACGGTCCAAGGTCTTCCCCTTTCCCTTTCACCTCACATTCGCAAAGTGACGGTGGGCACAGAGCGTGCTCTGATTGGCTCCGCTCCCTTCAGCTATAGCCTAAAGTATTATTTTTTTGGAGAGGGCATTTGAGAAATAGCAAAGTCAAAATATCCAGCATGAGCCTTTGCACACCATTCATGCATTGGGTGCCTGCAGCCATAGAACCAGTTCTGGAGACTGACAGCCATCCCCATCTGGAGCCCGGTGCACAGGTTCACTCCTCAGTGCCAGATACAGATATTGTTAGTAGTGAATGCACGACCAATCCACCTTGCATATCCCTAGTCTGTAGAAATACTTGCACTCTTTGGTGTACAGGGTTAAGGCCAGCAGTTGAACATACTTAGAAAAATGGGATTTTTGCAACATGGTTAATAAGCAATGTAGCCTAATTGTTGAAATTTTACATTCCGGAATAAGAGAAATTTGATCTCAAATGCCATCCCTCTTGTTTACTGTGTGACTTTAGGAAAATCACACAGTTTAAGCTTCGGGTTTTTTTTTATTTCTTTCTTCCTCTCTTCCTTTTTTTTTTTTTCTTCTTGCCTATGTATTTATGTAGTATCCACTGCATATGCATGTGTGCATGTGTGGGGATGCATGTGAAAGCCACATGTCAGCTTCAAGTGTCTTCCTCAACTGCTGTCTACGTTTTATTCACTTACTTGAGCCCATAGCTCATTGATTCACCTAGTCTAGCTAGCTAGCTTTTGGTACTGTGCCTTCTCTGTGTGTGCACTGGGACTACATAAGATACCACACCCACTTAGCATTTATGTGGGTTCCTGAGGGTCTAAACTCTGGTGCTCACAGTCACCCAGCAAGCACTGTATGCACTGAGCAGTCTCCCCAGCCCCCTCAGCTTCTTGATCTAATAAGGTAATCACAGAGCTTACCAGGAGTGGTGATGGACAAGGCATATAATCGTGAAAAACAAGACATAGGCTAGTCACATGATAAAAACAAAACTCACTGGTTGCTATCACAATGAATATCAGAGGCACGGACTCCTCTCTCCAAGAGCCCTTTCCAAACACCTATTATAGACATCTCTCTTCTATCTTCTCCCACTGTTACAATGTCCTAATCCTAATCTAAATCTTACTGCTCTTGTTTTCTGGCCTTTAAATTTTTATCTACCTTTTAGTGACACATTAAAAGAAAACACATTCCTTTTTATGAATAACCACAGTGAGTGAGCCACTGCATTATGCAACTTTAATGGTCACACTTCACACTGTAATTTGTATCAATGGCACCCCCTGGTGTCAGCCCCAGTAGGAAGGTTAAAAAGGAGGAAGAACCAAAAGAAAAGTTAGAGAGTCTGGCCATATATATGTTTTATTTCCCCATGAAAATTCCCTAGGGAATGAAGGATCACACAAATTCCACACCTTCTCCAGACAGAATGGCTACAACAATGAGACCAGTTCTCAGGATGTCAAAAGCCCATTATCCTTGAACCACACTCCTCCTAGAGCGAAGCGTCCAGAACTAAGTCAACCATCCAGGTGAGGCATAACCAGAGGCAAAGACAGCTGAGTTTGACTTCCTTCATTTTCCTAGATTCCAAGATTACAATACCACTGTGGTACAAGGCAATCTTAGGACTGAATCTCTACAAAAATGATTTCCTGGACAATAGACGTGGCCCTTCATCATATGTCCTGCCATAGCTTCTTACCTGTCTTGAATTGTTACACTTTTTATTAATTTATATGTACTTGTGTCTTTTCATATTGCCTCTATTGGTAGTTTCGTGAGATACATCTGGTTTTGCACAATTTGATGACTCCTGTTAAATCTAGCATAGGTTCTGGGTAAATAAAATAGTTGAATTTTTTTGAATTCGAATATGTAAATAGAAACTGGATAAAGATCAGTATTTTCTAAAGTTTAAAATGGCCACTATGGCAATGCAGTAAATCTTTCCTGTGTATACAGTGTCCCAGGGAGAAAGTATCCTTGGAGAAGCAGTGGTAAATTCTTATTTGGTTAATGAATCACAGTTCTCCGAGGTATAAGCATGATGCTTATGGGAGCCCTTAGTAATAATTCTTCATGTGTGGGTTTCATGTTCACATTTTTCATATACACTATGATTTCCAAACTTTACTCTGTTGAACCCAGGGGATTTCAAAAGGATGGTCCATGATTTGTGGAGGGGTCAGAAAAAAAGGGGGGTGAGAAAGAAAGAAAGAAAGAGACTGGGGCTCTTCTATTTCACCCAGAGCTGCCTGCCTTTGATTGATGTAGACATTTCCCTTCCCTGTAATTTTTCCATTATAGGGGAAAAAAAAATCAGTTAAGCTACTCCCTGGTCAGTTCAGACTTTTAGGGGATGTGAGCATGTTCCTGTTTCTTCTCACATAATATATTTCTGGGTGAGATAGATTTGAAAGAAAGGTCAAAATTAGGTCTTTAACTGCTAATTTAGGGTTGGTGTGCTTGAAATTCTCAGTAGCCCAGAATTAAAGGGAGAGTCACCATCACCATCCCTATCCCTGCCAAGTTCCAACATTCACACAACTGAGGTAGAGTTCTGGACTGACAAAAGCCCGAGGTTCTAACAGACAGCTTCTAGACAGCATTGCAGACCTATGATTTCCTACAGATTTCAGGGCAGAGAGCTGGAGAGATGGCTTAGCCGTTAAGGCGTTTGCCTGCAAAGACAAGGGATCCCGGTTAGATTCTCCAGGATCCATGTAAGCCAGATGCACAAGGGGGCGCATGCATCTGGAGTTTGTTTGCAGTGGCTGGAGGCCCTGGTGCCATTCTCTCTCTCTCTATCTCAAATAAATAAATAAAATATTTAAATAAAAAAAGATTTCAGGGGAGGAGAGTTCTGGGTAAGATGGTGGTATAGTAGCCATGCCAAAGCAGTCTGGGGCTGGGGGGATAAGCAGAAAAACAGCAAAATACACTCTTCTACCAAAAAGCGAAGGTGTATAAGGAATTGTCAACCACAGCAGAGAAATGCGAGAGACCCAGAACTTCTAGCAAGCAGGAAACCAGCCCAAAGTGGCTTCTGCCTTGGTGCCAGGCGACCTGCTCTGCGCGCCTGCCCAGCCTGGTGCAGCGCAGAGCTGCAGGAACAGAAGCTAGGTGAAGGGATTTCCCACTCACATCAGCCTCCTCCTCGCATGGTCAAGAAAGCCCCCAATGGAAAGACAGCAGGGACCACTGCGCGGCTGCCAAAGAAAACAAACGAGACCCGCTCGGGCAGCTCCATTACAACTCCACGCATCCTGCGCAAACCACCTCCGTTCCCGCAACCGCCAAGAGCGCTCATCCCTGTCCCCCACCACCGCACAGCTGATCAGAGCACCAGATCCGGCCACCCAAGCTTGCTAGGGAACACAGCTGAAGGCCTGGGCTTTGCGGCCAGTCCAGGGCAGAGATGGGAATGGATGTGCGGATGTGAAACACGACTCACTGGGGAGAAGGGAGGAGAAGTGGGGAAGCCACGTGAGTCCCTGGCTAGTCTCGTGAACTGACCAGTGTAGAAGTGCTCCAAAGCGACAGTCGTCACCTGTCTTCTGTTTCCAGGCCTCCAGTCCCTCTGAATTCTCCAAACACTCCTCGCCCACCTTCCTTGGATCTCAAGGAAAAACCGATTTGTCCCTTACTGGCAAAGGCACCAATATAAGTAAGCAGTTTCTGCCCCCGCCCCCACTCTTAACAACTTGTTCTTTTCTTCAGCTTTTCTATTCCTGTCAAGGAACCAAACAATATATATATATATATATATATATATATATATATATATATATATATTTTTTTTTTTAACCTTGGGCTTGCGTTTTCCACCATCTACGCAGGATCCAGCCCGAGATGACCCTGCCAGAGGAAGAGCTAAGTGGCAATTAGTCTCACTTTTGCTAGCTGCCCCCTCTCCATTTCCCGTCCTCAAGTGCACGGCGTCTCTTATCCTCCCTGCTTAAGCCAAGCATTGGCAGCAGGTGAAGCAGACTTCACTGAGCTCTGGGCAAGAAGTCTGAAGGCCTTTCTTCAAATACTGGTTAGGATTCTGATTAGCTGAGTGGCCAAGAGTAATTATAATGATGATGAGGCTATTAACCACAAATTGAGCATCTAGTAGGTCAAGCCCTATGCTAAGCATTAAGAGTTATTATCTCAGGAAAATGATTACCATCATTTCCAAATTTCCTGGTAACATTGGTACCTCATTATCTTGTTTTCCCTGTGGTTATTAAATTTGAAAACAAAACAACAACAGCCAAAAAAAAAATAATAATAATAACCCCATAAAGCTGGAAAGGCAAAATTAATATAGAGATATTTCAAATAAGAATGTTAAAATAGTAGCAAAGCATACTTATGGCCTGAGCATATAGGGCCCCCGAGGATGGCCTTATTCCCTTCTCAGATATTTTCTGTGAATCACAATAAAAAAGACTATAAGATTTTGTTTTCAGTGAAAACATTTTAATTTCCCAGTGCAACTCTTGTGATTTAGGGTGTTACCTCATCAGTTGTAAGCCTACCCAGTGTACCTCGTGAGCCATCTTATGATCTCATTTAAGTTCCTGAGCAACACTTTGAAAAGTGACTTCAGAAGCCACCAAAATTATAGATATGGCTATTATAAAGACACTTAAGTATGACTCTCTCTCTCTCGAGAAGCACAACGCCACACTCGGGTGTGTCTTATCCCTTCCATGAGCACCTCTTCTTCGGTTAACCTCACAGCTATGCTAACATTTCTTCTTAGTAAACCCCAACTCTGCTTCCTAGCAGCTTCTTCTGAAATTCTTTTCTGTCCCAAAGTGAAGAACCCCATCTTTACTTGGGTAGAGGGCTCTGAAAACAACTCCTTGGGCTGCTACAGGAGGCGATGTGGAATTGTTGTCTGCAGACCTGTCCCACTGACTGACAGCAGCTTAGGAAAGGGCAGATGGGCAAACCCTAGGGCACTGAGGGCAGGCAGGAAGGAAACAGGATATGGTCCTAGGTAATGTGGTCCACACCTTTGAGGCAGCTAATTGTAAGGAATAGCTTAGCAAACTGGAACTCTACTTAGCTTGGGCTGTATACACACCCTTTTCCTAACAGTGAATCTAGCAACCTAGAATTCTTTTTAAAAAAATTTTTTTAATTATTTAATTATTTTGCAACCTAGAATTCTCACCTGCATTGAGATGCACAGTGGAATAAGTCTCTCCTCCACTAAGAACCTTTAGTAATTCTCTTTGTGGTCAGTTTCCATTCAAACGTGTTCCTGTATACATTTGAGATCAGAAGATGGTGTGCCAGCTGGCCTCGACTGCTTTTTGGTTTCATATTCAATGAGTCAAACTTTCTCTTAGAAATGAACTTTTAGCCGGGCGTGGTGGCGCACGCCTTTAATCCCAGCACTCGGGAGGCAGAGGTAGGAGGATTTGCCGTGAGTTCGAGGCCACCCTGAGACTCCATAGTGAATTCCAGGTCAGCCTGGGCTAGAGTGAAACCCTACCTCGAAAAACCAAAAAAAAAAAAAAAAAAAAAACCAAAACAGAAATGAACTTTTAGGGAGAATCTCCTCTCTACCGATTTATGACCTATATACAGTTTTAAATATAATTAGAATCAGACATATCAGGACAAAGGACCCTGCAGTAGAGCAAAACTTATGTAACCTAAGCCTGTCAATCAAAGTACAAAGACCATCCGTACTCCATCCCTAGCAACAATCTTCATCTCTTCCTCTTGGATGTCATGAAAGGGGTACCTGGACAGTAACCCACTGCTCTTGAGTATGCCAGCTCAAGGAGTGCACTGCCCCTTTGCAGCATATCCTCCCTGCCACCCCATCACCCTTTCGTGCTTCCACTTTGGTCTCCAATAAAACTTCTTGCTTCTTTACCATCTGTGCAGTTCTCTGACCAAGATGCCAGAAACCTAGAAACGCCCAGGCAGACACCAACACCACCACCCCAGGCAATGACGGCTTACCTTGGCATTGCTAAATCAACAATGGTCTGCATTCAGGTCTCAGGCCTGGTACTCATTTCCTGGGGAATGGTGGAAAGCTACCTTGCCTTGATGAGTTTCATGTTCTGTTCTATAAGATTGGCAATGACCAGTTGCCAAGTTCGGAACATGTTATCTGTGGCTGCGTGACTAGAGTTTGGAGCAAAATCCTTGATGCCAGGAGTCCCAACAAACTAAGCTTGGCTACCCATGCTAATATGCCAATTAGAGATGAGTAGTGAAGAAAAGAGGAGAAGCTAGAGGTGTCTAGTGATTCCCCAAGTCCATCTTCAAGGTACTGACATGATCTTTAGATTTAAATAGAAGACTTGGGACAAGGGAGAAGTGTTATACTATTCTGAAAGGCCCAGCCCATCATCTTAGCTCCAGTCTTGCAAGGTAGTCTCTACTTATTAACCTGTTAATCACTATTGTAATTTCAGGGAACCAATCTGGTTCCTACATAATGATCCGCTCCAAGGCATAGTCTCTCCAACGTGGATATTTGTTCCTGTCCTCCAGGCTTCCTGTTGCTTAGGGGGTCGTTTCAGTCCCTTGTCACAAAGGTGATCAGTCTTGTGCTTAGAACCCAAGGTAACTCAAGAGGAAAGGTTAAGGACAGTGACATCTCTGTGCCTTTGGCCTTGAAAGGGGATGGGATAGGTTAGGTAGACAGACATTCCTTGAGTGAATAACATGCCTATGAGGAGTTAAATCAGGAGTCGGAACTAAAGCAAAGGAGATAGACATAAAATGAAGAGCCTTACTTTTAATTACCCATGGGCCTAACAGAGGACTCAATGCTTTCTACCAAGAGCAGTTTCTAAGCGCCTGTTACAGTTCCACCTTGTTCTTCCTGATACTCTAGCTCTCCAAGACCTTGGGCAAATCTGTGAACATTTTAAAACTCATTTTGTCATCTAAAATAGAAATACTGGTGCCTGCTAAACTCTACAGAGCATTGTGGGTATCTGTGCATTAATGCTCAGGCCGGTCTGTGTAAAATTGAAGACATGTTGAAAGGGAAGAGGCTGGGGATGATGCTGGTGGGCATAGGATCAGACTTACACAGATCTTATGATGCAAAGCAGTGGCTTGATTAAGAACAAAATGGTTTTCAAAGCAGCTGCCTGCAGCTCCAACGGTTGCTCCTGGTTCTCGTGCTACATGGATTGAGGGATCGCCCCTCAAGAGTATCTACGCAACAAGCATCGTTATCTTCTAAACTGATCAGAGACCAGAGGAAGAATGAAAGACTTCTCTTTCAATCGGGCAGTCATTTTCTTCTTCACTCCAAAGTCACTGAACAAGGTCAAGTTCAAGCAAGTGAATTCCTCAGAAAAAAAAAAAAAAAAAAAAAAGGATTCCCTGGTCATCTGGGAGAAATTAGTTCCTAGTTAGGATGAACGTGTTGAGACCCTCATGGTCTTCTCTCTCGTGGTATTTTTGTGAGTTAAGCCAAGGGTGGAATGTATGAACCCAGGCCTGAGCGATGACATTATGGATTGGTTCAGGTGCCCTTTGTGACTTTTCTGATCCCACTTGGCCCCCTTTCTTATGGGATGAGTGGTAGGCTTTGTCTTTAGCCATTGATTTAAATTAATCATAGCTCATCCTGTCCAAACACTGGACTGTGTACCCAGGTGGACAGACTATTCATCTGCAGGCCTTAAATCAGGACTTCTCTTGCATATTGGTAGAGATTGACTATCAAGCTGCAAAAATATAAGGATCATCTCCCAATGAGCCTTCTCAGACAGCATCTCAAAGGTTATCAAAATAGAAAAGAAGCATTCTATACTCTGATTTTTTTTAAGGGGCTAGTGTGTTGGTGAAATGAATTGAATGCTATCTGTGAAATAATTGAATTTATTTACTTCTTTGGAAAGCTCGAATATATCACTGTGGGTTAAAGTGTATTCTTGAGTAAGTTGTTCACTTTTCTAAACTTCAGCTAAGTTTCCTCATGTAAATAGGAAGTAAGTTATAAAACTATATCAATTTTTAAATATATTTAATTGCATTATGTCAAACTGGGAACTTGATTACCCACCAGAGGTTAGTGGTAAGACCCTACTTTTTATTTTATATTACCACTAACATAGTGCTTTGACAAGGACAATTGCTTGATGCATACTGACTGCATGAAAAGGAACAGAGTGAAGTGGTGTGAATTCAGAACAGTTCCTCACCAGGCTGGTAACCCAGGGGTTCTCCTGGTGATTGTCCTCATTGTACAAGGAAGGCACTGGGAGTGAGGAGGATATCACCCCGGGGAGATGGGAGACAGGCCCCATAGCTTATAGTCTTGGGTAGTGGACTTGAGACTACGATTCTGCCCACCTCAATCTCAGTCCAGTTTCCTTTTCACCACACAAAGCAGTCCCTCACATCATGTTTGCACTTATCTGAAGATTTAAACAGTAAGTGATGACACAGGGAGATTGGTCAGCGGCTAAAAGCACTTGCTTATAAAGCTTCTCTGCCTAGGTTCGAATCCCCAGTACCCACATAAAGGCAGATGCGCAAAACGACACATATATCTGGAGTTTCTTTGTGGTGGCCAGAGGTCCTAGCATGTTCTCTCTCTCTCCTTCTCTTTCTCTCTTTCTCTCTCAGCAAATAAAAACAAAATAAAAATTTAAAATAACTAAAAATTAAAAGTGCTACAAAAAAACTAAAATCAATTTAATTATATCTTAAGTTATTGAGTCCCAAGCCAATGGATCCTGACTTATTTTCAAGTGCTCTGTTAACTTAAATCAACTCTATCTTGAAAGTCAGAAAATTCTGTTCACTCAGGGCATGTGAACTTAGATCGGCAGCGGTGACGGAGAGCAGGTGCTATCTTTCATAGATTAGTTTGCAAAGGATACTTGGATATAAGGAAAGACTAGAAGTAAGGGAAGGACTCGGCCATGCAGCTGACTTGAGAGGAACAGCCAGGCAGAAGTAAGGGGACTCAGATCACCGTGGCTGCACAGAGTGAGAAAAGGGACGAGGTTGAAGAGATGAGGTCAGAGACACGACCTCTATATTACCAGGGGAGGCGGTCTCTCCAAACGCACAAATAAAATAAAGTCACAGCATAGTATAAAGCAGCATAGGAGGTGCATATAGACAGAACAGAGTTTCTAGGACTGGGTCACCTCAGGCCATGTCTATAGCCAGGAAGCCAGAATATAGTGAGGAACTTTGTGAAGCAATGCTGCTGAGAGGTTTCGCTGCTGTTCTAGGAAAGGCCAGAAGAAGTAGTGGCTGAGGTCTACGTGAAGAAACTGTGTCAAAAGGAAAGATGATCAACCATGTCAAATAACAAGAACTGAGAGACAAACATTGAACTTAGGAACCTGAACACTGTTGGTGATTCTTGACAGGAGTTGTTTGAGTAAAGACTTGTGGACATAAAAGCCTTGTTGGACGGTTTCAAGGGAGAATGGAGAAGAGGAAGTGATGACTGTAAATGCAGAAACTCTTTCTAGAAAGGTTGTTGTTTATTGCTGCTCTTAGCATCATCCAAAGAGGAGTAGGAGTGGGTCTGGAAGTACATGCACCGTTGACGACATGCCTGAGTGGTATTGGGAATGATCCAAGTACAGAGAGAAACACTGGGAAAACAAAGCGGAATGGCTGTAGCCATATATTTCATCTGATGAGAGAAGGAAACACTGTGACCTTGCAGAGTAGGCCCCAAGCAGGAGCCTACTTGATTCATCGTCACCGGAGGGCAGAACAAGTTGGAATGTATAGATATAATTTGGGGGGGGGTGACCTGTGAAATTTCTCTCGTCAGCCGAGAGAAGGGAAGGCGATTGATGTACGGGAATGTTGAGAAGAGTTATGAAATAACTGCCCAGGAGAATGAGGACCATCGGATACCTTGTACACTTCCTGGCACAGTCAGACTCAATAAATCTGCCTTAGATGAATGATGGCCCAAGAGCCTAAGCAAAGAGGAGAACTGAGAATTCAAGACCCAATATTGCAATCAACACAACCTATCAGATTTGAATTCATGTTCAGTTGTAAATATGTGGCTGTTTTCCCGAGGTTCTATTGAAGGAAACTATAAAATTATAATTTAAGCATCTTTCCTGGAAACGCCAAAGAGAGCTCTGACCTTTGCCAAATGATAGAATTATAGACCGTCTCCTTGTAAAGCTCCTTTTCCAAGCACAGATTTTTTTGTTGCCACATTTCATCTCCCTATATAGTGCCGTCCTCTTTATCGATACTTTTTCATTCCTTCTAGGATTTTAAACATGGATTTTCCAACATCCGTCATCCTATAGCAGTCTCTCTTTCAATTTTCTACACAAAATTCTTCTCCTACATTTCCCTTAGCAATATCTCATTAATTTCATGTGTTTACAAACTTTTACTATTCCATAAAGCCTTTCCCTCTACCTTCTGGAGAAGCATCTGGTCAGAGAAATAAAATATGTGACCAGATGCTCAGTAACTTTTTTTTTTTTTTTTTTTTTTTTTTTTTGCAACTCATTCAGACTCTTTAGAAAAGTCTCCTGGGTTTCTGGCTGCCTTATAAATGGATGATTCGCCTACTTGTTGAGATTTTTAAATTAGTTTTTAGTAATGGTCCTTGGTTTTTAGACAGAGTTAGCCACTGTTAGCATATCTTTCTAAAGTTTTGAGACTCACAAACTTTAACAAGAGAATAAGTCCCTAAGGATCTAATGCCATGTTCTGCTTTCTCTCTGAATTTGTGTTTCTTAAAGAATAAACCTCAGGCACTTTTTGCTGAGACTTTCTGTGAAGTCAGAAAATTTTCTTTAGAGTTAACTCAGTCTAATATTTAATTATTGGTAAATATCTATGATCCAGACAGCCAGATAGATAGATGATAGATAGATAGATAGATAGATAGATAGATAGATAGATAGATAGATAGATAGACAGACAGACAGATAGATAGGAATACATACACAATTTTTGTTTTACTTTTGAAACATATCAGAAAAACATAAAATACACAGAAAAATCAACAGACGACATTGTTTCTGTTACTTCATCCCCATTCTCCAGAGCATATTCTTGAGTCCTTTCAGCAGTATTCTCAAGATCTCCATTTTTGTCTGAAATATCTATACTTTGGTCTCCCACTAGCTACAGCATCAACACAAAGGCTTGATTTCTTGGTTTATAATCCTCTCTGTCTCTGGAACCTGGCTTCCCCATTCTCCCTTGAAGACTGAAGCTGTCATAAGGAAGCTTCCACGAACTTCAAAGTCTCCACACCTCCTCACTCACCATCAGCTGTCCCTACTTGGCCTGCTGTTACTAGAGATGAACAGTCCATGTGCATGAGCTCTGCTCCCTCTCAGCTGCTCAGAGACATCAATTCTCTTTCTCCTGCACTGATTTTCTTCTTTTTGGATTATGAATATGCTAGCATTTTCTTTAAATAAGGCTCAACACCTCTTCTCATGTATCTACTATCCCACATCTTTGTTCTCTTTATGGAAACTTCTCAACTTGTACCTTCAATTCTTCTCCCCTATTTCTTTTTTTCTTCTTTTTCTTCTTTTTTTTTTTTGGTTTTTCAAGGTGGGGTCTCACTCTAGCCCAGGCTGACCTGGGATTCACTATGGAGTCTCAGGGTGGCCTCGAACTCACGGCGATCCTCCTACCTCTGCCTCCCGAGTGCTGGGATTAAAGGCGTGTGCCACCACGCCCAGCTTTCTCCCCTATTTCTTATTAAACCCATTCCAGTCAAGCCATTTCCTCACCTTTATATCAGAAACTCTCTGTTCAAAGTCACCAGTGAGGTCTGCATTACTAATTTGATTCTGACAACCACTTTTCCTTTAGTTTTTGGTGTATGTGTGTGTAGTGTACATACATATGTATATTTGTGCTCATATGTGTGTGGGTGCACTGTGTGGCTATGCATATGGTGGTCAGAGGTTGACATAGGGTGTTTTCCTCAGTCACTGTCCTTCTTATTTTTAAATATTTTTAGTTATTTATATGACACACACACAGAACGAGAGAGAGACTATGAGTATGGGCACACCAGAGCTTCCTGTCACTGTAAGCAAACTTGAGATGCATGCAACTCTTTGTGTATCTGGCTTTCTGTGGGTACTGGAAATCGAGCCTGGACCACCATTCTTTGCAAACAAGCTCTAACTGCTGAGCCATCTCTCCAGCTCTCCACCTTATTGTTTGATACAGAGTCTCTCACGGAATCAGGAGCTCACCAATTCCACTAAGTCTGGCTAGCCATCTTCCCCCAGGACTCCCATTTCTGCTTCTGTAGCACTGAGACTACAGACAAGGCCATGTCACAAGGATTTCAGGTAGGGTGGGGAATCTAAACTCAGGTCCTCACGCTTGTGTGGCAAACAGTTTACCAACTGAGTCATCTTCCCAGTACCTTAGTTAACATTTCACCTGACCTAATAGTAGAATATAATATGATAGATCATCCTTTTCTGGAAATCCTTTAATCTTGTAGCACTCAGGGACTCTACAGTTTCTTTGCTTTTCTTTTAACTTATCAGCTACTTTTCAGTCTCACAGAAAACTATGAAAAATTATGGATTATCTAAAATTCAATCATTTTATGTCTAGCCACAATGAATCCATTGATAACTCCATCTAGTCTCAAGTTTTTTTTTTTTTTTGATTTTTTGAGGTAAGGTCTGTAGCCCAGGCTGGCCTGGAATTCACTATGTAGTCTCAAGGTGCCCTTGAACTCACAGTAATCATCTTACCTCTGCCTTCCAAGTGCTGGGATTAAAGGCATACACCACCACACCTGGACAGCCTCAAGGATTTTTTTAAAAATTTTTATGAGAAAGAATGAGGATGAGAGAGAGAGGGAGAGACTGAGAAAGAGAGAGAGAGAGAATGAGCTCACAAGTGCCTCCAACTACTGCAATCAAACGCCAGACACATGGGCCACCTTGTGTGCAGGTGCGACCTTGCTCTTGCCTTACCTTTGTGCGCCTGGCTTATGTTGGGTCTGGAAAGTTGAACACGGGTCCTTAGGCTTCGCAGGCAAGTGCCTTAACTACTAAACCATCTCTCCAGCCCCAGTCTCAAGATTTTTAATATCATTTATAGACTGACAACTCCCAGGTGTATACTTCTAGTACGTATCTCACTTCTGAACCCTAAATTCACATGTCAAACTGCTCACTCAACGTTTCCGACAGATTGTCTGACAGACGTGTCACAAATGTCTTGTCCAAAGCTGACCTAATCTTTCCTAACATTCATTCTTACCCTCGTTAGGGACTAATCTGGTTAACCCTGAGCCACCATGCAGAGCTGTGAGGACGCGGTGCTGAAAGACCAAGAGTGGCCAGGTTGGGTGTGGCGTAAGGAGATAGCCTTTTATACTCAAAGTGGAAACAAAGATAGTGACTTCGTCAGTTTGGATCAGTCAAGCAGATGATAGAATATAGACACTGGGGCCTATGCCATGTAGATATGACCACTATAAAGTCCACCTAGCAGGGTCAATGGACAACGTGCTTCAGGGAGATCCCTATTCTAACATCACCAGCCCAAGGACCAATCCATGAACTCAAAAGCCCTGTGAAGCCCTATGGAGCCCAGAGGAAGCGTAGCTTCCGTGGGTCTACAAACTGTACCAAGGCAATTGGCCACTGTCAACAAACAGGCAATACTCATGTGACCCCTTCTTCTCTTCCCACCCCCAGGCACCAACAGCAGTTCTTCAGAGCTCAGGAGTAGGAAGAGAAGACATCAAGCCACCAAATCAAGCTAAATGTGTCTGGATACTCTGAGATACCTTTAAATTTCTGTCTCATATTTTCCCCAAGCTAGACATTGAGAAAGATAGATGACAGATAGCTAGACGATAGATAGATAGATAATCAGTTACTTGGGAAAATAAAACCCATGGCCGTGTTTTTCCTAACGTAGGTACTCCTTACCCAAGTCATTTATCCTGTCTGTGCCAGCCTGGCAAAATTTCTTAACCTGCTAGTTGTTTTCCTCTTCTGAGATGGAGTGGCCAAATCTCATGGCATTTGGGGTTAAGATAGCTCTGTAACAAGCACTTAAATGTTAGTTGCTGGCACCGAGAAGTAGGAGGGAAATTGGCTTATCTGGGGAAGTAGTAAATTACTTATTCTACCCTTTCCACAGCCATCCATCGTAGTTGCAAGAGAAGGAGAACATGCCCTTCTTGTTTCTCGTCCCATGGATCTTAGCTTCAAGGTCACTTTCCCAGTGCAGTCTGTGTTAACCTCTATTCCAAGTAGGTGGGGCCTGCATTATTCTTTAACACATTTCCTGTCATTTCCTTTACAGGCCTAATCAGGACATGAACTTATTTAATGAACTTATTAGTCAAGTGGTTCCTTATCTATGTCCAGCCCCCACTCTACTCCCTGAGGTCAAACCCCTGTCTGGCTTTTTCTTTCTCTTGTGTGCTCAGTGTAATTAAACTTATGCTCTTTGAATTTGTTAAATTTTGTTTCTTAAGGTTCTTGGCCATGAACGTGGAAGCTCTTTTCCCCTGGCTGAAGAGTCTGAAATAAATTATCTTCTTAGTCTGCTCCTTTCTGCTTCTGTTTTCTTGCTTTAGCAGACAGAAAGTCATATATATTACATATTTATGTATATATATATATATGGTATACAATATGTATATTATATAATATATATTAAATTTATATAAGTCATTAACGTACACCACAGAAAGAGTAACTATAAATATCTGAAGCTCTATGAATAATTACTAGGTGAGGTTACCCACATAAGGCAATTTTCTGCTTTCCCCATGAGACAAAACTCCAAAAAATGTGTTACGTTAACAGCCTATTTTTTTTTTAACTGACACAAAAGCAAAAGCAACCCATGAATTAACATCAACCATTGCCCTGAATTAAGAATCTTCCCAGATATGAGACTCAGTATGCTGGAAGAGACACCAAATGTTAGGTTAGTAATATGTCTGACACCTAACAAATGGGGCAGGGGGGAAACCATGCATGTACACAGACTATAATTTAGCCGCATCTGTAGTAACTGTTGAACTAAAAATATTACATTTAAACATAGTGGTTGGTAGTCTCATCAACAGCATCAATAAGGAGCTATGTAATAATTTAGAAAATTTTCCTTATTTTCCTGTTGACCTTAGCCAAGCAAACTGAAGAGATTCCATCTCATCTCAATACTGTTGTCTCATACAAATTCAGCGGTCAGCTAATTGTCCAGTTCCTGCTATGAGTCAGGGTTCCGATGTGCAGGGATGTAACTGATTTTCACAGACAGGAAATCAAACAGCCACTTCTCTTGACAGCAAGTGTGGAGGGCAGGCAACAACGTTGTAAAAACGATAGCAAGGCCTCAGACAGCCTCTTGGCAGGGATCCTAGGAAGCCCTACATAGCCCCAGAGATGGTTTCTTAGAAGTACGGACAACAGAAGGTCATCTGTTAAGTGATGCCCCCTCTCGTGTTATCCACCACATACATCCCAAGGGAGAGCATATGGAGAGACTGACTTAAAGCAACCAAAGATGGGAGAATTTCCTGGAAGCTCTCTGTGAGCACAGCAAGGTACCACAGAGCAAGAATCCAGAAAGAGGACTGGAGAGACGGCTTAGCATTTAAGGCGCTTGCCTGTGAAGCCTAAGAGCCCAGGTTCCACTTCCCAGATGCACATGGTGGCACATGCTTCTGGAGTGTATTTGCAGTGGCTAAAGGCCCTGGCACACCCATTTTCTTTCTCTCTCTCTCTAATAAATAAATTAATTTAAAAAAAAAAAAAGAATCCAGAGGGTTGGAAAGATTGCTTAGTGGTTAAGGCACTTGCCTGTGAAGCCTAAGGACCCAGGTTCAATTCTCCAGGTCCAATGTAAGCCAGATGCAAGGTGACTCAAGCACACAAGGTCACACATGCACACTAGGTGTTACACACATCTGGAGTTCGATTACAGTGGCTAGAGGCCCTGGTGCACCAATTCTCTCCCTCTGCCCTCTCTCACTCTCACCCCCCACTCTAGCTTTCTCACATTAAAAAAAAAAAAAAAAGGCCAGTCTGTTAAGCTTGCCTCAAAAACAGAATCCAGAAAGACAAACTCTGCTTTAAATGAAGATAGAAAGGCAAGGATCAACCTGATAGTTGTCCTCTGGCCTTCACATACACGCCATGACATGCACACACCCACGCTCATACACAAACAAGCACACACATATGCACTAATAAAAATTTTTTATAAAAATTAAGAAAAATAGACTTTACTGCTCAAAATAGTCCAGTGACTTTTTTTTTTTTTTTTTTTTTTTTGGTGCAGAACATCAGACTACCCCACATCTCCTGACTCAGTGTGCAAGTTAAGATCTGGGTGAGTCACAAGCGTCTTAAAGAATAAGGTGCACTCACTGGGTTTTGTAGAGCCTCCAAATAAACCATGGAGAAAAGCAAGCCTGGAAAACATGAGCTCATGGAGGACAAAGACGGAAGCTGATTCATGATTCATTTCTTAACCACCAGCGCCGTGGAGAAGAGAGCACATGACATATTTGTTGACTAAATTGGTTGATGAATTGAGAGATTAAGCCACTTTGTGCTAGACACCATCTTGTGCCACACAAATCCTCCTTTATTCAGTCCCCACCCCCCCCACCCCCCCGCCGGCTGCCACCACCACCACCACCACTGACTTGCCATGTCACGTGGAAATGGAAATGAGGAGTCTCGGTGTTGAGTCTTGGCTCTGTGTTTTCCAGTATTGGCTGAACAAGTTGCCCAGCTTTATGCCAGTTAGTCCAATTTGAGGTAAAACGTAACAAAAGCAGGGCAACACTAGAGCTAAGTGGAAGGTTGTGGGTCGTAGTGCACCCAGGCGCCATGGGCATCACTCTGAAGGGTCATCCCAGCTCCAGAGACTGTGTGGCCTTCTGAGCCGCCATGGTCCTGCATCAGAGCTTCACTTCTCCCTCTGGATACTGCTCTCCCTTCCCTCAACCAGTGCTGATTTTTGTATTTGTTGTCTGTGGGGTATGCACATGTGTGTGCGTGTTTACGTGTGAGTGGATTGAGTGGGTGTGCAAATGTGTGTCTGCACATGCATGTGGAGGACAGAGGTCAACATCAGGTATCTTCCTCGGTCACTCTCCATCTTATTTTATTTTATTTTTTTTCAGTGTCTTTTACTAAACCTGGAGCTTACCAATTTGTGCAGACCTACCAGTCAGTGATTCTTCCCTCTCTGCCTGTGAATTAGAGACCTGCACCAACTTTATGGTGCTGGGTACCCAAACTCAGGTCCTCATGTTTGCCTTCTAAGACTTTTTTTATTATTGAATCAAATGTTTTATTATTTTTAATTTTTATTTGTTTATTTGACAGCGACAGACAGGGAGAGAGAGAATGGGCGCGCCAGGGCCTCCAGCCACTGGAAACGAACCCCAGATGCGTGTGCCACCTTGTGCATCTGGCTAACGTGGGTCCTGGGGAATCGAGCCTCGAACCGGAGTCCTTAGGCTTCACAGGCAAGCGCTTAGCTGCTAAGCCATCTCTCCACCCCCCTTCTAAGACTTTTAACAACTAAAGGCATCATCTTCCCATATTACCGATTTTTTAAATTTCCCCCAGAACATCCCATATGCTAATCTCTCCTCACAATGGAAATCCCAACTACAGCTCATCTAAAAAGAAATGTGTTCATTAGAGCATCCTCAGGCTGCTTTCCTGCGCAACTTCTGAGCTGAAGAAAATTAGACATTGAAAATTTTCTCAGGTATTTATTATCTGACACTATGCAGAGCAAGCTAATTATCTCATAGCTTTGAATTAAGTGGATATCAGATCTCCCACATTACCATACTTAATATCTTGACAGTATCGTAGGTGAATTAATTTTACCCTTTTGAATAATTTTTTTTTATTCTCGCTGTATTTTATGTACCATTTGGTAGAACTGAGGCACTCCCAGGATTGGAAGTGACGGGAGCCATTACTTAATCCTGGGTGCTATAACTGTGTCAGGTATGAGTGAACAGTGATGACTGGGATGTATGAAGCTTCCTTAGGCTTTTATGGGGGAAAAAAAAAATTCAGAAGAAACTGTCAACACTCTATAAAAAGATTCACCCTGTGTCATGTACTTCTGAGACAAGCCCTCATTCTCTCTGCAGGGGTCACCGCAGTCATGAAATCGGCCGCACAGGGGACTCCGTACCAAAGGAAGGCTCTATGAGTGTGCGTGGCCTTCAAAGACTCAAGCCTTGAGGTGAGCTCTTTGAGGGACGATACCCTTGGACTTCCCCACATCCAGCCAGAGGAAAGCATGAATCAGTGTCCTATACATGTGTACTCCATGACCACGTTGGTAGACAGTGAACAAGCAGTGGATAATATTTGCCTTGGAGCCTACTAACCAGTTATTCAAAAGAGGCAAGATGAGCCGGGCGTGGTGGCGCATGCCTTTAATCCCAGCACTCGGGAGGCAGAGGGAGGAGGACCACCACGAGTTCAAGGCCACCCTGTGACTATGTAGTGAATTCCAGGTCAGCCTGGGCCAGAGTGAGACCCTTCTTCAAAAAAAAAAAGAGGCAAGATAATTCTACTTGGCTGCAGGTTTAAGCTCTCCAGGCACAAATTCTAAGAGGGCCAACTCTCCTGACTCTTTGTGATCCATGACATCCAAGTCCATATCACACTCCTTTCTTAGCAGCCTACTATCTACTACAGCCTGTGTACACAGCTCAGGACTAGATTTCAGAGAATGCTGTCCCACTTAATTTGGCACGAAAGATGTAAGCCCAGGGTAAGGCAAACTCCAAGGAACTCAATGCATACCACTGGGTACTCACTGGCCTGTTGGCTCCTGTAGATTGTAGAGCCCTTGCCTGCCCTGTGGCTCCTGCCAGAGGTGGGAGCAGCTGGGTGTTACCCTACAGGATGTCAGCCAGCTTTCTTTGGCAGGAGCAGTGCCTATTGTCGAAGTCAGTGAGTTAGCTAGTCGTGGGCTACAGCTAATGATGATGCTCCCAAGACTCCAACCAGAAGTCACACACAAGGTAGCTGGTCTCCTAAGCCCAACACATCACTTGGATCCCAAGTCTGGCTTCTCGTCTCTTTTACTTTAGTCTTCTTTATGTAAATGGGATCTCTTCTGGCCAAGTCTTGTGAATGAGCAGACTGTTTATAAAAGGAAGGAAAAGAAATGTTGGATCAAAACCAGTGCGTGGAGCTTGTGCCAAGAAACCTACCTCTCACCTCTCTGCCAAGCCATTCAGCTCTAACCTGCTATATCTGGCACATACTATTCCTTACTGCACAGCCAGATGTTGGGGTGGGGTGGTGGGCAGCTTATCTGAGGAAAAAGCTGAGGGCTTGTGACAGAGCCAGGAGGATCAAGACGGTTTCCTCCTTCAGCATCTGAAAGAGGAAAACAAGCCCTGTTGGATAACAAGTCTCCAAGTTCCATGATTTGGCCATGGTACCACTAATAGGGAGTACCTGAGACTACCAGGTGACCCAACAGTGACCTAGCTGTCAGGGTCAGAGAGCAGCCCTCCCACACAGCCACAGCCATCCTGCCACCCTGGGCATGGTGTGTCTACAAAATTCCCAGTGCATTTCCTGAGATAAGAATGCCATTTATTAAGACGTCCTGGAAATTCAGAACAAGTGGCAATTGCCTCCCTTGGCCTTGGCCTGTGGGCTGTCTGTCAACTCGTGATGACCTCCAGGAAGAGGGAGAAGAACAGAATGCATGTGGCAATGGCTCTGCTTGTCTGTCTTTGCTGCGATGCCCTGTTTTTGTCTTTCCCTTCTCTGTTCCAAGCTCTCAACACTGCCGGGGCCCAAAGGAAGGCAGAGAACATTTGACTAGAATCCTGGCAGTGGTAATGATGGTCTCAATACAGAATACCTCGGAGATCAGTGTGGAGCCAGAGTAGGTGCCAGGGGCTACTGCCCAGAGTGCACGTTCTCCCACCCTTATCCTCTGGATAGATTTCTTTAGGCCCTTGCTATCCAGTCTATCAGCTCTCCCTTTAGCTTCTCTAGTAGACAGCTTCATGTCACTGGGATGAACATGTAAGCCAGACACGGGTTATGGGAGGAAGGGATTTATTTCAGGCTTACAGATTCAGGGACGTTCCATCAAGGATAGCAGAAGCTGGCCCTCTTTCATAGATCCAAGCATAGAGAAACCACCAGCAGCCAGCAAACAACAAAAGGCAGCAAGCAGGGACCCCTCCAGAGCCCAGACTGCTCTCCATACCCCTGGGCTGGAATCAGATCCCGCCCCAAGCACACCTTTGGGCTGGATCCTTGGATCTGTCCCCAGTGACCCTTCCTCCAGCCAGGCAGCTGGAGACGCAAGTTACAAGCTTTTAATAAAGCACCTGGATCTATGGGGGACATACATTCACATTCAAACCACTGCACCTTCCCGCAACTTGAGTCTGCATTCTATAGCCAGAGGAGCATTTTTACATGAAAACCTAATCATGTCACTGTTTCACTTAAACCTGTAGTAGTGTCCCAGAACCTGAAACTCTGCCCTGAAGCCCCTAACTAGGCTTTGAAGTTCCCACCATCAATCCCCTAGCTCTCTCTCTCTCGGACATTCCTCTCCACCTATCTCGCTTCACACCAGAAGCTCCAAGTTTACCCAGCCTCTTCTAGTTCTCAGAACCTTTTAGATGCTCTCCTGCCTGCCTTAGGCTTGCTGCTCCCTGTGCTGAGAACGGCCTTACCAACCCCTCTACACCCTCACAAAAATGCAGGTTCCCAACCAACTCCAACTCATCCTTACATGTCTGTTGGTAGTTCAAACCCTATGAGATCAGGTGATCCTTTGACAGTGCTTAGAGCCCTTCTGCCCTCGGAGTCCTCACCACAGCAGACAATAACCTCTTTCTGTTCCCAGCATCTGTCCCTAGCTCACTGGGCAGAAATCACTGTGACACTCTATGTCGCTTTTCCACCACTGGGCCTGGCACTTAACCAAATGCTCGACCAGTATTTGCTAGTTGAAAGAAGTTACGAATTATCAAAAGTTCCAGAATCACTTTGGCACGTCCTAGATGAGCCCTGCCTATCCTCACCCTGTACAAGTCGGAAAAGTTGTATTTCATGGAATAGGGGCCTGGTGGGTAGACATTCAGTGGTTCAATCAGGGAAGAAAATATGAACAGAAACGTCATCTGGCTGAGGGCACCCAGTAGGATGGATCCATGGGACTCAGGGATGTTACCCAGATTCTGCCAACATGTGGTACTTCTTTAGTGACCTAGAAACTCTGCCCTGTGCAAATTCCTTCCAAGCACCTGGGAGCCAAGATGGAGGTGTCAACCAAGGCGCATAGTGGACCAGAATCATTTCATTGAGTTTTGAGACATTTCCTGTGGGGGCCTGTGATCGAAAAAAAATGCATCTTCCCCCATGTGGACAGATAGCAGGACCATCTTCCTGCTCCTCCCTCTGCTGCCTTCTGGACACCATACACTTCAAGCCAAGAGACCAGCACCTGTGTGTTTTTGAACCTCCCTGTAAAATGCAGGTGTACATTCTAAGATCAAACAATGAATCAAACAATGATTCATGAATCAAAGTGTTAAGTCAATGGCCTCAGTTTGCATGCCTGATACCCAGTGAAAGCCAAACACATTCTGATCGACTCGCTGACACTGGTGAGTGTCATCTGCCGTCACCGACCATGGACAAGGTTTAGAAGTCATAAAGCTGAAAACATTCCTGGTGATTTTAATATAGATAAACATACTCATTATGAGAATGAGTTTTAGAGAAGACATGTCCATTTAGTCACTGGTTTTCAAGGAAAGGATGGTCTGAATGCTTGACAGACAGAGCATCTATAACTCTTCCTTTCCAGGCTATGGAATGAAATAATTCAGCCCCGTCTATGAAATAACTCAGCCCCCTCTTTGGGACATTCCTTCTTCTCCTCCTGTAGCCCTCGTTTCCAGGCTAGCTGGGCTTCCTAATTTGGAAGTGGCCACACAGCAAACTGTGACAGTCAGTAGGGAGTGTGTCGTGCTGTGAACTCCCCGGGAGGCAGCCTCTAGTGCCAACTCTCCAACTGCCTCCCAACACCCCCCATGAAGCTTTGACTCAGGGGACCCAGTATGTACTGATGGTATTCGCCAGAGAGAGACCTCTGGGAAGTGTAGACAAAAGGCAGCGCTGAGGTTGGAGGGTTGTCTCCTGTGAGGATTGTGCAGGCTTGATACTGCTCTGCCTCGTGTGATTCTCAAAAGAGATAGTTTCCTGGTCATCCAGCTACTGGTCCCTCCCAGAGACACTGAGGGACACACTCCATGTATTGCAGAAACGTCTTCAGCCAGCTCTTTCTACCTTTCTCATTCTGCTGGAGTCTCACTTTGGGACAGCCCAAGAAGGTCATGACGTCACTTCCTTTGCTTTTGCTTCTTATATTCTCAACATACTGCTGGGCTCATCAAAGGTAGACAAATAACTGGGGGGGGGGGAGAGGAGAGAATAGCAAAAGAGACACAAAGACAGAGGAGAAGGAGGAAGGTTTATAACTAATCATTTTCTCACTTTGCATTCTCTCTGGAGGATCTTGTAGTTGAGTTCAGGCAGGGCAGTGTTCACAGCACCTGTGGGAGGTTCTGAGACAGACAGACCTTCGGTCTAAGCTCATCAATCAGACATCTCCGCTAGACATGGCATGTAGGTAGTAGGCTGATGAGTCACAGTGGTATGATCCAAAAAAATGTATTTGTTGCATAAATATTATTTTAACGTTACAGTTAAATAAGAATACAAATCATCGCCAATACCCAAACACAGCTGATGGCACTATTGTTTAGTTGTTTTAATTTGGATTGGACACCCAGTTTCTAGGGCATAAAAAATTTCTACCAAAGTCCACAGGAATCCTTGGAGCTGTGTACATGCGTCTGGAGCCCATTTGCAGTGGCTGGAGGCCCTGGTGCCCATTCTCACGCTCTCATAAAAATAAATCAATAAGTAAATAAATAAAATTGAATTTTATTGTGGTAAGAATATTTAACATGAGCTCTTCCCTCTGAATAACTTTAATTTTTAAAGATTCAGTGATGATTTATAAATATGTATATAATGTATTTTGGTCATAATCCCCTGATATTACCTTCTCTTGAACCCCTCTCCACACCACCTTCCTCTGAACCTCTTCTCTCCAGCTAGTCCCTCTCCTACTTTTTTTTTCTTGTGTATAGGTATGACCCACTGAGTTGTCTGGATGGGCATGGAGGATTAATGTCTAGAATATACAAAAAAAAAAACTCAAAAAACTAAGCATCAAGAAAATAAATAATCCAAGTAAAAAGTGAGCTATGGAACTGAATAGAGTTCTCAAAAGAAGAAATACAAATGGTTAATAAATACTTTTAAAAGTGTTCAACATCCTTAGCCACCAGGGAAATGCAAATAGTAACTTTAAAAAATATTATTTATCTGCAAGCAGCCAGCCACTGCACAAGGACTCCCAATGCATGCGCCATTTCGTGCATCTATCTTTACGTGGATATGAGCAAATTGAACTCAGGTCATTAGGCTTTGCAGGCAAGCGCCTTAGCCACTTAGCAATCTCTCCAGCCTTAAATAGAACTTTTATAAAGAGTCAAGCTAATAATCTACGTATGACGACACACAGCATAGGGGTGTGATGGATAAGGTGGATATGAGTTCCCAGATAGTAAATGCATTAGGTAATGACACTGGAGAAGTCATAAATACCTGGAAATAAGTAATAAAGTACACACATTTTGGAAGTACTTCCAACAAGTCAACCTTGCTTGAGTCATCCATCTCTTACAAACCTCTTGCCCAATTAGCATAATCCTATAAATAATCCTTCCTAAATTCCTTGGTCCCATGCCACAGCTCTAGTCCAGGTCCCCATCACATCACACCTGGATCATTGCAACAACACCTTTATCAATCTTCCTGTCCTGGATCCCCTCCGCCTCTGATCCTGTCTGCACACTGCCACCAGCTCAGGGCGTTGCTCTTCCTGACACATCACTTTCAACATGCTCTAGCTTGTGCTCAGAACTATTTCCCAGTTACTTCTTGGGTGAAGTCCAGGTGCACACACTGGTTAGCTGGATCAGCCAGGTGCACGGTCTGGCAGTGTGGAACCCTCATCCTGCCTGCCCAACCTTCTCTTTGCCTCCATTGCCAGGGAACTGTTTACTGTCTGTACCAAGCGAACCTGCCCCCTCTGTCCATTGATCCCCACAGCCATCTTCTGCCAGCTCATCCCCAGAATTCCTTGCCCACTTCCTGTCTATTCAAACTCAAACTTTGAATCGCAGCTCCACTCCCTGAAACATCCCCAACCTCCGTAACCCCTTTTGGTCTAAGAGTAGCTTGCTTGAGTTGCTTTTTTATCTTATTTTATTTTTTATTTCAACAGAAACATAGAAACAGGGCTGGGCGTGGTGGCGCATGCCTTTAATCCCAGCACTTGAGAGGCAGAGGTAGGAGGATCGCTGTGAGTTCAAGACCACCCTGAGACTACATAGTGAATTCCAGGTCAGCCTGGGCTACAGTGAGACCGTATCTCGAAAACCAAAAGAAAAGAAAAAGAAAGAAAAGAAACGTCGTGACGATGCAGCAAACTGCAAGGGGGTGGAAGGGGGTTTTAGGCACCACGATTTATGATAGAAGAGTTCCTTTGAGATCAGAGGGTCATTGGTGGCCATATCCCAGAGCTCCCTTGCTCTGTGTCCGTGCTGACTCTGTCTATAAAGGTAAGGAAGCTTATGCTGGCTGGTCCAGTCAAGCAGAAGACCACGGTGCCTCTCCCTCACCTCATCAGTGGAGGTTTGTTCCTACACTTGAACTTTCCTTTACTATCCTCTACTGGGTAATAGTACAGCCGTGGTGTAGCTTTCCTGACATGTTTTGAGGCAAAAGAATGAGGAGATGGGGACGGATTCCGAGGGCTGCATTTGTGTTTAGTTCATTCTGTTCTGCTGTGCTAGTGAAAGTCCACTGAAGAAGGCAGAAACCACTCAGATATTTAAACAAAGGACTAGCCGAGAAATATCAAGTATCAGGCTGGGAGATTCTCTGAATGCCTTTTTATGGATTTTTTGGCATCTCCTTTCTCAGCTCTCCCAAGGCCTTCCCCTCACTCCTCTAGGCTTACCTCCGGCTTTCCTGAGATACCTGAGGCCACAGATAGACTTCTGTCCGGGGCTCCTCTCTTGACCTCGTTTATCCTTGTTTCCCAGTGTGGGACTTGGGAACATTTCTCTTTCTTTTCCTGAGCTCTTGGTCCTATTTCCTCCTATAACTATGCTCCAAGTGATTGTCCTTACTACTTTTCTATTTTAAAGTTTCTCTTTTCCTTGGCCTCATCCTCTTCATCTGTAAGTGAGCACAGTGAGTTTCGCTGCTTACAAAATGCAATGAAAAGTCCTGGGTTGAAGAGATGGTTCAGCTGTTAAAGACACTTCCAAAGCCTGACTGCCCCAGTTCGATTCCCTAGTACCCAAGCAAAGCCAGAAGTACAAAGTGGTGCATGCATCTGGAGTTCATTCTCAGTGGCAGGAGGCCCTGATTCACCCATATCCATTCATTCATTCTTTCTCTCTCTTTGTCTCTTTCTCTCTCTCTTTCTCTCATACACACACACCCTTGAAACTTAATAAATCAAATATATATTTTTAAAAGTCAGACCTCTTTGCAATCTGCCAAAAAAATTTTAAGTTTATGAAAACGGGAAGATTCTAATAAGGTATATGACTCCTGCTTCTCCACACTCAGGTCCAGGAGAGCCTACATCTCCTTTCTGTCTCTGTTGGCCTCATCTTTGAACAAGCCCAGTATATATGTCAATATATATGTTGTGGTTTGAATGTCAAATGTCTCCCATAGGCCCACAGGCTCATGTATTTGAATACTTGGTCCTCAGCTGGTGGTGCTATGTGAGAAGGTTGTGGAACCTTGAGGATGTGGTACCTTGCTGGAGGAAGAATGTCACAGGGGTGGGCCTTTAGACCTTACTTCCTATCTTCCCTGTGCTTCCTAAGGGATGGGCCGGGCTCCTGCTCCTGCTGTGGAGCCTTCCCTGCCATGGTGGACTGTATCCCCTTAAAACTGTAAGCCAGAACAAACGCTTCTCTTGGCATCCTGTCATAACAATGTGGGAAGTAAGTAAGACAACATGCGTGTATACATAGACCCATCATGGAACATTGCGTACACATGAATATGTATAATGCACTGTCATGACTCCTGACCTGTGTACTGAGGCACCCTGAGCACCAAAGTGACGTCATAACAAAGCGGCATAACAACATTTTAATTTTCAAGGGAGAGCATGCTTTCAAGTTATTTAGAAATTAATAAAGTTGCTATGTATTTGGTTTGTCTTGGAACACCTGAAGAAATTTCTGAGTCCCTGAGGACACCATCAACTGAGAAAGTCTGTGAAATTGATTCATTTAACGAACATGATAACCACACATGTACCTACAAGACATCTCCAGAAGAGAGTATTCAAATATTATTTAAACCCCTAGACATTGAAGCCCAAATCCTTACTCACTGGCCTGGCCTATTCTTCCCAGAAGTAACGACTGAAAAGTTTCCTAGCTTTTATCATTTTGGTTACAGTTGATTTCACTCTTAGGATGTGTGTCCATATTTCCATGTTTAGGTCTTCATGTTAACCTTCATTACATTTTTTTGCTGGCTGATAGCTGGTCGCCTGGCTAATGTTTCCATCTTTCAGTTTATCTTATCACTCTTCCATGTGCTTCTTTAGATTTGATCAGATCTCCTTTTGACACAACTTTCAGGCCCCCCCATCCACCACTGAATCAGTTCACTCCACACCTTGCTTATCTCAACTTCAACAAGCCCCTTCATTGCTCCATGCTCCAGCTTCTTTACCCACAAGGTACTAATGATAGTATAAGGCCTTAAAGGATTATTTTCAGGATCAAACAGGACAAACACAGAAAGGGCATCCCATGGCACCCCACACATAGTAGGAAACACTACATTAAAATATTCTTTGCTGAGGGTGGTGGCACATGCCTTTAATCCCAGCATTCAAGAGGCTGAGGCAGGAGGATCACCATAAGTTTGTGGCCAGCTTGGGATAGAGTGAGACCCTGCGTAAAGAAAAAAAAATTTTCTTTTAAATTTGTTTTTTATTTTTCATTTATGAGAAAGAGAGAGAGAGAGAATTTGCATGCCAGGGCCTTAGCTACTGAAAATGAACTCCAGACACTTGAGGCATCTTATGAGCATGTGTCACCTGGTGCATCTGGCTTATATGGATTCTGAGGAATTGAACCTGGGTCTGTAAGCTTTGCAGGCAAGCACCCTAACCATTAAGTCATCTCTCCAAACCCTCCCATTTTTTGTTTTTTCAAGGTAGGGCCTTGCTCTAGCCCAGGCTGACCTGGAATTCACTATGTAGCCTCAGGGTAGCCTTGAATTCATGGCAATCCTCCTATATCTGCCTCCTGAGTGTTGGGATTAAAGGCATGTGCCACCATGACCAGCTTTAATATTCTTTCTTTCTTATTTATTTATTTGCAACCATAGAGAGAGAGAAGAGAGACAGATAGACAGAATGGGCATACAGCCTCCAGCCACTGCAAATGAACTCCAGATGCATGTGTCTCTTTGTGCATCTGGCTGTACATGGATACTGGGGAATCGAACCTAGGTCATTAAGCTTTGCAGGCAAGCCCCATAACCACTGAGCCATTTCTCCAATCCTAAAATTCTCATTTTTGTTACTCCGATGTAAACTTGTTAAAAATACTTTGTATTACTCTTTTCTGAACTTTACCCAAAGGATGGCACAGGAAATCGCACAAAGTGAGTATTTAGGAAATATTTGATGGTTGTAAAATAACCCACTCTCAATCAACTCACAAACAATTTGATCATGACCAAGTTGGGATCTCCTATTAATTGAGAAAGTCATACTGCCTGTTCTGAAGGGAGAGAGAAGAACTCTGGTATGTTCTCTTGCTGAGGGGGTAAATAAGATGTTCTAGGGTCTTTGAGACATTTTCAGTAGCAGTGTGTGGGTATGGACTTGGCTGAGCTGCTCTCCCAGCTGGCTTTTGTCAAGCGGTAGTTGGCTGCCCTCAAAGCTGGGGAAGACCATGGGATTAGCCAGGGCCCCAACTGGAGACCCATCCCTCTGATGTGCACAGTTGCCTCGGGGCCTGGAATCCATTCCTTGCTTAGTTGCCAACAGGCTATTTTAGATCCCATGGAATTGGCAGGAGGCCCCAGTTTGTCTCTGCCTCTCCGTGTGAACTACTTGTCAATTGTCCCTTCCCCTGGACTATTTCAAAGAGGATGGAAGAAATTAATGGCTTGAAAGGACCAAGGCCCTCTAAGTATAATTGGACATATGTTTAATTTTCATGGGTTGTCTTCTTATAGATAAGTTATGTGTTTCTCAGCTTTTGGGAAAGAGTGATCTCACGGAGTTGAGATGTGGCACTCTGTGTGATGCTGGGGAGAGACAAGATGTAATCCATCTTAGCAAAAACACACCCCAGATGCCTGTGGTCCTTGAAAAACCACTTCATCCATGCCTCTCCATTACCACCGCCTGTGCTTCAGATTTACAAAAGAAGTCACCACTTGTTCTCTAAGAGCATTGTGAATATATTAAAACATGCACTCACAAAAAAAAAAAGGAAAGTCTAAGAGCATGAAAATGTGCATTTGTGTGCAACTGGGTCAGATTAACTGCATATATCAAAACAATATAGGCTAGTATTTATGGTAATAAATGTATATTAACCACTCAAATAGCGATAAAAGTCTATCTATCTCCCGTCTTGAGCAGCACAGAGCGGCTTATCAAATGTCAGTGGTTATGCTAACATTTACTTTAGGAAGGAAAATCACAAGGGTTGAAAACCCTATTGAACCCATCAGACTGTCCATGCATCAGCTGGTTTCCATCCAGACTAGTTTCTAATCGAAAGCAGGAAAGGCTTTACTTTAGAGGCAATCAAGGTTATAGCCTCTTGTGTTTTGCTCTTGGAAAGGTTCCACAGCCTGGGTGACCCCAGCCAAGTTTCATGTTGCCTCTGGACCTTCTACGTGGGTTGGTTGCTAATGTCAGCAGAGTGGACCATCAGTTCTAGTTGCAACTTCTACCAGTGGGAAATGTTTCTCAGGAAGATCGGCATGACTCATTAGTGAAAGCTATATGTGCATAATCCTAAAGTCTTGAAGGAGCCACGGAAAAGTGGTGGTAGTTTGAATGTACTATGTCTTCCATAGCCTCAAGTACTCGTGATTAAGCTTCCTACTTAATCCCAGCTGGTGGAGCCTTTGGTAGGTGGAGCCTTGCTGGAAGAGGTGTATCACTGGGAGGACACCTTGGAGTTCAGCCCTACTGAGTGTTCAGAACTACCTCACTCCTGCTGATCTCTCTCTGCTGTGCGTATGTGATGTTGTATGCCAGTTGCCATGCTTCCAACTTCCCCTCGAAATCGTCAGCCTGTAATCAACCCATTTCTCTCATAAGCTACTTCTGGTTGAGTGTGTTGCCCCAGCAACAAGAACGTAACCTCTACAGAAGTTATCTCCATTTTTATATGGCTGCTCTGAAAGTCCAGCTAACTCACAGAATAAACTTTCTCTCATCAACCTTAGACATAAGATTGGTACATTAAATAGTTAGAAGTTCGTTGTTGACATTGTGAAAAAAAAAAATAGCTTTCACTCAAATGTGTTTCACTGCCTGCAAAAATATAAATAGTTTCATAGAGAGATAATTATCTTTTCTTTCATTGTACTCCTCCCTCAGATGGTTTTTTCTTATTTTCAGGTAGAAAGTCACTTGGGGGCTAGAGAGATGGCTTAGCAGTTAAGGCACTTGCCTGCGAAGCCTAAGGACCCAGGTTCAATTCTCCAGGTCCCACGTAAGCACATGGTGGCGCATGCATGTGGAGTTCGTTTGCAGTGGCTAGAGGCCCTGGAAAGCCCATTCTCTCTCCCACACTCTGCCTCTAATAAATAAATTAAACCAGGCGTGGTGGCGCATGCATGCCTTTCATCCCAGCACTGGGGAGGCAGAGGTAGGAGGACACAGTGCTAGCTTCCTGGTGTTGCCATAACAATGAGCTGCTCCTGCTGTGGTCCCACTGCTGCACACAAGCTTCCTGTTGTTGCTATGACAACAGCTGCTCCTGTGCTGTTCCCACTGCACACCCCCAGGCCCAGGCACTAGGCATGCAGTACTAGCGTCCTGTTGTTGCTAGAACAAGTTATCCCAAAGTTCGTACCCTAAAGCAGCACAAAGTTCTATTCATATGGGACAGAAGCTTGAAATAAACCTCTGTAGGCTAAAGCAGAGGTTTTGGAAGGGCTGCATTCCTTTCTGGATGGTTCTGGGATTGTAACTATCTTTCCCTTTTTCAGTGTCCAGAGACAGACTGACCATCATTGTTGCTTCATGGTCCCTTCCTCCATCTTCAAATCCAAGGGTATGACATCTTCAAATCAAGCCAGCCCTCTCTTCTCTCTCTCTGTCCTCTTTATCTTATCATCATCTCTGGATCTACTGTCTCCCCCAGATAAAGGACTTGTACGGTTGTATCACTCCCGGCCTCCTAGTCCAATATCATCATTTCATCTCCAAATCCTTCACTTGGTCCCAACTGCCAACTTCTCTTTCCATGCGAGGAACATGCTCATATTCAGACTCCGGGATTTAGACATGAACGTCCTTGAGGGCCGTGGTTCCGCCCACAGCAGACTATGGCTAATACCTCAAAGTTGGGTTAAGACATTTGCCTAAGGACTGCACTAGCTGTCCCTGAAATGCTGCTGTCACTGCATCCAAGGTGGCTGCAGCACACGTTTCTTCTTGTCCATAGCTTCCAAATCCCAGCCTCACGTGGCCGCATGTGGTCAGGGAGTCTGGATCACACGTGCAAACCTGTGCTGGCAAAGGAGGCTTGGAAAGCAGCTCTGACTTCTTTCTCGGGGATGAATAGGCCTCATGTTTTACACTATATTTTATTTTCTGATTCTTGATATTTTACTTCAAAAAAAAAAAAAAAGCTAACATTTTCAAACAGTATAGCTTGTTCCCAACTCTGACTCCCAAGTCTGGATTTTATCTCAGGCCTGGTGCTGTGTTGAAGGACTTGACGTGCCTTTTGAGTTCTGTAATGTCTTCATCTGAACAACCATCCTGTAAAAATCTGAGCCCCTCCTTCCTCCCCACACCATGCCAAATGCTGGCTGAATGGAAGCTGATGAGCTTTTAGAGGAACTATGCAATTCAAGTCTGGGTTTTCTTCCCTCCATATGAAATCCCTGTCCACATGTGACCGCTAGCAGAGAAGCCCTGGTCCCCACCACATCACCCTTAGAGAGAGAGAGCGGCAGAACGCGGTGGGGTATTAACCTGCGCCTATGTAAATTGCCCAAAGAATGGAACACTTACAGGCACCCACAGAATGCACTTAGAAAAGTTACTTTTCCAGTTGTGGGTTAAATGCAGAGAACTACACACACTGTGTAAAAGCTAAAAGTTAAGATGACTTTGCTTAGGAGTAATGTAATCTTCTGTTCTAATCATTATTTGATATGACAGAGTTCTGGGGTGACTCAGGCATCATTGGTGATAGGCATGTAGGCCTTCGTATTATTATTTTTTTTTTTGTAAAAATGACGAAAGCAACTTCTGTTTCTTTACACGGAACCACCGATAGAACACTCAGTGGGTCTGCAGATTACAGGGCAGCCCTTTGAGCTGCTGTGGATCTCATCTTCAAAGAGCAGAGTGTGCCGCGTGTGCACACAGCCCAGCTTGGATGCGTTGGGCACATGAGGGGATAAGGATGCAGAACAGGGGCACAGGAAGCAGTAAAAGCAAGCAAGCGAACAAAACAAAACAAAAACCTAAATTTAGCCGGGCGTAGTGGCTCACGCCTTTAATCCCAGCACTCGGGAGGCAGAGGTAGGAGGATCGCTGTGAGTTCAAGGCCACTCTGAGAACGCAGAGTGAATTCCAGGTCAGCCTGAGCTAGAGTGAGACCCTACTTCAAAAAACCAAAAAAAAAAAAAAAAAAAAAAAAAAAAACCTAAGTTTAGTTAACTTCCTCCAACCAACATTCACACCAATAATGAAACAGATTATATGGGCATTTGCTTTGTTTTGTCGTCTTTGTGGACTTTTTGCTTTGGACCTGAGGTGGGAATATGTGAGGAGAGAGAGCCTTGCTTCAGAGCAAGTGCCGGCATCAAATCCAGAACAAAAGACCCTCAGGCACATCCAGCCCGAGGATGTGCTGAGCAGAGAGTTCCTATGAATGACTGCGATTAGCCATCTTCTAACTAAACCAGCTCACACTGCCTCTAGAAATTATCTAGGATCTATAAATAGAACTGTTCAGCATTTTTATGACGCAGTTCAATCTAATCTTTCTTATTTTTTGTATGAGAGAGAGAGACAGAGAATTGGTGCGCCAGGGCATCTGGCCAGTGCAGTGAACTCCAGATGCGTGTCTGCCTTGTGCGTGTGCGCGGCCTTATACTCTTGCATCGCCTTGTCCGTCTGGCTTACGTGGGACCTAGAAAGTCGAACATGGGTCCTTAGGCTTCTCAGGCAAACAAGCGCCTTTACCACTGAGCCATCTCTCCAGCCTCTCTTCCTTATTTTATTTTATTTTATTTTATTTTTTGGTTTTTCGAGGTGGGGTCTCACTCTAGCCCAGGCTGACCTGGAATTCACTACGGAGTCTCAGGGTGGCCTCGAACTCAAGGTGATTCTCCTACCTCTGCCTCCCGAGTGCTGGGATTAAAGGCATGCGCCACCACGCCCGGCTCTTCCTTATTTTTAATCTTTGCTCCCCACTCCCCTTCTGCCCCTTCCTTCTCTACAGATAGTTCAGCCCAGACAGTGCTGTTCACGCTCAATTTTCTACTTCTTATTAAAAGAGAAAAAAAAAATTATACCTGGTTCTTCCCTCCCCCACACCCACACCCTACATAGTGCCTACGTTCCCTTTTCCAAGATTCCCTCAAGGAGGCCCAGCTGCCCATGAGATCTGCTGCTCTCAGAAGCTCTGGTGGCTAACGAGAGGCAGGAAGTGGGTGTGAAGGAACTCCCAGCCTCTTTTCCATTATGCTGTTCTGTAGTAGGGGAGGAAGGAAGGGAGGAAGCTTGGCAGGAACATGGAGAGTGAGTGGCAGTCCCAGCTGGCCAGCGGGGCTGTGTTCTATCACAGCATTGGCCTTGTGACCCTAATACATGCTCCAGGACAGCAAGGCTGAAGCCAAGGCATGTGGTCCCAAACCCTTATGACATGCCTTTTCTACTCTCAGCTCATTCAGAGGTGCAGGGGACAACAGAGCCAGCCATCTCCGCTGTAATGAAGGCGTGCGTGTTCAAGATGCTGAAAGGTCAATCAATGTCAGAGAGTGCAGCCAAGAGGATGATCTGGGGTGGTGTCTGGGGAAGGGTAGCAGGCCAGCTCTGCTACTCCCTTGGAAGTCATCTCCACCCATCCGCCTATCCTGGTTTGCTTTTATACCCTCTACTCACTTGACTCCCACCCCATCCTCTTTCCAGAACCTTCAGTTCTTGGAAATCCCATGCCCAAGGCAGTTAGTCACATGTTTGCAAGCAACATAGGTACATGAACCCGACTGAGGTAAAATGCAGACTTTTCCCAACATACTTTCTGACTTTTGTACCTTACTCTCCAGCTACTAAGCACCTGGCCCTAACCCTCACCCCACACTCCCCTTGGTGTCCCTGAGACTAAAAGCCCAGGGTAGTGAAGCCCTAATTCCTAGTGAAGGAGGATGGGGGAGAAAGCTAGCTTTTTAAGTCAGTCTCAGGGATTGAGGCTCAAGAAGAACCAGGAGGTGCCAGCTTGCTCACCCTGGCACCAGAAACGCTTGGCAAAAATATCTGATGGAGACAGATCTAGAGTGCCCCCTGCTGCCCACAGTCTACCTGGGTGGGCTGACCCAACTGGGCTAACCCTCTGGTTCATCCTTCAAATTTACCAACCAATCAGGTCAATCAGGTAAGGGGAACTTACATACCCAACTCTGATGGTAAAAAGGCTGCGGCCTTCCACTCCCCCCCCCCCTTTTCTCTCTGGACACAACAGTTCTTACTCTGCGTGGCCTGAACACTCGTGAGTCTGGCCTTGAGGTGGGCGAGCATTACGTTATTTCTTAACCTAAACTTTTCTGCTTGCCTCTGCTTTGTAGTTTGGGGTAACTTCTCACTTTAATTACACATACGCCCTTTCTCTGATATCCAGATCTACCAAAGTGGGGGCTCTTATCAACTCTAGACTTGCTACCTGTGTACTCACTCTAAACTCGGGGTGGTCATGAGTGTAACTCTCTTCACCACTCATTCCTCCTCTGAATCTCTTAGTCTCTTCTTTGATATCTGCCCTCTCGTTTTATTTTTTCCACTGAGCCTCACCTTTTGTCCTCTTAGCTCCCCTAAAAATATATGGTAGATACCATGTGGGTTCCTCGTAGGGCTCCCTACATAAGCTCCTAGATTCTACTTTTCCCATATTTATACCTTGACCCTAATTTCTCTTTAAAAGCCTCAGTTTCTCTCATGTTCACGTGCTTAAAGCTCTGTTCCAGTTTTCCCCCAAAGACCCTCAACTTCTCTCCTGCTTTGATCCTTTCCCCCCTCAGGAAAGCACGTGGCACATGCAATGTGCATTCTTCCTGAATCTTGCTATACTTTCCTTCTTCCAGAAAGCACTCGGTGGACGCCATGTGTGTGTTTTCTGCCTCTCTCTACATATACATCCAAGTGCTTACTTTCCACGTGCTTACAACTCCGTTCCAGTCCTTTTCGAAAGACCTCACTTTCGCTTAAATGAGCCTTATGAACTACACAGTGTGCCCACAAGATAGCGTGCTTCCTAAAACCCACAACTTGTGATTTCCCCCTAAATAAACTTAATCATTCACAATTTATCCTTCTTGAGTCTGTCTTTATTAACTGTTTATTAAAGGCAGGGACAGAACCCAAAACTGGGGGTGCATAACTTCTGGGGGACCCCTCCAGAGCTCCCAAACCTGCTTCACTAGGACTGTCCCTCTTCTTCTTGGGGGAGCTGCTGACAACACAAGACGTCTCGCCTTGGCAAGCTTTGTTGCTCACATTCTGGTCCATGGGCCCTGAAAAGCCATGTCTTCCCTTCATGAAACCCCCAGGGATCTTCACTGGTTGCTATTGACTTCCCTTCCCTGGCCACAGAGCACCTGGACCTAGGCGTCCTGTTTGCTTTCATACTGGTAAGTCACAACATCTAGACCCCTAGGGGCTCAGGAGAGTGAGAGTGAGAGGGGGTACAGTTAGCGTGATGGACCCCTGAAAGTTAAAACAAAAAAAGTCAGGAAAATCCGCACTTGCTAAAAATCAAAGATGATCTGACTTCTTATCTCTTGCCTGGTTCCCTAGACCTGGGAGGGAGGTCTCTCATAGGATTTAAACCTTGTGGTTGGTCAAGTTCAGCCCCTGGAACTTGGTGCCTCTTCCCGAGACAGCCCTTAGCCCTAACCAACCAGCTGTCCCTCTGCTTCACCTGAGCTGGAAGACAGCCCACTGTAAGGTTATAAATACCTTGACAAGGGGAGGGCAGCCTCTCTGACCACTTGGGAACTTCCAGTGGTGGGTGAGGTTTTCCCTCAGCTGGACCTAGGCTGGCTGGGGAGCCAGGAGAGGCCCCTAGCCCTTGCTGTCCACGTGGGCTCTTTGTTTCCTCTAGGTTCCCACACGGCATGAGCTCCTTGAACTTCCTTTTCTCTCTTTTGTTTCCACAGTTTTTCTAGGTCCTCATGTGGGATCTCCAGCCACGTGGGTGCCTTTCCTTGGCTCTGTACTTCCCTCAATAAATATAATGATTATCCTTCTTGGTCGTTATTTTAATTTAATTATTCGATTAAAATTAGAAACGAACCTAGGGCTTCGGGTTCAAGGACTTTCCTGGACCCCAAGTACCCCATTACAAGAATACAGCCAGAGAAGCAGCCAGGAGTATCCACCTCTGAAAGAGAAAATAAATAACATCTGGATTGCTAAATCTTTATAATTGCCAACACTTTCAACAGTGTCTGACATTCGTTCAACAAATGTTCATCAAGATCTACCTCTGTGCAGCTGCTGTTCTGGACTCTGGGGATACAGAGGAAAAAAAAAAAAAAGCCAGACCCCCGGACCTTATGTCGCTTCCATCGTAAGGGAAGAGATAGGCATTAGACAAGTAGACACATAAAAGGTCAGCTGACGCTGTAGAGTAGACATTTACCAATGTTCTTTTTGTTGTCCAGAATCTGTACTCAAGATTCTCTCCATGGTTACTAGCACCCCCCCATACACACACACACACACACACACACACACACACACACACACATTTATGTGCAGGCCTCATACCTACACTGTTCAGAGCCATCGACATTCTTATGTGGAGAATAAAAGGCATGAGACAACAAAAAAGAGGAAGGACTACCTAGCAAGAGGAAGGGGGAGGGGACAAAAGAGGGTAACAGGACAAGAATACGATCAAATTGCAGTATAGTCGCATATTAAAGTTCTCAATGAAAGTAATTTTAGAACCAGACATGGTGGCACATGCCTTTAATCCCAGCATTCTGGAGGCAGAGCTAGGTGGATCACCATGAGTTCGAGGGCACCCTGAGACTACATAGTGAATTCCAGATCAGCCTGACTAGAGCAATACCCTACCTCAAAAAACTAAAAAAAATAAAAAATAAAAAAAATAAAAAATAAAGAATTAAAAAATATTATTGGGGCCGGAGAGATGGCTTAGCAGTTAAGGCACATGCCTGTAAAGCCTAATGACCCTGGTTCAATTCTCCACGTCCCATGTAAGCCAGATGCACATGATGGCACATGTGTCTGGAGTTCATTTGCAGTGGCTAGAGGCCCTGGCGCACCCATTCTCTCTCCTCTCTCTCTCTCTCTCTCTCTCTCTGCCTGTCTCTCTCATAAATAAATAAATAAAAATTAAAAATATTATTGGTCTTTGTAAAATCTTGTTGGGATGCAGAGCCCATGGTCTACGACATAGAAACCAAAAACATGAGAAGTTGGTCTTATGAGTCTCCTTTGTAGAACAATGGGACCCAGCCCTTGACTTGGCCTTGTTAGACACACTGCCCATAGTTGGGGAGCTAGGAGCCAGTTTGGTAATGATGACGCTACAGAAAATCCTCACTGGTGGTGGCGGCAGCCGCTGTGAGATGGAGAGTCTCGGGTCCTGGTGAGTGTAGGTTTGGATGCATTTGATCTGGTGTCTGGGTCAGTGGTGTTGGGAACTCACCCTGTGGTTAGCAGGGGCAGCAGAGTTGTCTCAAAGTGATATTGGTACAATTCAAACCTTGTTCATGGCTACAAACCATGGAGCCTTCCCCAGCTTCCTGAGTGCCCCATGCCTATGATCAAGGCTTTCTGCTCCCACTTGCCAGGGTATTTCATGTTCTCACCAAAGAACCTAATGCAGACAGCAAATGCCATGTCCGCAACATGGCCAGGGGGAGAGGGTGAAGAGGACTACTTTCAGGAGATGGTCACAGCCTCTCTATGGATGTGACTTTTTGGTCCCTTCCGAAAGCAAGAGAGCAGAGCCACGTGGAGTCTGAAAGAAGAGAGATCAGACAGAGCACACAGTGCCCGAGTGAGGCAGGAATAAGCCGACAGTCTGAGAACATCAACACGGGACCCAAGCCGGCCATCCTGACATCTGTTTGGGGGCTTGTTTTGGGATGGCGGTTCAGACCATCGACAGCCACGGGGTCGGTACCGACAGGCAGCTCTTCTGTAAACGTTTACATCCAAGGGCACCAGTGGAGTAAACCGCAGGTGCGCACAGAGGATTCTCTGTCTGGTCTGCGCCTCTCTGACTCGGGAAGGTGGTCTCTCCTCAGGGGGGCCACAGGGGTCAGACACCGTCCCAGACAGAGATGACCACAGGTGGCTGCCACCTGGGAGACTGCAGCTGCATACAAGACAACGTCCCCTGGCTATGTTCCTCCTCCGCTCAGCCTTACACAGGCTGCTGCTGTGGTCACTTGCCTGTCTCACAGGAGCTTAAATCCCTCTCCCTTTATAGACCTCATAGTCCTCTGTGTACCCCACACTTACGTGGATGGGTCCTGCTTTTAGGCACATATTAAAACTTACATTTTCTTCTTGTTGTCAACCTGTCTATTGTCAGTCCCTTTCACGGACTATAAGTATTGAAACTTCAGAGGGAAAAGCAGTAAACTTAAAACTTCCTTAAAGCAAAAGAGCCAGTAACCCGACAGCAGAGATACAAGGAAAGTCAGGAGGCATAGGACTGACAGCCAGGGAGGCCTTCTGTACAGGAAAGCCCCTGGGTGGCTCTGAGCAGGAGTGACATGATGGAGTAGTGTGAAAGATCTCCTCAGTAGCTGGGGAGATGACTCGGGACGAAGCACTTGCCGCACAAATGAGAGGACTTGAGTTTGGATGCCCCGCGCCCACATGAAGCTGGATGTGGTGGCTCGTCAGTGACCCCAGCGCTCCTACAGCAAGATGGGAAATTGGAGGCAGGAGACTCCCCAGAAGGTCATGGGCCAGCTCGCCTGGTGTATGCAGGGGCAAATGACAAGAGACCCCGTCGCAAACAGAACCGATCGCCCTCTCTGAAATAGAATCGCTATAGCAGAACAAGAGTAGAGACAAAACCAAGAGACTACTGTCATAGGCATGAGTGAGGTACCAGGCAGGCAGAGCAGCTGGGCCTCCATCTAGGTCCAGGGTGTTTGAGATGGAGCCATAAGATGAGGAAAAAAAAACATCCTGAATGGGAAGCTGACAGGCCTTCCTGTGGATTCACGGGAGGACTCTAGGAGGACTGCAAAGACTAGAGTTAGCCTCCTTTTGAAATGGGGAGGATTGAGGGAATGACAGGTTAGTGGCTAGAAAAGATAAGATCAAGGGTTTGGCTCTAGAATGAGTAAGTGTGCACCCAATTAGACATCTAAAGGGGGCCATGCAGTCCGCAGCTGGATAGCAAAAAACCTGGATGGATAATCAGGGGTGAGGCCAGAGCTGGAACCAAGGAGGGGATCTGCAGCCAGGAAATCAATATACTCACCCTGTCAGGGAGTGTGATTAGAGAAGTGGTGCATGGGATAGACACCCCCCCTCACCACTAAGGGAGCCAAACGTGAAGAGATTATGAAGAGGACCTAGCAAGGAGGTTAAAAAGTAGGAAGAAGAATAAAAAAAAAAAAAAGGAAGAAATCACAAGCCACTGGGCCCTGGGAGCCAAGAGAAGAAAGGTGTGGCTTCATAATGACACTGAGGCTTCAAGAGGATGCTTGCATGTAGCAGATAAAGAAAGGGACAAAGGCTGAGAGAAGCCAGTGTCCCTTCCAAAAGAGAAAACCCGTGATTCCAGAAGGTGCTAGCTCCAAGCAAGGCAGAGAGTATGATGGCCACACACTTTGCCTGGCCCCACTTCTCTCTGAAAGAGCCCTTTGTAACTTGTCTAAAAGGAAACACCTCCACCCATGGAGAAACATTATTTGTTTCCTGTTAGAACAGACTTTTACTTGGGATCCAAGTCCTTTCCAGCCCATCCCCACTGGGGGGCATCGAAGGAAAGGGTGGGGGGAAGGGGGCTCCCAGAGGCTGGCTGGCAGGGCTAGGTTAGCAGGAAAGGGTAGGGAGAATAAAGCCTGGTGGGCTTCCAGGCCCACAGAAGCCCTCCTCCCCTAGCCTGTCCTCCCTAGCTCTATTAGAAAGGCTTAAGAGATTGTTAAGAGAAAGAAGAAGAAGAAGGAGGAGGAGGAGGAGGAGGAGGAGGAGAAGAAGAAGGAGAAGAAGAAGAAGAAGAAGAAAAAAACTGGCCAATGGCCAATGATTTGCTTTAACCCTTTGATGCTTGACATGAGAAAACCAAACATTCTTCCTTTCATTCAGCAGTTCTTTTGCTCATCACCTCCAGACCATGAGCCAAACGGAGGGAAACGGCAGCGAAAAGACACATTTGGTTCACTTCCCCTGGACTTACAGCCTGGTCGGAGAAATTTTGAAAACACTAAGTCATATCATAATCGCAAGGGCGTTAAGGCCCTAAGGGAATATCCCTCGGGGTGCAGGGGCCATTCCACAGCTAGCCCTTAAGAAAGCCAGGTAGATAGATGTCTTTCCCAAGGCAGTGTTGACACAATCAGTCAGAGCAGGAGGCAGGAATCTGCTTCCTGTGTCTTCTAGAAGCTGCCTAGTCACTGACAGACAAGGCAGGGACACGCTCCGTGCCCCTCACGCTGACCGGGTACTGGAGCATGTGAATGGGCCATTTTTGTCAGGCGTTGAGAAGCTGTGGCTGGCCCCTGGGCTGCTGGCGTGGAAGATGTGGACTAGCAAGACTCTGCCATCTTCAGTAAATATGTGAGAACTTTTTATTAAGGTTTTTTTCCATGGGTATAGGTATCTTATATCTTATAGGTGTATAGTCCCTTTTCTTACATGAATCTAATACTTTGAAGGTTATTAAATTGTTTTGGGGCAAATGAGGAAATTGAACGCCCAAGTATTTGACTCTGAAAACTTCAGTTTTTCCTTATGTTGTGATTTTATCAGTAGGAAGTTGTGCGGAAAGTGTGGCAAAGGGCTTTTTAGCTGCATCGCTGCATTGGATCCTTACAGTTGTCATGTGACTTGATCAAGAGCTCTTCCAGTTTTGCAGCTGAGAAAGCTCATGCCGTGAGATGATAAGTGACGTGTTTTGCTTTCATCTTGTCCGTGGTATTCTTCCATACCACCTGCAGAATTCATGAAGTCATGTGTGGACTTCCTGTTGTTTTGTTAATATCCATCCTTTCCTAAATTTATGGTGCAGAAAAAAAAGTGACTTAATAGAGAACTCTACTTGTCTGTCTAGATAATTAAATTTCACTGCATTTTGTTTTAATGATGATAATTTGCAAGTAGCTCACGGGATTTATCTTAGTATCCCAAATAAAATGCACGCAGACCAAATCGTTGTCCAGCTCAATTACGTGGCAGTTACAATTTTTTTTTTATGAAAGTGAGAGAGAGAAGTTGACATGCCAAGGCCTTAGCCACTGCAAAACCTTGTGCATCTGGCTTATGTGGGTTCTGGGGAGTTGAACCTGGGTCCTTAGGCTTCACAGGCAAGTGCCTTAACGGCTAAGCCATCTCTCCAGCTCTCCCTTTTTTCTAAAAATGAGTTATAAATTTTTAATTTCAATACTTCACTGGAAGTACATTCAGTTTACTTTCACCATTTTGTATCTTTTTCTCTTTTTGCTCTTTTAATGGTGGAAGAAACAAGTGGTTTGGTGTATATAGGGGAATTTTTTTATCTTTTGACAAACAGCAGCGCCATCTACTGTCAAGTAAAAAAAAATCATGACTTAACCAACACTGAAAATCTGGGTTTTAATGAGAGATACAATTTTATACACTAGGACTTACGAATGTCAATTCTTGCGCATATGTTTTCTAAAATATATTATTTATTTATTTGAGAAACAGAAAGATGGACAGAGAGAGAGAGAGAGAGAATGGGCACGCCAGGGCCTGCATCCACTGCAAATGAACTCCAGATACATGTGCCACCTCGTGCATCTGGCTTACATGGGTCCTGGAGAATCGAACTGGGATCCTTTGGCTTTGCAGGCAAATGCCTTAACTGCTAATCCATTTCTCCAGCCCTGCATATGTTTTTTATATTAGTATGTCATTAAGCAAATTATATAAATAATCATAATAACTAGGGTGTAATTCGTAATTATGTAGTTTCAGAGCACTAACTTTAGAAAAGGATTAAAATGGAGTCACTTACCTGCCCTCAAACTTTTATCTATAATATGTGAATCATTTTGATGAGGTTGGTTTTTTTTTTTTTTTTTTGACTAAGTGATGTGTAAAATTTACTGCCAAAGTAAGCAAAACAGAAGTTATAGAGCCGGGCGTGGTGGCGCACGCCTTTAATCCCAGCACTCGGGAGGCAGAGGTAGGAGGATCACCATGAGTTCAAGGCCACCCTGAGACTCCGTAGTGAATTCCAGGTCAGCCTGGGCTAGAGTGAAACCCTACCTCGAAAAACAAAAAAAAAAAAAACAGAAGTTATTATTGTATGATGTTTTCTAGGTAATGGTAGATACCAGATTGTGCTACAACCTTTTTTCCCAAGGAGCATCTGGGGCTATAGGTACCATGCCCAACGTGACATAACTAAGTAAGGGCCGGGATTGGGTCCAATTCTTCACCTGTTTCCAAAATCATTATCATATGTTACATCCCAAAATAGGGCTCTGAATCCCTATAAATGCTCACTTCAGGGTTTTTAATGTAATGATATAGACTCTGTTCTGTCTGGTCTGATTAGTGTATCATATTAGCTAGATGAGCCAAGTTTGTCTAATGGTGTGATATTTAAGAAACTTCAGGCAGACTCTGGAATAGTCTGGATCATAACTAAGATGGTGAACCCACAGTTCCCCGTGCCTTCATAGCCTATACACAGACCTCTCTGCTCATTTGTCTCATCGCCTTGCCCATAGCTTCCTACAAGCTGTCCCCACTTTCTGCATTAGACTTCCTTCAGGAGAGAAGCTGTACTCACTAAGAAAATGAATGGGTGAAGGAAAAGATTGCAGGATGAAGAAATGAACATCCGTAAATCCTTTGAAGACAGAGGCCTTAAATTCTACCTATTCCAGCTCAGAGATTATTTGAGATTTACTGACTTTAATTGAATGAGACTGGCTTAAAATTGCCCTCAAAATATTTCTTGAATGCCATTATTTCCCCACTTTAGTAACCAAGAGACTTTGTTTTACTTTACATTTATTCTCCAGGGACTATAAGTAGATTTGACTGAAATGCAAAACTATCAATGATTAAGGGCTGAAGAGATGGCTTGGTGGTTGAAGGCTCTTGCTTACAAAGCTTGCTGGCATGTGGTTCAATACCCCAGCCACCCAGGTAAACTGGCCACAAATAGTGGAGCAAACATCTGTGTCCCTTTCCAGTGGCAAGAGATCCTGCTATGCTGCCCTGCCCCTCCCCCACAAATAAATCTCTAAAAAGTTTTAAAAATCAGACTGGAGAAATGGCTTAGCAGTTAAGGAACTTGCCAGCAAAGCCAAGGGACCCGGGTTCAATTCCCCAGTACCCACATAAAGTTAGAGGCACAAGGTTGTGCATGCATCTGGAGTTTGTTTGCAATGGCTGGAAGTCCTAGTGTGCCCATTCTCTCTCTCTCTCTGTCTCTCTCCTCTATCTCAAATAAAGGAATATTAAAATTTTTTAAATCAACAACTAGACATTGACAAAATACAAATATAAATTGCAAAACTATATTGTTGAAACTACTTAATAAATTAAGGGTGATTTCTCAACTCATCTAATAAGAAAAGGATCCTACCTTGTGGAAATGAAATAGTATATGTAGGGCGTATAGCATAATGTTTTCTCCTATCATTCTTTCGCTACAAAAACACACTCCCTGAGCTCTTACTGTAGGGTGGAAAGGTGTGGCTCTTTTCTTCCTCATGAAAATGATCATGGCTGGTTCTTCTGTAATGACAACAGCAACACCACCAGGTTAATAAGGAAAAATACTAGGATGTACTTAATTCACGTTTTACATGATGTGGTAGTGTGATGGCTTGAATTAAATGTCCCCCATAGGCTCAAGTGTTTTGAATATTTGGTCCCCAGTGGGGGGGGGGGGGGTAGGAAAGTTGTGGAGCCTTTGGGAAGCAAAGCTTTGGAGAAGGTATGTCACCAGGGCTGGCCTTGGGACTTCATCGCTCTGCCCCTTTGCCAGGTCACTGTTGCTGGTCTATCCCTGATGTGATACCCAGCTGCCTGGTATACTTTCCCCACCATTAACGAGGTCTGGCATTTTGTCACAGTAAATGAGAAGGTAACTGACCTGGAAGAAAGGAAGATCTAAAGACCCACGAGAAGTGGGTTTTTATGCTGCAGTTTGATGAAGGTTAGCTGATTGTGCAGAAATAAAGTCTGTTCTGATGGTGACAGACTGAGAGGGAACATGAAAGGCCTGTTGGTTCTGATTCTTTTTGGCCTTTGTCTAGCATCGCCGCCCACCCCCATTCTTGGGTACAAGGCAGAACCCCTTTACAGTGTGAGCCTCCAAGGAAGGACGGAGAAGATGATATGTCTAGGTTTTATGCCTTGGGTTCTAATTTCTGTGATTTTCTTCCTTCAGAGAGGAAAGAAGAGTGGGTGACAGGGAAGAGTCATAGAAAGACTTCAGTTTTTCGGCGTGCTAAAACATTATGGTCTTGGGGTGCTGCTTTCAAAGCCCCAACACTCCTGTACCAAGTAAACAATGTTCTAGGCACTAATGGTACAATAAACAAAAGTGATTAAAATCTTGCTCTTATAATAAAATTATATGAAGGTTGGGATAAGTGGATGGGGTTCCCAATGGCAAGCAAGCAATCTGCCCATAATGAAAAGAGGGCTTGGGAAGTAGCTCAGTCAGTAAAGTGCTGCCCTTGCAAGCATGAGGACCTGAGTTCAATTCCCAAACCTCCCCCCAAAAAAGGTCAGGTGTGGTGGCACGTGCTTGTAATCCCAGCTCTGGGGAGGTGGTTAGGTAAATCTCTGGGCTCGCTGACCGGCCAGTCCAGCTAACTAGGTAAGTTACAGTCCAGTGAGCCAGCCTGCCTCAAAAAGAAATTAATTGTAAAGGATAAAATAAAATGGATGGCACCTGAGAAACAACATGCGAGGTTGTCCTCTGGTCTCTGCACATCCTCGTATATGCCGCGTGCACTTGCACACATGAACATGTGCGTGCACATACACTCAAAAGTAAGTACATAATTCAAGTGATGAATAGCTCAAGTGCTGTGGAGAAAACCAGAGGAAGGAGACCAAGAGTACCAGGAGGCTTAGACTGTAGCATCCTTGGGGGCACCACCAGCCGATGGAGTGAGAGGGTACACATCTGGAGAGAAGCATTTCGGCACGAAAAGACAGAGGGGTGGGAGAGATGGCTCGCCTGCAAAGCCTGATGGCCCTGGTTCAACTCCCCAGTACCCACGAAAAGCAAGCTGCACAAGGTAGCGCATGTATCTGGTGTTCATTTGCAGTGACTGGAGGCCCTGGTGCACCCATTCTCTCTCTCTCTCTCTCTCTCTCTCTCTCCTTGCAAGCAAATAAATAAAATAAAATAAAGGACAGAAGAAAGGAGCTCTATGGTGTAAGTATGCTTCACTCAACAAACCCTGAGAGGTGTTCCTTCCTACATCTACTACCACACCTGGGCTTTTTGGTGTTCACGATGGTGAGCGCCCACGGTCACACTGACTTAAGGCACATAAGTACCGGCCGTCTGTGCACATCAGAATAGGAATACCATAGGCAAAGACCTGATCCTTTCGGTGTGCCTCAAAGAAAATAAAGAAAAGTAGCCAACATGGAGTTCTCTGCGGCAAGACTATTTCTGTTTTATGATTATTTGATTTATGCTGCTTTAGAGGGTGACTGTTTTTCCAGGTTGGACCACAGGGCCCTACTTAATGCCTAAAGTAGATGGAATGTGGGCATTTGTAATAGAGTACAGTGGCAAACAATTCCGTTACCAGCATATAGAGTGATGTTTTAATCCATTCCAGCTCCGACATTCTGTAATGCTCAGATATATAAAAGGAGCAAAGAGAAGATTGCCTAAGCTGTATTGAGTTGAATGAGCCTTTGTGGGTTGACCTGGAGACCCGGCACCCATTTATAACATTCTGTGTGTAGAAAAATGAGTTCTGGGTTTCCACTGCTGCACACTTAGAGACATTCAGAAAACAGACCGCTTCTGAGTCGGAGACTTCCTGTGGTGGGGAAGAGTGTCCCTGGTGGCAAAGGGCAGGAGGAGATTAAAGAGCAAAGCCTGGAAGTGCTGTAGCCCGAGCATTCGTCGGGGGAAACAGCGATCATGATATACTACCCAGACAGGGTCTTGGGAAAGCCGCGGGGCCGCAGCCCCAGCAGCCAATCGCATTAAAACATATGGCAGGCAGAGCCTTTGTGGAAGGTAACTGACAGAGCTCTGAAAAGAAGGACCCCTAAAAGAAACCTCAACCTTAGATGTGCCTGTCTCTAGGAAGACTGCTGCAGCAGAGTTGTAAAATTTTTTAAAAAATGATATTTTGAATAACAGCTTTAGTTATTCAAAATATGATTCTGTAGAAAAACACTAAGCTGGAAAACCAAGCATTATTTGAGAGAAAGTGGATACTATTGTTTGATCTCCTTATATAAAAATTCAGACTTTACCAAAGAAGCCTACACAGGAAATAAGAAATTTGAAAGACAAGATTTTATCTTTAGCCAAGCAAAGTGTAAGGAAGAAGTGAAAGAAGTCAGTAGGTCAGACAACAAGCTTCTCCATTCTCCCTGGCAACCACATGACTGGTGTGTGTGTGTGTGTGTGTACATGTGTGTGTGTGTGTGTGTGTGTATGCATGCGTGTGTGTGTGGTATTAGGACAAGAAGGTCTGGATCTTTCAGAAACAGCTAACCAATAAGGAGCATGGAGCAATGGTGTGCTTTCTACAGAACAGGGGAGTATGCAGATGAGTCCTCATCTCCCACCGTCTTTGAGGCAGAATCTGTCATTGTTCACCACTCTGAGAGGACCAGGAAATTCTCCTTTCCTACCCTCCCTTCTCACTGTAGGTACACTGGCATTACAGAAGCCTGCCACAGCTTCCAACTTCTGCATAGGGTCTGGGGATCTGAGCTCAGGTTCCCAAAGTTGTAAGGCAAGCACTTTATCCACTTAGTCATCTCCACAGTCCTCGCTATTTTGTGGGTCAAGTGGATTTAAAAAGTAATTGAGCTGAGTGTAGTGGTATATGAACATTGAAAAGAGTGAAGCAGAAAGATCTTAAGTTCAAGTCCAGCCTCAGCTAATAGTAGATCCTGTTTCAAAACAGCACAAGCAAATAAAAAAATAAAACAAAACTTGAAAAATACAGCTAATGTCGTTGACTACATTTAAAAAGTTAAATTTGTGCTATCTATTTTCAATCCTAATATGTAAGTGGTATAGTAAGCTTTCTTTGGACTTTTAAAAAGAAATCAATCATATTTGTCTTATTCAAAAGGTACAGAAATCTGGAAACTATAGAAAAAATGTATAATTCCCCAAATCTAACACACTAGCCCATTGTTATTTTCTATACATAGAAATATATATTTCATGTCTTTCTTTTGTCAAAATGACACACTTTAGTCAATGTGGCAGTGGACATAAACCAGATGATGAAGATGGAAATGATTCCAAAGGAACAAATTCCAGTTTCCCTCTCTCTCTCTCTCTCTCTCTCTCACACACACACACACACATATATATATATATAGCTTTGCCCTAAAGTTTAAACTCTATGCATTTTAGAGTTACACTGAAAATACACTGCTAAACTCTGACATGTTGTTTCCAGAGAAGTACTCGCTAAAGAAGCAATAAACCTATCCAAACTTCAGGGCATTTGCATAGAAGCAATAAAAGTAATACAACAAAAATGAAAACATTCAAAAGAAAAAGTATTGAAAGTAACAAAACGAGTACTGAGTCAAAGACTCACAGAAACAAGAATTTCATTTACACACTAATGCTTTGCATATTCAAGAGCACTTTGATGTAGTTGCACTAAAACTCTATACGCAATTGCTAAAGAAGCAAGAAAATCTGCATCAAAATCTTTGTTTTGAATTTCCAATGAGCCTGAAGTAAAGAGAGTAGTAGCTCAGGTATCAGTTTCTAGAGATAAAATAACTTTACAAGTTCAGAAACTGGCCCAAGTCAAAGAACAAATGAGTCCATCCAAGTAGTTTTTTTTTTTTTTTCTTCTCTTCATTATTGTGAGAGGGAAAAGGTGCCCAATCAAGAGGCAGAACAACCAGTGTAGCTCAGGCAAACCCTCCTGAATGACCAGCCTCAGCACGTACCTGGAATTTCACATGCTGCACAGAAGGAACCAATCACCTTCCTTTTCTTTTATCTTCCTTTTAGAGTCCTGGTATTATTTCCTGGAATCATAACCCACGCAGTCATCCTGACAAAACACGCACTGCCTTCTCCTCTTTCACCCCCATATCCTCACCCCAACTCCTCTGATTTTGCCAAACGACAACGCAGAGATGCAGCTGTTTCGCCGTACTCCTGGCTCTACGTGAGCAGCTCATCTTTACAGCTGCTCCAGAAGGCTAGCAAAGCACTTTTCAGCTTGACGGCTACACAGTGTTGCCACTATGGTAATGGTGATGTATAAAATCCAAATCTGTTGCTGATATAAAGGAAACATTATATTTAGCAACTTCATCATGGAAACGTACAGTAGCTGTCATCTGGGTTGAAAGCAGGATGGGCTGTAGTGTGACAGATACAGTGAAGACTTTGTCATACAGGAATATGTCCTGATGGCATAATTCCAAAGATGGGAACACTTTCTGGGCCACATGCCTAGAGCAAGAGGCTTATACCAGTTAATACACTTATCAAAAAAAAAAAAAAATCTTGGGCTGGAGAGATGGCTTAACGGTTAAGCGCTTGCCTGTGAAGCCTAAGGACCCTGGTTCGAGGCTCGACTCCCTAGGACCCACGTTAGCCAGATGCACAAGGGGGCGCACGCGTCTGGAGTTCGTTTGCAGTGGCTGGAGGCCCTGGCACACCCATTCTCTCTCCCTCTCTCTATCTGCCTCTTTCTCTCTCTGTCGCTCTCAAATAAATAAATAAAAATAACAAAAAAATTTTCAAAAATCTTGTTAAAAAGCTATTTATGAGTCAGCTGAACTACGCAGTGTGCTTAGTCCTATAGCGCATGCTGGATGAGATCAAGGACAATGTGTTCAGCCCAAAGCCTTCTCTGTGCTACCTGCTAACATGAACACTGATCCCTCATGGTGGTGGCTGTTCTTTGATGAGGCATATTGACTGTGGAACTCTGAAAGGAACTCACAGAGTTTCTGTAAGATAAGAGACCAGTTCAGTCAGAACTCTTGTAGATATGAAATGGTCAGCTAGATGTGCTCATCTATTTGATGTCTTTGATACTTTTAGTGATTACTAATACTCTCATGCAAGGAAGGAAAGTGTCATGTTCTTCAGTAGCATTGAGATGAAAAGGCAAACAAAAATCAAAAATCAGGAGCATGGAATCACAAGGTTTCTACACTCGGGGAGGACCAGTCACTGAGGAAGATGATCATCTTAATGTAGCACACTGGTAGTTTGAATGTATGCCCCCCATAGACTCGGGCTATTGAAACTTCTGACTTGGATCTCCAGCTAACTGGCTGGAGGAGGTGTCCTTGGGGGCGGAACCTGGAGTCTAGCCCCAAGGGGTCACTGAGGGAAGATATGAATTCCAGCGGAAAGGTACGCAGAGCAGGCTGAGCGCTGGTGGGGGTTCCGGCTGCGTACTGTCAGTTTGCACTGCTGCCTTTGGTTTTCGCTGACTGCTCGGTTGTTTTCCTCTGCCTGAATGTATGGAAGCAGCATTTTCCACCATTGACGGAACTTCCCCAGGGATATGTAAGGTTAAAATAAACCCCTTCCTCCCCAGACTGTGCCTGGATTGGATGTTCGTCCCAGTAACATGGAGCTGATTACAATACACACATTTTGCACTATATCGAATGGGTGGAATTTTTTTATCAAAAAGATTTATGTATAGGAAATCCAGGAAGACAGAATCAATGTCTTTCATTCAAAGATAATTTAAACATTCCACTGTCAATGAGAAAAGAAGACACTAGAACATCCAATTTATAATGGAATTTTATGAATATTTGTGATTTGAAATATTAGTAGGTATTCACAAATCATATATAAATATACACTAATTAAGGAATGTGGACTCCCAACAGTTTTTGCTAATTGAAGTCCACAATTAGCAAAGCTTGTACTCAGTTGATTTAGAACATACAAATACGAGGATATTTGATTTTTTTTAAATGTAATTCTCCCTTGTGCTAATTCCTTCTGGTTATATCCTTCCATATCCGTGTCTGTAGAAAACGAGAATGTTGATGACACAAACTTTGAAAGACCTCAGAACAGTTAATGCTTTCTCATGCTAAATTAAGAAAGTATTTCATGGTTATGATTTAGTCTGTCATGTAGTTAACTTTAAGGAAAATGTACGAATAGTCCCACCTATATTCCTCACTGAGAAGAGAGGAGTTTGCCTCTGGTTTCCTATAGTTAGACTCTAAGACAAGTTAACTCTCAAGGTCCTCTGAGTCTGAAGCCTTCCATTTGGGGATCCTGGAATGAAATGGTCAGAAGTCGGTCACGAAGGGCCTTATTTTTAACCAATGCATCCCAAACTGTGTTCCAAGAGTCCTGCATCTTCCATGAGTCCTGCATCTTCCACAATGTTCTTCATCCTACTTCACGTTTCTGCCCGAACTCATTTTGCATTCTCAGCTGGCAGCCCAAGATTTGCTTCCCCAGAAGTGAGAAACTGCCTTCCTTTATCGCACTGGCCTGCAGTGCTATGTTCTCTGGTTTTATCTGCAAATCTACAAAGGCACATCTTCTCTTATAAGGGCATCTCTGTACCAGGTTCTTTGTGTCTACCTCCACATCACTCTGGTGTGCTCCCTCGCCCCCGCCCCCCCCCCCCCCACACACACACTCAGCAATTTAGAATTCATGGATTCTCTCAGGCAATGCCATGGTCAGCTTTGGCCTGTGACCTTCCTAAAGCCAGAAGCTCCCTGGTTCTCTGTACTTGCCTTAGACTCTGGCCTAGCTCCTTCACAGTAGGTGACTAATAAAGTCTTATTGATGTGGCTTATGAGAGAAAGTGTTGGGAAATCAAGCACAATAATCTGGTAACAAAGCTTTAATTGATGAAATGAAGTTGAGCACCATGGCACTGTGTAAGGGTTGCCGTGGAAACTCTTCAAGTCTCAGTGCTTTGAAACACAAATAATAAAGGAAGAATTACCAGAAATAGAGGGCATCCTACTAAAGAGTGGTTTGGGAGCAGTCACTCAACTTCTCAATGTGTGAAGCCAGCGGGACAGACTGAACTGAACCTCAAACCCAGGGCAGGTAATTAGCCTGTGTGCCATCATAAGAGAATTCCAGTATTAACACACCAAAATACTTTCCTCCTGGTGGGCAAATAACTGCTGGCTTAAGTTCTCCAGAGGATTCCCTCTAATCTCTTCTCCATACCTCACTGTTTCTCCCTGGCTCTCTTTCCCCTGGATCACCCCATAAGCTAGAAAATAATGAACAAGTTAAGGCCCAACCCAGTAAGGCGCTTCAGATCCACCCAACCCTACGGCCTATTTTATTTACTGCTATGTCCACTTTTATGGAACTCCTAACTAAATCTATCAATATTGCATCCCAGAGCCTGTAAGAGTTGACGTGATGGTTTATATCGGTTGTCAGTTTACCGGAACCTTGAATCACCTGTGACCTGGGCATGCCTATGAGGAATTATCTTAATAAGGTTAACTGCAGTGGGAAGACCCACCTTGACTGTGAGTGGAGTTCTGGACTGAATAAATAGAAAACCGGCTAAATGCCAGCGTTCATCACTCTGCTTCCTGATTGACAATACAACGTGACCAGCTCGGCTTAATGCCCCTACAGCTATGCCTTTCCCACCATGACAGGAAGAAACCTGGAACTGTAAGGTGCGATCTACTTTTCCTCCCTTCAACTGACTTTTGTCAGGTATCCTGTTCCAGCAACAAGAAAGTAACTGCTGCAAGGAATATAGGGAAAACCCTCCTGCGCGAGTTGGTTCACAGAGACCAAGGTTTGCTGAGGTCTAAATGATACAACACAGCTGTCCTGGTTGTGGGACTGTATAGTCCTGGAATACTGCTCAACAAGGCCTAGGAAAGGGGGCAGGAGGTGGGAAACACAGTCCACAGAGATAGGCTTGGGGCTTGGAGCCCAGAGAGACGAACTGACAATTCATGAGCCAATGACCTGCAGGAGGGGTAGTTCGTGCTTCCCGTTCAACTCACCCAGACCATGCCCATTGCTTCACAACACTGCAGCCCTGTGGCAGATAAAGGAAAGGTTTGTTACAGCTGGAAGAGAGATTTGAAGCTCCAGTCCATAAGAATTATCTAAAGAGCCAAAGAATTAACTACACGCACTTTTTTTTGTTGTTGTTCCTTCCACATTCTAATTGGTACTTGTCTCCATTGCTATCTCCTGACTTGATGCCTTAATGTTAGATAATCCACAGTCTGAATACCGGGCACAATCATCGTTAATTCTCACAATGGCCTCGTGACAAGTGACAAGTGGCAATTAGCATATTCATTTTACGAAGAAACCAAGAAAACTCGAGAATAACCTGTCCCTACTCCATTTGAAATTAGACTTTAATTCCAATGTGACCAACTGTGTCATGCTGCTTCTCAGCAACTAAAAACAAGCCAACTGCCTCATGTTGCTTCTTAGTGACTAAAACCAAGTCAACTGTGTCACATTGCTTCTTAGTGACTGAAACCAAGTAAACTGTGTCACGTTGCTTCTTAGTAACTAAAACCAAGTCAACTGTGTCACGTTGCTTCTTAGTGACTAAAACCAAGTCAACTGCGTCACGTTGCTTCTTAGTGACTAAAACCAAGTCAACTGCGTCATGTTGCTTCTTAGTGACTAAAACCAAGTCAACTGCGTCATGTTGCTTCTTAGTGACTGAAACCAAGTCAACTGTGTCAGGTTGTTTCTTAGTGACTAAAATCAACTGTGTCATGTTGCTTCTTAGTGACTAAAACCAAGTCAACTGTGTCATGTTGCTTCTTAGTGACTAAAACCAAGTCAACTGTGTCACAGTGCTTCTTAGTGACTAAAAACAAGTCAGCTGTGTCACAGTGCTTCTTAGTGACTAAAAACAAGTCAGCTTTCTTTTCAGTTGGTAGGAAACAGCCCAGTGACATTTGATTTATGTACGTTTCTGACTTACTGATGGTTCTGCACAGAAAATAACAGTACTTATAGCTCACTGCAGCCTATTCTTTTCAGCAGCTGCTAAAATAAATACAAAACCACAAAAAGTATGCTTTCTAAAAATATTTTATTTATTAAATTTCTTGAAAGAGAGAGAGGGGGAGAGACTGAGAGAGAGAGAGAGAAAGAGAGAGAGAGATAATGGGCTGCCAGGGCCTCCAGCCAGTGAAAACAAACTCCAGATGCATGAGCCAGTTTATGCATCTGCCTTAAGTTGGTACTGGGGAATGGAACCTGGGTTTGCATGCAAGCACTTTAGCTGCTGAGCCATCTCTCCAGCCCCAAAAGTATGTTTTTTATATACCTATAGCCAGAAAGAAGAGTTAGGGTGAATGATGTAGCTTGTAGAATAGAAGAATCTCTTAGGATTGGAAAAAATGCAGAAGAGAGAGAGAGAGAGCAAGAGAGAGCGCACAATCTATTTATTCTGACTAACACACAGATAAGCCCACACTTCAAGAATATTTGCAGAATGTCTGAAGGATGGAGTTATATCAGGAAGCATTTCAGTCATAACTTTTCATGTAGTTTTATGACTTGTCTATCTTTTTCTCTACCATACTTGTAAAGAGATGAAGACAACTTCCACTCTATAAGCACTTGGAAGTGCAGTACTCCTAACCAGTGTCTCGTCCTTGTTGAGAAAATACTCAAAGTGTCATTTGAGAAGTTAGTTTCTGGATGGATGGGTGGGTGGTGTGGCCAAGGATATAAAGTTGGGACAGGGAGTATTTGCTCCCGGTTGAAGAGTTACAAAGCGAAAAAGGGAATGGAGGGGGAGGGAAGGGACATGAGGTGGCATAATATGTAGTGTGATGTCACATGACCCTGCCAAGACTTCTCTGTGCATCAACTTCGAGGGTTGTGGTTACAGAAACCTCCAAGTTGCTCAAAAAACGTTTACAAAACTCCATTCATGAATGGGAGAACCCAACAGCAGCTCATCAGAAAGTTTTCAGCAAACCCGGCAAGACAGGGAGGTTTCAGCTAATGTCTAGGTCCCACACGTAAAATCTTTAAGACCATTTTGACATCTGAATCAGTATCAGTCGCTTGCTCTTCTCATTTGTTAAACTTCGGGGGTGGGGGAAAATGGCTCTATCTGCTGTCTTTTTGGTCCCTCTCCACTCAAGACACCGTGATTCCTGCTGTAAGTGACAGTTTCTGAAATTTGGTCTTTGAATACTCTCCATGTAGTCTGTGGTCTACTTCCCAAATGCAATGGGTAAGTTTTGTTTTAAGAGTATTTTCTACCAAAGATTCAAGTTCTCTCCCCACAAAAGAACACAGGAATAGATACTTGAAAGTTATAGCCACAAAGATGGCCACATGGGAGGTAAACACTTCAAATGGCTGTGGGGTGTGTATGTTCAGTGGTTGCAAGCAGGCGCTTTGAGGTGGGTGGTCCGAGAGATTTCTTTAATGTGGTTCCCAGTCTGAAATCTCATTTGGAATGAAGTTAAGCCAAACACCAAAGCACTCGCAGGGCAATAAGAAATCAAATCACTTTTAGAATCTCTAAAACAGGTACTTATCAACTGAGAAAATGTCTTGACCCTAAACCTTTGCAATTTCATTACTGACCATACCAGAGGGCCACATCAACCTCATGTCCAACTTTGTTTCCAGTAGTATAAATATTTGCCTTTGAAGTTTAATGCTGAGTCATATTTGAGGGGGAAAAATGGCAAGGAAATCCATTTTCAGAAAGGGTATTTGGGAAACACATCTTTATAATAGTACCTGTTTTCTAACTTCAATATGAGAAAAATAGTGCTTTGTCCACTAGCTTAAAACTATGGCAGGAATGTAGACCATTCAGATTATAAGTATTTAGTTCTAATATAGTTTTACTTAATCTGCCAAATCATATTTTAAGTATTTTTTAATTTTTATTTATTTATTTTGAGAGAGAAAGAGGCAGCGAGAGTGAATGGGTGCTCCAAGGCCTCCAGCTTAATTAAAGTCTTCTGAAAACGTTTCTCTCTCTCCCTCTCTCTCTCTGTGTGTGTGTGTGTGTGTGTGTGTATTCATGTGTATTCACATGTATGCACCTGTGTGTGGAGGCCAGAGGACAATACTGGGTGTTGGTTTTGGGTGCCAATTATCTTTTATTAAGATAGGGTCTCTTCCTAGCCTAGAATTCACCAAGTAGGCTACAATGGCTGGCTGGTCCGCTAGCTCCAGGAATCCTTCTGTCTTCTTCCTCCCTAGCAATGGGATTATAAAGCTATATCACCACACCTTAGCTTTTTGTTTTTTTTAATGCGAGCAAGTGAGTGAGAGAGGAGAGAGAATTGCATACCAGGGCCTCCAGCCACTGCAACTGAACTCCAGATTCGTGCAGCCCCTCGTGCGCATGGGCGACCTTGCATGCTTTCATCACTTTGTGCATCTGACTTACGTGGGACCTAGAGAGTCAAACACGAGTCCTTAGGCTGCACAGGCATGCACCTTAACTGTTAAGTCATCTGTTCAGCCCCATACCTTAGCTTTTTGAAGATAGGTTCTGGGGATTGAAATCAGGTTCTCGTGCTTTCAAGGTAGGATTTTACCAACTGTTCTATCTCCCTAGCTCTGTTGAATCACTTTTGCTATGTAAGGTAACACAGATACAGGGATGAGAAAGTAGGTATGTTTGGGGGTATGTCCAAGTGGATTGCCACACAGTCCAGCCGCCTTCCCCTATCAAATAGGAACCTTTCTCATTGGATGTTTTTCAGCTTTCTCACCTAAGTCTTCACACTGTTTGTGGTTCTCTCTTTTCAGGAGTGAGCTTTGTTTGTAATTTATAGATGCTATGACTCATGAGATATTTTTATTTTATTTTAATTTTCTTTTAACTCCAAACACATGCACTGCTTTGTGCCTTTGTGAATCTGGCTTTACATGGGTACTGGGATAATTGAACACAGGGTGTCAGGCTTTGCAAGCAAGTGTCTTTAACCACTGAGCCATCTCTCCAGCCCCCGTGAGATATTTCTGTGCTTCGCTTTCTCTTAGTACTTCATCTTATGCTTTGATTCATCTATCTCTGTTCTGGGGTTTTTGAAATCCCTTTTGACCTAGTTTTGTTGAAGATATTCTCAGGTATTTTTCCCCATGATCCTGGTCTCTATGTCTGCTTTTTACAGATATGATTCGGGAGCACTGGGGAGATGGATCAGCTATTAAAGGAACTTGCTTGCAATCCTGTTGGCCTGGGTTCAATGCCCCAGTACACATGTAAAGCCAGATATACAAAGTGGTACATGCATGTGGAGCTTGTTTGTAGTGGCAAGAGGCCTTAGTATGACCTCCTTCCCAATGCAAATAAATAACTTTAAATTTTTAATTTAATTTTATTATTATTATTTTGGTTTTTTGAGGTAGGGTCTCATTCTAGCTCAGGCTGACCTGGAATTCACTATGTAGTCTCAAGGCGACCTTGAACTCACGGTGATCCTCCTACCTCTACCTCCGGAGTGCTGGGATTAAAGGTGTGTGCCACCACGCTAGCTAATAATTTTTTTAAAAATGATTTGAATGGGACTAGAGAGATGGCTGAGCAGTTAAGGCACTTGCCTGTGCAGCCTGAGGAGCCAGGTTCAATTCCCCAGTACCCACGTAAACCAGATGCACAAGGTGGCACATGTATCTGGAGTTTATTTGTAGTGGCTAGAAGCCCCCATTCTCTCTATATATCTGCCTCTCTCTCTCTCTCTCGAATAAATAAATGAGTAAAATATTTTTAAAAGATATCTAGGGATAGAGAGATAGATGGCTTAGTGGTTAAGGTGTTTGCCTGAGAAGCCTAAGGACCCAGGATCAATTCCCCAGCACCTATGTAAACCAGATGCACAAGATGGCACAAGCATCTGGAGTTTGTTTGCAGTGGCTAGAGACACTGGTACACCCATTCATTCATTCTGTGTGTGTGTGTGTGTGTGTGTGTCTGCCTCCCCTTCTCTCTCAAATAATAAATAAATAAATAAATAAATAATTGAGATAGAGAAATTAACCAGAATAAAGGTGGGTCCAATGCAGGGAACCTTGTATTAGAAACACAGGAGAAAAAAACTCAGATAGGAGCTCCACTTTTGCATATGCTTCCAATTGCTATTACATCAAAATATTCTAACATGGGCTGGAGAGATGGCTTAGTGGTTAAGTGCTTGCCTGTGAAGCCTAAGGACCCCGGTTCGAGGCTCAATTCCCCAGGACCCACGTTAGCCAGATGCACAAGGGGGCGCACACATCTGGAGTTCGTTTGCAGGGGCTGGAAGCTCTGGCGTGCCCGTTCTCTCCCTCTCCCTCTCTCTCTCTCTCTCTCTCTCCCTCCTTCTCTCTGTCGCTGTCAAATAAATAAATAAACAAACAAACAAAAATATTCTAACAGGTATTGCTATACTGTCATCTTGATTTCAGAAAGTTCTTCATTTTCTTGGGGAGCTGTTCCCGTATCATACATGTTATGAACTCAAGACTTCCACCTCCCACCCACCCTACAGAAGCTGAGTGTTCAGGATGACGCTGGAAAGTCAGCGTCATTTTGCTCAGGTCATTTTCTATCTGGCTCTATGAGACCACTCCTGAGCATTCAGCCCTCCTCTGTCATTGACCAGAGTAAGTCGGTGGTCCCTGCTGCCCTCTTGTGGCCATTTTCATACATCTACTGGGAAGAAGCAAGAGGGGACAGACAGAAGATCCTGTCCTTAAGATAGATGTGTCACTGATTTGGTGGTGGCTCTGAGGACTTCCTTATCTGGACCAGGTGCCAAGACATGCCACCTAGGACCCACTACATGGTTATTTCTGTTGAATCCCTAGGTCTTCAAGCCTGGCTTAGCTTCCTGAAATGTATCTGTGCTTTCCTCTAACTGAGATAATGTCACAGACTCATAGGTATCTCCTGCCTGCTCCAAACCTCCTGTTGCTTTTTTCCACGTCTACTTGATGCCTCTTCTTTGCTCCTTAATCCACTATCTGTACATTCCGCTGCTCAGTACCTGCACAATACCTGTGGTTTGGCAGAACCCCTGGTCCTGGCCTCCCCTCTTGCTCTTGTGCTGGCCTCTGCCATTGCTGGAGCAGGGTTGTTGTAAGGGGAGTTTACTCAGATCCTGCAAAGAGATGTAAGAGATACAGCCCTGAGGGATATGACTGCTCTGAGACCAGAACCTTGTTGGATATGCAGAGCACATGCTTCTCGCCTCTCACCGCCACATACACCCAATGGTCTCCTCGTTTTTGCTTTCTCCTCTGTGGGTCACTTTCTGATTTGATGATAAGCTCAAAATGGACAGGTTCATTCAGAAAACTCACGGAATTGGTGTCACTTAAAGGAAGCACCTAGACCAAATCCCGTGAGTCGGATTTGAATTCTGAATGCCTGGCTGTTGATTTCTCATGAGTGGACTATTAAGGTGAGAAGAGGGCTCCCCCTGTCTAAAGCAAATCAGAGGCAGGTTCAGGTACAAACTGCCGACTGCTTGATTGTCTGTATTGCTTGGAGACCCTCTGGGAGTGAAACCACCCCGGCCTCCTTCCTCCAGCAATCGCTGGAGTGCCAGTGGCCACTGCCACCTCACACTCCATGCTCTGCCATTCTCTGAAAGCCAACTTATTCCCAGCTGACATGGCACCAAGGAAAGCACAGTACTGGCAGGAGGTTTTGCACTTTGGCGTGTTCGCTGGCTCTTCTGATTGGCCACCATGACTTTTGCCTTATTTCCATGCACCTTATTTGTACGCACCAATCAGGGCCTGCCTGTGTTTGTCTATATAAGATCGGCACTCAGCTCTTTAGCATACAGGTCCACCAGACTCCAAAAAGAGAAGAATCCCTTGAAGACGAAGACCTGCCCTGCCTCTGGAGGGCAGCCAGGCTCTCTGGGCTTGGGCTGCTGGACCCCAGATCCCTAGAGTTGCTTGAGCTTGGAGCATTTCTGACTAGACAGCCCTGGGAGCTGCTTCACCCTCTAGGCACTGACCTGGCTCCTGCCTCTGCTTTTAGTCTGGACCCACTTCTACACCTTAGAGAGAGACCCAACAGGACCTGCTGCGTCAGAAGATGCTGGCTTCGACCTCAGAGAAAACGCACTGCTGCTCTCCTGCTCCTGTGGGACCTACCGTTGCTCTGGTGGCCCCAGTTCATGCTTTGACGTCTTCACTGCATCCCAAAGCCTTTCATGCTGTCTTGATCAGCAAACCTGTTGCCCCCCCCTGCAACCCAGTGGACAGTCTTCAATCCCACACCCAACATGGTCAACTCGAACCAGATGACCCAACACAGGCTATACAAGAGCTGCTACTGCTGCACCCCTCAGTGAGACAACTTATCTCATGATGGGTGGCCCCGATGCAAAACAAGTAACACAGGACATCCAGCAAAGGACTCCCCCACCAAGATCACTGAGCCTCACAATGGTAATGCCTCCAATGAAAGCTTAGAGGAAAGCCAAGACACGGAAGCTCAAAATGAAACCTCAGCAAGCATTCTAAACAAACGTAATGAGACCATGAGCAAGTGGCTGGTTGAATGGGAAGAAACTGGACAACATGTAATCAAACAGGAACTTTATGAACGTCTGGAGGAAAAAGAAGAAAATCAGCAAAAAGAATTCAAATAACAAATTATATGATGGCACTCAATGAAGTGGAATAAATGTAAGAAAAAGAACTCGAAGGATGGATGAAGGAAATGGAAGGTCATCAACAAGGACACCTCAATGAATGGCTGAAGGAAACCAAAGGGGCGGGATGTGGTGGTTTGATTCAGGTGTTCTCCATAAACTCAGGTGTTCTGAATGCTAGGTTCCCAGCTGATGGAGATTTGGGAATTAACGCCTCCTGGAGACGGTGTATTGTTGGGGGCGGGCTTATGGGTGTCATAGCCAGTTTCCCCATGCCAGTGTTTGGCAAACTCTCCTGTTGCTATTGTCCACCTTATGTTGACCGGGGGGTGACTTCCACCCTCTGCTTATGCCATCATTTTCCCTTGCCATCATGGAGCTTCCCCTCAAGTCTGTAAGCCAGAATAGCCCCCATTTTCCCTCCAAAGCTGTTGTTGGTCAGGTGATTTCTGCCAGCAATGTGAACCTGACTGCAGCAGATGGCTTAATGAAATTGAAGTGAATCAAAAACAGAACAACAGGAGGGTAAAGGAATTTGAGGAGAATCAAAATTTAATGAGCTCATAGGCCAATGGAATAAGCTCAATGAGAACCCATATTCCACAAAATTGGAAAACCTAGAAGAAATGGATGAATTCCTTGACTCATATCACCTTCCAGAACTAAACCCAGAACAGACAGATTTCCTAAACAACATATAACTTATTTTAAAAAATATTTTTATGTATTTGTTTGCAAGCAAAGAGAGAAGACATACAGACTCTGTCTGTGCACCAGGGCCTCCAGCCACTGCAAATGAACCTCATATGTAGGTGCCTCTTTGTGCATCTAGCTTTACATAGGTACTGGGGAATTGAACCCCAGTCATTAGGCTTTGCAGGCACGTGCCTTAATGACTGAGCCATCTTTCCAATGTCCAAAACTGTTACTTCTAATGAAATTGAAAAAAAGTTATTTAAAAACTCCCAACAAAAGTGTAGCTGGGAATGGTGGTGCATGCCTTTAATCCCAGCACTCGAGAGGCAGAAGTAGGAGGATCGCTGCGAGTTCGAGGCCACCCTGAGACTACATAGTGAATTCCAGGTCAGCTTGAGCTAGAGTGAGACCCTACCTTGAAAAAACAAACAAACAAACAATTCTAGCAGGAAGAGCAATTGATTTGAGCAAGGTTCTATGTGCCCGAGGCCACTACAGTGCAGAGACACCCCCAGGCGCTGTCACCATGTCTGGTCAGGAGGCAAAACCTTCAACTGAGGACTTGGGTGATAAGAAGGAAGGTGACTACAATAAACTAAAAGTTAGTGGACAGGATAGCAGCGAGATTCACTTCCAAGTGAAAACGACAGCACATCTCAAGAAACTCAGAGAATCATACTGTCAAAGACAGGGAGTTCCAATGAATCCACTCTGGTTTCTCTGATAATCATACTCCAAAAGAACTGAGAATGGAGGAAGCAGATGTGATTGAAGTTTACCAGGAACAAATGGGGGAAGGGTCAGTCAAGGGTTTAGTTATTTTATTTTCTTCTTTCCCCTCAATCCTTTTTTTTTTTTTTAATTTAAAAAAAAACTAGTTCTTTCATGACACACTTCCTCCAGCAAGTCTCTATCTCATAAAGGTTCCACACACTTCTCAAACGGTGCCACTGGGAATTAAATATTCAAATGTGAAGATATTGGGGACACTTTACAAGGGTCTAATGAAAATCCTGCTGCTTCCTCACAGTACCACAAGGAACATATTCAAAAGTTTCACAAGTAACTGATTCCTCCTCTTTTGAAGGAGGACCTCTCTGGACAGACTCTTCATGCAATCCACTTTTTAAAAATTTATTTATTAGAGAGAGAGGGAGAATGGGCACACCAGGGCCTCTAGCCACCACAACCAAACACCAGATGCATGTTCCACCATGTGCATATGGTTTATGTGGGTTCTGAGGAACTGAACCCGGGTCCTTTGGCTTTGCAGGCAACTGCCTTAACCACCAAGCCATTTCTCCAGCCTGCTGAATCTGCTTTTGACAGCAACAAAAGTACACTCTAACTAACCTCCTTGAAGAAGGACCTCTCTGGACAGACTTCTCACTTCCTCTGCTTTGAGAGCAAAAGGAAATCATAGAAATTTTCATCAGAACACAAGAATCCTAGTGATGAGCTACTAAATATATCCAGTTCTATTTTCCATAACTAGGATCTACAGGAGGAACTTTGGGAAGGAAAGGAGATGGAAGCTACCAGGGAGAGAAGAAAATAAAAGGCAGGTGAAACTTTTTTTTTTTTTTTTTTCAGTCTCATGGAATGAGGATCTCCCACGGGCTTCTGTCCTGGAAGAAATAAGCTGGGAATTAAATATCACATAAGTTATGAAAAGATAGATTGCCTAAACATCAGGCATCCTCCCATGACTTCTTTTCTTAAATGTGACAAAATGGGACACTGGAGTGACTATTGCTCCAAGAATCACAGGACCTTCGGAACAGAGCCCCAAAAGCTGTCTCTGGAATGAGGAAGCCCTTTCCTCCAGATAGCCTCCAACTCAACCACCACTATCAATGGGACAGAGCCTTGGGCAAGTCTAGAGGCTGCAGATGGGGCTATAGCTTTTCTCCTTGATTATGGGAGTGATCTATGGGAAAGGTCTGTGGGACTATTTCTTATAGACCTTAAAAAAACCTTTTCTGAGAATATTGCTGTGAGATGCTTTCTAAATTCCTGACTTGTAACTTGCCCTGAAGTTAACTTTACAACCATATAATCCACTCACTTAAGACAATGTGAGCAGGTTTCCTCTGCCTTGGTGCACCTTTGGCCTGACCAGCACAGATGACCACTATTGACAAGCAATGTTCAGAGACGCTGACTGATCTTAAGCGAGGCTCTTTGTCCAATTTCCTCAGTGGTCTGGTTTAGATTCTTGACCCAGAACAAGCGTGCATGTGTGAGAAGCGCTGACTGTAGTGTTAAAGACAACCCAGGCAGTAACAAATTGCCCACAGAACTGCCACAGATCTGTTGAAGACAGTACGTGGGTTTAGTAAGATTACATTTGTCAATGAAGTGTGTATGTGCGCGCGCGTGTGTGTGTTCTGGATCAGCAGAGTGCAACAGGTTGTACCCCTAAATCCTTTCCACTAACAAATTTTAAGGATTATCAGAAGCTAAAAGCTCCTTTCCCTTTGCTCATGCAGCGTTGAACTTGTTCATGTATTACTATTCTGTGTTGTTCAGTAGAAACACCAATGAGTGTGTCAGCAGAAGCCACAGCCACAGAACATCAGAGCAATAGCAACAGCAGAAGCAGTGGTTTACCCTTGGTTTAAACCACTCCACAGATCAGTTTTCTTTCTCTTCTTCCAGCTCTGCTGTAGATGCAGCTAGCCTACCCTTGGCTAATTCCAAGGGTAAGCTCCCCTTTCACTCAGACTCTGCTGTAGCAAGCAGCTCACCCACTCTTGTATAATTGACCCCAAGGGTTAGTTCTGTAATTATAGGCCTGTGCCCTCCCCCTAGTTGTTGGGTACTTGGTAGTGGCTCCTCCTCCTCTGCTTTCATTTTGTATTCCAGGTGATTAGCCTCTGACTCTTGTCGATTTCTGGGCATCGATGAGACACTCATAACCAAATGTTTAATTCTCCCTTTATTTTGTCTGTGAAATAATCTATTTTTAAAAATTTTTATGAGCCGGGCGTGGTGGCACACGCCTTTAATCCCAGCACTCGGGAGGCAGAGGTAGGAGGATTGCCATGAGTTCGAGGCCACCCTGAGACTCCATAGTGAATTCCAGGTCAGCCTGGACTAAAGAGACCCTACCTCGAAACCCCCCCCCAAAAAAAATTATGAGAGAGAGAGAATTGGCATGCCAGGGTCTCTAGCCATTGCAATTGAACTCCAGATGCGTGTGTATGTGTGACCTTGCGCATGTGCCACCTTGTGTGTCTAGCTTACGTGGGATCTGTGGAGTCAAACATGGGTCCTTAGGCTTTGCAGGCAAGCACCTTAACTGCAAAGCCATCTTTCCTGCCACAGATAATTTACTTTTCATCCATGCTTTCTCAGTAATGCTTGGATGTCCACTGCCTTAATTTTGCAAAGACCTATCAACAAAAATGGGGGCCTATATTATCTTCAACCTGCTAAATAATATTACATTAATGGAAATAACCACCTTTTATGAAGGGCCAGATAGTCATCCAGTCCTGCAAACTTTCCTAGTAACCCCTACATGTGGGCTACTACTTGCCTGCAAGGAGTCACAGTCACTCAGCCACAGTAAGATTCAAGAAATCTCATGGACTTTTTTCCTAATCATTGACAGTGTTTTCCCCAGCCTGATGCTTGGATGGGACTTCAACCCCCTAATCAATAAATTCCTCTCTTGCACTTTTAACTTCTAGTTCGTTGCCCTGTAATACACTGGTACTGGCCAGCAAAATGTCTAATGGAGATTATTGTTTGGAATAAGACCTCCATGCTATGAATGTTAATTCCACATATCCAGGGTTCCATAAATCTTATCATAGCTTATTAGCCAAAATCCTATCTAATACTCAATAGTTCACGGTCCTTGGTATCAAAGATGACTTTTTGTATCCAAGTAGCCTCTGAATCTCAATTTCTTTGCCTTTGAATGACCTAATGCACAAGGTTGAAGTAGACAATCTACCTGAATACTCTTCCTCAGCATGTAGAGACAGCCCCCACAATTTTGCACAACCTGCCTAGGGAGCAAAATAACTTAGCTTTAGAAATGGAATGGTTTTACAAAATGTAGATGATCTCCTTCTCTGCTCTTCTTTAAAGGAGGCTCCACATTGCCTACTATAAACTTTGGGTTTTCTAGCTGAGAGAGGACACAGAGTCTTTAAGCTCTAGGCTCAGTTTTTTTCCCCAGAGGTAATTTATTTAGGATTAATCTTAAATCTAGGACATAGAACTCTTTTGGCTGACTATAAGCTATCCAGATCCTTATAACTTCTAGCATTATAAAACAGTATAGGAACATTTAGGGTCTAAGAGGTTACTGTTCAATTTGTATTCCAAGATAAAACCCTCAAGATTAAGCTCTGTATAAATCCTTAAAGGGAAATGATAACTGTTGCAGTCAGGTTTGCATTGCTGGTAGAAATCACCCAACTAAGAGCAGCTTATGGGAAAAAGAGGTTTATTTTGGCTTACAGCCTCGAGGGGAAGCTCCACGATGGCAGGGGAAATGATGGCATGAGCAGGGTGGACATTACCCCTGGCCAACATAAGGTGGACAACAGGAACAGGAGAGTGTGCCAAACACTGACAAGGGGAAACTGGTTAAAACACCCACAAACCCGCCCCCAACAACACACTCCCTCCAGGAGGCGTTAATTCCCAAATCTCCATCAACTGGGAACCTGGCATCCAGAACACCTAAGTTTATGGGGGACACCTGAATCAAACCACTACAATAACCAAATTTCTCTTTTCTTGGAATAAGAACAACAGAAGACCTTTGATAAATTAAAAGCTTCCCAACTTCAGGATTACTAACACATGATGGGCCCTTTAAACTGTATGTTACCAAACATTGAGGTATAGCTCTGGAAGTACTCACTGAAGCTTTGAGTTAAATCTGTTGACTTGTAGGATAGTATTCAAAACAGTTGGACCTGGTGGGCCAAGAATGGCTGGAATGCATGAGTGTAATGGCTACTACGGCTCCCTTAATATAAGACCCCTCTGAATTTAAACCCAATTTACCTCAGATTTCCCTTTTTGATTTCATACCATATAACTTCCTTGTTAGAACCCAAGGACTCCTATGGACTTACAGATGTTTGTCTTATGTTATCAATCCTTGTCGCTTGACACCTCTGAAATACACATTGATATTTTAACCTCAATCTTACTACTCCACTTCCTACCTTAAAGTATTGCTTACCTAACTCAAGAGGACACGTTTGTGGAACCTATTCATGATTGTCTAGATGTTATTAATCTAGTTTCTTATAGTAGACAAGACTTAAGAGAGAATTCTCTTGATAAGTCATCTGTAACTTGGTTCACTGATGAGAGCTCATATGTGAAAAATGGGAACAGTGAGATGGCCAAACTATCGTTTCTCTTACAAACACCCTGGAGGCCTAATCTCTGCCTCAAAGCTTCAGCACATGTGGCTGAATTAAAAGCCTTATCAGGGCTGGAGAGATGGCTTAGTGGTTAAAGCACTTGCCTGCAAAGCCAAAGGAACCAGGTTTGGTTCCCAGGGCCTATGTAAGCCAGATGCACAAGGTGTTGCATGCATCTGGAGTTTGTTTACAGTAGCTAGAGGCCCTGGTACCCTGTGTGTCTCTCTCTCCTTCTTTCTATCTCTTTTAATAATAAGTACATAAAAATGTTTTTTTAAAAAAATTAAAAGCCATGTCGGGCATGGTGGTGCACGCCTTTAGTCCCAGCACTAGGGAGGCAGAGGTAAGAGGATCTGAATAAGTTCGAGGCCACCCTGAGACTCCACAGTAAATCCCAGGTCAGCCTGGGCTAGAGTGATACCCCCACCTCAAAAAAAAAAAAAAGCCTTAGCACAAGTTTTGAAACTTTGCCATGGCAAACGGGCTACCATCCACCCTGATTCTATGTCCTCTTAGCATTGCATGTAGAAGGTGGTAATTTGATGAGAAAGAGGTGACCTTAATGCTAGACAGTTTCAGCTAGTATAGATCTCAAATTCTAGTCTTATTAAAAACAGTACATTTTCTGGAAAAATGTATATACTATGCTTATCAAACTGCCCAGTAAGCACTTTTCTTAATATTTATACCCTTATATTAATGCTACTCTCACTTTGGGTAGAGAATCTTCTCTTTTCAGATGGCAGTGACCTTGGGATGACTCAGAAGGTATCATAGTGGTGGAAAGAAGTGACTGGAGTACTGAGTAACATCTCGATCACACCTTCCAAGGCTCAGGGTCTAATGCAGAAGAGGTGGCGGAAAGAATGTAAGAGTCAAAGGAAGGGTAGGACTCCTTACAACGTCCTCTCTCCAGACATAAAATGGCCTGGATATCCATGACCTCATAGTGCCTGACACTACCTACACAAGACATAAGAGGAGGAAAAGATCAAGACATCAAAATGAAAGAGAGACTGATTGAGATGGGGAGGGGATATGATGGAGAATGGAATTTCGAAGGGGAAAGTAGGGGGGGGAGGGTAGCACCATGGGATATTTTTTATAATCATGGAAAATGTTAACAAAAATTAAGAAAAAAAAATGAAGTTAAAAAAAAAAAAAAGGAAAGTAGAGAGCTGGGCATGGTGGCCCATGCCTTTAATCTCAGCACTCGGGAGGCAGAGGTAGGAGGATCACTGTGAGTTTAAGGCCACCCTGAGAATACAGAGTGAATTCCAGAGTGAGACCCTACCTCAAAAAAAAAAAAAAAAAAAAAAAAAAAAAGAATGAAAGTAGAGAGCAGGGCTGGATGGATGGCTTAGCGGTTAAGGCGTTAGCCTGCAAAGCCAAAGGACTCAGGTTTGATTCCCCAGGACCACGTAAGCCATATGCACAAGATGGCACATGCATCTGGAGTTCGTTTGCAGTGGCTGAAGGCCCTGGAGCACCCATTCTCTCTCTCTCTCTCTCAATCTCTTTCTCTCTCTAATAAATAAATAAAATAAAGTAAAATTTAAAAAAACAGTACATTTGTCAGCTGAAATAGCCCTGATCTATTGTAAGGCCATGAAATGGGGATACTTTACAAAGAACACTTTATGAAATCAGAGAACAGCGAAATGGGCGATGGCATTGCCTGAAGCTATGTTACCTTTAATTCTCTGTATCAGATCTCCTCTTTCTTATCCAATTTGCACACTAGAAGAAATTAACTAAGTCTTATTCAGAGCTTATTGGCAGGGATAAAATGAATGGTTTAAACCAGAAAAATCTCTCCCACTTTCTCCAATGAATGCAATAGAAAATTATTATGAAACAACATGATTCCTGCCAGCTAAGTTGAGACCAATTGTACCACATTTGTAAATAGCTATCCTATGGCAAAGAATGTTATACAACCACTGGTCAGATTCCAAACCTCATGCTCTCTGTGCTGTTACTGATCCTCGGCGGTCCAAATTGCCTCCTTTGTTGTCTCTAGCACAACATGGGCTTTACCAGGTGAAGATTGGCAAATGGGCTTTACACAACTGCCTCTCTGTCAGGGATGCAGAGATTGGTCTCTATTGATAACTTCATGGGGTGGAAAAAGGCCTTCTCAACACGACTTAAAATTCCTCTTTTTTAAAAAAAAATATTATTTATTTTTGAGAGAGAGAGAGAAAGAGAGAGAGAGATTGAGAGAATGGGTGTGCCAGGGCCTTCAGCTGCTGCGAACAAACTCCAGACACGTGTGCCCCCTTGTGCACATGTGCAACCTTGCACACTTGCGTCACTGTGCATCTGGCTACATCAGACCTGGTCATTCAAACATGAATTTTTGGGCTTTTCAAGCAAACGCCTTAGCCACTAGGCAATCTATCCAGTCCAAATTCCTCTTTCTTAATTAACTTGGGGATTCAACTCATGCGCAGTCCATGGGTAGGTAGCTAGTTAGAGATTAGTGGCCCTTGGAGGACATCGAGGCAGGATGCCCTCCCTCATAGTAGTAGCCCATCTAACAAATGATTAGGGCAAGAGGTTCTAGTCAGTTACTGGTCAGAAGACGGGCCCCAAGCTATATTTCTAGTGACATTCTGGGCTACCTGCATGTCTGCTATTGGACAGCTATCTAAACTAGGCTGAAGTCCTAAACTTGATTCAAGATTATTATACATCAGGGGCTGGAGAGGTGCCTTGGCAGTTAAGGCTCTTGCCTAAAAAGCCTAAGGACCCAGGAACAATTTCCCAGTACCCATGTAAGCAAGTTGTACAAGGTGGTGCATGCGTCCGGAATTTGTCTGCAGTGGCTAGAGGCCCTGGTGATCCCATTTTCTCTATTTACCTCTTTTCCTCTCCCCCTAATAAATAAAATGTAAAAAGAAAAAGGTTATTATCCATCAGAAAACCTTGTGGTAATGGATACATTTTTATCCACTTATGGTGTGTTACTGAGCTCTACCCTGTAAGTCGGTCCAAACAGACCTACCTACCTATCACCTGGATAGGACAAAGCCTCTAAGGAGAAGTTGTTTGATTTGGACATTACAGGAAACAGTGCAAAGTCTGCCTAAGACATAGATAGGGACAATAGTCCCTTTAGCCATATTCCACTGCATTAGGTATTTTTATCATCGCTGTGACCAAATAGCAGTTGCTGATGGTTCGTGGGATAATGCCCTCCATCACGGTGGGCAAAGTATGCCAGCGAGTGTCTCTCAAGTAAACCAGATGCGCATGGTGGAGCACGTGTCTGGAGTTCATCTGCAGTGACTAGAGGCCCTGGTGTGCCCATTTTCTCTCTCTCTCTCCCTCTCTTTCACTCAAGTAAATAAATAATAAAATATTTTGAAAATAAAATTTTTTAAAGTTCATGTCACAAGTCTTATCTTACCTCTGGAGAGTGGGATGATGTGGAAAGGATGGGACAGTCGTAATAAACTTCTGTACTTCTAAAAAACTAAATGTTGAATTTTCAGTGAAATATTTTTAAATTCAAATGCTAATAAGGCTATCTCCAATTTTCAGTAATGCTGTTCTCCTTCATTAGAAATGCAAGCAATCTTAGAGCTTGCTCTCTAATGCTATTAGATTTAAAAATAAATTTCTCTAATTTAACAATTCCTCCAGGGATCTGTTTGATTCAGATAACAATTCCCAGAGAAAGCCTCCTGAGTAATTAAGTTTCTCATCTTTCCTTTGGTTAGAATAGTAGCACTGGGGTTTCTGCAAATCATTAAGGTGACTAATTGATATTGCACTATGTTAAATTTGGAAGAGAGTCCAATTGTTTCCTATATAGAGGAATATAAATAGTCCTGTAAAATGAAAACCAAAACATGTAGATTTTTGTTTTGTTTTGTTTTTTGAGGTAGGGTCTCACTTTAGCTCAGGCTGACCTGGAATTCTCTATGTAGTCTCAGGGTGGCCTTGAACTCACAGCGATCCTCCTACGTCTGCCTCCCAAGTCCTGGGATTAAAGATGTGTGCCACCACGCCCAGAAATATATAGATTTTACCAGGAACTGAATCAAAACTAGGAAGAGTAAGTTCTCATAATGAGCTCTAAGTAGCTCATAAGTGTAACCAAATGGACTCACATCTTAATGAGTTCAAAGCCAAAATAAGCACAGCCAGAAAAGACCTGAAAGAGTGGCAATAGACGCATTACCTGCACCAGGCAAGGAGCACCCAGGGATTACTTTCCAAGTGATGCCCTCCTTAAACAAAAGAAGCATAGAATTTATTTATTTGTTTATTTGTTTTTTTTTTTTTTGAGGTAGGGTCTCACTTGAGCTCAGACTGACCTGGAATTCTCTATGTACTCTCAGGGTGGCATTGAACTCATGGCGATCCTCCTACCCCTGCCTCCCAAGTGCTGAGATTAAAGGTGTGTGCCAGCACACCCGGCTTAGAAGCATAGAATTTTATTCAGGCATCCTAAACATATTCATATGAAGGTTGGCCCATTCTTAAGCATGCTCAGTTAAGGAGTACATTTCTGAGAATGTTGTTTTAGGTCATAATTTAAGAAGAAAAAGAGACACATTTTGGAGGTGCTTAGCTCAGTTTCATGTTTAAAAGATTAAAGTAAGAGGCAAAAATTACGGTATATTCAGCTTGCACCTTAAAAGTTTTAGCTGAAAATAAAGGGAAGGATGCTTTCAAGGTACATTAATATAATAATTTGGCCCTGAAGGTATCTGTCTTTCTTAGTAGCCAACAGCAGGCTCTGCTAGTGCCAACTTGGTGTATAAATATGGAATAGACTTATTTCTCCAAGCTGCTGTCAACTATGTACCACTGTAGAGTGAGTTCCCCTGCCTCCTAACTCTCTGAGGAGATGCGGCCACCAGCAGTTTCACTCTCCATCTAGTAGCTCTGCCTCACCTCCTAGCCTTGCTGTCCTTCTCCACCCTCGGCCCCACCTCTCCTTCCTGCTCCTCTGCCTCCAGAGCACATGGTGGGGGGTCGGCACAGAGGCTCCTTCCTGAGGCTCTGTGCTCTCTTTCTCCCTGCTTGATTATGATGTCCCTCCACAAGAACAGCATGTGATGGCAGCGGTCACTGAAGGCGTTCTCCTCTTTCTACCATTGCAACCCGTCTAATTGATGGAATCACTGTAACTTAGGCATGGGCACAGTTAGATCTGGCCTTTCTTTGCAAGTCCTGAAGTCTTCCAGAGGTTATTTCTTCCTGAAGTGCTCTTAGAAACAAGATGGAGGGTTGGGAGCTGCTAGAAGAGATGATCCCTCTTCACAAACAGCCCAAAGAAATAGTGGTGTTCATTCAGCTTGGAGATGGGTTATTTGGTATTTCTTATTTCTAGCTAAAGGCTCCATCTTCAATCCCAAGAAAAACAAGAATAATCTTGTATCATATTCTTGTTCTTTCTGGGGCTTCGTGAGGCCTCCTCTTCCCTTCTGTCTGATCAGTTCCAACCATTCTCTTAGTGTACTGCTTCCAAGTCTAGCTGTGGTCTGGATGCAGGGTTCTCTGGTGCCATTTACCATGTCTTCAAAGAACCACAGGTTCTTAGATATTATAAACATATACATGAATTGGGTAAGTGGCCTCTTGTGGTGGGTTGATTCAGGTGTCCCCCATAAACTTAGGTATTCTGAATGTTAGTCTCCTCAGCAATGGCAATTGGAAATTAAAGCCTCGTGGAGGTGGTGTATTGTTGGAGGTGGGCTTATGGGTGTTGCAGCCAGTTTCCCCATGCCAGTGTTTGGCACACTCTCCTGTTTCTGTTGTCCACCTTACGTTGACCAGGGGGTGATGTCCACCCTCTGCTCATGTCATTGTTTCCCCTGCCATCGTGGAGCTTCCCCTCAAGTCTGTAAGCCAAAATAAACCTTTTTTTCCCCCTGAAAGCTGCTCTTGGTTGGTTGATTTCTGCCAGCAATGTGAACCTGACTGCAACACCTTGGTACTGTTTTTTTTTTATTTCCCTCTCCACTGAAATTTGCATTTTCTACATTTTTATTTTCTCTTTTGTTTTTAAATATTTATTTGTTAACTTATTTGAGCGACAGAGAGAGAGAGAGAGAGAAAGGCAGAAAGAGAGAGAATGGGCATACCAGGGCCTCCAGGCACTGTAAACGAACTCCAGACACATGTGCCACCTTGTACATCTGGCTTACGTGGGTCCTGGGGAATCAAACCTGGGTCTTTAGGCTTTGCAATCAAGCACCTTAACCATTAAACCATCTCTCCAGCCCACATTTTTCTTCTTTCTGCCACAAATCTCAACAATGTCTGCCCATGTGATTTATTTCAGTGATCTAAGTGATGATCTCAGACAGGCACTCATTTCAGTGTCCTGGATAAGTAAGAGCCAAAGCCATCTAGTCCCTCTGACTGTAGTCTGAGAATATGTCCTCAGCGACTCATGCAATTCATGTGGACCTTTCTTAACTGACCATGTGTACATACATTCAAAAGCTAACAAATTTAACATTTTGTCTTATTCCCAAAATATGCTTCAAGGGGCTCATATTTTCATGCAGACAATTGTTATAGATGGAGACACTACTGTAGAAAGTAAATTCCTAATTGCTTAAATGCTTTGAGCCCACAGACTTACATGTTGGGTTAGTTATTGCAAGCTTTTATTTGGAATTATAAATGCTTAGCTGGGGACATCTTTTTTTCTGCAAGGTCCTGAAAGTAATAATCACAAGTACATCCACCCTGAGGAGGCCTTTCACCGCATTTTCAGAACCCTGTGAATACTCCAAGTATCATCTTGAGGTATTTAAAGTAAGTAACTGTGGTGGTGTGAATCAGGTGTTCTCCATAAACTTGTGTTCTGAATGCTTGGTCCCCAGCTGGTGGTAATTTGGGAGGTGGAGCCTTTCTGGAGAAGATGTGATGATGGAGGCAGGCTTAGGGTTGTAATAGCTAGCTCCCCTTTCCAGAGCTTAGCTCACTCTTCTGCTGCTGTTTTCTACCTGCTGGGGCAGAGGTGATGTCCAGCCTCTGCTCGTGCCATGCTGCCCCTGTCATCATAAAGCTTCCCCTCTAGATCATCAGCCAAAATAAAAATATTCCTCCCATCATCTGCTTTTGGTCAGGTGCTCGGTCCCAGCAACAAAAAGATAAAAAGACAACAGTGTCCTCCCTGGATCCTTTCTAAGTCTGTGAACTTATAGGAACCACCTTATAGACTGCTGCAGCCAAGAGGTGAACAAACTGTTTTTCTGAAAAGCACTGGACTGAGCATAATTTGAAATCGATGTGGGATGAAGATAATGAGAATGATTTATCAGTCCTTAAGGTCAAAACTTTAAAGACATTGCCAAAAATCTTGGCATCTCTATAGCCAATCATTTATTAATGAAGGGTTAATGTTTTATTCTTTAATATTTTTGTTTTCTTCTTTGAAGTTAAATAAATAATGCACAAGGGGAATACTGAAAATAAGGTTCTTATTTTGTTCATTAAAAATTAATTAGGGGCTGAAGGAATGACTTAGTGATTAAGTCACTTGCCTGCAAAGCCAAATGACCCAGGTTTAATTCCCCAGGACCCATGTAAGCCAAATGCACAAGGTAGCACACGTGTCTGGAGTTGTATGCAGTGACTGGAGGCCTTGAGGTGCCATTCTCTGTCTCTCTATCTGCCTCTCTCTCTAATAAGTAAATAAATAAAATTAATTAGCATTATGAAAGGATTTGTCTGTATGTGAGAGCAGAGCCCTCATGATCTAACGACCTCTTACATTTTTTTTTTTTACCTTGCCTTACCCAGTACTGCACAATGAGGGTTAAATCTCAATATGAATTTTGTGGAGCTCCCTTAAACCAAATACTACTCACTTGGAAGAAAAAATTCAAGAACCGGAGAGATGGCTCAGCAATTAAGGTGCTTACCTGTAAAGCCTAATGACCCAGGTTTGATTCCCCAGTGCCAGACACATAAAGTGGCACATGTGTCTGCAGTTTGTTTGCCATGGCTGGAGGTCCCGGCATGCCCATTCTCTCTGTATGTCTCTCTTCTCTCTTTCTCTCTCTCTCTCTCTTGCAAATAAATAAAAATATTTTTAAAAATAATCAAGAACCCCTAATGAAACTACAAAATAAAACTTCATGTGTTCTTTTTCATGTGGCTAACTCCATTTTCATAAGACAATAAAAATGAATGAAGTACAGACTCAGTGACTCCTCTAGTCATGCTGCCTGAGTTGTTTTACTTTGGAATTCATCAGTAGATTACCACCTGGAAATGTGAGTTTCTCAAAGAGAGGTTCATGAAAAATCAACTGGGGAGAGTCTTTTGAAAGGCAACTTCAAAGGCCCACGTCAAAACTAACAATTCAGGGCTGGAGAGATGGCTCAGAGGTTAAAGCCCTTGTCTGCAAAGCCTAAGGACTGGAGTTTGATTCCCCAGTACTCACGTAAAGCCAAATGCACAAAGTGGCACATATGTCTGGAGTTCATTTGCAGTGACTAGAGGCCCTGATGCACCCATACTCTCTCTGTATAGATCTGCCCTTTCCTCTCTCTCAAATAAATAAATAAAATATTTTTTAAAATGAGGGCTAGAGATATGGCTCAGCATTTAAGGCACTTTCCTGCAAAGCCTAAGGACCAGGGTTCAATTCCCCAGTACTCACATAAATCCAGATACACAAGGTGGTGCATGTGTCTGGAGTTTGTTTGCAGTGGATAGAGGCCCTGGAGTGGCCATTCTCTCTCTATCTGCCTCTTTCTCTCTCATAAATAAATAATTTTAAAAGCTTATTAAAATATTGTTAAATAAACTAGCAACCCAAAGGCTTAGTGGTCAATGGATTCAGACAACCAGCATAATCAAATTGGTTTATAAGCATATAAGTTTCAGTTTGCCATCTTAATTACAAAGGCTATGAAAAAGAACCTGTTGGCCTCACAAAGCAGAAGCAATGACACTAAAGCATCTGAAAGCACAGACTGAGAAAGATTTCCAAACACTGAATAGTAAATTCTGACAAGAAAAGTTAGTTTGATACACAGGATTAACTTTAGGCAAAGTTTAGGCTTCCAATGTGAACTCAAAAGTTAACATCTGTTTCTCTGATCTCAGCTTCCCTACAATTCCATATTTCACAGTGGGTCTTTCTCCTCTGTAATTAGTGAACCAAAAAAAAAAAAAAAAAAGTCAGGGGCTGGAGAGATGGCTTAGTGGTTAAGTGCTTGCCTGTGAAGCCTAAGGAGCCCGGTTCGAGGCTTGATTCCCCAGGACCCACGTTATCCAGATGCACAAGGTGGCACACGTGTCTGGAGTTCTGTTTGCAGTGGCTGGAGGCCATGGTGCACCCATTCTCTCTCTCTGCCTCTTTCTCTCCCTGTTGCTCTCAAATAAATAAAAATTAAAATAAAAAAAATCCAGGCCCCGTAGACTCAGGTCTTGTATTAAAATTAAAATTGTGGCTTGGATCATCGGCTGTGTGGCTGGAGGAGGTGTCACTGGGAGAAGATCCTGGAGTCCAACCCTGAGGTATGTTTGGGGGCAGATCTGAATTCCAGCCCAAAGGTGTGCAGAGCAGTTTGAACTCTAGTGGTTCTTGCTTGCTTGTGGCGCCAGCTGTTGGTGGTTTCTCTGTGCTTGGATCTATGAAAAGGCACCAACTTCTTCTGACATCGATGGTGTTCCCCTGGACTCTGTAAGCCTGGAATAAACCTATTCCTGCCATAAACTGTGTCTGGTTGTATGTGAGTCTCAGCAACTTTGGGTCAACTTCAACAACTTACAAGTGGGTAGAGGGATACTGCTAAACATTCTATGTCATAGAATTTTCCTTATAATAATTGTTCTTAGTACTGAAGGGATGTGAGCCTAAGTAGTAACACAAGAGGGGAGGCAGGGCTCCTGGAAGTTTGTGTGTGTGTGTGTGTGTGTGTGTGTGTGTGTGTGTGTGTAGGTGAGGGTGCACTTATGTATTAGGTAGTTTGTACACATATGTACACATGCATGTGAAGGCCAGAGGTCAACGCTGGGTGTCCTCAGTTGTTTTCACCTCATTCGTTGAGACAAGGTCTCTCATTGACTAGAGCCCATTATCCAGTGATCCATCTTCCTAGCCCCATGATGTTATTTTTTTAGCGAAAGGCTAACTGTTGGTAGAGGATTTTTTTTGTATTTTTATTTATTATTTACTTGCAAGCAGAGAGAGAGGAGAGAAGAGAGGAGAGATATCAGCACACAAGGGCCTCTGGCCATTGCAAATGAGCTACAGACGCATGTGCCAGTCTGTGCATTTGGCTTTTTGGGAATACTGAAGAACTGTACCTGGGCTATCAGGCCTTGCAAACAAGTGCCCATCTCTCCAGCTAAATGCTAAGACATCTCTCCATCCTGGTAGCAGATTATTTTAAATAATTATTTTAATCACCTTAACTTTTTATTTTTCATTTAGATATATGATGCCTTTGACACTATAACCTAAGCCATAGTAGCAATACATTATTTTATCATTTTACATCTTAAAGGGGGAGGAAATAATGGTTCCCATTTCCTAATTGCATTTAATAAAGAAAAATAATGAAAGTACCTTGGTAGCTAAAGCTGAATTCTTACAACTAAATATTGTAGAAAAATGGTTAGGCTATTATATTCTCCTTTGTTGCATATATACAACTTATTCAAGCTAGTTTGTCTTTATTTTTTTAAGACAGTTCTTGAGTTATACTTTTTGTTCTTTCTTCTGTGTCCAATAAAAGAAAAAAAGGTTCCTCCTATCTTCTTCTGTTTGAATGTTTCCAATATCAAGACAGAGGATGTGAAACCATTACTGTTAGAACTGTTTGTTTTTAATTTTTTTTTAAGGAGTATTGAGGGGCTGTTTTGCCTCATGTGACAAAGTCAATGATCCCTCTGGCTGAATGGGTTTCTTGGTTGAAAACCTGGCACACACAGCCCCTGTGGCTGGTAGATGAAAGAATTCTTTCTATGCTGACTGGCAGGCAGATGCCACAGTTAGAGAGTGGAGTTTCTCTTTGCCTTGAACACTGTACGGTATCAGCTGCTACTGTAGCAGGCAGCAACAATTCTACTTTATTTCTCCAAATGGGACCAGTCAAGCCCAGAACAACTGATTCTCTGACATCAGTGGCATGTTGGAATCCAGCTGAGAAAAACATATTGTACATTACCATATGGGCTAGAAAGGGCTCCATGGGTTTATTTTGGAGACTAACCACCACAGATGACATAGCTTTCGTGATAAGTTATATCACATGTTCTAAGCAGGAAACTAGACTATTTGGTTACAAAACATATGGGTTGGCTCTTTGTCTTATGAAATACACTTTCTTCTAAAATCATTATAGTGGTAGACTTCAGGGTTTATCTTTTTCTAGATTCACTTCTCCCAATGAGAGTCCAAATAAACAGGCAAGTTTTATAAAATGTGAAATGTTTTAACAACAGTTGGTTAGTTAATGCACCTCAATTAAAACTTTAGAGAGTAGATCTGCTCGATCGATTTATTTATATATTGTGGGTCTTTTCTATCTCCCAAACAATTTCTTGAGCAAGATCTGCTCCTAAAGGGGAAATTATTATTTTTTTTGGCATAGGCTGATGGAAAAGGATCTAGAAAGCTATCAGTCCCAATTTTTCCCAGAAAAATATTAAAAACAATTTTACCACCCAAGGTCAAAATGGAATATTTTGTTCTACTTACTACAAGTAAATGAATCTGCCCAAATTATGAAACTGACCCTGGTTTGTAAAGCTGACGTCATACGGTCAAGGATGTCCTTCAACGTTTTCTCTCAAGCTGAAAGAATGAGGAAGGAGAAAACTGTACTTGGGATCTGCTGAATTCCATGCTACGGTCAGAACTCCATGTTTACCATTGCCGTGCTTGGAGAATAAGAATGTGACACTAGCACTCCTCTGAAACTTCTGAAGAAACTTTACTCTTGCCTTAGAATAACCCAGAAAAACTGCTGATAACCACTAATCAAGGTTAGTATCAATCGGATATGGTACTCATTATGCCTTTCTGAGAATGATTTTCTTCATTACACAAAAGCATTTTTTCTGAAAAAATAGAAAATGTCTAATAAGAATTCAGTATCTGGCCAGGTGTGGCGGTGCATGCCTTTAAACCCAGCACTTGGGAGGCAGAGGTAGGAGGAGGATTGCTGTGAGTTCGAGGCCACCCTGAGGCTACATAGTGAATTCCAGGTCAGCCTGGGCTAGAGCAAGACCCTACCTAAAAAAAAAGAAAAAGAAAAAGAAAATCAGTATCTTAATAAGGTAATTATATATTTAACAAGTTAGTTTAGAATTGTTAATATGTATATACTAACTTGTCTTTCATACTTATCTTCTTAAAGAACCATTCTGTACACTTTCACTGCAGAACTGTTGGTCAACCATTTTATTGTATTTAAGTAATAATTTCTTGTACTAATTTTATGAAAATGTTTAAAAATTGCACATATATATGTATAGGTTTTGTGACATAGAGTCTTGCTTTAGCCCAACTTGACCTGCAATTCACTATGTAGTCACCACAGGCTGGCCTCGAACTCACAATGATCCTCCTACCTCTACCTCCCGAGTGCTGGGATTAAAGTGTGCGCCACCACGCCCAGCCTCTTGTATATTTTTCACAGAGAGCATTTTTGCCTCAGGAATTCCAATTCAGTAATAGTTATCCTTTCAGGAATTTTTCTGTTGTAATTTTCTGGAGTTTAAAAGATCCCCTAAATTTTCTGAAATACCTGTTTACATTAGACACAGTATTCACTGCCAACTCCTTTCCTTACCTAGCCTGAAGACAGTGAACACAGACAGCCATTTTGCACCCTGGAGTTTACAGTGTTCATCCTCCCAGGGCTGCCCGCCTCAAAGTACTCAAAGCTGGGGATTCAGTCCTTTTTCAGGTGAGAGCAGTAAAGGCTGAGCCTTACCTAGCTGAAGTGAGGGATGCTGACTGATTGTCATGTGAGACATGCTTTGACATGCATATAAAAGGAGCTGCAAGCGTCCCCAGTCAAAGGCTCTCTCAAAGGCAAGGGAGGTCTGGATGTGCCTGAGAGGTTCACAGAGGGTACAAAGGGGAAAGCTTCTTAGACACGCCTTGGCTTGATTTTGTTTGTACTTTTTAAAAAATATTTTATGTTATTTGTTATTTAGAGAGAGAGAATGAGCATGCCAGTGCCTCCTTCAAATGAACTCCAGATGCTGGTCCCCTTTGTACATCTGGCTTTTATGTAGGTACTGAGGGGAATCAAACCTGGGCTTTCAAGTTTTGCAAGCAAGCACCTTTCTCCACTGAGCCATCTCTCCAGCCCTTAATTTTGCTTTTAAAGTTGTATGGCCTAGGACACATTTCTTCACCTCTTATAGGCTAGTTTCCTCACTGGAGATGTTATTTACAAATAAAGGTCAGGCTGTAAGCCTAAAAAGTTTGAAGGAAGCCAGGTGTGGTGGCGTGCACGCCTTTAATCCCAGCACTCGGGAAGCAGAGGTACGAGGATCACCATGAGTTCAAGGCCACCCTGAGACTACATCCAGGTCAGCCTGAGCTAGAGTGAGACCCTACCTCGAAAAACCAAAAAAAAAGTTTGAAGGGCAAAAATGGAATGGGAGTAGCAACATCTAATTATTACTAATCCTTGAATTTTAATCATCATGAAATTTCTGACAAGAAAAGTGTATCAGTTCAAGGAAATAGATACAGAGAGCGCTTGTTTGTCTTTTAACAGTGAATTTCCCTTAATGGTCTATTCACTGGGTAATTTGACAGGCGATTAAAGCATTGGAAATAATTAAGCAAGGAACCATAAGACAAAATACTTAGCTATATGGTGTACTAGTATGTGTTAGGGATAAAACTAGCCTTGTCATTCAAATACTTCCTGGAAATCAAACCATTCAGATAAAACCCAAGAAACAAAAGCAAAATAGCTACCACTTACATATTACTGCTGTATGAAGGACTATGAATTTCCTAACTGCTTTTCCCTCATTTGCACGTATTACTATTAAGTGTTTCCAAGCATGTATCTAACACAGTGAATGCACACTGTGCCCGCACCAGGAAACAGGCAAGTGCTACCGTCCTTGCCAGGAGGGATGGTACATAGCATCAGAATACAAGTTACTGGCCAGTGGTAATTACACAGTGGGCATCAGAGGTGTGCTTAAGGGCAGTGGGAAAGTGTTTCATATTCCTTTAAAGTCTTTATTCACTGACAAAGGCTTGGCTGCAAGCATGGACGAATCCTTGGGGACACAGATAATGTGTAAAAGGGCTTCTCAGGGGAAACCCTGTTAAAGCGGAAGAGATTGCTTTTGACAAGTGGCAGAGGGCAGGGCGTTCTAAGCACACGGACAGAATGAGAAGGGCACGGCGTCTGGAGAGATCAGTGAGTTTGGCCACAGCACAGGATGCTTGGGGGAAGTGGTGTGCAAAAGCCGGTCAATACCGGTGACAGATGATTGCAATGCTGTGTTGCTGGTTTCCTTCAGATGTCTAGATCAAATGCTCCTAGGAGGGGCAGGGTCACTTATATTTTATGTCACCCCTATCGCAGCGCCTGGCGGGGACAGAACCTCTCCTAGCTCTTTAATTTTTACTTGACCAAGGTTAACAGCTATAATCTAGGTTTCACCTTTGCTTACTGCCCAAGGAAGTAGAACCAAAGGTATTACTGACAGGTAACAGCGGATGACAGATATGTTGGAAGACAAGAAGAGACCAGTTTGGTTTTTGTTGTTTTTTTTTAACCCATTTTTTGAACTCAAAGGCCAAGTCAGTACAAATGTCGTCTTTCAGCTGAGTTGGGGCCACACGCACTTTTGATAGAAGCCTCTCCCCAGCCAGTTAAGTTTCTCTGGTACCCAAATCTTGTTAACGAAGAAACTTACCGCCTTGCACCACAGCTTTATAAAATCTGGGTAAGTAAAGCTATCAACGTTTTCCTGTAGCATCTTTGGAAACTATAACTAATTAAAAGTTTTAATATCTTTTTGGTATGAAACATAAAGTATGCCTTTCTCTACTTTTTATCTTATCTTTTGGTTTTTCGAGGTAGGGTGGTGTTAAGAGTGCAGGCTGACTTGGAATTCACTGTGTAGTGTCAGGGTGGCCTTGAACTCAGTGATCCTTCTACCTCTGCTCCGTTAAATGCTGGGACTGAAGGTATGCGCCACCATGCCTGGCCTATGCTCTCTACTATTTTCTTTTCTAATTTTTATTTATGAAAGAGAGCAAGAGAATGAGAATGGGTGCACTACGGCCTCTAGACACTGCAAATGAGTTCCAGACATATGTGGTACCTTGGGTCTTAGGCTTCCTAGGCGAGTGCCTTAACCACAAAGCCATCTCTCCAAGCCCTCCACTTTTAATAACATGTGGCTAGGCTTCCATGAACTCGGCTGAAGTTAAAACAATAAAACCGTATGAAGACATAATCCCACAATCTTGCTCAGGAAAGAGTGGTATATAGATTGTACACTTAGCTTTGGTTCCTTGCAAAGACGTTTGGTTTTTAGTTTTTGTAAACAGGGGTGTTGTATCCATTTTAAATTCTGCTCAAGAAGTTGGTGATTAAGACAACGCTCTGTACAAGCCTAAATTGGAACCAGTGGCGTTCAAGGAGGGGGCACCACGGATGGGGCTGTATAAGCAGTTTTTTAAGAAGTTGCCAGAGTTATCCTCATTATACAAAAAGAAAAAAGAAAAAAGAAAAAAACCCACAGGACGTGCACCTGGACAAAACCTTGAAAATAAATCATCCCAGAAGGCGCGTCTTTTATCTAGAGGAGCCGCAGGGCGGTGGCAAGGACGCGAGAGGCGGAGAACGCTGTAAGGAGCCCGGGCTGGTGGGAAGGCTTCGTAGAATGACCGCCGACCGGGACCCGAGGAGCCCCGCGGCGCAGGGCACTGGGGGAGGGGGGGGAAGCCGGCCCGCGGGCCCGGGGCCTGCAAGCGGCGGGCGGCGGCGAGGGACGCGCGGGGCGGGGCGGGGCGTCCAGCGCGGGCCGGGCGCTCCGCGGAGCTCCGCCTCGTCCGCGCCCCGGGGCGCCGGCCCACGGCGAGCGGCCGGCCGACGTCGGCTCCCGCGGGCCCCGGGGCTCCGCTCGCCCGCTCGCCCGCTCGCCCGCTCGCCCGCTCCCCGGCCCCGGCCCCGGCCCCGGCCCGCGCGCACACACCGGTGAGCTCCGGGGAAGGAGGAGGAGGGCGCCGCGCGCGAGAGGGCGGGGGGCGTGCGGAAGCTGCGGAACTACTTCCGGTGTCAGCGAGTGCACTTCCGGGTCGCGAGTGGCCCTGCTGTCGTCCGCGACTCCGGAACCTCGAGCAGAGGCCGTGTGTTGTTGAAATGCGGATTATCTACCTGTATAAGCCAACTACTGCCTAAGTCTAAATTATACATCGGAAAACTCAAGAAAATCTGATGAGCTGTGAACGTTAGAATTCGCTTTGAAAACTGCAGGTTTTCTGCATCGCCGTACAGAATCTGCTTTCTTTTCTTTTTTTTCCCGCCCCCTCCAAGGTCGCAGAACAGTTCCTCTGGGAACCTGGAAGTTCAGGCTTGTCTGTAATCCACAGTGTCCCTTTTCCCTTCTTGCAAAACTTTCTGCTCCTCTGTTTCGTTGGTTATGGTCCTTGTTGGAGACGGCTGCCTCTGTGCTGCTTTTAAGCGTTGCTAATTTGGCAAAGCGCGGCTTGCGTATCTGAGAGATGATCAAATAGGTTATCTTTGGAAACCATTATTTCCATGTGCTAGTTTTCTTTAGAACCAACATTTTATCCTTTTCCTGTTGCCAGAAGTAGGAGCCCCCTTCCCTCCCCCCTGCTTGAGCAAGGGATAGAGGTAGCTTCAGGCCAGTCACAGCAGCCGACAGAGGACCCTTAATCTTCTAGCGATCTCCCCTGAGAGAAAGCTGGCTCTGTAAGGAAAGTGCAAGAGAAAAGCAAAAGAGAGCACCGGATCTGATCTCTACAGACAAGACTGTTTTATTTAGAGAAAGCTGAAGCATTGAGCCAGGCTAGGGTGTGAGCTTATAAGGAGGAGCCTAAAGAAAACAGACTGGACCAGTTGCTGTTGATAAGAAAATTGTGGCTGTTTGTGTCCTTGTTCAGAACAGGCTTCTTCAGCCAGGACTGTCTAAGGGAGGACACTCAGATGGCCTATGGTCCTTCAAGGCCATCTAGGCTAAGGGGAGTACATCAGTCAGGGAAGGGTGCCAAACTTCTTCATTGCCGGTAAGCTTTATTTGTTTATTTTTATTTATTTAGTTGACAGAGAGAGAGAGAGAATGGGCACGCCAGGGCCTCCAGCCACTGTAAACGAACTCCAGACGCATGTGCCCCCTTGTGCATCCGGCTAATGTGGGTCCTGGGGAGTCGAACCAGGGTCCTTTTGGCTTTGCGGAAAAATGCCTTAACCGCTAAGCCATCCCTCCAGCCCACTATTCACCTTTTTGTAATGGATATTATACTGTGGCTCTGGAGGTGCCTTGGATGGAAATACAATCTAAGATAAAACCATGATCCTCTAGGGTTGCATAAAGAGTTAGGTCATCTGCTTTTACTATAATATGAGAGTACTAGAACATTGCAGATTTACAGCTAGGAACCTAGAAAGGCCTTAAACAAATGTAGATTGTGTTGGAATTCTTGATTCTCTGCTGGTAGAGGCTTCAGTCAAATTCTTGGGCAGAGTGGCTGCTTTCCCTTCCCATGTCCTCATCATTTTCAGTTTATTTTATTTACTTATTTACTTTTTTAGTTTTTTGAGGTAGCCCAGGCTGACCTGGAATTCACTATATAGTGTCAGGGTGGTCTCAAACTCACAGCAATCCTCCTAGTCTGCCTCCCAAGAGAAGGGATTAAAGGCCTGGCTAATTTCTGTTTTTGGTGTTTTTTTTTTTCTTTTTTTTCTGCCTCAATTTCATTAGAATTCTATTTCACTAGGTGATTCTTCTATAAATTACCTCTATCTATCACACATTAATTTTAGATAATTTACACTAAAATAATGTATCATTTTCCACTGGGATAAGCAGCTTACAAATGAAAATTTATCACAGTATTTTCCATCTGGTTATTAAAACTGACTTTTAAAGTCTGGTCAGTAAATTTTTGATTACCATTCTATGCTACCTCAGTATAGGTATGTACTAATGTAACTAAAAGTACGAAAACTATAATTGACTTCATATAACCTTTGAAATTATACTGTAAGCAAGCAAATATTGTGAATTACTACTTCTTTAGCCCACTTTTTAGTCAGTGTCATTTTCGAATCATTGGCACACAAGCACATATTTAGTACTTCTTTTATACTGCACTACTTCAATGTGTTACTTTTCAAATTATTGGCATAGAAACACATTTGTTTCATATTAACATGAAATTCAAGGGTAGCCTTATCTATTGTTTCTAATTAGAAAAAAAAAAAAAGACAAGTGCCAGCTCTATTGAGTCTAGTTCCTCCTCAGTAATTTTCATAGTTCTGAAGCCATAGTTCACCTCTGAACACCTCTGCCCAGTCAGCATTCTCCTTCATGTCCTTGTTTGATGCGTTCTGAATATTCCGCATGCAGCTGGCTGCTTCCAGAATTTAGGAACGGTGTCGGGGCAAGCTTTCTCACTTCTTTAGTTGGGTAAAGTGGGTAAGTGACTTGACAGTTATGTGCTTTGGTTTTATTTGTCCAAAAAATAATAATAGGATTATTATTTTGACATGCTGCAAAGAGATAATTTGGAAATTGTGTAGTTTCCTAAAGAAAGATTAAACAAAGTAGGACTGTTTCTCCTGTGTCGAAATCTGATTCTCCCTTGAGGATAAGGTCTTTCTTTTGGGTAGATTTTCGGTTCTATTTGTTTACTCACTAAATGAAAAAATTTTCAAGTGTGACTGTTTCTTAATATAATGTTCAAGGTTGACCTAGCAGGAATGGGCCAAACAGTCAACATAAGGAGATTCTTTGTGATAGATAGCTAGGTCAGCATGTGGATGTTCTGCACTGAGTGTGTGTGTGTGGGGTGGGGGGGTGTTTTGGGAATCTAACCCTGGGCCTCACGTATCCTAAACAAAAGTTTTACTACTGAGGTATACCCCAGTCCTAATATTTTCATTGGTCAATTAAACAAACAAACAAAGAAGAAGCTGATCAAGCTTGATGTATGATTTACCTATGGTGCAAATGTAAGTCATAGATGTATAGTAACTTTTATTTCTACTGTGTTCTCGTGACAATTTTTCAAGATGATTTAGTTTTGTGATACAGTATATTTTGTGGAAATCGCTTGTGGAAATAACTTCAGCTGAACTTACAAATTGATTGTATTCTTTTTTAAAAAAAATATTTTATTTTTATTTATTTATTTGACAGAGAAAGAGGGAAGGGGAGAGAGAGAGAAAATGGGTGTGCCAGGGCCTCCAGCCACTGCAAACAAACTCCTCCTTGTGCATCTGGCTAATGTGTAACCTGGGGAATTGAACCTGGGTTCTTTGGCTTTGCAGGCAAATGCCTTAACTGCTAAGCCATCCCTCCAGTCTGATTGTATTCTTTTACTACTAGCACATCTCCAGAATGGGTGGGAGTGAGCAATTGATTAGTTAAGAGTATGCTTTGGTTATTAAAATTCCCTGGCAAAATACTCTGAGCTCAGGGAGGCCAGATTAAGCACCAACGCTTCTTTGAAATCTTTGGTTTAAGAATAGGGATTCTTAACCTCTTGGAGATAATATTCACCTTCATCAGAAATAGTTTCTGGAATACAATTTATAATAATTTTTAATAATATCCTGTAATGAGGTAGTGCTTCTAAATCAAATAATTCCTACATGTAGTGTAACACAACAGGAATCTAAAGATGAGCTTTTTTTGTAGTTTCTTTTTTTTAAAGTAGTTTCTTGGAAATAGATTCTTGGTCCTTATTCTTTGAGGCCCTCTTCCATAGGGCATTTAAAACATCACATTTACTTGGTTATTTAGTATTCAGGAAACAATAAGGTCTTGCTGAATGGAAAATAGTAGGATAGTAACCATAGGAAACCAATAATCAGGTATGCAACTTAATTCAGAATCCATATCTTTCTAATGCTTGCCCTGTCTGTCACATGCAACTGTGTTGGACAAAAAGCAGTCGGAGAACTTCCATAAACTCCCACGTCTACCCATTGTACCTGAATCTCTGCTTACATATTTTGCCTTTTCTTTCATTACTGTGAATGGTTTGTCCACAAAGGTCAGCCCTTGTACTTGTGTGCTGGAGCCTGTCCCCTTTGCCTTCTCATTGATTGTTGTACAGTTGTCCAATATTTCTTCTACTTCATGAACTTTTCTTATTTTTTATTCAAAAAGTTTTTTCTTCATCTTTCAGCATGCTTTCTCCATATAGCTACATCATTTCTGTTTGTTTTCCATTTACCCATCTGTTGTCCCCATTCCCCATTCTTTCCTACCTTCTTTTGGGCACAATGCATATCTTTAGTATTCCAATTTTATCCCCATACTGGCTTATTTATACCTTTATGGCTTTGTCTCTGCCTTTTCCCCTCCATCCCTCCCTCCTTTCCTTTCTTTTCATGTGGCTACTGTGGGGTTTACAAATACATCCTTAACTACATTATAATCTAAAACATTTACAAATAGTACATATAACTTAATTTTGTCCCTTTCTGTACCTTGGGCTGTTGTCTTACATGTTAACTTCTTACGTATGTTATGAACCCCATAGTATACACCAAGGCCTCTTGCCCCTGCCAATGAACTCCAGATGCATGTGCCACTTTGTGCATCTGGCTTTATGAGTGTACTGGGGAGTGGAACCCAAGCCATTAGGGTTTGTAGGCAAGTACCTTTAACCACTGAGTCCTCCTCTATCCAGCCTAACTTTACATACTCTTTGGGAGTACTTTAGTTGATAGCTTCCTAGTGATTATTTTTCTCCTGGAAATCATTCTTTGTGAGCACTGAGAGGATTTAATGATGCATTTCTGGAGATTTTTCTTTCATACTTCAGTACTCCACAACACAAATTCAGCGAGACTACCAGGCTTTTTGATTTTTTTCCTTTGTGACAGTCCAGAAAATAGCTCCAGCTGGAAACCAGTAAACCTTAAGGGACTTCTTTCTCTCTCTCTCTCTTTCTCTCTCTCTCTCTTTTTCTTTTCTGGGCCATAGGTGGCTGTGTTCTAATATTCTGTTCCCAAAGTGGGCAATTTTCTACTACTTGTAACATTTCTCCCAAGTTGCTAGCAAAATCTAATACAAGTGTTTTCCTGTTTGTAGTGCAGAGGAGAAACCAAATTTTGGAACTTCAAAGTATAGTTTTTAAAAACCTCAGTATATTTTACTCTAATTACAAAAGTTTGTTATATTATTGGTATACTTATTGACATGTTTTAGTCTAAGAAGGAGAAGAGAATATATTAATGTTTTACTTTAATTGTTTTCTGACCTTAAGAGAAGGGATAGGAAATAGTACTAGTAAAATGAGATTGTGGTACATTTAGTCAAAGCATCTGAGTTGATTAGGAATGAGGTAAGCCATATCTTGGGCCTTGAATATAAAGGTGAGAGGTGAGAAAGATGAAGGAATGAGTGAAGACGATGACTTATTATTTAAAAAACTGAAAAGTTAAAATGAAACAAAACATGAAGACCTCACACTTAAGCAGAAATGTAACACGCAGAGGAATTCTAGGTCAGAAGAAAGGGATGAAACTGGTCTATATGTTTTTGGCTTTCCAAGTTGAGTAAAATAGAGATGTGGTGAGTTTTCAGCTCACTATGTCTTTCTAGTATATTTTACATTTCTTAAGTTCTGGGCATAAAAAATATTAACTGTAACTTTAGGTCAATATGTGAACTAAATAATAAGGTAGAGCTTTTTCTTTTCCTTCTCTAATGACTACATAAGACTAAGAAATCTAGACCATTAACTGAATACAAATAAAATGTCTGAGAAAGTTAAAAACAATGTGAATTCTTAATTTTTCAGAAATGGATAATGATACTTTTGCTTCTGTACATCAAACTTTTTAGGATATGAGTCAAGGGTAAACATTAGGTTGGTCATGAAGAATATAAATCAGAATTAACTTCAATAATTTGCTTTAGCCTTCAGTAATATCCTTAAAGTATTTCCTTTAAGCAATATATATTATAGAGGCACTTGCTCATAATATACTTTAGCTTTTGGCTTACCAAGGTTTTTAATGATGAAGACTTTGCTTTTATTGATTGAAAAGACATCAATAATTTCGTCTTGGACAAGGAAACATTTAAATTTTTGCTTTTTAATTTTAGAAACAAAAACCAAGAGATGCCTCATTCCACGAACAAAGAACTGATGCTTGGCATTATGGTGGGAACTGCTGGAATTAGCTTGCTGGCTTTGTGGTACCATAGGGCCCGCAAACCAAGGACAGCTTATAGTTTACCAAGATTTCTTTCTGTTCGCAAGACTTTTGATTCAATAACTTTGCCAGATGAAATGCATAATGATGAGGAAACAGGGATTATATTTCAAAAAAGGCAACTTCAGATATTGGAAAAGTTAAATGAATTGTTGACAAATATGGAAGAACTCAAGGAAGAAATCAGATTTCTTAAGGAAACGATTCCAAAACTGGAGGAATATATACAAGATGAACTTGGAGGGAAGGTAATGGTTCATAAGATAAGTCCTCAGCACAGAGCTAGAAAGAGAAAGCTGGCGACAGTTCAAAGTTCAGCAACAAGTAATAGCTCAGAGGAAGCAGAAAGTGAAGGCGGGTAAGTTTCCTTAAGATATTTCCCATGTTGCATTGATAATTTCTTTTGCATTATATTGCTATTATTTCAATAGTTTCAATGTGTATTTACAATATATTTCACAAAAGGTGTGGTTATTTTGACATAGATTATAATTAAATTCACATTAAATATTCTCAGTATTTAGATCATTTAGATTTCACTGATGAAAGGAATTTAAGTAACTAGTAATAGATGGCATCTTGGACGTATTGAGGAAAATACAGCAGAGTCAGAACGGACAACTTTTTAAAATGTGGTCACTGTGTGGCTTATTATATAAGACCTTCCTAGACTGATGCTGTCTAGTAGAAAGTCCTGTGAGAACAGGAGTAGGTTATGTCTATGTCACAATGCCAACCAGCTGGTTACCCAAACTGTGGGTAAACCTGAGACATTCCCGCATTAGAAGTGCTTTGCACAGACTTAGTCATCATATTATAGCAAGGACATATTAGAGTTAGGGACTAGCCAGAGGTCTCGTAGACTGAGAGAACTGGAAGCCTTGTCACAGGAGTTTAGGTCAAATGGCTCTTACTCTTAAAACCCTAAGTGGATGTAGGCTTGCTTGCTAAGGGAATTCCAAAATTCTAGAAAGAGAATCAGCCTTTGTTAAGTTTATGCTAGATACAGAGTTAAGTATAGTATTTAATTAAACTTCAAATAATGGAATAGGTGTACATTTAAAATAGGCATAAGAAAGATTTGTGAAAGTTATGAAAGATGGCCACATACAACTAGTATGAAAAGCTAGACATACCAAAGCTATTAGGACAGCATCATTAAAACTTGCCCTCTTCTTTGGGCTGGAGAGATGGCTTAGCTGTTAAGTGCTTGCCTGCGAAGCCTAAGGACCCCGGTTCAAGGCTCAGTTCCCCAGGACTCACGTTAGCCAGATGCACAAGGGGGCGCATGCATCTGGAGTTCGTTTCCAGTGGCTGGTGGCCCTGGCATGCCCATTCTCTCTCTCTCTATCTGCCTCTTTCTCTCTGTCTGTTGCTCTCAAATAAATAAATAAATAAATAAATAATAAAACTTGCCCTCTTCTTCATCAATCCTGGGTATCTTTGCTAGCAATATCATACTAAGAGAGCTATAATACAGCCCTAATGACAGACTACAGTAAAGCAACTAAGTAACGGCAAAGAAGCTTTTTCTATTTAGCCTTCTTTTAGAAAAAAAAAATAATAAGCTCATACTTGTTCTTTTTTAAAAAATAATAATACATAGATTTAATACATCTTTCTAAATAAATTTCTGGAAACCAAAATTTGAATAAATGATTTTTGAAAACAAGGTTTTTGTGAAGTTTGTTTCAGGTTGCCATATTATGAAGAAGGCTAGCCATGGCAGATACAGCATCCTAACTTCCAAAAGAATATGTTTTTTATCCAGTGTCCCTCATGGCAAAATTAATACTTGATAATTATAGGTTCCACTGGTAAAATATGTCTTCTGTGAGAGGTGCTTAGAGCTTTACTTTTGTTCTTTTCTTTTTCTTTGTACACGAGTGTGTGTGTGTGATTCACATGTCTATGCAGATGTATGTGTAAGGATGGATGTGCCCGTGACTATGGGCCAGAGGAAGATGTTGAATGTCCTTCTCTGTCACTCTGCCACCTTATTTCTTTGAGATAGGGTCTCTCATTGAACCTGGAGTTCACCATGTTTTGGTTAGACAAGCTAACCAGTGAGCCCAAGCAGTCCTTCTGTCTCTGTCTACCTTCAGGCCTGGGGTTACAGGCATGTGTGGCCATGCTCAGCTTTTTATTGGATTCCAGAGATTGAACTCATACCCTCATGCTTATATAGCAAGCATTCTTACCCATGGAGCCATCTCCTTGGCCCGATTTTTACTTTTTTTTAAATATTTTTTTATAGCCGGGCGTGGTGGCGCACACCTTTAATCCCAGCACTCGGGAGGCAGAGGTAGGAGGATCGCCGTGAGTTCGAGGCCACCCTGAGACTCCATAGTGAATTCCAGGTCAGCCTGGGCTAGAGTGAGACCCTACCTCAAAAAAAAAAAAAAATATTTTTTTATGAGAGAGAAATGAGACAGAGAGTTGTTGCACCAGGGTCTCCAGCCACTGTAATTGAACTCCAGATGTGTGTGCCACCTTGTGTACATGTGTGACCTTATGCTTGTATTATGTTTGTGGGATCTGGAGAGTCAAACATGGGTCCTTAGGCTTCGCAGGCAAGTGCCTTAGCTGCTAACCCATCTCTCCAGCCCTGAGTTTTACTTTTTTTAAAGTAAAGTAGATACAAATCCCAATTTTCTAATATTATTCTCTTTCCTATATACAGAAAGGAAATATATACTTAGCTGTCAAAACTTAAAAGAAATCAGGCATGGTGGCACATGCCTTTAATCCCAGCACTCAGGAGGCAGAGGTAGGAAGATTGCCCTGAGTTCAAGGCCACCCTGAGGATAAAGAATCCCAGGTCAGCCTGGGCTAGTAAGATACTGCCTCGAAGAAACAAACAAACAGACAAACAAACAAAAAACCTTAAAAGAGGCATGAGGGCTGGGGAGATGGCTTGGTGGTTAAGGCACTTGCCTGCAAAGCCTAAGGACCCAGGTTCAATTCCCCAATACCCATGCACAAGGTGGCACATGTGTCTGGAGTTTTCAGTGGCTGGAGGCCCTGGAATGCCAACTCTCTCTCTATCTGCCTCTCTCTCTCTCTCAAATAAATAAATAAATAAATAATTTTAAAAAGAGGCATGAAATTTGATCCTAACAAAAATTAGTGGAATATATTTTCTGTAACTATTATTAGAATTTCTTACATGCCCAGCTGTGTGTGGTGGTGCACATCATTAGTCCTAATACTTGGGAGGCTGAGGTAGGAACATCGCCATGAGTTCCAGGCCAGCTTGGACAAGAGAGTAAACTCCAGGTCAGCCTTAGCTAGAGTGAGACATTACCTTGAGGAAAGAAAAACAAAACAAATTATTGCATGCTTTCTCTCAGTATACAAGCATCTTCTGGCCTTATGGGTTATGCTTTTTTTTGGATTGAACTAATTTCCTCTGTTAGGTTATGGTGATGCTGATGACTGATACTCCATTCTTATGTTATACCTTCAGCAAGCTTGTTAAGGTGGTGCCTTTGTTCTCTAACACTAGCACAGATGTCTTGGAAGGCGTCATTGGTTCTTGGTACTAACACATTTTGACTGATCTTGTTTTTATGTCTGCTCTAAGACATGGAATCATCTCTCACCTTGGTAGTTCCTCTCATGAACACAGTCATAGACACAAAAATGTCTATGGGTGGATACTGCTTTTAGGCAACATAATATTATAGACTATTTTGGTATTTGAGGGTATATCAAAAATATATTTTAAAATGTTTTCAAGGTCTCTAGTTCACATTCACATTTTCAATTTCAAATTAAGTCATTATTTCTGAATATGTTTTCATTCATTTTCTTTTTTTCTTAACTTACCCACCTCTTTTTATTGTGCCATAGCTGACCTATATTTTCTTTCAAACTGTGGGTTTAAAAATTATTCCTTAAGTGAGAATGTTATGTAAAGCTTTAGAAACCTTCTTTTAACTTTTTAAATCTTAAAATAATAAATTCTATATTCTTCCATATCACTGTAGGCCTTAGGAAAAATAGATGTGTTTCAAATTTTACATAAAATTACATAATGATCATGTGACTCGTTTCTTTCTTTCTTGACCTAGATATTTGCTAGGTGTTAGGTTCACTGGATTACTTTAGATAGCATCAACAGAAATGGTAATGACTATTTGGAAAGGAAAAGAACTTATCCTAGGAGAATACCAACATAACACAAGGCACAGTGCCTAGTACTTTACAACAGATTAACTCATAAAAGTGAGTCCACAGACGAAAGCTCGCCTTTGAGGGTGGCTTTGAACGTCTTTGAACTTTGATCCTCATGAGCCAAACTGTAGACCTTGCCCTTGTTGTTTTGAATTTTTACCCTTAACTGTTATTCACGGCTGTCAAATCAGTTTTGGTGTTGAAATTTGATTCAAGGCATTGAGTAACATAGATTCAGATAATCAGTATATGGCAGTTTTGTATACTGTAATTTGTAGCAGTTTAAATTTGTCATATAAAAGTTTTTTGTTTCAGATTTTTTTAATGAAACTTTTTATATGTAACTAAAATCCTCTTTCCACTCCTTTCTCTCTGAGGTAGCTTTTACTTTAACGTCAGCATGCAGTCTTTAAAAAATACCAATTTTTCTCCTGAGAAGGAGTTAGGTAGCTTTGTTAGGCAGTTAGGATGACTGGGCCCCTCAAGGTAAAGGCAGGAATGTCTTTGGGCCTCTTTGCAGTCTCTCCTTTGCTAGAGATCAAAGTATGATCTGACTTCTTAATCTCTTCCCTAAATCCATTTTTCCACAAAAAACCTGAGCCCCTCCTGGGGGAGCGGTCCCCTTTCCTAGAATTTAAATCTGATCCTAACATTGTAGTTGGTCAAGTTCAGCCCCCAGAACTTGGTGGCATGTCTGCCCTCTTCCTGAGCCAGCCCCTAGCCCAGACCAATCAACTCTCACTCTGGCTTACCTGAGCCAGAAGGTTAGGTCCGCTAAGGTTATAAATACATTTACAAGAGGAGGGCAAGCTCTCTGGGCGGCCTGACCACTCCTGAACCTCCGGGTTCTGGCTCGTTTCTCCTCATCTCACGCCAGCCCTGCTCCACGTGGCCAGAGCTCTTTGTACTTTCTTTTCTTTCCTCTCTGGCTCTTTTTACAGGTTTTCCAGGCCCACCATGTGGGCTCTCAGACCAGTGAATATATTCATTTTCCTTCTCTTGGTTTTGTACTTCCCTCAATAAATATAATTTAGTAATTATTCTTCTTAGTTTGGTTTGCACAATTTTTTGGTTAAATGCAAATGCAAACCTAGGGTTTGGGCTCAAGGAGTTTCCTGAAATCCTAACACTCAGTTTCACTCCTACATGTTCATGTTATGTAAACAAGGAATAAACAGAATTTTATTTATAAAATTTCCACAAATGAAATTATATAATACATAGTATGTTGTTGATTTTTATTTTAGATGTTTATTTTGAAGTTTTTTCATGTTAACGCATGTAAACTTATTTCCTTCCTTTCAGATGTTTTGCATCATCTCACTGAAGAGTTATACCTTGTTTCCCTATTGCTGAATGTTTATGTCACCATTTTTTTTTTGTTTTTATAAACAGTGCTTTTTGAATGCCCTTCTTCATAATTTCTTAGGTACATGTTGAAGAATTTCTTAAAAGCATATACTTGAGTTGCTGACTTGTAGACCAGGTAGATTGTTATGTGTGTTACTAAATCACTCTTCAAAGTGTACCTAGTCCATAATTGTATAACCAGTGCATAAGAATTGTTATCTCCATATATACGTTCTTGTCATGGCAGTATTTTTAATTATAGCTAGTTGACAGAGATAAAATGTTACTTATAATTTTCTAATTTGCATTTCCCTAAACATTAGTAATATTGAGCAACCTCTTACAATATATTTGCCAATAGGCCTTTTTTTCTACAAGCTTCTATAAAAAGTGAGACAGGGATGGAAAGGGAGGCTACGACGAACAGTTGAACTCCTCCTTGTTCACTGAGTGTGTCTACCCTGTGCCAGGCTCTGTCTGAGCTCTGGATGCATACCCTGGACTAAAACACAGTCTCACAAATTGAATAACTATTCTTTAAAAAGTTACGGGGTGTGAAGAGGTATGATCTCAGTCATTTAAGCAGAAACTCAAAGGCCAAGAACAAAACAAGTGTCAAGTCCCTGAGAATCCTAAAGCTAGGTTCTGGAACCTCCAGCAAGGAAGAACCTTCAAAGAGCTTGAAGCCACTGCCAGTGGCTGCTCCCACCAGGTGCCTTCTGTGAAAGGAGGCTGCCGTAGCCGGAGAGATTGTCTTCAGGGAAAGTTGTTTGTATGTTGGACATCCTCCCAGCATGTGTGCCAAATCTACATGCTATGGAAATGGATGTGGTTGCCCAAGCAGAATGGGCAGTGAGGGAAGAGAGAAGAGGATGGTGTGCACAGCCCTCTGGAACAAATACTGCAGGAATGCCTAGAGTGGGCATGCCTGCAAAAGAAGGCAGAGCTGGTGAAGCAAATGGGAAAAGACCCAGAAGACAGAAAGCAAGGAAGGACAAGGTTCCAAGAGCAGTGATGGAGGCATTCAGGGTTGAAATCATTCGGATGCAGGTATGAACCCTGGCTCAGCTTTTAACTAACTATATAACATCAATTCTCCAAACATGGCTTGTGTTGTTCTAAGTCTTAAATGAGGTTATATAGAAAAGTGTTCTGCACCCTGTCTAATCAAGAATAAATTCTGTAAAAGTTGTTTCATTTTACCAATTAAGAAGGAAATGGGGCTGGAGACGTAGCTCACTGGTAAAGTACTTACCCTAGGTTAGAGCCCCACACCGTAAGCCAAAAAGAAAAACAGAAAGGAAATGACCAATGTAGCCAAAAGATAAAGGCAGCTTTTTCCTGTAGGAATTTTAGGTATTGAAGACCACACAGTGTCTGTCTCTGCCACTGGAGTAATGAAAGAAGCTATAGAATATATAGATATGACTGTGATTCAAAAAAACAAGAAGAAGAAAACTTTGTTTAAAGAAACAGTTGGCAGATGGATTGGGCTCCCAAGTGGAAGATTCCACTTGGCGTGTGGTTTGAAAGCTTGTTCCCCAGTTAGTGGTGCTATATTGGGAGGCTATGGAACCTGCAGGAAGTTCTGTGCCAATGTCTAAGCTAACCACAGAACTTGAAAGATGCATTTAACAGTAACCTTTCACCTACAATGCTCTTGGTCAAGTAAAATAAGACCGACCTTTGTTTCTTAGATTTGGGAATTAAGGGGTCATTTTTTTTATAAGCTTTTCAAAGGCTAGTGGAAGGTTTCAGTTCCTCATGGTGAGGAAGTCATGATAGCATTTGTGGTGGTGGCAGCATATGGCAGAGACTCTTGACATACTGGCCGACTAAGAAGCAGAGAGAGTGCGAGAGAGCGAGTGTGAGCTAGAACCAGAGGCGTAGCTATAGCCTCCATAGGCCTGCCCCCAGTGAACTTCTCCTAAGGTCTAATATAGATTCCCTAAGGTAACTTCTCATCTAGGTACCAGGGGAGGGCTCACCAGTCCTGGGGTTACTCACTGTTCTTATGACACTCCAGCTTAAGCAGCTCAGAAAGCAGTTCTACCTTGACTCTGGGTGTTATTAATACTCCACATGCTCTAAAACAGAACTACTCAAACTGTGGTCTGTGTGCCATCAGCATCCCATCTGGCTGCTGAGATTGCTGGAAATGCTCATTCTAAGGACCCAGTCTGGGCCTAGTGAATCAGAATCTTATGTGCAGTGCCTGGGAATCAGTTCTCTTAACAAGCCCTCTTGATGACACTGATGTACCCCAAAATTTGAGAAACTTGAAGATTTTCTAATGTTCAGTGAGCTATAACCATGAAATTGTAGTTAGAGTATAGCCCTTATGATTATCGACAAGCATGCTCATTGGGCATCATGAGATATAATATTGGAGTATTGGTCTTGGTAGGAATAGAGTGGTTATAGTAGAAATGGAGGCTTAGATATCTATAGGACACAGTAAGCAGAAAGTATCTGGAGTCATGGCCCAGAGAATCAGATAGCATGCTTGACTATCATTGTAGATGGTATTTGAAGGATCAGAACCATGGCATTTACTATTTTAAAAACTTTTTTCTCCTCATCTTAGTGTACCTTCATTCCATATACTCTTAAGTGTCACTTTACCATTTTATCAGATGTAAAAACCTCAGGTAAAGAACACTTAAGTGAAAGAAGAATTAGTAGGCCAGAGCTGCCTAAGGTTGCTGGTGAGAGAGAGTCCTAAGAAAAGAACTGAGCAGATATATATGTAACTGCCAGCACCCAACTGTATCCCACCACCTTTGATTTGTTGGCTGACTCTATGAACATAACGAAATGAGAACACTCATTCTCCAGCCTCAGGAATCAATAGCTCTTCAGAAAGGTAAGCTACAGAACAGTCTTATTCTAAACTGATGTCATTTGGTTCTAGAATCCACTGTCATCACATTCTGTGTTATTGCCATGGTAATTCTACATGCAGCTTAAGTACTCAGTCTCCTGACCTGTTCCACCTACACAGGGCATTTCAAGGCTTATGAATGATGGCCTAGAAGGGAAGGAAAGACTTGCTTCGGATTAAATTCAGTATGGGAAAATGCTTAAGGTATGCTTTTAGAAGAAAACATGTGAAACAAAGTAACTGGATATCAAAGTGCCTCCCCACCCCCAAAAGATTTTGCTTATCCATGGTTAATATTTTAAAATGCAATTAGCCAACTAAATATAAATTTATCTCGGTTAATGTCTTTAAATAGAACAGTGGTCTCAAAAAGATAGTGTGATTTATTATTTTTAAAAAGCAGATATTCCATTTTTCTTTCTAGAGATTCATTAATATTGATGTCCCTTTATTACATGTCTGCCTTTATCTTTCTGCCTGCTTCCTCCAGTTTAGTTTTCTTTCCCAAGCTTTAACATAGTGGACAGGCATTTGTAGGGGTATGTAATCTACCCCGTGCATTCTTCTGCATACATATGTGTGGTCATTAACTTCAGCCACTTTTTCTTCCTTTCCTTTCCCTTTCCCCTTCCTTCCTTCCTCTTCCCCTTCCCTTTTCCTTCCCCCTCTCCCTCCCCATCTCCTTCCTTCCCTCTCTCCCTTCCTCCTTTCTGTTTTTCTTGGGGGGGGGAGTTTGAGGTAGGATCTCACTCTAGCCCAGGCTGACTCTGTAGCCCAGGTTGGCCTCAAACTCATGACAGTCCTCCAATCTCAGCCTCTCAAGTGCAGAGATTAAAGGCATGAGCCACTACACCCATCCCCAGTTTTATTTCCTATTGTTCCTCTGTTAGTAAGAAATATTATTCCTAAGGAATCTTGATGGGTATTTTATCCTTGTTTGTTTGTTTTTCACTGTAGCTGCTGCAAAGAAGATCAGAACTTCCAATCAAATAATACCGAACATCATGTTACTGAAGACCACACGCATCATAAAGGCACATCCATTTTACACCCCAAACAAGATCGTGATAGCATAACGTTACGTCCTTCTTCATCATATAAGTCAAATACATCTTTTCACTCATGTCTCTCTGGGAGGAGACAGTCGTTACTGTCAAAATTTCGAAGTAGCAGTACTTTCCCCTGGAGACAGCAAAGCAGAGTTAACTTTGATTCTCAAGAAGAATTACCTACCAGTGATCTAAAGTCTTCCTCATATACCACTAGACTCCGAAGATTCTCTTCCCGTAAACTAAGTGTAGTTTCCTGCTACAGAAGTGCCATTTTCTTTGATTTCCCATCAAGTAATCAGGACCTGTTTAGTGTAAAGGAAACTAAAGCCTTTACTGAAAAGTCAAATCATAGTGTCATACCAAAGCATATAAGCTTCTCTCATCCTGAACCTAACAGTAAAAGCTTTGAAACTTTTGATGTCAAAGCTGTTTTTCCAAGTCGACAGAACAGTATTGACAAAGCCTCTTATCAACAAAGCACGTCCTCTTTCTATTCTCTCCCACAAGTTATTTCTTCCAATCAAGCAACTCTATTTGCCTCTAATATTCAAGACAGTCACCAACTAAATAGAGCTTCAAAAGATTCCCTTCATCATCACAGATTGTTTCCATCGTACAGAAATGCCACGAGCTTTACGACAGCTCATCCTGAACTTACCCCAGACCTCTATGAAGAGGAAAACATTGGTGTTTCACCTCAAGATGAAGGCAACAAATCATCTCCTATTGGGGTTGCTGAGACAAGGTCACCTAATTTTCCTCTCTCTTAAAAAAGCAGCTCAAATCAGTTTTCCCAACAATCACATCCCAAAGAATGCAGGCATCACTGCTATTTCATTTCTCCATGAAATCTGCTCCTTCACTAAGCTTTATGTGTTTAGGGGGAGAAAGCTAATGCATGTGTCCTATATTGTAATCTCAGTTTCATTGCGGTAATGTGAAAGTTAGTTTATAGGTACTGGAAGTAGAAGCTATAGGTGATTTCCTCTGTTTCAGGCTTTTGTTAGGATACAGTTTCGAGATTGGTTTGTCCCTTTTCTTTTGTTTTTCCAAGATAGGGTCTCGCTCTAGCCCAGGCTGACCTGGAATTCACTGTGTAGCCTCAAGGTTGCTTTGAACTCATGGTAATCCTCTTACCTCTGCCTCCCATGTCCTAAATTTTTAAATGACTATTGTAATATTTTATGCTCTGAAAATAACATCATTTTGATTGTGAGATGTGTGAATGTAATTCATTGTTTGAGAGCATAGTTTCTTCCTTCACCTTATTCTGTTGGAGGTAGTATTCCTTCATAGTGTATAGAGCTATGGCAATTAATTCATACATTTTCATTTTATCAGCTTTACTATCATATTTCTCATGTCAGTGTTGACTGTGGTTTTTTTGTTTGTTTGTTTGTTTGTTTTTGTTTGTTTTTTTGAGGTAGGGTCTCACTCTATCCCAGGCTGACCTGGAATTCACTATGGAGTCTCAGGATGGCCTCCTGTATCTGCCTCCTGAGTGCTGGGATTAAAGGCATGCACCACCATGCCCAGTTGACTGTGTTTTTTAGTATTTTATTTATTTGAGCGAGAGATAGAGAAAGAGGAAGAGATGAGAGATAGAATGGGCACACCAGGGCCTCTAGTTACTGCAAACAAACTCCAGATACATGCGCCACCTTATGCATCTAGCTTACGTGGGTACTGGGGAATTGAAACAGGGTCCTTAGGTTTCACAGGCAAGCGCCTCAACCACTAAGCCATCCCTCCAGGCCTTGACTGTATTTTCATCAACACAAGAATAAAATATAAATAAACAGTGTTATAATGGAAATATATAGACTATTTTGAAACTGGATATTTTGACTAAGTAATTTAAATATACATTTATATATGCACAAATTTGGGGACTGAAAGAACTATTGAAACAGAAGTAAAAAGTGTCTGTAATGGTCTCATAAAATTGTATTTTTGTTTGCTTTGTTTTGCTTTTCTGAGGTAGTATCTTGCTCTAGTCCAGGCTGATGTGGAATTCACTATGTAGTCTCAAGGTGGCCTCGAACTCATGGCAATCCTCCTACCTCTGCCTCTCAAGTGCTAGGATTAAGGTATGTGCCATCATGCCTGGCTAATTTTGGATATTTTAGCTTTGAGTCTATAGATACATTTAGGAATATTGCAATTCTAACATTCTGTCTTTCAGTCCATGAGCATGACACTTATGTTCATTTATTTAGATGTATTAAATATTCTTTAACTCAACAGTGTAGTTTTAGGGTAACTCTTGTACTTCTTTATTAGATGTATTTATGTTTGCATTTTTTTAAATATTTACTTATTAGCAAGCAGAGAGAGAGAAGAGAGACAGATGGAGAGAATGGGTGTGCCAGGACCTCTAGCCTCTGCAAATGGACTCCGGATATATGTGCCACTTTGTGCATCTGGCTTTACATGGGTGCTGGGTAATTGAATTCATGTTAGGCTTTGCAGTCAAGTACTTTAACCGCTGAGTAATCTCTCCAGTCCCTGTTAGATGTATTTATAAGAAGTATATTCTTTTAAAATATCTCACAAAGTATTTTTCTTTCATTTTTGGATTATTTATTGCTATATGGAAATACAATGGATTTCTATATGTTGATTTTAAATATTTTTTATTTTTAAATTTTTATTTATTTACTATCTGAGAGCAATATAGAGAGAATGAGAGACAGAGAGAGAATGGGCACAACAGGCCCTCTAGCCACTGAAAACCAACTCCAGATGCATGCACCACCTTGTACATCTGGCTTATGTGGGTCCGGGGGGAATCAAACCTGGGTTCTTTGGCTTTGCAGGCAAGTACCTTAACCGGTACGCCATTTCTCCAGCCGTATATGTTGATTTTATGTCTTGCAACCTTCTCAGTTTGTTTATTCTAACAGGTGTGTGTGTACATATGTGTGTATTCCTAGGATTTTGTCTATGCAGAATTGTATCATTCTTTTTAATCTAGCCACAAGAACTATTGAAACAGAAGTAAAAAGTGTCTGTAATGGTCTCATAAAATTGTATTTTTGTTTGCTTTGTTTTGCTTTTCTGAGGTAGTATCTTGCTCTAGTTCCAGGCTGATGTGGAATTCACTATGTAGTCTCAAGGTGGCCTCGAACTCATGGCAATCCTCCTACCTCTGCCTCCTGAGTGCTGGATTAAAGGCATGCACCACCATGCCCAGTTGACTGTGTTTTTTAGTATTTTATTTATTTGAGCGAGAGATAGAGAAAGAGGAAGAGATGAGAGATAGAATGGGCACACCAGGGCCTCTAGTTACTGCAAACAAACTCCAGATACATGCGCCACCTTATGCATCTAGCTTACGTGGGTACTGGGGAATTGAAACAGGGTCCTTAGGTTTCACAGGCAAGCGCCTCAACCACTAAGCCATCCCTCCAGGCCTTGACTGTATTTTCATCAACACAAGAATAAAATATAAATAAACAGTGTTATAATGGAAATATATAGACTATTTTGAATCTGGATATTTTGACTAAGTAATTTAAATATACATTTATATATGCACAAATTTGGGGACTGAAAGAACTATTGAAACAGAAGTAAAAAGTGTCTGTAATGGTCTCATAAAATTGTATTTTTGTTTGCTTTGTTTTGCTTTTCTGAGGTAGTATCTTGCTCTAGTTCCAGGCTGATGTGGAATTCACTATGTAGTCTCAAGGTGGCCTCGAACTCATGGCAATCCTCCTACCTCTGCCTCCTGAGTGCTGGATTAAAGGCATGCACCACCATGCCCAGTTGACTGTGTTTTTTAGTATTTTATTTATTTGAGCGAGAGATAGAGAAAGAGGAAGAGATGAGAGATAGAATGGGCACACCAGGGCCTCTAGTTACTGCAAACAAACTCCAGATACATGCGCCACCTTATGCATCTAGCTTACGTGGGTACTGGGGAATTGAAACAGGGTCCTTAGGTTTCACAGGCAAGCGCCTCAACCACTAAGCCATCGATCAAATAATAGAACATTTTATACTCCAAACATCTTTTATAACCAGTAACGACTCTGATATTATGCCATTTTCTCTGGAGAGAAGGAAAACTATTACATTTTTACGTTATCAGTATACTAGCTCTCACTCTTAAAGCTGTTTAAACCGGTAGTCATTTTAGTGTATAATGTTGGGCCTGAAGTAAGGAGCCCATCCCTCTCGCCACTGCCTCAGAAAAAAGGAAGACGGGGGCTGCAATATCCCAAGGAGAAATACAATTTCTTCCCTGTGAGCAACTTAAGCCTAACCTTTGTCTGTGGATTTAACAACTCAGAACACATCACCTAAAACCTCTGTGTCCTAAATTGATTGACATTTGATATACAAGTATACTCAAACATCACACTGTGTTCTATAAAGATATAAAAGTATTATTTGTCAATAAAAAAATTTAAAACTGTAAAAATATTCAGTGTTATAGTAGGTGATTTAAGTATGAAACATAACTGCTTTTTTAAAAAATATATATATTTTATTTGAAAGAGAAAGAGAGAGAGAGTGGGCACACCAGGGCGTCTATCCACTGCAAGTGAACTCCAGATGCATGCCGTACCTTGTGCATCTGGTTTACATGGGTCCTGGGGTATCGAGCCTGGGTGCTTAAGTCTTCGCAGGCAGGCACCTTACCTGCTAAGCCATCCCTCCAGCCCTGTAACTGCTCTTTCGAGTATATGCACTTCAGTTTACAGATCTTGTCTAAAATGCTCATTGAGCTATTGTATTCATAGTAAATAACTTAGAAAGGAGCTTAAGAAAGAGGATGCCATAGCACAGGGAGAGTGCCCACATTCTGGCACCTATCAATTCTTTTACATAGGTAGATCTAGTGTCTGGATAATATTAGTTGGTTGTAAGACCCAAATGTGTGTAAAATGCTTGCTATGCAAGTGTGAGGGCTTAAGTTTGAATCCCCAGGACCCATGTGAAGCCAGATGCAGTAGCATGAATCTCTAATTCCAGTGCTCCATCAGCAGGAGGGAGGGCAGAGACAGGAGAGTCCCCAGAGCTCACGGGCAGTCCAGCAGCAAACAACAGAGTTCCAGAGAGCCTGTCTTAAACATGGTGGAAGGCAGCTACTGACCCCAGAGGTCGTCCTCTGATCTGTGTGTGTGTGCCATGGCAAGTGCATGCCTGCATTCACACACACATACACACACACAACATATGCACTCACACAGGATCTAAATGTAACACTGTATTGGGGCACATTTCTTAGCCATAAATATTTGGATTTAAAATATTAACTATGAGTATGCATCAATTCAGTTATCAAACTATTTGTGTATCTGCCTAACTTTTTTTTAAAAGTTGCAGTGAAAACAGTTTAGTGTGGACAAATTACTGAGTTGATCTAATGAGAAAACCTATCTTTTCAGTTTAAAGATGAAACAGAGTTTATGTGGCGGCTTGTTCGAGCTTATGGAGACATGTGTGAGGAATCTACAGACCCACAAGAAAAGAAGCACTACGCTAATATTGGTGAGTCATCTGTCAAGATGCAGTCTCTGTGGCAACAACAAAGCATGAATGAATTTTAACTAGAGTGAAATCATCTTAGCTAAAGTCAATGTGTTTAGTACATTTCAGTATGAAATATATATGCTGAAAAATGCAGCTTCACAACAAAGAGGACTTTTAGTACTAATGTGTTTGTTCTTTTAAAATATTTGAGCATATTACAGTAGAAAACTGAAGGAAACCTCAGAGTTAACCTTTTTTTTTTTTTGAGGCAAGCCCAACAGACTACCTTTTTTTTAAATGTGAGAGTGAGAGAGAGAGAAAGAGAGAGAGAGAGAAGAGAGAGAGAATGAATTGGCATGCCAGGGTCTCCAGCTGGCCACTGCAATTGAACTCCAGATGCATGCACCTCTTTGTGTGCATGTGTGACCTTGTGTGCTTGTGTCACTGTGTGTCTGGCTTACATGGGACCTGGAGAGTCGAACATGAGCCCTTAGGCTTCACAGGCAAGTGCCTTATCTGCTAAGCCATCTCCCCAGCCCAGAGTCAATTTTTTTGTTTGTTTGCTTTTTTCTGCTTTTCGAGGTAGGGTCTCACTCTGGCCCAAGCTGACCTGGAATTCACTATGTAGTTTCAGGGTGGCTTTGAACTCACAGCGGTCCTCCTACCTCTGCCTCCCGAGTTCTGGGATTTAAAGGTGTGCACCACCATGCCCGGCCAGAGTTAACAACTTTGTAAGATCACAGATAGATAAGAATTAGTGGTTGTATTTGGAGAACAATATTAGGCTGAGGATGATTATAGCCAATAGTAACTTATTACAGTTAAACCTACTTCTTGTATCGTAAAACTCCAGGAAGCACAAATAACCTCACACTTCTGATTTTTCAAAATGTATCTTTGTATATGTGTGTATGTGTTCATATGTATGTGGTGCATATATGTGCAGATATGCATGTATATGTGTGCATGTGTGTGGTCAGAGATTGATTTTGGGTATCTTCCTCAGTCCCTCTCTACTTTTTATTTACTTATTTATTCATTTATTCATTAATATTTAGAGGACGTCTGTCACTGAACCTAGAGCTTGGCTAAACTAGCTAGGTAGTAAGCCCTAGGGATCTGCTATCTCTGCCTCCCCACCTCTGGGATTCTAAAATGCAGTTCATCAGTGGGCTTCAAATGTGACATATGCCAGTGTCCTTGGAATCTAGTAAAATATAGGTTGTTGGGTCCCAACCAAAAGTGAGTAATTCACCCAGCTGGCACAAGTGTGCTTTCCTAACAAGTTTCAAGGTGATGCTAATGCTTTGGGCTTGTGACCATCATTAGGAATCACTGACTGACTTTAAGGATATAGCTCCTACTAACTCATATGAAGGTACTAACTGGAAGAATATTTATCTTTCAGGGAAAACCTTAGGAGAAAGAGCTGTTAGTAAAGCACCTCAGAATGGACACTGCCACCTGTGGTAAGTTTGCAGGATATATGCAGTCCTAGAAATTCTAGTAGGACGCTTATTCATTGTAGTGGATCTTTAAAAATATATCACCCAGGCTGGAGAGATGGCTTAGCAGTTAAGGTGCTTGCCTGTGAGCCAAAGAACTTACGTTTGACTCTCCAGAACCCATGTAAGGCAGACACACAGTGACACAAGCACGCAAGGTTGTACATGTACACAAAGGGGTGCACGTGTCTGCAGTTTGATTGCAGTGGCTGAAGGATAGTATAGCAACTGATTTTGTTACATTTATTTTCCTGTACTTCTCATTAGGCATATTTTGAATATAAATACTTCATATGGGATTTATCAAGTCTCATGACTTTGAAGATCTATTAGAATTAAATCTAGTTAGAACATTTTATTTGAAAACACAGGGCTGGAGATGGAGATGGCTCAGCAATTAAAGGTGCTTGTTTGGAAACATCCTGAAGTGACACCATGTTTTTCAACAAAATGTAGAAAGACTGATTCACAGAATAAAACTATGCTATTCTCTCTCAAGTAAATAAATAAATAAATAAATAAATAAATAATTTTTTCTTAAAAAAAAAAGGCTGGAGAGATGGCTTAGCAGTTAAGGCACTTGCCTGCAAAGCCTAAGGACCCAGGTTCTTTTCCCCAGTACACATGTAAAGCCAGATGCACAAGGTGGTACATGTGTGTGGAGTTCATTTGCAATGGCTAAAAGCCCTGGCATGCGCATGCACACAAACACACTCTCTCTCACACACAGAAATAAATAAAATATATTTTAAAAAGTATGCTTGTTCAGATGCACAAGGTGGCGCATGCATCTGGAGTTCAGTTGCAGTGGCTAGAGGCCCTGGCACACCCATTCTCTCTCTCTGTCTCAAATAAATAAAAATAAATCTTTTTTTAAAGTATGCTTGTTATTTTCTCTAACTTGATCAGTCATGGGGAAACAAATTCCAAAGGTCAAGGAAAGGCCAGTTTGCATATAAGAAAGTGAAAACAAAAAGAATAATTAGTTGGATGGGCTGAATATTGTTGGAGGAAAGTATTATTCCCAATTTCTTTTTTGTTTTGGACCCTTTGTACATTGGAAATTATAAAGACAAATAAGAAATATGATGTTGGGCTGAAGCGTAGTTAGAGGTGCTTATGTGCAAAGTCTGACTGCCTAGGGTTTGACTCTCCAGTATCCACGCAAATCCAGAGGCACAAGGCGGCGCATGCATCTGCAGTTCAGTTTGCAGTGGCAGAAGGCCTTGACACGCCCATACACACTCTCTGCTTCTTTCTCTTTCTCTCAAATAAATAAAACATTTTTTAAAAAAGAAATACAGTTTTAAATTATTATTTTACTTCTAGTCATATTTTTACTGGATTTCTTAATTGTTATTTTATACTTCGAAAATGAAATAGCACTCTAAATAGTACTGTGCAAAAGAAGTCAGGCTATTTTGGATGGTTGAATATTGTTCTTATCCCAGTCCCTGCAATAACTCACATCTAGATGAATGTATTTTCTTTTGTTTTATCTTGTTTTGTTTTTCAAAAGCTATTTCCTTTATTTTAGAAGTTATGCAATGCAGGTTCATCTCACCCTACTCCTGGTACCAAGTTCTGTAGCAGACAGCTTCAGGTTCACTGAGATGAACTTCCAGACCAGGCATAGTTATGGAGGAAGGATATTTATTGACGCTTACAGATCCAGGGGAAGTTCCATAAATGGCAGAAGAAGCTGGCCTGCCTTCACAGGACCAAGCAGAGAGAGAGAGAGAAGAGAGAGAGAATGAATTGGCATGCCAGGTCTCCAGCTGGCCACTGCAATTGAACTCCAGATGCATGCACCTCTTTGTGTGCATGTGTGTGGTCAGAGATTGATTTTGGGTATCTTCCTCAGTCCCTCTCATTTTCTTCTTTGCTACTGGAGGTGTCTAGGAGTTGCTTATCCATATTAGAATTCAGAACAGACACCCATGTTTCGACTTTAACTGAGCTTTTTATACTGCCCCTGCTCCTCCTCCTCCCCTCTTTTTCTTCCTCCATAACTTCTTTGTCTATTTTTCTCTTCTTTCTCCATTACATTCATTTTACCTTTGAAGAATCGCATAAAAAGTACCTTTGCTATTAGTACTCAATTTGAAGACATTTATGAGCACGAGCTTTCAATTTTCGTAGAGGAACAGGTTTGCCTCTTTCTGAGAGCTGCACAAGTGTCCTGAACTCATGTGTGCTCACCCCGTGGCTTGCCTACTCTGCCGTCCCCTAGTTTTCTTTATCTTTCTTTTTTCACTGTTTGTTGTGAACTAAATACTGGAACAGCTAGACATCTACATGCAAAATTGCTGAAACTATAGAACCTTAAAATCCACAGAAGGGCTGGAGAGATGGCGCATTGGTTAAGGTACTTGCCTGCAAAGCTTAAGGACCCAGGTTTGATTCCCCAGTACCCACGTAAAACCAGTTGCACAAGGTGGCACACAAGTCTTGAGTTTATTTGCAGTGGCTAGAGGCTCTGGTGTACCTATTCTCTCTATCTGCCCCTCTCTCTCCAATTAATAAATAAAATATGTAAAAATAAATAAATATAATTCATAGAACATAGCATAGAAGAAAATTTGGGTAGCTGTAGTTATGGAAATATAGGTACAACATCAAAGATCCATGGCATGAAAGAAAATTCATAAAACGTACTTTACTAAAAATTAAGAATTCCAAAGAAAGAAAATATCAAGAGACTAAAAAGACAGATTATGGGAAAATATTTTCCAAACTGTATCTGACAAAGAGCTGTTATCCAAAATGTACAAAAAAGACTTTTACTCAACAGTAAGACTACACACACTGCAATTTTAAAGCTAGAACAAGGCCTAAGCAGCTTGCTTAACAAAGCAAAGAGCAAGTATGCATATGAAAACATGTTCAACATCACATGTTATCAGGAAACTAAATTAAAGCAAAAGGAGACACCATTCACACCACAGTGGCCAAAACCCTCACAGCATGGAGTGCTGAGTGTTGGCAAGGACGTAGAGCAACGGCAACTCTTTCTTGTTGCCGGCAGGAGTATATAATGGTACAGCCACTTTGGAAACCAATTCAGCCGTTTCTATGAAAGCACGTTTGCCATAGTACCCAACAATCGTGTTCTCTAGTATTTACCCAGAGGAATTGAAAGCTTACTTCCACACAAAATTCTGTGTAAGGGTTTGACTCATAGTTGTCAAGACTTGGAAGCAACCACATGTGACCTTGCACGCTTGTGTCACCTTGCACAATGGCTTACATGAGACCTGGGAAGTCAAACATGGGTCCTTAGGCTTCTCAGGCAAGCGCCTTAACTTCTAAGCCATCTCTCCAGCCCTCTCAGGTTCAGTGGCTTATTTTTATTTTTATTTATTTATTTTTTTTTGGTTTCTCGAGTTAGGGTCTTGCTCTGGCCCAGACTGACCTGGAATTCACTATGCAATCTCAAGCTGGCCTCGAACTCATGGCAATCCTCCTACCTCTGCCTCTCGAGTGCTGGGATTAAAGGCGTGCGCCACCACGCCCCATCTCATAGTGGCTTTTATTGGTTATGTAGGAACTGAAAATTAAGAGAGCAAAAGGTCATAACTAAAAAGTAGCCATTGTATGTATGGGTGATGGAATTATATCATCTGTTGTGTCCAGGAGAGGTCTTCCTGTTTCAAATTAAGAGATTATTCACTTCCTTTTCATACTTGGAGGTTACTGTGTATTCACAGAAGCAATTGCACTAATACCAGAATCATATTTCTGACCTCAGTTAACATGACACTGCAAATAATATCTTTTTAAATTTTTTTTTTTATTATTTATTTGAGAGCAATAGAGAGAGGGAGAATGGGCACGCCAGGGCTTCCAGCCACTGCAACAAACTCCAGACGTGTGCACCCACTTGTGCATCTGGCTAACATGGGTCCTGGGGAATTGAGCCTCAAATCGTGGTCCTTAGTCTTCACAGGCAAGCGTTTAACCACTAAGCTATCTCTCCAGCCCCAAATAATATATTTTTGAAATAGTTAAATGTTGTATATTTCCCCAGACAAAAGTACTCTGAAATACTCTGAAAACTTGCATAGGTAGAAACATTGTATGAGAAACAACACAAGCAAGTTACTAAATGAATATTACATCCAATTTATAGTCAGATGACCATGTCTGTATTCTCAGTGGGAAAAAACAAAACTGATCCATAGGATGCACTGTTGTACTATGGCACTATCTCCAGGAAGGCTGAGAGAGATGGCGCTGTATTTGGTTTTAATCATGGTATTTATTTTTGTGTTCTATGACATTTGAGGAGATGATGACATTTTTGTTTTATTTTTAAAGAGGGAATATATTTTAAATATTGATTTTAGTATTTTTTTTAAATTTATAAACCTGATGACATTTTCCAATTTTATACATGATTGGACTTTTTCTTTTTGTAGTAATTTATTTATTTATTTGACAGAGAGACAAAGAGAGGTGAACAGAGAGAGAAAGAGAGAGAGAGTGAGCATGGGTGTGCCAGATGCATATACCACTTAGTGTATCTGGCTTTAAGTGGGTACTGGGGAATCGAACCTGGGCTGCCAGGACTTGCAAGCAAGTGCTTTTGGCTTCTAAGCCATCTTTCCAGCCCTCATTGGACTTTTTTCTGAGAGCACTCTGAGAATCATTTTGATGCTGATATGGATACTGATGGTGGCAGATGACATTTACTGAACCTTCCACATATGAGGCAAGGGTCAAAGCTTATTATATATTGTGGCCCATTTTCTTCCCCACATACAAATGGAACAAATAGATCAATATGCTCAATTAGGGTAAGGAAGGGTAATGTCAAATGTCTAGGGCCTTGGCATCTGTAGTAAAACCTTCAGGCTAGAGAGGTGGCTCAGCAATTAAAGGCATTTGTTTGCAAGGCCAGTTGGCCCAGGTTTGATTCCCCAGTACCCATGTGAAGCCAGATGCACTAACTGGCATGTGTGTCTGGAATACATTTGCAGTGGCAGGAGGATGTGGAACAAGCTAACATACACACACACACACACTCACACACTCACTCTCTCAAATAAATAATATATTTTTAAAAATAAAACTCATAAAATATTAATGAGTTAGGGAGTGGCCCATGCCTTTAATCCCAGCACTCAAGAAGTTGAGGTAGGAGAACTGCTGTGATTTTAAGGCCAGCCTGAGCTATAGAGTAAGTTACAGGTAAGCCTGGGATAAAGTGAGACCTGCCTCAAAAAAGGCAAAATATTAATGAGTGCTTTAGTAATGTATTTTAAGTCCTACATTTGATCAGCATGTGACTGTGTCTATCCTTTTCAGGTATGCAGTTCTGTGTGGCCATGTCTCTGAGTTTGAGGGCTTACAAAACAAAATCAACTGTGGACATTGCTTTAAGGTATTTTCTGATATTCAAAGTGTTTTTATCTGTATGCTTCACTGGCAGACATGAGATTATTCAACAATTAAACTCTAGGAATTTTCTTATTTTATCACTTAGACAGTAGAAAATGAAATAGCACTCTAAATAGTACTGTGCAAAAGAAGTCAGGCTATTTGGATGGTTGAATATTGTTCTTATCCCAGTCCCTGCAATAACTCACATCTAGATGAATGTATTTTCTTTTGTTTTATCTTGTTTTGTTTTTCAAAAGCTATTTCCTTTATTTTAGAAGTTATGCAATGCAGGTTCATCTCACCCTACTCCTGGTACCAAGTTCTGTAGCAGACAGCTTCAGGTTCACTGAGATGAACTTCCAGACCAGGCATAGTTATGGAGGAAGGGATATTTATTGACGCTTACAGATCCAGGGGAAGTTCCATAAATGGCAGAAGAAGCTGGCCTGCCTTCACAGGACCAAGCAGAGAGAGAGAGAGAGAGAGAGAGAGAAGCACAAGCCAAAAGCCACACAGCACACTTTAGGAGCTTCAGCTAGGCACACTTTGCATATCTTTAGATTGACGTCTGAAACCCACCACCACACCTAAGATACTCCCAGTGACACTGTCTCCAGCCAGGAGGCTGCAAATGCAAACTACGAAGTAATAAAACACTGAATATATTGGGGGCCATCTATTCAAACTACCACAATAACTATATTCTCACCAAACACAACTCTTGCCAAGTTGTCCTTCAATTTATGTACTACTATCAGCAATGCATAAGCATATGCACTTCCTTTTGCCCTCACTAATACTGAAATTCTGGTGGGAAAACTCATTGTTGTCATTTGAGTTTTATGATTAGTACTGAGATTGGATACTTTTTGTATTATTTTTGGACATTTGTTATTTTCTTTTTCAATTTTTAACATTTCATTTATTTATTTGCAAGGAGAGAAAGAGAGAAAGCATGGGCATGCCACTGCACCTGAACTCTACACACCTGCACCACTAGTGCATCTGGGTACTGGGGAATTGAAACCGGGCTGTCAGGCCTTGTAAGGAAGCCCCTTTAGCCACTGATCCATCTCCCCATGCCTTCATTTATTTTCTATTTACAGCCTTTACTCATTTTTCTATTGGGATATTATAGATTTATTTGTATGAATTCTGTTTTTACATCTTCAATACTAGGGATTGAACTTAGGGTCACATGCAAATATTCTTCCACTGAAATGTATTTTCAGCTGTTTTTATATTAATTTTTATTTTATATTAATTATAATATGTTATTCTCTTTTATCTCCTCACCCCAGCTCCTGTTACCCTGGAGACCCTCCTCAGTGGGGTTAGGATTATAAATATAGAAATGACTTTTTGTGTCGGTGTTTCTTTCAGGATCATCTAGATATAGCCATCCAACTTTTACCGGAAGAACCCTATTTGTATTACCTCAAAGGAAGATATTGTTATACTGTAAGTTGAAGCTTTTATTTATTTATGGTTCTTATTTGAATACAATATGGGTCTTTGATGTGTTTTTAGGAAGCTATTCATTCTTTCATTTATTGACCTGTTGCCTACTATAGGGAATATTGTAAAAATAGTATTTTTTCAGTGCATAATTGTGGTGGTTTGATTCAGGTGTCCCCTACAAACTTAGGTGTTCTGAATGCTAGGTTCCCAGCTGATGGAGATTTGGGAATTAACATCTCCCGGAGGCAGTGTTTTGTTGGGGGCAGGCTTATGGATGGTCTAGCCAGTATCCCCTTGCCAGTGTTTGGCACACTTTCCTGTTCCTGTTGTCCACCTGATATTGGCCAAGAGGTGATGTCCATCCTCCACTCATGCTGTCGTTTTCCTCTGCCATCATGGAGCTTCCCCCTTGAGCCTGTAAGCCAAAATAAACCTTTTTTCCTACAATCTGCTCTTGGTGAGATGATTTCTGCCAGCGATGTGAATCTGAGTCTGACTGCAACAACAATGTATATGTCATAAAGTATATAGTAATGCCTCCATGCTCTGCAATACTGCACTGGTGACGTGACCATTCCTTTGCTATCTTCCATTAACTCATATTTTTTACTTGCGATGTGTTTTCTCTTGATGTCAAATTGTCTGAAGGCTCCTTGAGAAAAGCATCCACATGTACCACTATGTCGTACTCTTTTCAACAGCAAGCTCAGTGCTTTGCACTTAAGATAAGCATCTCCTCAAGAATGTGTTGCTGAAAGAACTCACTACAAATAAAGAAAAAAGTACTGAAAGCTGAGAATATGGGGCTGGAGAGATGGCTCAGCAGTTAAACAGTTACAGAATGTGACAGCCTGAGTTCAGTTCCCCAGTACCCGCATAAAGCCAGATGTACAAAGTGGCACATGCATCTGGAATTCATTTGCAGTGGCCAGAGGCCCTAGTGTGGCCATATACTCTCTCTCTCTCTTTTAAATAAATAAAATAAATATTTTTAAAAGAAAACAGAATATGAAAAGTAATAGCAGTAATGGCTAACATGTATGTGGCTGTTATAAGCATCTCATATAGTATACACATATACAGCATGTTCTCTCAACAATCTTACAAGACACATAGTTAATAAGCAGTAGAACAGGATTCAAACACAGGTTTTCAGGAATTAAAAGCAAAGAAGGGGTTGAGGACATAGTTCAGGTGTTAAGAATGCTTGCCACAAGTATGAGGACCTGAGGGGACCTTAAATCACCTGAGTTCCATTCCCCAGGACCCAATAAATAGCTGGACATGGCCACATATGACAGTAACACCAGTCCTGTGGGCAGCATAGACTGGAGAACTGTGGGGTCTTGACAAAACTACAGCTCTGGGTTCAGAGACTCCATCTCAAGTAAATACATGTACGAGAAATAAAGGGTACCTGACATTCTCTGGCCTTGCTTGCCTGCAAGTGCATCTGCATATACATGTGCACATACTACACACACACACACACAATACATGCTATACATGCAAAAAGGAAAAAAGGAAACAATATTAATATTATTACTATAAGAGTGACTATTGATATTTATTGGCATTTTATTAATGTTGTATCTGCATGTATTTATAATCTGGTTCTGTACTTAGAAATATACAGATATATGTACACATGTAACTGAAGATAGATTATTCAATCATAAGGTAAACAGCTTTCTAGAGTGGTATTCCTTTGTATCTGTAGGTCTCAAAACTCAGTTGGATTGAGAAAAAAATGGCTGCTACTCTGTTTGGAAAAGTACCGTCTGCAACTGTACACGAAGCTTTGCACCATTTCCTTAAGGTATATCTTTCCTGCTATTTTAGCGTCAGACTGCCTATCATCTGTAGCAGTCCCTGCTGTCCTTGTCCAAGAAGTATTTCTCCTTTCCATGTATGGAGCTCGAGTTGAAGCTCCAGTTTGAATCCGTCTTGATAATGTTACATTTGTTACATTTTAAGCCTCTCAAGATTCAGGTTATGCTCCCAATACAAACCTTTTCAATCAGGAGTTGTGTTCTTAGACCTAAGTAAGTCAGCAGCCTGTATGAAGGTTTGAGTAAAGTCTTGACGACCAAATCTGAGCAGCGAGACTTGCTCTGTTTTCAGTCCTATTCCCAACATCTCTAATACAGACCAAATAAACGATTCCGCTCAAGTCTAATCTGGTGAACCAGTGAGTGTATTGACTTTGCTTATGGGAGCTTATGAAGGGTTATTCATAGACGCATGTGTGCCTTAAAGGCAGCTAGCTGTACCAGAGAAAGTCCAGTCTTCGTCATGGGAGATGACACGAGAGCAGCATCCCTGGAGTTCCTGCCCATCTTGCAGGCAGTTCACTGGAGGCTCCTCTCCCTAGCAGTTACTTGCCACTTGGAACGCCCTTGGTGAGGGGCCTTGTGAATCTTGGAGTGTTTGGAGGGTCCTAAGTCTTGTAAGTTTCCTTAGCTCCTTGAATCTCATGAGCCTCCTTTCTCACTGCTCCCTTCAGATGACAATACTCCAGTTTGGAAGAAATAACTATAATGTAGATACCAAAAGGTAGTAGTATTCTTTAAAGTTTTTGTTGATTTATTAGAGAGAGAGAAAGAGGCAGGTAGAAAGGAAAGAATGGGCGCACCAGGGCCTCTAGCCACTGCAAACAAACTCCAGGTGCATATGCATGCACTTTGTGCATCTGGTTTATATGGGTACTGGGGAATGGAACCTTGTTTCTTAGGCTTTGTAGGCAAGCACCTTAACTGCTGAGCAATCTCTCCAGCCCTGGAAGTAGTAGTTTTTTAATACTACTTTCTAAGTTGTAGACACTTCAATAGGAGACTCTTGGGGTATCGATCAAGCCAACTGTGTGTGTGTGTGCGCGCGCGCGTGCGCGTGTGCATGTGGAAGCCAGCAGACCACCTTGAGTGTCATCCCTCAGGCACACTAACTCTTTTTGACTCAGGATTCTCATTGGATTGGCCTGGAGCCCACTAATTGTGTTAGACTGGCTGGACAGCAGACCCCAGGGATCTGTCTCCATCTCCCCAGCACTGGGATTACAGGCATGTGTCACCATGCCCAACATTTGTGTGGATACTAGGGATCAAACTCAGAACCTATTGCTTGTAAGCCAAGCATTTTACCAGCTGAGCTATCTCCCCAGCCCCTAGGCCAGTATTTTTATTCCTGTCTTAAGGTGTATATTGGCTGTAGTAATATAACTTTACATAGTAAAATAAAGTCATTGCATGTATAAATATGCAATGTATCTGCCCATCTAATAAACTTCCTATTATGACAGTCCTTCTGCTTTTCTCCAGAACACTTTCACTGTGGGAACTTAACCCATACTAAATGTTTTTTTCTTTCCCCACTTACCTGTTTTAGATTGATATAAAATAGACAAGATCAGTATCTGAACTGTCTTATCTAGTCCTAACACTTTTACTGGTTTTAGGGGTACATATTATAAAATTGAGAGGTGTTTAGCAATCAAATCATCTAAGGTAGCAGATAGGTTTTCTTTCCCTCTCTAACCATGACCAGTGACTGCCTAAAGGACTTTGTGAATAAAAAAAAAAATGCAAGTGTCCTGGGATCAAACATACCGTAACAGAAAAAAGTGGAAATAAAATCAAGGAACAATATATATATATATTGGGCTCTAGCCCAGACTGGATTCACTATGTAGTCTCAGGGTAGCCTTGAACTCACAGCAGTTCTCCTACCTCTGCCTCCCTCCTGCTGGGATTAAAGGCGTGCACCACCATGCCCGGTTTCTGATTGTTTTTTAATGTGATCTTTTGTTTTAAAAAAAAAGAATCAGGGGCTGGAAAGATGGCTTAGCAGTTAAGCCCTTGCCTGTGAAGCCTAAGGACCCCGGTTCGAGGCTTGATTCCCCAGGACCCACATTAGCCAGATGCACAAGGGGGCGCACACATCTGGAGTTCGTTTGCAGTGGCTGGAGGCCCTGGCGCGCCCATTCTCTCTCCCTCCCCCAGCCCTCGTCTGTTGCTGTCAAATAAATAAATAAAAATAAAAAAAATTTTAAAAAGAATCAAAGAACTAGCTAATAAAGCTTCACACAGGGACAACCAAGATGTGAAGTCTGAGACCACTATACCCTATTTCTTTGCCATGGAAAATTATTTTCCTCATGTAAATTCTATTAGAAAATGGGTTGTGGCATAATTAAAATAAATAATTTACACAAAAGGTGCCAAGTTAATTAGAAAAAAATCTATTTGAACTTGAAACTTGTTTCCTTATAATATTAAAGTTATACTTAAAGATCGGGGTTTTGGGGCTGGAGAGATAGCTTAGTGGTTAAGGCACTTGCCTACAAAGCCAAAGGACTCAGGTTCGATTCCCCAGGACCCACATAAGTCAGATGAACAAGATGGTACATATGTTTGGAATTTGTTTGCAGTGGCTCAAGGCCGTGGCATGCCCATTCCCCCCCCCCTCCCTCTCTCTCTCTCTCTCTCTCTCTCTCTCTCTCCCTTTCTTTACCTGCCTCTTTCTCTCAAGTAAATAGAATAGAATAGAATAGAATAGAATAGAATAAAATAAAAAGATTGGGGTTTCAGAACACTCTACAAAAGTTTTTACCATGCTATATACCTGAAGTAGTATATTCACAGATAAAATAAAATGTGGTCAGTGACACAATAATGTAGAGGTAGAGAGTACAGATTCTAGAATGAGACTGCCTGGTTCAATTTCAGCTCTACCACACTGGTTAACACTGAACAAGTTAGTTAACTCCTCTCTTAACCTAATCGGTCACATGGATGTACTACTTCATAGTGATGCTGTGAGGATTAAGTGCATTAATGCAAGTAAGTGTTTTAGAGTGTGCCTAACACTGAGTGAGTGCTGAAGGAAGGGAGGGAGGGAGGGGGAGAGGAGAGAAAGGGAGGGAAGGGGAAAGAGAAGGGAAAAGGAGAGGGGGAAGGAAAGGGAAAGAATAAAACCTCAAAACTCTTAACTTTATAAGCACCTTGGCAAACCATGTTGGGGACTCCACCATTTGAACATTACATCATTGTGTCTGAAAATGTATTCTGATTTTTACCAAAAGGAAGTGAGAAAATATAAGAATGCTTCTCCCTGAATTTTCTACAGCAGATGAGGTAATGGAGGACCTGGTGTTCAGAGAGTTTAGGCTGCAGATAAATAAAAAAATCCAAGAAGTAAAGGGGAGGGCACAAAAAGAGCCCAGGTCTGGAGTCCACCACTAGCTTTCCTAGTTTCCAAGAGCTGCAGCTCTTGGGCCCCACAGAAGGCCATGTTGTGGGAGCTCTTATCCCTAGTCCATCCTACCATGGACATCACAGGACCAGGAAGGTGTCTCCAGAGTCACCCGGCTGGGTCTTGTCGGGTCAAGAACAATGGTTAGAGAGTCAGACAAGAGAAGCTGGGGCCTGAGCCTTTTCTTCTTTTTGTATAACCTGAACATGTTTCTTTATTTCTCCATCTTCATCTGTGAAGCCAAGTGTAGTAACACCCACTTTATACAGCTTTTGAGAGGAGTCTACAAAATAATCTATGCAGTTGTCTTGGTCCAGAGTCTAGCATATTGAACATTTTAGCTAAATATAAATCTTTCCTAGTATTTTTCTCCTGTAAGGGAAACTGATTCTCCACAGCCTCACAATGTCTAGGGAGATTATATTACCACTGGTCTCTACTAGCTGTTTCACCAGCTGCAGAGCTTTCTTCTATGCCCTAAAATGGTAGAAAGCTCCTTCTAGAGGTTGAGATATTAAAGCACAGCTTATTTATTCAACAATGTTTATTAAGCACCAACCTAATGCCAAACACACTTTTAAATTTAGAGAATACAGAAATGACTACCATGGCTCCTGCCTTCAAGGAACCAGAATAGTTAAGATCAAGTAAGACATGTCCAACATTCTTTTGCTGGTATTATGAGAATGTTCTAAAAGTCCCTCTAGAAACTCCCCTTTCAGAAGAACATTATGCTGAATACTGCTGCCTTTCTTATAGTGACACCTACTTCTATCTGTGACTTATCTACTATTACTTCTACCAATATCTTTTCTTAGAAGTATTGGAGGTTGGAGGTGATGGGCTTCAGATATTTTGACTCCTAAGGAACATGTTCAGAAGCAATAAAATAGTAATCTGGTGGATGATATTTGCCAAGAAGCGTGGACCATGCCCTACTACTCTCATTTCCTAAACACATTGTGAAATGTATAGGACCTGCCCTGGGGACAGTATGCTGTCAGTTGTTTTGTTATCCAAAGACAAAAAGGAAAAAAAGGAGAAGTCAGAAAAGTGATTATATAAAAGAATCTCCTTGTTTTGGTAACTCATTGACCATGGTAATCAATTTAACTTTAATGGCTAAATGTAAAAGTTACACTTGTACCCAAAAGATACTTAAACTGGTAAAATTGTTCCAATGTGAAACAAACAAACTAAATTCTTGAGGCAGTTTGTTAAAAGTATCAGATTTATTGAGCTATGTCCTCTTCTCTTATGACGAGTGTTCTTGTTATAATATTTCTCTGATACCCTCTTGTCTGCCTTCTCTTAAATCAGGTTGAAGAACTAAAACCTGGTTATTCTATTTCCAACTACATGTACTTGGCCAAGGTAATGAAGACCATTTGAAGATGCCTTTGATGCTGTAACATTGAATGCAACTTTGATATTTTAATATGTTTTCATTTATAGTGTTACATTGATCTTCAGAAAACTCAGGATGCTTGGAAATTCTGTAACTCAGCATTATTACTTCCTGTTATTACCAAAGAGGTGAGTTGAACAGTAACTGAGCACTGCCACCCAAAGTTGAGTGAGAAACTGGCTCAGTTGACTTGCAGTTGTCTTTTCTTAACTTAATGAAATTAGTTACATATATTTATTCTTCTAGTTTTATTGATGCATAACTGACAGACAAAAATTATATCTAAGAAGATGTATGACTTGTTGTTTTGATATATGTAAACACCACGAAATGACCACAATCAAGCTAATAGACATGTTTATCACTGTACACAGTTACTTTTAAAATTATTCTTATGTCACCAAGGTATATTCTCTTGGAAGATTTCAAGTACATGAGGCTATTTTACTAACTGTAGTCCCCACTTGGTACTTTGTATCTCCAGAACTGAGCTCAGCTGGAGTTTCATACCATTTAACCATTTAGAGGGAAACGAGGAGCTTAGAGGCACTGGCATGCCTAGTCTCCCTATCTGCCTCTTTCTCTGTCTCTCAAATAAAATAAAATAGGTTTTAAAAACAATAGTCTGGTCGGTAGGCTGGGCTGTCTTCACTGGAACGAGTGGTATTGCCAGGCATGTTGGCAATGGATAAACTAGTAAGCAAGATCACAAACCAGGCATGTCTACATAAGTGCCGGCCTGCGGCACGAAAGTCAAAACAGGCCTCGAAGGAGGGAGTGGGAATGAATCTGAGACAAGAACACAAGGAGTGGAGCCAAGACAAGTTCTGATCAAGGCTCAGGTTTATTCAGGCAGACACAAGCTTATATACAGAAGACAAAACTTTCAACACAATGTCTACGTGCCTAAGGTCAGCTTCACCAGGGCCATATGGTAATGCCTCTGTGTCTGGCGCCCACCTCACCTAGGCTGTATGTTAAATAATGCCTTTGTATCTGGCGCCTTCTGCCTTCTACACCTAGGCCCACCTAGGCCATAGGATAAGGCCTTTGTGTTAAGAGATCAAAGACCACCTGCAGCTCCCGAAGTCAAAGAGCAGCTGCAGCTCCTAACATGCATACAACCCACTGTCTCCTATATTCTCAATGCAAAAGAAATTGAAATATTCCTGAGAATACATTTACTACTTGGAAAAAAACTTCCAACAATAAAAATAGAAGTATCATTTTAAAAAAAAGAAAATAATGTGGCAACTTTGTTCAGACTATTTTTTTAAAGATTTTATTTTTATTTATTTATTTGAGAGAGAGAGAGAGAGAGAGAGAATGGATGCACCAGAGCTTCCAGCCACTTCAAACAAAAGATGTATGCACCACCTTGTGCATCTGGCTTACATAGGTCCTGGGGAATCAAACAGAGGTCCTTTGGCTTTGCAGGCAAGTGCCTTAACCACTAAGCCATCTCTCCAGCCCCAGACTATTTTTTTTTTTAGAGGTAGGGTCTCACTCTAGCCCAGGCTGACCTGGAATTCACTATGGAGTCTCAGGGTGGCCTTGAACTCACGGCGATCCTCCTACCTCTGCCTACCGACCAGACTAACACAAATAATCAAGTATGTGAACCTTCATAGCATACTTGCCTGTTGCTTGTGCATTTGTGACTTCTTTCTATCATCACAGTTGTAGGATGTGTTTTGTCCCCTGCCAGGGGACTCTAAATATATCACTTATCTACTTGATATGGGGACTGTCAGCCATTAGGTCTCTCGAGCTCAGATGCATGTGTGTGAACAGCTTTATGTTCCCAGAATCTTAAACTATAGCAATTTGATTATTTGTGTGAACTTTTCCTGACTTGTGGGAGGTAATCTCAGATTTTGAGAAACATTCTTTTAAAAAACAAATCAAGTAACAGATTCCCATGACCAAGCCAATGTGAAATAATGGCTGAATAAAATACTGACTTATTCAGTAGCCTAGAATTTGTTTGCCTAGAGGCAGCATTAAAATTCAGTAGCCTAAAGTAGACCAAAAAAACTCATAGGGAAAAACTTTAATACTGTGGTTTTATAGTAATGGATGTACTAATCTGAAGAAAAAAACTGTATTTTAAAAGTACAATAATATTTTTTAATTTTTTTGTTCATTTTATTTACTTATTTGAGAGCAACAGACAGAGAAAGAGGCAGAGAGAGAGAGAGAGAGAGAGAGAGAGAGAGAATGGATGTGCCAGGGCCTCCAGCTACTGCAAACAAACTCCAGCCGCATGCGCCCCCTTGTGCATCTGGCTAACGTGGGTCCTAGGGAATCGAACCTCCAACCTGGGTCCTTAGTCTTCACAGGCAAGCACTTAACCGCTAAGCCATCTCTCTAGCACAAAAGTGCAATAATATTTTTAAGTGACATAAATCATGCTGCTGTGACATACTCATGAAATAGTAATCCCTAACATGAGCTACTTAATGAAGCCTGTGTGACACTTATGTCACACACGTATGATTTGCAGAGTATTCTCTGGTTTCCTCAGGTCTTCCTGCTAGAACTAGAACTGCTTCGCACCTCACAGAGAAGGAAGACAGTAGCAACGTGTTAACACACTGTGGGGCCCCTTGTTTCAGTGTTCATGAAAGGCTTCCCCTTACTGATCCCCCCAGTCTAAGCCTCAGCGAAGGAGAGCCTGGACAGCGCTGCTTCCATCGCCCCTCTCTAGACCTGCATCCTGCTGCCTGTGAAGCCCACTTTCCTCGTACTGGCATTTCCAAACATATGCTTGCATTTTCAAGATTAGTCTCCTTTAGAGTATCTAGACTACCAGAAGTAAGTGTGTGGCATTTTATTATATTTTTGTATTGTCTTTATAGGACAAAGATGCACATAAAGAGGTGAAAAAAATAATCACTTCCTTGAAGAGGTAAATACAAGAACTTACTGTTCAACAAACCCGTGCAGTCTACTAAAATTTAAATTACGCAGAATTGTATTTTTATATCCTTCTTAATGTAAAGGTAATATATTTATATTCAAATTGAATCATATTTCTAGAGAACGTATCTCACTGTAGTCCTCCAAAACAAATCATGTTATTTGTAGAACCTACTTTCTATGGTGTCAGTATATAATGAGCTATGAACATGTGTACTTTATATTTTGTCAGTAAATTGTAAAAAAAAATACTGAAATCAGTCTAATAAAATTAATTCTACTTAATATTTTGTTGTTTAGTCAAGATATTATAAACCATAATAATTTCATTAGTATGGATTAAAATGGAAACAATGCCAAACATTGTCAGTAGAAAAAGACGATGTATAACTACAAATCAGAGAAATGTGAATAAAATTATACTGTTTTACTATTAAATTTGCAAAAAATAAAAAGGGAGGACATTCAATATTAGCAAGATTGCCATGAGATTGAGTGTTTTTATATACCATTAATAGGTGGGTATTTTGTTATAATCCTTCAATAAAATCTATCTAGGACCTTAAGAATATATTAACTTCTAATCTTGCAATTCCCTTTCAGAGAAATTACACAAAAGAGAAAAGCACAAATGGTTTATGTGCATTTTCAGCAATGTAAGACTGTGTACACAATAAAAGAGCAGTTAATCATATTAGTGTTTATAATAGAATGCAATTTTGACATTAAAAAAAAATTACATGTTGGGCCTGGTGGCACATTCTTGTGATCCTTTCAGGAGGAAGAGTTAGGAAAACGATGAGTTCCAGGACAGCCTGGGCTACAAAGTAAGACCCTATCTCAAAAAAATTATAAAATAGTATAGAGAAATTCACAGACTATCTTAGGCATAAGACAAAATAGTACATACCTATAGTTTTAACTCTGAAAATATGCCAGAAAAATATCTATAGGAGTATACTTACATAATTATAGTTTGTTTCTGTAAATCTGTATTTTATTTACTGTACTTCCCAATTTTTAATAATAAACCCAATTTAAAATTTTTACCATAGCTAGAAGTGATCTATAAAGATTCCCTGTAATTCTTTGATCATCCAGGAAATTGAGTAAAACTTGAATTTCCTGCTTGCTAGCCCCAATACCTGTATACACATACACATAAACTCAAACTTTTCAAACCCTGACTTAGAGACACTGGTTAATCAAATGGAACTGTTTCTCCCCTCTCATCTTTTATAGTTGCCAATAGAGGTACTGAGCCATTCCAACTCTTCCCCACTTTCTTCTACAACTGGTCTGCTGGCTAGATGGGGCAGGGTTCTGGGAGCCCCGTCATAAATTTGTCAGAGTCCACAATGCTGTTGATACCTCTGGATGACTTTAGACAGCTGAGAAAGACTATGCAAGTTGAAGCAGATTCTTCTAGCTAGTAAACAACATAATCAATCACACTGTAGGCTTTGTGGAAGCAGCTCAGTCTAGCAGAAAGACAACAATGGCTTTTGCTAGGAACTATGAGAAATATAGAATAGTCCTGACAGAAAGATGTAGGACTCACATCATAGTCAATGTTCATTTATTTATTTTTAAATTTTTATTTATTGACAAGCAGAGAAAGAGGGGGGAAATGGACATACCAGGACCTCTTGACACTGCAAACAAACTCCAGGTGCATGTGCCACTTTGTACACCTGGCTTTACATAGGTACTGGGGAATCGAACCCTAGGCCATCAGGTTTTGCAAGCAAGTGCCTTTAACTGTTGAGCCATCTCTCTAACCCCATAATTGTCCAGTTTTTCTAACAAAATTTATATTTGGGGGCTGGAAAGATGGCATAGTGGTTAAGGCACTTGCCTGCAAAGCCAAAGGACCCAAGTTCTATTCCCCAGGACCCATGTAAGCCAGGTGCACAAAGGGGAACATGTGTCTGGAATTCATTTTCAGCAGCTGAAGGACCTGGCACACCTATATTCATTCTCTCTCTCCTCTCTCTCTTTCTCAAATAAATATGTAATATATATTTTTAAAATTCTATTTGATTCTTGTAGTCAATATGCTTTCAGGGGACAAGTTGGTGTCCACTGATTGCATAATAAGTATAATTGTAGATACATGCTTAACCTAATAAAGAGCGATGGGATACTTCAGTTATTAGGGTATTTGAAATTTCTGACCCATAGTGCAATTTCTCTAATAGAATGTTAATATAGGGAGTTCCCCTCCCCTCATCCCATCCTGGTCATACCTCCTCAAATTAGCACTGCTCATTCCCAGAGTAGGTTACATCTGCAGTACTCACCAAATCATATAATCCAAGAAGTATGTGTATCAAGGCAACTAAGGAGTTTACACATTAAACTTTCCTGTCTTGTAAAAAGTTGAGTAATTTTCTTATATGGCAGCATTATATGTAAAATATTACACCCCACCCAGGGGATTTCACATAAAGTGAGCTGTGTGGACTCTAATTGTCTGTGGTTGCTTCACTCGCCACTCAGGATGCCTGACTTTGGATACAGCAAAGTAGAGTGTTCCTAAGATGCGAACTGCTCCTGGCGGACCACTAAAGCCAGGCTAATGGGACACCCTCCACTCAATGACAAAGTACACAAGCTGCTGACCTCTCAGGAGATTTCACGGACAACCCTGGAAAACAGGAGTTCAGATCCAGAACTTTGAATGTCTTCAGAAGATAAAAATCCAAACTGTATGTTACAATTTCTCAAAAAAAAAAATTAAAGAAGTAACCAAGTGTTACACTACAGTTTTAACAATTATGATAGCCCTATGATTGCATTGTTAGCTTGCCTTCTTACTACATAAAAAAAAAAAATGGCTTTCATTGTAATTTGAACAACCATGTCACTTGTCAGTGTCCAAAAGTTGTAGAAATGGTTTTTTTTCATTTGATATTTTCATACTTTTGAGTTATGAAGAACAATGGTATAAGCTGAAAGGGGCCATAAATGCAGTCTTCTACACCAAATTTCTCATTTTGCCTATAAATAGTGTAAACTCTGGTGTGTGAGGAACATGATCGGGGGCAGAGATTTGTACTGGTCAAGCCTGAACCTGGTTGCAGGCCTTGGCACCTCATGTCTTCTGAGATCCACCTTGAGCCTAGACTTTTACATTCTGTGATTGGAGTTAACGTGCCTGGCATAGAGTGGGGCATAGAATAGTGATTAAGTATTCTCCCTATATTGTGTCACTTCATCCTCACACGCTCACAGGGACTCTGGAGAAGGAACATTTGACTCGACCTCATGTGCAGATCAGGAAGCTAAAACCTGAAGTATTAAATGGAGTTCTTAGCACAGCGTATAAAAGACTGAGAACTGGGATACGGCTCCACAGTCCATGCTGTGGTCTGGGCCACTGTGCAATACCAGTGGCAAGTGGGGGAGATGGAGACAGCAGGGATAAAAGACAGAAAGTAGCGAGGTGGTGCACACCTTTAGTCCTAGCCCTTGGGAGGCAGAGGTAGGAGGAGCAGCATGAGTTTGAGGCCAGCCTGGGGCTAGAGAGAGAGTTCTAGGAGAGCCTGGGCTAGAGTGAGACCCTACCTTGAGGCCCCCAAAAAGCAGAAGAGCATTAAAAGAAAGTGAAAAGAGGAAAAGGTTTGAAAAAGTAGAGAGGTATCCTGAAGAAATAAAAAAAAAGAGAGAGAGGGAGGTAAAAAGAAAAGATAGGGAATAGTTAGATTTGGGTTTTTTTGGATATCTAGCATGTATTTTCTCATTTCACATCGTACATTTCTGACAATCTATTGTATATTGTGATGGTTAATCTCTAGTAGTCAGCTTGGAAATTTAGAATCATCATAGAAACAAATCTCTTGGCATATCTGTTAAGGATTTTTTTTTTTTTAGATTAGGTTAATTGAAGTAGGAAGACCCACCCTCACTGTGGGTGGCATCATTTCGTGGGCTGGGGGTCCCAGACTATAAAAAGGAGAGCACAAGCTTCCTGATCTGGAATGTGCTTTGACCTGCTGGTTCAAGTTCCTGTCACCATGATGAACTGCACCTCTGAAACAAACCTTTCCTTCCTTAAGATGCTGCTTGTCAGGTATTTGGTCCCAGCAATGAGAGAGCACCTAATGCATATGTCTTCTCATACAGCACATCTCTCTCACATGCTCACCTTCACACGTACAAATATGCATACACCCTGCCAAGATGAGAGAAAAGCAGTAGGAGAGAATGGTGAAGCCTGGGTTTAATGACTTGACCTATTCGGTACAGAGATAGAGAGAGAAAGAGAGAGAGAGAGAGAGAGAAATTGATTCACTATGTATTTTACAGCCTAGACATAACTTAGATGCAAATAAACTTAGTATCTTTAAAAAGTCATTTGTATACATGCACACACACACACACACACACACATACACACAAAAGCATGTGCACACACACCAGGATCTCTTGCTACTGCAAACCAAGTGTCAAATGCATGTACAACTTTTGTGTCCAGCTATACGTGGGCACTGGGAAACTGAACTCAACTCAGCAGACTTTGCAAGTAAACATGTTAGTCGCGGGCCGTCTCCTAGCCCCAAAGTTAGTATCTTGAAGTTCTCTGATTTTGGAGCTCCCCAATCTATATTTTGTTTCTGGTTCCTGAAGCTAAAGCATTAAAATTGAGTTTCTAAAACTGGTTCACTGAGGTATAACTGCACATATTTGATGTGTATACCTGTGAAACCACCATGATCAAAAACATTTCCAAAAATCTTGGTTTATTTATGCCCCTTTCTCCCCCTGCCTCCGTCCCTGCAATTACTGGTGGCACGTTTTCTTTCACTATAGGTTGTATTTTCTACGATTTCATGTAAACAAAAGCACACATTATGCATCTCTGTCTGGCCTATTAAATGGTGATCGTTTTGAGACTTGTCCATATTCATTTTTTATATCTGAGTAGTATTTTATTATGTAGATACACCAATTTGTTTCTCAATTAACCTGTTGACGGACCTTTGGGCTGTTTCCAGTTTGGGGTTATTACAGGTAAATCTGTAAGCATATAAAATCTTTGAATTGATATATATTTTCATTTCTATTGAATAAAAAACCGGAAGTAGAAAACATGGTTGATGTACATCCATATCATTTTAATAACTGCAAAATTTTTCCAAAGCAGCTTTGCCATTTTACCTTTTGACCAACAGCACAGAAAAGTCCTCCTGGGGTGGCCTCTTAGCCACAGTTGGCATAATTACTGCTTTTAGTCACTGGACCAGGTATATTGTGATACCTGGTTGAGGTCTTAATGTGTTTTTCCCTAATGGAAAAGGATGCTGAGCCTGTCTTTGTGTGTTTATCTCTTGTCTGATGTGTGTACTCAGGTTTTCCCTATTATTTAAATTAAGATGTTTGTCTGTACCTAGAGCTTACAGCCTGAAATTTCTCTGATATCTGCACACTAAGCTCTCCTCGCACCACTTGTTGAAAAAGCTGTTTCGTCACTGGATTGCCTTTATATCCTTGACACAAACCAATGAAGAACATTTCTGGACTTGCATAGATCTATTTATTATTCTTAATGTCAATACCACAACATGTTGAATATTGCAGCTTTATACCACTGAAATCAAGCAATGTTAATAGGGTTTCACTCTAGCTCAGGCTGACCTGGAATTCACTACGTAGTCTCAGAGTGGCCTCGAACTCACGGCGATCCTCCCACCTCTGCCTCCCGAGTGCTGGGATTAAAGGCGTGTGCCACCACGCCTGGCCAACTTTTTTTTTTTTTTTTAAACTGTCTTGTCTCTTCTAGGTCTTTTGCATTTCTATATGAATTTCAGAATCTGTTTTTAAAATTTCTATCAAAAATGACAGATATTTTTATTAAGATTTGTTTACCTCTGAAGAAAACTGCCATCTTAAAGGCATTGAGTCTTTCAGTCCCTCAGTATAATACATGTCTATGCTGATTTAGGTCTTTACTTCCTTTCAGCCATGTTCTATGGTTTTCAGCATACAAGTCTTTTGTATGTTTTGTCAAGCTTACCCCAAGTATTTTCCATTTTGATACTACAAGTTACAGTGTTTTGTTTTAATTTCTGAGTTTCATTGCATGCAGAAATGGAAGTATAATGCATTCTGTGACCTCTTTAAGGTCACCTACTATTTCTGGTAGATTTTCCATATATTCCATTTATTAAAAAGGCTATCTCTTTGTACATTACATTTACTAACTCACAAATTACAAACATCAAAATGCTCACATTTCAATGGTACAGTTTGATGAATTCTGACAAATTTATACGCAATATAATTTATAACACAATTAAGATATAGAATATATGCATCATCCCAGAAAGTTGCCTTGTGTCTCTTTACATTCAGGCTCCCACCTGCCTGCACCCCATCCTGAGGCAACCCCTGACCTGCCTCCTGTCACTATAAGTTAATTGTTTTCTAGAGGACAATAGAAATGGAATTATACATGTGCACTCTTTAAGTCTGGCTCTTTTGCTGAGCAAATTTTTGAGTTCATCTATGATATCGGGTCTATAAAGAGTTCATCCCATTTTGGGCAACTTCTGACTTGAAAGTGTCAAACTTCGTTTCACTTGTGATGACTTGTTCATAGTTTGTGGCTATTATGAATCACCAACTTGAGCACTCATGTGCAAGGCTCTCTGCCGATGGATTTTTACTGAGGGAGTGAGCCGAGGGAATAAAAACCCAGATGTGACACTGCCGTGTCACGCAGTGAGTATACATTAACTTTATAGGAAGCTACCACACTGTTTTCAAGTAGTTGTGCCATTGTGCATTTCAGTCAGAAATGTGCACATTCCAGTTTCTCTCCATCCTTGCCACTGCTCGGCACTGTCCATCGTAGTGTTTTGGCCGTTCCAGTGGATGCTTCTCCAGGCGTGGTATCTCGCCATGTCTGTCACTCACACTTCTCTGGTTAGTGATGTTGAGCAGGTTTTCATTGCCTGTTGAATATCTTCCTCCTTGACTCAGCTGTGCTCACTACTAGCTCAGTGTCCCCCAGATCTGCTAATTCTACAGTCAAAAGTGTTCTTGGGCTGGAGAGGTGGCTTAGTGATTAAGCGCTTGCCTGGGAAGCCTAAGGACCCCAGTTCGAGGCTCGTTTCCCCAGGACCCACGTTAGCCAGATGCACAAGGGGGCGCACACGTCTGGAGTTCATTTGCAGCGGCTAGTGGCCCTGGCGTGCCCATTTTCTCTCTGCCTCTTTCTCTCTGTTGCTCTCAAATAAATAAATAAAAATAAACAAAAAAATTTTTAAAAAGTGTTCCTGTTGGGGGCTGGAGAGATGGCTTAGCGGTTAAGCGCTTGCCTGTGAAGCCTAAGGACCCCGGTTCAAGGCTCGATTCCCCAGGACCCACGTTAGCCAGATGCACAAGGGGGCACACGCATCTGGAGTTCATTTGCAGTGGCTGGAAGCCCTGGCGTGCCCATTCTGTCTCCCTCTCTCTCTATCTGCCTCTCTCTCTCTCTGTCACTCTCAAATAAATAAATAAAAAATGAACAAAAAAAAAATTTAAAAAGTGTTCCTGTTGGTTGCTAGAAAATTTTACTTCTATTCTGGATTTAACTTTATCATTACATAAACAACTTGGCAGAAGTTCTCCTTTTACTCCCATCTCAGGGTAAGGTCATTAAAACAGACCTTTTGAACTCTTTATGTGTAGGGAGAGTGAGCTGGTAACACTGAAACATTAGTGAGTTCTCTGACTTCTCACAACACAGTCCATGCTTCTTAGTTTGTTATTCCTTCTCATGGTTCTTTGAATCATTATCTCTACTCCACATATTCATCACATAGACAGACACCAAACTCATCTTGATCCTGTGCTCAATAAATACTTCTAAAATTGAACTTGTCTTTTTTATCTTATTTTATTTCATTTTTTAATTTATTTACTATATTAGTCAGGGTTCTCTAGAGGAACAGAACTGCTAGAATGAATTATTTTAAGAAGGGAATTTATTGGATTCGCTTATGGTAGTCCAATAGCAGTTGCAGGCCCGAGAATCCAGGAACCCGGTAGCTGCTCAGTCTATGAGGCCAGATGCCTCAGCAGTCACCATCAAGCACTGAAGGCCTGGAGGCTTCCTGAGGAGTCGCTGGCTTTCGATCCATGTGGGTCTTCAGTGGATGCTGGTCTTCAGTCCGCGCTGATCTTCAATCCGTGCTGGAAGGCAGCTCCAGCAGCCAAGTGGGTAGAGGGAAGGGGCTCTCTTCACCCAGCGCCTCCTTATATAAAGTCCCCTCTGAGAGGGCCTCATGCTCTAGGGGAGGGGCATACTCTGGGGGAGGGACTTTCTCCTTCAGTGAATCCTTCCTTGAGGCAATGTTGGAGACCCACCGGAATGGGATTTCTGTGGATTACTAAACAGATCAAGTTGACAACACTTTAACTATCACAAGTCCACCCCTTGTCAACTTGATACCAAACCATATCTCCTTATATCATACTTGATTTGCAAATGAAAACAGTAACAAGCTCATAATTCCACCTAACATGGTATAACTATCCCAAGTACAACTGGAAGCATAAAATCTTGCCCCCAACACAAAGCTTAGTCTCTAATATAATAGGTCTATTATAAATTCAACAGTTAGCTAGTGATATAATCTTAATATTGGTGTACATATGTACAAACACTCTGCATCAAGGTAGGACAGAAACATTCCAGTTACAATCCTCATTTCTGTAACTGGTCACAGGGCCTTAGCTGGTATTTTTAATTGCCTTCTACTACTACCCATTCTGTATTTCCTCCACCTTCAGCAAGCACCTCAGCAGGTCTTGGTTCTTTACCTGGAGGAGTGACCCATACCTTCGTTCCTGAAGGATCTGGGCTATTTATCACACTACTTCTATTGGGTTGTTGCAGTCGTCCATTGCCTTTGACAACAGGACATGGTAACACCAAGAGACGCCCTAAAGGATCTCCTGCACTCCAGACATATTCTTCCTTACCTCCATTGTGGAGGAGCAGTCCAATTTCCCCCTGGTAGTCTGGATCAATCACCCCTGCTATCACTGTAACTCCTTTCTCAGCCTGTTCACTGAAGGGCAGGAGGAGCCCAAAGTGGCCAAGTCTTAGCTTCCAGTTCAATAGAATGTTCTTCATCTCTCCTGGCAAAAGCACAGCCCCCTCTAGAACCAAGACTTGTAGGCCAGCAGTGCGTTAGGCTGCAGGAACAGGAAGCAAAAATTTACCTAATGGGTCACTTGGGGTGATGGTAAGTGGGACCATTCCCATTTCCACCCCTTGATTCCTGGACCTGTGAATCCGGGCTATAGGAGAAACTACCATATACTGGACGCTGATTCAGAGCATATACAGCCTGCTGGAGGACACTCCCCCAGCTCTCCAAGCTATTGCCACCTAGTTGGCACTGTAGCTGTTTTTTTAAAAGGCCATTCCATTGTTCTATCAAGCCAGCTCCTTCAGGATGGTGGGGCACATGGTAAGACCAGTGAATTCCATGATCATGAGCCCACTGCCATACTTCCTTGGTGGTGCAGTGAGTTCCTTGGTCAGAAGCAATGCTGTGTGGAATGCCATGACGGTGGATAAGGCATTCTGTAAGCCCACAGATGGTAGTTTTGGCAGAAGCACTACATGCAGGAAAGGCAAATGCATATCCAGAATAAGTGTCTATTCCAGTAAGGACAAAACACTTCCTTTCCATGATGGAAGAGGTCCAATGTAGTCAACCTGCCACCAGGTTGCTGGCTGGTCACCCCGAGGAATACTACCATATCAGGGGCTCAGAGTTGGTCTCTGCTGCTGGCAAATTTGGCACCCAGCAATAGCCATAGCCAGGTCAGCCTTAGTTAGTGAAAGTCCATGTTGTTGGGCCCATGCATAGCCTGCATCTCTGGAATCATGGCCACTTTGTTCATGGGCCCATTGGGCAATGACAGGGATGGCTGAGGAAAGAGGTTGACCACTATCCACAGAGCGGGTCATCTTATCTACTTGATTATTAAAGTTATCATCTGATGAGGTCACCTTCTGATGAGCATTAACATGGGACACAAGTATCTTTATATCCTTTGCCCATTCAGAGAGTTGTATCCACATACACCTTCCCCAAATTGTCCTCACCAGTTTTCCAATTGTGCTCCTTCCATGTCTCGGACCATCCAGCCAAACCATTGGTCATAGTCCATCAATCAGTGTATAACTGCACATCTGGCCATTTTTCTTTTTTCAAGCAAAATGCACAATGATGTGTACTGCCCAAAGTTCTGCCCATTGTGAAGACTTCCCTTCACCACAGTCCTTCAGAGTTGTCCCAGAAAGGGGCTGTAATGCTTCAGATGTCCACTTCTGGGAGGTGTCCACATAACATGCTAAACCATCTGTAAACCATGCCCTAGTCCTCTCCTCCTCAGTCAATTGATCATAGGGCACACCCCATGATGCCATAAATGCATGCTTGGGAACAGAAGGTATTGTAACAGGAGTAGCAACCATAGGCTTTTGGGAAACTTCCTCATGTAACTTACTCATAACTTTAGGGCCTGCTCAAGTCCGATCATGTATATACCACTTCCACTTAATGATGGACTGCTGTTGTGCATGTCCAACTTTATGGCCTGCTGGGTCAGATAATACACCTAGCTCATAATGGGCAGCTCAGATCGCATAGTAACTTGATGGCCCATTGTCAAACGTTCAGTTTCCACTGAGGCCCAATAGCAGGCCAAGAGCTGTATCTCAAAGGGAGAATAAATTGTCTGCAGATTATGGCAGGGCCTTGCTCCAAAATCCCAAAGGCCTCTGCTGTGATTCACCTACAGGGGCCTGCCAAAGGCTCCAAACAGCATCCCTATCTGCCACTGACACCTCAAGTACCATCAGATCTGCTGGATCATACAGCCCAAGGGGCAGAGCAGCCTACACAGCAGCCTGAACCTGTTGAAGAGCCTTTTCTTGTTCTGGGCCCCACTGAAAACTAGTAGCTTTCCAAGTCACTTGGTATATGGGACAGAGTAAGACACGCAAGTGAGGAATGTGCTGTCTCCAAAATCCAAATAGGTCCACTAGACGTTGTGCTTTTTTCTTACTGGTAGGAGGGGCCAAATGCAACAACTTACCCTTCACCTTAGACGGAATATCCATGCATGCCCCACACCACTGAACTACTAGAAATTTCACCGAGGTGGAAGGTCCTTGAATTTTGCATGGATTTATTTCCCAACCCCTGATGTGCATATGCTGTACCAGCAACTCCAGAGTGGTTGCCACCTCCTGCTCATTTGATCCAATTAACATTATGTCATCAATATAATGGACCAATGTGACACCCTGTGGAAGGGACAGGCAATCAAGATCCCTGTGAACTAAGCTATGACACAGGGCTGGAGAGTTAATATAACCTTGAACTAAAACAGTAAATGCGTACTGCTGACTTTGCCAGCTGAAGGCAAATTGCTTCTGGTGGCCCTATGGACAGGTATGGAGAAGAAAGCATTCGCAAGATCAATAGCTGCATACCAGGTACCAGGAGATGTGTTTATCTGCTCAAGTAAAGAAACCACATCTGGTACAGCAGCTGCAATTGGAGTCACCACCTGATTAAGTTTCCAATAAGCCACTGTCATTCTCCAGGATCCATCTGTCTTCTGAACAGGCCAAACAGTAGAGTTAAAGGGAGATGTTGTGGAAACCACCACTCCTGCATCCTTCAAGTCCTTTATAGTGGCACTAATTTCTGAAATCCCCCCAGGGATGTGATATTGTTTTTGATTCACTATTTTCCCCAGTGGTGGGAGGCTCAATGGCTTCATTTGGCCTTTCCAACCATAATAGCCCTCACTCCACAAGTCAGGGAACCAATGTGGGGGTTCTCCAACTTCTAAGTATATCTATCCCAATTATGCATTCTGGGACTGGGGAAATAACCACAGGGTGAGTTCGGGGACCCACTGGACCCACTGTCAGTCTAACATTTGCCAAAACTCCATTGATCACATGACCCCCATAAGCACCTACTTTAACTGGAGGGCCACTGTGATTTTTGGGTCTCCTGGAATCAATGTCAGTTCAGAGCCAGTGTCCAGTAGGCCCTGAAAGGTCTGATTATTACCTTTTCCCCAGTGTCCAGTTACCCTAGCAAAAGGCCGCAGGTCCCTCTGAGGAAGGATAGGTGTAAACTTAATATTGAAACTTTTGGGGGTTGTGGGAGGTTCTTTCCTCAAGGGGTCCTAGCCACCCCTTGAATCAAGGGGCTCAGGATCTGTAAACTAGCTCAAGTCTGGAAACTAAGAGGTCTTAATTCTCTGTTGCTGGAATTCAAAGTGGCTTTATGTTCCCTTGCTCTGGAACTTTTCTGCTTATACAGATCAAAAAGGAACTCAGTAGGCTTCTTATGTATTTGACTTCTGGGAACACCATGATTAATGGTCCATACGAGTCATACCTTTATGTGCATAATTTTGCCTGCACTGTCTATTACAAAAATACATTCACCCTGCCTTTGGCGATTCAGCATTGCCACTTGGCCCTTGTTACCCCAAGATCCAGTTATGCCCATTGCATCTAAATGACCTAATGCAGCAACTACAGCTCCCACTGTGAGGTCTTCTTTACATAAAAGACCTATTATGGGGGACTTTAAGTATGCTGGTGCTCCCCTCACAAATGTTTCTTATACTCTTAGTGAAGTGCACATCTTCTCGATGCTCCCATTGTGGGGGCAAAGATGAGTTTACATGGCAAATCCACTCCAGCATTCCAAATTCTCTGAGCTTTTTAATACCTTCATCAACATTAAGCCAAGGGATATCAGGCAGCTCAAGCTCATTCACAGGAGGCCATCTTTAGATCCATACTTCAGTCAACCAATCAAATAAACTCTTAGCACCCCTTCCAACTGCACGAGCTGCAGTGTTAAATCTAAAATCTCTGCTCAATGCACCTATTTCAGTAAATTCAGCCTGATCTTCCTCCATCATCCCACACCCTTAAAATCCATTCCCCCACATATTCCCCATGCTTCTGCCTGTACAAGTTAGAAAACTCCTGAAGTTCTTTAGGGGTGTACCTCACCTCCTCTTGTGTCACCCTTTCTATCTCTCCTTTAGGGGCCTGCCTAGCCTTCCAGTCTGGTTATAGGCCTAGGGGCAAAGATGGGTGGGAACTGAGAAGCACCAGCACTTCCTGCTGATTCCTCTGACAAAGAGGGATTAATTCCCTCAGGCAAGGGTGGGGAGGGTAGCACTTCAGGGTTTGGAGGTAGGGACACAACTGCTGCTAAGGGAGGGCAGGTCATGTCTTCATTCAAAACAACTTCTTCAAGGTGGCAGAAAGAATGTAAGAGCCAAAGGAAGGGTAGGACTCCTTACAACATCCTCCCTCCAGACATAAAATGGCCTGGATATCCATGACCTCATAGTGCCTGACACTACCTACACAAGACCATCATAAGAGAAGGAAAAGATCATGACATCAAAATAAAAGAGAGACTGATTGAGATGGGGAGGGGAATATGATGGAGAATGGAATTTCAAAGGGAAAGTGGGGGGAGGGAGGGTAGCACCATGGGATATTTTTTATAATCATGGAAAATGTTAATAAAAATTAAGAAAAAAAAAAAAACAACTTCTTCAGAATCTGACACTTCAGTGTCCCCAGGTTCTTCAGGGTCTTCCCACACATCCCCCCCAAATCACAGGATTCCACCCTTTTCCAATCAATGCCCTCACTTTAACTTCTGATAGCCGGTGAGACTGGGACTTAAGTTTACATTTCAAGTTAGCCAATCTCACAATGAGAGTTTGGGTTTGGTTTTCTGCAATCGGAGCCCTGTTCTGGCTAGAGAGAAGACTCCCCTCCAGGGCTCCCTTAGAAACCTTGAGATCATGTATGTGGGTCTTAAGCTCGGAATTTTCCTTTCTGAGCTTCTACTATTGCCTCAATAGCTTGTCCAGAGAAGCTAGAAGCAACCAACCAGCCTCATCATTGGTCTTACTTTTCCACAAATATTCAAACATTTTAAATACAGAGTCACTAAATTCCTCGCTCTTCACAAGACATGACACAGGATCACCAAACACATCTATCTCGCGGAGTTCTTTAAACAGTGCACAGCATGGATTATTAGTGCCCTCCTTATTTCCGGTAAAAGTGCTCTCCTTATCACCAGCAGGGCCTTTAGTAGCATTGACGTTGGAAAGCCCACCCCAGACAGCACCAAGCCCACTGGAGAAATCCATCCTTACAATTCTGTTTCTCTAGAACCACCTCTGGTACCAAAATCTGTATTAGTCAAGGTTTTCTCTAGAGGAACAGAACTGGTAGAATGAATTATTTTAAGAAGGGAATTTATTGGATTAGCTTACCGTAGTCCGATAGCAGTTGCAGGCCCGAGAATCAATGAACCCAGTAGCTGCGCAGTCCACGTGGCCAGAGGCCTCAGCAGTCCCGACCCGGCGCTGCAGACGGCGCCGGAAGGCCCGGAGGCTTCCCGAAGAGCCGCTGAGTTTCTATCCACGCGGGACTGCAGTTGACGCTGGTCTCCAGTCCGCACTGGTCTTCAGTCCACTCTGGAAGGCAGCAAGCAGCTCCTGCAGCCAAGTGGGAAGAGGTAAGGGGCTCTCTTCACCCTGAGCTTCCTTATATAAAGTCCCCCTCTGAGCAGGGCCACCAGCTCTAGGGGAGGGGCGCACTCTGGGGGAGGGACTTCCTCCTTCAGCAACCTTGGAGACCCACCGGAAAGGGATTTCTGTAGAGTACTGAACAGATCAAGTTGACAAAACCTTAACTATCACATTTACTTACTTGAGAGAGAGGGGAGGTGCAGAGAGAGAGAGAGAGAGAGAGAGAGAGAGAGAAAGGAGAGGGTGGGAAAGGGGGAATGAATGGGCATGCCAGGGTCTCTAGCCACTGCAAAAGAACTCCAGGTGCATTTGCCACCTTGTGCATCTGGCTTATGTGTGGGTCCTGGAGAACTGAACCTGGGTCCTTAGGCTCTACAGGCAAGTTCCTTAACCACTAAGCCATCATCCAGCCTTCATTTTTATGTTAGAAAAAGAGAATTCAACGTCAAATTTACTCAAGATTTCAGAGCAGTCGTTTCATAGGAACTCAAACTTATCTGCAGAACTTCATGAGACTCCTCCCACAACCTCCTGCTCTTATTGACCATATAAGACAGACCTTAGCTGGCCTTTGAGTTATCTGTATGGAATATGTCAGCATACTGTTTTAAGCTTTGCACTGCATCTGTTAATTTAAAAAGAACACATCTTGGTTCTGTAAACATTTGCAGAAACCCACATAAAAATAATTATTAGTTGAGATGTTTATGCCTGCAGCTATCTTTTCCCTTTTAATGACAATAAAGAATAAGCACTGGGGTTTCTTTGTTTCTTGGAATATAAGTCATTGCTGTGTTGAAGCAAGACATTGGGTCTTTAGAGGTCTGGATGCCTCCCACCCTTTGCCTGGTCAGCCCCACGGAAAGGTCAGCTCTCACCCTGCTTCTGCCAGAAGGAGCTTACTTCAGCCAGGACACATTACTTGTGAAAGGCATGGTCTGGAGAGGCTGGGGCCAGGCTGGGTCAGCTAACACGCCACTCCTACCTCCAGCAGATTTAGGAGGAGGAATGATCCTCATTTGGAGGACTGGGGATTCTAGTTATAGCTGCTTCACTGGACCTGCCCAGGGTAGATGAAGGCATTTTATCTATCTCTCTCTCTCTCTCTTTCTCTCTCTAATACACACACACCTCTGTCTCTCTAATAAATAAGTAAATAAAATTAAAATTTTTTAAAAAGTTCAATACTCTCTCCAGGGTTACAGAACCATGGCAATGCCTGTGGAACCTAGCATTTTTTCTCTTTGCTGTTAGGCCTGACCCTGATGACCTTACTACCTGCCTTGCTTTTCTCAAGACCAGAGGTCCCTCACTCAACTAATTTCTTCCTTCCCTTTCATCTCACCCTCCCCTATCTAGAACACAGAAGGGAACTTGCAGGCTTCATGTTAGCCTACAGAAACTTCAATCCCAGGGCCAGTAATAGGGACTTTCCATTGGCAGCCTTTTGCCTTGGACATAGGAGCCCATGGAGAATGTGGGACTGGAGTCCCCAGGGTACAAGGGGATAGAGTCCAGAGAGGACACCACTAATTGTGACTTTCTTTGCACAACAATTTAACTCTCCTTCCCTTGGGGTGTTTTGGGGCATTCCCAATAATCTATAATATGTATGCCTCTGGTTCAGTTATCTTGGTGCACAGGGGTAAAGGTCTAAGGGAAAAACCTGACACTCCATATTGAATAGGATCTTTTTCTGGGAAATTCTAAAATGTCTCCTATATGGTTCATGGCTGGTTACTATTGTCTACATCCCAACTTTAAGAGCTGGCTGAACCTCAGTATTTGGAAACGATGGTTATGTTCTGTTGTTGTGATGGCTAAATTCTGTTGTCAACTTGGTCTGATATTCCATAGCAAAGAGAAACCATACATCTTTGATCTTCGCATACACAGCTGCTAGAATAAAACCTGCCACATTGTAGGCATCAAGTAAAGTAAAAGCCTTTTGGAATGAGAATGAAAAGCCAGTTGATTACAACAAGCACTTCTCACAAAACCCCAGGCTTGGCACTAACAAGTGTGCTGTGGATGGGTGTTTGGTCTTGCCAGATCATATTGTGGAGACTATACTTATGAACCATGAAAGCAATCATGTCTTGGTATCTCCCAGGTCAGCACTGCCCTGAGAAGGTCTGTCCCTTATGTCACTAGAAGTACCAGGACATGGTATCCCAGTTTGATGTTTTCCCACTCTGCAAAGCCAAGTGTGGTATAAACTCCCTTATGTTCAGATCTGACTTTGTCAAGTGACAATGAAATGATATATATATATATATATATATATATATATATATATATTTTTTTTTTTTTTTTTTTTTTTTTTTTTTTTTTTTAGTTTTTTGAGGTAGGGTTTTGCTCTAGCCTAGGCTGACTTGGAATTCACTATGTAGTTCCAGGCTGGCCTCAAACTCACAGTAATCCTCCTACCTCTGCCTCCCAAGTGCTGGGATTAAAGGAGTGTGCCACCATGCCAGGTAGAAATAACATTTTTTAAATTAATTTATTTTATTTATTTGAGAGAGAGAGAGAGGAAAAGAGGTAGACAGAAAGAGAAAGAGAATGGGCATGCCAGGGCCTTTAGCTGCTGCAAACAAACTCCACATGCATGAGCCACCTTATGCATCTGGCTTACATGGGTCCTGGAGAATCAAACATGGATCCATTGGCTTTGCAGGCAAGTGCCTTAACCACTAAACCATCTCTCCAGCCCCGAGATAATATTCCAGAGTATTAAGTACTCTGTAGATATCATTTAATACATAGCATTGTCCTGCCAAAACAACCCTTATTTTAGGATTTTCCTTTAAGGTTTTTAAAAATATTTTTTATATATTTATATTTTTTATTTATTAGAGAGAGAAAGAGGATGAGTGAGAGAGTGGATGGGCACACCAGGGTGTCCAGCCACTGCAAATGAACTTCAGACGCATGTGCCCCCTTGTGCATCTGGCTTATGTGGGTCCCGGGGAATCGAACCAGGGTCCTTTGGCTTTGCAGGCAAGCACCTTAACAGCCAAGTCATCTTTTCCAGCTCCTCCTCTAAGATTTTAATCACATGAAAATGACTTTATTTTACAAAGAAAATGATGACTCTCAAAGTTCACAGAAATTGTCCAAGACCACATAACTAGTAAGTCAGAATAAAATAGTATTCTAACTCAGACCTGAGTATAGATTGGCCATAGATAAAAGCTGGTCTGCAGATAAAATTTTTCATAACTCCTCTCCAAAGAACACCATTTTATTACAGCTTCCCGCAAAATTCCTAACTATTCCTTTATATAAGCCATGGTCTCTGCTTGCTGTCTACGCCCCTGTTCCTCTGGGAAAACACGAGCACTTCTACGTGATACATCGTTTGATGAGAACATTCACACTTACCCAGATTTTGTTGTTTTTCTGCTTTTTCACGTCCATCTTTACTTAGAAGGTCTTGCCTTCAGTTATGCAGAATTAAGTTTGAGGGTAGAAGAGAGATGTTCCTTCTTGCTCTCTTGCAAGAAAATTATCCAAGCTGAGATAGAACTCCCTGAAACGAGTACAGAACAGGCCCCAGGTCAGGAAGACCGGAAGGAAAGGGTCCTGGACTGGCAGACACAGCCTTGAGAGTTTTACTGTCTGTACAAGGATGTCAAGGGTCAGGCCTTGCTGTAAGAATTAAATGAGAATGATGTGCACCGTTGTGCTGTGGGCCCTCCTACTACTTCCTGATATTTCCTCCTTCCTGATTTTTTTTTTCTGTATGACGACCTGACACCTATCACCACCACGACACTTTGATAAAGAAATTAAGGGAAGCCGGACATGGTGGTGCACACCTTTAATCCCAGCAATCGGGAGGCAGAGGTAGGAGGATTGCTGTGAGTTCGAGGCCACCCTGATACTACATAGTGAATTCCAGGTCAGCCTAGGCTCGAGCAAAATCCTACCTTGAAAAGAAAAGAAAGAAAAGAAAAGAAAAAGAAGAAAAGAAATTGAGGGGCTGGGAGATGGCTCAGTGCTTGTGAGGCACGTGTAAGAACCAGAGCTCAGATCCCCAGGACATAGGTAAAGCTTGACTGTCAAGGTGGACGCAGCAGTGCCCATCTGTAATGCCAGCACTCCTACAGTAGGATGGAGGCAGAGATAAGGAAAAACTGCCAGAGGTCCAGGCCAGGTGGTCTGGAATGTATAGCAGTAAACAACAGAGACTCTGTTTCATAACAAGGTAGAGGTGAGGACCAAAGCCCGAGGTTCTCTGAACCCACATGCACACTGTGGTACATGTACACCCACACCTCCTCCTCTCTCTCTCTCTGACACACACACACACACCATACACACACAGCTCTAGAAAGGTACTAAGGAAGGGGAAACAGTTGTTCAGTTTGTTAAAAAGTTCTTGAGGGCTGGAGAGATGGCTTAGTGGTTAAGCACTTGCCTGTGAAGCCTAACGACCCCAGTTGCAGGCTCGATTCCCCAGGACCCACGTTAGCCAGATGCACAAGGGGGCGCACGCGTCTGGAGTTCGTTTGCAGTGGCTGGAAGCCCTGGCACACCCATTCTCTCTCTCTCTCTCTCTCTCTCTCTCTACCTGCCTTTCTTGCTCTGTCTGTCGCTCTCAAATAAATAAATAAATAATGAACAAAAACAAAAAAGTTCTTGATTAGATGTTTCTGGAGCCATCTCTTGAGTTTCTAAGTCAAAACAATGGGCAGGCAGGCTCACTCTGCTTTCACAGCAGTTCGTTCCTGGAGGCCACGATGGAAAGCGCACAGTGAAAAATCAACTTTATTCTCCCAGTGCGCTGTCAAAGCCAAACTCTCACACTGTAGGCTGCCAGCTGGATTTGACTGTGGGCCCGTGGAAACCCAAGCAGGAGAGGAGCCTTAAATGAAAACAACAGTGGGGGCCGGGAGGGCGGTAGGAGGACCGAGGTGTCCCTTAAACCAGACACAACCAGAATAAAGGTGAAATGTGATCTGAGAGGACATCTGTGAGGGAGCAAATATGTCCCGGCCTGTGTTTCCAGAGCATCCGGTGTTTCACCAAAGCCTCTCATGGTTGGGTGTAACCTGATTCTCGTTATCCCAAGGCCCGGGTAAGAGAAATGACTGTGTGTAGTGAAACAATGCAGCAAGTCACCAGTAAAGGAAGTAGCTGGCCAGGCAGTTCACCAGCAGGGGATATTGGATTCCAGAAACACTTTAGACTCCAGACTTCTCTCAGCCACTCCACTGAGATTCTGAAGCAATCTTCAAGGAATAATTTTGGAGGCCTTTATGCACACAATGGTTAAGAAGACGGTAGACCATTACGGTTGTATTTTTAAGGAAGTGTTTTTTGTTGTTGTTTTGTTTTTTTTGAGATACTCTCATGTAGCCTAAGCTAGTCTCAAACTAGCTATGTAGCCAGGGATGGCCTCGAACTCCCGATGCCTCTGCTTCTACCTCCGAGAGCTTGTGTGAGAGGCCTTCCATCACCACACTGGCTCTAGTATGTATTTTCAGAGGCATAGTTGAAAAGTGTTTAGCTCCAAGAGCCAGCTCTCTGTTTCTTCATTTCCAGAATGAGCTTAGGAGTTGAACGCAGGGAAATGGTCTTGGGTCATGCCGATGCCATTTGGCACAACTGCAAGCCAAGGCTGACCTAGGAGGTTTCTGCTACATCTGACTGTTGTGGGAATGCTGGGGTCACCGGCCACCTTCTGAGTGACTAGGAAGTCAATTGGATGAGTTGTAACCAGGCTTGGCTTTTTGTTTCTGTTGTGGGCAATTAATGTCTTGTCTGGTAACTCGGTGACTGTATTCCTTTCACACAAGGATTATGCAAGAAGACATTGGCAGCTTAACATGGACCTCTTGGTGTTACCTCCTTCAGAAAGCCTGCCCTAACTACTTATTCTCAGCATATGCATGCAGCACACATGTGCGTGCACACGTACAAACACACACACACACACACACACAGTTTTATTTTTTTAATTTATTTGTATTTATTAGAAACAGAGCAAGGGAGAGAAAGAGAGATTGAGAATGGGCATGCCAGGGCCTTTAGCCACTGCAAACGAACTCCAGATGCATGCGCCACCGTGCGCATCTGGCTTAGGTGGGACCTGGAGTATCGAACCTGGGTCCTTAGGCTTTGCAGGTGTGCACCTTAACCGCTAAGCCATCTCTCCAGCCCAGTTTTATTGATTTTATAGGACTTACAACAAACTGTGAAATGTATTTCTCCTGAAACCACATACCCACCGCACATCCCACTAGAGTATCAGCTCCAAGAACTTGGGACCTGGGATTCCTAGTGCCCACAACAATGCCAGCACCTAGTAAGTGCCAAACTAACACTTAATGGCACCAAATTTCCCTAGGTGGTGGGAGGTTCCAGCCCAAGGCTTTAGCCACTGCCACTCATCCAGAGGCTGGTGGTCTAGTTCTTGAGACACTGGCACCATTTTCCCCACTGTAAGTCAGCACAGATGCCAACACAGGTCATGACCCTCATTCACACACGTGGGTCTGACCTTGCTATTGAGTGCCGCCACACTCTCTGGCAACCTCGGTCGAGCTTCACGGGAGCTCATGTGCGCTCAATCCCCTGCAGACTTTAAAAAATTTTTAATCGTTTTTGATACAGTTTTTTATTATTTTGCACATAACTATACAGCCAAGTAAGGACTGACACAATAAGAAACTCAACCCCTTCATACTCCCTTCGTAGCCACCCCTCCCTCCACTTGGATCTGTTTTCCACTACTAGTCTGTTACCTCTTGAGGCCAGTCTGTAAATGGAATCAGGCAGTAGATGGCCTTTCAAGGCTGGTTATTGTATCCAACGTAACTCTTGGACATGTATCCACATGGTTATGTGCATACATAGTCCATTCCTTTCTCTTGCTGAATAATACATGGATATGCCAAGTTCTTTCTAGCTAATCGTCCTTTAAAAGAAATGTAAGGGATTTTTTTTTTCCAGTTTGGGTGATTATGAATAAAGCTGCTACAAATATTTGCATATACTTTTTAGGTGAATGTATTTTCAATTTTTAAAAGATAACTAAATATCTAGGAGTAAGGCATACCATACCATATTGCACTCTTTTCAGCACTATATGAAAGTTTCATTCACTCTACATCTCCCCAGAACATGGCACATCAGCAGAGGGAGGGAGGGAAAGAGGGAGGGAGGGAAGGATAAGGATAGTATTAGATTAGATTCCCAATTCCTCAAAGCCTGTACCTGACTCATCCAATAAAAAAGCTATACACATACAGGAGGGAGGGAGACAGAGGAGAGAAGAGAGAAGGGAGAGAGAAATAGGAATCAAAATGGAACTAAAAACAAAAGGAGGTTGATTTTCGGCCTTGCACAGTGACTCTCAGCCCTGACCCCCAAGTGTCTCAGCGGCTGTTAGGTTTCTATGGTAACTCTGTGCTCTGTTTATGTCATATACAGCTGACTCTTTCTGCCAATAGGGATCTTAACTAGGCCAAAGTCAGTTCCAGAGCCCCAGCCATTCTGTTAGCAAAAGCAGGCTGGCTGAATTTTGCTCTCTCCTTTTGGCCAGTGGCCCCGAGGGGTCTCTGAGAAAGAAAAGGTTCAGATGGATCATGTAGCTGCTCATATCCAGAATCACATCAAACCCCCCAGGGGATGGACAGAGTTCTCGCATCAGACCGTGCACCAAGCAACAGAACCGGCATTTGGCTCGGCAGCCCTGCTTCAGGCACATTCTGGGACAGAGGTTTAAGACATCACCTCTAAGACAATGCATGACTCCCCCCCTGTCTTCTTGCATAAACAGCTTGGGGGACTTTGTTCCAGAAGAGGGCAGTGTTGACAGTCCTCCTAGCACTTTCCAATGTCAGCTGCTCTCTGACAAGAGAAGTAAATTGCTTGGATCACAGGTCTTAAATAATAGACAAGACTATTTTATATATCCAAGCACGGACAGCTATGAAAAAAGAGACAAGCTATGGCACCAAGGCAATGAGGTCAGTTCAGGGAAAATCTGGTGTGGATGCTCTCCATGATTAACACTGGCATAGAACTTACTGCCTCCCTTCCAAGGCGGTTAGGCTAGCGTGTGTTAAAGTATTTATTTTAGTACAGTGATCCAAAAACCACAAGTGCTGACCATACCTCAGACCTACTTCTTCCCCCTTACTTGACACGTGGTGAAAAGTACTAATATAGAGCACAGCATTCTTGCTCAAAGCCTGCACGTGGCTCAGCAAATAAGAGAGACAGACACACACAAGCCGTTGCCTGCACAACACCCAATTCTATTCAAAACAGATTATTTTTATCTAAAAATTCCAGGTTAAAAAAGAATTGCTTTTGATTGTATTTTTAAAATCTTTATTTATTTGAGAGAGAGAAAGAGAGAAGAGGCAGAAAGAGAGAATGAGTGCACCAGGTCCTCTAGCCACTGAAAACGACTTCCAGATGCATGCACTACCTTGTGCTTATGTGGGTTCTGGGGAATTGAACCTAAGTCCTTTGGCTTTGCAGACAAGCACCTTAACTGCTAAGCCATCTCTCCAATCCATTGAATGTGAATTTAAAAAAAAATATTTTTATTTGAGAGAGAGAGAAGGAGACAGAAAAAGGCAGATAGAGAATGGGCGCTCAGGGCCTCCAGCCACTGCAAATGATCTCCAGACTCATGTGCCCCTCCCCCTTGTGCATCTGTCTTACGTGGGGCCTGGGGAGTTGAACCTGGGTCCTTTGGCTTTGCAGGCAAGTATCTTAACGGCTAAGCCATCGCTCCAGCCCCTCAATGTGAATTTTTAAATTTTCTTCTTTGCCTCCCTTTTTTGAGCATTACTAGGAAATCAAAACTGTAAAGCAGGGAGTCACGGGGCCAAATAAGGGAACGCTAGTGGCCAGTTCACTTCTGTAACACTTGTGCAGAAAAGTGGACTGGCTTTGAAGTGACAGAAATGTTTCCCGTGACCACAAGTATCTGGTGTCCAAAGCTACATTCATTTCTCACTCGCATCCAACTTTATGCTCTATTGAATTAGGCAGAATTCAATCTGCTTAACAGTTTTGCAAAAACCTGACCCCAACTGGACATTTTTCCAATTAAATTTTTTAAATATTTTATTTATTTGCAAGGGGAGAGAGAAAGGGAGGGGCAATAGGTGTGCCAGGGCCTCTAGTTGCTGCCAATGAACTCCAGATACATGTGGCACTTTGTGCATCTGGTTTTACATGGGTGCTGGGGACTCAAATCCAGGTTATTAAGTTTTGCAGGCAAGTGCCTTAACTGCTAAACCATCTCTGTAGCCCATCTAGTTAGATTTTTAAAGTAGTTTTCCCCCAAGACAATGTTTCCTTAGTTTTTCTTGTTCTATATGACCATTTCCAAGGTCTGTTTGTAGTACATACAAGGGGATGTGTTCTAAAGCCAATCCATGCTATCCCTTCAGGCTGCTAGGATGATGTACCAGCCAAAGAATCAATGACGCTGAGTGCTACTTCTACTGTATTGCTCCTTGGCCTGTTTTCAAGTAACAAGCGCTGTTGTCTAAAAGAAATAAAGGCCTTTGATGTTGCTCAGGCTTCCCTTCTGTGAGTGGAGAGTGATGAAGGACTAGCAATGGATCCCGTGACAGCATGGCACTTACCAAATGGAGAGGTCAGATTTCCACATAGTATAATGCACAATTCTCCCATCCATTCCACTTTGTTGGGCATCAGTTGTACTTACTAATTAAGACGCATGTACCTTAAAAATGAGCGAATGACACACTCAAAGAAAGGATTAGCACGTTGCTGAGGGGGAAATGTGTCCGACATTTTTTCAGATGAAGCAGAAATATTAGGTCAGCATTTTAAGATCTCAATCCAATCTTTCAAAATTGCAAGTTAATTCCTATTTTGTTTGGCTGATTGCCATCAGCATTTAACTCCTTGCTGGTCTTCGCAAAGTTAAAAATATAAAGATAGGCATTTGATAGAGAACTTGACATTGAAATACTAAAAAGCTAAATGGAGCAACCACTAAAATATGGAATGATCAAATGCAGATTTTTTTATGTCAAATGGGCAACGTGGGTTATAAGAAAGGTTTACAGGAGACACACTTCACACAATGACATGAAAATGGAAGCACCACAGTTAGGAGACACAAAAGATTCATTTGATGCAGTGTTTCAATCAAAGGGTTTATAGTAAAAGAAATAAATGGAGCCGGGCGTGGTGGCGCATGCCTTTAATTCCAGCACTCGGGAGGCAGAGGTAGGAGGATTGCCGTGAGTTCGAGGCCACCCTGAGACTCCATAGTGAATCCCAGGTCAGCCTGGGGCTAGAGTGAGACCCTACCTCGAAAAACAAAAAACAAAACAAAACAAAAAATAAATGCACTGGTTAGACTTTATTTACTACAACATACATAAAATGAAATATAAGATTATGAAAGTGATTTTTATAATTTTAATAATGGTTTCCTGTTATAATTACAGATAAGACTTTCTTTTTCAAAAATTCATATTCAAAAAGCAAAAGCTACATACTAATGCTATGTCCCTAAGACACACGCTACGTCTACTATGCACTGCAGCTGTTATGTACATACTAGAAGCATAGATAATAAAGTACAAAAATAGTAAAATGTTAAATACAAAGTTTTTCTTGGGTTATAATCATCTGCTAAAGTATACCTTTATCACACAGTCGTGTCACAGCTAAAAAAAAAATACTAATTAGCATGTGTGCCTGTGTGACTATCTGATCTAATGTAGATCTAGTGAGAACACATGGGGGTGTAGTAATATTTCACAGGTAAAGGCTAAGTTCTGGGACATGACAGCTTTTGGATAATCCACAAAACATGCCTGAAGCATCTTCTCTTTTTGTTTTGGAAAATGAAGGGATTTTCTTACACAGTCCACTGTCTCACATATGAATTATACATTTAACTCAAAAACATGCTTTTACTGCAATAAAATGTTTTGACCTGGCATAGATTTTTGGCTTTAGTGGTGATCATAAAATACAGTCTCAATTCTTGTAGAAATAAAATGAGGCTTTGTGATTAAGTAATCTGATTACTGCAGCCTCAAAATTTCATTATTTGTGTTCCTTTTTTTGTTTTATTCTCCTTTTTCTAGGTTCTAAACATATTAAATAAACCAGGTAGCCTCAAAGCACCCACCTTCCTTTCCCTTTTGCAGCAAACATCAGATAAAATGGTAGCTGCATTCATGAAAAACAGATTGTGGTGCATGTGGACCTGGCTGACTTAATGAGGGGTCCAGATAGGTGCATGACACGTTTTGCCATTATGCCTCTCTCCAGTAAGTAGGTCGCAGGGCCCTGAATCACATAATGTTTGGAAACAGCCAGTGTCTAAAAAACTTAAAATTACTGGGTAAGCCTAATAATTATAATTGACTTTGAAGCCTTTAAAATACTGATGCAAACTGCTTTTCACATTCAAGAGCTACAATTATAAAAATTTTAAAATAAAGATTACATGAAAATTTCTTATTAATATAGTTCTAAACTACAAAACAGAGCTACTTTAAATTTAAGGCTGCTATACCAAACATCTTTTTCCTAAATGTTCGTATTTCAAATTTCATTCTTCAGTAAACTAATTTGGGATGATTAGGAAATGCTTCGACATCTTTTTCCCTTCTCAGTTTTTCTGTCTTCCCTCTGACCACCCACATGCTAAGTCATCATAAACTCCTTCCTTTGGAATTTCGATACAAAGATTCCAAACAGCTTAGTGAAACAGCTCTCTGGACATTGCTGAACTTCTTCTGGGAGTTTAATTACAATGAAGAGGAAAACATGAAGCTTCTCTTCATACTTTTGCATTCTCCCATCACTTCCAGAAGGCTTTCAGGTTGTGTACATGATGCACATGCATATATTTTGTCAAAGCTTTATTCTCCCCTAGCTATGAAAGTAACTGCTCACACATTCTTGAATAACATAGCTGATCTTACTACCTCCACAATCACATATGGTCCTTATTTTTGAATCTAACTTAAAAAAAACACTCAATGTTTAAAAATCATTTAAAGAAGAAACTAATTAGGTATAATGACAGTTTCCCATTAAGTTGCCTAGTAAAAAGAACAAACTAATGATTCATGGCATTTTTTAACAGGATAATCGTCAAATTCTCATTAAATTCAGTTGGAATCCAACAATCAGGATAGATATTAAATTAAAATGTGAGCATGAGAAGAGTTTGGAACTTTAGCATATTATTTGGATCAATTTCAAAAATTACATTACAAGGAAATAAAATTACAAAATAAGAGCACATCTTACTGATCTATTCTTGAGCTTTGTCCATTGTCCAAACCTTTACTGAGAAAAGACCTTGTGTAATGTGATTTCTATGATGCCAAAAATAGGTAGTTGATTTAATCAGAATAATTAATGGAATCATGCCACATTTCATTGAAAAGGTTATACTTTTGCTTTCTTTCTTTCTTTCTTTCTTTTTTTCCTGAGATAGGGTCTTATTCTAGCCCAGGCTGACCTAGAACTCACTCTGTAGTCCTGGGCTGGCTTTGAACTCATAGAGGTACTCCTACCTCTGCCTCCCAAGTGCTGGGATTAAAGGCATGTGCCACCATGTCTGGCCAGGTTATACTTTTAATTCTCAATATTATACAAGATTGTTCAATCACTTCCTGACCAAAATGATTAATACTGATAAAATGTACTGCTTATTAATTTATAACACATGTAAGCACAGAATACTATCTGGTGACATGGGCTTTCTAGCTTATGAGACTTACGTCTGAGATCACTACAGTAAAATTACATAACAAAACTTTGCTGAATTGGAAAATCTTTTTCCCCCCTCATAACTGAAATACTGCATGTAAACAACCAAAAGAGGCACAATTTTAAGTATTTTTTTTTTGCAGTTGTGCAGTAGATTTAAAGGTAAACCCTTTAAATTCATAAATCTCTGAATCTACGATCACTAATTGAACTATTAACTTCTTTTTGAGCAAATAATTTTATGATTCATCATAGAGAGCTACATCCATAAGCAAAAAGAAAAATCTACCCAGGGATAAACAGTCAAGTAAAGCTATTTTACTAAACAGGTATTTTTGTAGAAATTTCTGGTTTTTACCTTCTGTCTTGTTATCCCCAACCACAGTTTACACTGGATTAACTTGTCATGGCATCTTCAATATATGCTGGAACTGCTATGTGCATATTGCTATGGAGTAGATTTCTATACATAGAAGCTCTGACTTGGGTCCACCTGAAAAGGCACAGTTACTGAATTACTGCTTCATTAGATAGCTGTGCATATGTGTGAGTATGTGTGCCTGTGTTTTAACTGCAAAGAACACTTCCTTAAGAAACTATATATATATATAGTGCTTGAGCCCTTTAACTCTGATTCAAAAACTCTTGTAGGGTCTTTCCCCCACCCACACACAGCCCACGGTTCACAAGGAACCATTTCAGTGTGGAGTTAGTCTCATCTCTGGGCCACTGGGTTTATGCTCCCCTTAGAGAAGTAACACCAAGGAGAACCTATAAAAACACAGAATTTCCCTCCCCACTCAAGAGAACTGGAGTACTGGGGGGGCGGGGGGCATCCTGTTTGCTTCTGGTTTCTCACTGGCAAGCTTCCTCAGCTTGTAATTTTTGAACAGCGCTGTCAAGGAGATCCATGGACTCTCGGAGGGAGACATGGATTTTAAATGACTTGGGTTTAATGGTGAGGCCGTAACTGCAACTCATTTTCGAGGGCTCGTTTTGGTTGGCCTTGAAATTGCACTGGTGAGCCAGGACGGAGATGAAGAGAAACAGCAGCATCTTGGCCAGCTCTTCACCGATGCACCGACGTTTGCCCACCGAGAAGATCATCACGCTGCTGGCCAGGTCCTTGTTGATGGAGCCGTCCTCGCCCAGGAAGCGGGCTGGATCAAAGTCCTCCGGGTTAGACCACTTCACCGGGTCATGATTCACTGACCACTGATTCACAAAAACCACCGTGTTCTTGGGGATGTAGTAGCCCAAGACAAAGGTGTTGGCGGTGGTAGCGTGAGGAATGGTGACAGGCAGGAAGCTGGAGAACCGCATGGTTTCGTAGAGAAAAGCCATCACGTAGGGAAGATTGGGTTGGTCGCCCATGCAGGGCAGGCGGTCCCTTCCTACCACCCGGTCCAGTTCCGCCTGCACCCGAGCCTGCACATCAGGGTATCTGGATTTTAATGCGAGAGGACAGGAAAAAAAAGAGAACAAAATTAATTCTTCTTTCACTTAGCAGCACATTACAACTTATTTCAATCCCATTTCTCTTTAAACAGCTGTCTAGATCTATGGCAGAATTATTTCTGGAAGAAAATACAAAGCACGTTGTTTACTTCTCTCAAAATTACAAGAGGAACTTCAAAAATTACATTTTCTGCAATGGCTAGAGCTTTCTTTCTTACTGTAAGTAAAAAAAAAAAAAAACTTTTAAGTTTACAGTCTAAAATACACAAGTAATAGCTAAGAAAACTAAACCATTAAGGACAGTGTTTAAGGCCCACGATAGGAGCCCAGAAGAATGTTTCCAGGTCCTTAGAAATCTTCATGTGTAAAAACACGAACTGTAGGTAGAAGTCTTAGTATGTCATTTCATATTTATAGTTATAATTTTATTTTAAACTAATGAAATCATAAAATATATTGAAGTCTACAAAGGCAAAAATACCCAGAGCTCACAAAAGTTAAAGTATGACCCTGAAAGATCTCTTTCTCTCATGTCCTGTTCTTATTTTATGAAACATTGTTGGCATCCTCGTAGATAAAGATCTATTTCCTAAACTTAAAAGCAGATCCCTGTTTGTCAGACTGTGGTACAAACTGCAATGAACTGCTGCCGGCATAACCTGGTGCAATCCTTTTGGAAAACAAACTCTTCCTGTCGAGCTCCACAGGGGTAACAACCCCTTCACCTCTCACAGTAAAACCCAGTAATTCATTCCTAGAAACTTACTTCAAGAAAAGTAATTGAACAGATTCCCTATGTATAACCACAACACTAGCTAAAAATTTTAATGCAATTAAAAATCAATGAAATGATTATATACAACTATATATGAAACTATATTATACATATGAATATGGCAAGATGTTATGTAGCCATCAAAACTTACTCAAATCAATGTTTAAAGACTGGAGGGTGGCTCCATAGCAACAAGTAGATATAGGTCAGAAGGAAAAACAGTGAACAATTGTAACTGAAATCAATGTAAGCATGAAAGTGATGGAATTATGGGTGATGTTAAAAATCACTTCTTAATCATGGAAAGTGTTAATAAAAATTGAGAAAAAAAATCACTTCTTCTGCAGAGATTTGTGAACTTTTGCCATAAAGGACCAAAAAGTAAATAGGACTTTATAGACCAAATCTTGCCTGCAAGAGCCATTTAATTTTGCCTTGTGGTGTGAAATCAGACACAACACATGAATAGACAGAACTCTGTTTTACTAAAACATACCCCAAACAAGCCTTGCTATTTGCTAACTGCTAATATAGTTAGTGTCTTTTCAAAACAAAGATAAAGGGCTGGAGGGATAGCTTAGGGGTTAAGGCATTTGCCTGCAAAGCCAAAGGACCCAGGTTTGATTCTCCAGGACCCATGTTAGCCAGATCCACAAGGAGGCACACACGTCTGGAGTTTGTTAGCAGTGGCTAGAGGCCCTGGTGCACCCATTCTCTCTCTCTGTCTCTCTCTCTCTCTCTCTCTCCCTCCCTCTTTCTCTGCCAAATAAATAAATAAAAATAAAATATTTAAAAAAAAACTTTTAAAAAACGAAAAAGTTTTTGTCATTGTTATTTAATCAAAAGCTATCTCAAGGTTGTTTTATTTCTTTGGAGCACATGGAAAATATACTTTATTCTAACACTTTTTTAATAAAAGTATTTCAAAAGACAATGGTTTATCTTAGGATGTTGGGGTGGCTTTTTTCCTGATCTCTTGTCTTTTCTTTATTCTGTTCCAGGCTCTCCCCCACATCCCAACGGGTTTCTACGATCTTGATATTAATACTGAAAAAACATCTTAAATGTGCAAAAACATAATTTTTGGCAACAGCTTACAACATCTAGGGAAATACAATTTGCGTGGATTCCAACTTTAAAGAGAGACCACAGCGTCTCTGGTAGAGGGGGAGAGCCTGTCTCCAGGAGGTACAACATGATCAGCAATAGAGAAGGGCCCTGGAGTTTTCTGGCCGCCCCACGCAAGCTCACAGCATGCACATCTGCGCGCGCGCACGCGCGTACACTAAACTACGCATACTGCACACACCCGCCTGTGCACAAAGGAAGAAAGAAAGAGAGAAAGGAAGGGAAGGAGGGAGGGAAAGGGTAGAAAAAAAGCAGCCAGTATGTATAAATCTGAGACACCTGCACATTCAGCATCCCGAGTGCACCAACAAATGGCACAATCAGGATTTCTGGTCTCAGAGAATCTTTACTTGCCTTGAGGGAAACATTTGCTGAAGTAGGATTTACAGACAAAATACAGGTTCCCCAGTGTGGTGGTTTGATTCAGGGGTTCTCCCATACACTTGGGTGTTCTGAATGCTAGGTTCCCAGCTGATGAGATTTGGGAATTAGCGCCTCCTGAAGGCAGTGTATTGTTGGGGGCGGGCTTATGGGTGTTATAGCCAGTGTCCCCTTGCTAGTGTTTGGCACACTCTCCTGTTGCTGTTGTCCACCTTATGTTGGCCAGGGGGTGATGTCCATCCTCTGCTCATGTCGTCATTTTCCCTGCCATCCTGGAGCTTCCCCCTCGAGCCTGTAAGCCAAAATAAACCTCTTTCCCCCAACCCCTCCCCAAAAGCTGCTCTTGGTTGGGTGATTTCTACCAGCAATGCGGACCTGACTGCAACACCCAGTTAATTCTGAATTTCAGTTAAACAATAGCTATTCCTTGAGAATAAATTCTCATGCAGAATTATTTGTTTAAGCCACCTGATACAGGGGTCTGTTAAGCACTGGGTACCAGCTAACAGAGACTGGTAGAGAGAACAGCGAAACCCTCAGGCACGCCCTAGATGCCCAGGGCTCTTTTTCTAGACTATATTCGCATGCCAATGAAGTGTCTTCTTCCGCTGTCTTGGCCCTGACACCTTTGTGAAGCCAGCACTGGTTTCCAGCTGCCTTCTCAGGACGCCTCTCGGCGGATTTCTCTCCGCGGAGTTGGTTTTGCGGGGCGGAGAGTCTTCATAAATTTGACACAGAGCTGCTCAGAGGACCTGAGCGCTTTGCGATCGCTAGTTTTGAGGGGCTGGGATTTGGAGGAACACCTCAAGTCCCCGCACTCTGCATGTGACCTTACAGTCACACTCCTTTTCGCAGTGGGAAAGGGAGGTGGGGGCTAGCCCTCGCCTATGGGAGGCTTTACCTGGTGAAGAGAATGAGCAGCCACAGCAGGGCAGTGGAGAGGGTGTCCTGGCTGGCGCCGAAGATGTCGGTCACCGTGCCAGGTACATCCTCCATGTCCAGGCCTGCGCCCCCGTCGCCCGAACCCCCGGCGGCTGCCTTCTTCTCCGCCGAGAGGATGAAGGCGTCCATCATGTCGCGCGGGACCGCCCCCCCGGGTGGGAGGCTGTCGCGGTGCCTCCGGAACTTGTCCAGGACGAAGTTGCTGAACTTACGGTTGAGCTGCTCGAACTCGCGGAAGGTGGTGCGCACAGGGTTGGGGAAGAGCTGCAGCCAGGGCAGGACGTCCACCAGGCTCCCCGCGCCCACCGTGCGCCCAAACTCTTCGTTGTGGCTGAGCAGCTCCAGGAACTCCGAGTCGTCGTGCTGGTAACGGCAGCCGAAGCACACGGCGCTCATGACGTTGGCCACCGCCACGAGGACCGGCTGCGTGGGGTCCAGGAAGGCTCCGCCCGCGCTGCGGCGCACCAGCGCGGCCACCAGCTCGCGCGCCTCGCCCAGCGCGTGGCCCTCGAGCAGGCGGCGGCTGCGCGGCTGGCGCGTGGAGAAGGCGCGCAACGTGCCGTGGGCCGCGCGCCGCTGCGACTTCCAGCGCTCCGAGTAGTGGCCAAAGGCCACGCTGCGGCCGCCGGACACCACGCGGAAGGAAGCGAAGGGTGGCCGGTCGGCGAAGACGGCGCCCTGCTGCACCAGGGCCTGGTGGATGGCGCTTTCGCCGTTCAGCACCACCACGGGACAGCTGCCCAGACGGATCTGGAAGACGTCGCCATAGCGCCTCGCCAGGCGCGCAAAGGACAGGTGCGATGCCTGCCCCACGGCCGCCGCATTTCCGATCAGCGGCCACGGGAAGGGGCCCGGGGGCGAGGACCACGGCTGTCTCCGTCGCTGTCGCAACAGCCACTGGCCCACGTGCACAGCGGCCAGCACCGAGAGGAGCAGCAGAAGCGTGGTCTGCTGGGTGGACAACAGGTTCAGCGGCTGAGGGGCGTCCGGGCTAGAGCTGGTGACCATGCTGGGGACACAAAGGCAAGACCGACGTGACAGTCAGGCGTGCAGGTAAAAGAGAGAGAGAGATCCCGAGCCCCAGCCCCAGCATGGAGCTACCACCGTGCCCCATTGGGTGGAGGGCAGGCAATGTATGGCTCGGCTATTTGAAGACGCTTGGAGACGACCCTTCCCATCCCCAGCCCAGCCGCTGGCGCCAGCCGCTGCATCCTCGCGTGCGTAACAGTTCCCGTGACTTTGGCACAACACCGACACAAGCAGTAGCGCTTGTTTTAAAGTCCCTGCCACTCCGAGACCCCTGACGTGCCAGAACCTGTGTGATGAGGTGGCCCCGTGGGCAGACTGACCTGCGACGAAGCGTGGTTTCCAGCGGCGCGGGACCGGGACAGCAGGCTCCGCGCGCGGGGGTGGGCGAGAGCGCCGGAGCCTTTGCCCAGGGCAAGATGTTAACCTGAGAGTGTCCGAGAACCAGGCGGCCCGTCCCGCACACCAGCTGTGCCCTGTTGCTTCACCATCCGCTCAGAAGTGGACTGGGATGAGGACAAAGAAAAGTGCCTCCACCCCTGCCCGAGCTCCTGGGCAGCGAGCTCTCACGACGATGGGCTGGAGTCAGTCCCCGGTCTGCGCACACTCCAGGGGCCATCCCGCCTCTCTGGGTTTTAAGGACCGAGTAGCTACCGAGCCGAGGAAGTGGGACCTGGCGGGGCGGGGCGTGCGGGGCGGGGTGGGGCGTGACGCGCAGGTTCCCCCCCACCCCCAACACACACCCCGAGGGACTTGGTCCACTGGGGACCAGCTGCCGTGCGCGCCGCGCGCCCCGAGTTCCTGAAGTGGCCGCTGTATGGAAGGAAGCGGCCACGTGAAGGCAGTTCTTGTTTGTCCAAAAGGGCAGGTCATCGTCGGTCACCCCCAAGTCGAGGCTCCTCGGTTTCCCCCCCCCCAGAACTGCGCTCGGGTCACCACTTCTCACGCCTCCGCGCGCTTCACGCAAGCGCGCCCCGCGCGCCTTTCCTCGGGGTGCCTGGAGCGCTGGGGCAACCGGCGCGCGGCCCTTTGGAAACGTGTCACTTTGGGAGCTCGGACTGTGGCTAAGGCTTGGTCTTGTATTTATTGTTTTGTTTTATCGAGGTAGTGTCTCGCTCTAGCCCAGGCTGACCTAGAACTCACTATGGAGTCTCAGGGTGGCCTCGAACTCACGGAGATCCTTCTACCTCTGGCTCCCAAGTGCTGGGGCTAAAGGCTTGTGCCACCACGCCCGGCTTATTTTATTATTATTTTTAAATCATGTTCTCCACCATCTTGAAACAGCTGGTCCCACCGAATGGTGGAATGAGCTTTTATTTTTTTTTAAGTATCTTATTTTATTTACTTGACAGAGAAAGAGGCTGGAGAGAGAGAGAGAGAGAGAGAGAGAGAGAGAGGAGGGAGAGAGAGAGGGAAAATGTGCGTGCCAGGGCCTCCAGCCACTGCAAACCAACTGCAGACGCATGTGCCCCCTTGTGCATCTGGCTAACGTGGGTCCTTGGGAATCGAACCTAGGTCCTTGGGCTTTGTAGGCAAACGCCTTAACCGCAAAGCCATCCGTCCAGCCCGGAATGAGCTTTTAAATACATAGCTACAGAGCTGATGAGCTGTTCACTAGCCTAGAGTGCTGGGGCAGGCTTCTCTAGAGGGCTGTGTGTGATCTGAAGCAGTGTCCAATATTTCTTACAGCCTGCATTCATAGGTCAAGGGGTCAAGGGATGGAAATGGAACTGGTGCCACTCACCTATCACCCCGAATGATCCACTAGTAAAGTTTGTACTTCCTGACCTGGAGAGATGGCTTAGTGGTTAAGGCCCTTGCCTGCGAAGCCTAAGGACCCAGGTTTGATTCCATTTTGTTTTGTTTCGAGGTAGGGTTTCACTCTAGTCCAGGCTGACCTGGAATTCACTATGCAGTCTCAGGGTGGCCTCGAACTCATGGCGATCCTCCTACCTCTGCCTCCCGAGTGCTGGGATTAAAGGCGTGAGCCACCACGCTTTTTTGTCTGTTTGTTTTGGTTGTTGTTTGGTTTTGGTTTTTCGAGGTAGGATCTCACTACATAGCCCAGGCTGACCTGGAACTCACTATGCTGTCTCAGGCTGGTCTCGAATTGGCGATCCTCCTACCTCTGCCTCCCCAGGGATGGGTTTAAAGGTGTGCGCCACCACTTTTTTTTTCCCCATCTTATTCCTTCCAACAATTTGTCCCCCCCCCAAAAAAGATCCCCTGTAGGACGCAAAGATAGGGACCCCTGAGAGAAGCAGCTCCCAAACCGGGGAGAGAAGCGCACGCGCGGGCCAGCGCCGGCTGGAGGGCGCGCGGATCCCCCGGCCGGGAGGCGGCGCTGCGGGCGGGCGCCGGGCGCAGAGGCGCAGAGTGGGCGGAGGAGCAGTTTCGGCGGCGGACTGTCGCCTCCCCCTTGCGTGCGGAGCTGTGGGAAGCCGTCTCCAGTCACCTCCCCGGGCGCTGCCCGCGGTCGCCCCGCCGCCCGCGCTTCGCACGCACCTCGACACGCCGAGGCGGCGGCCCTGGGCGGGGGCCTGCCGCCACCACCCTGGGCGGCGCACGCATGCACGCATGCACGCACGCACCGCGGAGTCCGCGGGGACCGGGGTGCGCGCACCTCCGCCGGCGGGAGCGAGGGGGTCCCGCAGCTCGCCACCCGGTGCGCTCTTGCGGTGTCCGCCTCCGATGCGCTCGCACCCACGCACACCCCCAAAGCACGGGGGTCCCGGAGGCCACTGCGCCCAGAATCACACGTTCCAAACACCCGGAGAGAACGCGATCTCCTCCAAGGCTCGGGCCAGGGCGCGCCTGGAGGAAGAGGTGGAAGGAATCTAGCTACTTAATCAGGCAGGAATTGTACCTTCAGGCCACCGGCGTCATCCAATGTAAATATGAAAGTTACGCGTTTTACCCATGCGCTCAGCTCCGCCTGCACCTCGTCCGAAATTTGCATTATTGTGATCTTATTTACAGACAAGGATTTAAAAAAAAAAAAAAAGATTCAGAGATTATGTGACTTGCCCAAGTCATACAGTTGTCTAGAGGTGGAGACAAGGCTTGAACCCACAAAGACCTGCTCCAAATCCCCCAAATCAGGGTAAACGGAAGAAAATAACAGATGAGAGCCACTGCATTTTCTTCCTTGCTTGATTTAGAAAAATCAGCTGCAAGAATTTGTTGCTTTTTGCTTTCATAACTGGATTTTTTTAAAAAAATACTTTATTTTCATGTATTTATTTGAGAGAAAGAGGCACAGAGAGAGAACGAATGAGCGTGCCAGGGCCTCCGGTAGCTACAAACGAATTCCAGATGCATGTGCCATCTTGTGCGTCTGGCTTACGTGGGGAATGGAACGTGGAGTCTTTGGCTGTGCAGGCAAGTGCCTTAACCACCAAACCTTTACACCAGCCCCATAACTGGATTTTAAGGATTCCAAGTAAACAGCATGCTCACTTCTTGAAATTAAATTGATTACAAGGGAAGCCAATGGATGGTCCCTCCAAGTTGACCGTGGAAGACATGACTGATGGCGTCATAAGGCAGCGTACAGAGGTGTCTGAACAGACTCTGACTGCTTACAGTAACATGTCTGACCTGCTGAGGAAATGCCTTTTTCTAGAAGTCTTCAATAGCTTTCAAAATTCTCTGGGAGTGACCACGGTAGATTCCTCAAAGCAGTGGAGAAACGGCACTAGGATTGGTTCTAAGAGCCTGCATATTCGTCTTAGTCCGTCTCCTGTTGCTATCACAATGCACTTGATTCTAGTCAGTTTATAGAGTAGGGGAGGAGTTTATTTTGTATCACAGTCTGGAGGCATAGTATCAGCTGTTGAGACAAGAGGGAGCAGGGGACAGTAATCTTCCCATCCCACTATAGCAGAAAGGTGACATAGACAGCTCCTACCAGACTCCACAAAACTACAGCGAAGAAACTAAAGTTCCGGCACGTGCACTTCTGTAGAACATATTCAAACCACAGCAACACCCTCTACAGCAACTTTACGTTATTCAGTGTTAGCAGGACCCCTCTCTGGTGATTCAGGACTCTGCTGTATCATTCCCTCACCAGACTCTTAACTTATGGGATGGGAATTATCAATGGGCTAGTGCCAATTTGGAGCCTTTGTCACACTATCACTGCCAGAATTAGACCGGTGCATGTTGCCTTTAAACCAAATTAGCTTCTATTTATTTATTTATTTATTTATTTATTTTAATGAGAGTGAGAGAAAGAGCGAATTGGTACACCAGAGTCTCCAGCCACTGCAATTAAGTTCCAGATGCATGTGCCACCTTACGCACATGTGTGACCTTGCACATGCATCACCTTCTGCGTCTGGCTTACGTGGGATCTGGGGAGTTGAACATGGGTCCTTAGCTCTTACAGACAAGTGTCCTAATGGGCAAGCCATCTTTCCAGCCCTTAACGTCTATTTTAAAAGTACAAAGCAAAGCTAAGTCTGTCTGTTTAACAGTTCCAATCATCTTTAGGTCATCTACATGCATGCCTTGCCTACAAAGGCAAATAGCTAAGGAATGTCCTCCTCAACCTCAGCTTATTCTCGAACTTGCATCAAAAAGTAGGCCAGAGCTGGAGAAGTGGTTTAGCAGTTAAGGTGCTTGCCTGCAAAGCCAAAGGACCCAGGATCGACTCCCCAGGACCCACGTAAGCCAGATGCACAAGGTGGCACATGTGTCTGGAGTTCATTTGCAGTGGCTGGAAGTCCTGGTACTCTCTCTCTCTGTCTCTCTCTCTCTCTCTCTCCCTCTCTTAAATAAATAAATAAAATTAAAATCTTAAAAAAAAGAAAAAAATATTTAAAAAAGTAAAGTAGGCCAGTTGAAGCCAGGTGTGGTGGAGCACACCTTTAGTCCCAGCACTTAGGTGGCAGAGATGGAAGATCTCCATGAGTTCAAGGTTACCCTGAGGCTACATAGTGAATTTCAGGTCAGCCTGGCTAGAGCAAGAACCTACCTCAGAAACAAACAAACAAACAAAATAGACCAGTTGGTTCAATGCTGTCAGAAAGACAGACTCTTATTAATTATGACAAACTAAAGTGGTTGGCTATGATGTTTCCTCAGCGTTCAGGCCTCAGGTTCTTCTGGACTTTTACAGTACAGAGTCTGTTGAAGGGCAATCTTGGTACTTGGAAATCCAACTTCATGTAAATCCAGAGCAGTGTGTGTGTGTGTGTGTGTGTGTATACCCGAGGTCCAGCTCAGGACGGACTCTCCCTTAACCAAAAATCTACATCAGGTTTGGAATAATCATCACAACTTCTCAACCAGACTCCGAAACCTAAAGCCCAGGAATGTGCTTGCAGTGAACAACACAGAATGTGGGGAGTTCACTCTCCCAATTCTCAAACTTGAGTTGTTTGCTACAAATGATTTTCAAAAAGCACAGTTAAGCTAGAGGGTAGTTTCAAGCAGAGGTTTAAAATGCCTTGTGTTGATTCCAAGCACAGCTTAAGCTTGTTTAAGCGAGACAGGAATGTACCAGCGCACGCGGCAGAAAGGGATAACGGAGGCATCTACAGATGGAAGGATCCGGGCAGGGCTGCTCCTCCTAAGCCATTGTTCTGCTTTCTCCTTCACATGCTAGGGAAGCTGGCCATGGGCAGCAGCCTTTAATTAAAAACTCCAAGATGGGGCTGGAGAGATGGCTTTGCGGTTAAGCGCTTCCTGTTAAGTGCTTTCCTGTGAAGCCTGAGGACCCAGGTTCGAGGCTCGATTCCCCAGGACCCACGTTAGCCAGATGCACAAGGGGGCGCACATGTCTGGAGTTTGTTTCCAGTGGCTGGAGGCCCTGGCGTGCCCATTCTCCCTCTCTCTCTATCTGCCTCTTTCTCTCTCTGCCTGTCGCTCTCAAATAAATAAATAAAAATTAAAAAAAAAAAACTCCAAGAGATGGCTGGACATGAGGTGCATGCCTTTAATCCCAGCACTCGGGAGGCAGAGGTAGGAGGATCGCCATGAGTTCAACACCACCCTGAGACTGCATAGTGAATTCCAGGTCAGCCTGGGCTAGAGTGAGACCCTATCTTGAAAAACTATAAATAAATAAACCTCCATGAGAAGGGGAACAACTCTTCCAAAGTCCTAAAAGAGCGAGGTTGGGCTTAGGCTCCATCCTGTGCACAGTCTTGTTCTGTCAGAAAAAGAAAAATGGATGAAGCATACCTAGGAAGCTAAATAGTCCCCACAACCTACTGCATGCTTTCTCACCATCACTTCCTTTGGGTTGGAAGAGAATCCAAATCTATTATTACTATTATTATTATTATTTTAGGTCAGCAGATAGAAGCATTATCCCCTGGAGCCAATCCCCAAGACAGCTATGCCCTTCATCAGGTGGGAGGTGAGCTTTCTTCCTGGCCTGTCTGCAACTTCACCCCTACGTGGATGTTGTGGGTCAGCGCAGGTACTCCTTCAGCTCTCCCTCCACACACGCAAACATGTGGAGTAGGAGCCTTTGACCCTGAGCGGGAAGTAGGTAAGTGGGCACTTGCAGCGATGTCGGAGGAACAGGAAAATCAAGAGACATGTGAGTTTCCAAGGTGACTGAGGAGGAGCCTCAGGCTAGCAGGTGGGGAGAGTCTTAGGAGATGACCGCAGAGCCGTGGATTGCTGCTGCTTTCTGCGGCCTGGAGCGCACAGCAGAGAGAACCACGGGGCTGAAAGAGGTGTTTCCTCCCGTCTCAGGAGCCGTGATTTGTACGTCACACCATTTTCTGCTGCGCTAAGATACAGGATGAGCAAAAGAGCCCGACAGTTGTTGTGTCATCGTTGTGCAGCGTGCCCAGGCTTCAGAGGTGTTAAAGTGTGAAGCCCAGAAAGTGCGCTGTACAATTAATAAAGCAATCAGTTCATGAAGAAGTCTCTGGGTTCTCAAGCTGTGAGTCAGACTTACGAATTGCTGTGAAAAAAAAAAAAAAGAAAAGAACACTAAGCAAAACAACTTCAGGAAGGCTTTGTTTTGAGCCTGAGAGTCAGCCCATGGTCATTTGGCTCTGTTGCTATGGTGATGTGGTGTGCAACAGCAATGGGAACATGTGGCTGAGGCTCCACCTCACCCTCATGGCATACAAGAATTAAAAAGAGGGCTGGAGAGATGGCTTAGCGGTTAAGCGCTTGCCTGTGAAGCCTAAGGACCCCGGTTCGAGGCTCGATTCTCCAGGACCCACGTTAGCCAGATGCACAAGGGGGCGCACGCGTCTGGAGTTTGTTTGCAGTGGCTGGAGGCCCTGGCGCGCCCATCCTCTCTCTATATCTGCCTCTTTCTCTCTCTGTCTGTTGCTCTCAAATAAACAAATGAAAAAAAAAAAAAAGAATTAAAAAGAGAGGAAGTGACCAGGGTCCTCCTTCTTCCAGCTAGGCCCTATTTCATAAAGTTTCCACCACTTCCCCGAAATAGTGCCGCCAGCAGGGGACCAAGCTTGAGAGACGTGAGCATACTGAGGCTGTTTCTTATGAAAGCTGTCATGGTTTCAATGCAAAATGTCCCCTGCGAGCTCATGTGTCCTGTGGAGCTGGTGTCGCTATTTTGGTAGGTTGGAGGCAGAGTCTTGTTGCAGCAAGTGGGCCACGGGGGCAGATCTGGAGGTCTTATAGTCCTGCCCCACTAACTATACATTCCGTGCTTCCTGACTGAATATGACATGACCAGGTCTACCGTCACTTCAGCCTGTCGTGTGTTCTCGGGTGGCCTCTGCTAAAGACAAACTCTCACCTTCTGTAAGTTGGTTCTGGTCGGGTATTTGTTCATAGCAGTGAGAAGGTAACAATACCAAGGATACGATGCTCCTCTGCTGGTCCCCAAGGTCTCAGGAGCATCTCATAAGGCAAAAGGCGTTTGACTCTGGAAAACTAAAAACGAAAGTTACCTACTCCCAAAACAAAATGGCATAAAGCAAACATTTCCCATCCGAAAGGAAGGAGTGGGGGACACAGAAAAAGGAGTGGTGGGGACAAGGAAAGACTGAAACCGGACAGGACGAAACATTAGATAATCCTGTAGCTATATGTCCAATATGCGGGGCGTGATGAGAGAAAGACCGAAACCTGGATAGGACAAAACAGTAGATAACCCTATAGCATTATGTCCAACATGCGGGGCGTGACGTGGCACAATATGAGCTCTGGTGGGCTTGGGCAGCCTGCCTCAGGACCTTACTATTCTCAGGCCATACGACCCCTCTCTTGGGCTGGCTGCACTCACTGCCTGTTACCTAGCTTGCCAGATGTTCCACATTCTTCGTATCTCCAACATCCTGCCTGGGGTCTGCTGCAGCTTGGGCCTTACCCTTACAACACCATTCATCACCCTCCCCAGGGCCATCTGCAGGTCCTTCAGCTTTGTCACACATTGGCCTCGAAGCCACCATGACTTCATAATTCTTATACTCTGCAAACATTATATGTAGATGGCCAGCCAGGCCCCTTTGGACCACAAACGCATTAGCCTCTGAGAACCTCAGTTGCTAAGCACAGTGAATGGAGTCCTAGGGAAACAACATACTGTGTGGCTCTGTGTGAGCAGTATCTGGCATCTCTCTCTTCTCAATAAGAAAATCTTTTAAATGACTCCACCCTTTCATACCCTTGTGCCTGTGATATGTGATGTCTGGTCAATTCTGAAGATGCATTAAGGGTATTCTATTGTCCTCAAAGTACTTGGCTTCTTTTGAATGTCACAGATATCTTTACAAATAATGCTTTCCCTAGCTCCAGCTTTAAAATGGCTTTTCTTACCAAGCTGCATGGTTTTTTTTTTTTTCAAATCTTTCTGCTATGTTTTTTGTGTCTATCTCTCACTATAAACCTGGATAACAGCTTCCAGTGAAATCCATGCCACAGCCTGGAGACTGGACTACTTCAACATATACTCCACCAGAATAACTAGTCCATCTCTTTTTTTTAAATTTTTTTTTTGTTCATTTTTATTTATTTGAGAGTGACAGACAGAGAGAGAAAGAGGCAGATAGAGAGAGAATGGGTGCACCAGGGCCTCCAGCCACTGCAAATGAACTCCAGATGCATGCACCCCCTTGTGCATCTGGCTAACGTGGGTGCTGGGGAGTTGAGCCCCGAACCGGGGTCCTTAGGCTTCACAGGCAAGCGCTTAACCACTAAGCCATCTCTCCAGCCCTAGTCCGTCTCTTTTAAATTCTGGGCATGGATGAAATACGTGTAAGGTCTTTGCTGTAACCTAACACAAAGTTGGCTCTAACCCAACCTCCAGTTAACATGTTCCCATCTGAAACCTCACAAGCTCAGCATTCACTCTCCACATTCCTGGGCCACTCAGGTCTTCCGAGTGCCAACTAGAATTACCCGTTAACCTCTGCTTACAACATTCTTGGGCATCTCTAACTTCCCTAACGCATCCCATAAGCCAGTTCCGTGTGGCAATGTTTAGTTATAGCAACATCTATGATGCCAATTTTCATTGCTGCGACCAAATATTTGAGGGAAATAATGAAGGGCTTATTTCAGCCTATGGGTTCATAAGTTCTAGTCCTGGACCCTTGGTTCCATGAATGCGAGGCCCACAGTGCAACTTCCAGAACAACGTGGCGTAGGAACCTCAGGGCAGATGGGAAATAGAGAGGAAGGGACCAAAGAGCAGGTATGACTAACCCTTTGATCTAGCACGAAACATCTTTAGACAGACAGTATTGTTTGCGATGCTTAATTTTATTTTCTAAAGTTAAATGCTCATCAAGTTACCAAGAAAATATAGACTTCAACAAGTAAAGTACCCGTCCTATTCAGAAAGCGAGAATATATGTTAGGGCTCAGCTAACTTGCATGGAACCATGTGAGGGTAACTTTGTGGTTCCCAGGATCAGATGATTTCTTGGTAGAAAATCTAGAGTCCAGTTTTTCATTTTGCTCCATTAGCCTCTTAGATTTTAGCATTATATCTAAATATCTCTCACAGATTTCTTCTTTCTACAATCGATAAAAATCCAAGGGGGGGGGAAAAAAAAAACCTATAGCCTTGTCCAAGGTTTGAGAAAATAGTTGATGGTTAGATAATGTACACAGCTGTTCTTTCCCAAAGAGAACACAGGGGCCTGGATAGCACATGCTAGCTTTTGTGCTCATTGACCCCAGTGGGATTTTTCCCCTTCTGCTGCTGAAAGGACTATTTCTGAGATATGGTCTGTTCTCTTATTAGACTTCTCTAGATAGAAACATGTTCTAGACATTTGGAGGCTCTTCTTGATATCAAGAAAAATTCAGAATGAGCATTTTTGTCTTCTACTCAATTTAGAGCTACCTTTTGAAGTCATGTAAATCAAGACTAGTTCTCCTTTCGTGCAACATGCTTGAAGATTAGATTAGACTGCCTCCTCAACCATCCTTCCACAATTAAAAACATGGTCCAGTTGCTTCATCGTTGCTTGAATAACTTAGTTTCCAGAGTTTTATCCAAACTATCTGTGCCTATAGGATACTAAAATACGTGCCTTTCTATAAGGTACTGTACTTTAATTTAGGTTTTGCAAATATGGAACAAGAACAAAATTTTTTAAAAATTGACTGACTTTCAGACTATTCCTTGTTTTAAAGAATATGTGCGCCTGTGTTCAGAGCATCTCCTGACAAATGAGGGAAACATCCAGGTTAAAACCAGCAACATGTTATAAGAGGGAAATCCCCAGGCTCCATATCCCTGGAGAATGAACACAGCACCATCCATATTCCCTTTGAAATGGTGACAGTTTTTCACAGGTCCCTGGGCACAGGCCCAGATGCCTTCTAGGTTCATGTAACCCTACAGAGAAGATGAAAAGCCACGTAGTCAGTACACCAGTCATCAGGAGCTGGGCTCCTGGGGGCGGGCACTCTTGGGTGTGAGGCTCAGTTTGTTCACTTATAAGTGGCACCTTGAGCCGGGTTCTTTAACCCTTTTGAACCTGAATCTTCTCACATGTGCCATGATGAACGGTTGAGGAGTCAATGAGATATTGATCACAGGAAAAGCTATTAGCGTAGTTGATGGCAGCATGAACTTCAAAGTTAGCCATTATTATGCTCACTGAACTGCCCAGGAAGCCCTTCTCTTAATGTTCATTCCCATATATTAATGCTACTCTCGCTTTTGGTTAGAGAAGCTTCTCTTTTCAGATGGCGGTGACCTTGGGATGACTCAGAAGTCACTGTAGCACTGAGAAGAAGTGACAGAGGAGTGCTCAGCACTGAAACATCTCTGTCACACCTTCCAAGGCTCAGCGTCCATTGCAGAAGAGGTGGTGGAAAGAACGTAAGAGCCTCAATATCCATGATCTCGTAGTGCCTGGCCACTACCTATACAAGACCATCATAACTGGATGAAAAGACGATGACATCAAAATCAAAGAGAGACTAATTGACAGGGGGAGGGGATATGATGGAGAGTGGATTTGTGAAGGGGAAACTGAGGGAGGGGAGAGAATGATCATAGTTTATTGTCTGTAATTATGGAAGTTGTCAATTTTAAAAAGTTAGCTATTATTATTATTATTACTATCAGTTGTTACTTCTGCTCCTACTAAGTCCTAATTTCTGTTCTGTTAAGCGAGAGTCCTGCCAAGGCTTTGGGTCTCTCTCACAGGAATATACACATGCCTGTTGGTTCAGTGTGACAGCTACTAGGTCAGTGTCCCTTTACTCAGCTGTCATGTCCTAACAGCCCAAAGTCAGACTCTTCACCTACCCTTCCTTATCTTTTTACGTGGTGCATTGAGTGCTGCCAGACCACTCAAGAGCCAGACTGCCGGCATCTGAAGCTAGCTCTGTTGCATAGGGCTGAGCCACTACCCTGCCTTAAACCAGCTCTCTGGGCCCCGTTTTACATTCAGTAAAACTGCACCGACACCAGGGCCAATTTTCTAGAGCTGTAGTGAGGCTTAACAAGTTGGCACAAGCCGAGCTTTCAGGCTGGTGTCTGCCACAGGCTAAGCATTCAGAGAGTATTAGCTATTGACAACTTTTCTGTGGGAAGCTATTTGCTGCTGTCTTTAAAAGGCTCTCACCCAGCCTCCTGCTTCTGGCAGAAAAATCTCCTCACCATTGGCCAACCTGTGACTTCCTCCAACTCCCAGCTGGTGGCTCTGCAATACTTGTTCACCTCATGTCACCTTAGCCAGTCACAGGACATGGCTGCTGAGGCAGCCTTTGGGAAGGAGACTGCCTGTTCCCAAAGCTCCTGTGCTTAGCTGCACTCTCCTTTGAAGCTCTGGGCCAGGCCCTCTGTGGCTGTCATGGCTGGTTTGAAACTCGGAGGCGATGAGACTCCAGGACAGCACCGAAGCAGGAGAAATGAGGGTGCCTTGCTGTAGGCGGCCAAGCCTGGGGGGAAACTCAAAGGAGTGCCGTGGGGACCGACGGACAGTGGTCACATATGAAGCAATGCTGTGGGGCTTCCCAGGAGACATAGGTGACTGCCTTCGTCTAATAGCCCTTAGTTTGGCATCACCCATTAAAATTTCCACCACACTGGTGATCAAGCTTCATGGACACGATATTTTGAGAGACAAACCACACCCAAACAAATAGCAGGGCATGCACAAAATCTGAACGGCCTGTCTACAGGCTCCAAAGACCAGTATTATCACACCAGTAAGCACTCATTGACTTAATGTCCTTCGTCAGGACTCTTAAAGGACCCATGTAAAGCGACATGCACAAGGTGGCACATGTGTCTGGAGTTTGCGTGTGGCTCTCTTCTAGCCTGCAATGCCCTCCCTAGTCAAATGAGGGCAGTACCAGAAGGAGCCCAAGCCCCCATCAAACGGAGACATCTTTGTACAGCAGCTGCAGCCATTAAAGCTTTCTCCCACCTCTCGTGGTGCAGAGTGGCTTTGGTATGAGACCGTCGCAACCCTCTGTCCACAGTTCACAATCGCGTCTTCAGAAAACTTAGAGAATCTTCCCCAAACACAGTGGCTGGAGCATGCAAAGTCGGCATGAAACCTTAGCACGGGCTTTGTGATGAGATCTGCTGCGCTCAAACCAGCTGCACTGAAACGACGATGATAAAATTCGCACTACTCCAACCCCCAGAGATGACAGCTTAATTTAGAAGCAAGTGAGTGATTTCATAAGGCCCCAGTGCCAAAATCTTAGCTCTGTGTTTCTCAAACATTTTGCCTTCCGGATCTCTTTGTACTCTTAAAAATTACTGTAGCGCTGGCGAGATGGTTTAGAGGTTAAGGTGCTTGCCTGCAAAGCCAAAGGGCCCAGGTTCTAGTCCCCGGGGAACCATGTAAAGCCAGATGCACGAGGTGGCACATGTGTCTGGAGTTTGTTTGCAGTGCCTGAAGGCCCTGGTGTGCCCATTCTCTCTCTCTCTCTATCAGCCTCTCTTTCTCAAATAAGTAAAATAAATAAAAATTTAAAACAAAAATTGTAGAGGAAGCCTAAAGAGCTTGTGTTTATCTAAGATTTATCTATCAATATTTAAAATTTCAGAAATTAAGGCTATTTTTAAGAATTTACTTATCAGTCCATTAAAATAACAAAAATCAATACATGGTAAGAATAAATAGCACAGTTTAGGAAAAATAACTTCATTTTCCAAACCTGAAATATTTAGACAGAGGGTCATTGTTTCATATTTTTACAAATGTCTCTAATTTCCAGTTTAATAGAACACAGCGGAATCCCCCCCGTCTGTTTCTGCACTCACTCTGCATGTCGCCTCATGCAGCCCCTGAAAGACCCCTGGTAAACCTGGGGGTATGAGAGTGAGAAAGGCAAAACACCTTGGGATGATACTTTTAAATTTTTTTGTTCATTTTTATTTATTATATTTGAGAGTAACACAGAGAGAAAGAATCAGATAGAGAGAGAGAGAGAGAGAGAGAATGGGCGCGCCAGGGCTTCCAGCCACTGCAAACGAACTCCAGACACGTGCGCCCCCTTGTGCATCTGGCTAACGTGGGTCCTGGGGAACTGAGCCTCGAACCGGGGTCCTTAGGCTTCACAGGCAAGTGCTTAACCGCTAAGCCATCTCTCCAGCCCAGGACGATACTTTTAATTGTGTACACCCCCGAAAGGGTCTCAGAGACACCCCCAAAGCTTTCCTGAACCACATTATGGGAATCACTGTCTGCATGTAAGAGTGTGATTTTTGTTCCTTGGTACAGGATATAGATCGGAGTGATGTGCCTACCACCAATTTTAAGAGGAAAGCCCCCAGGATGGGTGTGGGTGCATTCAGACAGCACTGTGACCGGAGTAGATTTATGCAGAGTCCCACCAGGTTTCTGGCCAGAGTGATGTTAGAGTGACAGCAGCCATCTCCCTGAACAATGTGTCTTAAACACAACCAGGCAGGAGAGAGATCAAATGGTACCCAGATCCCAGCTGCCCAGAGCCTAGGGGTGCCTGAGTCAGGCAGCTGGAAGAACCTGGGAGAAATGAGTGAGGCTCGGTTCATGTGTGGGATCAAAAGCATCTAGCCACAACCTAAAATTGCAGTGGCAATCTGGATGGCAGCTTTGACAATAATACCAGGGTAACAATAATAATATATTACTAACAACGATATATTAAGAACTACTACGTATTGAGCACTTTGAGCCAGGCAGGGTGCCAGGCACTTGATGTAAATCTTTTTACTAATCCCTCAGAACAAACTCTTGGAGATAGCTATTATCCTAATCCCTTTTTACAGGCAAATAAAGCAAGGCAGGAAAATTTGGAGTTATCCATCAAAATCACACAGTTCTTTTGTGGTTGCACTGGAATTTGAATTCAAATCTACCAGGCTCCAGGAACTGCTGACCAATCATACCAAGTAATCAAACTGCTGACAAGAAAAATGTCACCATCAGAGAGCCAAAGGCACAGTTGTCTCTTTTTTAAACATATATATAAAATTTATGAGAGAGAATGGGTGCATCAGGGCCTCCAGCCACTGCAAACGAACTCCAGACGCATCGCCACCTTGTGCATCTGGCTTATGTAAGTCCTGGGGAATCGAACCTGGATCCTTTGGCTTTGCAGGCAAGTGCCTTAACTGCTGAGCCATCTCCCCAGCCCACAGTTGTCTCTTATTGAGGGGAAAAGCTGTTGTCACAGCCCAGGCAATGCGAATGCATCCCACTGGAGGGAATATGAGAACAGGATGGTCTGTGCTTTTCGTCCAGTTCAGAACTGAGCTGAACTGGAGGCATCACAAGCCTTTGGGGGTACGGGGAGCAGAGGCAAAGGCAGCTCTCCATGCATGGCCCCCAAGGCATCGGGTCTCCTCCTGAGCTCCTCCTCACCCAGCTCCCTCTGGGAAGACCAAAAAGGACCAAGCTATCTTGGCAGCATTGCCACCAGGGAGGTTATTTGGCCTCTTCCTCTCCTCCCCTAGGAAACTATGCCTTTTGAAGGCCTATTCTGATTGTCCTTTGGAGCCCTGCTGCCCAGCATACCATCTGGACAAAGGCCACCTCCACATCCAGCCCCTGCTGAACTCAGCCTCCCAGAAGTGCAAGAGTTTCTCATAAACAAGCTCTATCGCCGAAAAAAAAAAAAAAAACAGCCGGGCGATTGTGTGAGAATTCCATTTCAAGGCATCCTCCCTTCCACCGCAGAACCACAGGCTGCTTCCAGGAGTTCAGCTTTGCACGCGCTTTTAATTTGCGTGCAGACAAGCACAAAAGACCCAACCGGATATACCTGTTATTTCCCAATGACCCGAGAGCCCGAAGTTTATGTTAAGCCTTGGGTTATGGCCGAGCTTGCACGCAAGTTTCCCGGCTCCCTCCCACAGGCGAAACAGAGGTGATGGTGTCGAGGAGCAGCTCTGAAGTGACAGGACATCACTTAATTCCCCCTAAGCTTTCCAAGCATGAAGACTGTTCCTTTCTTGTCGGCGTATAACCTAAGTGATTTGTTCTTCTCAGGCAAGAAATACGTCTGATTTAAACCACATTGCAGCTAAGCCCTCTAGTGAAGCATGAGAGTTCCCTACAGCTTAGCTAGTAGGGGGTACAGGCAGGTGGCAGCTGAAACCCAGCACAGCCCAGGCCAGGACTCTGAGAACAGGGATTCTGTCTCATGTTCCTTCGCTCATGAACCGGTTTGATGGAGTAAGCATGCTTATGGGACAGTGTTGGCTATGCATTCCTGGGAGCTCGGGTTTGTGTCCCATTTGAGCCAACTAAGGAACTAGAAGCCCCCCCCCCCACCACCACCACGCTGTCTTTTCTTCTCTGAAAAACAGGATGCGTTCGTGGTGCAAGTGAGTAGATGAACACACGTTAGCGGCCCCGATCTAGCTTACGGAAATCTGTGTTCCAACCCTGCTTCGCCCATAAACACCTGTGGGTTTCAGACAGGGAAACTCTCTCCGGGTCTCAATGTCCTCATTAAGCTGGAGTCTGGGGAGATAGCTCAGTCAGTAATGCATGAGGACTTGAGTTTGAATCCCCAGTACGCATGTTGTGACATGATCCCAGTGCTGGGGAGGTGGAGACAGGAGGATTCCTAGGGCTTACTGGTTACTTAAGCTAATCAACTCGGTGAGCTCTAGGTTCAGCGCCAGACCCTATCTCAAAACTATAAAGTAGATGGGCTGGACAAATGGCTCACCAGTCAAGGCACTTGCCTGTAAAGTCTAACAACCAGGGTTTGATTCCCCAGTACCCATGTAAAGCCAGATGCACAAAGTGGCGCATGCATCTGAAGTTTGTCTGCAGGGGCTCGAGTCCCTGGAGTACTCTCTCTCACTATATATATATTATATACATATAATTATATATATATATGTGCGTATATATATATATATACACACACATATATATATACATACATATATATGCACACACAAGCAAAGAGAGAGAGACACCAAGAAAGGCACCCAAGATACACACACAAAAAAAAGAAAAACTGAACTTTACCAACAAATCCTGTGTCCTAAATCATTTGTAGTTTGACAAAATAATAATAGGATTAGTATGACTCTTATTGCCTGTGATTCACTCGTGTATTTCCAAAAGTTTCACTAACCATGCAAATCTTTTGAGATTCTGAATTAAAAAACATCCTGTCTTACTGACATGAAATGATGAAGAGTGCAGGATCCCCTGTGGTAGGATTTAGTGTGAATGTTCTGCGCTGCCGCATTCTCCATCCAGTTATTAGAATTCCCCCACAGCCACACCACATGGCAAATGATCTCCAGAGACTACGGTTTAAAATCTCTGCCGAGAGAGAAAACTCTCTTCCCTTTACCTTTCCTTCTTCCTTGTGGGACTGACTAAAATTCAGGGCTCTCTTGACCACTTTGTATTATTCCATTGACCTCATACTGCCTCATGTTATTTTTGGTTTCTGTATAATATATCTTTGCTCAACTAAAGCCTCAGGGACACAGTCATCTGCACAGCCTATCCTTCCTTTTCCTTCCTTCCTTCTTTCCTTCTCCTTCCTTCCTTCCCTCCCTCCCTCCTTCCATCTTTCTATCTTCCTTCCCTTCCTCCCTCCTTCCTTCCTTCCCTCCCTCCTTCTATCTTTCCATCCTTCCTTACCTCCCTCCTTCCTTCCTTCCTCCCCTCTCTCCCTCCTTCCATCTTTCTATCCTTCCTTCACTTCCTCCTTCCTTCCTTTTCCTTCCACCCCTCCTTCCTCCCTCATTCCTTTCTTCTTTTTCCTTCCTTCCTTCCTTCCTTCCTTCCTTCCTTCCTTCCCTTCCTCCCTCTCTCCCTCTTCCCCCTCCTGCCTTCCTTTTCTTCCCTTCCTTCCTCCCTCCATCCTTCCTACCTTCCCTTCCTTCCTTCTTTCCCCCCTCGCTCCCTTCTTGCTTCATTCTTTCCTTCCCTACCACCTGCCGTATACTCAACATTCAGGAAGCATTAACTAGTTAAACCCTGTGGGCAACATCACAGTGGCGTAGGTAAGAATGTGCCAGGGAGTTGGGGCAGAGGTTCACAACCTGGGGTGGACTTCACTAACTCTATTCTCCCAAGGAAGCCCTCCCAGGCTGGCCATCAGAGGGAGTTGTTAGGCCACTAATTCAGAAAGCTTAAACAATTTCTTAGGAAAGAATCAAGTTGGTTGAAAAGTTGGTCATCTTGGTAAAAAATGTGACCAACGAAGGAAGTAAGAGCTCATAGAACTGTGGTTTGTACTTGGAGTGTCTTTTTTTTTCCCCCCTCTAAAGCATGTGAATTGTCTTACCAATGATAGACAAATAAGAAGAATCTATGTGGTTGTGCACATGCAGTGGCCGAAAAGTATAGAGGATTGGGTGTTTCATCTCCTGGCAACACAAGATGCAGAAGGGCTTGTGGCTACCTACTGGGAAGGGGGATCCTATAGCTAAGTTGGCAATTAAGTATGTGTGGTATCCTTCCTTTTTCTTTGAGCACAGCATGGCAAATTCAACCTTACCAAAAAAAAAAAAATCCTCAGAAAGTGAGAGGAAAGGCAAGTGAAGACAGAGGAGTTCGATAAACATTTGAGAAACAAAGGAGACAGAGACACTCACTACCACCAGTGAGGATGGAGGGAGTCATTCTGCACTGGAGGGGAAGTTTATAAAACCTCAGGTCCCAGGGGCCAAATGAGCTCCTGGCTGACCTTCCTTCTCCTGGCTGGCTGGAATGCAGGCTTAAAGGAAAGCATCTAATAAGACATCTCAGAAATGTTAATGAATGTGGCAAAGCTGGCTTTCAAAGATAAGAGGGTGAGGGGGGCTCCGGTGGGGATGGGAAGCTACCAACTGGAAAATAAAGAGAACCTGTGGCGAGTGTGGCCCCTGTTTGGCGGGGACAGGATACCCACAAATAATGGACCACAGTAGAGAAATGAAAGTACAATAAGAACAAGGAAATGTCACAGCATGTGACCATATGAAGGGAGGGGGGAGAAGGGTGCTCAGTTTTCCTTGCTGCTCTGAGAGGGAAATGGATCTGAGAAGCCTTTGAGGGACAGGGAAGGGAAGGAAAGTCCCTTCTGCCCCCATGCCTGGAAGATTTCTAATTAACTGATCTTAAAGTCTCCCACATTGGTTTCGACAATGATTGTGACAGCCTGTGCCAGTGTCCTTCACCTCCATTAGGTAAAAGTTTATTTTATTGTCACTGGCTGTTAGCCTTGTTTGCAGAATTTGGCAAGATGCCTTGGGGTAATGGGCAGAGACTGCCAAGGTGTATAGAGGTAACACAGGGAGGAGAGGTGACTTCTCAGTGTTCCTGGGGCTCTGTAGGCAGCTCTTGGAGTTTCATACTCTCTTGAACCTAAATAAAGAGGAGAGAACATTTATCTCAGAGAAAGAACAACAGTAACCATAGTCTTAATAAAGGGTCTAGCTGCCGGAAGCTTGGGAAATTGCCATGGAAGGTGTCTACACAGAGTCTATAGGAGCGCTAATGAGAACCAATTCAGCCAACTGTATGTATACCACATCTTTACCGCTGGTGGTTACCCAAGAGAAAAGGTGGTTTGAGAGTGGGGTGATTTGTATGTGTGGAGTAAACCCACCATAGTTTTCTACATATTTAATCCAAATGTGTATTATCATGAAACAACTCCAGAGTAACCCCATGCTGACCCCATCTCATTTTTTTCTCCTAAAAGTAGGGCTACATGGACATCCAAATGTTCTGAGGACAATCCTGCACTCACAAAGGACTTCCTAACTGATCACCACATGCATGATGGAAGTTGGATAAGCCGCATGATTAAATTGGGCAAGGTCCATTTGGCTCTGATGGAATTATATATTAACTCATGGTGGTGGTCTTAGATGTCAACCACCATTTGTGGCAAATTGTGATGAAAAAAAAAAAAAAAACAGAATGGTATGATGATTCGTGACCTTATGAGAGCAACAACAGTTTCTAATTTCCACTCACCCTCTGCATCATGTGATATGTCTCAGAAACTCACTTAAAATTGAGAAAATAAGCCATTCCTAATTGTGCTTAAGTAAGGAAATAGCTCATTTATAAATCTAAGAAGATTAAAAAGAATATGGCTTTAGTGTGTTTGTTTAGAATCTGTGCCAACTTTTTTTCAGAAGCACAAATCTGGCTTTTCTCTTAAAAAATTTAATAAAGCCAAATGTTTTTATAAAGAGGGGGGTTCACATGTGATTGAAACACTCACAGATCTTGACAAGTAATTCACCTCTGCTTTGAAAGCGGAATTTTTGCAATCTACTGCATATACCTTAGGGATGGAATTTTTTTAGGAGTACATCATTATATTATTAAGAGTTTTGTCTGCTTTAATATTAAAAATGAGATTGTTCTCCAATTGGTTATTTATATTTCATAAAATTCGGTTTTCCACAAGTTAGCTCAAGAGATCTTTTAGAAATGAAGTTCCAACCACACTGCTGGGAATGCTCTGATATGTTCCCAGGGGGTTTACAAGAAAGTTCAACCCTCTTACTGTGGCCCACATCATCTGGACCTTTACTGCCCTTCTGTTCTCAATGGACTGACAAGGAAGTTCAACCCTTTTATTGTGGCCCACATCAGCTGGACCCTTACTGCCCTTCTGCATGAACATTCTTCCCTGGTCTTTCCATGGCTTCCTTCATCACACTTTTCCTCTCAAAACATCTCTTTCTGCAGCAGTGCTCCATGCCTTCCCATGCCACTGCTTCGTCCTGCCACTCCCCATTTTACCTGGCATCGCTCTTACCTTCATGTGGATGGCAGCAAAGCACCGACCAAGAGAAGCCTGCTGGAGGAAGGCTTTATTTTGGCTTTTTTTTAAATAGACTTGAGGGGAGGCTCCATGACGACAGGGAAAACGATGGAACGAGCAGAGGGTGGACATCACCTCCTGGCCAACATCAGGTGGACAACGACAGCAGGATTGTATGCCAAACACTGGCAAGGGGAAGCTGGCTGTAACATCAGTCCACCCCCAATAATACACTGCCAGCAGGAAGCTCCAATTCCCAAATTGCCATCAGCTGGGGATCCAGCATTCAGAACACATGAGTTTATGGGGAACGCCTAATTCAAACCACCATACCTGGAATCTATTACCATCTGCTCTTTTTGTTGTTGTTGTTTTGTTTTGTTTTGTTTTGTTTCTGTTTTTTCAATGTAGGGTCTCACTTTAGCCCAGGCTGACCTGGAATTCACTATGTAGTCTCAGGCTGGCCTTGAACTCACAGCGATCTTCCTACCTCTGCCTTCTAAGTGCTGGGATTAAAGACATGCACTACCATGCCTGGCTCCATCTACCTATTTTGTTTCTTAGTTGGTTAAATCTAGGTAATGGTTTGGATATGACATGAGTGTGCCTTCCAAAGGTTCATATGTTGGAAGTGTGGCCCTTATGTAGTAGAACTAAGAGGTTAGTGTGATCATGAAGAGGCAGAACCAAGGGCTGGGAGGATAGCTCAGTAGATAAAGCGCTTACTGTATATATAACTCTGAGTACCTGAGTTCATGTCCCCATCCTCACAGCTAGAATCCCAGTATGCCTGTGGCAAAAAGAGAGGCAGGGATAAGAGGATTTCCCTGAAGCTCATGAACATAGTTATCAAGAGCAATGACAGACCCTACCTTATGTGATGTGAAAGGTGAGGACCAACCCCAAACATCCTTTGACTTCCACACACAAACTATTGCACTTGTGCATCTGCAGTCAAACACATGAAACAAATACACAAACCCCAGAGAGAGAGAGAGAGAGAGAACCAAATGGGTTATTGGGAGAATTGCTCTCTAAAGGGATTAATGTAGTTCTTGTGGGACCTGTGTTTATGCCCTTCAAAGTGAGTTGTTACAAAAAGGGAAGAACTGGCCTACCCCCATCCTCTGACTCTTTGTTATGGTGAAAGAAAAGTCAGAGAAAATAGATACTTCTGTTACCATGACTTCCCCACCATGATAGCCTGTACCCTCAAATGGAGGGGCAAGAAAAGCTCTTCTTTCCTTAAATTGCTTTTACCAGGTATTTTGTTATGAAAATGAACAAGTAACCAATACAGTATCTAAGTTGTTAGCAACAAGAGGAATAAATTAATTCAGAAACAGTCATGCCATGCAATATTTTGAAGCTATTAAAGATGTTCTATATTTATTGATTTGGATAGATAGCCACTATCAGGTCAAAGAAAATCGAGTTTTCAAAATAGCCCGTAGAGTAAAACCAATTTAAGTCATTGTTTATATTTATATGTAGTGTTGGTTTGAATCAGATGCCCCCATAAACTCAATGTGTTTTGTATGCTTGGTCCCCAGATGGTGGCATTTTTGAAGGTGGGGCCTTACTGGAGTTGCTGTGTTGTTGGGGATGGTTTTTTCCAGAGTTTGGCTCACTCTCTTGTCGTTGTTTTTCATCTGTTGTGGCAGAGGTGATGTCCAGTCTCTGCTCACGCCGTGCCATCGTGAAACTTCCCCTCAACACTGTAAGCCCAAATGAAAACTGTCTTCACATGAGCTGCTTTTGTTCAGGAGCTTTGTCCCAGCAAGGAGAAGGTAAGTACAATAGAAAATGAGTACCAGGGGAGAAGTTGGGTCATTACTGGGAGAAACCTGACTATATTAGCTTTAGGCATTTTTTTTTTAAGTTTTTCAAGGTAAGGTCTCACTCTAGTCTCAGGGTAGACAGCGATCCTCCTACCTCTGCCTCCCGAGTGCTGGGATTAAAGGCGTGCACCACTACACCAGGCTGCTTTTGGCCTTTTGGAACTGATTTGCAGTAGGAATGTGGAACAGGATTTGAAACCTTGGCCTAAGAGATGCCTTGCAGTACTGTAAATAGAGTTTGATGGACCATTCTGGTCAGAGTTGAAAGACGTAAACGGAGAAAGAACCGCAGACTGTGAGGCTTGACTTATCAGGGAAAGAGAACTTTGTCTGGACTGGGCTAGGGGCAGTTTGCGTGAAAAGCTAGCTGCATTCTTTCCTTAACCTGAAAACTTGTGCAGGGTTGAGTTTAGAAGAAATGGACTGGGGTGAGGAGAAGGATATGACACAGAAAGAAATGAAAGTTTGGGGCAGGAGACAGCACCCCAGTTTCAATTCAGCTTCAATGGTCTGAGAGATTACCACCTCTGAGACTGGGCCAGCTGTTGTGCAATGGGACAGCAGGAAGAATGCGATCTCAAGCTGCCTGTGAGGTCATTCAGGTTACAAACACTGTCTGAGATTGTGTTTTTGCAACACTGTCCTACAACAAACTTTGGCAAGATAGCCAGGAGAAAGCATCCCTTTAGGGAATCAGTCATTTATAGCAAGTTGATCCCAGATCGAAAGATCAAATGGTCCTACATAGCTACTAGATTACTTTACACAGGGACCTCCGATTTCTGGTCCTACATAGCTAGTAGATTACTTTACACAGGGACCTCCGATTTCTGGTCCTACATAGCTAGTAGATTACTTTATCCCAGGGACCTCTTATTTTTCCACCTCAGCCATAACTAGCTACATTTTGTTTGGTAGGGCATGAGAATGATTAAATCCATCCACAGGCCTTCAGAGTAAGGTCCTTGCCACATCTTTTCCCCAGCAGTGCGGATTAGACCTCATCCTTTTGTTTATTGTTGTTTGAGCTCTTTGGGATCTTTGCTGGGTTTATCTCATTTGTTTTTGACAAGGATTTTTGAAATTTTACATGAATTGTGAGCACTTTCTTTGTCATTTGAGTCCTTTTGAAAATTCTGGGCTGAGGCCACATGTTTTTAAACAGGTAAATTTCAAATTCTGCAGGACCACATACAGAGTTAGAAGAGATACAATTTTGAGGCCGGGAAGGTGGATCAGTGGTTAATGTTCTTGCCTGCAAAGCCTGGCAACCCAGGTTTGATTCCTCAGTGTCCATGTATAGCTGGAAGCACCAAGTGGTGTGTGCTTCTGGAGTTCATTTGCAGTAGCTAGAGGCCCTGGGATGCCCATTCTACCCCCACCCCCATCTCTGCTTGCAAATAAATAAGTCAAAACTATTGTTTTTTTTTTAACAATAGAAGGAGTCACAAGTTATAGAGCCAGAGTATTTGGAAGAACTCTACTGTTATGTTTGTAACCATGAGAAATACTAAGTCTATATTATCTAGAAGTCCCCCAGGGAGAATTCTAAACTGGTCTTACTATACCTATAAGCCCATGACTTAGATAGTGGATTATTACAATACCATATGATATAAGTACATACTAGATTCAAAGAAGTGCCCTCCAATAGCACATTTCATCTCGATACTCTTTAACAATTGGGATTTTTGTCAAAAATCAGGAGGATGGGCTGAAATGTTTAATCTCATTCATTTTATCAACATATAAATGTCGATTAAAATCCTTGCCTGGCTTTTTTTTTTTTTTTTTTTTTTTTTGCCATTACTTCTGTTTGCTTTCTTTGGGGTGAGTGGCTGGTCCCAACATTGGAAACCTCAGAGTCAGACCTTTGGCCTAGGACTCTACAAGAGAGATAGAATCACTTTCATTTATGCCTCAAGCTAAGGCTATGGGTAAATGTGTTTATCTGGATGATAGCGCATTGAAAGTGTCACATTAGATATCTGAAAACATAGGGAAGAGTTCAAAATATGTTCTTAACATAAAATGGACTAATAGTACATCTTTGACATAAATAAAACACTACATTAAGTTGGATTTCAATATTAAAAAAAACTCTCAATTTGTCAAGTACAAAGACTGAAGCACCAGATGTGAAGTATTATTTTATTCTGCGCACTTTTTATATCTTTTGATTCCCCCCCACACACACCCTGGTTGTGTGTTTCTACTATAATCTGAGAAATAAGATGAGAAAAATTTTGTCAGATGATCAGCTCCACAATTGTGATTACTTCTTCACAAGTGCCCAGTCATAGCCATATATGGCATAATTACACGGTATGTGTGGATATGTGTGCTCCGTGCATGTGGTGGCCCAAAGCTCTGGGGCATCTCTTTCATGTGTACCAACATCCTCTTTGCCTTTTGTGAGCACTCCAATCCTTAGGAAAGTCAGACCACGTTTCTGGAGCGATAAACTCCACGTACTGCACCACGAGCCTTCTTGCAAGGATTTCTGGCAAGCGGTCACTCAGGCTCAGCTTGGATAGGACTACCAGGGACCTTCCCTTTTGCCTCCACTGTCGCTTTCTTAGAATGAGGGACTAGGAGTAAGTACACCACCATGGCTTGCTGACCTGCAGCTTTTCCCATACATCCCTTAACACAATGGTTCACTGGAGGTGCCCACCTTCTGTAGAATTTAGAGAGAACGCTTCTGGAGAGCAGACCCTAAAACTGACCAGCTCCTGAGTTATAAGAAAGGAGACAGTTTATTAGGTGGGCACCCTTAGACTGTCGACACCCAACTGAGGGGGAAATAGCCCCCCCCTTGCCTAAGACTTTGATTTTATTTGTTGTTGTTTGTGAGGATTTTTTGTTTGTTTGTTTTTGTTTTTCAGGGTAGTGACTTGCTTTAGCTCAGGCTGATCTGGAATTCACTATGTAGTCTCAGGGTGGCCTCGAACTCACGGTGATCCTCCTACCTCTCGAGTGTTGGAGTACTGAGACTAAAGGCATGCACCACCACTCCTGGAGACTTTGGTTTTATACTTATAACTGTCAGTAGTGTAGATTTCTTCAGAATTAGCTAAGTCCTTTTCTTAAAGAATAGCACCATGCTTTTCTATGAGTTTTCTTTTCTCTTCTCTTTCTTTCTTTTTTTTTTTTTTTTTTTTTTTTTTTTTTTTTTTGAGGTAGGGTCTTGCACTAGCCCAAGCTGACCTGGAATTCACTATGTAGTCTCAGGGTGGTCTCGAACTCATGGCGATTCTTCTACTTCTGCCTCCCAAGTGCTGGTATTAAAGGCATGCGCCACCATACCCCACTCTTCTGTGAGTTTTCTAAAAGGCAATTTAACCACAACAATGTAGTAGGCTTCAGCAAAGGGTCTGTGCTCTTCCAAGCCCTCTTCCTCTCTTTCCCATTCAATTGATCTCTTTGTAACAGCCCACACAGTCTCAGCCACCTGGCCATTTCTCTGGGGGCCTGACTCTAATCATCAACCACATACCTATAAATAATTAATAAACTATGGCTGGTTAATGAGAAACCTCCAGCTCTATATTAATAGTAGATGTTTAATCCTAGATGCAGCTGGTGACAATTTCGTGACACCAATTTGCCTTAGAGTTCTGGAACATTAGCTTAGAGCAGAGAGTGAATGATGCCAGACGTCAGCAAGCTGGACGACAGAAATATAGGTGGGTCTGAGGAGATGCCTGGACACACCCATACATTCAGTGTGATGTCCTCACCCTGTTCAAATGCCAGCTCTACTGTCTCCTCTCGTGGTCATGTGGCTCCTTCTGGTGGTGATCTCTGTCCACGGCTCTTCACTTCCTAGAATATGTAGTTCCTTGAACAGAAATAGGCTTCAGTGATTGGCTGTGAATCAGAAGTGAAGAATGCCATGGGATTGTTGGGGGAAATTGGTTCCTCAGTAGTGAGGCATCAGCAAGAGTCCTCACAGTCATATTTGTTCGTCCCTACTGAATAACCTACATGAGCTTACAAGCACAGGTTAGGCCTTAATCCACCAGGCTCAGAGTCCCCCCCAGTCAAGAGCTTCTGATGTAACACGTCCTCTGATTATCTCCCTCTTAGCTTTTCTCCCAACAAGGATTAAAGTTCTTACTCTGCGTTCTTTCAGCTTGAGAAGGGACATACATCTGCCTGCTTTCTCCATCCTTTCTAGATGGAGTTCATTTCTATAGGAATCTTTTACTGCTTGCTGTTCACCCAGAACTTCTTCAAGTCAATCCAAAGTTTTCCTTTTCATCCCTCAGACTGGCTTTTCCTCCCCTCATAGACTAGTACTTTCCATAACTCCCCTCTTCACCTTCTAATTGTCCTACCTAAAGTTTTTTAAATTTATTAATTCATTTATTTATTTTTTTTTTAATTTTGAGGTAGGGTCTCACTGTAGCCCAGGATGACCTGAAATTCATTATGTGGTCTCAGATGGCCGTGAACTCAAGCAATCATCCTACCTCTGCCTCAAAAGTACTGGGATTAAAGGTGCGTGCAATCACTCCCAACTGTATTTATTTATTTATATGACAGAGAGAAAGAGAGGAGGAGGGAGGGGGAGAGAGAGAGAGAGAATGGGCATGCTAGTGCCTCTACCTACTGCAAACGAACTCCAGATGTATGTGCCACCTAGTGCATCTGGTTTACCATGGGTACTAGGGAATTGAGCCTGGGTCCTTAGGCTTTGCAGGCAAGCACCTTAACTGCTAAGCCATCTCTCCATCCCCTTGTTCTACTTTTGACAGTGGCTTTATACCCACCTTTCAACTTCTCATCCTGGCTTTTTCTTCATAAATCAAGGTACAGGAATGTCTTCACATATATTAAATACATAATTTATAAGGAAAGGTTCATGTCTTCTATAAACAGAAAGTGACAGAGTTATTAACTGTCTTGGCAAGAATAAAGACATTCTAAGAAGACATTTGTGGCACTCTACTTAGCTATCAGACAACTGTAACAATGGTCCCAAAGAAGATAGAATTTCCCCAGCTCTCACGTGCTTGGGCCTTGGTGTCAGCCAGAGTGGGAGCTTGTCTCTGGAAAAGAGATTTCACATAGTTCTAACTTGTTGGACCACCTTGCAGTAAACACCACAGCAAAAACACACATTGACTGGAACTGCCTCGTTATACGATCCTCTTGCCTTTTAACCCTGAACCTCATGCCAGGACCCTGAACAGGCATTGTGATAGAAGGGAGAAGGGTGCTGCACCTCTTTATATGTTTGTCTTCCCAGTGAGGGCACATTAATGAATCTCTTTTCTCTGCTTTTCACTGTTACTTTTTTTGGGGGGTGGGGAGTGTTTTTCGAGGTACGGGTCTCACTCTAGCTCAGGCTGACCTGGAATTCACTATGTAGTCTCAAGGTGGCCTTGAACTCACGGTGATCCTCCTACCTCTGCCTCCCGAGTGCTGGGATTAAAAGCATGTGCCACCACGCCTGGCTTTTGTTACTTGTATTTTAATTGGCCTATAGAGGCCAGATAATAAGCATAACCTGTTACGTAGGCTGCCAGGTCCTGCTCCTAACAACTCTAACACAATTCATCTAAGCCATTTCTCTTATAGATGCTCACCTTATAAAAGACAAGTGGTCATGGACAGGTGAGGAAGGTCTTCACCCAGGGTGAAAGGAGAAATCCAAAGCTCCCCATTTACAATTCATAATCCCTTGCACAGGAGCCGTACATCTATCTGTGGAGTAGAGCACTTGCCGAGCACAGGCAAGGCCTGGATTCAATGCCCAGCACCGCAAAACGGTGAAACAGAAACCGGGACTGGGAAGATGGCTCTAGGTACTTGGTTGCAAAGCCTGCCAGCCTGGGTTCAATTCCCAAACCACCCACATAAGTTGGATGCAAAAAGTGGCACATGCATCTGGTGTGCCTTTACAAGGGCAAGAGGCCATGGCACACCCCATCCCCTCCACATATATGTGCAAGTAAATAAATAAGTAACTTAAACCCCCCCCCCCACACACACAGCGGGAGCAACAACAAAACCCACAAAGCCCCACAGAATAATCTAGTAAGTTACTTTCTCTTTTGAAGGCAAAAACAAAAAAAAGTCCTCTTTATCAAGATCAGAGTTAATAAATTATCGGCCCAAACTCCCTTCCCTATCCCCACCTTACTCTGCAAAGGCTGCTAACTGACAACCAGAGGAATAGCCTTTGTCTGGAAAAGGAAGAAGTGCTTTGTGCCTTACTCCTCTAAACGCACTGGCCTCCTCATTGATCAGCACCCTTCCTCCCCTTTTTATGCTTTTTTATGCTTTTATTCTTCTCTCTTTAGAAAGAATGTGATGTCAGTCAGCTGATGTTCTAATTGTAGCTTCATTACTGTCAGTCTGTGTGACTTAGGGAACCCCGAAGCCGTCTTTGAGACCCCATCTTTTTTCTTCATCTATAAGATAAACAACTTGCTGGGTCATTTGTATTTCCTTCACCTTTTACAGTTTGTGAATCTGCATTCTCAGACTTCATCCCTTAGTGTGTAAATAAGTCTCTGTTATGGTATTTGCTTCTTGAGTCTTAAATGTCATTGTGGAAGAAAGAGATTTTCTTTAAAAACCTTGAACTTCAGCAGAGCATGTAGGAAGAACAAAACAGATGAAGGGTAGGGAACGAGGCTCCCCTAAAGAATATCTAACACCTTTTTTTTTTTTTTGCCTCATGAACTCTCTGTCAGTCAACTTTCTTTTTCCTGGAGTCCGTGCTCCTTTAAATTATGCTTGCCTATTTCCTATAGAAACTACTTCAGATAGAAACCCTCCTCCAACTGTATCTACCCTCTTACGAAGTTTTCAAATAGAGCCATGTCCTCAGAAGTGGACAGGATTGTGAGACATCATTTCACATTGAAAATCAAGCCACAGTAAGAAGCAGTGGCAAACTGTGTTATCTAGTTCTTCATATCAGTGTGCTATTCTGAGGCCCTTCCTGTTGAACTGGATGCTTTGTCAGAAACAGCAATAAAATCGCAGAAAAGGTGGTGAATAAAAGTCTCTGGGGTTAATTTCCTGACTTGATTCCTCCAAACACCAGATAAAGGAAAGTTAAAATGATGCCTGGCCCCTAGGTCATATCAGGATTGGTACAACCATAACTGCCAGGCAGGAACCTTGTATGTGGGTTTCCCTAGGTGCAAGGACCCTTGTAACTGGCATAACCCTGTGAGAACTATGAACACCATAGAGTTCCTCCAAAAACCAGTAGCTACTGTGCAGAATGAGGCTTCCAGTGTAGGGTGGTGTGATATTACTTTGCCGTGATAATAACCGTGAGATAATCAACAAATAAGAGAAAAGGAAGGTTTTTGGCTCACAGTTTCAGAAGTTTCAGCCCATGGTTGGATACCTCTGTTGCTTCTGGGCCTGTAGCAAGGCACAACCACATAGCAAGGAGCACTGGTAGAGAGAGGGTGCTCACCTCATGACAGCTGGAGAGAGGGGGGGAGGGGAGAAGAAGAGAGGAGATGAAAGAAGAAGAGAGTAAAGGAGAAGAGAAAGAAGAAGAGAAAAAAAGAGACCTGTGTTCCAACATCCCCTTCAATGATATGCCCTCGCTGGATCTAATATCCTCCCACTAAGCCCCACATCCTGGAATTTCTACTTCCTCCAGTAGTGCCACAGGCTGGGCAATCAAGCCTTCTATATCTGGACTTTTTAGGGACATTCCGAACCCCAAATACAGTAGCAGGTGGTTTCCATGCACTCCCAATGTGAGACTCACTTTCTAGCACTCAAGTCATCGCCTAGGAAGCAAAGAGAATAGTTCTTACCACCGTGCGGGCTGCCCCTAAGGACTGATGGAAATGCCAGCCCAGTCTGCATCCTGGCCTAGGCTTGTTTCCGAGTCAACTGGATGCCACTGTGGGACTTGGCGATCTCACCAGTTTGCATATATAGCAGAGCCTCATGAGAAGACCCCCTGGCAGGCCTCGTGCATACATGTTGTTAGTGCTTTAAACAAAGCTTCGGCCTGTGAAGCAGTGATCAGGAGCCAATAATCCAGTCATATATGTTATTAGATGTTGGGTTTTCCTTTTCAACTTTCTTATTGACAATTTTCATACATGTGCATTCTGCATTTTGACCATAGTCCCCTCCTATACTTTCTTTCTCCCCCTTTCCCATATTCCTTCTACTGAAACCCTCCTTTATGTATTATGGGGATCATGTGAAGGAAATAAAGTTGCCGATTCTTCTTAAAACAGAACTTGAGGATAGCTGGTAACTGAAGGTTAAATCCTGGCATACATCTGGTACCTAATAACTATTAGCTAAATGAAGAGATGTTAGGTCACAAAAAAATATTTTAAAATATTAAATAGTGAAATTGCCCATTTACTTACTACAATGCTTTTCTTCAAATTGTCAGCCACAAAGTACACTCTGCTATTTCTGGGATCACTCCTGGGTCTCCCGACCACCCAAGTCTGTGGAGTTCTCCCACATTTATCCACATCTCACTGAGCATAAGCACTTTCCCTTCTGCTGACCTGCTGGCCCCAGATCATGTTGTCTCAGGCGAGGGTGGAAAGCACCCAGGACACAACACAACCAGACCCTCCACATTTTCAGCCTCTCAGCAAATCCAGAAGGAGAAAATCCCAAAGTCTGAAGGAATTTGAAGACCAAATTCTTCAGGTCAGCAATGAAAATGAGAGGTGGCCCACCCCATACTCTTTGAATAGGAGAAGGTCGAAGGCTGCTAGGTCCCCAGAGCAAGTATTTTTAAAGAACGCATCCAACGACACCCCAGTGTCTGCACTGCTTTGAAGACAAACAACATCCTTCATAATTAGAAACAACTTTATTCATATGCCAGATGTCCACACTTCTGTTATTTTTCAGAAATGTCATAAAGAACCTTTAGTGACGGTGTGAAATGTCCTGGCTTGTTGTTGTTGTTTTATTGTTGGGTTTTTTTAATCTGTCTATCCTTATGTTTTCAGTATGATACAAAGACTGCAATCTGTTTTGTTTTTGTTTTTTTAAGATAGGGTCTCACTCTAGCTCAGGATGACCTGGAATTCACTATGTAGTCTCAGGGTGGCCTCGAACTCATGGTGATTCTCCTACCTCTGCCTCCCGAGTGCTGGGGTTAAAGGCGTGTGCCACCATGCCCGGCTTGCAATCTGTTTCTTAAAGATTCTTATGCAGTGGGGAGAGAGGACTCAGATGTAGATGCCCTGAACCTCAATCCTTAGAAATAATATCACCATACAAAATTTTAACAAAATGTCCTTTTATAATTTCTCTCTCTGTTTCTCACACACACACATATTGTTAATAAATCCCACATACTTCCTAAGGATAAGATGAGCAACTAAAAGTTCTTGGGACCACAGGATCTGAATCACGAGTCATAGTTTAGAACCCTGTGCTGGTCAGATCACTGAGGAATAAAGTGTCCAGTTCTGGGAGCCATGCTTTCAAAGGAACATTGATCAATCAGAGACATCTCACAGTGGAGGAAGGGAGCAACCCAACCAGGATGGACTGTGGATGCCTTTAGGACAAAGTCTATGCCATACCTTCTCTTGTCCCCACCTGTGCAGAGGGTGGACATCACCCCCTGGTCAACATAAGATGGACAACAGCAACAGGAGAGCGTGCCAAACACTGGCAGGGAAAGCTGGCTCTAACACCCATAAACCTGCCCCCAATAATTCATCACCTCCAGGAGGATCCAATTTCCAAATTGCTATCAGCTGGGAACCTAGAATTCAGAACACCTAAGTTTATGGGGACACTTGAATCAAACCACCACACTGGGTTCAATTCCCCAGTATCCATGTAAAGCCAGATGCACAAGGTGGTACATGTATCTGAAGTTTGTTTGCAATGGCTACATGCCCCAGAACACCCATTATCTCTCTCCTCTCTCTCTCTCAAATAAATAAACAGATAAATAAATAAATATTTTTACCAATCCCTGGGAGAGGAGGCAGTGACATTTGAGAATGATACAAGAGTCCTCCATTGTCACGAAACCAGCCACTCTTCCTACTTACCAGTTCTGTTTGCCCTTGGGCTTGAGAATTTTCTCCCTGAAGTTCAGGTGTTAGCACCCTTCTCATTCCTAGTGCCAGCCCATCTTTGAGGGAGTCCAGCTTTTTATCGACACTGACCTAGAGAGTGTACTTGTGATATCTGATCATCTCAGCCTCGACAGACCCCACAGAGGGGCCAGATAGAATATGGCTAAACCTAAGAGCCAAGCGTGGGTGGATCTACCCTCAATCTGGTAAGGCTGGCTTTGGAAAAGAACAGGATGAGGTACCTGCTCTGGAGCTGCAGAGTGATGATGGCCACCAATTCTGCGACTGTGTTAAAAACCCTGAACCCTATGCCTGAGTGTGCTCAATGTTGTGCCATATGAATTCTATCTCCGCAACAGCAAATTGTACAGAAAGCAATGAACTGGCTGTCTAAGAAGTCTGACCTTAACTATCTCTGATTGAACTTCCTGCATTCCACATTGCTTGTATTTACTGGCAGAGGAAGGATTTGCTTCAGACAATTTTTTTTTTTTTTTTTTTTTTTTTTTTTTGCTGTCTTCAGAAATTCCTGACAACCTACAACCCTGTTAAGGTATGAAAAATTCCATTAGTGCTGACTCAATATGTACAGCCTATTAATTAATAGCTAAATAATTACAGGTTGCCTCTGTGGAATTTATCAAAGCAAAGCTGAATACTGAGAGAGATTCTAGGGAGAACGTGAACTTTGGCCCTAATTATGTCATTGACGAGGACCTTGATGACTTCAAGGGCTCCAGTGATCTTGCAGGAGTCAAACACCCAGGAGAGCCCTGTTTTCATGACACTAAACTAACATAAGGGGCTCATGACCCTAGTTTGTCTACATGATTCTGACATCAAGCTTTCTAACTTTTTTTTTTAATTTTTTGCTCATTTTTATTTATTTATTTGAGAGCGACAGAGAGAAAGGGGCAGATAGAGAGAGAGAGAGAGAATGGGCGCGCCAGGGCTTCCAGCCACTGCAAACGGAACTCCAGATGCGTGTGCCCCCTTGTGCATCTGGCTAACGTGGGTCCTGGGGAATCAAGCCTCGAACCGGGGTCCTTAGGCTTCACAGGCTAGCGTTTAACTGCTAAGCCATCTCTCCAGCCCACTTTCTAACTTTTGACATGTTCAGGACAACCTTGAAACAACCAGAAAAGAACTGCCGTACTTACTTTACTTATGAAAAATTAAGGGACAAAGAATTTATATAGGATTGATTAGGATTTTGACCTAGAACCAAGAGTGAATTTACCTGAGATCTTATCCAAAACTTCTCTAATGTGGGAGAGGAATGTGAACCCTTCTTTTGTCCCAGGAATTTATATCTAGGGATTGTGCAGATGTTGGGGGCTTGAAGCAAGACTGTAGGCTCCTGAGGGAAACAGGCAGGGTAGGAGGAACACCCGAGGGTGGGTGGGACTTGGATGGTACAGCTGATGGAGGAGGGAAGTCAGGAGAGGTGGAGTGCTGTGGAATTTTCATTCCCCAGTGACCAGAAAGTGAGAGTTGCTGGGAAACCCTGAGTTTCCCAACTTGGCAATTATTATTCAATTGAGTTTTTACAGGAAATTGCCCAGCTCTCTGGAAATTTTATATGGCATAAATATGATCCCGTAATTCTATATATTAGCTTCGTTAAGGGCAGAAACATTGTGGAACCCGCAGATTTGGGAATAATAATTGTAATTATTTTTAGTAGAACTGTAAAATATGAAATTGTATTGTTTAAAGGGCACTTAATTTTCTGATCCTTGAGTTATTAAAAATAAGCAAACAAACCCTAAGCCCGATAACGGTGGGCTGAGAAAAGCAGCTGATTTTTTGAATTGAAAACATTTCAGTCTTGGCTCTGCTTCTAATAGGCCTGTGTCTTCAGATAATTCACTGAACTCTCTCAGCAGCAAATAAGGGGGTTAGAGGAGATCATCTTTAAAGTCCAGCTCAGCTCCAAAATAAAACGGTCACATGCCACGTACTTGACCATCTTCCTCTCCCTAACTAGTGAGGAGTCCTGTTCCTTCACTCTGTGTAGATGGAACTTCCATCTCACGCCTCTTTGTCTGGCAACATAAATCCAGAGACACAGGCTGGCACCTGCCGCTAAGAGCTGCAGCAGGTGTCTCTGCCGTGACGGTGCATACTCCTAGGGACAGCTCCCTTGGAAGAACATTAGACAGCCTGACTGTGGCTGGAAAGACAGTGTACCAAAGTGGTTAGCAGCACAAGCTTTGGGGACTGGGAAGGTAGGTCAGTCAGTAAAGAGTTTGCTGCAAGGGCCTGAGAACCTGAGCTCACATCCCCAGTAGTCATGTCAAAGACCAGGCCCAGCAGCTCACACCAGTAATCCCAGCTCCGGAGAGGTATTGACAAGAGGATCCCTGGGGCTTGCTGCCCACCTGATCTATCAAAGCAGGGATCCCCAGGTTTAGTGAGAGACCCTGTTACAAAAAGTAGGCAGGAGAGTGATTGAGACAGACACCTGATATCAACCTCTGGCCTCTACACATATGCTCACAAATGCACACGCATGTCCACACCCATGCGTACCTACACACATGCACGAACATACACAAAACATTAAGTATTTTTTTCAAAGGAGCATAGGCTCTGGATTCAGGCAGACCTAGGGTAAGTCTGCTGTAGACAAGCTAGCTTGGGCAAGCAAGTTCACAGTGCTCGTACCTAGTGATCAGGAAAGAAAGGCTGGACTAGGGAGATGTTCAGTGGGTAAAGTGCTTGCCTTTCAAGCATGAGGAGCTGAGCCCAGTCCTCAGAACCCACACAGGAAAGCCCAGCATGGTGGTGCATGCTTGTGCCACTGAAAAGGCAGAGACAGGCATATCACTTGGGCTCACTGGCTAGCCAGTCTAGCCTACTTGGCGAGCTCTAGTCAATGAGAAACACTGGCTCAAAAAAAAAAAAAAAAAGGTGAATTACATTCCTGAGGGATGACCTCCAAGTGGTCCTCTGGCTTCCACATACAGATGTACTGACATGCACATACACCCTCATACACACGCAAGAACATGTGCACATTCAAAATAAATAAATAAAAGGAAGGCTGAATAAGTCCTCCTTTCTGGTGAGACAGCAAGGCTTTCTAAAGCCAGCATGAGACAGTGAATACTATGCAGGGTAGATTTTGAAGAGGAAAGGCTACCCCCCACTTTTTTTTAACCTTCTTGACAAAGTTATTCCCTGGTGTAACAAGGCCAGCTAGTCATAGAAGGGAGGGAAACAACCTCTATCCAAGGAAGAAAACACGTGACTTAACATCTGGTTACATTATAATGAGTAAGTACTGAGAGGACAGGCAGAGTAGGGGTTGATGAGAATTTCAAGAACAAGCAAAGGTAAAGAAGGCAGGGAATGAGGTTAGTGCCAATCATTCCCATTGTATTGCACGAGGCATTTCTGAGCAAACTCTATTTGATCAAAAAGAGGGCATTAATTTGCTACCTTATGTTCCCGCTTCAATACATACACGAGCTTTTTCTTTGCATATGTAACTTGTTTAAAAGACAGTCACGTTCTGAAACATCTAGATATATCCTGGGCATGCGCATTCCAACTGGTAGGATCTTTTCCTCTCTGTCAGGTGCCCTTGGCTCTCTTACCAGCTTCACTATTAGCACAGACACCACACCTGGTGTGACTTGGCACCAGTCGCCGGTGGCCTTACACGAACCTGCCAGCTACCACTGGATGGCACAGCTACTGCTCAGAGTGGAAGGGCTAGTCTGTGCACGTCTGCGTCTGCCACGTTCTCATGCACAGAGGTGCAGCAAGTCACTGACACGTGGGCTCTCGTCTCAGACGCCTTCGGTGTCGCATTTTGGCTCCATCACTCCCTAGATGTGAGACATGGAGAATCACTTTAAAGTTCCACTTCCACACCTGTCAATGGGGCTGATAATAGCACTTGTGTCATAAGGCTGAGGACTGTGAGTTAAGGCATGAAGGACACTTCATAGTGTCCTGCAAGCAACGCCCAATGCATATGGAATTATTGTGACTCTTTTGGAAACAATCTGGGGCATAAGCTCTTATGGTTGGCTCCAAATTCAAGGATATAGGCCCATGTTAAGAGTGTATAGGTAGGTTTTAGAGGATATGCATGGCTGCAGTTCCATATCAATGCGATGCCTATTTTCCACTGCAAGAACCTGACATCTCAGACAAGAAAACACGACTTTCGGTAACAATCTGAAACACAATAAAACTCTGAAAGCATATTCATTCAGCCATGCAAATTGTAAAGCTCTGATAATCTTATTTGGCTACCACTTCAGACGGAACCTTTTATGCAAGAAAAAGAAATAGAAGTGAAGGAAAACTTTGGATTCTACCTCTGGGAGAACCACTGACCCAGTTAGTCTACCCTGTCCATTTCACCACGCTTTGCAAAATATGTCTATATAAAAATTATGCTCACCATTCATTGTGGCAGGCAGAGTGATATACGCTCTCTGGAGCCTAGCTCCTGTAATTGTCCTAAGAGTCCCGTGATTAGGTACATTAGCATCATGCCCACATTATAGATGAGGCAATACTGCTGATCACCAAGTGGAGCTGCAACTCACAAGCAGAATAGCTCCAGGCCCCATGCTCACAACTCTACATGATGCTACCTCTGATCCAGGAAGTTCAGGCTCAAGGACCCAGAGCCCTTGGCTTCCCTAGAGGAGACCAGGGATGTATTGAGAACATACAATCTTCCAGCTTGGCTCTAGAAGATTTCCTAAAAGTTCATGCAGTGAGGGTTTGGTCCTCAATGCAACAGTGTTCAGAAGCGAAACCTTTGAAAGGTGATTAGATCATGAGGATTTTAACCTCATTAATACTGATTAATCCATTGATGCATTCATAATTTCATAGACTATTGGAAGGTGATGGAAATTTAATTGAAGCCAACTAATTGTAGGAAGTAGGCCCTTAGTAGTATGGTAGTATGCCTTGGAAAGCTGTCCTTGAAGGTCTCTCTCCCTCTCTCTCTCTCTCTCTCTCTCTGTCATAAATTGAGCAGTTTTGCTCCACCTCCAGTTTGACATCATGTTCTGATCTGCAATGAGCCCAAAGAGAAGGGACGTTTTTGATCATGAATTAAGCCCTCAGAAACTGTAGACCAGAATAAATCTTTCATCCTTTAAGTTGGCTTTCTCAGGTACTTTGCCACAGCAGCCGAACGCTACAAGCACATTTACCTCAGGCTGAAGTTGAGACAGAAACTGCTTTAAACACTGATGGGAGAAGTGAAGTATAATTGCAGATCTCTTTTATGTTATCATCTCACCCTTTAAGTATTTTTTTTCTTTAAAAAAATATTTTATTTATTTGAGAGAGAGGGAGAGAGAGCGAGAGAGAAAGAGATCGAAAGAGAGAGAGAGAGAGGTAATGGGCACTCCAGGGCCTCCAGCCTCTGCAAATGAATTTCAGATGTATGTGCCACTTTGTGCATCTGGCAGACTCTGCCACCTTGTGTGTCTGGCTTATGTGGGTACTGGGGGCTATAACCTGAGTCCTTAGGCTTTGCAGGCAAGTGCCTTAACCACTAAACTATCTATCCAGCCCCTCCCTTTAAGTATTTTTAAGGTTTATTCTAGTGCTGCCAAAGGCATATCTGCATGTCATTTTCCATAGACTCATGTCCTCTTAAACAGCTTGGCACTGAAGAGTTCTCTGGACCCAATCATTTCTCCATAAATATGGTTCTATGCCGCTATTATTACATTAGCCTCCCATGATGAAAAGTGGGGATTTCATCATTTGAATATTCTCTCTAAGATTCACGGTGCTTTCATCTGTAGACCCTCATGACCAAATCAAAAAGCAGGAAAAGCGGTAGCTATTATTTTCAAATTACAGACAGAAATCAAGATACGCAGAGAGCTATAAAGCTGCTCTGCAATTTGGAAAACCATCTGTGATGCTATAAAAATGTCTCCCTGTCCTCTTGACTATATAAATCACTATTTTTATTGTCCTCTCCCTAGATAAGATGTGGCTTAGTTTGAGAGAGCTGTTTATTGCTTGGCAAGCTGTTAAGTAAAAAGACCTAATTTCAATTCTCCATCCCAGTGGGTGGTAAAAAAAAAAAAAAGGGAATTTTGCTTAGGGGAAAAGGAAATGGGAAGGAAATATTAGACTTAAAGATCTGTTCATGGCTGGGGAGGTGGGTGGCTCTGTGAGTAGTTTTGCCACATGCACAAGAGGACCTAAATTCAGGTTCCCAGCACCCACATAAAATGCCTGTAGTCCCAGTGCTGGGGAAAGGGAGTCAGAAGGATCCCTGGGGCTTGTTGGCTTACTAGTCTAGGCAAATTGGTGAGCTCTGGGTTCAGTGAGAGACCCTGCCTCAAAAATAAGGTGGAAGCCGGGCGTGGTGGCGTACGTCTTTAATCCCAGCACTCGGGAGGCAGAGGTAGGAGTATCACCATGAGTTCGAGGCCACCCTGGGACTCCATAGCGAATTCACACCCATACACACACATAAGCACATATACACATGCAAAAAGATGTTCAGAAGCCTTCTGTGGTTAATTCATGTATTGACTTAATCTGCCTAAGATGGTGTAGGGCTGAATCCTAAACCTTCCTTATAACCCCTCATGACTGGTTTTGCTTCCCACTGCGCCTTTTCACAGCAAGTCCCTAAGACGGTGACGGGTCAAGGAGTTAGGGCACCGTGAGCTTTGAGCACGGCACAAGGGCAGCTCGGGAGCAGAGGAGCGAGAAGTGGTTTAGCGCTTCCATCTTTCTCCGGGACTCTTGCTCCTTCTGTGGCTCTTGGCTGATTTTCACTCCGTCCTGTTTCCTCTTTCTTCCACTTCATCTTCGCATTTGGGGGCAGGGAGAAGTCATGGTCTTGCTGCCAACAACTGTGGCTCCCAACAGACATGGCGGCCATGAAGTTAGATCGTATCAGAAATCTAGAGATCATTTAAAGCTGGTGGGAAGAAGTGCTTGGAATATACACAAGTACCCTATCATTTATATAAGGGACTTGAGCACCCACAGACTGTGGTGTCCATAGAAGTTCCTGGAGCCCATCCTTCAAGGATTACAAGGGATAACTATGTTACAGGGAAGACACTAAAAATCAGGCTAAGGTTATAAGGAGCTCATACAAAGCCCTCCTTGAGTGTGCCTCTATTTCCAAACAAGCTGAAGAAATAAAACCCAAGAAAGTCATACGTGAATGCTGCCAAAAAGATGCACTAAACACAGTGAACCTTTGCAGTGTTAGGAGAGCGAGGAAAGATTGAAAATTAGCCTCTCAGTTCATTTTTTTTCTAAGCTCATCATTTATTTTTAAAGCACTGTTTGTGCAGAACTCAAGGACAGTAACGTACTGATCGTCCTTCCCCTGGCTGCCCGCCCGCCCGCCCTCCTGATGACATCAACGTAAGCGGCTGGAGCAGGGACCTGGTAAACCCACCCGGTGTAAGCGCGAATTGGAAAGTGCATAAGCTTTTTCAGCCCATGACTTCCCTGTAATTATGAATATGTAGGAAATTTGAAGTTATTAGTGGGCTCGGAGACGTTGCAGATGCTGGGCGTGGGCAGTGTGGGTGAGCACCATTGACGCAGAAGTGAACATGCACGGGCTACTCTGCCAAACCCTGTCTCATTTGAGGCACACATGGTGGAGTCTCTGCTGGAGCTGGGTGGAGGCCGGGGCCGGCAACGTGGCCTGGAGATAGGAGGAACAACACAAAACAGGGGCCTCCGGTGTTCAAGCAAGCTTCCACCGCCGTGTATTTGAGAGCTGCATGTACGCTAGCAGTCTTTTCCTGCGGAGGGCCTGGGTCTCCGAAAGACACAGGGCGATGTTAGCAGTAGAGTCAGCAGTGCCAATCTGCCTTTAATCTTCAGCAGTTCCTTATAAGCTGAGGATCTCAAGGTTTGGGGCAGAAAGGCTAAAAGCATGCATGTCACCACAGCACAGGGTTCGGGTGCCTTGAATCAGGACCGATGTACTGATTCCTGAGGTCCTTTAAACTGATGCAAAATGCCAAGCCTATCTTGAAGAGCTTCCTTCTAATGCCTTCTCCTGTTGCATTCTCTTTTGATTTCTAGGTTCATGTGCTTTGAGGGGATGGTCACATTCCCTTTGCATAACCACATCAAGAAGGTGAAGGGAATCAGACCTTTGGGAGGGAAATGGATCCAGAACCCGCCCTGAATTTGCTGGCTAACCACTTTCACCAAATCAGTGAGCTCTAGGTTCAGTGAAGGACCTGTCTCAGAAAAGAAAGTGGAGCACGCTTAACGAAGACATCCAATGTCTCCCTTGCCAGCTCTCTGGCCTCCATATGTTCATGCATACATGTGAACATGCGCTCACGCATACATGTGTGTGCCCACACGTGCAAACATGCACACAGCCCCTACATGTGTGCCTGCACATAACACACACACACATACACACACACACAAACAAAAGAATAGGCCCTGAAGGCAGTCATAGATCTGACACCCCAGAAACATCTGGAAGGCAGAACAGACTGAATTCTAGGACCCAGGCTGGGTGGTCTTTCAGCCATAAGATCCTATGACCTTCCTCACTTCCAGTCTCCAAGGGGCAGAAGAGAAACTCGATTGGTCCAGACCTGGCTCACCTCAGTACATCAACATATCAGGGGGACATCGGAGCCCAGGTGGACTCCCTTAGTGCTGCAGTTGTTGAAGCCTGGTGACTTCAGGCATCTCAGCTGCTGTCCTTTCTGGTTCTCTAGGGAGTCTCATTTGCTGAATGGCTAAGGAAGACAGGCAAGCAGGTGTTGGATCTTCTAGCATTTTTATTCTTCAGAGTTCATTTATCTCTTCCATGAGGTTAGCCACAGGAAAATTCACAATTTCATTCTACTCTGGTGAATTCCTTATTTGAGGTACAAAGCTCAAAGGTGCCCATGAATGAAAGAGATGAAGCAGGAAGACAGTGTACCCCCAAAAAGCAACAAAGATATATCACATTGGCATCAAACATGCTTAGTTTTGTTCTGTGATTTACAATGAAGTTGTTAGAACCAGAATGTTTCCATTTTTTTTTTGTTTATTTATTTATTTGCTTATTTGAGAGAGACAGACAGAGAGAGAAAGAGGCAGAGAGGGGGGAAGAAAATGGGCACTCCAGGGCCTCTGGCTGCTGCAAACGAACTCCAGACGCGTGCGCCCCCTTGTGCATCTGGCTAACGTGCGTCCTGGGGAATCGAGCCTCGAACCAGGGTCCTTAGACTTCACAGGCAAGGGCTTAACCGCTAAGCCATCTCTCCAGCCCCAGAATGTTTCCATTTTTGAACTCTGACTGCCATTGTACAACTGTAAGTCTCTCTTTCCCAGAGGTGAACCAGGCCACCTAACTCCGTCATTTCCCTAAGTGGGCCAAACCCTGAGGCAAGGATGAATCCCTGTGTCCAAAAAGTTACAGTGACCCCATTGCCCCATAAGAACCCTTAGTATGTAAAGGAAGTTGTTCCCGGCCAGTGCCCTTCTCATGTTACCCCCAACAAAGCCTATCTCAGCTGTTCAGCCAAGTCTTCCCTCTCGTTTCATTTTCTGGTTTTTCTTTTCCCTAACAAGTTTCTTACTATTAATTATTACCTTCAGTGAGTCTCAATTTGCTCGTCTATAAAAATAGTACCTGTTGCTTCAAGTTGTATGAAGTTTACTGTAAAGCAACTGGAAGGTAACTAACTAGACAGAGTAAGCAGTTGGTACAGAAATCTCCGGTGTCTGTATTTATTCTCATGTTGCCTGCCAAGTGGCCACACCCTCATTACAACTGATGTGCTGTTAAGATTTATTCGACTGTTGAATGAGCAGAAGTTAAGCCGCTTCCCACAAATGTTGAGATTTTCGAAGTTCAACTCTTGCTGTGTGGGAGTCAACCGCTTGCATTTAATTTTCTTGTTTTGTGTAAAACTAACTGAAAAAAAAAAAAAAAAGCTCATTTGTTTGGGGGTAGAATTTCATCTTTAAACCTCTTTACAGGGTTCTTTGTAAACACATGGCCAACTATGTTTTCCCTACTTTTTTTTTTTTTTAAGAGCATACTCTTTAGTTTAAGAGCAATTAGTTACATTGAAAGTTTCAGATCTGGATGCTATTATCCAGATATTTGGATTGGGAGGAGGTGGAGGAAGGGCACAGGAAGGACATGGTGGAAATCCCACGCAGGTTCCTGAAGGAGGAGTCCCAACAGGTTGTTGATGATACTCTTTTTTTTTTTTTCTTGTGCTTTTTTTTTTGTGATTCACAGTCTTGGGAGGGTTGCTCTAAATGATTCTTCTGAAGGTCTCTGAGCTTTATTTCAAAACAAATATATGGCTGTGAAGCTACTTCTCTGCTCTTTTCCTGTTCAGTGCCACTAGCTGGGGACTAACCCTGACATGTGAGCCTTTGCAGGAGACAGTCCATCTCTAAACCCTAACACTATCTCCAATTGTCCTCCTCTAACATGGGGGAGCTTTGCCGGGTGGTGGAAAAGTCAGTCCTTCCCAGGAATGCCTATCAGTGGCGACTTCAGCAGGAAGAAGGGTGGAGTCCCTGGGCACGGGAAGCCTGCATGCCAATAGGCATGCTCCTCTCAGCCACACACCCTTAGACACCCTCTGTTCTCTACTACAGAAGGAGGAAGGTGGCCATTTGAGGCTCCCGAACTCACTGCCACGTGGCTTGGCCGCTCCCACCATCCCCACAGCCAGGAAAGGAATCAGGGTAAAAGCTGACACACCTACCACTAAAAAGTAGATCTTTTTATTAAATCTCCATTTAAAGTTAGTCGTCCCTGGGTTGTGTAGTTGAGCTCACTTTTTTTTTTATATGATTTGTCTTTTTTTTTCTTTTATACCTTTTGTAAATTTAACAACTGTCTTTTTATCCTTTTTAAAGAAAATTTTTGGTTCATTTATATTGGGGGGGTCTTTTATTTCTTACTCAAAGTGCTTGCTTTTTATCTATCTCAGGATTTTTTTTTTTTAAAGATAACACTCATTTTCTTTTTATTTATTTATTTATTTATTTGACAGAGAAAGAGGGAGAGAGAGAGAATGGGTGCGCCAGGGCCTCCAGCCACTTCAAATGAACACCAGATGTGTGCGCCTCTACTACAGCTGGTTAAAGTGGGTCCTGGGGAATCGAACCTGGGCCCTTTGGCTTTGCAGGCAAATGCCTGAACTGCTAAGCCAACCCTCCAGCCCGATCTCCAGATTTTTATTTTGAGGTAAATTGATTTTTGTTGGAACATTATGTTACAGGCTTCCTCGACTTCATGAATTTATGTGGGATAAAATGAGAATATTTTCTTAAGCCAAATTACTTTGCTTCTCGTTTTTAAGCAGCAGTTTTGTTTGGCAATGCAGTCTTCTTAACTATTTCTATCTGCTTGGCTCTGAGTGGCAGGTTCCTTATTCTCTGTCAGGTCTGTACGTTTTCTCTCAAGGAGGATGTTGAAGGCGAGAAGTAGTAAAAACAAAAATGCTGTGAGTGGTTTTTTCGAGGTAGGGTCTCGCTCTAGCCCAGGCTGACCTGGAATTCACTATGGAGTCTCAGGGTGGCCTCGAACTCACAGCGATCCTCCTACCTCTGCCTCCCGAGTGCTAGGATTAAAGGCACGCACCACCACTCCTGGCCATGTTGTGGTTTTTTTTTTTTTTTCCAAGGGCTCTTACCTATGCCATCAAGGAATACCACTACTTCTCCACTTATCTCCCTGTCCCCCCACAAGAAGCAATACTTCTCCAAGGCCACAGCTAACTCATTTCCACTTCCTTTTCCTGCAGCTGGTATTGTAAAGTGCAGCGTTTCAAATTATGTTTCATATTTCTGCTAAGCCGGGCTTTCTCTTGAGATTGTCCACTCACTCCTTGTGCAAGAAGTCCTTACCACCCCGTGCCCTTTTCATAGAGTCATTTACTACTCCCTGACGCCACAGCCCACACCTCACGCTTGGAGCAGTGTGCAGAACGTGATTCTTCTGCACTGTGTCCTCTGTCTCTGATTCTCAGCAACGCATGCTCTGTTTAAAGGATTGGGAAAAGGTTATATGCAGAGATTTGCAGCCAGGCAGCCACCATTTTTTTTTTTTTTTCATTCCTGTTTGGTGCTCACTGGACCTTTTTCGATCATTGTATTGGTTGATTTCATAGAAATGGGAAAAAAAATATGACTTTCTTTAAACAAATTTAAATTTAATGTATTTATTTTTGGCAATGTCGTACATGTTTTGATCATTACTTTACTTCTTTCTCTTACTTTCTGTACTTTCTTTTGGCCTCTTCCTGCTTTTGCAGAACCCCTTCCTCTTCTCAACTAGCCTCCCTTCTATTTTTCATGGCTTTTTTAAGATTTTTAAATCTCAGTACTTCTTTGCTTTTGTTAGGGGACCCCAATGACATATATGTTTGAGCCCTCACCACTATTTCACAGACGGTAGATAATCTCTGTTTCTTCCTTCAACTACCTCCCACCCCCCGCCAAATCTACCTGCCTTAGCATTTTTCTGAGATTTAGTTTAGATATTTTTCTAATGCTTTGTCTTAAAATTCTTTGGGTGGTTTTTTTTTTTTTGGTGGGAGGAACTTATTTTTATATTTTTTGTAGTATCCACACTTCTATTAAGTCCATCCAGGGTCCTTTTCATTTATACTTCTGTAACTTCCATTGAGTTAAATCTTTAATAATGTTCCCTCCTTCCTTAAGATTACCCATCTATCTACTCGTTATATCTGTCTTTTTCATTAAAGCTATACAAGCTATTTCAAAAAATTGCTGAGCCTTCTCCCCCGTCCCTGTAGAAGCTATTTCAAAGTCTTTGTCTACAAACCCTAATGTCTCTAGGTCTAGTTTTATTTCCTGAGCAAAATGTGACCTATATCCAAGAAATGGCTCAGGAAATAAAACTAGACCTAGAGACAACAGGACTACGGTCTGGTTATTTGTCAATTATTGAAACTTCTTTCATTTAGCCTATTTGGCAAAATAATCTCTGGATTTTTCTGCTTCTTCTCTGTTGCTTATGAAAGTGGAAATCACTAGCCTGGGGTCAAAAAAACTGAAAGTGGGATGGGGAAGATGTCTCAAATGCAAACAGGAAACGGTGAGCTCAGATATCCAACACTCATGTAAAAGCTGGCTGTGGTGACACATGCTTATAATTCCAGCACTGGGGAAGCAAAGATAGGCAGATCCTAGGGCTAGCTAGTTTAACCCAGTTGGTGAGCTCTAGGTTCAGTAAGAGATCCTACTTCCAAAAAATAAGGCGAGCTGAGCATGGCAGTGCACGCCATTCATCCCAGCACTCAGCAGACACAGGTAGGAGGATCGCTGTGAGTTCAAGACCACCTTGAGACTACATAGTGAATTCCAGGTCAGCCTGGGCTAGAGCAAGACCGTACCTCAAATAAATAATAATAAAATAATAATAAGGTGGAAAAAAAATAAGATGGGGAGTGATTAAGAAAGACAAGCAACATAAACCTTTGGCTTCCACACTCATGCATCTGTGTATGCAAGCCACTCACAGACACCTAGAAATTATGAGTCACCAAGGTAATTCATATATTAAGTGTAGTAGACAGGGTAGATATCAGGGGCAGGAAGCCATGAGATACAGCCAAAGATGCACCAATCTGGAGCATGAGACAGAATAGACTTAGGTGAGCTGGGCTGATTGACAGTGAAATTATGTGGATTTTTATCAATGACTTCTTGTGTGACATTTTCTGTGCTCCTTGGGTACATGTTGGCATTTTATATCCAGCTAAGTAGAACGAGGGAATAATAATATTTAGCTCATCAGCAAAGAGGTAAAATATTCAAAACACTTGGCCACATTTCACAAAAGGCTTTGTTCCTCACTGAAGTAGAACTTACAGCCAAATATTTGGCCCTTTAAGAACTAAAGAAAAGAAGACATTGACTCTATCTCTCTTTCAAATATTTCCAACTGAAAACTCAAGGTTTCCTCTCATCCCACGTTACATTCATATATATATTAAAAAAAAAAAAAAGTCCCTTGGCCCCTTGGGTCCCTGGTTCCCAGCAAAAACAAACCCAAAGTGGTCAATAACTCATCTCATCATTAAAACTTAACTGAAAAGTATTTTGTAATCCAGCCCCACAGATGTCATGTGGAAGAACTCCAAAGAGCAAGTGAGAAGCATGAGTTTACCACCAGGCCGTGTGCACATTCTTTCCAAGGGTCACAGAATTTCAAGGGCTTGCCTTCACTTCAGGAAAAAAATAACCCTCCGACACCTGAACAGTCTGGAACCATTGAAAATGAGTCCCAGCGTGGGGGGGACAGCTGCAGCTGTGAGAGGCTCCTGGGGGCGCACTGCACCCCCCCCCAGCTCCCGCATTCCTTACTGGCCCTCCCTGGAGGTCTCTGCTGGGTGGGAGGACAGGCCCATTGCAGGAGAACAGTCTGGTGTTTTCTGCTGCTGCTATTGACCGCCCCCTGCCCCCCCCCCCCCGCCCCCGCATCCACAGTCTAGGAACAACATTTAGAGAGAAGAAAAATGGCTGTGAAAGGCCAACATCAGTTGAACAACATCTCTTGCAGAGAGCCGTCTTTGTTGAAGCCTTTCTCTGTCGGACTTGAAAGGCCACTTCAGAGTCGTTCAGTTTGGTTCTGGTGCCCTTTTAGGATTTATGAAGCTATTATGAACATTTACTCTGGAAAGATAAATTCCTTTACCCCATGACTTTCACTGACTCTGAGGTCGTCTCTTCCCCTCTCCCCTTTTAGCTCCTCTGCAGAGTTAACTGCAGTCAAAATGGACTTCTCCCTGACTTCACCTCTGGGGCGTGGCCCCGCCTGCTGTTGCCCCCACAGAACTGCATGCTGGGTCCCTCACTCCCGTCAATTCACTTAAGCCCTTATCCTATTTAAATTTTTTTTGTCACACTTTTTAGCACTTGACATGCTCAGTGCTTATGCATATTTGTAGTATGACTTTCTTGCTAGGGTATAGATCCACTGGAAAAGAGATTTTCTGTTATACTCCGATATTAATTACTCTTCTTATTGTTGTGCTCAAATACCTGTTGGGAAGCAACTTAAGGAAGGGCCTGTTCTGGCTCACGGATTGAGGGCACAGTCCATCATGGTAAGGAGGCATGGCAGTAAGATACTCCTAACTACCTCAGGATGTAGCCCTGCCCTATGAATCCTAAGGCCTGCCCATCACTCCATCCACTCCCTCCTGCTACACCCCCATCTCCCAAAGACCCAGCAGATAAATACCAAATGCCCTCTATATCTGACATCTGGGGCTTGTGAGGGCATCACTGGCGCTCTGGCGGGTTTGGGTGGTCCTGCTTTACGTTGCCCAGAACTCGTGTGATCTCTCTCTTGGGCTAGCTCTACCTAGTCCCTGCAATTTTCCTTTTCAGTATCTCCAATATCCTTTGGTCTCAACTGCAACTTAACTTTCACCCTCACAGCTGCATACACACTTAAGGAGCTCCATGCAATAAACGGAGCCCGTGAGGCAAGGCTCAGTTGGTTTCTGGAACTTTGGTGCACTCTCCATGGCCTGGTTACCTATGCACCTTGCATTCCTGGAAAACTGGCAAGCACCACATAGTTGACTCCCATGTTCAGCTATCAGCTCAAGATGTAATCTTGTATCCTTGGACCACAACTGCACTAGCCACAAACTGCCTTTATATGAACTCAGGAGAACACTTTTTCCGATGTTAGCACTTTTCAGCAGGGAGCCCTGAAGGCTTTATCTTTTCAGGCACTCTCTTTTCAAGTGATACACTCTTTTTAAAAATTTTTTTTTGTTCATTATTTATTTATTTGAAAGTGACAGAGAAAGAGGCAGAGAGAGAGAGAGAGAGAATGGGCGTGCCAGGGCCTCCAGCCACTGCAAACGAACTCCAGACGTGTGTGCCCCCTTGTGCATCTGGCTAACGTGGGTCCTGGGGAATCGCTCTCAAATAAATAAATAAATAAAACAAAAATAATTTAAAAAAAAAGAAGTGAGCAACCTGCTTCTAAGAGCAGAGCCCGAGACGTGAAAGAGCTAACTCCTGACACTCGTATCTCAGGAGTGGGCTAGCTTCCTCTAGCAGAAGCCTGAGGAAAGGAGAAACTGAAGTGAAGGTAAGTTCAAGCCATCAGTATGTCTGCTGCCTCCGCTGTCGCCAATGTTACTGGGGCTCCGGCTTCCTCTGCATACAGGTACTCATTGGCACTTTTACTGAACACCATCACTACACAGTGTTATATTGCATGAGTAAACAGGAAGAAGCTTTTGACTTTGGATAATCCTTAAACATTTGTTAAAGGAGGGGCTGGAGAGATATGGCTTACGAGTTAAGGCACTTGCCTGTGAAGTCTAAGGACCCAGGTTCGATTCCCCAGTACCCATGTAAGCCAGATGCGCAAGGTGGCACATGTGTCTGGAGTTAATTTGTAGTGGCTGGAGGCCCTGGTGTGCCCATTTCCGCCCCCCTCTCTCTGCCCCGTTTTCTCTCTAAAATAAACTAAATATTAAATAAATAAATAGAAACATTTGTTAAAGGAAGGGATTTAGCAGTATGCCCTGTTGGACTCTGCTGATCCAGAGAGCAACCACATTAAGCCTGCCTGTCGCCTTCAGCAGCTCTGTGGGCCGTAGCTGCTGCCCTCGTTGTCTTGAATGCTATGGATGAGTGTTTCTTTTTTTTTTTTATTTTTTTTTATTTGTTTATTTGAGAGTGACAGACAGAGAGAGGAAGAGTCAAATAGAGACAGAGAGAGAGAATGGGCGCGCCAGGGCTTCCAGCCACTGCAAACGAACTCCAGACGTGTGCGCCCCCTTGTGCATCTGGCTAACGTGGGTCCTGGGGAACCGAGCCTCGAACCAGGGTCCTTAGGCTTCACAGGCAAGCGCTTAACCGCTAAGCCATCTCTCCAGCCCTGGATGAGTGTTTCTTACACATGCATTTGTTCTGAGTCCAACCAGGCCTCTAAGGAAAGGAGCATGGGGTATTTCTTAAGATCAGTCAGCGTCTCCAAACCTATCTTGTCAATATGGGTCACCTGTGCTGTTCAGACCAAAGGCACACCAAGGCAGAGGAAATTTGCTAGCCACACTGCTTTGAGTGGGCAGATTATATAATTGTAAGATTAACTTTAACTTTACAGCAAGTTACAAGTAAAGAATTGAGCATCTCACAGCGATATCATGAAAGCTATTTGTAACAACCATAAGAAATATTGTCTGTTCTTTCCCATAGCTCATTCCCACAGTTTGTTCTTACGGTACCTCACCACAAGATTCAAACCATAGCACCTTCTCTGGTGTTTTGGAGGTCCTGAATGACAAGAAAGATCTCCCTCAATTTGTGTCCCAGACACAAAATCTCAACACTGGCCTAGAACCAGTGCCAGGTGGCTTTGAGCTCGAGTTTTCCTCAGCTAGGCTCACTGCTCTGGGAATTTCCCAGAAAATGTTTGCCTGAGAAACTCCTTTGTCTTTCCACAGCTGCCTTCCAGTACAGTTTATGAAAATGAAAAAATTTTTTTTGATTGATGAAGGGTAATGTCACAGTGCTACAGTTTGGGCTGATTTTCCTGCACGTTGATCACACAATGCTATAATCATCTGGACTGAAGTTCAGGGAAAGAAAACAGAAACATCTTATCATACTTTATCATAATAGGAAAGAGGCACGGAACATCCATTATCCAAAAGTCCCTGAACTGGGTCTTCTTGTTCAAAAATAACAGCAAAAGGATAGTTTTTCAATGTGCTGAGTGGACAAAGTTAACCATTAGCAGCTGAGTGAATATCACATCCCATTCTTGCTCCTGATCACGAGACATTTCTAGCATGTACTATCGAAAACCATGGACTCAAACTCTCTAAATCATTAAAAATTATATTCAAAGCAGAGTGAGTGATTAAGAGGTGCCCATATTTCAGTATTTTCCTAGGTCACTATTAAAATTTATAAAACAGGGGGCTAGAGGGATAGCTTAGTGGTTAAGGTGTTTGCCTGCAAAGCCAAAGGACCCAGGTTAGATTCCCCAGGACCCACGTTAGCCAGATGCACAAGGGGGTGCACACATCTGGAGTTCATTTGCTGTGGCTGGAGGCCCTGGCATGCCCATTCTCTCTCTCTCTCTCTCTCCTTCTTTCTCTGTCAAATAAATAAATAAAATACTAAATTTATAAAACATTATCTACTACTAGAGACTTGATAACTAGTCCTATATCCAAGAGAGTCTTAACATGAATAATGTTCACCTGTCTTTTTCTATAGCCCATCTAGCACAGGGCCAGTAGTTGAAAAGCTGGTCAGTAGGTTCTCAACTCACAGTACGGACTTCTCAGAAGGCCGTGGTTTGAAAAGCAATTACTCTGAGGGAAAGATGAGACTGGTAGGAAAGATACTTTCTTAACAGTTGAGTGCCAAAAAAATCAAAAAAGCACTAGAAATAATGGACAGGTAAGGAATTCTAAACAAATAGAAGAGTTAGATAAACCAGGGAAGAACACGTGGTGGCTTTCAGACCAGAGACATGAATGAATTCCTTACACAGGTGTCATTCATGGACTGTATGTAGTAAATCACAGATGTGATCGAAAGACTAGATCTGGCTTTCTCTGTCCTCTCTCAATCAGCTCTTCTGGGCAGACAAGTCTTGGCAGGGCTGCCCTCTGGAGCGCCGTTTGCGGACTCCTCCTTACAGCTGTTGGAAATTTGGGGTTTGGCTTCTCTCCTCAACTCTTCTCCATCTGTTGTCCCAGGCATTTCTTTGGCTTTAAGTAGCACCCCAAATCTCAAGTCAAGTCTGAGCTCCAAATCACTGGTCACACTGTCTATTATTGCCCATTGACCTGAAGATTTCACGTGTGTTGTAAACATGAAATGTGCAAGCTAAACTATTGCCTCTGTGTCTTACTACCCACCCCCCCTAAAGCAGTCTATCAACCCCAACTCATTAAATGGCACCAGAGCTAGTCCCTTTCCTAAGAAGTAGACTTACGTTCATCCAAAGTTCTGTCAACTCTCTCCTGAGACTTGGTTTCTAAACTGTCCATTTCATCCTTCATGGCATGTCCCGAGGCCAAGAACCCACGTAAAGCCAGATGCACAAAGTAGTGCGGTATCTGGAGTTTATTTGCAGTGCCCAGAGGCCCTGGGGCACCCATTCTCTCTCTACTGGTGTGGTAGTGTACTTTTAATCCCAACACTCAGAGGGAGGCCAAGGTAGAAGGATCGCTGTGAGTTTGAGGCCAGCCTGAGACTACATAGTGAATTCCAGGACAGCCTGGGCAAGAGTGAAACCCTACTTAAAAAAAAAAAAAAAACACCTTGCTTTTATTCACATTTTGTTTCATCTCATGAATAAATCCAGATTCTATGGCCTTGAACAAGGTATGATCATAATGAAATACTTAGGTATTTATAAAGGAAAGTGGCCTAGTGATGTCATCTCTTTGAGGATTGAAAATCTAAACAGCATGGCATTGACTCTGGTGAGGCCCTTTGGTGATGTCATGGCACGGTGGGTGATACCACGGTGTTGGGAGCGTGTGCAGGAGAAAGAATCACTTGTGGCACAGTAAGCCAGAGAAGAGGAAGAGTCAGCCTGGCTTTATTTATTTATTTAAGAGCAGATAAAGAGGGAGAGAGAGGCAGAGAGAGAGGATGGGCACTTCAGGGTCTCTTGCCACTACATATGAATTCCAGATACATGTGCCACTTTGTGTCTTGCTTTATGTAGGTACTGGGGAATCTAACCCAGGCCATCACGCTTTTCAAGCAAGCACTTTAACCACTAAGCAATCTTTCCAGCCCAGGCTTGCTTAAAAAAAAAAAAAAAACTCTCCAAAGAACTAACTTGGGCTCCCATGAGAACTGCTCTAATTCTTTTTTTTTAAAGCTTATTTATTTATTTGACAGGGAGAGAGAGAGAGAGAGAGAGAGAGAGAGAGAGATGGGTGCACCAGAGCCTCCAGCCACTACAAACGAACTCCAGACACATGTGCCCCCATGTGCATCCGGCTAACATGGGTCCTGGGGAATCGAACCAGGGTCCTTTGGCTTTGCAGGCAAATGCCTTAACCTCTAAATCATCCCTCCAGGCCCTGCTCTAATTTTTTCAAAGGACAAGATCTGCAATGAACTTCCACTATGCACTCTCATTTTATTTTTTTTTATTTTCAACCAATCAATACATGTATATAATACACTGTGATCACATTTATTCCCCATTATCCTCTTACCCTCCCCCTGCCACCAAATCCCTCTTCCCAATTAATCCCCTTTCATCCATAGCATGTAGTTTGTATGCATTGTTCCCTCACCTTAAGGAGCTGGCCCCCAATCCTTGCTCATTGATTATCTTTCCCACTGCACTGGCCAGGGTTCTCTAGAGGAACAGAACCAATAGAATGAATCATATTCAAAGGGGGAAATTATTGGATTAGCTTGTAGCAGTCCAGAAGTAACAGTCTGCAGGCTTGGGAGTTAAAGAGCCTGGTAGCTGCTCAGTCCAGTGGCTGGAGGCTTCAGCAGTCCCAACGCAGCACTGAAGGCCTCAGGGCTTCCTAGAGAGCTGCTGGTCTTCAGTCCATGCTGGAAGGCTGAGGAAGCCTGGTTCCACTGCTGCGGAAGGATAGAGGATAATCCAGTAGGAAAGACGCACGTGCGAGGGAAGGCACTCAGCAGCAGCCAGGTGGGGAGAAGGGGTTCTCTTCTCCTGAAGCTTCCTTACATAAAGCCCACCACCAGGAGGGCCACCACTCTGGGGGAAGGGCTCAACTTCCTCCTGCAGTAAATTTTTTTTTTTTTTTTTTTTGGAAGCAACCTCAGAGACCCACCCAAGAGGAATGTCTGTGGATTCCTAAACGGATCAAGTTGACGACAGAACTTAACCACCACACTCACTCAGTACTTTTAAGCTCTGTTCTTAAAAGGGTCTTACTGTATGTGTTCAACAATTCAATGACTGAATGTGTACGGATGCTGAAAGTCATGGAGAAGATATGGCTGAATGCGGTTACCCTGGAGCCATGTGTATGACCCTGCTAGAGAGGATGCTGCCTGACAGTCAGTCCCCAGGAATCAAAACCGGACGCAGACACAGAAATGGTTATAGTACTTAACTAACTTTGGAAGGAGGAGTATACCAAACCATTTCATCTATCAAAGTATGCATCTTTGGGCCTGGAGGGATGGCTCAGCAGTTAAGGGCTTTGCCTGCAAAGTCAAAAGACCCAGGTTCCATCCCCCAGGATCCACGTAAGCCAGATGCACAAGGTGGCACATGCGTCTGGAGTTCGTTTGCAGTGACTGGAGGCCCTGGTGCTCCTATTCTCTCTCTCTCTCTCTTTCTTTCTCTCAAATAAATAAAATACAAAAATTATGCATTTTTGCTCCTTTCTCTGAAAGTCCAGTTGACAATTCTGATAAATGTTATAATCTTGTTATGGTCACTTACAGGGGAACAAACTAGCCCAAATCACAATGCTGAAGTTTCCCATAACTTAGATGAAACATGAAAGAATGTATTTGCATTTATTTATTTATTTTTTTTTTGAAGTAGGATCTTGGTCTAGCCCGGGCTGACCTGGAATTCACTATGTATTCTCAGGCTGGCCTTGAACTCAAGGTGATCCTCCTACCTTTGCCTCTGGAGTGCTAGGATTAAAGGCATGCGCCACCACGTCAGGCAGAGGGAGAGAGAGAATGGGTGTGCCATGGCCTCCAGCTGCTGCAAATGAACTCCAGATGCGTGCACCACTTTGTGCATCTGGCTTTATGTGCAAGTACTGGGGAAATCAAACTGCAGTCAGCTTTTCCTTGCTGGCGGAAAACACCTGACCAAAAGCAGCTTGTGGGAGGAAAGGGTTTATTTTGGTTTACAGACTCAAGGGGAAGCTCCATGATGGCAGGGGAAAATGTGTGATAAGCAGCAGCTGGAAATAACCCCCTGGCCAACATCAGGTGGGCCACAGCAGCAAAGAGTATGCCAATACTTGCAAGGGGAAGCTGGCTATAAGACCCATAAGCCTGCCCCCAACAATATACCACCTCCAGGAGTATCCAAATCTAAAATTGCTACCAGCTAGGGATCTAGTATTCAGAGCACATAAGTTTATGGGGGACACCTGAATCAAACCACCACATTCCACCCCTGGCCCTCATAAACTGATAACCATCTATGATGTAAAATGCAGTGCATTAAGTCCAACTTTACAAGTCCCCATAATTTTTACCAATTCCAATGACGGTCATGCATCCCCATAGTCCAATGTCTTTTAACTTATCTGTAATACCAAAACAAATCCAGAACTATACAGAATAAACATTTACACTACAAATGATGGCACTGGGCATAGAAAAGAAATAGCCAACCAATACAAGATTTAAAACAAACAAAGCAAGCATCAAACTCTATAGCTCCAAGTCTGATAGTTCTAACCAGTGACAAGTCTCTGGAGTTCCAATTCCAACCCTCTAGCTCAGCTGCTCATAACCCCCGGTATACTCCATCCAGTGCCAGGAGCTCTCCTTGGCAGCCATCCGAAAGTTATGGTATCTCCACTGGGTCTCCACTGCAACCCACGGCTCATCCTCATGACTCCATCAGGCCTCCATGCAGGTATTCCAAGGAGTCTGCTTCACGCTGCCCATGTCCATTTCCAAAAACAAAACAAACAAAAAGAAAAACAAACCATGCTGCAAACTCAATGACCCTATTTTTTCCCGCATTTGTTATACTTTATAGTACCAGGTAGGGCTACCAATTTGTTAATCCAGGGGGAGAAATAACTCTGACTTTGAAGAGCAGAGCACTCCTTCAGCATCCAGACCTCTTACTTCAAAAAATCCAACATTCTTCCTGCTGTCCCAGTGCAGATCAGCTGGCCCAGTCTTGACAGTTGTAATCTCTCAAACAATTGAAACTGAATGAGGAACAGTTTCAGCCCAAAGATTTCCTTTTTTTTCTGTGCCATATCCTTCTACTCACACCAGTCCATTTCTGTACAATACAACACTGTACAAGTTCTCAGGACACAGGCATAACAGCAAGCCTTTCATACAAACTACTTCTAGCCCAGTTCCTACAAAGTTCTTTCTCACTCTCATAGACAAAACCTCATAGTCCATAGTTCTTACTGCATTCAGGTCTTTCAACTCTGACCAGAAGGGTCCATGAAGCTGTACTTAACAGCACTACAAGATGTCTCTTAGGCCAAAGTTTCAAATTCTTCCACATTCTTCCCTCAAATCAGTTCCAAATGGCCAAAGCCACAGTCTAGTTTCTAGTAGCAATGACTTCACTCCTCTGGTACCAATTTTACTGTTGTAATCAGCTTCTCATTGCAGGAAAAAGCACCCAACAAAAAGCAGCTTACAGGAGGGGAGGGTTTATTTTGGCTTATAGACTCAAGGGGGAAGTACCATTATGGCAGGGGGAAAATGTGGCATGAGCAGAGGGTGGACATCACCTCCTGGCCAACATCAAGTGGACAACAGCAAGAGAGTGTGCCAAACACTGACAAGGGGAAGCTGGTTATAAAACCCATAAGCCCACCCCCAACAATACATCACCTCCCAGAGGCTCCAATTCTCAAATTGCTACCAGCTGGGGACCTAGCATTCAGAACACATAATTTTATGAAGGATACCTGAATCAAACAATGTGGGGGGGGATCGTATGTATATGTGTGTGTGCATGTTATGTGTGTTCATATCTGTGTGGGCTCACATGCTTGTGTTAGTACATGTATGTGCAAATTCATGTGAAGGCCATATGTTCCTGTCAAGTGTTGTTTTTTCTGTTGTTGTTTTTGTTTTTTCCTATACCCTCTCTACCTTATTTATTTATTTAGTTTTGATTTTTCAAGGTAGGGTTTCACTCTAGCCCATGCTGACCTGGAATTCACTATGTAGTCTCAGGGTGGCCTCAAACTTGGTGATCCTCCTACCTCTGCCTCCCAAGTGCTGGGATTAAAGGTGTGCACCACCATGCCTGGTTTCTACCTTATTTTGATAAGACAGAGTCTCTCACTGAACTTGTAGCTCAATGATTTTTGCTAAGCAAGCTAGCCAGCAAGTTCCGGGGATTCTCCTGTGTCTACTTCCCCAGTGCTGGGCTTATCGATGCACACCACAATGTCCAGCGTTTTTACATGGGTGCTGGGAATCCAAGCTCAGGTCTTCATGGAAATCAGTTTACCCACGAAGACCTGCGGTGTGTGAATGAAAATAAAGGGAAGAAAGAATGTCCTGCAGCTGCTGGGTGATGTAACCAGGAGTGAGGCAGAAACGTCAGTGCTGAACGCTCCATGCAGTTTTGCCAAAAGAAGACACAAGAGTCAACAGGAATTCTGGGTACCCAGAGATCCATGTATAGCTTAGGTATTTGCCAAAGGACGAGTTGTGGCACTTTGCTAGAGAGCAGGGCCCATGTGCAGATATCATTGCCATTCCTGGAAAAGGCTGAATCTGGTTCTTGGAGAAACACCAGGAGTTTGATGAGCAAAGAACCGGCAGACTGCTTTAGCTTATGTGGAAAGATGTTACAGGGCCCTTACCAGGAAGCAAAACACACAGAATTCTGTCTGCGAAAACTTCATAATTGGACAGCAGTGAGTCCATTACAAAAATCAAAGTACGGGTAAAGATGTGGCGGCAAGGGATGAAGTTCCTTGTTATTTTTGCATTCAACCATGGCAAATTTTTTCGCTGGGAGGGCTTTTGGCCTCTGCCCACCCCAATCTCCCCGCATGCTGAATAGAGAGTCCATGTGAAGAAATCCAGATGGAGAAATCGTTGGAGGAGTTTTTCTTTGTCATTGTGGGCAAGAAGAAAAATGACATGTGGAGACAGTTATTTGCTTAATTCAGTCCCCTTAGAATTGTACATTTTGCTCATTTTTCATTATTTGAGGCTGACACTTGCTTTTAGCGTAAGGAATTCAACTAACTGATAAGTATTCCAGCTCAATGTTTTTTTTCAGGCATAAAGATAACATTGGGCAGTTTTTACCCTTAGCTTTCTCATGCCATCTCAAATTTGTATAAAAAAAAAGAAAAAAAGAAAAGAAAAATAAAAAGAAAAGAAAGAAAAATGTATCAAGAAAAGAAAGCCAAGTAAAGCAGAGTTCAAGAGTAAGAAAAACGAAGTTGACATAAAATCCTCAACCCCAGCAGCTGGCCCTGGGATCTAGAGACTCTTAGGGAAAACTTCAGGGAGAAGAACCCGAGATGAATGGAATATTAACAAGTGGAGCCGGCTAGCCATGCAGGAGGAGGTAAAACAGGGAATGGGAAATTGATTACAACGAATTCCTCTAAAAACACAGAGAGTGGGAGAGCATGCATAGGTTATTCAGAGGGTAACCTCTGATTCTGAGAACTTCTTACAGAGGACGCCTCAGGAATCCCTGCCAAGCGCATGGCTTTTCCAACTCGAAGTCAGGAGAACTTGCATCTGAGCCTCCCGGGGATGGACTTGTGGACACAGATGGTGGCTTTGCTTTCTGGTTTGGTCAGGAATAAACCCGTGTTTGTTTGCTTCCCCTGCTGGTCTCTATTCCCTGCTGACATTTCCCTTGGCAGAGAACAAATGCACTGATCAAGCTGAAGGCAAGCCGTAGATGAGCGATGGATTGTGAGGATGCGGCCAGTCAGAACTAACGTGATACTGGAAGGCAGATCAAGCCCCGGAGGGGCCTAGACAGGTACAGCAGAAGCTGAGAAGAGGAATGGTGATTAGGAGTGACTCCAATTTTGCTGTTGGTGGCCATCATATTTAGTGAATAATAAACAGACCAGAAAAATTATTCTGGAGGGGAAGCCAAAAAAAAAAAAAAAAAAAGTCTTCAGTAAGCCTGAAAATAAAGAGAGGCCTTTTCTAATAAAGACAACTGAGCCTAAAGGCTAACAGATGCTACCCAATGCAATCCCATTTTACTGGTAATAAAACAAGCCAAATATTTGCTATGAAGACTTAGCGTTTCTTAGGAAGGACTCTCTCTCTCTCTTCTCTCTCTCTTTTTAGATATGCTAATGTATTATTGTATTACTTCAAAAACACCCTCTAAGCTTTCTTTTCAGCTGCCCATAAAACAAGTGCTTTCTGGGCTGGAGTTTTTTTGTTGTTGTTGTTGTTCAGTTTTTCGAGGTAGGGTCTCGCTCTAGCCCAGGCTGAACTGGAATTCACTATGTAATCTCAGGGTGGCCTCGAACTCATGGCGATCCTCCTACCTCTGCCTCCCAAGTGCTGGGATTAAAAGCGTGCGCCACTATGCCCGGCAAGGCTAGAGTTTTTTGATACAGGAGAATTTGGAGGAGGTAATGCTTTCTGGCCTCTGGCTGTCTGGGTAGGAATGGTCTGAGATAGCACATGTGTATCAGCAATATTAACCTTTTTTTTTGTGAAATTCTATGTGTAGCCACAATGGTTACAGCTGCAGTAATGGGTGCTGGTGTAGGAATAGCTTTCAAAGAAAGCGACCCTCTCAAGTTTCACTGTATTCTTTTTTTATTTTTATTTTTAAATTTATTTTATTTATTTATTTATTTTTGTTTTTCACAGTAGGGTCTCACTCTAGCCCAGGCTGACCTTGAATTCACTACGAAGTCTCATGGTGGCCTTTAACTCAAGGCGATCCTCCTACCTCTGCCTCCCCGCTGCTGGGATTAAAGGCGTGCGCCACCACGCCCGGCTTTTTTTCCCACTGTATTCTTGACTATTCGGTTCCTCATTTTCTTTGCCTTTGTGATTTTAAAATAATAAAAACCTGTCATGTAGGCTTTCCTTTTCTGACTTCAGTGCTGGCCTATCTTATGTCTACCCAGTTTGTATTGATATCTGCTCTCACCAGTTGTTTTGGTCTGCCAGATTTCTGGCCGGCACTGTGTTGGCACTTGCAAACGGAGTTACGCTGCATGCATTTGAGAGGCATAGTGTGTCTCCTTACCCACGTGCAAGCGAAGTGCATCAACCAAAGCCATTTTTAGCATCTACAATAACAACCAGCTTTCCTGCAGGAGGCTCAAGGGTGATATAAGCCTTTTGGCCAATCTCTAGCAAGGTTGGCCACTGAACACCATGTTGGTAATATTCAGTGAGAAGCCAAAGTGAGGACTTCTGCAATAAGATCTAAACGTGGCTGTGACCAAGTCAGCCATGGGGCTGAGACTCAAACATTCAGGATGATGCAGGCGTGAAGGGACTAAGCAAGAAGGCACACAGTGTAACCCACCAGTGTGGGGAGGGGGATCTCTCCAGACTCTCTCTACTCCCTAAACTTGACCTGGAGTAGGCCTTCACCTCTGAGTGACTTACATGAAAACTGAGATGGTCATAGGGATCAGCTGTGAGGTAATTAAGATTAAGATGGGATTTTTTTGTCACGTGTGTGTGTGTGTATGGTGTCCAAGCAGTTCATATGTGTATGGCTGCACATGTGTGCAGGTGCCTATGCGTGTGTGTGAACATGTATGTGGAAGCCACAGGTAGATGCCTATTGTCCTCCATCTAATTTTGTTTCAAGACAGGATCTCTGACTAAACTTAGAGATCACCAACTCAACTAGATTAACTAGCCAATAACCCCTAAGAACCCGTCTGTCTCAGCCTACCCAGAGCTGGGATTATAGGTGTGCCCCACCATGCTTGGGATTGTATGTGGGTGTTGGGAATCTGAACTGAGGTTCTCATGTTTGTGCAGCACTTTACCCACTGAGCCATCTCCTGAGCCTTGTTCCATGGTTTGGAACCCGATGTCTTGAGTTGTGGACATGGATGAGTATGGTGGAGTCAAAAGCATGCATTAATCTGTTCTTCTACTTTCATATATACAATCCCATCCTATTAAGTCCCCTCTCCCTTCCTTTAAGTGAGGTCAGGGGAAGAGATTGAGTAAAGGAAAGGTGGAAGGAGGGCTAATTAAAATCCAAGAGGATATAAATAAATCGTATGGAAACTTTTTTGGACAATGGAACACTCAGGAGCCATCGATTGTTCCTAGAAAAGTTCCAATGCCAGGGATGGGATACCTTCCAGTGAGTTGCTGGCCAGGGAGGTCCCTGATGCCCCCAAAGCGTTATAGGCCATTGCCAAGGCCCTTGGTTTCCCACCAGGAATAGATGGTAAGACCCTATTGCTGAAGATTGCACATACTTAGGCTACAAGGCCACTGAGAAATCCTGCTGGAACTGAGCTGAAACCCTCCTCCATGTAGACCAGCTGAAAGAAATCTGGGAGAAGCCACACTGCATGCATTACAATGGGAGAGAGAGAAATCACTAGTGAAGATACTCAACAGTGGACACTGCAAGCCTTAGATTTGGCCAGCCAGACAAAATGAGCCAACAGGTGCAATAGTGGCACGTCTGTTATGGGGAAAACAAACTGCCCTGTAATTGGACTGGAGGCCCACTCCATGGGAGGGAATACATCCCTGATACTGAAAACCTACAACAGGGTAGTCATGAGCCCTAGGGGTGTAATGTCTTCTGCTGTCTGGCTAAATGTATAAACTATGCTCATCAAACTGCCCAATAATCACCTCTCTTAATGTTCATACCTATATATTAATGCTACTCTCACTTTTGGTTAGAGAACCTTCTCTTTTCAGATGGCAGTGACCTTGATGTGACTCAGAAGGCAACATGGTATTGAGAAGAAGTGACAGAGGAGTGCTCAGCGCTGCAATATCTCTATCATACCTTCCAAGGCTCAGGGTCTAATGCGGAAGAGGTGGCGGAAAGAATGTAAGAGCCAAAGGAAGAGTAGTACTCCTTACAACATGCTCCTCCAGACACAAAATGGCCTGGATATCCATGACCTCACAGTGCTTGACACTACTTACACAAAACCATCATAATAGGAGGAAAAGATCATGACATCAAAATAAAAGAGAGACTGATTGAGAGGGGGAGGCGATATGATGGAGAGTGGAGTTTCAAAGGGGAAAGTGGGGGGAGGGAGGGCATTACCATGGGATATTGTTTACAATCATGGAAGTTGTCAATAAAAAATTAATTAATTAATTTTAAAAAGCATGCATTAACTGCTTCCCCCATTGTTTTAAGTCAAGAACAAATTTGTAAAGGAGACTACCTTGAGGCTCTATTTCTACTCAGTGGCTTTAGGAGACACCCTCTTGGGCATCTTCATAAACCTTTTGCTGTTAATGAATATTTAAGTCATTTTATTTTTTTCACTCAAGGCATGGAGGACACTGAAAAAGATGAGTTTTTCACACTTCCTGACCTTTCACCTGCTGGCCTCAAGTCTTTTATGCCTTGCGTGTTTTGTTACAATCTTTGTGGTTTGCTATATCATGCCACACAATCCACTGAAAGCCATTCCCTTAAAATTCCCCTAGGCAGGGCTGGAGGGATGGCTTAGCGGTTAAGGCATTTGCCTGAAAAGCCAGAGGACCCAGGTTCGATTCCCCAGGACCCACGTTAGCCAGATGCACAAGGGGGGGCGCACGCATCTGGAGTTCGTCTGCAGGGGCTGGAGGCCCTGGCGCGCTCATTCTCTCTCTCTCCCCCTTTCTCTCTGTCAAATAAATAAATAAATAAAAATAAAATATAAAATAAATATCTCCTTGGCAAAAGCATTAACCTCTGACTTAAATGAGCTTGACAGTGCCTGTTGCATCAGTTAGTTACAACATGGAAGGATTTCAAAGGTCTGTGAAAATCTTCCTTCTCGCCACCTGCCTCTCACACCTGTGTGCCAAACTGCCAATCGTATCAGCATGTGCGTGTGCCCGTTGTTTTCCTCTGTAATCCTCCTCAAGCATCCGCCCACCTCTCACGTTCCTTTTGCTGAAAGTGCAGCAGCAGCACTGGCAGCGGGTGGCAGTTGATGTACTCCTGATTCCAGAGCTTTCCCAGGGTGGCCCGCTGGGATTGGAATCTCTAAGGAGCATGTGGAAGTTCAAGGGCCTGCTGTCTTGCCGAGGACAGGTTATCATCCACAGAACAGCATGAAGATGTGCATAGGACTAAAGAAGACTGCACTAGGACTGGGGCTTGGGAGATATGACTGCAGTTCCCCTCTCTGGAAGAAAAGAACAGAGGAACATAACTAGCTGAGCAATGAGCTTTAGTACATGGCTCATTTTCTTAAAATTATGGACTTTTTCCCTCATATCTCATGACTACTGACTTTGGGAGTGGCCTACCATTAAATTCTATACCTTAATACTTCATATCACATGAAATCAAACTCCTCTATCTTCTGGTGTCTCTCACTGGACACAGGATGAATATTGAATGCCGAATGTCTTTGTTGTTGGGCTGTTTGGGGTACTTGGATGTCTTTTGTATCTGTGACCATGACTATCAGAAGACTTGTTTGGGTATTTCTAACCCCACCCCACGAAGGCGAGATTGTCTCCCTTCACGGTGCTTTCAATCAACTCTAAGACCAGATGTCTCCCACACATGCTCAAGTGAGCAACCGTAATTAAACTAAGTGACTTGTCTTCGAATGAATGCACAACATACAGACTCTTTACTTGTGCACTTCTTAATATGAGCCTTACCTTCTCATATGAGAACTGAGTGAAGTCAGGGAATATAGGAAGCACTGACACAGATTCCCCAGGTGCACTACAATTGGGGGTTAAGAGAAGAGGCTGAGTGGGAGCTGGAGAGATGGCTCAGCAGTTAAAGGTGCTTGCTTACAAAACCTGATGGCCTAGGGTTCAATTCCCCAGTACCCATGTAAAGCTAGATGCACAAAGCAGTGCATGTGTCTGTAGTCCTTTTGCAGTGACAGGAGGCTCTGGCACACCCATTCTCTCTACCCCCCCTTACAAATCAATCAATAAATAAAAATATTTTTTAAAAAAGAAGAGGCTGGACTAGGGAAAGGTAAAAAGAATGAATGGGTATTAAAAACAAATGTCTCAATCTTGTCTGAGGTCATGTTTACATTAGTTAACTTTTGGACCTGCATAAAGAATAGCAGAATTGAAAGCCTAATAAAAACAAAACTTTTTCATAGCCCAAGTGAGAGTAATGATGTGAGGTAATCCAATCTGAAGTATAAACAAAGAAGTTATTCCATGCAATGACTGACTCATTTTATTTCAGAAGTAAACATCATGAATTAGAGGGTAGATCAGGCATTCTGGCCCACATATACGAGGGGTTAGAGGAGATGGAGATTAATTAGTTGATTAAAGGATCAGGGAAAAGGGAACAAAAAGTTCTTCCCCAGAAATTGACTGTAAAGGTTTTAAAATAGAGGTATTCCAATAGCACTTTGCATATCACAAGAAACTTGTTGGGGGGAAATGTAGATTTTTTTTAAGTCACTGAACAATGGGAATTTATTTTACTTTGCACTATAATTGAGGAGCCAAATTGTCAAGGGCCATGCATATTATTTGACTTTCAGATGTCAGGCTTGTTAGGAAGGGTTTCCATGTTCTTAGACACGCAGAAAATGACAACCTTACATACCTGAGAATTAGGTCATTTGAGACAGAGGCTGCTGGCCTGCTTCGCCTCAGATACGCACCTTCCCCAGGTCTCCAGCTTAGAGTTGGTGTATTGGTGAGGTTTCTTAGCCTCCATAATAATGTGCTAATTCCCAAAGACTGAAAAGTAACTCTTCTGCCCACTAGCAAGCTGGGTCTATCAGTTAAGAAGCTCTGTAGGCATCCTTACCTCATGGGTTAGAGGACAAAACCCTAAAGTAGAGGAAAAGACCAGTATCTTGGCTCTAGCACTCAGGATAGGACCTGCTGTTAATCTCGGGGAACCTCAGTCTGCTCATGCATATAACAGTGAAACAGCTGTGTTCTCTACCTCACTGGTTCACTGTGAGAATCAAAAGTATCATGTCCCTGAATGTAAGTGAAGTCTCATGATATCAGTGGGTATGAAAGCATTTTCTCCCAAACTCTGCCTCTCATCTAGATCCCAGCTTCCCACACAGTGCATCATCACCCCACATGACATCCTGTAAACTGTGAAGGTTGCAAAAAATTATCAAGGTAAAAGGTTTCCGAACATGTAATATTGATACAAAATCGAACAGATAATGAATCTAAGTTGTTTCTGGCAGCGCTCACCTATGTTGCATTGTGTGACCTCATTGCAGCCGTGGTTCTGAAGACATACTAAGTGCACACTGCACTGCACATGCTGTCCTACTATGTAACACCAGTGCATGCTGCCTTAACCCCTCAGCTCAGATTTGAGACTGTTGTTATGCATTGTAGTGTTTTCATTGTACTTACATCTTTTGCTCTTATAGAAGCATAATGGTTTAATAATGGAAAATGAATATTTTCCTGTGTGCATCCCCTGGCATGTAAATATCAAACTTATATATCTTTGGATGGTACAGCGTTAGAATATTTGATTTTAAAATTTGCCATCTTGCCGGGCGTGGTGGCACACGCCTTTAATCCCAGCACTAGGGAGGCAGAGGTAGAAGGATCACTGAGTTCGAGGCCACCCTGAGAATACGTAGTTAATTCCAGGTCAGCCTGGACCAGAGTGAGACTCTACCTTGTAAAAACCAAAAAAAAAAAAAAAAATTTGCCATCTGAGTTGCTGATGAGTTTCATTTAAAAAAAAAAAAAAGTAGCTGGTTGTGGTGGTGCACACCTTTAATCCCAGCACTTGGGAGGCTGAGGTAAGAGAATCGTTGTGAGTTCACGGCCATCCTGAAACTACAGAGTGAATTCCAGGCCAGCCTGGGCTAGAGCCAGACCCTACCTTGAAAAACAACAAAAAAAATGTTAAATGAATTTAGGCTAGCGATTGGAACAAAACTTCCAGCAATTTCTGAAATGGTCCTAAACATATTTTTGCCCTTTTGTGGTATGCATTTATACAAATGAGCATTGATAATTATAAAATCAAAATACTGGTCAAATCTATAAAACTTTGAAGATGCTCTGTGCAGTACTAAATATTCAGCCAAGATTAAATTATTTACGTAAAAATATACAAATGCATCCATATTGTTATTATGAAAATCTGTTTTTCTTTTTACTAAATGGTAAAATTTATTATTTATATTTTACAATAAATTTCTTTATGACTTATCATCAGTAAGTGTTTGATTTATATGTCTCTTTTATGTGGCTACATACTGGCAATGTGTAAAAAGAGGTTATGTGTGGGAAAAGTTGAAGAGGACTTCATCTAAATGACCCTCAGGAGTTCCCAGCAAGGGACAGGAGGTGTCACGGAGGAGAGTAATGGTGCTGCTGAACTTTGAGCTGTGAAGAAAGAGTGTGGGAAGCTCTTCCATGGGGGCTTTTGAGCTGGGCCAAAGAGCTAGAGGAGTTTTGGCTTCCTGAGCACCTCTGTTGAAACTCCCTGGGGAAATCTGCTTTATGAAATTCCCAGCAACTAGAGATCCCACTGAGTTGGTGAATGGAGCCTGGAGGGCCCGCTGATGGATGGAAACAATGTGCTTGAAGTCTACTGGGAAGAAGGAGTTGAGCGCTCCGGCTCCATTCCCACTGTGCATAGACAGCAGCTGCCCCCACATTTATTGCCAATTACTTTTGCTTCAAAAGCCAATAATAGTAATAATAATAATAATAATAATAATAATAAAAGACTTAGAGGCAACCTTTTGAATTAGGTCCATCTTACACCTGGATCCATAGATGGTGAAATACTAATGAAAAGGTGAATTGCCCAATGCTTTGATTGCATTAGAGTTAATTTTATAGGCTACATTATTAACACCAGAGGTGCTGACACATATTCTGGAATAGTCAGCAGATCCAAAAACTGTGACTATCGTCACAGAATGCATTCATAACCATCAAACACAACATCTGCTTAGCTGAGACCAGAGTAGTGGGTTAAAGGATAGAAGCAACCTATCTGTGAAAACAAGGACAGCTCATTTGTTATGACTCTGCCACCAATGCCTTGACAATGCTAGCTCTAGGAGTACCAAAACTTCTCTTCAGTTTGGGGAATGTGCTATACATTTACTGGAGGAAGAAGGAGTTGAGGAAGGAGACTAGCTCTTTTGGAATTGACATCCATGAATTAGAATAAGTCCCACGATCTCCCAAGTTTCAGTCTGTGCATGAGGCTGCATTCAAAGAGGCACTCTCTGGAAGCTAAAGAGCAACTACGGTTGTTCTGGTCACGTCAAGGGCCTCTTGAAGGTTGTCATTCGGGAAAACCTTCTCAGAAGCCTTTCTTCAAGCTCACGGTGTTCTCTTGCCCTTACCTGCTTCAGGGCTCTGGCTGCTCAATGCTGCCACTGCTTCTCCAGTCCTGGACAATTCAGTAAAATCCATGACCTTGCTCAGAACTCTGTGCGAACAAACCTTTTGGAATTTGCTCTTTGGTATCGATGTTTAGAGTCTTAATGATAATACGTCTTGGAGAATTTCTCCTTTGTTCTAGTCTCTTTGGAGTCCTGTTTGCTCCTTGTAACTTGATGGGGCTTTCTTTTGAGAGAGTGAGAAAGTTTTCTTTGATAATTTTGTTGAATAAGTTCTCCATGCCTTTGGTCTGAATTTCTTCCTCTTCTGGTATTCCCATGATCAAAATGCTGGGACATTTAAGGGTATCCCACAGTTCCCACATGTACTGTTCACACAATTTTTTGAACTTATTGAAGCTTTTGGACTCACAAACTGTTTTCTTCAGTTTTGTCTTCCAGTTCTGAGTTTCTATCCTCCACATGGCTGACTATTCTTGAGAGTTTTGGACTTGTGCAGTTTGGTTTGTGTTTTCTACTGCTTTTTCATGTATAGTTTCCATCCCTCTATTGAGTTCCCTTTTCACATCACTTTCTGATTTTCCTAATGCTTCTTGGAATTCATCCTTGCATTTCTTTATGTCTTCATTTAGCTTAGCCAGCTGGTTATTGAGGGTTTTTTTTTTTTTCTCCTTCTGATTATTTAACTGTCTTTGGAACCCTTCCTGGTTCTTTTCTATTAGATCTACTCTAGTGAGGACAGCATTCAAACAATTATCTGCCCTTTGTTGCTTTTCTGCAAGTTCTGCTATTTGCTTGGTCAGGGTTGCATAGCTTGTATCTTCATTTCAGGGTTCGGATCCTATTGTCTCTTCTATGTTTTGATTAGAGACATCCATTGTGGGACTGGGCAATCTTGTTGCACTGACTTGCATTTGATTTTTCATGTTATTCCTTTTGTGCTGTGTTCTGTCCAGCATCAGTGTAGGAGTATCATTTAACTCAGGAGGAAGCTGGAGTCTACCCTTGAAGTGTCTTCAGTGATTATTCCCTTTTATGTTTGCTTCCGCTAAGGCTTCTGACCGCAATGGGTTCCGCCTGCTCAGGGGAAGGTGCCCCTGAGCCTCTTATGGGGGCCTGGGGACCTGATGAAGGGGCTTGGCTTTTTGTTCCATGATTTGGGGTATGGGGCTGCATGGTCAGGTGGCTCGAAGAGACTGGGGTTAGGGGGAAATGAGACAAAGGAGACAGGGGTTGTTTCTGGGCTGTGGAGGGGGGAGGATGGGAATGTGTGGTGGTTCTGCGATGCTGAAGGGTGAAGGGATGGGCCAGCAGGTCCCTCGGGACCCTGTAGCAGCGGGTGGATGGGACTGCTGGGTCCTTTGACAGGGCAGGGCAGGGATATGAAACTGCTGTGGGTCAGAAGACATGTTGGGGGGGGGCATGGAGGTCCCCTGTGGTGGGAGAACCTAGGGAGGGGGGCACCCTAGCCTGCTGGCACGGAGGAACAGTGGAGTTTGGAGGTCCCTGGTGGTGGCTGGGGGCGCAGCTAGCCTGCTGAGCTGGGTCTGCATATGGAGTGGGATGGCATTCACACGTGGAGGTACCCCTGCGGGAATGCTAGCTACCCTGCTGGCCTGGGTCTGCTCACCAGCTGCTAGCGGGACAGTGTTCGCGAGCTTGGAGGGGCATGTGGAGCTAAGCTAGCCTGCTGGCCTGGGTCCCCTTGCCTGTGGTTAGTGCAGGAGGAACCTGTGGCTGGGACTGCTCTAGGATGGCTGCCTAAGGGGATTGTGGGACTGGTGGGCTACCGGAGAGCGTGAGAATTCCCTACTTTGCTCCTCCACACCCTCCCACCGGAGGTCTATTAAAGTCTGCTCATCCCTAGAAGACCCAATGAACACTAAACGTCTTCCCTTTCCTTCCCCAGGAGGTGCGGTGTGGTTAGGCAGATGCCATCTTGATCGGAAGTCTGCAAAGTGTCGCTTTTATCATTTCTTTAAGCTGGAAATAGCCTAAGTTCCACTCGGGAGGCAGAGGTAGGAGGATCGCCGCGAGTTTGAGGCCACCCTGAGAATACATAGTGAATTCCAGGTCAGCCTGAACTGGAGTGAGACTCTGCCTCAAAAAAAAAAAAAAAAAAAGAAAAAAAAAAGAAAAAGAAAAAAGAGAAAAAGGCTGTTCATTCATAAAATGTTTTCTAAATTTATATTGCTATTAAAATTATTAATATTTAGAATTTTTTAAGCAAACCGATTTTTTTAAGAAAAGGAATATGTCATCCTTGAATAAAAAAAAGATCATACTTGGTAAAATAGGGCTCTAAGTAGAAAGAACGTTGCTAAAACTTGAAACTTGGAACTTAATATCTTATTTTGAAAGCATTGTTTTCCAGAAAGATTCACTGCTTGCCTCCCACACTCTCTGCAAGAGAGGATTGCTATTCATAAAGTGGAATTTTAAGACATTAACATGGATTCCGAAAGAAGTGGCTACAGGAGGAGAAAAAAGCTGTCTGTGTTCTCAAAATATTGATAAAGCATTGAAATGTGAAGATAGTCCTTCCATTTGTAATAGCATGAATGAACACGGAGAACACTGTGCCGAGTGAATGAATAAAGAGTATTTCAATTACTCAAGATAGCCAAGTTCCAGACATTTAATATATAATGTAGCAATTGTAGCTAACTATACTATATTGTTTCCTTGGATTTAAGACTTTATTACAATGGGACAGAGGGACAAAGAAGGAAGGGAGAGGTGCAAAGGAGAGGAAGAAGGGAAAAGCGAAAGAGAAAAGAAAGGAATTACTGTGTGTGTAACTTGAAATTTACTAAGGGTGAGATCTTGAATGTCCTTCCCATACATGCCCACAAAGGGCAACTATATGCAGCGGTGCATAAGTTAACTAGCTTTATTGTGGTCATCATTTAGCAATATGTGCACAGATCAAAGCGTCAAGATATATGCCTTAAATGTAAACACTTCTATTTGTCCAATTATGCTCTAATGAAGCAGAGGAAAATAGAAGTGATATTTGCACCCAGTGGCTGAGACTGACCTTCCCCATTCCATATGAGATGCGGCCGATGTACACGCGTGTGTTCCTAATCATTAATGCAAATGCTCAGGAGCAGAGAATCTGCTGGGTGAAACACTGCTTGAGGGAGAACAATCGTGCCTCATGGTCTCAAGTAAGCTTTGGCTTTCATTTAACAAAGCCCTCATCTCGCCATACTGTTGTCTCCTACTGGCTTAGTGGAGAATTTACTCAAACTGGCTATTTAGCATCTTGTTAGCAGGCGGGGGAGATTACTGTTGAAATGGTTCAGCGTTCACACTGACATGTGGAGATGTGAGTCCAGGAACAGAATTTCCTTCAGCTGGAGAGGTAAGGTGAACGAACACAGAGAACCAGGGAGAAACTGTGCCAACATGTTAGTCAGGTGCACAGAGGAGAGAGGAAATCACCAGGAATTAGAGAGCAGCTGTTGGGTTAGACCTCAAAGGACAGGAGGAGGAATGAAACAAAAGACATAGCATGAGCCAGTGCACTGAGGCAGTCGTGTAGATGGCATGGGGGAAGGGAGGCAGTCCAGTTAACTGGAAAAGAGCAAAGATAAGGATGTATCAGGTCACAAGGTTCATGGAACATTTGGAATATCAAAATAGAATGCTATGTGTTAGGGACAATTAGGACTTGATTATGTCTCCCATGGGCTCATATGCTGAAAATTTGTTCTCTAGCTGGTGAAATTATTTGGGGTTATTTATTTGTTAGGAGGGAGGACCTAGCTAGAGCAAGTTGGTAACTGGAGGCAGATACTTAAGGGTATATTGTCTCTGACCACTTCCTGCTACAATGTCTGCTTCCTATTTGCAATGAAGTTCTGATACCAGCTCTCATCACAAGTTCATGGGGCCAACAGCCCATGATCTGAATCCTCAGAAACTGTGAGCTCCAATCGATCTTTCGTCCTTTTGTGAGGTTTATGTCACACATTGCATCACAAAGATGCAGAGTGACTTAGACAGGTGAGGGTACTGAGTTTTTTATATTTTTTAAGTTTTGATTTATTTTGACAGAGAGAATGGGCATGCCTGGGTCTTCAGCCACTGCAAACAAACTCCAGATTCATGCGCCCTCTTGTACACATGTGCAACATTGTGGACTTGTGTCACTGAACATCTGGCTTATGTGGGACCTGGAGATTTGAACATGAGTTCTTAGGCTTTGCAGGCAAGTGCTTTAACCACTAAGCCACCTCTCCAGCCCTTTAAAAATTATATTTATTTTGAGAGAAAGAGACAGACAGACAGACAGAGAGAGAGAGAATTGGGGTATTGAGTTTTTAGAACAGTATCAGAGCTGCCCTGGTCAGAGTTAATCTAGCAGGATCAGTAAAGTAATGAGAGGGCAATATCACTGAGTATTTGCAGGTGTAGCACTCTATATTTCTATCATCTGTATGAATTCTCATGGCAAGAGACATTATGATCCTGTTGCATAGAAGTTTGAACCTCCTGTCCATGTTCAAAAGTTAGAGCAGCAGAGACCATGTTCTTATCCAGGTACATGCACCTGCTGTTCGGAAGTGGGAAAGGATGGAGGTGATGACAACATTATTAGGAAGGTGATTAGGGTGTGGAAAAGAGGAATCAAACTCTTTAGAACTAGGATTGGCAAGACTTAGTAAACAATTGCCTGTGGAAGTCTTTGACTTGGAACCTGGGTGAATGGAAGACTGATACTGTCATTAACTTATATAAAAAGCTAGAAGAGGGATGGAGAGATGTCTTGGCAGTTAAAGATGCTTGTCTGAGAAGCCTAAGGACCCAGGTTTGACCCCCCCCCAGCACCCACATAAGCCAGACGCACATGGTGGCACATGCATCTGGAATTTGTTCGCAGTGAGTAGAGGTCCTGGTGTGCCCATTCCCTCTCCCTCCCCCTCTCTAATAAATAAATAAATAAAAATAAAATATTTTAAAAGACAGCAGAGGGCTAAAGAGGTGGCTCAGCGGTTAAAGGCACTTACTGGCAGAGCCTGGTGGCCCAGGTTCTGTTTTCCATTACTGACTTAAAACCAGGTGCATAAAGTGGCGCATGGATCTGGATTTCATTTGCAGTGGCACATGGTCCTAGCTTTCTCTCTTAAATAAACAAACATACAAATAAGTAAATAAATGTTAAAAAATAAAAATCCAGAAAGAGCCAACATGGTATTAAAAGATCACTAATTTGCTTTGAGTTTCATCGAAAATGGCATGGGTAGATGTCTCCCCAGAAGCTGGAAATTCAGGTTGGGAGGAAGATGGAGCTAGAAAGAGAAACTGATATGGCACATGCAAGCAGTGGAGGGGTAAACAAGCAAGGAGAAACAGAAGAAAACCATCTGGGACTTTCTCGCTCTTCTCTCAACTCAGAATAGAGATACCTTTTCTCAGTCATGGCCTCCCAAATTACCTACCCCACTTAGGAATAAAATAAACATAGGACAAACTTCTCCAAAATTGTCAAGGAGAATAATTCTTTCACTTCCCAACTATACAGAGCCAGGATGTGTGTGTGTGTGTGCGTGTGTGTGTGGATGTGTGTGTCTGTACACACACATGTGTGCAGGCACATGTGGAGGCCTGAGGACAACCTCAGATGTTACCCCTCAGGCTCTCTTCCAAATTGTCTTTTCTTTTTTGAGACAGGGTTTCTTACTGGCCTAGAATTCACCAATTCTGGGGTTACAAGCACACACACCACCATACCCAGCTTTAGAATCAGCATTCTAAATAAACTTAGGAGAGGCCATGCACTCTCTTTTTTGCTTTGCATCCGCTCCAGATATGAGTGTGAGCCAGGCGTGGTGGCGCACGCCTTTAATCCCAGCACTCGGGAGGCGGAGGTAGGAGGATCGCCATGAGTTCGAGGCCACCCTGAGACTCCATAGTGAATTCCAGGTCAGCCTGGGCTAGAGTGAGACCTTGCCTCAAAAAACAAAAAAAAAAACAAAAACAAAACAGATATGAGTGTGGAGGTCTGATCAGTCTCCCTGAGAGTCCCTCCACTACTGACCTGGACCAGCACAGCTCAGGAAGCACACGTTTGGAGGTAAAAGACCCAAAGCAGTGTGATCTTTAGCCCCTGCATAGAAGGGGCCAATCGGTTCTTTCCTAAAACCTCTTGAACAACAGAAAGTGCCATGGGAGGGAGATTCCACTATAAAACTCTACAGCAGGTCCTACAAATAAATGACAGGGTATCAACAGGGGGAAAAGTGAAACAAAGGCATCTTGTCTAGCTCACCGCCTTGTCCCCCTTCAACCATCTCCTCCACCTGATGTGTATTTTTGTGTTAAATGGCATGTTTGTGAGTGTATTACATGCTTCTGCTGTAAGCACCCAGGGTCACGGTGGGTTGATTCCTCTGCCACACACATAGGATTATAGGAAGTAAGATCATCTTCTGAGAATCAACTTCACTACTGATGAATCAGAGCCAAAATTTTGGAAATCACCTTGAGGAACAACAAACACATTCCTGCCAAGGCAAAGCTCAACCAGACTGGCTGATGAAATTAGCCAATCTAAAGAGAGAGCGCATCCGTGAGAATGGGAATTCTGCTTACTTACAAACAAGGTCACTGTGTTCAGTAACTGTTTGTGAGTACCTCCTCTGTGTCAGCAGTCAGCTCTCATGCCAGCTACGGAGACAGAGAATCAACAAATATACCCACGACTGGGTGTGGATATGGCATGGGCATGTGCCCACACCACTGCATGACCCACAGGGCAAACAAGTGTCCAGAGTGGCGGCTGAGATGAGCTCATTCAAGCTCTGTGCTACATCTGGGAAGCGGATGTGGACAACAGTTCCCCAAGCTTGCATCTCCAATGCGATTGTGACCCATTTAGCAGGTCATGGACACGCACAGAGGGAAAAAGAGCACATATCAAAACTGCGCAAGTCAAGCTTGGTGACTCACGCCTGTAAATATACCAACTACTCAGAAGACTGAGGCAGGAGGATCTTATGATCGGAGGAAAGTCAAGAGGCCAGGCTGCCAAAGTTAGGACCCAGGAGGTAGGGTGGCAAAGGGGAAAAGAGTAGCAGAAGGCTCAGAACCTCCCAGAGGAATGTGGTTCTGGGAACAAAATAGAATAAAGAATGAGAACAGAAGCTCAAGACACTGAAAACACATCCATTGCTGTCAGCATTTTACCCCAAGCCACTCCAAGGCGAGCATACCACACTTAAAAACCCAAAAGAGACTATAATGCTAAAAACAAAAGAAAAAGAAAATAAAGTCATAAAGTCAATCACTTTTACATAACATGCATGTGAAGCCTGAATGGTTTTGAGCCTTTATAGACATGGCACAAAAGCTTTTAGTCTTGATCAGAGTCGTATCGTTGATGAGCCTGGGCAGGTCTCCCAGCTTTGCTGGCCTTCATCATCTTATTTATGAGCTATTGACAGTTATGCCCTGCCTATTGGCCTGGGGAGCTGGCACGGATGGGGAATTGAATGCTTAAGTTGAAGGTCAAATGTGATCTTCAGGGGTCAATTCCACGCATCACCCACGGTCAAGGCCTAATCCCTGGGAGTTTAAAATTAAAGAGGAGATAGAACTGAACACCATAAGCTTGCTGTCTAGTGAATGTCCTGTTAGCAGTGGACAGCCGAGATCTGTAAGATATTAATTAGAATATAGTGCAAGCCCCGTGGAGAGTTGAAGACAAAGAGAACTTAAGATAGGAGTAATGAAATTATAAAATGATATTTAATTTGGACATGTGCCCCCAATGCATCTGGAGAAAAATCAACAAAGCATAAATATCAATGGGAAAACAGAAATAAGCCATAATTACTCTAGAGAACACAGGGACAGGATATTTGATAGGAGTTTGCAGTATTGTTTGGGGTTACAAGGATAGCCTTTTGTGCCTGCCAAGAAAAATGGAAATTTATCTGAAAAAAATCAAATAGAAATGCATGTTAACTATGTATATGGCTAGGGAAAGTCAAAGCAGTAGAAAAATCTCCCCTTCTTCCCATCTCCTTACTCCTCCTCTCTCCAAACAGTCAGGGTCTCTGAATACCATTGCTTGTAAATTACCTCATGATTACAGGCTTTTGTCCATTCTTCAGCCCAGTCCATCAACCTCAGCAAGTCTAGGGTGCAGAGAGAACGGGCCATCTCTGTAAGATCTTTGCCACTTGCCAGCTATGTGGCGTGATTTATGTCTTAACTTGTCTGACCTATGGGTTTAACTCAACAAGATGGAGAAAAAAATCTCTCAGAATTATTAGAAAGACTACAGACTATGTAAAGTTCCAAGAATGGGGGAAACAGCAAATAAACGTCAACATGTCAGCAAGAGTAGAGAGGAAAAGTCAGACTGGGGGCTGGAGAGATGGCTTAGCGGTTAAGGCGCTTGCCTGCAAAGCCAAAGGACCCAGGTTCGATTCCCTGGCACCCACGTAAGCCAGATGCACAAGGTGGCACATGCGTCTGGAGTTTGTTTGCAGTGGCTGGAGGCCCTGGTGCACCCATTCTCTCTCTCTCTCTCTCGCTCGCTTGCTCGCTCGCTCAGCCTTTTTCCCTCTCTCAAATAAATAAAGAAAAAGAAGAAGAAAATAAAAAAGAAAAGTCAGACTGCACTGGCCACAGAGCCCTTCTGTTCTCAAGAGTTCAAGTCCCTGACCCATGCACTTGTGAGCTTACCAATAGCCAATAGAAGTGGTAGAACTGCTAAATAAACAGAGCTTGAGTGAGGCGGGAGAGGTCACGCAGTTCATCAAGGGCTTGCCTGACCAGCATGAGGACCCGTGTTCAATCCCCAATAGCCATGTAAAATGGTGCGTATAGTGGCACGTGCCTGTAACCCCACTGCTAGCGAGGCAGTGAAAGGGGATCCTTTGGACTCACTGGTCAGCCAGTCTAGCCTAATTGGTCAGCAAGACGAATGAGAGGCTCAAGGGCGCTGGGCAGCACTCCTGAGGATGACATCCAAGGTTGTCCTCTGGGCTGCGCACGCACCTGCGTTTTTAAAGATTAATACAATATACTGAAATATTTTTTAAAAGCGCATGTGCGTGCTCGTGCATGCACAGAGGCCAGAGGCTGTGGAGCAACCTCTGGTTCTGTTCCTCAGGCACTGTCCATCTTTGTTGAAAGATCTCTCACAGGCCTGGAACTTAAGTAATTAGGTTAGAGTGGGTGGCCAGGGATCCTCCATCTCAACCTCCCCAGCTCTGGGGCACCCAGATACTCAACTGTCTTTACTTGAACTCAGGTCCTCATGCTTGCAAAAGAAGTACTTTATCCACTAAGCTATCTCTCTTTGGCTTCCTTATGCATGAGCCTTTTGTGTTGAAAGCAATTAGTGTCAGTCTCTGAATGTGGGTGTGTAATGATGTTAACTTTCCATGAATACGTCAGGATCTCTTCACCCAAAAGTGTCACCATGTTCAATGGTACCTTGTCATCCATCATTGGGAAAGAATGCTCCTCGGACACAGATAATGACAGCAAAGCTTCCGCAGTCTCGTTTGTCTGCTTTTGTGTCTATTGCCCAGGCTCTGGGATGCTGTATCCAAACAGTGTCCAGAACAACATTTCCTCAGCCTTGGAAAACAGTTTATAACTGAAACGATCATCTATCCGGCAATCTCACTTCCTGGTACATTTCTAAGAAATGAAAATCAAGACCTCAAAAGAAATGTCTGCCTTCCCACATTCATTTCAACACACAGGTCCGTCAGTGGACAAATGGCAAATGAATGAGATGTGTACGTCTATGTGTGCATGTGTGTAGTGGAATATTACCCCATCTTAAAAAGAAAAGAAAGAGAATCCCACAATTTACAGCTTGGATGAACCAGATAGACATGATACTAGGGGAAACAAGCCAAAAGAAAGAATAACAACGACTACATGCTCTTACTTATATGTGGAATCTAAAATACCACACTCGCAGAAACAGAGGCTAGCACGGTGGTACCCGAATATAAATTCGGAGAGATATTGAGGAGATATTAGTCAAGAGGTACAAAGCTAAAGTTGTATAAGATGAATAAGTTCGGGAGAACTAATGTACAGCAAGGTGCCTATAATTAATAATATTGCATATTTGAAGCTTGCCAAGAGGATAGATATGTTAATTAACTTATTGTGGTGAACATAGCCATATATATATATGGCTATGTTCATGTATATATATATATATATGTATATATATATATGTACATATATATATATGTACATTTTATATATACATGCCATTAAATTGTAGATCTGAAAAATATCCTCTTTTTTTTTTTTGCGCTGCTGGAATGCGTCCTCAAGCCCAATGCCTCATACATGGTAAGCAAGCACACTACCACTGAGCTATACCCCAAGCCCCAATATATTCAAGTTTCCATCATCAACTACTTACCAACAAAGCTAGAGAACAAAATTTGTCAAGCAAAAAAATAATAATAAATTAAACTAAATTAAAAAAATAGTATCTATATACAGGCAGAGAAAAAGAGAGAAGGGGAATGTGGAATGGACCAAAATTTAAACTATGGAAAAGTGAAATTGGAAGTTAGGGAAGAACAGAGCTCAGAATTTTTAAAAGCATTTTAATGACAATTTTCATAAAGCTAGACAATATAACATGATCATAATCCCCTCCCAACATTCATCTTCCCCCCCATAAAATTCCCCCTCCACTGAACCCCTTCTTCTTTCCAACTAGTCTCTCTTCTATCTTGATGTCATCATTTTCCCCCTATTATGCAAGACTTGTGTAGGTAGTATCAGCCACTTTGAGGTTATGAATATTAAGGCCACTTTGTATCTAGAAGGCAGTACTGTAAGCATTCCTCCCTTCTCTTGGCTCTTACATTCTTTATGCCATCGCTTCTGCAATGGCCCCTGAGCCTCGGAGGGTGTGATAGAACACTTTATTGTCACCTCTTCTCAGCACTTTGATGAGTTATGAGCCACCCCAGTGGTTTCTGCCACCTGAAAAGAGAAGCTTCTCTAACCAAAAGTTAGAGTAGGGCTGGAGAGAAGGCTTAGTGCTTAAGCTCTTGCCTGTGAAGCCTAAGTACCCCAGTTCAAGGCTCAATTCCCCAGGACCCACATTAGCTAGATGCACAAGGGGGGGGCGCACTGTGTCTGGAGTTCATTTGCAGTGGCTGGAGGCCCTAGTGTGCCCATTCTCTCTCTCTCTCTCTCTCTATCTGCCTCTTTCTCTATGTCGCTCCCAAATAAGTAAATAAAAATAAAACAAAAAAGTTAGAGTAGCATTGATATATGGGCAGAAATGTAAGTATTTAGAGGATAGTTTGGTGAGCATAATATATCCATTTAGCCAGACAACAGTAGCAGTTTCCCACGCTCCCTTGGGCTTATGTAGGCTTTTGACTAGGTTTTCAGTACCAGTAATCCATGAATTCCCTCCACGGAATGGCCCTCAAATCCAATCAGAGAGCAACTGGTTTACCCCAAAACAGGCCACTATTGCACATTTGGCCAGCTGTAAAACTTTCAAGGTTGACTGCTGGTTAAGACCATTGATGACATTTTTCCTCCCAAAGGGTGCATGCTACATAAGCTTTTTCTAGCATCCTGACAGCTAGTTAATAGAGAGATGTCTCCCAGACTTCAGAATTTTTGTTTTGTTTTGTCTGCATGTGTGAGTGGTGTGCACACACATGTACATGAGTGTTTGCATGTAATGTGCAGACCAGAGGTGAATGGGTGGTCTTCCTCGGTCTCTTTCCACCTTTTTTTTTTTTTTTTTTTTTTTTTTTTTTTGAGACAGGGTCTCTTGTTGCGCCCAGAGCTCATGCATTTGGCTGGACTAGCTATCCAGCAAGCCCTAAGTATCCTGCTGTTTCCACCTTCGCAGGCACTGAGATGACAGGTGTACACCACCACACTGGGCTTTTACATGGGTGTTGGGGATCCAAACGCAGGTCCTCATGCTTACGTGGCAAACCCTTTACTGACTCAGCCAGCTCCCCAGCCATCAGAGCTCAGAATTTGTAAGTTATCACTGACTTTCCTAAGCTGTAAAAAAAATGTTGATCTGGTGCTGAGGAGACAGCTCAGTGGTTAAAGGCACTTTATTGCAAAGCCTGATGGCCCTGGGTTTGACTTCCCCAGTACCCATGTAGAGTCAGATACACAAAGTGGTTTCTTGTGTCTGAAGTTTGTTTGCAACAACAAGAGGCCCTGGTGTGCCCATTCAGTCTCAGTCTCTCTCTCTCTCTCTCTCTCTCTCTCTCTCTCTCTCCCCTTACAAATACAAAATTATTTCTTAGAAATTAGACAATTAGGGCTGGAGGGATGGTCTAGCAGTTAAGGCATTTGCCTACAAAGCCAAAGGACCCAGGTTCGATTCCCCAGGACCCACGTTATCCAGATGCACAAGGTGGCACATGCATCTGGAGTTCGTTTGCAGTGGCTGGAGGTCCTGGAGCACCCATATTCTCTCTCTCTCTCTCTCTCCCCCTCTCCCTCTCCGTCTCCCTCTCCCTCTCTCCCTCTCTCCCTGCCTATTTCTGTCTTTCTCTCTCCCTCTCGTTCTCTCTCTCTCAAATAAATAAATAATTTTTTAAAAATTAGACAATTAGATCTAAAGTAGGGAACATAGAGAATTTCTTGACAATAATTTCAGATGAGTTGAGAGAGAAGTATTGAACCACAAATGAAAATAATGTCCAAGATGACTACATTCTCCCTTCTATTGAGTAGAGAGGGTCTGCGTGGTGTGGTGGTGTACGCAGTCCCAGCATTCAGCAGGCTCCGGTAGGAAGGGCTAGGGGGGGGGGGGGGGCTGGGAATGGGGAAGGACTTATAAGCAGGGGAATACAAGCAAAGAAAGTCTGGATAGCAATTGAAAAAGAAGTGAGATTCAAATAAAGATTCACATGCGCACACAGAGCACACAAACAAAAAATATTTTAATAGTTTCCTTTTCCTGTGGTGTGCTGCAGAATTCACCTGAGAACCAGCAGCTGTCCTGCATTCCGAGATGGAGCTTTGCTTCGTACGGTTTTACCTCCTGCTGTCTGTTCTCTGACCCCCAGTGTTTGGAAGTCTAAGGGAGAGGAAGTGAAATAAGGAGGGAGATGCGCTTATAGTTAAAGCGTGGGTGTTTTCTTGTTTTGATTTTCTTTTTAGCCATTGTACTCTCATTTCCCCCAGTTTACCACATCAAGTCTTGTTTAGGCACAAAACACAAGGACTCATCAAACATCTGAGGAACTTGCCTCTGCTTTGCTGTCTAAATAGTATTCACTGGAATCTTAGCAACTTCCCAGTGCAAAATCCATGCTAAAAATCTCACTGGTCTGGTCCTCAGGCACGCATGTGTTCACCATAAATTGGTTCCATTCTGGTCTAAAGTTTGTAACCACAAAAGTCTTTATAATACATTTGTATAATGCCAACAACAATGTAAATAAGAGAAATTCTAAAGTACTCAGGAAGATGTTTCCAAACCTTTTAGCAGTAAATATTCATATGCCAACAACAACAAAAGAAACAATTAATAAAAATGACATTTCTCTATTGATTACAGCAACCTCAACGTGGGATCTATGTAGACACTTCCATAGCTATTCATTCATACCATTACATGTGGGAGTTAGTCCTAACAATGATTCTTTGCATAATTTTAATATGTCAGGTCATTCCATAACCTGGTCTGCTTTTCAACCACTTAAAACTGAATAAGGGAGGTTTTTACTAGGACTCACAAAATTGTATAACAAGGCAGATGTTCATCTAATGTTAGCTGTTTCTCTTTGTTTAATATGAAAAAGAGAGAGAGAAGGAATAAAAGCAAACTTCTGTCCAGTATGGTGACTCAGGAATGAATTAAGAAGACAAAGAAAGTGATGATTAGCCCTGTGGTTTGAACCAAGAAATCCTGCTCAGCCCAGCTTAGTATGGAAGTCTCTTCTATTAGGTTATTATTTTCAGTCCACCCAACCATCAGGGTCTAAAGTCCCTTTCATGCCGCCATGCTTCATAGCTTGGGGAATAAAACCAGCATGTATCAGGAGAGGTATTCACAATGTATGACACCCAAGAAGTTTACGGGGAGATCTCCAAGTTATCTAAAAAAAAAATCTTATCCTTACTTGGTGATAAGCAATGCTTCACAGTTATCAAAAGAAGACGAATCTTCTAACTTTCCCCTTTGAACTTCAAAGAGTAAAAGAAAAACAAAGACAAGAAGTTTGTGGAGAGATCTACAAGTTATCTAAAAAAACATATTCCTACCTTAGTGATAAGCAGTACTTCACAGTTACCAAAAGAAGATCAGTCTTCTGGGCTGGAGAGGTGGCTTAGTGGTTAAGACACTTGCCTATGAAGCCTAAGGACCCATGTTCGACTCTCCAAGTCCCACGTAAGCCAGATGCATGTGACACAAGCACACAAGGTCACACATGTGCACAAGGTGGCACATGTGTCTAGAGTTTGATGACAGTGGCTGGAGGCCCTGGTGTGTCAACTCTCTCTCTCTCTCTCTCTCCTATCTATCTATCTATCTATCTATCTAATCTCTCGTTGTTGTTCTCTCATAAAGAAAGACCAGTCTTCTCATTTTCCCCTTTGAAATTCAAAGAGTAAAACAAAAAGACATAGAGTATATTCCAGGAGCCCCACACTTTCACAGACTTTTCACCTGCAAATTGATGACATTCCACTAAGCCCTCATCTTTAGACCACTCTACTCCAAATTCAGTTCAAGAACTTGTTCAATTTTGACTGAGTGAAGTCTTTAAGAAAAGCCACATAAAAGCCAGGCGTGGTGGTGCATGCCTTTAATTCCAGCACTTGAGAGGCAGAGGTAGGTAGATCACCAGAGTTTGAAGCCACCCTGAGACTTCATAGTGAATTCCAGATTAGCCTTGGCTAGAGTGAGACCCCACCTCAAAAGAAAGCCACATAAATATATAGATATAGCAATGACAATATATGTATAACGCTGACAAATTTGTCTGATTCAAAGGAGGGAGAATCTTCTATGAGTTATTTGTTAAACTCGATACCATTTGCAGACCCTTGGCCATTGAATCACCTCTTCATCCATTCTCTTCCTCTACTCTTCATTCTTCTTGGAATTATGGGTCACTTCCAAAGATGTGTCACAATCCTATCATCAATATCTGAGGGATTCAGGTTAGGGTAAGGACAAAAAATATCAAATTCAGTTATTCAAACACCAAATCTATAATGACTTTGTAACTGGGGTGCTCATTAGGTTTGGAGCTTAACATTCCCCAGAAAGAAAAATAAGAGAACAACACATGTATATGAATAACTACTCAAGATTAAATCCCTGTGTCATTATACACCATCTATCTTTCCTCTATCTCTCTTCCCAAACCATTTGTGTCTTATATATTCCTGCCTGGATTTCCCTGGCCCTAAAAAAAAAAAAAAAAAAAAAAAAAAAAAAAAATTTGTTTCTAGATACCCTCCTTCCTCCAACAACATAAAGGAAGACAACAATTATGTAGAGTTCTCCTTTTAGATATTCAAAGTGACTTAAGTTCCAGGTGAAATAAATACTGCCAAGATAAGAGTGGGTTTAATGAATGGCAATTGTTCTTTTCAATATTTTAAAATTTTTATTTTATTTATTTATTTGTATGAGAGAGAAAGAATGGGTATGCCAGGGCCTCTAGCCACTGCAAACAAACTCCAGGTGCATGCTCCACCTTGTGCATCTGGCTTAGGTGGGTTATGAGGAGTTGAACTTGGTCCTTTGGCTTCACTGACAAGTGCCTTAACTGCTAAGCCATCTCTCCAGCCTAATGAATGTTGATTCTTATTTTGACCACAAAATCAGCACAATGGACCTCTGTGTATGTAAGTATACCCATCAGACAGTCAGTTAAACAGACAATGCCTAAAGCTGTAGTTACACTGTCTGGGTCACTGTGTAAATAAGTTCACCCAGCCGTCAGTCAGTTAAATGGACAATGCCTAATGCTGTATACTGTCTATGTGGCATGCGTCTTTCTTCACTTGTTTAGTCTACAGCAGGGATCCCAGTGCCTCACTTCAGTCCGAGTGGAGATGATGAGATGCTGTACAAACAATACACAATTTCCCAAGCTTCAGGAACTTTGAACTGAAGTGCTGCCTGGAAAGAGCCCACAGTACATTTGCATGAGGGGCTGTTGTTTTAAACAACCCTTTTTCACATGTGGTGAGCTCATATCCACAGGGTTTGACTCAACACGCAGGAGGTCTTGGCAGGCGCCTGTGGGAGGAGCTCCGGGTCACAGGAAACAGGAGAAAAGCAAGGCTGGCTCGCATGTCATCTCAGCACACACGAGCCTTTCATGGCCCAGGGTTTGTGTTCCTCAGAGAGCAAATACAGAATAATGACTCCTCTCAATCCAGTGCAAACTCCAAGTTTACAATAAGTCAACAGTCACTTTTTCCTTGGCTTTCTACCATGGTGTCCCAATAAAATTTATAACTAATACATTAGTATATACTTTAATGAGAAAAGCAGTTAGATATTATCCAGGATCTGTTTTGGGGTTATATTAAAGTCGCAAATGCTTAAAGTGCCCACTGTTTCAGAATTGACCACATATAAGATACATATATTTTATTGTATTTATAAGTGTTTTAAACATCTGAAAGAGCTACACACTTTGCTAGGACACAGTGCTTCTGAGGCCCTAACCTATTAGCTTTAAGGACGCTTTATTTCTGGTATTCACCAAAAATACTATTTCCCTGCAACTTGGCCCCAGCAACAGACTTTCTGTGAACCTTAGATGTCGCTTGTAAAGGTCCTTAGAAAGATTATACACACAGTTTGCACATGACGTCCTCTCCCACATAAAGATAGCCATTCTACCACTATGTTTCAGTTGAAGCTACAGGTAATTTACAGCTGAAGGGCTGAGTATGGCCGCAAGAAATGGAGCCCATAGGTTACCATGGAGATCAGTGTGGGCTTTGTTTGACTATTAGTGAGGAAGTGAGTAACGTTTTCAAAGACTGCTTGGGGTTATTAGGCCAGAAGGAATGAGAAGACAGAATGAAGGGCGTGGGCACTTTACGGGGATGTAGGGAGCTATGAATGCTTAGGCAAGAGGAGTGTTGGTAAGAATTGGAAGAAGAGGAGGGGCTGGAGAGATGGCTTAGGGCCTAAAGCACTTGCCTGTGAAGCCTAAGGATCCGGGTTCAATTCTCCAGGTCTCACGTAACCAGATGCACAAGGTAGCGCATGTCTCTGGAGTTCATTTGCAGTGGCTGGAGGCCCTGGTTCCCCCATTCTCTCTCTCTGTCTCTCTCTCTCTCCCCACCCTCTCTCTGATAAATAAATAAGAATAGGAAGAAGGGGAAAATAAAAGGTACATTTAGGCAGTGGGAGGAAGGGGTGACCTCAAGGACTCTGTCCAGAAGCTGGGAATGAGATAACACCTTTCACAGAAAGAGTTACCAGCCACTCTCTAGGAGTCCTCTAGGCCTTCAGTGCCAGATCAGTACTGGTGAGGTGCCCAGCCTCATGAGCTGACGGAGGGTTCTCCAATTTTCCACACTATGAACAGCTAATCTAATAAATCCCCTTTATAATCATGTTCATTCTGTCAGTTCTGTTCCTCTAGAGAACCCTGAGGAAAGATCACTGTGGTGATGTGAATCAGATGTCCGCCATAAACTCCTGTGTTTTGAATGTTTGGTCTCCATCTGGTGACAGTTTGGGAGGTGGAGCCTCGCTGGGGGGAGGTGTGTTGTTGGGGGTGGGAGTTGGGGTGTTCTAGCCAGCTCCCCCTTGCCAGGGCTTGGCTCACTCTCCTGCCTGCTGTTGTCCTCCTGCTGTGGAAGAGGTCATGTCCAGCCTCTGCTCATGCCATGCTTTCCCTGACGTCCCCAAGCTTCACCTTGAGACTGCAAGCCAAAATAAAAATCTTTCCTCCCATCAGGTATTTTTGGTCAGGCCCCAGCATGCAAAAGTAACTCCAACACACACCGAGTCAAATCTGGGGCGGCTACGTGCCGGCATCTTCCCCTCCACTTCAATTGCGGCCCAGGTTGGCAGTTAGTGACAGTTAGTGACCTCTTGTCACTTTGGCACCAGTGATGGGTGGTGTGACAAAGTTGAAAATTACTTAAAAATGACTCCAAGCCACCCAGTTTGGGTGTGTGTTTGTTTGTGTGTATGTTTGTTTGTTTTTCAGCACCATTGTACAGAGAAGTCTTTAGCAACCACTGTTACATGCTTATGAGAAACTAGGAGAAATGCTGGCCCACAGAACGCCTTTTATTCAAAACACATCACTTTGTGGGAAGAAAGGCACCACCCAGCACACACACCCACACTAATGTTGAATGGTGCTAATTTCTGAATTCTAGATGGGCTAACAAGACTAAAACCATGAGGAGTCTAGTTGAAACCTTGAGGCTGAGACCACAGTAGGGGCTCCTGGAAGCTCTACAAAAAAGATCTAAGCAGAATTTCTGAATGTCAAGCTGTCTGCCTTGTGCTGACAGATGGCATGGCAGGAAAGAGAGTTAAAGCACTCATCACCAACCAATCACAGCAGCCGGCCACCCAGCCCCAATGGACCCTGATCTTAGAGGGCTTTGTTCTTACCAAGTCAGCATCAGCCCCGCCCTGTTGACTAAGAAGACCCAAGGGTGGTCATCTGTGTAACACTGGAAATGGAGGAGGTAGAGAGGTGGGGCGTCAGCCTGCCAACCCCCAAATCAAAGAATCCCATCAGCTCCACAGGGAAAGCACCATTGAAAAGAAGGGGAAAAGGGGCTGGAGAGATGGCTTAGCGGTTAAGCGCTTGCCTGTGAAGCCTGAGGATCCCCGGTTCGAGGCTCGATTCCCCAGGACCCACATTAGCCAGATGCACAAAGGGGCGCACACATCTGGAGTTCGTTTGCAGTGGCTGGAGGCCCTGGCACGCCCATTCTCTCTCTGTCTATATCTGCCTCTCTCTCTCTCTCTCTGTCTGTCACTTTCAAATAAATAAATAAAAATAAACAAAAACAATTTTAAAAAAAGAAAAGAAAAGAACGGAAAAAATAGAAGAGGAAGTGAGGCAGGAAGTGGGAGGACAGAGTCAAGGCATAGTAGAGTACTACAGAGTGAAGAGAGGGAAGAAACTCAGAACAGAGTAGGCAAAAGTGGGGACTTGGAGTAACAGACCAAGGATGAGCAAGAACTGCGAAGAAGACTGAGGCACGAAGAGACGGCACATTCAGACAAGACAGCAATGACAAGAAAGGAATAAGAAGTGACAGCTAGCAGTAGGAAACGTGGTGATGCTGTTGGGTGAAACTGTCCCTTAGCACTATATCACACAGGGGCCAGCAAATGTTTCCTGTCAGGGGCCAGATTCTAAATACTCTAAAGGCTGCAGTTAGTCTTTGCTCAACAGCCAACTCTGATGCCGCGCGTGACAAGTGACATGAATAATATGTGATGAAATGAGTGTGGCTCCGTCCCACAGAAAGTGGGCCATGGGTCAGAGGTCGCTGACCCTTGACATTATGTAAATTCCCTGTAGACAGGTTGTTTTTTTTTTTGTTTGTTTGTTTTCTTGTGTGTGTGGTTTTTCAATGTAGGGTCTTTCTCTAGCCCAGGCTGACCTGGAATTCACTATGTAGTCTCAGGGTGGCCTCGAACTCAAGGCGATCCCCCTACCTGTGCCTCCCGAGTGCTGGAATTAAAGGTGTGCACCACCACGCTCAGCTTGACAGGTTGTTTATATATATGTGTGTGTGTGTGTGTGTGTGTGTGTGTATTTTTTTGTCAGTAGGCCTCATTACCTTTTGGGGTGGTTTTCAATCTCACCAATGCTGAGTGCCCACCTCGATCCCTCGGTGGTGGTGTGCCATGGAGCTGGAGTTCTGGTCAGCTGTGTTGGCTGAGCTGCCACTGGTGGCTGAATGCCCGAGGTTCGCGTCTCTGGTCGGTGGGGGAATGGCAGAGTTCAGACTTCTGGAGTTGCTCGCACTTTCAGTAGCTCTTTAGTTGATCTCAGCTGTCTTTCCTCAGATTTCTTAACTTTGCAAGAAGGGCTGATGGAGTTGAAAGATCTGTTGCTTGGTCTCTGCTGCTGCCACCACTGCCGCCGCCGCCTGGCACGCCTGGCAGTCAGCACAGGGTGGTGCGCAGATCGCGATCGCCTCAGTGGGACTGTGGCCATTTTTCCTCCTTGCTGGTGGGTCTTGGTCTCTCCGGCTTCTCTGCTGTGTCTAAGAATAAGCTATACTCCTTCACTTTTCAGAAGAAGAGTGTGTTTTGCTGGGGTTTTGCTTACATCCCTCCCTAGGCTGGTTTGGCGTGGCTCTTAAGCCACCATCTTACCCGGAAGTCGTTTCTTATATTTCTAGCATTCTCAGTGTCCCCTGCATAGACCGAGCCATGCAAACCCGGAAGTGCAAGAGCCAAACGGTAGTGATTTTTCGATATTTTCGAAGGACAGTGTGTGTGTATGTCCGTGGACACACACGAGTGCGGTGTGTGTATTGTGTGAGTGCACGTGTGTGCACAGGTATGTAAAGGTCAGAGGTCAACGTCAGAGGTTCTTATAGTTACCTTCTCATTGATGGGATAGAGCACCCAATCAAAAGTGGCTGATGGGAGGGAAAGTGTTTATTTTGCCTTACAGTCTCAAGGGGAGGCTTCATGATGGCAGAGAACACATGGCATGAGCAGAGGGTGGGCATGACCTCTGCCACAGCAGGTGGACAACATCAGCAGGAGAGTAAGCTGAGCTCTGGCAAGGGGGAGCTGGTTAGAACACCTAAAAGCACACCCCCAACAACGCCCCTCCTCCAGCAAGCCTCTGCCTTCCAAATTGCCGTCAGCTGGGGACCATCACCTGAAACACATGAGTAGACGGGGGACATCTGATTCAAACCACATCATGGGTCTCTTCCTCAGCCACTGTCCACCTTAGTTTTGGAGATAGGGTCTCCCAGCGATGGTGAGATGGATCCACAGCTAACTGCCGTTGTATGAGGTAGGGTCTCTCACTGGATCTGGAGTTTATAGATCTGCTAGTCTAACTAGCCAGCAAGCCCCAGGGAACCTCTGTCTCTGCTTCCCAGTGCTGGGATTGTAGGCAAATATCGCCACACTTGGATTTGATGTGGGATCCGGGGATCTGAACTCGGGTGTTCATGTCTTCATAATGGAGCAGCAAGCACTTTGCTGACCGAGCCCTCCCTGCTTTTTTTTATATAAATATTTTATTTATTTATTTATTTATTTATTTGACAGAGAAAGAGGGAGAGAGAGAGAGAATGAGAATGAGAATGAGAATGAGAATGGGTACGCCACCTGACCTTGGATTCACGGTCCTCAGAGTTGCTGTTGTTTGAGTGTTCGTGTTCCTCAGAAATTCACACATTAAAACGTAGTCACCGTAGTGATAGTATGAGAAAACAAATCCTTTGGGAGGTGATTAGGTCATTGCGTTAATTTTGTGTTATCGAACTCTAGACACCTGTTCCCCTTTGTGCATCTGGCTAACGTGGGTCCTAGGGAAGCGAATCTGGGTCCTTTGGCTTTGCAGGCAAACGCCTTAATCTCTAAGCCATCCCTCCATCCCCTTCCCTGCTTTTTAAATGAGTTTTAACCTGAAAGAAAGGTTTCCTATGATTTAACTCACTTGTATACAAGACTGACCGTCTGATTCCCACTGGAGAGACCACACTGGTAGAAGGAAGGAGGGGACATTCAATCCTGTAGTAGATGTAGCCAACAAAAAAGTACAGGTTGTCAACACATCCTTGGCCAGCATAGGCGAAGATGGGTCCTTAGTGTTGCATTCAACTTGGGTTGCCGTAACAAAATACTGCAGACTGGATGGCTTAAACAACAGAAATGTATCTTCTCACAGCTGTTGTCTTAGACTGTTGAAGCCAACAAAGGGTTTTAGTGTGAGTAATTGTAAACGGCAGAAATTTGCTCATAGTCGGAGAAGTATGAGATGAAGTTGGCAGTATGTTTAGTGTCTGATAAGGGCCTGTTCTTCATGCATAACACCTAGGTGTCCTTACATGGTATAAAGGGCAAATAACTTCCCTTGAAACGCCTTTATAAAGACACTAAACCCATCCATGAAAGCAGAGTCTTCGTGACCTGACATAGCTTGGATCTGAAATGTCCTACACACCAGCTCATGGTCTGAGCACTTGGTCCACAGATGGTGGTGCGTTTGGGAGGAGATGGAACCTTTGAGAGGTGAGGGCTAGCTAGTAGAGCAGCTCACTAGCAGTAGGCTTTCAAAGGTTACACCAGCCCCTGGTTCTGGCTTCTGTCTCTGCTTCCTGGTCCACTATGATATGAACAGGTTTCTCCTCACGTTCCTACCCGCCATGAACCCAGCCACACACCTTCCCAGGCACGATGGACTGAAATACATAAATAAATCATTCCTCCCTCAGCTTGTTTTTGTTAAGTGTTATGGTCATGATAACACAAAACTAACACAATGACCTAATCACCTCCCAGAGGATTTGTTTTCTCATACTATCACTATGGTGACTAGGTTTCAATGTGTGAATTTCTGAGGAACACGAACACTCAAACAATGGCAGCTCTGAGGACCGTGAATCCAAGGTCAGGTGGCAGCATGGTCAGCTTGTGGTAAGGGTCCTCTTCCTGGATCACAGAGAGTGCTTTTCTCACTAAATCTTCACACACTTCCCAGAATAAGGTCTTGTCTTCGCAGGTCTAACCTGATTTGAATTACTTCCTGAAGACTCCATCCAAATACATCACACAGGGGCTAGTGCTTCAGCATAGGAGTGGGGGAGAGGAAACAAACATTCACTTCATGACACTTAGGAAAGACTTCTCATTAATGTGCATTTTAAAATATTTATTTATTTTTATTTATTTATTTATTTGTGAAAGAGAAAGAGGCAGAGAGAGAGAGAGAGACAGAGAGACAGAGAGAGAATGGGCGTGCTAGGGCCTCCAGCCACTGCAAATGAACTCCAGATGCATGTGCCACCTTGTGCATCTGTCTTACGTGAGTCCTGGGGAATCGAACCTGGGTCCTTTGACTTTGCAGGCAAATGCCTTAACGGCTAAGCCATCTTTCCAGTCCCTATTAATATGCATTTTAAATGAAAACATTATTGCTTTATTTTTTGGAAAGGAAGAGCCAGGCTGTGTGATGTCCCTGGGCTTCCTCTCCCGGATGGATGTTATAACAGTGCCCATAGGGGAGATTTCGCTGGATGGCCAAATCTGAGATATATGTTCAAGATTTAATATTACAGCTTTCAGACTGAGACGTAGACCTTATCTACTACAGGTAATAAATAATCACAGAGTTTAGATCCAGAGCCAAGACCATCCTCAGAAATCAGAACCCAAACAAATACTCTATCTCTGTAATCCAGATCCACTCCTACTAACCCTCACCTTCTAGCGTGCTCCATGCTTGGCTGGAGAACTGTCTTTCTCTCCAACCACAATTAGTTTTGCTGTAGTTCGGGTGTTGAGTGAACGCAAAGGCTTGTATACTAAAGGCTTCGTCCCCAGTGGCTGATACCGGAAGGTGGTGGAATCTTTGAGGGGCAATCCATAGGTATTAAGACTGTACCCCTGAAAGAAGGGACTGTGGCACCTTGAAAACTTTCTTTTTAATATATTTTATTTTTATTTATTTATTTGACAGAGAAAGGAGGGGGGAGAGAGAGAGAGAGAGAGAGAGAGAGAGAATGGGTCCACCAGGGCCTCCAGCCACTGCAAATGAACTCTAGATGCATGCGCTCCCTTGTGCATCTGGCTAATGTGGGTCCTGGGGAATCAAACCTGGGTCCTTGGCTTTGCAGGTGAATGCCTTAACTGCTAAGCTATCCCTCCAGCCCACCTTGACAGCTTTCTTTCTCTCCTGTCCCGCTACGTGTCCCTGCCTTGCCACAGGACCAGGGCTAACTGACCATGGACTTGTACCTTCCAAAGCTATGACCTAAAACAAACCTTTGCTTTTTATAAGTTTATCTGGGTACTTTGTTATTGTCACAGGAAGCTAACGAACAGTCTTCCAAAGCATCCCTGTGGTACACAGGAATAACAGGGAAACATGTTGTGGTGGTTTGGATGAGAAACATCCCCCAAAGGCTCATGTGTTTGACCACTTGGCATTTAGCTGGTATCACTGTTTTGGGAGACTGTAAAACCTTTGAGACGCAGGGTATGGATAGTGGACACAGGGCACTGATGGGGAGGAGCTTAAGGGTCATAACCCAGGCATGCTTCTAATCCATCTCTGCTTCCTTTCTGCCAGCAAGATGTGACCAGCTGCAAGCTCTTGCCACCATCAACAAGGTCATAATGCCAATCCATCCTTGCCTTGGGGTACTGTGTGCTCTAAAACCGTGAGCCAAAATAAACCTTCCTCCCTTAAGTTGCTTCTCTCCCAGTAATTTTGTCACAACAACAAGAAAAGTAACAAACACAGATGGTGACAAGGCTCAGCCAAGCCGAGTTCTTCAGTGCTTAGAGTATCCCCAGGTATTCCAGTTTAGTATTCTACAACTAATGTCTTCTTGTTCAGACCTCTGACAATGACCTCATATCCCCATGGTTAGGAAGAGCCTAGTGTTCCTTCAGACCTGGGTGTATCTTGCTTGGTGAAGGGTTTCTTTGGGGGGGAATCCGGAGCTTTATCCCACAGTGTCTTGATGCACAGTGCAGGACACATCGAGCTGACAATGTAATTGGTTTGCTCGCATTTATTTGCATATGTGCATCTTGACCTCTGAGTTTGATTGTTCATCACTGGGCATCAGTGGGTTTTGAAGTCATTCTCATTGACTGGGGTAGCACAAGCTGCCTTGTAAATTATCAGAGTGAAGAAATGCTCCCATGGGGACATACTTTTGAAGCCACGAGAGGGGAGACGCAGCCACACAATGCCCTGTAAGTAAAGCTTGAATGATACCAACCACTCAGTGAAGGAAAAGCCGGGCAGGCTTAGCCTGACCAACAATTCTTTCCAAGGTGAACATCCAGCCCCCAGAGACGGATTCCATTGTGTTGCTTCCAAGTGAATAAAACACTGGAAGCTTTCGGCAGGGGATTTTGCTTCTGGTTTTTGTTCAGCTTGCATTAAGGAGAATGTACGTGCATGGGTGTGTAGGCAAGTTCACTTTAAAACATTCTCCAGTAATTGCTGGCGACAGCAACCCCGAGCTGCCAGACGCCCAGTTGCTTCACATCTTGGAATGACCATTTTTGTTTCCTGCAACGGCAGCTGATCTGTTTCATAGGATGTCTCTGTCCTCACTGGTCTGGCCTCCCCAGGGCTCTGACATCTTCACTCTCTGACCCTCCCTCCCTGGCCTCTTTTACTCGGCCTCTCTGCTCCTGTCATGCAAAGTTACTCAACACCTACAGAGCCAGCCAGGGCAGCAGGCTCCTAGGACCCTGCACTGCCACCACGAGGCGAAGAAGGAAGAGCTCCTAGCTGCTGCCATGCCCAGTCCTAACTACAACCTGTTAACCCTGTCATCTGTAGCCACCACATGCAATTTCTCTCTATTACCAAATTCCACAGAGTGGGACGTAGACAAGTCCATGACAGTCTGCCTGGGAGGGTGTTTGGGGTGGGGGGAGTATCATAGCATTCCGTCTTCCCCTGACTGCACAGAGCCCAGGTTTCAATCCACCAAACCGACTCTGGTATTTTCTCTGCATTCTCTTTAATGTTCTTTTCTCTTTGAGGCCTCGGTTGACATCATTTGATGCGCTATGAAGAAGCAGGTTTTGCGTAAGACAGCGTGATTCAATAACTAACTAGCTTCTGCTTCTGACTGCGTGAAGTCGTGGCAGTACTGCCTCATCGTCCACTTCTCCAGGGCTAGGGTGAGGAGTAAGTGAAGGACACGTGGGATCCCTAGCGTGGAGCCCTACCCGTGCTAGTGATCAGTAAGCATTAACAGCACGACTTTCACGCCCACCATCCACGTTTACTGAGGCTAAAGCCAATGTAGATTAACAGGGCACATCTGGAATAATGCTTCCCAACCCCGGATGCACAACGCTGTCATCACCTGGGAGCATTAAAAAGCACTTATAACTGGGAACCAGTACGCTCTCTCTCTTCTTCACCACCCGAGCCCTCCACCTCCTGTATTGCTTGTTTGATCTTAAGCAGCACTCCTTGACATCAGCCTCTGCTACCACCAGGCCAAGCATTTGGTTTTCTTCCCCTTTCACTGTTCCTTCTCTCCTTCCCATTATTTGTTTATTTATCTGCAAGCAGAGAGAGATAGACAGACACAGAGAGAGAATAGGCATGTCAGGGCTTCCAGCTACTGCAAACAAACTCCAGATGCATGTGCTATTTTATGCGTCTGGCTTTACGTGAGTACTGAGGAATCAGACCTGCATCATTAGGCTTTCCAGGCAAGTGCCTGGACTTCTGACCCATCTCTCCAGCTCCCCATGATTCCTCAGGGTAATTTGTTATGCTATCATGGAATAGCGTATTCCTCTCGTAACAACAGTGGAACCCTTATTACTCTGACTTTCATACAGATTTCCATTTTGCATGGTTTTTCTTTCCAGAAATAAAGAGGTTAATTTGCTCATCCTAGAGTGTACATGCTTTTACTGCCATTTGTTAAGTGCCTAGTCTGTTAGCTTTTCTGGACAATTAACGAGATGGGAACACACTCACTTCATCCACTCACTGTGCTGGTCCTTCCCACCTGAGCATTAAGCATGACCGGATGCTAACAGGACCAGATTCCTTTGGAGCAGACCTTGCTTTTAAAGGGACAGCCTGGGACTGGAGAAATAGTCCCATGGTTAAAGTCACTGGTTTGCAAAACCTGACAGCCCAAGTTCAATTCCCCAGGACCCACGTAAGCCAGATGCACACGGTAGTGCATGCATCTGGAGTTCATTGGCAACAGCTGGAGGCCCTGGTCCACCCATTTTCTCTCCCTCCTTCTTTCTCACTGTTTCTCAAATAAATTTTTAAAATATTTTAGAAAAAGGACAGCCTGCTTAACTGTGTTTATTCTTTCCTGCTTATGCAGAAACAAATTCAAATAATACTTTAAAAACAGTATACAAGCCAGGTGTGGTGGCACACACCTTTAAACCCACCACTTGGGAGGCAAAGGTAAGAGGATCACCATGAGTTCAAGACCCTACCTCAAAAAAACAAAAACAAACAAACAAAACAACCAGAATACATAAACTAATATACGTGGGTATGATTGTCACCTTTATTTTTGTATTATAACTATGCTTTATCTCTTTGAAGTATAATCATAAGCAAACCCAACTTGTACATGCTAATTAGGATTTTCTAACTACTATTGTTTGATGTTTACGCTTTCACTGTGGAGCTGGGAGAAGACTTTTCAGGCATTGCCTCCAATTTTCTCAAAAGTTCCTTTCAGGCCACAGAAACAAGACTGAACATCTGACTTTACTGCAGCCCTGACTTTATTCCTGCCCTAAGATTGGAGTCAACTAATTTCCAAGAAATTCAGAAAAGAATAGTAGCAAGTAAAATGATCCAAGCTTCATGCCTGGTGTAAGAGTAGTAAAGAAAAGGGCTGCTCTTTTGGCCACTGCTGCTGAGGGCCTGTTTTATGATAGTGACAAAAACCAAAGGTTTTTTTTTTTTTTTTTTTTTTTTTTTGAGGTAGGGTCTCTCTCTAGCGCAGGCTGACCTGGAATTCACTATGTAGTCTCAGGGTGGTCTTAAACTCATGGTGCTCCTCCTATGTCTGCCTCCCGAGTGCTGGGTTCAAAGGTGTGCACCACCACGCCTGGCTTGTTTTTTGAGGTTAGGGACCAGCTGTAGACCAGGTTGACCTGGAACTCACTCTGTAGTCCCAGGCTGGCCTCAAGCTCATAGCTATCTTTCTACCTCTGTGTCCCAAGTGCTGGGATTAAAGGCGTGCACCATTTTTTTTTTAATGGTAGGAATTCCTGATTTTCCTTGTAGAAGGTATAATATTGCTATATCGTGTTCTAGTTAGTCACCTAAGAAAAGTAGAATGAGTGTCCCCAGAAAGTCTAAAGAGAAACAAAAGTCCCCCCCCCCCAGAACACTCCTCTGGGCAAGGCAGCACAGCCTTTCTGGGCCTCAGGAAAAGGGGCCACGGGTCTAGGCTCCTGCAAAGCTGCACCCTTCTCTCCGGAGTATAACATAGTCCCACTTTATTTCCCTCCTTCAATGCCATTCTCTGCCTCCAGGCAGCCACCCTGCACCCCTGTGGACTACCAGCCCCACCAGGTTGCTATGGACCAAGAGGCTTTCCAAAATGAAAGCTTTTAAGTTTACAAACGTAGACAGTCATAAGCCGGTAAACGAGGGTCATCCCATCACTGCGAGGGAGTAGCAGATCATCCGGGGAAGGTCACCACTTCCACCCAGCGGGAAAGAGGATTCCTGTATCTGCAGAAGACCAGAGGACAGGGTATGTTTGGGATTGGCGTGCCAGGCAACGATTAATGCCCATTGAAGAGTCGTGTTACGATGCTGACAAATTCTCCAGCACGTACAGCCAAGGTAATTACATGCAAAGCTGGAAGAGGCTAAGCTAAGCCAGCGGACGCACACACACAGCTGTGAACAATTTGCTCGTTCAGGAAGGCTTGGTCTTCTGGCTGCAAATTCTGGCTTTCCTTCCTTTTCACACAGCCGGTGGAAGTTGGTAGTGAACCTGAACTTGCTCCAACCAATCCTCCAGGAGCAAGGACGAGTACAGGCACAGCCTTGCACAATGCGCATCAGTTCAAGTGAAGATGGACTCACAACTACTCTTGTGAATATTGATTTCACAGTAGTTGTGGTTTGGATGTGAAATGTCCCCCATAGGTTCACATGGTTTTTTTTTTTAATTTAGTATTTTGTTTTCTACTTATTTATTTATTTGAGACAGAAAGAGGCAAATACATATATAGAGAGAAAATGGGCATTCCAGGTCCTCCAGCCAATGCAAATGAACTCCACGATGCATGCACCAACTTGTGCATGTTGCTTACATGGGTACTAGGGAATCAAACCTGGGTCCTTTGGCTTTGCAGGCAAGTGCCTTAGCCACTAAGCCATCTATGCCCGGTTCATGTGTTTAAATACTTGGTTCCCAGCTGGTGGCAATGTTTGGAAAAGTTATAGAACCTTTAGGAGGTGGAGCCTTGCTGGAAGAAAGTGGGTCACTGGAGGTAGGCCTTGAGTTCTTATATCTCCACAAACCCCAGATAATCTGGTCATATCCCTTTATAGCTGTGGCTCTGAGAGTGAGAGGCTTACTCAAAGAAATAGCTGAGACAGTTGTGATTTAAAACTCAGATTTCATGACTCTTTCCACTGAATAATTCCTACTCCTTTCCTGTGATACTGTTCCAAATGTGAGTCTCATCTACAGCAAACTATTCAAAGAGTTTGAGAATATAATTGACTCCCTGGGCTTCTCCTGTCAGAGAAATTTCTTTAAAAAAAAATTATTTCTTTATTTTTTCAAGAGAGAGAGAGAGGAAGAGGCAGAGAGAGAGAGAATGGATGCACCAGGACCTCCAGCCACTGCAAACAAGAACTCCAGACACATGCGCCACCATGTGCACCTTGCTTACATGGGTCCTGGAGAATTGAACCGGGGTCCTTAGGCTTCACAAGCAAATGTCTTAACTGGTCAGATTTTAGTTTTATGTTAAAATGTGACCCCGTCTTCACTTTCTCAAGGTACATAGTGACTCAAGAGACTCTTGAGGAGATTATAAAGAGACTGAAAAGTAATGTAAACACATCACTCACTGGACCTTGGACCTCAACCCTAGCCCCGCTGACGTGGGCTGCTCAGGTAAACAGGCAGTGCTTCCGTTGCTCAAAGACACAGGCCAAAGGCAGCGGAGTGGTCAATGGGTCCCCCCTTGCTAAGGCCTGTGCTTTCATCTGAGGATCTACGACCTCAACAACCCAACAAACCTAAAAGAATAAAGTCCCAAAGTGCCAGAGGAGCCCCAGCTCTTCGCCTTGTGGCTGGGGCCACTGGCCTAAGCCCTCATCCCTCTTGGCCTCCCTTGACCTGCTTGGATTTCCCAGAACAAGACCTCTCCATGGGTCAGCCAGGGCCAGGTCCACTGTTCTGCTCCAGGAGCCTGGGGACAGTGGTCCAAATGGGAAGGGAGGAAGCTGTGAGGAAACCAAAGAGTAAATGCCTTCAATACATAAACAACATTAAACTCTCCTGAAAACCTTCTCCGTGTCTCAGCAGTTTCCTTCCACTACAAATGAGCCACGCTCTATTTCTTCAGCCATGGCATGAGGCATGGAGTATGTGTGTGTGTGTGGCAGGGGGTAGGGGTGAGTAACCTTGAAAAATCCCTTGTTTACAAGGCAAATGAAAGGTGTTAGATTTCATGTCAAGAAAGTCCTATCAAGGGCTCCCAGCTCAGTGCCTGCTCAAAACACAAGTTAGCTCAAGATTTAAGAGAGAAACAGGGAGATGTCTAACAATTCTTCTAGATACTTCTGTATTCAGAGAAGAATTAAGTTTCAGTGTTTATTGGTTATATAGTTGAACTCTCCACCTTACAACGGCCATGTATTTATATATATTTATATCATGGCCAACCCAACTGAAATGAACTTTCATTTTAAAATATTTTATTTTTATTTATTTATTTGAGAGAGAGAGAGAGAGTAAGAGAGAGAGAATGGGCTCGCCAGGGCCTCCAGCCACTGCAAATGAACTCCAGATGCATGCGACCCCTTGTGCATCTGGCTTATGTGGGTCCTGGGAAATCAAACCTTGGTCCTTTGACTCTGCAGGCAATTACCTTAAGCATTAAGTCATCTCTGCAGCCCTAAACTTACATCTTAAGTGAGTCATTTTACAGAGCAAGAATAAATCATCTCTCAGGCTGGAGAGATGGCTTAGTGGTTAAGACACTTGCCTGCGAAGCCTAAGGACCCGTGTTCGTCTCTCCAGATCCCACATAAGTCAAATGCACAAAGTGAAATGAGTGCACAAGATGCCGCATGCGTCTGGAGTTCCATTGCAGTCGCGCCAGGGCCTGGCATGCCAAATCTCTCTCTTTTTCTCTCACTCTCACTGTCTCTGTCTCATATACATACATACATACATACATATATACATATATACATACATACATATATGTATATTGGTTTTTCAAGGTAGGGTCTCACACTAGCCCAGGCTGACCTGGAATTCACTATGTAGTCTCAGGGTGGCCTTGAACTCACTGTGATCCTCCTACCTCTGCCTCCCGAGTGCTGGGATTAAAGTCGTGCGCCACCACGCCCAGTGTCATAAATTTAAAATAAAATTTTTTTAAAGGATAAATCAATTCTCAGAAATGAAGGCCCTTCAGAAACAGGCACTGGGTTGCCTCAGCAGCTCCCTCAGACCTCTGATATTCTACACCCTTAACTGCTGAGACGGTCAACACAGGGGCTTTCCCAAGTGTCACTTTCATAAATGGCCAGTCTGATATGGGGGCTTTTTCTTGGACTTCTTTGGAAAGAGTCTTGCCCCCGTGTGAAACATTCTAGCTCCGATCTCTAGCACCATGCCAAAGCTGTCCCTCAGTCTTCAACCCCATCTGGCCCGTAGGAAAAAGCAAGCTGGCACTGGGGGGTCGTGTAGAGAGAGGGTGCGCCGCTAACTCTGCATAGCGCTCTCCTTTATCCGTGCTTTCCTTAGGCTCTGGCCCTGGTGAGCGAACGCTTTCCTTTTCATTCCCTTCCTACGTAGGCTGTTAACGATTCTACCCACTGCTCTGACCCTTGAAGGGACAGTTTCTACGTTTACTTACCTACAGTCCACTACGTTTTTAACAACTGTACAGTTTCATTAAAAGTCAGGAGCTTGAGGCCAACCCGGGACTGCACAGTGAATTCCAGGTCAACGTGGGCTAGAGTGAAATCTTACCTTGAAAATCCAAAAAAAAAAAAAAAAACCAGAAATAAACAAATAAATAAATAATAATGAAAGTCATGATTTTGCAGTCACCAGTCTGAGGCCCTTCCCTGATTCATCAGACTTAATGCTGTCCGTGTGAAGGGACATAGGAGCCACTTTTTCCCTTTGCAGCCAACTCTTTGCAATGAAAAAAAAAAAAAAGGAAGAAATGTCTTTGAACACTTGCATGTATTTCTCAAATAATTCTATTTAATGAATTCATTACTAGTCCAAATGCAATGCCCTAAACTATCTGTCAAGCATGCTGTTCTGCACAAAGGGCCTTGAACGTAGCCAGGGGTCAGGGTGAGGCCCGGATATGTGAAAGGCCCCGCTGTGGACTTTCCCATCCCCGCTGGGGGTCCACGATCGCTTCGGCATTTGCAAATTTGGCCATCACATTGTTCATGTAAAGAAAAAGCGACTGTTCTCCCTGACTGCCCCCTTCCCCGCTCCAAATGTCTGTGACCAACAGCCCCAAGACTCTTAATTGCCACAGCCTATTTAGAAATAATGAGACTTACATGGCAGAAGCCAAGGGTAAAAGCGACATGTCGCAACGTGAAAGGTTAATATCAACATATACCGCTTGGGAGTGCAAGGGGGCACATCAAGTGGCGGCTCATTACGACGGGCTGACCCACCGGGCACACCGTGTCATTCTTCAGAGAGGTTTGCTCGGGATGGGGCAGCAAAAGTTACAAAAGATAAGGCCCGGCCTGGAGAACACGCTCAACTAATGAGAGCTGAAAATCATTTGAAATATCCTGATGACCTCACAGACGGGGATGCTGATTAAGATGGCTCCACGAGGCTCCTCTCTTGTCTCGCAGCCCACTGAGAAGCTTTGCTGACATGTGACTAACAGGCCGTGAAGGTGTCACTGTCTTCTCTGACATGGTTCAGACTTCGGGGAAAAAAACAAACGCAAAAAGTTAAGTCCAACCTGACCCATAGGTTTGCACCTCATTTCCAGACATGTTTTTGGGGGGCGGGGAGGGGGGAGAAGAGCACCGGCGGGGCCTCCTCTTCCGCCAAGGCTGTTTGTGACCTGCGTGACTGGTCGCTTGACTGCGCTGGGGGAGAGCCAACAGCAAATTGAGGTCTTGAACACTCGACAAAACAACGCAACTGCTCTGTGGGCGAAATTCTATAGGACTTCATGTGTAATTAAGTGAAAGTTTCCCAAGGGTCTGCACCTCAGTCGTTCAAGGTTGCTGTGTAGCACAGCCAAAGGATTCCTGCCACAACAGAATGCGTGCGTGAGACAATGGGGAGACCTCGTAAGTTTTCCGAGATGGAGACTTCCACAGAAGAAAACCTTGGGTTCTCTCAACCTTAGTTCAGTGCCCGAGACTCTGCAAAATGGTCGCCGTTGTAGATGTCTACCTCTACCTCACAGTAGAGATGACGCAGGGAACATACTTCATTCTACTTTAATCCATTCCCTAGTAAAGCCCAATGTAGCATCTGTCTACTTGATACCTCACTTAAAATTACAGGGCTCCCTCATGCCTTATAAAATGGTCAGATTGCCCCATACAAATATAGAGCTTTCCCCTATAATAAAAAAAAGTTATGGCCGGGCGTGGTGGCGTACGACTTTAACCCCAGCACTTGGGAGGCAGAGGTAGGAGGATCGCCGTGAGTTTGAGGCCACTCTGAGACTCCATAGTGAATTGTCCAGGTCAGCCTGGGCTAGAGTGAGACCCTACCTCAACCTCCCGCCCCCGCAAAAAAAAGTTATGTATGAATTTTGTAAGGAGATGTAGGCAAATATCTTTTGAGTCTTTCTAATTGTTGTATTAGTTATCTATTACTACAAAACCAATTACTCAAATATTAAGGACACTGGTAAGCTACCCTAATTAAGAAACATTGAAACATGATTATTGATCTAGTCAAGCAGGCCCCCCAAAAAGAAAGAAAAAACGCTCCATGGTAAAATCTGTGGAAAAGGAATAAAAGTTCAATTAAAAGTTTTTCTTGTACTAATGAATATTTATTTATGAGTTTGAGCCTATAAGGCAAAAGCAAAGATATTAGCAATTAAGAGATTGATCAAGAGAAAATGATCTTAGTAGATTAGCAAGGTTTTTGAAACAACTTACTCTCTTTTGACTCAACAACTGGGATTTTTTTTTTCTCTTTGCTTCATAAGTTACTCAATGCACTTTAATGAGAACAGAGTATTAAGACGTTTAAGACGTGAATTGTGGTAGTCAAGTGGGATCACCACAACTTCACAGAACACAAGACTCAAATTCCTGACAAAGCAGAAAAACAATTCGTCTTCAGAAACACTTGTAACGATCTACTGTTTACTGTCTATTTTCCAAATACAATGTAATCCCCATCGAGATCATTCACATAATAGAACTGTGTATACTTTAAAGAGCTAAAAACTATGTCTAAATGACCACCAACATATCTGAGTCTCTCTTTTCATCAGAGTATTGGAAGTCAAGGTTGTCTGATTAGTGATGCAGTTGTGTTAGGAGTATCCATGGATTCCAGCATGACTTGAAATGGGGAGGCTGTCATAGTTTAAAATGTGACATGATGGCCAGCTGGTGGCGCTGTTGCAGGAGGTTGTAGAATCTTCAGCAAGTGAGGCCTCGCTGCGAAAATTGCGTCTCTAGCCCAGCCTCACTTCTGGCTTCATGTCCAGTCTAACCCTGGGCTTACTGTTCCACCAAGATGTAAACAAGCCGCCTCACAGTCCTGAAACTGTGGAGCTACCTGCCACCATTGACCATGTCCTCTCAGTGAGCCGGAATGGATCCTTCCTCCCTCGCGTGGCTTCTCATCAGGTATTTGGTTATAGCAACTGAAAAACCAAAACAGAAGCCAAGAAAGACACGTCTTGGAAGACAATACATTCATGGTTAGTCATTTAGGTTGGAGATACTTGTGTATGAGCAGAAGGAGATGTCTAGCAAATAGGTATTAATATGGACACAGGATTCACTGAGATGATGGGCTAAGATTGGAGGTAATTATATGAATGAAGGAAGCTGGCAGAAGGGCTAAAATAGAAATTTCAGGGCTGGAGAGATGGCTTAGCGGTTAAGCGCTTGCCTGTGAAGCCTAAGGACCCCGGTTCGAGGCTCGATTCCCCAGGACCCACGTTAGCCAGATGCACAAGGGGGCGCACGCATCTGGAGTTCGTTTGCAGTGGCCAGAGGCCCTGGCGTGCCCGTTCTCTCTCTCTCTCCCTCTCAGCCTCTTTCTCGCTCTGTCTGTTGCTCTCAAATAAATAAATAAACTAACAAAATTTAAAATAAAATAAAATAAAAATTTCAGGGCTGGAGGGATGGCTTAGAGATTAAGGCATTTGCCTCCAAAGCCAAAGGACACAGGTTCGATTCCCCAGGACCCATGTTAGCCAGATGCACAATGGGGTGCACACATCTGGAGTTTGTTTGCAGTGGCTGGAGGCCCTGGCACGCCCATTCTATCTCTCTGTCTCCCTCTTTCTCTGTCAAATAAATAAATAAAAATAATTTTTTTTAAAAAAGCCAGGCATGGTGGCGCACATCTTTGAAAAAAAACAAAATTCAGAGTAAATGCACAAAAAGATTAGGACCCTGCAAGGAGTGCTAAGAGCCAAAAATCAAATAAAAATCTACTAAACACTCAATCTATGTAGTTCGTCTTTAGGACACAGAGTCCCTCAAAGTTTGTCGTTGGATTGGTCACTTTCATTGTGATGGGTCAAGCATTTAGACTTTACTCTATTTTGGTTAATGTGGCAAATAAACCCAAACTGCTCTTTCTTTTTTAAAATACTTATCTGAGAAAGATAGATAGATCTGAGAAAGAAAGATAGAGAAAAAAAAAATAGGTGTGTCGGGGCCTCCTGTCCCTGCAAATGAATTCAGATGAATGCGCTGCTTTATGTATTTGGCTCTAAGTAGGTACTGAGGAATCAAACCTGGGCCTTTAGGCTTTACAAGCAAGCATCTTTAACCCCTTAGCCATCTCTCCAGCCCATAATCTGCTACTATTTCCATGTCCTTTGCTGGCTTGAACAAGTAGCCCCAACATTAAATTTTTATTCTGACCCATATTAAATTCCTGGTGGAGTAGCTCTCCTCTCCTGTGGAAATTTGAGATCCAGGTTTCCATTTTGACGATGTCACTATCTTCAACATGGGACTCTCAGGTTCACCAGGAAAGGTAAGAGAGCATAAGGCAGGAACCTGGGAGACTCAGCCACTTCAGCCTGTGACACTCACCCATCTTACATCCCACTGGCCAGAAGAAGGCTCACAGTTCTAGTTGGATGCATGGGGTCGGGACACATCATTCCTGGCTAGGAAACATTCTCAACAGTCTTATACGTGCTGAAAAAGAAGTACAAAATATTGATAACCAGCTAACTATCTCTGACACCATTTGGTTTTTTTTTTATTCACTTTTTGCTTTAAAGAATAATTTGTGGACTGGAGAGGTCGCTCAGAGGTTAAGGCACTTGCCTGCGAGGCCTAATGTTCTGGGTTCAGTTCACCAGTACCCATACAAAACCAGATGTGCAAAGTGGTGCATGCTTCTGGAGTTTGTTTGCAGTGGCTAGAGGTCCTGGCACACCCATTCTCATCCCTCTCTCTCTGTCTCTCTTTTTCCTTGCAAATAAATAAAAAATATTTTAAAAAAGAATAATTTGCAATAGTAAAACATAAAATTTATTGGACACTTCTTTTAAATAAAAATATTAGGGCTGAAGAGATGACTTAAGCACTAAGACGGTTGGGGTGCTTGCCTGCAAAGCTAAAGGAAGCTGGTTCAATTTCCCAGTACCCATGTAAATCAGATCCACAAGGTAGTACATGAGTCTGGAGTTTGTTTGCAGCAGCTGGAGGCCCTGAAATGCCCCTTCTCTCTCTCTCTCTCTCTGTCTTTGTTTGACTCTTTCTCTCTCTCTCAAGTATATAAAAATTTAAATATATATATATATTAAAAATTATTAAGTATTAAAAATGTTTAAAATCAATAATAGTACTTTGAAGTTTTGGAGTGACTGTTCATATGCTTTAGCTCATTTGATTCTTATAGAAATCCAGTGAAAAAGGTATTATGTCAGACCCCAAAATGAATATTGTCCACTATATTGGTTAATTTCATTTGCTCACATTGCACGTTTTTTGTTTTTTGTTTTTTTTCAAGGTAGAGTCTCACTCTAACCTAGGCTGACCTGGAATTCACTATGTAGTCTCAGGGTGGCCTTGAACTCATGACGATCCTTCTACCTCTGCCTCCCGAGTGATAAGCGTGCACCACCATGCCCAGTCGTACAATGTGTTTTTGTGTTTCACTTTTTAACACATTTTTAAATTAAGCAGATATTTAGAAATTAAAAATAAAAACTTGTAGACAGAGGAAGACAGAGGCAGGGTATGACTCAGATGAATTTGCTTTCAATAGACAATATGTAGGATAAGAAAGAATAATGAGGAGGGAAAGGAGGAATGAGGGAAGATGACACATACATCTCAAGAGAATTATTTCCAACTTTTGGCACTAATGCTTAAGCTATCATGAGATTAATAGTATTTTAGAATTAATGTCAAAATATCTCATGTCTCCTCCCTAACTCCTCCAACCTAAACAGAGAGATAACAAGTTCATGTTCATGGATTTAAAACTGTATTGTTAAAATGGTAATGCTGCCTAAATTCTTCCGAAGTTTCAACCCAATCCCAACAAAAATTCTGTAGACACTTTTGTGAAAAGTTGGCATGCTAATTTTAAGATAAATAAGGGAATCCAAAGCACCAAGAATAGTCAAAAAAAAAATTTTTTTTTTTTTTGGTTTTTCAAGGTAGGGTCTCACTCTGGCCCAGGCTGACCTGGAATTCACTATGTAGTCTCAGGGTGGCCTCAAACTCATGGTGATCCTCCTACCTCTGCCTCCCGAGTGCTGGGATTAAAGGCATACGCCACCACGCCTGGCTTCAAAATAATTTTAACAAAGAGCATATTTGGAGGATTTACTCTGTATAACTTCAGTACTTCCTCTAAAACTATAGTAATTCAGAATAGTTGATAGTATTTAAGGGCAGACATCATGAGGAGAGAGCAGAGCCGAGAAATAGGCTAGCTGATTTTTGACAAAGATACTATGGAACTGAATGAGGAAAGGAAAATCATTCTAGAAAATTTAAAATAATTTAATGTGACTTTAACTGATATATAACTTGAAAAAGTGTTGTTAGATAAACTGTGTATATTTTTCAAATATCAATCCTACTGCTTAGCATACACAAAACTCAATATAACATGTTTTCTACAGCTATTTGTGAAACCTAAAACCAAGAAATATCTGAGACTTAAGGCCAACCAAGTTATCTTAGATGTAACAGCAAACAGAATCTGAGAGAAAAGTACTGATTATGAAAGTTTACCGAATTTTTATAACACTGTTTTTAAAAGGTACAAATTAAAAAGAAAAAAGAAATAGAAATATTAATCCATTTATCTGATATAGGACTTGCATGCAAAATATAGAGAGAACTCAATATGATGTTAAGCTTCACTGAAGAAGACATGAATGGTCAACAGACGCGTGAAAAGATGTTTGACATCAGTAGTCATCAGTTAGGACGACGTATGCAATGCACATTAAACCGCTAAGATTAAAAAGTACCAAATGTTTGCTTATATGTGAGAACTGGAACTCTTGTAAATTGATAAGGAGAATATAAAAGAGTACCACCACCAAAGCAATTTGACAGATTCTCAAAAAGACAAACAGATGCTAGGTGTGGTGGTGCATGCCTGTAATCCCAGCATTTGGGAGGCAGAGGTAGGAGGATCACCATGAGCCCAAGGGCAGCCTGGGACTGCAGACTGAGTTTCAGTTCATGGGCTGGAGTGAGACTTTACCTCAAAAAGACCAAAAAACAAACAAACAAACAAAAAAACCAAAAGACAAATATATAACCATGATGCAACTCAGCTATTTTGAGTATTTTTATTTATTTTTAACATATTTGTGTTTATTTATTTGCAAGGGGAGAGAGAGAATGGGTGCACCAGAACCTCTTGCTGATGCATATGAACTCCAGCTGCATATGCCGCCTTGTGCGTCTGGCTTTACACGGGTGCTGGGGAATAGAACTCAGATCATCAGGCTTTGCAGGTAAGTCCCCTTTATCCATTGAGTCGTCTCTCGGACCAAATCCCTAGGTATTTAATATAAATTCTTTTAGGAGTTTACATGAGTGTTCTTGTTTTACTTGTAATAACAAAATTTGGAAGCAGTCTAAACATCTACCAACAGATAAGTAGTTATAGTATAACAATGTAATAGAATAGTATTTATCAACTAAAGGGATGAACTGCAAATAGATAGATAGCTATATTGCATACCTGAATCTCAAAACCATTGCATTGAATTCCAGATTTAAAAATAGGCAATATGACCTAGGTGTGGTGGCACACACCTTTAATCCCAGCACTCGGGAGGCAGAGGTAGGAGGATTGCTGTGAGTTCGAGGCCACCGTGAGACTACATAGTGAATTCCAGGTCAGCCTGGGCTAGAGTGAGACCCTACCCTGAAAAACAAACAAACAAACAAAAAAGGCAATATGTACTTCAGTAATTCCAACCACCAAAAACACTTATGGAAGAATGTTCAAAGCCGCATTATTAATTACAGTAACCCAAGGATGGAAGCCTTGTAAAGCACCCAGGGATGCCCATCAACATTAAAATGGATTACAAATTGTGGAATATTTCCCAATGAGATATTATGTGATCATGAGAATGAATAAGCAATTGGAATATTTCAAACATGATGTTGAGTTAAAAAAGAATAGTCAGAGTTGGAGAGATGGCGCTTGCCTGCAAAGCCAAAGGACCCAGGTTCGACTCTCCAGATCCCATATATGTCAGCCGCAATGACAAAGGCATGCAAGGTCACACATGTGCACAAGGTGGTGCACGCGACTGGAGTTGGATTTCAGTGTCTGGAGGCCCTGACATGCCAATTCTCTCTCTCTCTCATAAAAAAATATTTAGCCAGTTGTGGTGGTACACGCCGGTAGGGAATTGCTGAAGAGGCAGATGCTGGAGAATCAGGAGTTTGAGGCCAGTCTGAGCTGCACATTTAAAAAAAAAATGGGGCTGGAGAGATGGCTTAGTGGTTATGGTATTTGCTTGCAAAGCCCAAGGGCCCAGGTTCAATTCCCCAGGACCCAAGTAAGCCAGATGCATAAGGTGGTGCATGCATCTGGTGTTTGTTTGCAGTGGCTAGAGACCCTGCTGTGCCCATTCTGTCTCTATCTGCCTCCTTCTCTCTCTCTCTCTCTCTCTCTCTCTCTCTCTGTTAAATAAATTAAATAAGTAAAAAATAGTTTAGGCCAGGTGTGGTGGTGCACGCCTTTAATCCCAGCACTCGGGAGGCAGAGGTAGGAGGACTGCCCAGAGTTTGAGGCTAGCCTGAGACTACATAGTGAATTCCAGGTCAGCCTGAGCTAGAGTGAGACCCTACCTCGGAAAACCAAAAATAATAAAAAGATAAAAAATATTTAAAAAAAATATTTGGGCTGAAGAGATGGCTTAGTGGTTAAGACACTTGCCTGTGAAGCCTAAGGACCCAGGTTTGATTCCCCAGTACCCACGTAAGTCAAATGCACAAAGCGGCAGAGTTCATTCACGGTGGCTAGAGGCCCTGGCATGCCCATTCTCTCTCAATCTGCCTTTCTGCCTCTCTCTATCTTTCTAATAAATAAATTAATTAAATAAATAAAATATTTTAAAAAATAAAATTTAAAACAGATAGTCAGGGGCTGAGAAGATAGCTCAGTGTTAAAGTGCTTGTCTTATAAGACCCCGAGTTAAATCCCTAGCACCTTCATAAAAATAATTGGGGCATGAAGGCACATGCCTATAATCCCAGCACTGGGGACATGGAAATAGGACACCTGGAGCTCACGGGCCAGCAAGCCTAGACTACTTGGTGAGTTCTAGGCCAATGAGAGATGCTGCCTTGAAAAGAGATGGACAGCATTCCTGAGGACGACACCCAAGTTTTCTTCTGACCTCCACATACACATGTGCACACACACACATGCACCTATATACACATGAGCACACACCTGAAGATAATCAAAAAGCACATAAGTGTGATTCCATTCATATGGAGTTCAGAAACAGGAAAAAATTAGGAGTAACCGGTGGGGGGAGAGGGCGCAAGGGGCGTGTCTGGGATGCTGGTAATGTTCTGTTCCTTGATTTGGGGCTGGTTACAAGGGAATGTTCTCTTCAGGAAAATTCCTCAAACTGCACACTTACTATATAGAACATTTTCAGCATTCATGTTTAAATTTTGTATTTTTCAAAATTAAAAAAACTACTTTATTTATTTGCAAACAGAAAGAGAGGGGCGAGAGGGAGAGAATGGGCGCACCCGGGCCTCCAGCTGCTGAAAATGAACTCCAGAGGCATGCACCACTTTGTGTATCTGGCTTTATGTGGGTACGGGGGAATCGAACTTGGGTCATTAGGCTTTGCGGGCAAGTGCCTTAGCTGCTGAGCCATTTCTCTAGCCCTCCATGCTTAAATTTTATTAAGTACATATATACAGTGTGCAAGTGATCAAATCTTATCTCCTCAAACATCTACCTTTGCTATGCACTGGGAACCTTCAGAGTCCTCTGCTTGCGTTACAGAAGTACATCATAAAATGTTGTACAGTTGCCCTGTTGGACCATAAAACAATAGAACTAACTTCTCCTATATATCAATATTTTGGTACCTGTTATCTCAGAGCTCTCTCTCTCTCTCCTCCCCAACTCTGTCTCTTTCCTAGTGTCTGATAACTGTCATTTATTTCTTTTTCTTTTTTTTAAATTTTTTAATTTATTTTTATTTATTTATTTGAGAGCGACACAGAGAGAGATAAAGAGGCAGAGAGAGAGAGAGAGAGAATGGGCGCGCCAGGGCCTCCAGCCACTACAAACAAACTCCAGACACATGTGCCCCCTTGTGCATCTAGCTAACGTGGGTCCTGGGGAATCGAGCCTCGAACCAAGGTCCTTAGGCTTCACAGGCAAGTGCTTAACCGCTAAGCCATCTCTCCAGCCCTATCTCTCTTTTTCTACGAGATCAACTGTTTTAACTACCACACATGAGGGAGAACATCATTTTCTGTTTGCTTTTCTGTGACTGGCTTAAAATGATGCCCTCCAGTTCTATCAGTGGTATTGGGCTTCTGTTTCTTGTGTCTGAATATCACATCGCGTGTGTGGATTGTCTTTATCCACTCATCTGTCAGTGGACACCTTGTTTGATTCTGTGTCTTGGCTATTGTGAGCAAAGTGGAAGTCGTGGTATGTCTTTGCTACAATGATTTCATTTGTGGTGCACACATCTGGAGTTTGATTGCAGTGGCTGGAGGCCCTGGAGCACCCATTCTCCCTCTCTCTTTCTGTCTGCCTCTCTCTCTCTCTCTCTCTCTGTTGCTCTCAAATAAGTAAATAAAAATAAACAAAAAAATTATAAGTAAAAACAGTTAAAAAAGAAATAAAAGCTTACACATTAACATTTATAGGAGATCCACTCGTAATGGCTAAAACTGGAATCAACACAGGTATCTCAGTGGTTGAATTGTTAGCCATATTATAGTGCACCCACGCTACTTCTAGAGTCTCGGAACTCCCTCCACCCATCTTCCACACTCCCCTTCCCAACTGGCGGGGCTTGAGCTAGGCCTCGGGCTCTGAAACTACCTCCTGTCAGGGTAACTTTGATTTCAGAAATTCATGCTTTCCCTGGGCCCTGTTTGCTCAGACTAGGTCGGAGGGCTTAGAAGCCCTACTCCTGTTATGAGAATCTGACTAGGCTTGTCAGCACCTAAGCTGAGAGGTAAAGACAGCTTCCGCCCTGCCATCACCTGTTGGCTGGGGGTGGGGTGAAAGGGTCTCACTTCCCCAAAAGAGTTCAGCAGGGGTGGGGTCCAGCCAGCTTGGCAACTGTGGGCTCCGATGACAATTATTGCAGATTTGCCACCCTTGCCTTGTTTCTTCCTCCTCCCATCCCTGAAGAACTTAAAAAAAAACAAACTCTCCCTCTTCATCTCTCTCTCTCTCTCTCTCTTGCTCATGCTCACTCTCCTGCTCCGATGTGCACATACTCCTACCCACCCCCTCCTCTCTGTCCTCTTCCTTTCTATTTGAAGTTTTCTCTTCCCCTTTCCACTGGCTTCCTTCCCCTTCCTTCTCCCTCTCACTCCCATCCTCTTCACTCTCATCTGGGTTTTCAGAGTTCTCCTTCTCCCTGCCCCTTTCCTCTTGGTTCTGAGTTCAGGCCCCTTCCTTCCCCTTTCCTCCCACTTTCAACCCTTCCACTCTCTTGCTAGCATTAAATAAAATCTCCTACCCAAGCAAACCTGTCTCAGAGTGAGTCCTCTGTTCAGAACCTATGACCACTCAGCAAGTTAAAAAACGAATTGCTAGTACGTGCCTGGAAGGGTTTCCATGGGTCTGTGCTGAGTAGAGAAAGACTAGCTCGGAATGTTACGTATCGTCAGATCCCATTTATATACCACCTGCAAAATGACACAATTGGCAAAACAGAGGACGGCATAATGGTGGCTGGAGATTACGGAGGGGAGCCGGAGGGGCGAGAGGGAAGAGCGGGTGGCTTTAACGTGGCAGTGGGAAGGAAAGGACCCCTGTGCTGATAGAACTGTTCTGCACCTCGGCTGTGTCGCTGTCACTGTTCTACTTACAGAGCTGTGTTAATTTTAAGATGTCACTATTGGGAGAAACTAGGGAAAGTGCGCATGGAATTCCCCCGTGTTCTTCCTTACAAGTGCATATGAGTCTATAGTTGTCTTCAAGCACAAAGGATTTTTACCATGTCAGGCTTCTCTGTAATAGCAAATCTTTGATACTTAAAAATAATATGTCAATACCTTCAGGAATCGTCGATACCTGAGAATGGACATGTACAATGTATGTCTATAGAGATATTTTCCCCACTACACTTCCTTTGGAACCTCATATCCCCTGTAAGCTTTCTCATATACCACATCGTCAATTTCAACTTTGGTGTTTTCCAGGGCCCTGAATGTCCATTCTTCATAACCCCTTCCTCTCCTCCTCAGACTCTATCCTCAAGGCAAATCCACAGCTCTGGGGCTGTTGTAGGTGGCAGATGCCCAGTACTAGCTGCCCAGATCTGTGCCTGAGTAAAACACCAAGTTATTGCAAGACATGGGTTTTCAGACACATTCTGGATTAGTAAGGAACACGGTGCTAACTTGAGAGTGTCAAAGGCCACCAGAATCACTTTTTAAAATATTTTATTTATATTTATTTATTTGACAGAGAAAGAGGGAGAGAGAGAGAATGGGTCCTCCAGGGCCTCCAGCCACTGCAAACGAACTCCAGACGCGTGCTCCCCTTGTGCATCTGGTTAAAGTAGGTCCTGGGGAATCGAACCTGGGTCCTTTGGCTTTGCAGGCAAACACCTTAAACTGCTAAGCCATCCCTCCAGCCCCTGAATCACTTTAAAAATATTTATTTATTTATTTATTTGCAAGTAGAGAGAGAGAGAGAGAGAGAGAGAGAGAAGAGACAGAGAGAATGGGCACGCCAGGGTCTCAGCCGTTGCAAATGAACTCCAGATGCATGCACCACATTGTGCATCTGGCTTTATGTAGGTACTGGGGAATCAAACCCAGGTTGTTAGGCTTTGCAGGCAACAGCCTTAACCACTGAGCAATCTCTCCAGCCTCTGAACCACTTTTTGATGATTCCTTTTATGATAGAAATCCAAGATCAGTGTCTGTCACGGTCAGAACCTCCCTGTAGCATGAGGGAAGATAGCACATCTTCCTGTGGACTCAGGCTGATAAAGAGAGGGGGTTCTCCTAGGTCCTTAGCAGGTTCCGCATGATTGGCTGGCAGGCACCGGGTACAGCTGTGCATGACGCCTGGGTGATGCAGAGACTGTATGAATGCCCGGATGAAGTCACAGCTGGGCTCCGGTGTTGTTTTTTTAACCCTAACAAGATATGTCATTAAACATCCCTGGAGTCTGACCCTGCCTCTTTCCCTGTAGGCTTCACTAGTGGGGATCAAAGGTCGTGTCAGCCTTGAACATGGGCTCCTGGGGCTCTGGCTTTTGTTCTCCAGGCCTCCTGGTGAGATTGGACAAACAGCCTTTGGCCCTTGGAAAACACACAAGAAACCAGCAAACCGTGTCTCTTAACAAATGGACCCCTCCAAGGCCAGTCAGCTACAACCAGTTTTAGGAGATTTACAGCTTTCTGTCCACATAGATTAAACATAGGGAAGGAAAAAATGAATTCCTTTGTCTGGTAAACTTATGTCATTCCTTGTTAAGACAAATTGAGAGTAAGCCTAGGTTTGGTTGAGAACCCCTCTCGGCCCCCTCCCCCACCGCCACCACTGTTTTTTCTTTTACTTCTTAAGACGGTTTTGTATAAGGAGGAAAGCATTTCTGGGAACCAAGGCATCTTGTACAATATCAGATTTAAATGACACTGTTCCCGGATAATTTCATAACCACTCCGGCTGTATTGTTTTCTAGCAACAAGGCATATTTTGGCCAGAGGGAATAGATCTCACTGGCTCATTGGCAATTAGTGATGTAAGCAGATGCCTTGTGGACTCAATTCCTCAGTAAAGTATCAACGCTACAGCAGCAAGATCCTGGCAGTCCAAGGTAGCACTTTTTTGTTTGGAATGTGGGCATTTTTCTAAAGCTATATCAGTACTCTGGATGCTGAGGTCCAGGGAAACAGTATGTTCATTTTTCTTTGCAATCTGAGAACCACAGGTCTCAGGGCAATAAATTTTGGCAGGGAAACCCTCTTTTCAAAGGAAATGAATACATGAACTCAATATGTTGATTTGAACCTGGAAGTGCTTTGATGTAAAGCACTAAAGAAGCTAGAGAGCTTGGCCTGACCAGCAAGTTCACGGACCAGCTCAACCTCACGGTCCCTGGAATGAGAGTGTTGGGGTTCTTTGCCAATACATCAATGTGCCAATAAATTTAGGATGCCCTTGATTCTTACCTTATGAATTTAAAGAATTAAAATCCATAGACCAGAGGGTTAAGGCTTCAGGAGATTATCAGATTAAGAGAAGGAAAGAGAAGAAAGTACAAAGAGTGCCTTTCCTGTGGAAGGTAGGAGGGGCAGCAGAACCAGGTGGGAGCAGGGATCCCGAAGTTCAAGGGAGGTGAAAAGCCAAAAAAAAAGGGAGGCCCGCCTTAGAAGCATCTATTTATACTCTCACTGTGGTGGCCCTACCCTCAGGCTCAGGTGAGTCTAAGAGGGCGAATTGGTCTGGGCTCAGGGGCTGGCTCAGGAAGAGGCCAGCCATGGTGTCAAGTTTTGGGGTTTAGCTTAACCAACCACAATGACACAATCAGATTTAAACCGTAATTCTAGGAAAGGAGGGTGCTCAGGTTGTTTACTGAAAGAAAGAAAAAACAACAATCTAATTAACTCTTTTAGTCAAGCTATAAAGAGAGAAGAGATCCATCTCTGACCTCCAGCAAAGTGGAGATTCCACGGGCAGACTCAAGGACATTACCACTTTCACTTTTAAACTTCCTCACCCCCACGCAGGAGCGTCCTTTGGAGAGGCTCTGATGAACATAGCTTAGGAACCACAGATCTTTCTAGAGTGTGTCTAGAGTTCGTCACCTAAAGACCTGGGGATGTTGTCTTTGTCCTCTACTAAATGTGGCTCCCTTGTCTCCCCTGCCCAGAGGCGCTCCAGTGAGCATCAGTGTGGAGTATGTAGAAAGTGCTATAAGTCCATATTACCCACGCTCACTGTGTGGGGCTTACTGATCATCATGGTTGCTCTCTTGCAAAATAACTTGGTTAATGTAATTTGTATACCCCGTAAATCATCCATTGAAAACATATGATTCAATGATTTAAGTATATTCATACAGTTATTCAACCACTGCAACAGACAAATTAGAATATATCATCATGCAATGACAGCTGTTCCTCCCCATTCCACACCCAGCTGCCATTCACTTAATATTTGCATGGATTTGCTTATTCTAGGCATTTCATACTAATAGAAGCATATATTATGACTCTTTATGACTTGCATGTTTCATTTAGCATAATTGGTTCCAGGTTCATCAGGATTTTAACTTCTTCTTGTTGTAAAATAACAGTCTCTATATGGATAGACCTACCTTTTTTTTTTTTTTTTTTTGGCTTATCCATTTGTCAGTTAATGGACATTTGTGTTATTTTTCATCTCCAGGTGATGATGAATAATGCTGCTATGAACATTCAAAGAGCTTTGGGCTCTTTTGAATTTGTTTTTGTGAGGTTCACTTTAATTTATCTTGCATGTATACCTAGGAGTAGACCTGCTGAGCTATGTGATAAGTCTATGTTTAACCATTTGAGAAGCTACCAGACTGCTCTCCAAAGCTGTAGTTTGAGAGAGTTCTGACTTCTTTGTATCGTTACAAATGTTTTATTACTGTAGCAGTTACCTTCTCATTGTTCAGACAAAACATCCAACCAGAGCAGCTTGCAGGAGGAAAGGGTTCATTTCAGGTTGAAGTTTTGAGGAGAAGCTTTATTATGGCAGGGAAAACATAGCAGGAGCCATAATTGAGCATCTATCTGCCTATCAGCAGGGAGGAAGCAGCAAGAGTGAGCTTTCAACACCCATTGGTTCTGGACTAATAAAACTCGAGGCCCACCCCAGTGACATGCCTCCTCCAGCAGGGCTCCTTCTCCAACAGACTCCACCAACTGGGAATTAACTATAGGACTGAATCACAAACACATGAGGCTACGGGGGACATTTTACCTGCAAACCACCAAAGTAGTATCTTGTGTTCTTTATTTGCATTTTTCCGATAGCTAGTGATATTCCACATCCTTTTGTGTGCTCATAATGAGTATTTACTTTTTAAAATAATGTCAATAGAGCTGTGGATATCGATCAGTTGGTAAGGTGCTTGTCTAGCATGCGTGAAGCACTGGGTTCAGCCCCTAACACAGGACAAAACTGGAAGCGGTAGCACAATCTATAATACCAACACTTGGGAAGTGGAGGCAAGAGGAGCATGAGTTCAAAATCATTTTTAAGCTGGAGAAATGGCTCAGCAGTGAAGGCACTTGCCTGCAAAGCCTAACAACTGGATTCGATCCCACTGTGCCCACATAAAGCCAAATATACAAAGTGGCGCATGCATCTAGAGTTTGCTTGTAGTGCCTAGAGGCCCTGGTGTGCCCATTTATTCTCCCTATCTCTCCCCCCCCCTTTCTCTCTCTCTTTCTCTTGCTCTGCTTACGAATAAATAAGTAGACACATTGTTTAAAAAATCCTTAATTACATAGCAAGTCAAGGAGAGTGAGGGATACATAGATGACATGTCTATGTCACTTCCTCCAAGGCTCAAGGAACACCGCTGCTGGAAACACTGCAGAAAGAATAGAAAAGACAAAGGATGGAGAGTAGTAGTGTGGAATGCTGTCTTCTGGTTATATATGGCTATTACATTCATGAACTCAGAGCAGCTGTAGTTTACCTACATAAGATTGAGCCCCTCCTACTATCTCTCTCTCTCTCCTACTATCTCTGCTGGGGGCAAGCAGATCATATGGAATTGGTGTCCTTATTTGGTCCTCACCTGAAGAACTGTTAACTCTACCAGACGTTACATCCATAGTCATGAGACATTGTTTATTTTGTTTATCAATATATCACCCATATCCACATAATCCAGCACATTAGCCAGCAGATAGAAAATATTTGTCACAGGCGTGGTGGCGGACGCCTTTAACCCCAGCACCTGGGAGGCAGAGGTAGGAGGATCACTGTAAGTTCAAGGCTAGCCTGGGACTACAGAGTGAGTTCCAGGTCAGCCTGGGATGGAGTGAGACCCTACCTCAAAAAACAATAAATGGAAAATAAAGGAGGGGAGAGGGACAAAACAGAAGAAGTGGGAACAGTGACCCCAGCTCACTATGTGAGTGTTGATGCTTCAAACTGAGACAAGGGGCTTCGCTTTCTGTAAGCTATTCCTAAGTGTTTACCGCGCAATTCAAAGCCCCATCAGAGGAGTCCAGGATTAATGAGGGCACAGACAGCAAGCATTGTAGTTACAGAGTTTGTGCACAAGCTCAAAGGACCATGACTTATGTAACTGTTTATTCCCATCTCATAAGACCAGAGGTGAGCGTTCAGGAGTTGGGGGTGGTTTTGTTGTCTTATACTTGTAGATCCCATTTCTGAGTCCACGGCATCTGCTTTAGTTGTCAGCCTTTCTATCCAGGTTACAGAGGCAGGGGAAGTCCTGGGCACGAGGCTTAGCCTTTAGGACTTTCAGGGTAACACATTGGTAGCCCATAATTTCTTCTCATGTACCATGGGCTCAGACCTGGTCATATTGCCACACCTTGCTGTAAGATAGGCTGGACACTGTAGCTTTTAAACTGGGAAGCTGTGTTACAAGGTCAGATTGATGGTTTTCCTTACTGAAAAAGAAGAGAGAAATGAATAGTAGGGGCAATTAGTGATCCTTAGTGTGTGTGTGTGCGTGCATGTGTGTGTGTGTGTGTGCGTGTGCATGTTAGGACATGTGCATGCCACAGTGCACATGTAGAGGTCAGAGGACAACTTCTGGGCATCAGTCCTCGCCTTCCACCTTGTTTCAGGTAGGGTCTCTGGCAGTTCATTCCCGTGTTCCCCAGGCTGGTTGACCTATACATTTCTGGCTGGTTCTCTGCAGTGGCTGAAGGCCCTGGTGCACCTATTCTCTCCCTCTCTTTCTCTCTCTCTCTGTGCCTCTTTCTCTGTATCAAATAAATAAAATATATTTTTTCAAAAAAGGCTAGTCTGTTGGGCCTTGCTTCAAAAAAAAAAAAACAAACTAGATTTCCTTTGCAGTGGGCAGTGCCCTCTCCACGGATCCCTGGGTAGGACCTGCATGAGCCAGTAGTGACAAGTAAGCTTCTGGCTCATGACCCAGCCTGCTGGGTAGTAATGCTTCCTTCACGGGGGAGCAGCTCTGCTTCCACTAACCAAATAGCACCATCTGGGAGATGACAGCACCCTGAGAGCTGTCAGCTGGGAGGCATCCCAGTGCAGGGGCCGCCTGATGTCTTGATTCATCAGCTTGTGGGCTCCAGTAGTCTAAAATGGAACAACACACTGAGGAGCATAGCTATTGGAACAAAGTGCAGCGTTGGCTGAAGAAATTAAGAAATGTTATCAAGGACTCCAAAGAAGGTTGGAGTACCAGGAGAGACATTTTGTCATTAGCTAATAACAATTAAATTGGCAGCACTGTCGCAAAACAAGTGTAAAGAAATGTACAAACACAGGCATTACCTTGTATGTCTAAAATCATCAGAGCACAGTGTCCTGAATAACCCAGAAAGTACTTGTTTAAATTCTTTTCGTTTGCCATCGTAACAGAAACACAAAGTTTCAACGCTTTGAAAAGAATTTAGGATCCATCTGCGGAAGTTCTCCTGGTTGAGGAACTCAGGTGTAAGCAGCAACTATTTTGAGGCATGCATCTACTAATTAATTATTGTTCTCTGCCATGTAAGCCAAACTACTCAAGGTATCATTGAACACATGCATCATGTTAAATAGTTCTACTGAACAGACTTATTTTCATGAATCTGTTCTGAAAGAGGGAACTTATAAATAAAAACTGTAGTTCTCAGCCGGGCGTGGTGACGCACACCTTTAATCCCAGCACTCGGGAGGCAGAGGTAGGAGGATCGCCGTGAGTTCGAGGCCACCCTGAGACTACATAGTTAATTCCAGGTCAGCCTGGACCAGAGTGAGACCCTACCTCAAAAAGCCAAAAAAGAAAGAAAGAAAAAAAAAAAAACCCTGTAGTTCTCAATTTGTCAAATAAGCAAAATGTCAGAATACTATCATTGGAAGATAAGCAATCCACCAATGTTCAAGGTACTTGCATTCTTAGAAAATCCATGCATCTTATCACTTTGCAAAAAAAAAAAAATGATTTGTGCTTAGATATAAAGTTTCTTTTTAGGTTCAGACAATTTCCGGATCTTTTGTTTCCCCACATGACATTTGTGGTGAGACATTAGAAACAGCTTAGGATATGGAATAAGTGTTTTAATGTGTGGATGACAGGTGCTATACATAGCAAGGTGACTAGTGTCTCTCCATCCCCCATGGAAGGTCTTCTAGTCACCCCCCCCCCTTAGTTCTCACACTGCTCCCCTAGGGTGTCGACAGAGCTCCAATGGAATGCTACTGCCAGACTGTCTCACCCAAGGGCTTGATGCACTTCCTAGGACAGGTCACAGTGCACCTGTAGCACGTCCATATGGGTGGGGACATTGGCAAGCTGACATGGAGATGGGTTCAGACAAATCGTGAGGCTTGAGGCTGGCTTCAGATCAGACGAGATGACGAGCCTGTGACTCCTACTCTTGCAAGGAAGTTTTTTGGCATCACTGAACCAAAGAAAGAGACTAGGGGCTGGGGAGATGGCTCAGTGGGTAAAGTGTTTGCCATGAAAGCATGAGGAGCTGAGTTCAAGTCCTCAGCACCCACCTAAAAGCTGGCATGGCGCCGGGCGTGGTGGCGCACGCCTTTAATCCCAGCACTCGGGAGGCAGAGGTAGGAGGATCGCCGTGAGTTCGAGGCCACCCTGAGACTCCACAGTGAATTACAGGTCAGCCTGGGCTAGCTAGAGTGAGACCCTACCTCGAAAAAAAATAAAAGCTGGCATGGTTGTGCACACCTGTAACCCCATTGTCAGGGGACAGAGAAAGGAGGAGCCCTAGGTCTTGCTGAGAGATGACGTGACATCTTGCTGAGGAAGCTGAAACAGAAGGGTGAGTTGGAAGTCATTCCCCCATCTGAAGACCTGGGTTTCACTGAAACACACTAAGTCTTCTGCCTGTCCAGGCTCCCCAACACCTTCCCTCCTATCTCGTGATGATCTGGGGTACCTAGAAACATGCTCATCTCCAATGTTGGAGGGCAGTGGAACCCAGAACCCAGGGGGTACCAGCATTGCATATTTAGCTGCTGCATATTTTGGGCCTATGACCATCATCCTGGGTTTTTCGTGCTGAACATCCCTCTCACACTTAAACAGCCAAGCACAGCACTGACTGTGTCTGTGAGCCCTTAGGACATTTCACAGTCAACAGACATGTCCTGCTCCTAGGAACATTCTGTTCCTCTGAGTAGATAAGGCCTTGAAGAATTTCGAACAGAAATTAGAAGAGGTAGAATTTAGGGAAGCGTGGGAAGTCCTGATGCTAGTCCTAAAACTTCCTCCCCTAGGCAACTACCTTGCTTCCTATGAAGACAATATAAAGAAAGAAAGTGCTTGGACCAAATTAGGAAAGATATACTTCTTTTCTTATGGCTCTGTTAAAAATCCTTGCTGGGAAGGATAGGAGACTGGTTCTGAAGAATTCTACGAGCTTCTTTCCAAGGAAACCCATTCAATAATTCAATAACATAACAAGAGTCTTCTATCAGATATCATGTCCCCTGATAGTTCAGCCAGCAACACACACACGCACACACACACACACACACACACACACACACACCATATCAACACGCTATTTTCACTTCTAAGGCAAGTGAGAAGAACAGAAGAACATAGACTCCTTTCCTCAAATTACAGTGAGGTCATTTTACCTTCTCCTGTAGCCCAGGGCATTCCCAAAGCTCAACACAGCTACGTATGCAGCTTTGAAAGGACACCATGTTCCCAAACATGAACTGAACTCCACCCTGTCTCATTTTGCCCACGTTAAAACTTTTGAAGGATATTTTCCTTGAATAACACATTTTCTCAGACTTCATCGTATTTCCTGGAAAATATTTCTTTTTGAATCAAGGAGTGAGTGTTGAGCACAGGTCATAGATGACCATGGAGTGAAACAGAGGTTTAGGAGTCTAACTGCACCATGGGGAGAAGAGCCACCCACCCATGGATAAACCCAGCCTCCTCCAGCTGCTAAGCTGCCCGGGCTTTCTGGGAGAGCTATATCCTAGCTGATCAAACCAAACAAAACCCAGCGCTCTGGTTTCTTTTATTGTTATTATTATTTAAAAATTTTTTGTTTATTTTATTTGAGAGCAACAGACAGAGAGAGAAAGAGGCAGAGAGAGAGAGAGAGAGAAGAGAGAGAGAGAATGGGCACACCAGGGCTTCCAGCCACTGCAAATGAACTCCAGATGCATGCACCCCCTCGTACATCTGGCTAACATGGGTCCTGGGGAATCGAGCCTCGAACTGAGGTCCTTAGGCTTCACAGGCAAGCGCTTAACCGCTAAGCCATCTCTCCAGCCCGTGCTCTGGTTTCTTGGCAGTAAAGCAGCTTCAGTCTCCAGCCTCTGAGCCTCAAGCCCTACAGGACCCACCCCACCCACACAAGCCTTCCCAGCAGACTCTTTGCTCCTCTGAGATTCTCTCTTCCCACTGGCCTCTTCTGTTTCTTTCTTTCTTTTGCATGTATAAAATGTATGTCATGTTGGTATATGATATGCATGTGCTCCGTGCATGTACAGGTGGAGGTCAGAGGAGAATACCAGGTGTGGTGGTTTGAAATAGGTGTCCCTTATGAATGTGTGTGCTCTGAATGCTAGGTCCTCAGTTGGTAGCAATTTGGGAATTGGAGCCTCCTGGAGGAGGTATGTTGTTGGGGGTGGACTTACGGGTATTATAGCCAGTGTCCCCTTGCCAGTGTTTGGCACACTCCCCTGCTGTTGTTGGTGAGGAGGCGATGTCCAGCCTCTGCTCATGTCACGGTGTCCTCTGCCATCGTGCATGTACCACCTCTCGCATCTGGCTTACGTGGGTTCCCGGGGGATCAAACCTGGGTCCTTAGGCTTTGCAGGTAAGCGCCTTAACTGCTAAGGCATGTCTCCAGCAAAGCAGCAATGACCTTTTCCCCCAAGCCTCTTCTTCACCAAAACCTGGGCTGCTGTGCAGGTACATATGAAGTGGCCACTGCAAAGTCAGCGTTCCTGTAGACCAAAAAGCAGGGAGTACATGTGGTTGGACGATCCTTTGGTCTTGTGCCTAGAACCATGGTTGTCACTCAGAAAGCCTGAGAATCAGGAGGCTGTTACACACGGACTCTCTAAGAGGTCATGTGGGCTGCTTGGCCCAGCTGGAGGGCACTAATGGCTGAGGCTGAGCTTTGAACAAGTTTTGGGTTGGTTTGTATCTGAAAATCAGGCTGGGGGGAGTCTTTGGAGTCAAGAGGAGTTTATTGTTCTCCAGCCCCCTGTGCTTCTGCTCCAATCTGCCACCAGACCGTGGGGTCACCCAAGCCCCAGAGTACTTCCTGCTCCCCTGGAGACTTGCAGAGCACCTGCACATCACATGGACCCTTGGGACTGTGACAGAGCATCCAAGATCGCCCTAGGTGGCTAGCTGAGATGGAGCTTTGGTATGACCGACCTACTTCCCCTCCCTGGCTTGTCCCAGCAGGGCCCTGTAGGAGTAGAAGACAGGAATGGCTGCCGCTGGAGTTCCTGGTACGAGCTGAGTTCTGGGTCCAGCCAGCATGACCCCTTCCCCTCTACAGTCTTGGCTGAGCACACAGTCAGTCCTGGGGCTTCTCCAGTTACATATGCCAAGGCCAGGTGACCAAGAACGTGGGAAAATGAAGAAAGTTCAACCTGAGCAGTAAAGCCAGGATCTTCGGAGATGATAAATGGAGAACATCTTAAGGCAAAGAGCGACCCTTTTCATGGAAAAAAAAAAAAAAAAATCGCTGCAACGCCAAGGAGCAAAACTCCTATAAAAAGTCAAAACGCAGCCTGTTCCTCCACGCTTTGCCTTCTTCCTGCCAGGAAAGGGAATGTTTTCACCATGTTCTTTCCTCAGCGCCCCCCCCCCTTCCATTCCTGGCAAGCAGAGGCCCCTGATAGCTCTGGGCCTAAAGACATGGTGGCAGCCAGGAGCTGTGAACCTTGCAGGTCTGCCCAGCAGGCAGGCTTCTCTGCTGTTCCACGAAGGGTGTCTACAGAGAGCCGCAGCAGACAAGTACACTGGTGACAGTGTCAAACAGAAGATGGCCGCTGGCAGAAGCCAATACAAAGAAACTCCATTTAAATGTGGTTTTAAAGCCGGGCGTGGTGGCGCACGCCTTTAATCCCAGCACTCGGGAGGCAGAGGTAGGAGGATCGCCATGAGTTCGAGGCCACCCTGAGAGTCCATAGTGAATTCCAGGTCAGCCTGGGCTAGAGTGAAACCCTACCTCGAAAAAAAAAAAAAAAATGTGGTTTTACTGGAAGGATCCCAAAGCAGCCGCACACACACGCACACATCTGGGATCTCAGTATCTAGAATTGGACCTCGATACCACAAGGACCCCCCCCCTTTTTTTCCATCTCCTCTCATTCCCTTCAGTTCAGATGGGTTTCCTGTGTGTTACTACAAACAGCCTATGGCAACCCCTAGACTCCCATCCCTCCATTTTCCCCAGCATATGATGCCCTTCCCCACCAGCTCTTAGAATAACACTAAGGCCTCGGATTGGCCTATATTCTGTTATGTTCCCATCCCTAATCAATCACTGTAGCCAGGGCAGTGGGTACAATTCCTATCCGGGGCCATGGGCAGAGAGTTCTGGGGCTGGCAGCCCCTGTCAAGTCACAAGAAAAAGGGGCTGGAAAGAAGTAGTCCCCCACAAAAAGAGGGACTTCTGTTAGGTTAGTCATAGTGAACGGTACAGGTTCTTAATGTTTTACAGAGATGTCTTGGGTGAGGTGCCTTGACCAAGAGACGTTATTCCTAGTGAGCCCAACTTCAAGGATGAACTACTGGGGCGAGGAGACCGCTGCAGAGCCTCCTCAGACCACCTGCTGCCCAATCTCCCTCCCCAAACAACCAGAACGGAGAAGCAGGTACGAGCTGGCCACGCCCTGCCTCTCCTTTGGGACTTAATTCAATTTGAAATGGCTCTTCATTTTATCTTACCCAAGTGAGCGACGGGAAGCACGTTGGTTCTGTGGGTAATAAATAACCTCTCTCGTTGAGAGATGTGACGCGTAACCACAGTCTGACATTACAGAAGCTTCTCTTGTGAGACCAGAGACATCTGAGCCACTTCCCTTTCCAAAGGACTTCAGCTAATGGCTTTCTGTGCTATTAGTGGACCGAGTCCAAGCTGTCTTTGATTTGTGGTTGCTTGATTGGGTCCTGACAGGAGAGGCTATGCCTTGCATGGAGGAGTAATTGCCTGGGAATCCAGCAGCATGATATAATTGCTGTGCGGTTGGAGGGGAACATCAATTCTCCTGACACTGGGAATGTTTTCTTAGAAAGGAGTGGGGTCTCCGTGATCCTGCCACACAAAGCCCAAAGCCACAGCCTGGCAGGTCAGATACGTAACCTTAGGCAAAAAATATGGCTTCAGAATGGGCCTATGAGTTTCAAACTCATTTCAGGTACTGTAGGGCAGTCAAAGTAGGAATGCATTTTGAACACCTTTTCACAAACGGGAAGGAAGACACGGCTTTGCATACATGATTACCCAACTGCTTCTAGGCTAACCCACAGGCCCACTTTAGAGGTGTCTTTGGTGTCATTTGACCCAAAGGAAATGACCACGAAGCTCAATGCTATGTGAAGGATGCTCCTCGTGGGTACTAGAAACAGCGCTGGGACAGTGCGTGTTTGCCACTGGAAACCTAGCTTCTTTTTATTCATTTTTTTTTTATTAACAACTTTCATGATTGTAAAAAATATCCCATGGTAATGCCCTCCCTCCCCCCACTTTCCCCATTGAAACTCCATTCTCCATCATATCCCTTCCACTTTCAGTCTCTCTTTTATTTTGTTGTCATGATCTTTTCCTCCTACTATGATGGTCTTGTGTAGGTGGTGTCAGGCACTGTGAGGTCATGGATATCCAGGCCATTTTGTGTCTGGAGGAGCACGTTGTAAGGAGTCCTGCCCTTCCTTTGCCTCTTACATTCTTTCCACCACCTCTTCCACAATAGACGCTGAGCCTTGGAAGGTATGATAGAGATATTGCAGTGCTGAGCACTCCTGTGACTTCTTTCCAGCACCGTGATGCCTTCTGAGTCATCTCAAGGTCACTGCCATCTGAAAAGAGAAGGTTCTTTACCAAGAGTGAGAGTAGCATTCATATATAGGCATGAACATTAAGAGAAGTGCTTACTGGGCAGTTTGGTGACCATAGTATATACATTTAGCCAGACAGCAGCAGACATTACACCCCTAGTGCTCATGACTTCCCCTGTTTTAAGTTTTCAATATCAGGGATGTATTCCCTCCCATGGAGTGGGCCTCCAGTCCAATTAGAGGGCAGTTGGTTTACACCATGACAGACGTGCCACTGTTGCACCCGTTGGCTCATTTGGCCTGGCTGGCAAAATATAAGTGTTCACTGTTGAGTATCTTCACTGGTGGTATCTCTTTCTCCCATTGAACTGCATGCAGAATGCTAGCTTCAATTTTAAGGTTATCTCAGGCTTGGAAGGTGCTTTTTCTTCTTAGCTAACTTGTCTGAGATTTGCTGAAAAGTTGCAACTACCGTGCAGAGAAGTCCCAGATATCCTTTGTCCAGTTTCTGCTAAGATTAATGTCCTCGTTACCATGTCACATCCGACAGAAGGAAAAGCAGACACTGGTTCAGGACCCACAACTGGACCTGGACGTTCCTGAGCCTCCGCCAAGTTGTCCGCTCTGGTTCCAGAACCCCACACTGCACCCTGTTACCTGTGTCCTTTGTCTCCTCCTGTCGGTGACATTTTTTTTTTTTCAGTCTTTCTTTGTTTTCCATCACCTTCATGACCAGGTATTTTGCAGGTGCTCCTCTGTGTGGTTCGTCTTACAGTTAGACAAGGGTTTTTGGAGGTTTTCAGGAAGAATAAGCGAGTAAAGGGCCTGAAAAAGATTGTTTTAGACAGCAAGTAGTTCAGAAGTCACAAACCAACTTGCCTTCAAGCCAAATCCCATTTTGTGTGTTCCAGTCTACGTTGTTTCTAACGTATGTGCTGATATAGTGTTGAATTTTCCAGCTCAGATTTCTAACTTCTTTAAACAAAAAGTAGAAAGAGGTTTAGGGAGATGGATAGTTGGAACCGTAAGCTCCGGTTTCAGTAAAAGGCCCTGTCTCAGAAAATGAGGTAAAGGGCTTGGAGAGATGACTCAGCAGTTAAGGTGCTTGCTTGCAAAGCCTAACAACCTATGTTTGATTCCCCAGTACCCACATAAATCCAGACCCACTGAGTGGCACATAAATCTGAGGTTCGTTTGCAGTGGCTGGAGACCATGGTGCACCAATTCTCTCTCTTTCTCTCTCTCTTTCCCTATCTCTATCTATCTGTATATATCTATATAGATATAGATGTAGATATACATCTATCTCTATCTCTTTGTGCTTGCAAATAAATAAACTTTTAAAAATAAGGTAGCTGGGTATAATGGTGCATGCCTTTAATCCCAGCACTCAGGAGGCAGAGATAGGAGGACTGCCATGAGTTCGAGGCCACCCTGAGACTACATAGTGAATTCCAGGTCAGCCTGAGCTAGAGTCAGACCCTACCTCTAAAAACCAAAAAAGAAAAAGCAACAGCAGGGCTGGAGAAATGGCTTAGCGGTTAAGCGCTTGCCTGTGAAGCCTAAGGAACCCGGTTCGAGGCTCGATTCTCCAGGACCCACGTTAGCCAGATGCACAAGGGGGCGCACGCGTCTGGAATTCGTTTGCAGTGGCTGGAAGCCCTGGCGTGCCCATTCTCTCTCTCTCTCTCTCTCTCTCTCTCTCTATCTATCTTCCTCTTTCTGTCTCTGTCACTCTCAAATAAATAAATAAAAATGAACAAAAAATTTTAAAAAAAGAATTCATTAAAAAAAAAGAAAAAGCAACAACAGAAAGATGGAGGATGACGACGATACCCAACATCAACCACTAGTCTCCTCCTGGGTCTCTTCTCAGCCATTCATGTCCAAAGATGTCTCTGTCATCTATGGGGACACGGCCATTCCCATAGGTCTACATAGCTGGAGTTAGTCTGGGCACAGATTTCCAGTACTGCAGATTCCACCTAAGAAACCTGTTGGAGAAACAGAGAGAGGGCTTCTCCGACCTCCCTTCTTCCCCTGCCCACCCTGTTTGTGCCTTCATTCCTTCCTTCCTTCCAGTTTTTTAGACAGGGTCCTATTACACTCTCCAGATGGCCTTTGTGGTGGTTTGAATGGATGTCTTCCAGTTGACTCAGGAGTTTATGAAAACCCTGTAATTTGGATTTTCAGCCTCCTGGCTGGAGGAGGTATCACTGTGGGCAGGTCCTAGGGTCCAGCCCTAAGGTATGGGGGTGGACTTGGAATTCCAGTCTAAAGATAGGTGGCTTTTGGCCTCTCTCTTTCTCTCTCTCTGGTCCTATGAAAGGGGCTAACTTCTGCCATTATGGAACTTCCCCTGGATCTGTAAGCTTTAATAAATTTCCTTTCTCCCATAATTGTGTCTGGCCTGGAGGTTCATCCCAGCGACTATAAGCTGTCTAATACAACCTTCAACAACTATACTTGTGCAATCCTCCTGCCTCAGCCTCCCCAGCTACTGAGATTACAGGCACGTGCCGTTCTTTACGACCTGTGAGTCAGACATCCAATCATAGGAATTCAGAACTCCAGTGTCCTAGGTGACGTGATAGCAGGACTTCCTCTTCCTTCCTCTTCCTCCCCTCTTTTCTATCCTGCCCCAACACCCTAGTTTAGGCTGTACTTAGAATGTGACCACAGCAAGTGCTGAGGAGGTGACCAGAACAAGCCTCCAAGTACTATAATGTAATGATTCCTACCAAAAGCAAACCCAAGGCAAAAGGGGGTTCACTGAGCATTAGACCAGATATCAAGGGATCTGGACCCTGATCCTAGTTCCTGTGCTCTAGTGGTGTCAGGCAAATTACCTCAGCCCCTTGAGCGCAGTAATCAAATCAGGTGAAAATTTTGCCTCTTAAGTTCTGAATGTGTAAAATATGACCACATTGCAAAATAATGCCTGACTTGTTCCTTTCTCCCCTAAAGCCCAAGATACATCCTTCTCCATCTGTCCATCACGGTTTGACTTCTGTCACTGTGCTAGCATTATCTTCCCCACGTGTTGATCACACCTGCACCCCTATTCCTAATGGAACTGCCCTGAAGAAGCACATCCCTGTCTGAACATAGACTCCAAGATAATGCTCCTGCTCCAGTACTTGGGGCAGAGTTTAGCAGTGAGTGTTGAATGAACAAGTGAATCCAGCAAGCAAGAAAATAAAATAGTAGATGTGAGAGTGTTTGTAAACTGTCAGGCTGTATGCACGTGTGACAGGTCAGAGGAGGGCTCCTGTCTTTTCAGAGAAGCTCACGGACAATGCCTAGGTCCTGACCCAACCTCTGGCCAAAGACGACTAGACCAGAGCTTGACACCTGACTCAAATCTGTTGATCAACTGACTGAAAAGCCACTAATCAGACTCTCCCAGTTTCTGACCTATCACAGAGACAATAAATCACAGACGAAAGTGCTGAAATGGAAACAATGTGTGGAGTTAGAGCTTGGACAGACATATTGGTCCATCTCAAGCACCACATGCCACCAGAGCAAGAGAAGAAGGGAGTGAGAAAAGTCATCTGGGCCTTAGGACTCTCAATTCCCAACATCCCAATGACACTCCCAGTCATCTTTGGATATGTAGAGACTATTGCTGGATGTTATGTAATAAATCCTTATCCAAGCTGGGGGCGGGGCTTGGAATGTCTGCTCCTTCCACCAAGGTAATCTTTCACAAGGATACTTGTGTGGGGTGTCCCCCATAGTCCCAAGTGTTTGTGATTAAGTCTCATACTCAATCCTCAGCTGGCGGCAGTTTGAAAGGTACAGTCTTGCTGGAGGAAGCATGTTGATTAAGGTGAGCCTTGGACCGTTAGAGCCCAAACCCCCCCTTGCCAGAGCTCAAATCCCCCTTACTGCTACCCCCTAGCTAATATGGCAGGATGTAATAGCCAGCCTCTCTGCTCTGCCATGCCAGGATGAAACGTCTCCTTAGGACTGTAAGCCAAAATGAACCCTTTCCTTTCACCAACTGTTTTGGTCGAGTGATTTGTCCCACCAATGCACATGTCCAGGACTTACTACAGGGAGAAGCAAAGGCGGCCACGAGGGCCAAGGCTGCAGTGTCCACTAAGGCGGGAGTAGGGATAAGGCTCTCCTCTGGCCCACAGCAAACTCTAGGTCCCACAGTCCATGAAGCAGGGGCACTCTTGGGGAAACTTAAGCAAAGATCCTGTTCTAAAGTGAGCAGAGGAGGTCGAGCCAGAAAGGGGACAAAAGTTCCACAGGCACAAACCTTCAGCTGGGACTCGGGGCCAAGAGTTAGTGGTGAGCCCAAGAGGTTTTCTAAGACCCTCCGTGGAGACTGACTGGCTCTGGAGGGCTGGGAAATCTACCAAGACAGAGGCCAAAAATGCAAACAAATTATATGAGCCAGGTGACCAAACAAGAAGAGACAGCCAACTTCAGGCACGGTCAACAGGGTTCTGGTATGAAAAGGTTCCCAGCCCAGAAACTGCAAGTAACCAAGATGCTATTTGTCAGAAGGTTGCAAAGCACTGGAATTGCTGGTTCCTCTAATTTGGCAGCCTCTGAGGCATTGTGTTTGTGTATTTTCTTCGATAAGAGGCAGAATCATCAATTTGGGTTGCCATTGTTGAAAGTTCTCTGGTTTTAGCACAAAGCTTGAACCAAAAGAATGAAAATGTACATCTCTATATTGGCTAACTTCTAGAGAGTGGATATTGCTATTCATGATGGGTTCAAAAAAAACCATCTGAAACACCTAGAAATGTTGCAAGGAAATGAGCACTGATTGAATGCCTAGCATGCCGGGCACTGAGTGAGTCCTTTCACAAGGCAGCAGTGTTTCCTCCCTATAAGACCTCCAAAAGGTATTATGAGGGCTGGAGGGATGGCTTAGCAGTTAAGGCATTTGCCTGCAAAGCCAAAGGACCCAGGTTCGATTCCCCAGGACCCACGTTAGCCAAATACACAAGGGGGCACATGCGTCTGGAGTTTGCAGAGGCTGGAGGCCCTGGCGCGCCCATCCTCTCTCTCTCTCTCTCTCCTTCTTTCTCTGTCAAATAAAATAATTTTTTTTAAAAAATGGTATTATGATAGCCTTTTCCCAGAGAGGACATTCAGAGTAAAGAAGCTAAATAGCTTGTCTCAGAGCTACTGTGGAGCCACACCCAGCTTCTGATCCACGTCTGTCTCAGGTCTCCGTCTTTGTCATCCGCTATGGCCTCTATGACTGGCTTCCCTAGTGCCTCCGGCATAGCTCTGTGATGACAAAGCCATTAGCTGATTGTGGAGCGCTGCTCCTGACCATATAGTTCAATGTAAAGGTATCATAGCAGGAATGAGGAGAAACGCAAGAGTCCTAAACTTTTATTAATATTGTGCTATCTTTTTTCACTGATAGACTCATGTCTTTAACCCATCAAGAATTTATATTTAAAGAGGCATGAGTTAAAGTTCTAGCTTTATTTTTTTGGGGGGGGGGTTGTCTTGTTTTTTTTTTTTTTTTTTTTTTTTTGGCTTTTCGAGATAGAGTCTCACTCTGGTCCAGGCTGACCTGGAATTAACTCTGTCATCTCAGGGTGGCCTTGAACTCATGGCAATCCTCCTACCTCTGCCTCCCGAGTGCTGGGATTAAAGGCATGCGCCACCACGCCCGGCTTGTTTTGTTTTTTGAGATAGGGTCTCCCTCTATCCCAGGCTGACCTGGATTTCACTCCATGGTCCCAAGGTGGCCTCAAACTCACAGCGATCCTCCTACCTGGGCCTCCAAAGTACTGAGTCAGCACACCTGCCCTATTTTTGTTTTAATGGAAATCCATGTATACCACTAAAATTTATTTTTCAGAGTGTCATAATTGAAGATGTCATCTTTGCTACTTATTGTTTTTCACATCCATATCTGACTCTTGGACTCTGTTTGTTAGCCTTTTCCAGAACCAATTTCCCGCTATCTACATCCTGAAGCTCGGTTTAAAAATTGCAAAGCAAGTCACCCTTCTTGACTCTTCTCAAGCATTTGTTTTTTCAAATCAATTTTAACAACTTTGTCTGTCTCCCTCCACTGTACACAAAGTAGTGATTTCATCCCAATTAAGTCTGATTACATTTGCACATTAATGTGAGATGTTGACAAGGATGGACATTGCAAATTATACCTTAAATTGAAGAAACATGGAACACAGCTCCCATTTATTCAATCTTGCTTTATAACCCTTAACATTATATGTATTAATATATTAATAATTAATATATATATATATATATGTTAGACAGTATCTTATTTTTGTAAAGAGTGAATGCAGTCAAGTTGGTACCATTGTTAGCCTCCTCCCTGTCCTCCCTCCTCCACAGGGACCCTCCTTGTTGGGGTAGATGAGTCGTGCATTGTGGGGTTAGCCTTTAGTTTTGGGTAGGAGGCAATGTCTCTGAGTGCCATGACCCAATGCATGGCTCTGACATCCTTTCCGCCCCCTCTTCCACAAATTTTCCTGAGCCATGTTGGGTTCATTTTAGGTCTGCTTCAGTGATGAGGTCTTGGGAGCCTCTGTGTCTCTGGATATCTGGTTTGGTAGGGGTTGGTTGTTCTCTGTCTCTATCTCCTTCACCGTTGTGATGGTTCCCGGTTCACCAAGAAAACAGCATTCTTGCATGTTTCCCCAATTATTCTTAGCTTCAGCTGGGGCCCTTTTGAGGTATGATGGGGTGGTTCTCTCCTTAGGATCTGCGTCTGTCTGAAAAGGAGAAGCAGATTCTCCGACGGAGAATAAAGTTAGCACCAAGTAAATGTGATAACCATTATTTTCAGTGAGAGTTTAATGGAGAGTGGGCTCATTGTTGGATATGGTTCTGACTTGTTTCCCAGCTCCAGCTATGGGTTCCATTCCATTGAGCAGATCAGTTAGCCAAATTGAGAGCAGTTGGTTTCCCACCATGGCTATGTGCCACTATTGCACTTGTGTGAGCATCACGTCAGGTTATTTGCTGCTAGGTAGGTTAGACCATGCGTTGCTTGGAGAGATATTGGTCATTTTCCCCCAGTCGCTCATGTAGCACCTTCTGGCACTAGACGTGCTGACTGTCTGGGGACTGACTCTCTTCCAGCTTCCAGCCATGTCACTCCATGATACATACCAACAGTGTATAGTGTCTTCAGCAGTAGGGTCTTACTGCTAACATATGGTGGGATATATATATATATATATATATATATATATATATATATATATGGAGAGAGAGAGAGAGAGAGAGAGAGAGAGAGAGAGAGAATGAGTTCACTGAAAACAAACTCCAGACACATGCATGCCCTTGTGCATCTGGCTTACATGGGTCCTGGGGAATCCAACCTGGGTCCTTTGGCTATGCAGGCAAGCACCTTAACCGCTAAGCCATCTCTTTGGCCCTCTCTCTACACTTCTGAAACGTTCCTTTTTGCATATTCTCAAAGACTGAGCATGTAGGAGGGAGCTGTTATTGCTGAATCAGACACAAGATTAGCTAACAGGACTGAGGCTTCTTTACCCATCCTCTTAGCAACACAGAAATGTGGCTGCTGTTCCAATTAAGTAAACACTTGAGTAAAATTTCAGATTTCAGAAAAGCATGCACTAAATTAATATTAAAATCACTTTATATTCTTTATTTTTTTCAGAGGAACCAGAGTAGAATCCCTTTATGAAAAGAGCTATTCCAGGAATTAGTCCAGAAAACAAATACTCCGAAAGGTGAAATGTACCTGTACTTTATTTTTTTTTTTTCCAAACTTGACAATCAGGTGTACCTAAAGTCAAGTAAGAAACGAGCACAGGGCAGGGAGACGGCTCAGCAGTTAAAGCGCTTGTTTGAAAACCAAATGGCCTGGGTTCAATTCCCAAATACCCACCTAAAGCCAGATGCCCAAAGTGGCACATACATCTGGAGTTGTTTGCAGTGGCAAGAGGCCCTTGTCTGCCCAATCTCCTTCTCTCTCTCTTGCTCACTTGCTCTCTCCTCTCAAATAAAGAAGAAAGAAAGAGCCGGGCGTGGTGACACACGCCTTTAATCCCAGCATTTGGGAGGCAGAGGTAGGAGGATCGCCATGAGTTCGAGGCCACCCTGAGACTACATATGAGTTCCAGGTCATCCTGGGCTAGAGTGAGTGGTTTTTTGAAAAAACAAACAAAAAAAGAGAGAAGGAAATTCGAAAATAAAGAAATGAGCATAAATGCAAAACCAGATTCTAGGTTTTCTCAAAAGCAAAAACATACCATCTGCCAGAATGATTTTGTAGATGAACTTCATCTGCCCCCTGCTGGACTCTCAGAGAATGACAAGCTTTACTAATGTCACCAAGTGTTTCGCACATTAGCAGCCCCCCTAGCAAGAAAGTAAAGGCTATGGCCAGAGTCTGGGTGGGTGACTCAACACTGCTCTAGCATGTAGCAAATATCTGTAATAAACTTAATGTATGTGTTAATAAATTAACATACAGGTAAGAAAGGTGTGCTTAAAACTCTGAGTAGGCACAATACCAAGATTTAAAAGGGGGCTGGAGAGATGGCTTTGGCCTGGAGAGATGGCTTAGTGGTTAAGTGTTTGCCTGTGAAGCCTAAGGACCTCGGTTCGAGGCTCAATTCCCCAGGACCACATAAGCCAGATACACAAGAGGGCACATGCATCTGGAGTTCGTTTGCAGTGGCTGGAGGCCCTGGTGCACCCATTCTCTAACTATCTGCTTCTTTCTCTCTCTTTGTCTGTCTGTTGCAAATCAATCAATCAATAAATAAATAAATACATTTTTGAAAAGAGATTTAAAGGGCTAAGAAAAAATACAAATATTTTACAATGTTTTATTCATAAATGTCTGAAAAACACTTAGTGCTATAAGGCATGCATTATCATTTGGGCAGCAATTCAAAACCTGGAATCCTGTGATAATTCCAGCAGGGCAAATAATCTAGCAAAATTAAGATACTCGGATTTTTAAAGATGTAAGTAGATTTCTAAGTATGACTAAACGTGACTGCCAAGAAATTCTTTGAGAGTCTCTCTGAATCCTAAAGCCATGAGGTAGAATGAAACCATAGAATTGTCTCCAAGATAACAGAACTTGTTGAGACATGACACAAAGTTCTCAATATTGTGTTTCCTCTCTTACCTGCTGCTCCAGGTGATTTTTGCTACTAACCCTCCAGCAACGATCTACAAGCCTCACAAGGATTAGTGAAGACTGGGAGGCAGCCAATCATTTCTGGTGGGAAGGTCACTTATTAGTAAATAAGTCAAGCTAGGGCTAAGAGTTTAGCATTTCATACACCGAAATCTAGAGAAATTGGGACTTCCCTGAGAAGTCATGGGCAAAACAGTTCTGAAAGGAGTATACTTCAGTAAGTGCATGTGACTCAGAAACCTACAGGATGTCACACAATTGAAACGGAAAATGAGCCTGGCCCATCACGAAGAAACTGAATTTGGGGAAAGGTGATTAAATCAAATAATCAGGGGCTGGAGAGGTGGCTCAGCAGTTAAGACGTTTGTCTGCAAAGCCTAAGGACCCAGGTTCAATTCCCCAGTATGCACATAAAGCCAGATATACAAGGTGTCACATGGGTCTGGAGTTTGTTTGCAATGGCTAAATGCCCTGATGCACCCGTTCTCTCCCTCTCCCTCTCTCTCTCTCTCTCTGCCTTTTTGTCACATTCTCTCAAATAAAAAAATAAATAAATAAAATAAATAATCAGGGAAAACTAGAAAGGAGTCTTTTCAGGCTGGGGCAGTGACTGAATATTGAGGCAGACTGAACGTATTTACCAACCTCAAGCCTTTCTTTCCACTTGAGGAAGCTCACCCTGCCTTGCATAAGGACTGGGCAAGAGTTAACGTTCATGAGATGCCAGTTTTTCAGATTCCTGTTATTCGTAGAATCACATCCACTTATTCCATGGGCCAACTACAAAATCAAACAAAATCGTCAAAACAAACAGAATTTCCAAAGTTTGCTGTTAATCTATAGAATATTAGCAAAACTTGATTCTGAGGCACTAGATCATGCTAGATTAAAGCTAAACTTCTTTTGTTGTTTGTTTTGTTTTTGCTTTTCAAGGTTGAGTCTCACTCAGCCCAGGCTGACCTGGAATTCGCTCTGTATTCTCAGGGTGGCCTCAAACTCACGGCGATCCCCCTACCTCTGCCTCCCGAGTGCTGAGATTAAAGGTGTACACCACCACTCCCAGCTAAAGCTAAACTTTTGATAAGGATTCCGTTGGCAAGTTCTGCATTTAAATGATACTGGGAGAGGTTCTAATTGTTAATTTGGGTCATAAAATCTGGATTTAATAGTGACATCCACTAAACAAAGCGGAGAGCCAGAACTTCTCCAGCATAATGTAAAGAACGACATCCGAATCACTTCTAGTGCTTGCTTATTAACTTGATAACTCAGACCAACCTGACCATGGCTGCAAACAACTCTAAGCCTCCAGTGTGATGCTGAGACTGTTTGTCACCTGGATAAAATGATCACAGGACCCCTTTCATAATAGAAGGCAGCATGCCTTCACTGGGACACACAGTAATTCTATGGATGTTTTCAGAGCGCATGTGCAACCTTGGCACGCTTGTGTCACCTTGTGCGTCTGGCTTACGTGGGATCTGAAGAGTTGAACATGGGTCCTTAGGCTTCACAGGCAAGTGCCTTAACCGCTAAGCCTTCTCTCCAGTCCTAAATAAGTAGATAAGGAATAATAACTTACACTTGAAACCTTTTACTCTACTTGCTTCCCATCCCTGTGATTTTAGACTCTGCTGGTTTTGAAACATTAACTGCCAAGACAGGAATATTTCCACCAGGGGAGTGTTTCTGTCATTGAAAAAAAAAAAAAAAAGCCATTTCGGGTTCCTTACACCACACCTCTCAACAAGCTAACTAAAAAAGAGTGTTGGACATTTTAGTTAAGATTGTGGGCATCAGAGGAAAATCGAGCTAGTGTTATATGAGAGGGGTAGCTGGAAACTACGTAATCCCAAGGGTACACCCTTACACTGTCTTCATGGTGAAATGGTTAACAGAGAGGTGGGGCACCACCAGAGAGAAACAGAACTGGCAAGGGTTCAAGTCTCTCAGGGTCAAGGGTCACCCTGCCTGGTCAAGCCCATGGTGTGGCTGAGGGCCAAGGGAGCATGAAATGGATAAATACCAACCTCAGTTTGCTCTCACTGATGAGTTACATGGACGAGTATATTTGCTAATTCTTTTTATGCTACTTCTCCCTTCCCGCATGGTGGTACACCATTTCTATTGATTAATTTTATAGTTTATTCAGTTTTCAAGATGTGATGGGATTGTGCTTAGACAGATAAACATCAAAGTCCTAAAATTAGAACTGACTGCAATCAACAGAACCTAAGCTTCCCTTTTGGGAGGAAATGGCATGTTTTGTACAAGGCAGGGCTGCACGGTGTTGTGCACGTTGGAGATTGGAAGATTGAAAGAACAGGCTGATGCTGGGCTGGAGGGTGACCTGCAGTGAACTCTGATACAATGCATTTTCCAGATACACCCCAAGTATGACTTCCACCTTTCACATATAATTTTCGTTTCTTTTCTTTCTTTCTTCCTTCCTTCCTTCCTTCCTTCCTTCCTTCCTTCCTTCCTTCCTTCCTTCCTTTCTTTCTTTCTTCCTTTCTTTTCTCTTTTCTTTTCTTCTCTTTTCTTTTCTTTTCTTTTTCCTTGCAGGGTGCAGGGTCTCACACTATAACTCAGGTTGACCTGGAACTCACTTAGGTAGGGCCAGACTGGCCTCATACTTACAGGAATTCTCCCTATTCCTCCCGAATGCTAAAAGTGTGTGTGTGTGTGTGTGTGTGTTTTCTTTGTTTTTAAACTCTAGAAAACAACAATTTCCACTGATAGAACCTTTACAGGGCGCCAGCCAAGGTCTTCTGTGTTTCTCAGATAATCTTAATCTATGAAGTAGGTTCCATAATTGTTGCTGTCATTTAGTATGTGACAGAGATGAGGCAAGAGGGGTGTAGAGCTGGCTTTGTGGTTAAGGTGCTTGCCTGGGAAGCCTAAGGACTCCTGTTTGACTCTCCAGGTCCCACATAAGCCAGACGCACAGTGATGCAAGCACACAAGGTTGCACATGCGCACAAGGGGCTGCATGCATCGGGTTCAATTGCAGTGGCTGGAGGCCCTGGCGTGCCAATTCTCTCCCCCTCCCGCCTCTCTCACACATTAAATAAAAAGGCCAGTCTGTTAGGTTTGTCTTAAAAAAAAAAAAAAAGTGATGTGGCAAGAGAGTTGCAGTAACTTTCCCAGAGGCATGCGGCAACGGAAAAGCTTTAAGAGTGCTGTCCTCCCGGGTTCTTTCATTTTTGTTGTATGAGGTAAGCTCTCATTCTAGCCCAGGCTGCCCTGGTATTCACTCAGTAGCTCCAGGCTGGCCTTTCTAGAGTAACTTTTGTTTATTTATTCATTTGAGAGCAACAGAGACAGAAAGAGGCAGATAGAGAGAATGGGCGCACCAGGGCCTCCAGCCACTGCAAACGAACTCCAGACGCGTGGGCCCCCTTGTGCATCTGGCTAACGTGGGTCCTGGGGAATCGAGCCTCGAACCGGGGTCCTTAGGCTTCACAGCCAAGCGCTTAACCACTAAGCCATCTCTCCAGCCCCTAACCTTCAGCTGATGAAGCCTTTGAGAGGCATAGCCTCACTGGAGGTATGTCACTGGGGGAAGCCCTTGAGATTTTACAGTTCAGCCCAGTTTGCTGGTGCTAGCTAACTCACTATTTCTCTCCTGCTGTATGTGATGCCCAGCTATGCTTTCCCTGCCATGATGAAACTTCCCCTCAAAACCGTAAACCAGGGCTGGAGAAAGCCTTAGCAGTCAAGGAACTTGTCTGCAAAGCCAAAGGACCCAGGTTTGATTTCCCAGCCCTCACATCAGCCAGATGCACATGGTAGCACATGCATCTGGAATTCGTTTGCAGTGGCTAGGGACCCTGCCACACCCACTCTTTCTCTCTCAAATAAATTTTTTAAAAAATTAAATTTAAAAAAAAACTGTAAACTAAATTACTCTTGCCTTCCATCAACTGCTTCTGATTAGATGTTTTGTCCCTTCAAGAAGGTAACTGCTATAGAAGATTGGCATTGAAAATGGGGTCACTGCTGTGATCAACTTGACCATGTGGTTTTCAGTCTTTTGGAACTGGTTTGCACAAGAAATATGTAAAGATTTGGAACTTTAGACTATAGAGAAGCTTTATAATGCTATAAGCAGAGCTTAATGGGCCATTCTGGAGAGTGTTTGAAGGGCCAAAATACAGTGAAGTGTGGACTATGGAGGCTTGGCTCATGAGGTTTCAGAGTGGAAAAAGGACTTTACTGGGGACTAGGCCAGAGGCAGAGACTGCCTGCATTCTGCCCATGGCCTGAGAACTTGAATAAATTGAATTTAAAAGCAATGGAGCTGGGCGTGGCGGTGCATGCCTTTAGTCCCAGCACTCGGGAGGCAGAGGTATGAAGAACACCGTGAGTTCGAGGCCACCCTGCGAATGCAGAGTGAATTCCAGGTCAGCCTGAGCTAGAGTGAGACCCTACCTCGAAGAAAACAAAACAAAACAAAAAGCAGCAATGGACTGGTGTGTTTGGCGGGGGAAAACAGAGCAGCAGGGTATGAGAGACGTGAAGGTTGGCACAGGAGGTGTGACAGGTTTTAGCTGCGATCCAGAGATTGCAGCTGCCTTGGCTCTAATTGTTTCAGAGATTACCACAGTCGCAGATGGGCTTGCTGCTCAGCATTGGGACGACAGGAGTGCTGATTCTTTTGAAAGAATACTGGAGTTTCCTGCTCCTCAAAGCTGTGCTTCATCTCCCCATCCCTGGCAGTACAACCCCACCTTGTACAAGTTTTGGAATCACTAACATGCCAGAAAGAAGGTCATGACATGTACACAGCTCTGAAGGTGCCCACTGGGCAATACCAAGCAGGACTGAAGTCCCTGCATGGAGGCCATGGCATGGAGCCGTTGAAGATGAACTCTGAGTTGCAGTGGAGACCTCAGGATGTAGGAGATGCCGGGACAATAGCCTCCAAGAACTGCTGGCTCAGGTTGGACTCTGCCCTGACTGCAAGCAGCACAGTTGGAGGGGCAGAGTTGCCAAAACCCTTTGGAGCTCAGAGGATTTCATCATGAGTTCTAGGAGCTGCAAGAGTTGATGCTTGCCAAGCTGGTTTTCTATCTTGCAATTGGCCTAAGCTCGCCCTGTTATGCCCCATTCTTCCATTGTGGAAGGGAAATATTCCATCATGTCGGTTCCATTATGCATTGGAAGTATATAACTGGTGTTCTGACTTTACAGGGCCCTCAGTTAAGATATATTGCCTTGAGTCTAAGAAAAGACTTTTGAAAAGACTATGAGGATTTGTTTTTAATTGGATTGAGTGCATTTTACATTATGAGATAGCCGTGAATCGATGTGGGTCAGGGGAGGAATGTGATAGTTTGAAAGGACAGTGTCTCCCATAGCCCCCTTGTGTTTGTGATGAGGCCTCGTGCTTAATCCCAGCTGGTAGAGCCTTTGGAAGGAGCCTTGCTAGAGGAGGTGTGCTACTGAGGGCAGACTTTGGGAGTTTATAATCCTGACCCACTTGCCAGTGCCAGTAAACTCACTCCTGATGCTTTCTCTTGCTGACTATGTGACAATACGAGCCAGCTTCCGGCTCCTCCTATGCGTTCCCTACCATGGTGAAACACCCCCTCAAAGCCGGCAATAGACCAGCAATAGACCCTCTCCTTCCATAAGCTGTTTATGGTTGGCTGTTCTGTCTCAGCAATAAGGTACCTGCTACACCGATTATTTCAATCACAGCCTTACTGTGGTGGTTTGATTCACATGTCCCTATAACCTTATGTGTTCTGAAAGCTAGGTGCCCAGCTGGTGGCAATTTGGAAATTGGAGCCCCCTGGAGGCAGTGCATTGTTGGGGGCAGGTTTATGGGGGTTAGAGCCAGCTTCCCCTTGCCATGGTTTGGCACACTCTCCTGGTATTATTGTCTGCCTGATGTTGGCCAGGAAGTGATGTCCGGCCTCTGCCCATGCCACATTTTCCCCTTCCATCATGGAGCTGCCCCTCCAGTCTATAAGCCAAAATAAACCATTTTCCCCACACAAGCTGCTTTGGTTGGGTGCTTTGTAAAAGCAACATGAAGCTAAGTGCAACAGTAAAATTGGTACTGAGAAGTGGGGTCCTTGCTGCTAGAAACCTGACTGTGTGGCTTTTGGCATTTTGGAACTGATTTATGGGAGGAATGTGGAAAGATTTGAAACCTTGGCCTAACAGACTCCTCGAAGTGCTGTTAGTTTCATGGACTATTAACATTGCCATAGGCATTTAGTTAACATGTTAAACATGTGTTTTCCCCCTGATTTTCCATACAATGACAGAGTTGGGAATGTTAGAACCAGAATGTCACACATTTTTGGATTGACTGCCATTTCATTGTAACTGTTTCCCAAGAGTGACCCAGACCACACCTCCCAATCATCACTTTCCTGGAATGGCCCAAATCACCTGTTTATCGCCTCCCTGAAATGGCCCCAAACCTGAGGCAAGGTGGACCACGCTGCAACTAACTAATTCTAATGCCCCCACCACACTGTAAGTATCCCCTAGTCTGTAAGGGAAATATTGCTTCTGACCTGTCTGGCCAGAGCCGTTCTCAAGTTTTCCCAAATAAAGCCTATCTCTGCTGTTGTGCAGAGTCTTCCCCCATTTCATTTCCTATCTTTCCTGAACACCTTCCCCCAAGTGCTGGGATTAAAGGCATGCACCACCATACCTGGCCCATTTTAAAATATTCTCAGCACTTACTATGTACAAAAACCTATAGAAGACTAAAAACAAATTACAAGTATTTCCAAGGAGCTTAATGTAGTTGAGGGAAAATAAATGCTATCTTCCATGGACAAAACAGCAATGACCACAATCCTCCAAAATTCATCATTTATTCTTTAGAAGGCAGAAGGTGCAAAGTTACAAAGAGATACACTTTGGTGCTTTTTTCTTTTTAACAAATATCATCCCCATACAAAGATTTGAAGAAATGTCTACTCAGATTTCAATACATCTCATCACACATCCTCCTAAGATCCCTGAAAAGTAGGTGTTCCTCCCATTTCACAGGTGAAGAAGCTGAGGCTCAACCATTATGTGTTCAGTTCACAAAGCTTGGAACAAAGCTCGCTTTGACTCTAAAGTCCATCTTCTTTTCCTAGAGCTGAAATCTTAGCATTTTTCCAGTTCTAGGTTGTACATGTTTTAGTCTTGATGTTCTGTAAGACTACACTATGCCATGTTAGATGGCCTTCCTTATTGTCAGTGGCTACAGACCCATTACCTATACATTTACTAATCAACAGATAGCCATGTCAGGTTTTTAAAAAGGCCGAGGCTACAGCTCAGTATACTCAAGGTCCAGAGGACAAAACTCAGCGTCACTGGCACCACTCAAAAGCACAAATGACAAAGGATAAAAACATTACGTCATAGAGAAGCTTCAAGTATAGTTGACCAGTCAGAAGCTTACCACACACAAAACGATTTTCTGCTCCTATACCTACTAAGAAAGTACCTTTCAAATTTTACTATTTGATTCTCTTGGCGATCCTGCGGGTAGGAGAAAAGCTGTGATAAAAAGTTAACTCTCATCGGTGATCCAGGTTGTTCTCAAACTCCATCTATCCTGGAGCCAAGCATGGTGGCATGCACGTACAGTCCCAGCTATTCAGAAGGCTAAGGCAACACAGTGAGATCCCAACTCAAAAATTAAAAAAAAAAAAAGCATCCACCTTTAGAAGAATCAAAGCAATTATTTGATTATTAAACACTTACCTAGGAAAATAGCCAAGTCATATGAAAGACTATCATGCATACTGTACAGTATTATTTTCATGTCTAGTGAAAATGTGAAAGTACCAGGATGTATGATATCTAAATCTCTGTATGCCAAAAACTAAAAATTAAATTGGAAAAAAAATCTGAAAAAAGCGCACTATTTGCACACAAGACATGCCAACAAGCACAGTTAAGGACTACAGTACTGTATGTAACAAACTCAGTAATGGTTATGAGGGATACAGTCTGAGGACCAAGAATTTTTTCTTTTTCTTTTTTGTCTATTTATTTATTTATGAGAAAGAAAGGCAAATAGAGAATGGGCGTGCCAGGGCCTCTAATCACTGCAAATGAACTCCAAACACATATGCCACCTTGTGCATCTGGCTTTAGGTAGGTACCGGGGAATCAATCAAACCTGGGTCCTTTGGCTCTGCCAACAAGCACTTAACTGCTAAGCCATCTCTCTTTTTTTAAATTCATTTGTGTATGTGTGTGTGCATTTGAGTATGGCAGCTGCAAACAAATACGAGATGCTTGTGCCACTTTTTTGCATCCACCTTCAGGTGGGTTGTTTATCAAACCTGGTACTAACAGGCTTTGCATGCAAGCGCCTTTAACCACTAATCCATCTTCCTAACCCCACCCTTTTAAAGACAGGGTCTTCCTATATAGCCTAAGCTGTCCTAGAACTCGTAGTCCTCTTGCCTCAGCCTCCTGAATGCTGTTATTACAAACATGCACCACCACACGGCTGATTCATTTTCTTAAGAACAATGCCATGGACAATTTTCATCCTGTTCCAGTAGTTTTAAAAATCTGGTTTTCTCCACTTTTCAGTGCTTCTCACAACGTGGCCAAGTCTGAGCTGACTCTTGAGCTGGCGATGTTACTTGTCTGCATCTGAAGTCTCATACTGTTTCACTGTTCTGTGTTTGGTTTTTTAGACAGGGCCTCACTATGAAGCCCGGGCTAGCTTTGAACTCTCTCTTCTCCTGCCTCGGCTTTCAGAGTGCTGGGATTATGGGCGTGCATTACCATGCCCGGGTATGAGAATTCTGCCAAAGATCTACTTCACAGGACTTGTCACAAGTATGAAGAGTACACATATACATATGGAAATATATTTTTGAGCTAACAATAGCTGTTATCCCCAACCCCAGGTCTTGTTTTATACATATCTTCAGGCACTTTTGACCTAGTCTACTGGTATCTTTGGCCCCAAAAGTCACAAACCTATAGAAGTGTATAGAAGTTCACCGCACTACGTTAAGGACAACTCAATTTCTTAACCTAAATTTTATGAAATAAATCTAAAGGACAGAAAAAGTACCTAGTATCTAACATAAGACCTAAGTAGATAAAAATGACAATCCTTAGAAAAGTCCTAACTCAGCTTTGAGCCACACGACTGGAGAATTCCTCAGTCAGTTCTCGCAAGGGCAGAGGCTCCAGACAGATTCCAAACAAGACAGTCATATGATCTGTAAACTCTGGCCAAGGGAGAAGATGGCTGTCAGAAGCATAGCTGCCAACTATCCAAGATGATTTTGAACATCAAGCTACAACTACGGCAAGAACAGAACATTAACATACATATATCAATTTGGTCAAATTAGCAGGTAAGAATTGAGGGCAAAGCCTAGACATATGCAAGAGATATAGAACCCACACTAGCAATTAAGCTACTAACCAAAAGTCTATTTATTACCTTGCTAAAGAGCTAAGCAAATGCTTTCTATTAGACCATTTTGGATATTTATGCAGGAAGCCCTAATAGCCCCTTCACAATGCTTTCTGAAACTTTATAGTATGTCTTAATGGGTCCTTCCTTAAACTAGTTAAAACCAAACTTTTAAAAAAAAATCCTATAGTGAAACAACATAACTAAAATAGCACTCTTGCCTAGACCAAAAGTACCTAGCCTGGGCAGTCCAATTCTGCAAGTAAAATAAAACCCAGCTCAGTGTTTAAAAATCTACCTCTCAAAAGTGAAACACTAATATTTAATTTTACAAAGAATTTTTAGAAGGAAGGAAGACTAGCAATCTTCATGAGAAACAAGTAATGGCAGGATCCCAAGTGACTGACTGTTCCTGTAACAAAAGTAACTTATGTATGCCATGGAAGATAAATCTTTTGTCACCGGGAAAAACCTTCTACCTTTTCACAAAACCTACTATGTAGAACTATTAAAAAAAATCCACAGGAAATATACTAACACTGTGTGCTGGGGTTTGTAACACAGCTGATAAAGTGCGTGCCTGGCATACACAAAGGCCCATGTTCAATCCCCAGCACCACATAAACTAGGCACGGCAGCCCACCTGAAGACAGAGACAAGATCAGAAATTAAAGTTGAAGGTCATTCTCAGCTACATAGTTAGTTTGAGGTCAGCCTGGACTACATGAGACCCTGTCTCAAAAAAAGAAATAAGAAAACATACTAACACCAAGGTTGTTATCTCATTCAGCAGTTTTATTTTTAATCCTTTTCACTGCTTGTTTAATGATGCTCAGAGCCTTCCAGCTGAAACTAAAGTACTTTCTTGGAATCCTCTAGAAAATTATTTTCTCTTTAGAGAGAACACTCTCTTTAACACATAAAATACTATGGGATTTAATGGTCTAGAGTTCACAGTTTTTTAAAAGATAAACAAGGGTCTGTGAAAACTGCTCAGTGGTTATAATGGTACTTGCTAGCAAAGCCTACCCGCCCAGAGTTCAATTCCCATGACACCTCCATAAGATGGATGCAAAAAGTGTCACAAATATCTGGTGTTACACACACACACAAATAATTTTAAAAAATAAGCTATATGTTTTGAACTCCAGAAAAAATGCTATTATACAAATCTTTTATTTTACCATGTATTTTTTCATTCATTAAAAAGTTTATAGGATTCATAAAACTGAGTTGGAGAAGAAATAAAGAGACACTTTTCAGATGAATTCTTTATGTTTAAGAACAGATGAGAAGTTGCACTTTAATACAATGAAAACAAATACAATCCAGATAAAACAGAATTTGAATGGGGGAGGAGGGAAGAGATCTTAACCAAAGTAAATTTAGACCTTCCATGCATGCAACTCAGTAATTAAATTTTCTCCACTCAAAAACCAAATGGAGATGGTTGGGTATTTGTAAAGAAAGTTACAAAAGCACTGAAAAAACCTTCCCCTTGCATAACACACACGCACGCACACATGCGCACAGAGGGAGGGAAGGAGGGAGGAGGAGGGAGGGAAGGAAGAGGAGGGAGGTAAAGAGGGAGGAAAAGGGGTGGGAGGAGGAGGGAGGGAAGGAGGAAGAGAGAGGGAAGGAGGGAGTATGGACAGAATGTAAGAGAAGTAGTAAATCTCCAGCTAGGCTAACTCACAACAAACATTCCCTCACATATACAGACACAGAAAAATAACTTTGTACAAGCTTAGCTTTGAAGTACAATACCTTTGAGCTCTCAACTTGGGTGTATCCTGCTCATGCGTTTTTCAATATAAACAAATATGAATTATGGAGTGGAATATACTTGAAGAATTCCCTTGAAAAGAACCACAAGTTTCATTTTATATATACAACAAAATTTTAATTATGTACTGAAAATAAATTACAGGAAATAACTTTAAAATGCAACAGAGGACAAGTCACGATAAACATTCCCATTGAGTTCCCTTAGGGGTGAGATTGCAGTGCTCAAGGAAGATAAATATCACAAATATATCAAAACTTCAAATTGTCTATGCATTCACACTGACATGAGCCACAAACATTCCTTTCACAGGGACTGTACTTATTAGCCTACCACAGAACCAGATTTTGCCATAAACTACAAAACTTTTAATACAAAATTGTATTTATATATTTATAATCCATATACATGCCCTATCTGTGATTTTAGAAAATAAAAGCTACACACTGTACAAACACTCTTAACTCATAGCTGTAGGCAACATTTTTGGATGGAATTTCTCCCCCAATAAAATTAATGGCATATTTTATGTACATGAAGGCTAAACTGCAAAAAGACAGTTCAGTTTCCCAGATATGCATCTCCTTTTAGGGCAGGGTTATAAATTTTAAAAGGCAAGACAAATGTACACCTCAGAATTACTTTCTTAGCTACGAGTTGTGATGTAATTTTCGTGAAGTTTCTGATCCATGCATTTATGTAATACTGGTATTGAAGGCAGTAAAGCAATATATACCTTAATGTGGCTCAATAAAGGCTTCATTGTCATTCTGATCTGATTCTTGATACAGTGATTCATAAATTCTCTAAAAATTAAAATTTCAATGGGACACTATAATAAAGAGATTCTAAATAGATTTCTTAAAATATTTCCCTGAAATATCCTTTTACATAAGACAAATTTCACTAACATTAGATTAAGTAGAAAGAAAGAAAAGAATTAAACATGGCACAAGTGTGCATGATAAACTAATGCTCCTCAGCCAATCACCAGGTCTCAGGAGCCATTAAAAGAATGTTTCTTAAAACCAACAAACAATTTTCACACTCTGTGGCAGCCATCTGTGAAGCCAGTTATACTAAACTACTTCTGCAGTTGATTGTAAACTTTGGTTTATTTTTACTTGAGTTCTCATTGTACAGCAAGCATGAAAAAAAGGGAGAGTGGAGTCCATGAGGAGATGAACTGTCAGTCTGTCTTTAATCGGGCATGATGCGACACTTGGTCAGTCAGGCCTGCTTTGATAGAGTTTGTTACAGACTGCCTTATGTTTTCCTCCATCAAATTATCACCCAGGGGCTTCAATACCTGTGGTATGAGAAATGTGCAAAACAAACAAAAACATGAGGTAAAAAAAGAGTTACATATAAAAATAGATATAAAAATTCAATTCAAAGCAATGACAAAAATAACCAGGAATGTGAGAAATAAAAAGATGATTCTCCCCAAAAATATTATGATGCTACAAATAATGCAGTTAGACATTTTAAAATGCAACAAAAATTACTTTCCTCTCATTCAAACCATTTACAGATCCTATGAGATGGATGTGCAATTCCATACCCTATATGCAGCATCAAATCTGGTATGTACACAGCATGTATGCAGACCGGCCCAGACGGTCCTGCTTATTGTCCTACATGTGTAAGTGTGAACACTTCAGATAGAGAAGAAAGCTAAAAACACTGTCTACTTTTTCTTCTTGTTATTGTTGGATGACAGTCTCTGCTGCTGTGCTGATGAAAGAGCACGATGGACCACTCGACGTCTAGTAACTTCAAACAGTTTGGAAAACACCTAAAACACGGAGTGATTTGTTAGGAAAAATGACTCAGTGCCTCAAAACTAAAGAGTCTTATATAAGATATATATAAGAATCTGAGACTTTGTAGGTTTCTCACCTTCCTGGGACTCCTCTGAAGCAAAAGAAAAAAAAAATGAAAGAAACTTAGACAAAGTTTGTTGGCAAAGTACAGCTCTTCTCTGGCTAGGGATAACCTTACCTCATGATACTATACTGAAAATAATTTTACAACCCTTAGATTCTTTCATGTAGCTACATTTTTAATAACAATACCTTTAAACTCCTAGAATCATCATTAACAGATGAATACGTTTCTAAAGATACTGTGCAATTATTGAAATTCCTGTTGTAGACAATTAATCTCACTGACTCAAAAGTTTAAAGATTTTTTTAAAGTGAGCTAGTAATAATTTTTAATCAACCTTATATTAGAAAATATCAAAGGACCATGTAACAGTAGAGTTATTAAGAGATAAAAATTTAAACTTAATATACATGCCCAAACTACAAATCTTAATACTTTGTTTTTGTTCTGAGTCACAGTCTCATTTTAACCCAGGCTGACTTGGAACTCACTCTGTAGCACCAGGATGGCCTAGACTCACTGTGATCCTCCTACCTTAGGCTCCCAAATCTGGGAGTAAAGGTGTGTGCCACATGCCCAGCTAGAGTACTTTTTGAAAGAGAAAAATATCCAGTTATACAGCTGGGTGCTTTCCAGAGCCCCAAGCCCATTATTGTAAGGAACGTGAGCATCGCATCAGCTTTCTAAAACACGCCTACTTCTTCAGTTTGAACCTGAAGCCCTAACACACTTCCTGCTGTGTATTGCTCATCAGTAACAACTGCAGCTTCAATTCTGAAAGTCCTTGATGGATGTTCAAGTACTTCAGGGAAATCATTTTCATGATATTCTTGACAGGTGACACATACACAAATAGCTCTTCTAAGTAGGCATTTTCTGGACAAAAGGTGTCAGCCTGGCTCTGACCTGTGACTTGTTATAAAAGATTGTGATTGATGTTGGTGTTTCCACTGTGTTATTCTGCTTTGTCCAGTGTATTTCCATGGAACAGATGTCAAGATTTCCTTTGAAAGAAAGCTCTGTGGGGCTGGGGCTGTTCCTTGAGTACACCAATAAATCAGCACTGTCATCACAGAAGGCAAGCGAAGACCTACTTCCCAGTATCTCTCCCGTATTGTTGCTCGCTGATGTTAGAAGAAAAATTTCCCTCCCAAAGCAGTGACTATGCTTCCAAATTTCTTTTCCTTACCTTTAAAATTCTTCATTGATAATATTTTCTTTAGTCAAAGAAAGAACATTATTAGCAATTCTAGCCCTGTCCACTGTCAGGCATAATCAGGTTCATCACTAAGAATCAACCGAAGATTTAGGCTAAGCAAAGTGTTATAATTATGACTTTAAAGAAAAAGAAACCTTCCATTAATATAGATTCTACACCCAAACCAAACAGAGAGCAGACTTTATGTCATTCCTCATGTAAAGGAAAGCAGGTTGTACCAATACTGTATAGGACAAGAGGTAAGGAGGAAGGAATCAAGAGACCATTCGCTGTAGAACAAAAGATAGATACCAACCTGTTCCCACAGTGTTTCAGCAATCTGATCAATCATTGTTCCAAGTTCTCTGAATTCCCCAGAGTACTTAACATATGCCCAAGTACAAAGGGACGTCAGTGCTAGCCCCATGACAAGGTTACACAAGATGGCTATAGAGTTTAGGCCAATGAAGCCAGTCAGTCCTGAGATTATATACATAGCAAACATGACTGCAAACAGTGTGGCAGGGGTACGAGCAGCATAGAAGATATTTTTGCCATCATTGTGCTTTATGAAATTTGCATAGGTTTCTTCAATTTCAGCTTCAAGCTGGTCCTGATAACGACGGCAGAATTCATCTCCACCCATTTTTTTCACAGAACGAAACTGTTTAATCGCCACTTCTTTGAGATCCAGGTGTTTTCGCTCCAGATCTGAGGGCGCGATGTAAGGCTTGTCCCCACCACATACCTGTGCAAGACAAATTATGGGAACATATTAGAAATAATACCTGAGAGAAGTTTCTGGCTCGTAGTTTTTAGTCTCATAGAAATCAAACCATTTACATAGCTCAGTTTTACACTTGTTTAATAAACATCTCACAAATAATCACAACTCACGAGCTCTTACGTGTGTGACTCAAGCAAATGATGTTCCAAATGTGGCTACATCACTGAAAACTGAAGACGGAACTTTACACTGCCCTCTCTGGATCCACTAATCAACCAAAGCAAAGCAGCCACACAGACCGCTGGCAGAAAGTAGACTTAAGATGGAATACCATCACATACTTTCGTAGCTGGGCAAGCATAATGCAGAAACTGCTATTTGCCTTAAGCTGGGACTACTAGTAACAGCACTCTAAATTAAAAGTCAGAAAGTACAACAATGAGTTTATGTATACACAATTCTGCATGCGAGCCATGTAAATTATTTTCTTACACAGTATTTCCAGCAGAGGCCATTAAAAAAATTTTCAGAAAAATATGACATGACAACCTGAAGGAGCACAAATCAGCTCACTGCTCAAATACACATATCTTCTGTCCTTCTCTAGCATCAAGTTTAAACACAAGCCACAAACCTGCTCCATACTTTTGCAATAGAGATCTCTTGCTCCTGCTACTGCAGCAAGATTGTTAGCCTCAGCTGTTGCCTAAAAGATAAAATATATTATCAGTGTGACTATAAATTAAAATTAATACAAGAAAGTATATATAAAGGAACAGGGAAAAAAAGCAAGTTTTTTTATTGCTCCCTCATTAGCAGGTATAGCCACCCCCCGACAAACATGCACACACATATAGCACTCTTCCTTACTCACTTGAAGCATGGACTTTGGATGTGGAAGCTCCTCTCCTTGGTAAATTTTAATGTAAGCCTAAAAAGACAGAAGATTCATTGTACTGATGTCTCACACAATTTGACTCTACATCTCCACAGCAAAATCATTATAAATACAGAAATAATTCACACCATTCAAAAAAAAAACCTAGGCCTATTTATAAAAGTCACTCACAATGCCCTTGACTTTATAAAATCCATAGTACTCTCTTCTCCCAATGTTTCAAAGAGATCTGTTAGAAAACACTTTAACTCAGTATTTTATTTCAAATCATACTTCGACTCATGGGGGAAAAATTACCTAATTTGTAGATAAAGATTAAGAAGAAAAGAAAGTTTTTTGAAGTCTGTAAGAGAAGACACTTTCATATAAACTTTCTACTGACTCAAACTTAACTCACAGCTAAACAAACATGGCATGAAAATCAAATCAAATTTCTAAAACGAGAACAAAAATATGTTCTTAGTTAACTGTCTTTCCCCTTACATCTGTAACTATTAATAATACAACCCTTGACAATAACCTCGTTCTGAAAGGAAAGCTACAATGCTAGTTTTAAAAAAAGGAAAGAAGCCGGGCGTGGTGACACATGCCTTTAATCCCAGCACTCAGGAGGCAGAGGTAGGAGGATCGCCGTGAGTTCGAGGCCACCCTGAGACTCCATAGTGAATTCCAGGTCAGCCTGAACTAAAGTGAGACCCTACCTCAAACCAACCAACCAACCAACAAACAAACAAACAAATAAATAAATAAATGAAAAGGAAAGCTAGTAAAGCAGAGAGAGAAAATGTCATTTACCCAGACTCACAAGCCTGATAAGCTCTAACTTAAAGTCACTCTCCTAGACTCACTAGCCATTGTAGATATTGTTAGCTCTCTTATTAAGTCCTCAGAACTTTGAGGGATTATTTTCTGAGAGCTTAGGAACAGAATTATGGTCCCAATTGCCATTATCACTCATAAATGACAGTATGAATGGTTCCTCTCTCCACATGACATATGGAGAAAAAGTTAACTCTGAGAATAAAAACACTGTCTAGAAAAGACAGTCTGTTGTAATCTTTACATGTCCTTAAGTGTTGCTACACTAAATTCAAGGCAGAAAAATACTTTTACTTTAAAAAAAAATTTCTTGTACATACAGAAGACCCCCCCCCCCAAGGTAGGGTTTCACTATGTAGTCTCAGGGTGGCCTCGAACTCATGGCAATCCTCCCACCTCTGCCTCTCGAGTGCTGGGATTAAAGGCGTGTGCCACCACACCCGGCCAGAAGACTTTTAAGTTAACAACATTCTTATCTTAGACAGAGCCATTTAATCTTATAGGTCACTTACCTTAAAATACTCTACAAGATCTCTACAAGTGACTTTACATCCACTTATCTCTTTTTCTACCAAATTTTCTGGAGCAAGCAGCAATGGAACCAGATTTTGAAGCTCTCGTTTAAAGTCTTCATCAATATCTGTTGGCACAATATTGGCCAGCATATTAGTCCAAAAAAATAAAGAAGTCCTAATTCATAAGGACTCATAAAATTCTGTTTTATGAAATAAGAACACATTGTCTATTGAGTAGATTCTTTTTTAAAAATAAAAAGTTTGTCTAAATATGCCCTATCGCCTATAAAAAATAATGTCCCCACTATTCTATAGCCCCATTTCCCCCATAATTCTTTCAACTCAAATTGTGAACTACCAAAACAACTTCGACAATAAGAAGTAACTACAATACCCTTTTAAAGAAAAAGAGACACTCAAGACATTGTTTTTCTAAGTATTGTGTCAACCTGAAGCCTTTTGTTATCACACTCAAAACAATTCTGACACACACAGAAAAATCTGAGAGAAACACAAAGCACAGACTATCAAATGTCATCAAAGTTTAAGATGTTCTCCTACTAGAATAGGACTAGCAGGAGACGTAAGGAAACAAAACTGTCAGCTACTAAACACTAAGTTCTAACTTTAGCAAGAATGGGAATTCCCACCTTTCAATCTCCCATCAAAACTAGGATTAGTTGCAACTTTAAGACCAGGATGTGGCAAAAGGAAGCAACCCAGATTTGAGAAACAATTGTGAATATGCTTCCTTACATTCTGTAGCTCTTCATGTTGATTTTGTTTTACCTACAGATACAAAGAGAGGGGTAAAAGGTGGAAAGATGTGAGAGAAATGTTTAATTTAAAATGAAAATACAGATATATACTTATATACATTTACTCTCAACTCGGCCTCCTCCAGAACTTTTGTTTCGTCTGGCCTTTTTTTTATCAATTCAAAAAATTATTAAAAGTCTACTTCTGATCAATTTCAAAAATTAGCCAATCTTTTTTCTTAGGTACATTATCTAAGATACCAAAAACTATATATAATTAATCATAATATCTAATGCCTGTATAACAAATTGTGATTGTGTCTTAGAAACTAGTAAATAATGTACCTTTAAAGTACTTATCAAAATAAAACACAATAAAATGATACAAAAAAACTATTAATTTACCTGCAAATAAAAAGATTAGCTCCTGAACAAATTAGGAGTTAAAGAGCTCTACTGCAGTCAAACACCCCAGAGTTAGGATTTCCATACTCTTTTTATATATGATATGACTTATGCTAGGTATCAGAATTTTGAGAACAGACTGTTGTGCATTTTCTAGAATCGTAAAGGTAATGTGAAAAATTACTAGCATATCTAGATAATCATTTATACACTTCCAAATATTCTTCTCAAAAGCCATTCTAACAAAAAATGCACTGTTTATAATTAAACTATTTTTAAGCTACCTAAATCTCCATCAATACTAGAATGAAAAAAAGCTGTCTATTCATTCAGTGTAACTATATGCAACAATGTGATTTAGTCTCAAAAACAAAACAACAATTCAAAAAGAATGTATTCTGTATGTGATAGTACTCATACGAAGTTCAAAACCAGACTGTTAAAAGTGATGGAGGTTTTAGGTGCCAGTATATGGAAGTGGGCGCTTCTGGGAGCATGTGATACATCAAAACTCGTTTTGCAAACCCATCAAGCTGCACACCTATGATGTGAGCAATATTCTGGCTACATGGATCACTTCACTGTAAGACCTTGTCTTAGAGGCCTAATGTGCAATGCATCCATTTCATCTGACGAAAAAAAAACTAAAGGTTTGAAAACAATTTTCAAATAATACAAAAATAAGAAACTGATCTTATTCTAATATTAGAAATAAGAAAATCATACTGTACCCCAAAGTTTTTGAATAGGGTTGAGACATAAAATGTACCAATGCCATGAACAAAACAAAATCTTACGAGCCTACTGCAGATAATACATAAAGATAAAGAAAAAGATCTGCATGTATCTTTTCAGTATGTGAAGGAATACAATCTAGAAAGATCTTAACAGCAAGCTTCCTTTGTACCTTTAGGAATACAGGACCAGGATCTTGGTGAGATTATTTCCCAGGAATGCCTTCATGAGCATATTGCATAGGAGTGAAAATATGTGGACCTTTTAAAACACCACAAATTCTTTTCTGTACGACCTGAACAGGGACTACCCACTCAGGACTCTTGCTAGCTCAGCGCTCTTTTTTTTCCTTTCTGCTTTATTTTCTTCAACTAAATCTTTCTTAACTTAAAAATAAATAAAAATGAAAAGCACAAATATTGGTCTTCTAAATATTTATTTACCAAGAGGTCGTTCAATTTAGAAGAAATGTTTTCCTTAATTTGATTTAAGGCATTTTCTTCTTTGGCAAGAGTGCAATTTCCTTTTCACTCGGTAGCATCACCTGGGCAACCTTGGATGCTCCACTCATTGCAAAGCTGACTGCAAGTGCCAGTGAGTCAGCGCAGCCCACTCCCACTCTGCCTGGCGTGGGACTCGCGCTCTTTTCTCCGGGAAACGGGCTTACCTGCAATCTCTTTTCAAGAAACTGTTTTCCACCATCCAAACCATATGAATGCTCATAAGGGTAACTCCAATCTCGAATCAAAAACATTAACGTCTACATACAGAAAAAAATTCAAGTCATTTCTTACAAAATCTTAAGAAAAATCCAGGTTTACTGAAATCTCCCTTCCAGAAATCATCTTTATTGGGGTTACAGTAGACAGGCTAAGACTATATATAACTCAATGAATAAGGCGCTTCACTATCCTACATGGGACCCTGGATCCAACCCCAGCCCTAGGAAACAAAAGTAACAATAACTAAATGGCTACCACAATCAAGGGTCTACCTAAAGCCAAGTATTTCCAATTAATCATCTCTCTGTGACAGTCTTGTTGACTATAAGGAGTCACTCAAGCAATAATAAAGGATGTTAAAAGTTGAGGGGAGGGCACATGTCCAGATATTCAGATCTTTTTTGTGTGTGTGTGTGTGTATGAGAAAGAGAGTAAGGCATACAGGTCCTCTTGCTGCTGCAAACAGACTCCAGAAGCATGAACTACTTTGGTTTATGTGGGTACTGGGAATCGAACACAGACCAGCAGGCTTTGCAAGTGCCTCTATCTGATGAGCCATTTCCCCAGCCCCAGATCATAACTTTAAATCTACACAAGTAACTCTAAATGGCTAGTTCTAAAATGATTGTGTAGTTGGTGTTATAGAGGCCATTTTCACAATATGTTTTGTGTACACAGTGTTAAAATTTCTCAGCACTGCTGACATTAAGTCTGATTAATTCTTAAATGTACTGTCCTATGCATTGTGAGATACTGAGAAGTATTTCTGGCCTCTATGTACTACATGCCAGTAGCATTAACCTCCCCTAAAAACTGACAGAGAAAAAAAATCAAAACTGTTGTGTGACAGTAATTACCCTAGGTCAGGACAACTGACAAAGGCCAAGCACAACACACTTCACGCATGTACACAAAATGAAGCCATAACTGCCCGGCTCTTTCACAGAAGTGACTGTTTAAGCCAGAGCAGAGAGGCAGAACTGAGGTAGCCCTATTAACATAGTCACCAGCGATGCTGGCACAGAGGAATAACTCCATACACCGATGAACAAACGGCTGTCATTCTCCCCTAATCAATGCAACTAATTCAATACTACTACTAATCATTTACAAATTACAGTTGCTTAAAAATATTAAATTAGAGCTGGGCATGCTGGTGCACACCTTTAATCCCAGCACTCAGGGGGCAGAGGTAGGAGGATCACTGTGAGTTTGAGGCCACCCTGAGAATACAGAGTGAATTCAGGTCAGCCTGGGCAAGAGCAAGACCTGACCTCAAAAAAAAAAAAAAAAAAATTAATTACTTGGGTCTTTATGAAGTCAAAACAAAGAATATCAAGATTAGCTTCAGTTTATAATGTACAAAAAAATTGCAAATACTTTATAGCAGTTTATCATAGTCATAAGATAATCTGACACAACTGTCTTAATCCTCCACTATCTTAAGTTTTGGAATTAGATCTCATCTAATTAAAGGAGTGCTACCTTCTGAGAGGAAGTGTTAAGAATCACTCTATCCTCCGTTGTATCTCCTGCTGGTCTTCAACTAGGACTAAGTTAATGATGACATTGTCAATGGTAACACTAAAACTGGTGCTAAAACTGAGTTTATAACACCTTTGTGTCTCAAAAAGTACATGCTAAGATAGCTTGACAGCTTCACATAAGTAAATTTATTCAAGTAACTTATTTACCTGAAATGGTTTCTGGTAGATTTCTTCCATTGCAAGTCTTCCATACTCTGTAAATAACTAATAAATCAAGTTATTTAAAATAATACCACAAAGTAAACAGAAAGAGGACATTTTAAAAACTGTGTTTATATCAGAGCACCAGATAAAATCTTTACTATCATTTGAAAGCCAACCATTTCATATCTGCTAACATATCAAGTATATACAGAAATCTCTAGTTACAAAAAAAAAAAAAAAACAGACATTACTTTAAAAGCTTATAGCATTAAAATTTTTACAGGCTCCTAAGTATGAACTTATAGGAAAGTGAGAATTAAATTTTACAACTCTGATATATATTGTTTGAGACATACTTGCAAGTGTTGAAGATCATCCTCTTGAATATTCTGGGACAAATTATACACCTGTTAAAACAAATTTTAATCTGTTTTTAATCAGTGTTTTATTCTGAATATCCAACTTGTATATAACTTTCCTTGTAGTAATGAAGGTTATTTTGTACCTGAGCACAAATTACTCACTTACCCATAGCTTAATCAGTGGTATAAAGAATCTCATCTTTTGTCCCCATTAAAGGAGAAGTAATGGTGGTGAAATAAGTAAACTGATAAATACACATATATTCATAGCCTAAAAATGGCAAGAATACAAAAACAGTATATTGTGTAAAATGTTTCCTTTCCTGTCCCTCAAAATGTGCTTAGTTATGTCATGATCATTAAACAAAGAAAGGTAGGGCTCGAGAGATGACTTTGCAGTTAAGGTGCTTGCCTGCGAAGATTAAGTACCCAAGTTCAATTCTCCAAGTCTCACTAAGCCAGATGCACATGGTGCCGCATGCATCTGAAATTTGTAGTGGTTAGAGGCTCTGGTATGCCCATTCTCACTCTCTCTTTCTCTTTCTGTCTCTAATAAACAAATTAAAACAAAATCTTTTTTTTTTTTTAAAGGTAAGGGTTGGAGAAATAGCTTAGTGGTTAAGGCACTTGACTGCAAAGCCAAAGGACCCAGGTTTGATTCCTCAGGACCCATATAAGTCAGATGCACAGAATGACACATATGTCTAGAGTCCGTTTGCAGTGGCTCAAGGCCCTGGCATGCCCATTCTCTCCCCCCCCCCCACCTCTTTCTCTCTCTCTCAAATAAATAAATAAAAATGTTTTTTAAAAAGTAAGAGGGAGAGAGAAGGAAGAAAGGTAAAGATTATTCAATACTCGTTTTCTGAGTTGGTGAATATAAGGGGCAAAATTTTTACAAAAATAAACTCCACCCTGGTACACAGCATATTTTCATTCAGTGAGTTCTGGGTTTTGTTTGACTGCTTGGGTTTTGTTTTCCGTTTCCAGTTGGAGGGTGGGCGGAGTGCATGTATGTATGTGTATGGGTCAACAGATGTGTGCTGGTGCATGTGCACGTGTACGGAGGCCAGAGGATCATCTGGAGGAATGCCCACTCACCCCTTTTTGAAGCACGTCTCTCACTGGCCTGAAACTCACCAAATAGGTAAGACTGGCTGGCCAGCAAGTTTCAGGGATCCACCTATTTCCTCCTCCTCAATGCTAGAATTACAAGTCCATGGCTATCACACTCAGCATTTGTACCTGGGTGCTGGGGGTCAAATTCAGGTCCTCATGCCTGTGAGGTAACCATTTTATCAACTGAACTATCTCCAAAGCCCCGAGTTTTGGGCTTTTTGAGACAAGATCGCCCCATGTAGGCCAAGCTGGCCTCAAACTCATAATCCTCCTCCTTCGCCTTCCAAGTACTGGCATTTCAGAGTGCTACGATTACAGGCATGAGCCAGTATGCCAGGCACCTAATATGGTCTCTTTTACTTAAAATTCATCAACCTAAAGGACATGAAAATTTTACCAGCCTATGGAAAATAAAATTAGCAGTAGGTGGCACTATAGCACTATCTATCTAGAGTTTTTTGGAAGCTTGCCAAGGAACATAGACCAGCAATGACAATAACAGCTCTATATATTCTCAGTAAAGAGAAATTTGATCATGTCCTTTTGAGATACCTTTTTAGAAGAGAACCCAGGGTGCTACTGACATGATAACTATAGCTATCATCTCTGCTAAAAAAATAATCTCTAAGTAAACAGGGTTCCTCCAAAAAGAACAATTTGTTCTAGCAGCAAGTAGGTGATAATGTAGATGAATTTGGAGCTAAGGAAATACAAAGCTGAAGGCATGGGTCCAATTCCCCGGTACCCACAGAAAGCAGATGCAAAAAGTGGCACATGCTTCTGGAGTTAATCTGCAGTGGCAAGAGGCCCTGGGGTACCCATAATCACTCTGTCTGCCTCTTTCTCTCTGTCTCTGACTCTCTTAAATAAATAAATCTAATCTAATAAAAAATACAGAAATAATGCTGATGAAAGATCACTGATTAATTCTAAGTAGGGTATATAAAAATTAATGGCCAGGATAATTAAGCTTTAAACTTAAAAGGTAACTTCACAACCAACCTATTCTGCTCCTTGGGCACCTAAACTTTTAGAACACGGATACAGATCAATCCTTCCAGCAGCAGGATTAGGTTGCAAAGCAGAAAGAGTTGTTAGTTCTTAGTATACTGACTTATACATAATAAGTACTAAGAATCTGTTTCAAAAGTAAACAAACATGGTGTGGTAGCACACACCTCTAATCCTGGCACTCAAGGGGTGAAGTACAAGTATTCTGTGAGTTCGAGGCCAGCCTGGAGCTACAAGAGTTCCAGGCCATACTATGCTAGAATGAGACTCTACCTCAAAATATAACAAATAAATAATGAAAACATATAAATAACAAGATCAAATTGCCATTAGTCTATCAACAAGATCATATTTTATTTTATTTTATTTTAAGATAACATCTCCCAGGATAGCCTCAAACTAGCTCTCACTCTATAGCTCAGGCTGGTCCTAAATCCACAACTTTCCTATCTCAGCCTCCCAAGTGCTGAGATACAGAGTGCAGCACCACACCTGGCAGCCACATCTTGTTTAGGGAAAAACAAATACCATCAAAGGTCAGCAACAAAGCCATACCGACTCTTTCATTCTTCCTGGTTGTTTAGAGTTCACAGAGCACTTGCATATGCATTATCTCTCTGAGAGCTCATCTAACTGCACACAACTACCAGGTGTGTAACAAGCAAGATGTTCCAGATAACAAAGTGTTATGTAAGTTGCTATCCAAAATCAGATCTCCTATCAAAATTTTGGATAAATAAGAATATCAAACAACAAGTTTTACCAGTGAGAGTTCCCTCCAAATGATTTAAGGCAAGCGCTAGTGCCAGCTACTTTGAGGGGTTAAAACGTGAAAAATATGAAGAGATGGCTTCTGCTTGCTTCAGAGGAACTAGTCATGCCATTTTTGCAAGATCAATGAAAAAGTCAGAATAAAATGACAATGAAATTTTTGAGGGTTCTTAAATATATCACTGATCTATAATATATCTACCAACCTATACTAAACAGAAACAGGTGAAAAGCATTCCTCTTTCAACTCATATTAATATCCAGTCTTCTTTCTTCTCTGATACTTAGGAACTTCAAATTAAGGAAGAAGGGAAAGAAGAACAGAGACTGCTTATATGACATTTCTGGAAATCACCACAGAAATTTTAAGTCAATGGGACAATATCACCTGAGCTACCACTGGAAAGGAAAATTTCTTTATCTTGCAAGAATATCTAAATATTATTTATTTATTTTTGAGGTAGGGTCTCACTCTAGCCCAAGCTGACCTGGAATTCACTATGTAGACTCAGGGTGGCCTCAAACTCACGGTGATCCTCCTACCTCTGCCTCCCAAGTGCTGGAATTAAAGGCATGTGAGACTAGGCCCAGTTCCCAAACATAATTCTTGATACACTATTACCAGCTGGATTTAAGAGGCTATACCTCAACAATTAATTATTCAATTAAATCATAGATAATCTCAGAAAAGGAAAGACCTACAAATGATACATGTTAATTTAACTCATTAATCACTCTAGATCATAGAAATAACCTAGTGTGAAGTAGAATGTACTAGAAAAAAGCAATTAGAATGACAAGATGCAATTTTAGCCCTTTCTAAATTAAGCAGGTGCTAGAAATCCTTAATTTATATAAGTTATCATTTTGATTTCCTAAATTATATATGAATTCTTATGTTTCTATTTCCTTTAGTTCAAATACTCAAGAACTATTGTCAGAGATACCAAATGAAGAAACTAGACTTCTATATTTAATTGCTTGGGTTTTTTTTTTTTTTTTTCCTGTTTTGTTTCTGATTTGGCAGCCATTATGACTGATTTTATTTTCAGATAACAGGCAGTAACTTTTCCTTCAAGGAAAAAAAAGCATTGGCAATTTGATAAAAATCAAAGTATTAAAATACTGGCATACTGCTTCCTTTGTATCTGTTCAAAGCATAGAAGTTCCCATTATGAACCAGAAAAACAAGCATGGAAATGTAAATAAATAACAAGAAACATAAGTAACTCACTTTAATCTTAATCCTTTGTTTTTCTTCAATAGAAAGCATTTTTTGCAGGGCGGCCAAAGCCAAAGGCATTATGATAGTATAAACTGATCATACCACTGAATCTCACCTGCACAGAGCTAGTCATGGTGCTCAGAGCAAACACTGTCGCACAGTCTTTAATAGTTGACTGGCTATCAAAGGCACCCTGGGTATCCATTAGCAGCACAGCCACCTAGGAGTGTAGAAGTTTAAAACACTTAACAAAGATTCGCAAAAATCAGCTACCAGAGATTACTATAAATGAACTTCAAAGCAGCAATCAAGAGAAGTACTCATGAGCTACACATTTTAACTCTATAATCTCTAGTTTAAGTTACCAGACATTAAATAGTTCTGTGTTGTTTAGATTTTCAATACCAGAAAATAGCTCTAGAAAGAATACAGGAGAAAAAAATAACAAGTGTAAATAGATTTTTACTTTTGTTCCATTAGGTCTGTCGATCACAAACACTTCATTCCAAACTTGTATGCCTGTTGTTTCTCTCTCACAACCACCTCGCCAAGTGAAACCAGTCAATGGTTCATTGTTTCCACCAATCCAACTCTGAGAATCCTGTTAAAGCCAAGGGTAAATGTGAACTAACACAAAAAGTAAGAACTAAAGAAATGCTCAAAATAAACATTCACATTCACCAGGTGTGGTGGCACATGCCTTTAATCCCAACACTCTGAAGGTAGAGGTAGAAGGATCTCTGTGAGTTCCAGGTCAGCTTGAGACTACACAGTGAATTCCAGGTCAGCCTGGGCTAGAGCAAGACCTTGCCTCAAAAACAAACAAAAAGCAAGCATTCTATTATGTTACAGATAAGAAAACTTAGGTCCAGAGAGATAGAAGACATTGTATATAACATCATACAAGTAGTTACAATGGTAGTCCCACATCTTTTATGGAGTTCTATAGAGATGTGTCTTCCCTCAAATTTGAACCTTCTCAAACCAATTCAAACTTCCACTTACCCTAGATTTCTACATAAGGAGGAGTACCATACACCTACATTTTCCCCTTTTGGGACACTTCCTATATTTAAAATCATAAAATGCAGGCAACCAGCTATTTTAGTATTTTCTTGCAGAAAGAAGTAAAACTAAGTTCAAGCCAAAATGCCTGTCAAAACAGTATCTTTCTCCTAGAATAGCTTTTACTAAAATGGTTCATACTAGTGTAACTATCTTTAAAAAACAACTAACTTTGAAAATAACTAAAACTTGTTTGGAACTTGATTCAAATAATCTCTTGAAACAGAGAAATTTGAGCCCACATTATTGTAGTTCCTATCAAATTAGTGTTAGTTTTTTTTTTTTTTTTTTAACAAGGTAGGGTCTCACTCTAGCCCAGGCTGACCTGGAATTCACTATGGAGTCTCAGGGTGGCCTTGAACTCAAGGCAATCCTCCTACCTCTGCCTTCCAAGTGCTGGGATTAAAGGTGTGCGCCACCATGCCCAGCTTAAATGTTTATAAATGAATGCAAATGACACTTCTGACAGATGTCAAGATGATAACATTTTAATAATTTTGTTAAACTATTAAATTTTGTTAAAAACTCTACATAATTCTTTATTCAACATACCCCAAAGGAAAATTTCTTTTGTTTTAGAAATACTTCTAATAAACCTGAATATCTAATTCAAAACAGATTATAAACCCAATTAGGGGGCTGATGAGATGGCTTAGCAGTTAAGGTGCTTGCGTGCAAAGCCAAAGGACTCCAGTTCGATTCCCTAGGACCCATGTAAGCCAGATGCACATGCGTCTGAGGTTTGCTTGCAGTAGCTGGAGGCCCCGGTGTGCTCATTCTCTCTGTTTCTCTCTTCTATCTCTCTTACAAATAAAAATATTTTTTTAAAAAGAAACCAATTAGAGGAAGAAAGTCATTAAGACAGGATCAGTGAGGAATGAAGCAATTTAGGAAAAGCAGATAAATAGAGGAAAACCAAAACCTCCTACAGCATCATCTAATGAGACTATAGCCTTAAACTTAAAACCATCTATTGTTATTCCACAAAACTCCCAGCCTCAGTAAGCTGTCAATGTTATAAATGATTTTTTTTGTTTATTTTTATTTATTTGAGAGTGACAGAGAGAGAGAGAGAGAGAGAGAGAGAGAGAGAGAGAGAATGGGCACACCAGGGCCTCCAGCCACTGCAATGGAACTCCAGACACATGTGCCCCCTTGTGCATCTGGCTTACGTGGGCCCTGGGGAATCCAACCTCGAACTGGGGTCCTTAGGCTTCACAGGCAAGCACTTAACCACTAAGCCATCTCCCCAACCCCCAATGTTATAAATTAAAAAGTCCTTGTTTTCCTTTCTTTTCTTCAGTTTTGGGGACTTCAACGTTAGGCCCTCATCTCTAGTAATTACAAGTCAGCCAGCCACACAGTACAACTCAATTCACACTATACTCCATGCATGCACTTGTGTTTCACAAAGTACCTTTACAAGATCAACTTTAACTCCAAGACAAATCCAAATGGTCATAACTGCCGCTACTATGTATTTCAGATGCTCCAAACTGGTCTCCTTGCATATCCTGGCTGTGTAACCTCTAACCACCCCCCTTCCCACAGTCATTTAATTTTTCACAAATGCAAGCATGCTAACAATCTACGGCTTCCCCACAACCTATGTAAGTAGGGTACCCTACTTATAAATACTGTTTAATTTATCTATACTTTTTTCTGACTCGGCTCAATTCGTTTTGACATTGTGGGGGAATGAGATGCCACACCTAAGAAACTATTCACTCCCCCACAATGTCAAAGAAATCTGGGTTTGAATAGATTCTTTTAAAAAAGTCTAACCTACATAAGTTTAAAGAATCTATCCTCTAAGAGAAGTCTGCTTTTATTCTACATTTTATTTATCTCATTTCTGTAACTCCTATATGAAGATGTAAGTTCAATGGAGAACCTTTGTTTAGATGCAAGTAGACACTCACTATATTAAATTTAAAAATTTACTTATAAAATCCACATGGGCTGGGTGTGGTGGCATACACCTTTAATCCCAGTACTGGGATGCTGAGGTAGGAGGAACACTAGACTACAAAGTGAGTTCCAGGTCAGTGTAGGCTAGAGACAGAGCCTACCTCTAAAAAAAAAAAAAAAAAAAAAAAAAAATCAACATGCTGTCTTTTCTGCATAGTTATTTGATATGAAAGAAATATCATTTATTATGCCTAGAAAAAACATAATTACATGAACAAGATAGTAAAAATAAAATTTACAAGTATAGATAACTAGAATCATAGGCTTGCTAACCCCCTACTTCAAAGAAATGTTAGAAAGAACATCAAAAGCAAAGCATGGTGATTTATGCCTTTAATTCCAGAACTAGGGAGGCATAAGTACAAGGATTACAGGGAGTTTGAAGCCAGCTGTTGTCAGATGCTAAGATATTTACGTATGTATGTATGTATGTATGTATGTATGTATGTATGTATCTATCTATCTATCTATCTATCTATCTATCTATCTATCTATCTATCTATCTGCAGGCAGAGAGAGACAGACAGAAGTACAAATGGCTAATAAACATACAAAAAGTACTCAACATCCTTAGCCATCAAGTAAGAAACAAAACCATAGTGAGACTCTATTCCCAACTAGGATTTCATAAAGAAAACAATAAATGCTAACAAAGATATGGGAGGAAGGGAACCCATATACACTGCTAGTGAAAAGGTGAATTAGCTCCAGCCACTAAAGAGCTAGATGGCTGAGTGGTTAAGGCACTTTGACTACAAAGCCTAAGAACCCAGGTTTGATCCCCCAGAACCCACATAAGCTAGATGCACATGGTGGTGCATGCATCTGGAGTTTGTACTGGCTAAAGGCCCTGCCACACCCACTCTCTCTCTTATACATAATGAAAATAAAATATTTAAAAAAAAAAACAAGTGCAGACATTCCTCAAAAAAAATAAAAACAGAATTACCATATGACCCAGGTTTACCACTTCTCGATATATATACCCAAAGGATTTTTAAAAATATTTTATTTTTATTTATTTACTTGACAAAGAGGGGGGGAGAGAGAGAGAAACAAAGGACAGAGAATGGGAGCACCAGGGCCTCCAGTCACTGCAGATGAACTCCAGATGCGTGCACCCCCTTGTGCATCTGGCTAACATGGGTCCTAGGGAATTAAACCTGGGTCCCTTGGCTTTGCAGGCAAACGCCTTAACCACTAAGTCATCTCTCCAGCCCCCCAAAGTATTTTAAGTCAGCCTATAATAGAGAAACTTGTATATCCATGCTTATTGCAGCACTATTCACAATAGCCAAGTTATATAAACAGCCTAGGTATATAGTTAACAGAGGAATGGATTAAGAAAATGTGGTTGTGAGCTAGAGAGATGGCTTAGCAGTTAAGGCACTGGCTTGCCAAGCCAAAGGACCTAGGTTTGATTCCTCAGGACCCACGTAAGCCAGATGTACAAGGTGGGGCATGTATCTAACCAGGGAGAAGGAATGGTCCACTGAGGTTTCTGTTAATTATCCACATACTTACTAGTGCAGTATGATATAAATCTCAAGGCTTAAGCTGGCTTCTTGATGAAAAGAGTAAGAAGTACATTAAAATATCAAGAACTAATACTTAAGTACCCCAAGAAAGTATCTTGTCAAAAATATATATGTAAGAAAAATATTTCAGAATGAAAACAAAGGAATGTCTGAAAACTCGAGGCATACACCTAGAGAAATAGAGAAGTGAGCATTTAACCCCCCTACAAAAACTTTGAATTGACAAAAACAACACACTTTACACTAACCAGTGCTCTAAATGTTGTGAAGCTATATGTAAACAGCTAGTGCCCATGTGTAAACACACACACAGAGATAGTTTTCAAGAGTCTAGATAAACCAACAATCTTAAAAATAGTACATTTAATTTATAGAACCAAAGACTTTACAATGGGAAAAGAATTATATTCTCTCAAATCTAAAATGAAATATTTGATGACACAGGCACCATAATTTTGATGTCTGACAAAAAAGGCTATACATATACTCTGAGGTGGAAAAGTATTTCAAAGGCTACAAGTGACAACACTTTTAGGTAACAGATTCAAGACTTACAACCAAACAAAGTCCCTTCTGAAACATAGCAACAAGGACTCACACAAAATTTTGTGAACGCCTTCATCTCATCTATTTCTAGCTACTGTAGTTTTAGGACTATTCGACAAAAATTTCCTAGCTGAATTCATTCACATTAATTTAAACAGTAGCACAATATGGAAGACTGGAAAATTAGTTTGTTTCAAAACCAAACTCTCAGAGGTGAAGGGGAAGACCACAATCCACATGGCATTTAACCTCTGACCCCTCTCCTTAGACTCCTTAGTTTCCTTGGAGAGAGAGAGAGGGGACATATGCCTTATATTTTATTTTCCTCAGTGATTCAAAATTCTGATCAAATCTTGCTTGTGTCTCACATTGGCAAAAACAGAAAATTCAAACTTTTAACAGTCTGTCAAAGAGTTAAAAACTGGGTCGTAAAAAATAAATTCAATTAAAATAATGATAAACTCCTAGTTTAATTCTGAGAGTTTGGTGATCCAATGAACCTGTGTCAAGTGTGATTTGAAATTGAAATTCACAGCCTATACTAAGTGTTATGCATTAAATTTCAGGTAAATCACGCCATGATAAAAACAGCCCTAGGCCCTCTTCCCTCCTTGCTGCTTGAGGACTGCCACCACCATGAAGGGCGCAGTAACCATCCAGACCAGGAAGCACATGACCAGCTGCTTCAGAGGAAACAAACGGTCATGTCCTTCACCCAGGGAAGGCCACGGTAACCAAGACAGAAATCCAGGAAAAGCCAGGCGTGGTGGCGCACGCCTTTCATCCCAGCACTCGGGAAACAGAGGTAGGAGGATCGCCGTGACTTTGAGGCTACCCTGAGACTAATTCCAGGTCAGCCTGGGCCAGAGTGAGACCCAACCTCAAAAAAAAAAAAAAAAAAAAAAAAAAAAATTTAGGAAAAAACTAGCCAAAATGTACAAAACAATATCAGATAGATCTTTGCATTTGATTTCAGAACCCATTTTGGTGATGGCAAGACAACTTGATACATACGATTCTTTGGATTATGTACAGAAAATGAGCCTAAACAGACTTGTAGGACATGGCCTATATGAGGGGGAAGAAAAAAAGCCCCACAAGAAACAAAAAGAATGCAAGAACACAATGAAGAAAGTGAGGGCACTGCCAAGGCCAATGTTGGTGCCAGCCAAAAGCCAAAGGACTGAAGAGTCTGCAGTGGATCTGCCACAATGCTGCAGATGTCCAAGGAGATGACCAATAGATGTAAAAAACTACCCCCCCAAAAAAACCTAGAAATATGTTTAAACGTCATTCTTCCTGTAAACACATTTTTTTCTTGAAAAAGAACATTAAAAAAACTTCTTTCATGTATTCATGAGTTTTATGACTTCAGAAATTAGTAGCCTTTTATAAATTATACTTTTAAAAAAATAAGAAAAACGCATAGAAACTGAATAAACCAGCAATTCAATTTACACTTTCATGCCTTACATTTTATGGTAACAGCTTATTGAACTTAGTAATTAATTCTGACATAAGGGAGAAATTTTATTCAGAAAAATTGTTAGTTTACCACTCAAGTTTACAAAAGAAAATGAATTCTGTCTTCCCATACATCTTATAGAAGACATAAATTATTTTCTTAACAGTTTAAAAAAGAAATTAAGCTATTTACTTCACAAGAAAAAATAGACCTAAGAAATTAGAATTACCCCTACAATTTAGAGATTTGAGGTAGAAATTGTAGAATATTCCTAGATTTTAAAACTTTCAGGTATTTTTGTATCCAAAATACAAATGTTATGTTATTGCTAACTACTCAAAAATGAAATAATCGATCCCAAAATCATAAAGTAAAATGTTCACATGCTTAGTTCCTTTTATGACCTCACAAGTCAACACAGAAGATACATGAAGACAATAATATAAACTGCTACACTAGTCTACTCTTATAGCTAGCATACTGAATGAATGAAATGAATCCAAAGCTATTCTACTGTCATTTTTGCACCTTTACTTAAATTTCATGGGAAAGGCATGGTCCACCATTATGTCAGTTTGCTATTTAAAAAAATCAAGCCAGGCCTGGTGACGCACACCTTTAATCCCAGCACTTAGGAAGCACATGTAGGAGGATCAACGTGAGTTCAAGGTCTCCCTGAGACTACATAGTGAATTTCAGGTCAGCCTGGGCTACAGAAAGACCCAACCTCAAAGGAAAAAAAAAAATCAGACACTATTTAAGTTAGTTTCTGATTAACAGGGTAACGTAACATTTAACATGAATTCTATATGGAAACTCTAGAAATGAAAGAAAGATATTTCAGCTTAGAAGCCACTAAGTAGCTGTATAACCTTAGGCTATCATAACCGATCCATGGATTCAGTACCTCCTCCCATAAAGGTAGAGTTCTGTTAATTCTGCAAATACATAACAGATGTGGGATACTTCTCCACCTCAGGACAGTTACTGATTAACTAGAGATGGAATTAGAAATCGCACGTGAGGTGAAACTTATCTATCATTCCTAGACAAGTGATCTAAGTTTCCTTCCCCTTCTAACATTCTACCTACTGTTGTGACCTACTTAGAATCAAATGCACTTGCAGTCAACAGCTCAGGCAGATAACAACATACACAGACTAATTTAAGGAGTTGAAGGACCTCAAAATACAGAAAATCGTTATTCCCTTAAAATGTACAGATTTAAAACACAAAATATGCCACTCCATACATTTTTCTATTTCAAAAACAAATCTCAAATAAAAACTTTAAAACAACACATCTTTCTTAACTTGCTAAACATTAAAATATTATTCACTGATAACGTTTGTGGTACTCAGGAAGATTGAGAATACCTGAGGAGATTCCTAGGGAAAGAAATTTCTGCAAAGCTTTCAGGAAAGCCAAATGGAATGTTTACCTTATGTCCTAGCCCCAAGACAGAGGCATACTCCGATTTATAGTGAAGTCATAACAGTTAACAATCTCTGATAAAATGTTATTTCTAGTGTCTTCATGTGGCTCCTGAATGTCAAATACCCATCAGTATGAAGCAACTTCACATAAGCGTATACTAAAATTCCCAATTCCTCTTTCTTGCTCCCCATCAAATTCCCATTCCTTCATTTCTGTTAGAGAAACATTCTGTCTGACTCAGTTGAATTTTTTTCCTGCTTTTCTTCAGAAGAAATTCAGTTAGTGAGAAGGGGAATATAACAACTGTCTGGTATCATCTAAGAGTGAAAGTGTGGGCTAGAGAGATGGCTCAGAGGTTAAAGGTGCTTGTTTGCAAAGCCTGAGGGCCCAGGTTCAATTCCCCAGTACACATGTAAAACCAGATGCTCAAAGTGGCACATCTCTCTCTCTCTCTCTCTCACACACACACACACAGCCCTTCACACAAATAGATAATTTTTTTAAACAATTAAAAGTGAAAATGTATAGCAGAAAGGAGATACATCCTCAAAAGACAGTAAGCTGGGCAGGCATGCTTTTAATCCCAGCACTTGGGAGGCAGAGGTAGGAGGACTGCCATGAGTTTAAGGCCACCCTGAGACTACATAGTGAATTCTAGGTCAGCCTGGGTTAGAGTGAGACCCTACCTCAAAAAACCAAAAAAATAAGGTAAGATAATAAGTGCCTATTAAACATAATTTTGCTAGGACATGGAGATAAATAATCAAGATGAGGCCTGTGTCCATGATAAAGAGTAAACTAGCCAGAAAAAAAATAAAATAAGGCATTATTGATAAAATACATGTTCTGTACTATAAGAGTTATATATACACGCACACATCAACTTCATAAGTATGAGGAGACCTCTTATGAAATGATCAGCCAAGAAAACAGCAAGGTTTGAGAGATAACAGGACATAATCTTAATAACAGCAAAAGCTTATTTAGGAGCTAGAGAGATGGCTTAGCAGTTAAAGGCACTTACACGCAAAGCCTGAAGGCCCAGATTCAATTCTCTGGAACCCAAGTAAAGCCAGATCCATATGTGTGGGAGCATGTGTCTGGAGTTCATTTGCAGTGGCAGGAGGCCCCGACACACCCATAATCCCTCTCTCTCTCTCTGTCTACCTCATATTCTCTATCTCTAATAAATTTAAAAAATTATAAAACTTTTATGTATTTATTTACTCATTAGAGAGAGAGAGAGAGAGAGAAAGAGACAGAGAGAGAAAGAGAATGATGTGCCAGGGCCTCTAGCCACTGCAAACAAACTCCAGACACATGTACCACCTTGTGCATCTATCTTACATGGGCATTGGGGAATTGAACCTGGGTCCTTGGGCATGTCAGGCAAGAGCCTTAACCACTAAGCCATCTCTCCAGCCCTGAATTTAAAAACCGGTATGGTGGTGCATGCCTTTAATCCCAACACTGGGGAGGCAGAGGTAGGAGGACTGCTGTGAGTTTTGAGGCCAGCCTGGGACTACAGAGAGACTACCAGGTCAGCCTGGGCTAGAGTGAGACCCTACCTCAAAAAAATTTTTTTTTATTTTTTAAAAATAATAGCTTATTTGACACACAGAAGCAAGAAATGAGGTTCAGATAACATGATGGAAGCCACTCTAAGGAACTGGACTTTATCTCAACAAGGGTCACTACAAGTGACTATCTGAAGAACACAGGTAAACTTCTGCCACAGTCTCTACCAGCCTTCTTCACTCACTCTCAAGGGGGTTAAGAGGAAAAAAATGAGAATAACAAAAACAAGGAGATGGTGCATAGTACTTCAGAGTCTCAAGGTATACTGCTTTGTTATTTAAGTTCAGACTACAATGGATGGAACACATGCAGGAATATGTATTATATTCCAAAAGAAGTTACAGAGATAAAGAGCTCAAGGAAGCTTACAGTACAGTCTTAAATACAGGTCTATGAAAGAACCCAATTTCTTTAAAATTAGACATAATTTTGACTTTTGTCCGTTTTTTTCAAGTTGATTGGCAGTGTTTTTTGTTTTAGTTGGTTCAATTTAAAAGGCACTATTCACCTGGTTATACATATATCTAAGCATGAAGTCCAGAAGAAATGATTTCCCTTTACGAAAAGCCCCTGCGACGGATACAACGACTACGTGAAGGTCCCGCACGTGCTCCTGAAGCAGAATCTGCTCCAAAGCTCCTTCATCAAGCTCAAAGTTATGGTCGTCTTCATGGGCAAGAACAATCTGCACTGGGCATGGCTGCTTCATGCCCTCATCAGAGTTCACTAGGTCATCATCTTCATAATCCTCACCTAGAATTTAGAGAAGAAAGACAACAGTTTACTTCAATCCCTACATTGCACATTTTTCCTTAAGGACTACAACTAAAACAAAATTACAAATGCCCCCCACACACAGATCATTTGAGGATATTATTAAAAGTGATGTTCAAGAGCCTTTAGATTCCTCACTCCTTTTATGACAGGACAAATACCAGAAGAGGTAGCTCCCATGCTGGGAAGATGACTTAATGGGTAAATGCGTGTTGCGCAAGCCTAAAGACCCGATTTTGGCTCTCCAGGGTTATGTAAAATGTCAGGCATTGTGGCATGCACCTATAGTCCTTATAATCTCTGCGGCTCACTGGCTAGCTAGTCTAACCGAGCTGGTAAATTCCAGGTTCAATGAGACAGTCTCAAAGAAGGTTGAGTACTAAGAAAATACCCCAACATCAACCTCTGGCCTACACACCACACCACACACACTGGTGTGCAATATTCTTTCTCCTTCTCCATCTTCCCTCCCTCCCACCTCTAATAAAATATTTTTAAAATATATAAAATACAAATACATATACATATATATTTACTAAAACATATTTAAATACAATATATGTTGTATTTATAAATATTTATAAATAAAAATAATTTAAAAATAATAGTACCTAATAGTTTCAGAGGATCTGCACCTTGTTCAGCTCTCTATCTACCTTCTGGTCCCATGTAACAACAAACTACTGAGGACCTTGTCCCTCTTCAGACCTTTCCCTTAAACATGTCCACTAACTGTCAGTTTCCATTCTAAAGACACTTAGGATATCCACCATGTTCAAGTAAAGATTCTCCTTACTTTCTCATGAGAGCTAGTCTACTCAGTAGCAGCCCAATATTAGTCTACTGTACAGCAATATATTAGCCCCTTAACTACAAGAAACAGAGCAAAATTATATACCTACATTAATGGCTTTATATTTTTTTGAAGCAAGCCCAACAGACTGGCCTTTTTTGAGAGAGCAAGAGTGCAATAGAGAGAATTAACATGCCAGGGCCTGAAACAACTGCAATCAAACCCCAGATGTGTGAGCCACCTCGTGTGCGTGTGCAACCTTGCACAGGTGCCACCTCGTGTGCGTGTGCAACCGTGCACAGGTGCCACCTCGTGTGCGTGTGCAACCTTGCACAGGTGTCACCTTGTGCTTCTGGTTTATGTGCAGTCTGGAGAGTCAAACATGGACTTCGCAGGACAAATACTGGGCTGCGTATTTTATATCCTGCATTGGTTCAGTATTTCCTTATGTGTCTCCCCTCATAAACTGCTATAATATTGCTCAAATTTCAATTGCTTCCCATTGTAACCAGAGAATAAAGGGTTTTTTTTTTGTTTGTTTGTTTGTTTTAAAAATTTAAGTTCCTGGGCTGGAGGGATCGCCTAGTGGTTAAGGTATCTGTCTGCAAAAGCCGAAGGACCCAGGTTCGATTCCCCAGGACCAGCATAAGCCAGATGCACAAGGTGCCACATGCATCTGGAGTTCATTTGCAATGGCTGGAGAGCCTGGTGTGCCCACTCTCTATCTAGCCCCCCTCAAATACATAAGTAAATAAAAATATTTTTTAAAATTTATGTTCCTTGTCAGCCAGGCCAAATGAGCCATCAGGTGCAATAGTGGCACATCTGTCAAGGTGGAAACCAACCGCCCTCTAATTGGACTGGAGGCTGGCTCCATGGGAGGGAATACATCCCTGATACTGAAAACCTACAACAGGGTAGTCATGAGCCCTAGGGGTGTAATGTCTGCTGCTGTCTGACTAAATGTATATACTATGCTTATCAAACTGCCCAGTAAACACTTCTCTTAATGTTCATACCCTTGTATTAATGCTACTCTCACTTTTGGTTAGAGAACCTTCTCTTCAGATGGCAGTGACCTTGGGATGACTCAGAAGGTACCATGGTGCTGGGAAGAAGTGACAGGAGTGCTCAGCAATGTAATATCTCTATCACACCTTCCAAGGCTCAGGGTCCATTGTGGAAGAGGTGGCAGAAAGAATGTAAGGGTAGGAGTCCTTGCAAGGCGCTCTTCCAGACACAAAATGGCCTGGATATCCATGACCTTGCAGTGCCTGATACTACACAAGACCATCATAAATAGGAGGAAAAGATCATGACATCAACATAAAAGAGAGAATGATTGAGAGGGGGAGGGGCTAATGATGGAGAATGGAGTTTCAAACGGGAATGTGGGGGAAGGAAGGGCATTACCACGGGATATTGTTTACAATCATGGAAGTTGTTAATAAAAAAATAATAAATATATAAAGAAAAGAGATAGTGAAAAAATTAAGTTCCTTACCATGACATTCACAGTCTTATGTGATCCAGCCCTTCTCTCTAGTTTCATCAATAGTTGGTGTTAATCCTGAAAGCCTCAAATCATTGGCTTTCTTAATGCTCCATTAAAAAGCAAACCAGCTGGGCATGGTGGCGCACACCTTTAATCCTAGCACTTGGGAGGCAGCGGTAGGAGGATCACAGTGAGTTTGAGACCACCCTGAAACTACACAGTGAATTCCAGGTCAGCCTGAGCTAGAGTGAGACCCTACCTGGGACAACCAAAAAAAGAAAAAAAGAAAAAAGAAAAAAACACTAAACCAAGGTCAGGCATGTTAGCACATGTGTTTAATCCCAGCACTTGGGAGGCAGAGGCAGGAGGATCACCATGAGTTTGAGGTCACCCTAAGACTACAGAGTGAATTCCAGGTTAGCCTGGGCTAGTGTAAGACCTTACTTCAAAAAAAAAAAAAAGCTAAACCAGCCAGGTGTGGTGGCATATGCCATTAATCTCAGCACTCAAGAAGCAGTGGTAGGAGGATTACTATGAGTCCAAGGCCAGCCTGAGACTACAGAGTGAGTTCCAGGTGAGCCTCAGATAGAGTGAGAACTAAATTTAAAAAGGCTAAACCGGGCTGGAGATATGGCTTAGCAGTTAAGCACTTGCCTATGAAGCCTAAGGACCCCAGTTCGAGGGTCCGTTCCCCAGGACCCACATTAGCCAGATGCACAAGGGGTGCACGCGTCTGGAGTTTGTTTGCAGTGGCTGGAAGCCCTGGCACACCCATTCTCTCTCTCCCTTCCTCCCTCTACCTCTTTCTCTCTGTCTGTTGCTCTCAAATAAGTAAATAAAACAAAACAAAACAAAAAACAAAAGGCTAAACCATTTCCCACCAAAGAATGTTGGCCTGGGAAGCTACTTCTGTTTAGAATGTTCTGTCCCTAGAAATTCACATGGTTCTCACATCTCCATCACAGGTGTCAGCTCCAATGTTACCTCCTCAGTGGTCTTTCTGAGTACTCAGCCTCAATCACAATCAGACTCCTCCCCATCACCTTAAATCATGTTTTGTCAATAGTTCTTTTCATATAAAGTAACATTTTTCATTCATTCACACACGCACTTATCTTCCCCTTCACAGAATGTGTGCATTACTAATCATCCTGATTCTTCTCCCAGTAGCTACAACAGTTACTAACATTTTATTAATAAAATACTTCTTAATCAAATGTAAAGACTTAGCTTAGGTGTCTTATAGTACCTTTACCTACTTAATCAGCAAATTTGATAATCAGCTTGGGGGACTACGTCTACCAAATCAAGAATAGTTAGATTTGCTGCAAAACTACAATTATTATTTTAGTTTTATCAAATAAAACAGAATTTGAAAAGAACCTCAAAATTAGTAAGTACTAAAAACTAAGTACTACTATCACAATGATTAAATTTGGAGACTGGTAATTTTGCTAAAATCAACAAATAGTTTTGTTCTTGTCATAAAGAAAGCATGAGTTTGTTTTTTGTTTGTGAAATTAAAAAGAGGAAAAAAATAAAACAGTAGTTTATTAACTTGAAATTTCATCAGGTTAGGTGGCTACTTACCATGTAGCTAGGTTAGTTTTATTAGCAGAAAACTGCCTTATCTCCTGAATCCACAAAACATTACAGGCTACTGCCAAGCAAAGCTCGTGGTAGCCAAGTAGAAGTAAAGGAAAGACCTGACTACTGAGGACAAACCACATGCTTGGGCTGCAGGACACTGAGAAATCAAACCGGAGCTAAGCTGGAAGCCTCCTCCCCGTCATAATGCAAGAGCTGTGCAACCTGTTTGAGGAGAAAGTCATCGCCAGTCTTAACCAGCAGTAGACCCTGCAAGTATTATGGCTGCCAGCCAGGCTAATGTGCCAACTGGTGCAATGACAACAGTACGTCTGTTATGGGGGAAACCAATGTTCTAATTGGATCTGAGGCCTACTCCATGGGAGGGAATCCACGCCTGGTACTGAAAACCTAATCAAAAGCCTATGGCTGTGGGCTGGAGAGATGGCTTAGTTGTTAAAGGTGCTTGCCTGCAAAGCCTGATGGCCCAGGGTTCAAGTCCCCAGCATCCACATAAAGTCAGATGCACAAAATGGAGAATGTGCCTGGAGTTCATTTACAGTGAGTGACAGGAGGCCCTGGCACACCTATATTCACTCTCTCTTTCTCTGTCTCTGTCTGTCTCTCTTTCTCTCTCAAATAAATTATCTTTTTTAAGGCGTATGCCTATGGTTGGGGAGGTCATAAGCTCTAAGAGGGAAACTATTGTTGTTTGGCTAAATGGATGCATTATGGCTACCAAACTGCCTTTTAAATGTTTATGCCCACATATGAATGCTCTCACTTTTGGTTAGAGAAGTTTCTCTTATCAGATGGCAGTGACCACTGAGGAGACTCAAAACTCATCAAAATTCTAAGAGACAGTGGAGTGTTCAGCACTAAATGAGACATCTCCATCACACCCTCCAAGGCTCAGGAACCATTATGGAAGAGGTGGCAAAAAGAATGTAAGAGCCAAAGGAAAGGGAAGAGTGGCCTTGGCATCCATGGCCTCATAGTGGTTGATGCTACCTACACACAAGACCTGCCTAATAGGAGGTAAAAAGAAAAATGATTACATCAAAATAGACCAGGGACTAGTTGGAAGAAGGGACTCAGTGAAAGAAGGATAGGGAAGGGGGACAAAGCAGAGTGTTGGGAGGGGATTATGATCATGATATACTGTGCGTACTTGTGAAGATGGTCAGTAAAATCATCTACAGACTTTCAAAGACAGTGTGGCAAATATTTCAAGGGTATAATGGAGCAAAATGATGCAATCCACCCGCATTAACCCCACAGGATGATTTATTTCTCCACTAAATTTATACTAAATGAAGATAAACTATCTCATCAAACATTGATAAAGGTAACTGAATAAAAGAACACTCTGTATATTTCATCAAAATATCTATAAATGTTACCATTTGGTTAATTATCTACAATTGCAAATCCTTTTTCAATATAGCATTATCATAACATTTATTTTTCTGATAGTTTTATTTGTAAGGAATGAGAAAAAGAAAGAGCACCAGGGTCTCTGGCAGCTGCAAATGAACTCCAGATGTATGTGCACTGGGAAATTGAGCCTGGGTCATGAGACTTTGCAAGCAAACGCCTCCAACTGCTGAGCCATCTCCCCATATTATGAGATTTTAAATGGAAGTTATAACTCTCTATACTAAATGGTGAACATATCTTTATTCTATGCCAAAACACCTAATTTTCAGTACTACAGTACTTTCCTTGATTTGACTACTCCAAGCCAGTTCTCTCCAGTCCTTAAGTGAGTCATTCAAATGAAAGCTGTAAACACCTACATATGATCGGTCACCTGTTTCTCACATCTCTCTGCCCACATCTTCACACTCAACATACCTGACAATCTACTTACCACAGACCTACAAAAGATTCCTCAGTAAAAATGACCCATGGTTGCCAGGGATTGGGATAAGGGCAGGATATATAGCAAAGACAGTGGAATTTTTTAGGGCACTGAAACTAAATTCTATAACACAGTAACTATGGATACCTGTCATTATAAATTTACCAAAATAAAATGAATAGGCAACTCCAAGAGTGACTCCAATGTGAAATGTCCATTCTGCATGATCATAATATGTCAAGGAAGGTTAATTTTAACAAATGATATACTCTAGTACAGGATGTTGGTGATGGAGGAGGGAGGTATGTGCCAACTAAACTTTCTGCTCAATTGTGCTAAGAATCTAAAATTGCTCTAAGGAATACAATCTATTTTACTCAAAAAGAAACAAAAGGACACCTAGTAGGGCTGGGGAAATGCCTCACTCAGAAAAGTGCTTGCGTTGTAAGCACAAGCACCTGAGCATGATCCCAGCGCCACGTAAAAATGCTGAACATGGTGGCAGGCACTTGTAATCCCAGCTATGAAAGGGCAAGCAGGAGAATCCCTAGGACTCACTGGCCAACCATTCTAGCCTACTTGGTAAGCTCCAAGCCAATAAGAGAACTCATCTCAAAACAAGGTAAATGGCATTCCAGGAAAACAACATACAAGGTTATCCTCTGGCCTCCACACATATATGTGTGTGCCTACACACACACCTGTACACACATACATACAAACAAGCACATATCTAAGAAAATAAAGAACCCTATCTCCTCTCTATCTTCCAAATTCATATATATTCTGCATGTATTCCAACAACAAAACTTATACTTCAGAGCTGACCTAGAAGTGTCAGTAAACTTCAAGCTTAACTGCAAGACAGTAAAGTTGCTACAAATCTGCATTACAATGCAATGTTGTTAATGTTAGATATATTACATTCACCCAAAAGAATAAAGAATAATTCACTTTTTCAGGAGCAATTAAAATATATTTTAGATTATTCAAATTTTAAACATAAATTTGAAACTAATTTTTATGTAAAGTAAGCCTGATTCCGTCTGCATAGTCTATTTATTCAACTAGTTCTCACAAAAAAAAGCAAATACTTAAGGTCCATAAACTATATTTTATATTCAACATTCAAATGAAGAAAATTTGAAGTATTCAAAAGTTTATTCTGCCAGATGTGGTGGCACATGCCTTTCATCCCAGAACTTGTGAGGCAGAGGTAGGAGGATTGTCGTGAGTTCAAGATTATCCTGAGACTGAACAGTGAATTCTGAGTCAGCCTGGGCTAGAACAAGATTGTAACTCAACCCCACGCCCAAAAGTTTATTCTATCACATGATTTTCAAAGCCTTGAATAGTTTATACTATGGCATATCTATTTCAAGAAATTTATTATAAGAGAATAAAAACCATGCTAAATAAATGTATGTTTGAGCCGGGCATGGTGGCACATACCTTTAATCCCAGCACTCGGGAGGCAGAGGTAAGAGAATCACTGTGAGTTTGAGGCTGCCCTGAGACTACCTAGTGAATTCCAGGTCAGCTTAGACTAGAGCAAGACACTGCCTTGAAGAACCAAAAAAAGAAAGAAAGAAAAAAGAAAAAGAACTGTAAACATGTCAGCAAGTCTAATAACCCGGTGTTTACTATCTAAGCACTATCAACAACTCAAAACTAAGAATCTTAAGTAGTCACCGTGAAATCCGGCACTTGTGCTTAGACAGATACATATGCTCTCATAGTAACATTTTTCAAATTTTGAAACATTTCTGCTCTAATTTGATCTCATAAAAAGCCAGCAAATCATCAAATATTAAAGCACTTAAAAGTAATTAACCTGTCACTCTGGAAATACAACATGGTATTTTAAATCTACAAAAACAAAAGGTATCAGTTCAGTTATCTTCCATGTTCCAATAATCATATTCAACAAAGAACCTAACTGAAGAAATAAGTCCCTAGGTCAGTTCAATTAATTACCAGTCATTTTTGTTAAATGTGACAGGTTGATTTATGTTGAAAAACTTAATATACATCAGAAAATACAGAAGATGCCTGAATCACTGGACCAAAGCAGTACTTTTCTTAGATGCACTACCTATAATCTACAAAATGCTTTAAAACTGGATAAGGGGACTGGGGAGACAGCTCAGCCAGTAAAGTGCTTGCCTCACAAGCATGAGGATCCTTGAGTTCAATCCCCAAAACGCACACAGAAATGCCAGGTGTGCCTGAGATTGCTGAGGAGTCAAAGACAGATCTCCCTGGAACTCCCTTGTCAGACAACCTAGTCTAACTGGCAAGCAACAGGTTAGTGAGAGATCCATCTATTAAAAAAAGTAGACGCAGTTCCTGAGGAACACCTGAAGTTGTCCTCTGACAGCCACACACATGTGCACAAACACAGCACACATGTGTACACACACAAAAATGCATAAGCAGTGTGGTGTGAGAGGCTGACAACTGATTAACAACTGCCACTAAAGATATAAGGAATGTTCCAGGAAATTTACCTAGAAAGTTCCAGGCATAGTGGTACCTGCCTTTAATCCCATCACTTGGGACTCAGAGGTAAGAGGATCCCTGAGAGTTCAAGGCCACCCTGACTACATAGTGAATTAATTCCAGTTCAGCCTGGACTAGGGTGAGACCCTACCTCAAAAAAAAAAAAAAAAATACCTAGAAGTTTAAAAAGGTACAACTATTTGAGATCATTAACAAAATAAGAATTTTTCATAATGTGAATAAATTAAGTTATAATGTCAAGAAAGAAAGAAAAACGCACTGCATGCATTCAAAGCAACCTTAGCTGAATTGCTAGAATATCACTCAAAGGAATTCATCAACAAAGTACTTTCAACATAGAAAAATAATGAATCACTGAAGAAAAATGCTTGTCTTCTAATATTGACTGCAGTTCTGGAGCATCAACAAGAAAAATAACCACTTGATTAACTTTGGAAAGACTTTTGTAATAATGTGGTCCTTCTATGGCTGATGAAATAAAATCTACCAAGAAGAGTACCATGAGCTTTATTTTACTCCTATAAGAGGTTTTAAAAAGGATCTGAGCTGGGCATGGTGGCACACGCCTTTAATCCCAGCACTCAGGAGGCAGAGGTAGGAGGATTGCCATGAGTTCGAGGCCACCCTGAGACCACAGAGTGAATTCCAGGTCAGCCTAGACTAGAGTGAGACTCTACCTCGAAAACCAAAAAAAAAAAGAGAAAAAGGAAAAAGAAAAAAGGATCTAAGAACCCTCAATCAATTTAGCCAACCTTAGTAACAGAGAAAAATTCCTTGAGAAGTTGCATTAACAATAAACACATAATTATTAAATAATGTACTTTATATTAAATACATTTCTTCTTGGGCTGGAGAGATGGCTTAGTGGTTAAGGTGCTTGCCTGCAAAGCCCAAGGACCCAGGTTCGATTCTCCAGGTCCCACGTTAGCCAGATGCACATCGTGGCACACGCATTTGGAGTTTGTTTGCAGTGGTTGGAGGCCCTGGCATGCCCATTCTCTCTCTGTGTCCCTCTGTGTCTAATAAATAAATAAATAAAATAATAAATACATTTCTTCTTAATAAATGTCAACTTTCATCTCTTTTCAAGATAAGTATGGGATGGAATGAAGTAAATTTCCTAAATGGACCCCAATGTAAAATAGTGCATTTACAAAAACTAATAATCTGGGTTAATCTTGTTAAAGTGTTAGCTAACTGGTATGGGTGGTATGGGCTAAGGTCTTACAAGACACACACACACACACACACACACACACACACACACACGTTTTCACCTCCCTAAAACTAAGAATTTCAAAACTGCAGCAGTGCACAATGACTACAGGGTAAAAAGCAAATGCAATACATCGTAACAAATAAGACCATTAACTCCCCTCAATCACTTTTAACGTGATAAAGAGATCATCCAATGTTGTGTGATACCATCTATGCTGTGTTCATGGAGAAAAAAAAATTAAACCTGCTTCTACCTCTACACTTAACTACGCGAAAGGAAAAAGGACAGTCAACATTAAACATCACCCCAGTGGGGGATGCAAACTCAAGAACCTGAAAAATTCCACTGAGCAAGCCAGGGTGAACAGACAAGTCACACATGCAGAGGGGGAAGAGAAGAGCCTACAGAGTCTAAAATGACATGCCAGAACACAGTTTGAACCCTGAGCAAATAAAGTATTTTAAAAAATGTGGGCAGGCTGGAGAGATGGCTTAGTGGTTAAGGCGCTTGCCCATGAAGACTAAGGACCCAGGTTCAGTTCTCCCAGAACCCACATAAGCCAGATGCACATGGTGGTGCATGTATCTAGAGTTCATTTGCAGTAGCTAGAGGCCCTGGCATACCCATATAGTCTGTCTGTCTGTCTCTCTCTCTCTGTCTCTCTGCCTCTACTTGCAAACAAATATTATTTTTTAATGTGGCACTCAGGGAAACGTAAATCCTACTAAGTATCTGATTAACGATTTCTCGAATGTGATTATACTGTGGCTGTGTTTCTAAGAGCCTTGTAGACATAAGTAAAACCCTGATTCAATTTGCTTCACAATTCTGTGCTTACCCAACCATTCTCCTTAATCTACTCCTAGAAAAGTTTTTAAAATATACTCATAAAGCCTCCTAAAATCTAGAAGACTCCCATCCTGAGACATTCATTATCAACTGGTTAATTAAAAGAAGGCACCCATTCACTACTACTTAAGACCGTAAAGAATGAACTTTCAACCAAGTGCCTTTAACTGCCAAGCTTTCTCTCCAGCCTAAGAATCAGCTTTCAAATCAAACCCATTAAACATCTTCAAGACCAAAAGAAAGAAAAATCTAAGCTCAGATGGCTCACTACTTACTTCTAATAAACATTTAAAGAAAAAAATAAGACCAATTCTATAGACTCTGCCAGGATAGAAAAGTAGAAAAAAGGAAGAAAAGGGAGAGAGACAGCACCATACAGAATTATTCCCAATTCACTGTATGAAGTCAAACTTATTGATGATACCAAAACCAGGCAAAGATGATGCAAGAAAACAAAACGACAAACCTCATGGACAGACAAAACCCTCAAAACCCAGTATTCAGAACATGTAAAGAACTCTTGCAATTAAAGAAGAACTATTCTATTTTTAAATGAGCACAAAATTTCTAACAATTCAAAGAAGAATAGTAAATATGCACATGAAGATATGCAATTCTACTACACATTATGAAATATAAAATAGCACAGTAGGGCTAGAGAGATGGCTCAGCAGTTGTGGCGTTCATATCCACATACAGCCAGCTGTATAAAGTGGATGCATGTGTCTGAAGTTCTATGCAGAGGCTGAGGGCCCTGGCATGCCCAGTCTCATTCACTCTCTCCAACCCCCCCCCCCAGTCTCTCTTGTGTGTATCTGTCTGTCTCTGCTTGAAAATAAATAAAATTTTTTTTTAAAAAATACCACAATGAAATACCATTACCCAATAGCTAAAATTTATTAGATTAACAACAGCTAGTAGGAAGTAACGTTCTCACATACATTTCTGGTGAAAATATAAAATGGAACAGCCACTTTTAAAATCTTTTTGACAGTACCTCATAAAAAGCTACACATTTGTCATACAATCAGCCATCACAGGATTCCCTGTCTTTGCCTCCTGTGTGCTGGGATGACAAGCACCCACATGCCTAGCATTTATTTACATAGTGCTGGGGATCCAAAATCTGGTTTTCGTTGCTTGCACAGCAAATACTACCCACTGACCCACCCACCCAGCCCCTATGTGAAATTCTTAATAGAGGCAAAAGTACAGTCACAGAAAGATCAGTAGTTGCCAGGGACTAAAGAATTGACTATAGGGCTGGGGAGATTGCTCAGCGGTAAAAGACACTTGTTTGCAAAGCCTGACAGCCTGGGTCGATTCCCCAGAACCCACATAAAGCCAAATGCACAAAGTGGCACATGTGCCTGCAGTTCATCTGCAGTGGCAGGGGACCCTGGCACACCCCTAGTCTCTCAGTCACATTCCTCCTTCTCTTCTTCTCCCTCCCTCCATCTCCTAAATAAAAATTTTTTTAAAGATATGAGTAAAAACTAGGAGTATTCTGACATGGTTTTCCATGTATAATATGATGTTCATTAAAGGATATGTAGCAATAATGCCAATTCAAAGTATTTATTGGTCTAGTTATTAATAAAATTTGACATTTGCTACAGCTGCTTAGCACTTAAACAATTTTTGTTTTTCAGGAGGGATTGTTTAAACACTGTTTAAAACTGTCAGCATACTGTACTAATAAAAAAGCAAAAAGGAAGCCAGGCGTGGTGGCATACTCCTTTAATCCCAACACTCGGGAGGCAAAGGTAGGAGGATCTCCGTGAGTTCAAGGCCACCCTAAGACTACATAGTGAATACCAGGGCAGCCTGAGCTAGAGTGAGACTCTACCTGCAAAAACAAAAACAAAAAAATATATTTATTTGCACATATATGGTATGTGTGTATAGGTGCACCAGACACTTGCACCACTTTTTGCATCTGGCTTACATGGGTAGTCTGCCCTTGCCAGCAAGTACCTTTAACAACTGAGCCATCACCTCAGTACCTATGATAGGGTTTTGTTTCTTTATTTCTTTCTTTTTTTTCTTTTTCGAGGTAGGGTCTCACTCTAGCTCAGGCTGACCTGGAATTCACTATGTAGTTTCAGAGTGTCCTTGAACTCACAGTGATCCTCCTACCCTGCCTCCCAAGTGGTGGGATTAAAAGTGCACACCACCATGCCCAGCTTTAAAAATACAATTTTGAGAGTTTCCTGCAGTGACAAATTTAGTCCTTTGCAGATGAGTTCAGTGAAGACAATATCTATGATGCCTAAACACTTGTTAACTTTTTAAATTATATAGTTATTCATACTTAATTTCATGAAGAATCCTAGAGAAACTGTTCAATTAGGGAGGAAGGACATTTTCTAAGTCCTGTGTCTTAAGTACCAACAGAACATGCACATGTTCCCTAGAACACATGTCATACCAAGACACACAAGGAAAAACATTCAAGTTCTCATACTTATGCTTAGAAAATGAACACTTAAAAGCCGGACGTGGTGGCGAATGCCCTTAATCCCAGTACTTGGGAGGCAGGGGTAGGAGGATTGGCATGAGTTCGAGGCCACCCTGAAACTACATAGTGAATTCCAGGCCAGCCTGGGCAAGAGCAAGACCCTGCCTCAAAAAAAAAAAAACAAGAAAGCCAGGTGTGGTGGCGCACGCCTTTAATCCCAGCACTGGGAGGCAGAGGTAGGAGGATAGCCATGAGTTTGAGGCCACCCTGAGACTACATAGAGAATTCCAGGTCAGCCCTGAGCTAGAGCGAGACCCTACCTAGGAAAACCAAAAAAATAAATAAATAAATAAAATTCAGGGGCTTGACAGGTTACAAAACTCACTGATTCTAAAACTACACGACTAGACCACTGATTTATGGCCAGTCTCCCAAAGCAGTCAAAAATGCATATTCTGACCCTTAAATGTGGGATGGAACTTGAAACTGAGCATTTGTAACTAACTCCAAGATGATGCTGGAGTTCCTGGTCAAGGGAACATAGAGTAACAAAAAGTGACACTATTTTACTGGTGTTTAGTTGTAAATGATATTCAGTTAATGTTATTTCATTCAAGTCTCCAATGATGCTAAAGCCAAGTTTTCAAGCTATGCTGGCTAGAGTGTTTCATTCTTACTGGGGACGCTTATAGATACTTCTGTCTTCTACAACAAACACAGAAGAGGGCTCAGGGTAAAGTCCTGCCATGAGAGCATGAGGCCCTGGATTCAGACCTGCAGAACGCACAGTAAAATGATGCCTCCACCTCCAGCACTGGAAAGACGGACTCCCTGGGGCTCACAGCTAACTACTCTGGCCAATCAAGCTCTGGGTTCAGTGAGAGATTCCATCTCAAGGAACACAAGTGGGATGGATGGGAGCATTGCATTAGAAATACTTTAAAAGAAAGAGAGAGAGAGGGAAAAAAAAAAAAAGCAAGCAAGCAAAAAGCAACTGAGGAAGACATCCTAGACATCTACCTCTGGTCACAAAACTCACACACAAACACGCACACACAAATCACCTAAGAGACAAAGTATATAAAACAACTTGCTGTCATTTAAAGAAATAGATGGAGGAAGTGCTTTAAAATGCTAACATGCCATAGAGTTGGGACTGACAATCGGTTAGTCACCAGGCACCTGAGCAAGCTCTTACGCTTGATGCAGCCTAGAGTAGAAATACTGAGATACACAAACATGAGCTTCAATAAAGTGTTTTACTGACAGAGAAGCAACTATTAGCCAACCAGGTACTGGAAACCATGTTAACTTCTAATAACTTGCTTATACAAAATAATACCAATAAGAATTTATAAGATTAAATTTCTTTCATATAAAACTAGAACAGAAATGCAATTTGAAAAGAAATTTAAGACTACAATAGAAGACTTATATTGTTAAAAATGCTAGTTATAATACTCTCTCCATTACCCAAGCCCATCTGGCCACAATAAATTACCCTAAAGGCCTTAAAAAAATGCTTAAAAGTGTAAATAATGTAATTTATTTCTTTCCTTAATTATACTCAAACAGGAAGCAAGAAGTTGGCATAATTTGTCTCCTTCCTTCACTGTACTCAAATAAGAAAATAGCCAGTTTTTTCCCTATAAGATTCACATATTATCTTCCACTTGAAATCTACCCTGTTTCCATAGTAACCCAGCACTGATGTCATACAATTTTTGCTATTCCCATTTAAGAAACACTGTAGCATCAAATGCTTTTATGCATTTACTGAAATGGATGAAGCAAATTGTAAAATAGATTATAGATGTGTGAACTCAAGTGTTTCCCCTAAAGCATACCATCAAGTACTAACCAGTTCTTTAAACAATACATTTGAATATTAACTGTATTTTAAGACTAAAAGAAGTTGCCAGATGTGGTGGCAGCACTATTTGTCATTATTTAAACTAGGATATCAAAACAAAAAAATATGCTAGACACAACTGCATCTGTTTGGTCTTGAAGGTCAGGGGAAGGCTAACCTTAAAAATGGAAGCCAAAGCTGGGCGAGGTGGCGCACGCCCTTAACCCCAGCACTGGAGAGGCAGAGGCAAGAGGGGCCCCGTGCTAGTTCCAGGCCACCCTGAGACTACATAGGGAATTCCAGGTCATCTTGAGCTAAAGTGAGACCCTACCTCAAAAAAAAAAAGGGGGGGGGGAAGCTAAGAATACTGGACACTGTCCCTGAGGAGAGCCACAGAAATTCTGGAGCAGGGGACTGATAAACTAAACTATGCTGCAGAGATAAACTGAAAGGGATGAGTGAGAACTGTTGAGTCTCAAAACAACAATCAGATAGAAGGCAAGTGAAAAAGCCTGGATATAAGGTGAGAAGCCCCAAGTCAAGGAGAGGATAGAAGTGGGAGAAACGCATGCAAGACCTGCCTTCCCACCATCTCTTTGGCCTAGATAGTAACAAGAGGTTACTACGAAATTGTTCTCTGTGTGGAAGAGGAGGTGTGAGTACATGTGTGTATACAGGCACATGTGTGTGGCGTCAGTATTGGGAGTTTTCCTCACTTAATTTTTTGAGAAAGGGTCTCTGAAGCTGGACCTCACAGATTCAGCCAGACTAGCTAGCTAGCAAGTACTAGGAATCCCCATCTCCACCTCCTCAGTCTAGGGATTAAGGGCACATGCCACAGCTTTTACTTGGCTGCTGGGGAGTCGTGCTGCATGGCAAGCACCTTACTGACAGAGCCACCTCCCCTGCACTGAATTTTTTTATATAAAGGATATCCTCTCTTCTTACATGCCTTTTTTCACTTCCAAAATGACTTTTGGCACAATGGCTACAAAATTTTATAAAACAGTCATGAGGAATAATCAAAAGCAAAATAGGTGGCTGGAGAGATGGGTTAGTGATTAAGCGCTTGCCTGTGAAGCCTAAGGACCCTGGTTCAAGGCTTGATTCCCCAGGACCCACATTAGCCAGATGCACAAGGGGGCGCATGCATCTGAAGTTCGTTTGCAGTGGCTGGAGGCCCTGGCGCACCCATTCTCTCTCTCTCTCTCTGTCAATCTCAAATAAATAAATAAAAATAAAAATAAAAATAAAAATAAAACCAGAGCAGGTTTCCTTGAGTCAGGCTAATAGCTTAACATTTCCCTTTTCAGCCCCAAAAGTAACTTATTGGAAGTTAAGACACCAAGTCTGTAACAGTTATGAATTTTGTGACGGTCGTTTAAATAAGGGAATCATATAAGCAAGTTTAAAGCTTAAATTTAGAATATGGTTATCATGTCAAATCTCAAAAAAGGTATTTGCCAAACTTTACAGAAATAAGGCATAAAATTCCATCTTATCATATTTCTCTCTACCTTTAATAACTATACAGCATCAATTAAAAAAAAATAAAGGCATTCTAAACCCAAATTTGTCTCAATACAGGTAAAATTCCTACTACAAGAGCAGCTATAAAAAGAAAGGAATGGTGCCACAAACAAATATCCTTCCAATCAGATAAAACATAATTACAAAAAACAAGCGAAAGTTTCCCACTAGTACTCTCCTTTTGCCCCTTCTCTAAGTGATCCAATTTTAGAGTACCCTGGGATTCGTTGTGGCAAATAAATACACATGCCCACAAACAAGAAAAGTTAAGACATCTTCACAGTTTTTAAGTACCTCACACAGTTTTTCCAGAAATTATCCATTCATTTAAATCAATTCTTTGCTCCACTTGTCTACAGAAAACAGTCCATATTCCTTTTTCATTAAACATGTTTAACATCACTGCCTCCTGAGTGCTGGGATTAAAGGTGTATGTCCTTTCATTCATTCATACACTCATACATATATACTACTGTAGATTTTTAAAAAATATCTTATTTCTATTTATGTGAGAGACAGAAAAAGAGGCAAATAGAGGGGGAGAGAGAATGGGCGTGCCAGGGACTCCAGCGGCTCAAACAAATTCCAAACATATGTGCCACCTTGTGCATATGGCGAATTGATCCTGGGTCCTTTGGCTTTGTAGGCAAGCACCTTAACTGCTAAGCCATCTCTCCAGCCCAGTAGATTTAATCTTTATGTTAGAAAATATAATATGAAATGAAAAGGCAGATTACATACAACTACTACAATGAGGTCTTAGAAAAAATTAAATTATGCATTTAAAAGACATAGTAAAAGATATTTACTAAAATGTTAATCAGTACATATAATAGTTAGTATCGCAAGTGGTGCGACCTTTAATTTCTTTTTTTTTTTTTCAAACTTTGTACTGTCTTGGAAGTTTTTTCTTTTTTAAATTTTATTTACTTGCCAGCAGAGAAGAAGAAGAAGAGAGAGAGAGAGAATGGGCCCACCAGGGCCTCTAGCCACTGCAAATCAAGTCCAGATGAATGTACCACTTTGTGCATCTGGCTTTACATGGGTACTGGGGAACTGAACCTGGATCATGGTCAGGGGTTGCAAAGCGAGCACCTTGTACCACTGAGCCATCTCTCCAGCCTTAGTTTCTTTTTCTTTTTCTTTTTCTTTTTTCCATGCAGGGTCTCATTCTAGCCCGGGCTGACCTGGAACTCACTCTGTAGGCCCAGGCTGGCCTCGAACTCACAGCCGTCATCCTCCCTCAGCCTTCCAAGCACTAGGACTAGTGGCATGCACCACCATGCCAGCTCTTTTTTATTTAATTTGCATTTTCCAAACTGTTCAAGACTTATTGCTTTTGAAATAAAAGCTTAGCACTTTCAGGACAAAGTATGAGAGCTATCATATTATAAGCAATCGCTTTAAAAGTTATGGCCAAAAGCCCTTCTCAATAACAAACTCAGCTGTAACATAAAGACAGCAGACCTAAGTTTTTTCATCAGTTCTAAGGACATGTGGGATCAGGCCTCACCTTTCACCATCCCAACAATTTCTAGTCTACTTCAGAAGATAGCCATTTTTTTGAGAAACAACATCTTACCATTCTGTTGCAATTAAAAGCCTCTGTAGGGGCTGAAAAGACAGCCTAGCAGTTAAGGAGCTTGCCTGCAAAGCCAAAGGACCCAGGTTCGAGTCCCCAGGACTCACGTAAGCCTGATGCACAAGGTGTGCATGCGTTTAGAGTTCATTTACAGTGGCTGAAGACCCTGGAGCATCCATATTCTCTCTCTCTCTCATCTCAATAAAATAAATTTAAAAAATAAAGTAATGCCGGACATGGTGGCACACGCCTTTAATCCCAGCACTCGGGAGGCAGAGGTAGGAGAATCGCCGTGAGTTCCAGGTCAACCTGGGCTAGAGTAAGACCCTACCTCAAAAAACCAAAAAATAAATAAAATAAACTAACAAAAATAAAAGCCTCTGCACTCTAAACAAAAATTCTATATAACCAGTTCATACTGTTCTATCTATTTAAGAATTAGGGCATGGTCTGGGGAGATGGCTTCCTTACTATGCAAGCATGAGGGCCTGATTAGCCCAGAGTTCAAATCGTAGCACTCATGGGAACAGCAGATGTAGCCATGCACACCCATAACCCAGGTCCTGTAGAAAGTGCAGACCACAGAATTGCTGGGGCTCACTGGCCAACAAGATTGAGTGATAGAGGAAGACACCCCAATTTTCTCCTCTGGCCTGCAACACATACATGGTGTGCACACATCTGCATCCAAACATGCATATATTGCACACACACCACACTGTACCACACATAAAAAAAAATTAAAAGTTACAGGGCAAGTATAAATAAAATAGCAATTTCAGAAGATTTTACTAATAATTGTCTTCAATAGAACAGGATGATTTTTCTGATAAAACTCTCAGTTTGTCATCTAAAAAGTCAATTTCCTCCCTTAAGATAACAGCGAATTTAATACTTTTCATTTCCCAAAAATCCATTCACTTGAATATGAAAAAGAACAGCTACTTAAGTGAGCCAGTTTCCCCTTTTCAAGAATTTCTCTTTAGATTTTTGAGTTTCCTAAACACCCCTATATAGGTACTATCTCTGTAATTAAAATTGAAAAAAAAAAAGACCCATTAAGCTCGATATGGTAGGTATTAACTATCAAAAATGGAGAAAATGTTATGAATAACAAGTTTGGGGTCTGGAGAGATGGCTTAGTGGTTAACGCGCTTCCCTGCAAAGCCAAAGGACCCAGGTTCAATTTCCCAGGACCCATGTAAGCCAGACGCACAAAGTGGCACATGTGTCTGCAGTTTGTTTGCAGTGGCTATATGCCCTGTCGTGCCAATATTCTCTCTCTCTCTCTCTCTCTCTCTCTCTCACACACACACACACGCACACACTCATAAAAAAATTAAAAAGTTCAATACTAGAATTAAAACTCACGTCTCCATTTTGATCCATCCTGGAGTTGGGGTTGTGGCCCTGAACCTGATGTTCAGCACAAGAGGGAAAAACACCTATTCTAAATATCACAGGAAGTTTATAGAGCACAAAGTTTTTAGTGAAAAATGTTAAGGATTATGTGTCACTGGCCCTGTTATGGGGGCGAGGAGTTGGAGTGAAGGAGAATCACTGTTAGTGCTGTTTCAAGGCCATCACTACTAATTCTCTTTACATTTCTACCTGGCACCCCTAACTCACCTTTTTATCTCCACCTCTGTACTTTTCTTCCCTCTCTAATCACTGTGAAGCATTGTTATATACAAAAGACCAGAGTCAGACGCCAGGGAGTATGTGGAAAGACAATGCCACCTTAAACTAAGAAATTAACCCATATTCAATCTTCTAACTGAAGTAATTCCAGAAGACAACCTCACCACATGACTAGTTAACTGATTATCTAAAAACCCATGATTACGTAAATAAAGCTAGCCAAGAAATATAAATAAATAGTGATACTTTATTTTTAAAACTGAACAAGGGCCGAAAAGCTCAAAGGTTAAAGCACTTGCCTGCAATGCCTAACATGGGTTCAATTAACAAGCACCCACGAAAAGCCAGACGGACAAAGTGGTACATATATCTGGAGTTCATTTGCAGTGGCTAGAGGCCCTGGTGTACCCATTCATATTCACATTCATTCATTTTTCTCTATCTCTCTTTCCTTCTTGCAAATAAATAAATAAATAACAATACTTTTTAAAACACTGATGAAAGAGGTCTTCTGATTTACCTAGTTTAGGTTCAGTGTCTTTTGGTTCTAGGGACTGAACTTGGGGCCTTACACATGCTAGACAAGTACTCTTTCCACTGAGTTGAATATCCAGTCCTCTTCATTTATTTTGAGAAAGTCTCACAAAGTTGCCCTCACTGGCCTGGACTTGCCATGTGTAACAGGCTAGCCTCAAACCTGCCATACTCCTCCAGCCTCTCCTTCCGAGCGCTGGGTTAGGCATGTACCCCACACCTAGCTGCAAAGTCTCAAATTAAATAGCCAGTCATTATAGTAATAGCTGCGTACCTCTAACAGAATACGGGCAGTGGTTTAAGCACTTTTGTCATATCTAATACTCACAATAACTCTACCATGAATATTATCAACATTTATTTTATAGATAAGTGTAAAGTTTGCCTACCCCACTACCTTGCCCAAGCTCTGTACATAGAGGAAGAAAAAACTTTTTTTAAGATTTATTTTTATTTATTTATTTATTAGACAGGGGGTGGGGGAACAGAATGGACGCGTCAGGGCTTCCCGCCACTGCAAGCGAACTCCAGACACATGTGCCACCTTGTGTATCTGGCTTACATGGGGCCTGGAGAATCGAGCCCTTAGGCTTCGAAGGCAAGCGCCTTAATCACTAAGCCATCTCTCCAGCCCCAAATCATAACTTTTGATTGCAAATATAAATATATTTAATAGTGCAAGTAGAGAGGCTGTCATTTCTATATGCTACTACGTCTTACACACAGCTTTATAAACTGGAAAATGCCACAAACATGTGTACTCAATCATCTGCTGCCCACAACAGCCTTGGTCAAGTAGCTTTGTTAGGTAGTTTAGGGTGACAGGGTTCCAAAAATAAAGGCAGGAATGTCTGCTCTAGCAGTCTCCACTTTGCTAGAGATCAAAGATATCTCTTGCTTAAAGGAGTTCCCTAGACCTGTGTTTTTCCATGAACAACATGAGCCTCTCCCTTGGAGGAAGTTCCCCTTTCCTAGAATTTAAATCTGATCTTGACCTTGGCCTCTACTTGGGCCAGCCCTAGCCCAGAGCAATTAGTTCTCACTCTGGCTCACCACAATAAGGTTATAAACAGACCCTTACCAAGGGCAAGGGCTCTCTTGGCTGCTCATTCATCACTTCTGAACCTCCAGGTACTAGTGAGTCTCCCCTCCAGCACTCCACATGGTAGATGGCAGGAGCTCTCTGTACTTTCTTTCTGTCCCTCTCTCAATCTTTTTCTTGCAGGCCCATAACATGGACTCTCAGACCATATGGGTGTATCCATTTTCCCTCCCCTGGTTTTGTACTTCCCTAAATAAACATAATAATTTAATAATTATCCTTCTCAGTTTAGTTTTCCCAATTCTTCCATTGAATACAAACACAAACTCAGGGTTTGGGGTTCAAGAACTCCCAATGACCCATAACATTATGACTACTACAGAGGAGGGCTTCAAAGTTCAGAGCTTAAGCAAAGTAATTCATCCATAATAACTCTTCTCTATTGCATTATCATCCTTCTCTATGACCAAAGAAACACTGTGGTCAAATTGGGTATTTTTCAATAAAAAATGAAATTATTAAAGATCCTAGATACCCATTTTCCATCTGTTTCATATTTCTTCAATTAGAGTTCTAGCTAACAAGTTATCTAATTAACCACTAATAAGTTATTTTAGTATCAATCACAGAGATACAAGCTGTATGACTAATTCTTATTAATCTGGCAAATTAAAAAGTGACTCTATATTCTATTTGTACTGGCCAGAAGACCAAATCCAAGCCAGTCAAAAGTCCATATTATCTCACTGGGAAGATGAAGGATTATAAATGAGTCTCTCATGACTTAAATATTATCTCTAGAAGCCATCGTCTACTCATAAAACTATGGACGTAGAGTCATATATCCAAAAGTAAGTGGTGAAAATGGCTAAGTAGGCACATTTTAACAAACTCTGTCCACAATGTGTGTACAAACATAAGACACACTTAATAATCACTAGAAAAAAACTACTTATTAAAAACTGCAATTTTGGCTTTTTTACTTCTGAACACTTCACGTTCCTCAATGTCCATAACAACTAACTGCTGTACTTCCTTCCCCAATTATTCTACTTTCTACAGCATCTAGCTTTTTCCTGCCTACATTAAAATTCCTCAGTATCCCTAGGATATAGCACAGTAGTAGAGCACTTGTCTACCATGCACAAGTCACTGGGCTCAATCCCAAGCACATTAAAAACAGAAATTCCAGTTCACTTAATAACTGGTCTTGGCTTTCCTTTTTATACTGCCCTATATATGCTTTCCCTCATTAGTATGATTTCAGACTTCATTTATTCAACAAAGGCTTACTCAGTTATCTTGAATTATATGAAACAACGTACAGTAAAGAAGGACCCCTAATCTCCTCCAAGTCTGGCGAGGAATGGTATGAGTAAGTCACCTTTTGTGACTGGAGAAATAACTAACATTCACTCTCTCCAATGGGAATAATAACTCAACTCCCTCACACCATGGCTTTAAGAAATAAAATGGACTGGAGAGATGGCTCAGCACTTAAAAGGTACTTGTTTGCAAGGCCTGATGGCCCAGGTTTGATTCCCCAGCTCCCACATAAAGCTAGGTGCACAAAAGTGGGACAAGTGTGTTGGAGTTTGTTTGCACTGGCAGGAGACCCTGGAGTGCCTGTACTGGCTCTCAATCTCTCTCTCTCTCTCTAAAATAAATTTTTGTAAAAAATTTTAAAGCAAGGAATTGAAGACAAGATGTTTTAAGTGCTTAAGTGATTTTCAGGTTGGTGTGTTCTTGACTATACTGCTCAAGTTATAGAGATGCTCTCACTATTCTGTATCAGTGTGACAAAGGAGATAAGGGATGGGAAGATGCCCAAGTCTTACAGGATCAAGTTCAGTTATTCTGCGCTCACATCTATCTTCCTTAGGGGAAAAATGACTAATGTCTAAGAAGGAGCACACCTGTACTTTGAAAACTACAAATGGCTACTAATGGCTAACTACTAATGGCTATCAGACTGCCATTACACTTAAAAAGGGAGGAGGAGGAGGAAAGTAAAAAGAAAAACTGTTTCTCTCAACTCACCTGAGAAAACCTTAACATAAGCTGTTAAATTCCCACTACTACAAAAAAGAAGAAGGAAAAAAAAAAAGTCCTACTTCTATCCCTACCATTTCTGGCTTTTAACTTTGAAAGCTTGCCAAACAGCTTTGCTCACAACTGTGTCAAGTAGGTCTTCCAACTGAACATAAACAAAATGTTTAAATACATCTTGCTACAAAGTCCCACAATTAAAAATGCATCCTGAACTCCAGCATCATCATACTAGTTGACAATCTTTCAAGTACTCTTAGTAGCTGCCTTATACCAATTGTGGAAAAGGCACAATTTTGAAAAGGTCTAGCAATTTCAAGTTATTTCTGTGAATGTTCAAAAACCACATCATGAAGTTATAATGAAGCCACACCCAAGAAAAGCCTCCTCCTGAAATACTATGCACCTAAGTGCACACCATCTCACCGTTTTTTTTCCCTGTAATAAATGTCTCTTCAGTATAAGGCAGCTTCTCACAGTAAAAAGAATTCCACAATATTCCAAAAACACTTTCTTGAGGAACTGGGGAATGGCTCAGCAGCTAAAGGTGCTTTTAACTATCATATCTACAGAATCCTATCAGTGTTTAGAGTCAATATTACTTATTTATTGAGTGCTCCGCTCTAAATACCTCCCGAAGCTGGGCATCACTCAGAGGTAGAGCACTTGTCCTATGTGTGGCCCTGGCTTTGATCTTCCACACATGAGGGAATCTGTGTTCTAAAGACCCTACATTTGCAAAAAGGGTAACTACTTCGAGAAACACAAAGCATCTTTCTAATACTGCATTCCTAAACTGACACCTGACTCACTCAACTCACCACTTCAAGCCTACTTCTTCAGAAAGCACAGGAGGAGTTTCTGCAGTCAGAAACAGCTGAGTCCCTACACAGTCACAGTATGTGTGTTCTTACCTTCAACACAAAACCTAACAAGTTTATTTGGCTGATAATGAAGTAACAGGTGACTCAGAGACAAATTAGCAAGAAAATGATGTGTCTTAGGTAGTCATTTGATGGGAATGGCTATGAAGTGAGGCCTTCCACCCACCACCACCAAAGAAAGGGCAAAATCTATGAGCAGTAGACAAGAACACTTAATAAGTGGTGGGTGTGTGCAAGTTATCAACAGTCTCGAGAACCTCACTTCAATGTCCAAAAGCAGAAAAGCAAGTTCAGAACCATGACTGAGTCAAATGAATGCTTCTCCCAATAAAGCGAGCACATAAAACTTTTGACAGGACATCTACAACTGTTGTTAACTTGACACAGAGTCGAGTCCAAAACAACTAAATCCATCAGCATTCTAAAACGACTCCTTACTTTAAAAATTCAACCAGCAGTGCTCTAAGTAAGGCACAGCCTCTCTTCTCTGGTAGTATTTTCTCCCTAGTGATACAATAAGCAGTCCTGTCAAGGGCGTGTAGTTGGCAGGCAATAATAAAATTTTAATTCATTTCTTTTTCCCTTATAAAAATTCGTTTATCTTCGCCTCTGACATATGTCCAAGAATTACCAAGAATGAAGTCTATTCTAACTTTAAATTAAAGTGAGCCTCTGTAGTTAATATTTAATCAAAACATTTTAAATCTCATCCAGTAAAACCCTTATCAGATTGTGGGGGGAAAAAAGGAATCTAAAATCAGTCTGTATAATATAATCTTGTCTTGACCTGTATGTATCTAATTGTAGGCTTTTACTATTTATAAGCCTTTAAAAACTTTGTGTGTCGGGCTGGAGCGATGGCTCAGCGGTTAAGGTGCTTGGCTGCAAAGCCTAACGACCAGGGTTTGAGTCCCCAGTACCCAAGTAAAGCCAAATGCACAAGGTGGTGCATGCATCTGAAATTTGTTTGCAGTGGCTAGAGGCCCTGACGTGCCCAGTCCCTCCCTCCCTCTCCCTGCACATAAATAAATAAAAACTTTAATTTAAAGAAGGAAAAAAAAAAAACTTTGTGTTTAAGTACCATCGCAATTCTCAATCAGGATCTCTCTCTCTCGTGTCCAATTCACACCACGGTGAAAGATCAAATGCTGAGCTCCTAAAAATAGGGGTGCTAGGAGTGAGAGGAGCATACCACGCTGTGCTGCCAAACTCACGGGGGGGGGGGGGGGTGAGGGGGGTGCAGGGGCGGCGGGTCCTCGTACAGTAGGAGCGAGCTCACATTCAGCAAAATCCCCCGGGCAGCGGAGGATCAGGTGACTTCACACCACGGACACGAGTGACGAGTAACCCGCGGGGGCCCCGAGACGCCCCTCCCCCTGGCGTGACACCTAAGTCGCACACTGGCCATGCCCCCGCCCCCAGGCACCGCGGGCAAACCGGAGGCGCGCGCGGGATCGGCACCGCGAGCCCGGGGACACGGCCCCGGCCTGCGGACTTGCGGCTCGCCCTCGGTCCTCCGCGGCTTTGAGTTGTGCGTGCGTGACCTGTGCGGGCGACGTGTCCGGCGTCCCCCCCACCCCGCACCCCACGGGGCCACTCCTCCTTCCCCGGGCCGCGCCAGGCAGCACAGAGGACGAGGGTCGGCCGCCCGCGAGCTCGCCGGGGACTGAGCGGCGGCGGCGGCGGCGACCTCCGCGCGCGCCCCGGGCTCCAGGCCGCCCCCTCGGGATCGGGGCGGACACCGTGGGTGGGGTGGGGAGCGCGGGACGGAGGACCCGGGCCGCGTCGGACGAAAGCGCGCAGCCCGTCCGTCCACCCCGACAGCTGCGGTCACCGAGGCCCGCGCGCGGCGGACGGAGCCCTTAGGCCCCGCGGGCTGAGACGCGGCGGACGGGAGCCGAGCCGGGTCAAACCGCGGACTTCGACTCCCTCAGCGGCGGCCGTCTCTCGCTTCTCGCCGCGACCCGGCTCCTGCGGCCATCTGCCTCCCCCCCACCCCACACCCGCCCCCCGCGCACACTCCCGTCCTCCCCCCCCCCACCCCACTCCCCGCCCTCCCTCCCTCCCCAGCCCGCTCGTACCTAACGAGGTCGTGGACGAGACGTGGTTGACGCCGACGCTCGAGTCGCTGGTCCGCCGCCGGCGCCTCAAGCCCTGGGGCGGCTGCTGCCTTCGCGCTGCCTCGTCCCCCTCCGCCATCTTGTACCGATTTAAAATTAACTCCCCACTGACGTCAAACGCCGCCGCCGCTATATCAACCTCCCGGGGAGCCGGCGGGGCGGCCTCCGGGTCCTAGCGCCGCCCTCGCTGGCCCGCGTCTCCCAGGACTCCTCAGAACCACGTCCCGCCCAACCGCTCCCTCGCTCCGCCTCCGCCCGGTGGGTCTGCCCGGGCGCCCGAGGTTCCACGTCTTCTTCCCTCTCCTGGAATGGGGGAGCTGCTGCCACCTGCGAACCGCGTCTCAGCACCACACCCCCCCCCTCCTTCCCAATTCTGTTACCCAGTTCTCTGCATCTCTAGCTCTCACCCCTTACTCATCTTTCTTATCTCCACCACCTCCTCCTCTTCCTGGGCTGCTCCTCTCCACCCGACAAACTTGTTTGCTTGTGCCCCGCTCCTCTTCTCCCATCTTTTCTTCCCTTGCATAAAAGTCCTTAAATTCCCCTCCCAACCGCCATGCTACGGTTTGCCTCAGCTCCCCATCAGCATATGAGACCCCTGCTGGGTCTTCTGAACCGTGCAGAACCCTGGCCCTCCTGCAACTGGTACCTTTGCAAGTAGGTAAGCCAGAAAGCACACTGACCAGAAATGAAGTGTGACAGGGCCTTTCCTGACTGTGATGAGCCTTCCGGGGGGGGTGGGGGGAAGGGGGAAGGGCTCAGTGACCCTCTGTAGAGTTCAGGTGACTTTGAAGAAAGAAAAGTCAAGCTGGGTGGGGTGGCGCACGCCTTTAATCCCAGAAGGATCACTGTAAATTTGAGGCCGCCTTAAGACTACAGAGTGAATTCTAGGTCAGACTGGGCTACAGCGAGGCCCTACCTAGGGGGGAGAGCGGCATACCTAGGGGGGAGGGAGGGGACTCAGCCTGGGGAGACATCTGTGACACTGTGAAAACGTGGTCACCGATCTGTTGGATTTTTATCAAGAAATGCCTTTCCTTTCTCTGGCAAACACAGGGGCCCAGGCTGTCTTGTTCAGGTCTTCTCTCAAAAGTTCACAATTTTCCATCATGCAAAATCTCTACAAAAGCATTGGTGCCATCAAAACTTACAGGGTATTACTCCAGAGGGTCTTTTGTTGGGTTACCTGGGACTATTTAGTCATCTATTTTTGGCCTTTTTAAAAAAATATTTACTAAGAGAAATAAAGAGAGCCAGGTGTGGTGGTGCACGCCTTTAATCCCAGAAGGATCACTGTAAATTTGAGGCCGCCTTAAGACTACCGAGTGAATTCTTGGTCAGACTGGGCTACAGCGAGGCCCTACCTAGGGGGGTGGGGGGGACTCAGCCTGGGGAGACATCTGTGACACTGTGAAACGTGGTCACCGATCTGTTGGATTTTTATCCAAGAAATGCCTTTCTCTGGCAAACACAGGGGCCCAGGCTGTCTTGTTCAGGTCTTCTCTCAAAAGTTCACAATTTTCCATCATGCAAAATCTCTACAAAAGCATTGGTGCCATCAAAACTTACAGGGTATTACTCCAGAGGGTCTTTTGTTGGGTTACCTGGGACTATTTAGTCATCTATTTTTGGCCTTTTTAAAAAAATATTTACTAAGAGAAATAAAGAGAGCCAGGTGTGGTGGTGCACGCCTTTAATCCCAGAAGGATCACTGTAAATTTGAGGCCGCCTTAAGACTACAGAGTGAATTCTAGGTCAGACTGGGCTACAGCTAGGCCCTACCTAGGGGGGAGGGGGGGACTCAGCCTGGGGAGACATCTGTGACACTGTGAAACGTGGTCACCGATCTGTTGGATTTTTATCCAAGAAATGCCTTTCTCTGGCAAACACAGGGGCCCAGGCTGTCTTGTTCAGGTCTTCTCTCAAAAGTTCACAATTTTCCATCATGCAAAATCTCTACAAAAGCATTGGTGCCATCAAAAACTTACAGGGTATTACTCCAGAGGGTCTTTTGTTGGGTTACCTGGGACTATTTAGTCATCTATTTTTGGCCTTTTTAAAAAAATATTTACTAAGAGAAATAAAGAGAGCCAGGTGTGGTGGTGCACGCCTTTAATCCCAGAAGGATCACTGTAAATTTGAGGCCGCCTTAAGACTACAGAGTGAATTCTAGGTCAGACTGGGCTACAGCTAGGCCCTACCTAGGGGGGAGGGGGGGACTCAGCCTGGGGAGACATCTGTGACACTGTGAAACGTGGTCACCGATCTGTTGGATTTTTATCCAAGAAATGCCTTTCTCTGGCAAACACAGGGGCCCAGGCTGTCTTGTTCAGGTCTTCTCTCAAAAGTTCACAATTTTCCATCATGCAAAATCTCTACAAAAGCATTGGTGCCATCAAAAACTTACAGGGTATTACTCCAGAGGGTCTTTTGTTGGGTTACCTGGGACTATTTAGTCATCTATTTTTGGCCTTTTTAAAAAAATATTTACTAAGAGAAATAAAGAGAGCCAGGTGTGGTGGTGCACGCCTTTAATCCCAGAAGGATCACTGTAAATTTGAGGCCGCCTTAAGACTACAGAGTGAATTCTAGGTCAGACTGGGCTACAGCTAGGCCCTACCTAGGGGGGAGGGGGGGACTCAGCCTGGGGAGACATCTGTGACACTGTGAAACGTGGTCACCGATCTGTTGGATTTTTATCCAAGAAATGCCTTTCTCTGGCAAACACAGGGGCCCAGGCTGTCTTGTTCAGGTCTTCTCTCAAAAGTTCACAATTTTCCATCATGCAAAATCTCTACAAAAGCATTGGTGCCATCAAAAACTTACAGGGTATTACTCCAGAGGGTCTTTTGTTGGGTTACCTGGGACTATTTAGTCATCTATTTTTGGCCTTTTTAAAAAAATATTTACTAAGAGAAATAAAGAGAGCCAGGTGTGGTGGTGCACGCCTTTAATCCCAGAAGGATCACTGTAAATTTGAGGCCGCCTTAAGACTACAGAGTGAATTCTAGGTCAGACTGGGCTACAGCGAGGCCCTACCTAGGGGGGAGGGGGGGACTCAGCCTGGGGAGACATCTGTGACACTGTGAAACGTGGTCACCGATCTGTTGGATTTTTATCCAAGAAATGCCTTTCTCTGGCAAACACAGGGGCCCAGGCTGTCTTGTTCAGGTCTTCTCTCAAAAGTTCACAATTTTCCATCATGCAAAATCTCTACAAAAGCATTGGTGCCATCAAAACTTACAGGGTATTACTCCAGAGGGTCTTTTGTTGGGTTACCTGGGACTATTTAGTCATCTATTTTTGGCCTTTTTAAAAAAATATTTACTAAGAGAAATAAAGAGAGCCAGGTGTGGTGGTGCACGCCTTTAATCCCAGAAGGATCACTGTAAATTTGAGGCCGCCTTAAGACTACAGAGTGAATTCTAGGTCAGACTGGGCTACAGCTAGGCCCTACCTAGGGGGGAGGGGGGGACTCAGCCTGGGGAGACATCTGTGACACTGTGAAACGTGGTCACCGATCTGTTGGATTTTTATCCAAGAAATGCCTTTCTCTGGCAAACACAGGGGCCCAGGCTGTCTTGTTCAGGTCTTCTCTCAAAAGTTCACAATTTTCCATCATGCAAAATCTCTACAAAAGCATTGGTGCCATCAAAAACTTACAGGGTATTACTCCAGAGGGTCTTTTGTTGGGTTACCTGGGACTATTTAGTCATCTATTTTTGGCCTTTTTAAAAAAATATTTACTAAGAGAAATAAAGAGAGCCAGGTGTGGTGGTGCACGCCTTTAATCCCAGAAGGATCACTGTAAATTTGAGGCCGCCTTAAGACTACAGAGTGAATTCTAGGTCAGACTGGGCTACAGCGAGGCCCTACTAGGGGGGAGGGGGGGACTCAGCCTGGGGAGACATCTGTGACACTGTGAAACGTGGTCACCGATCTGTTGGATTTTTATCCAAGAAATGCCTTTCTCTGGCAAACACAGGGGCCCAGGCTGTCTTGTTCAGGTCTTCTCTCAAAAGTTCACAATTTTCCATCATGCAAAATCTCTACAAAAGCATTGGTGCCATCAAAAACTTACAGGGTATTACTCCAGAGGGTCTTTTGTTGGGTTACCTGGGACTATTTAGTCATCTATTTTTGGCCTTTTTAAAAAAATATTTACTAAGAGAAATAAAGAGAGCCAGGTGTGGTGGTGCACGCCTTTAATCCCAGAAGGATCACTGTAAATTTGAGGCCGCCTTAAGACTACAGAGTGAATTCTAGGTCAGACTGGGCTACAGCTAGGCCCTACCTAGGGGGGAGGGGGGGACTCAGCCTGGGGAGACATCTGTGACACTGTGAAACGTGGTCACCGATCTGTTGGATTTTTATCCAAGAAATGCCTTTCTCTGGCAAACACAGGGGCCCAGGCTGTCTTGTTCAGGTCTTCTCTCAAAAGTTCACAATTTTCCATCATGCAAAATCTCTACAAAAGCATTGGTGCCATCAAAAACTTACAGGGTATTACTCCAGAGGGTCTTTTGTTGGGTTAAATTATCATCAAGATTTGAAAAAAATATTTTAAGTACAACCTAGTCATAAAAGATCCAGTGGGTGGCGCTATGCCTTTAATTCCCAGCACTCTGGAGGCAGAGGTAGAAGGATCACCGTGAGTTAGATTGCCACCCTGAGAAATAGTGATTCCAGGTCAGCCTGAGTAAGTGATAACCCTACCTCGAAAAACAAAATAAGAGAGAAAAAACAAGATCCTCTAGTCAGCAAACAAACTCCATACACATAGACAATCTATCCATCATAAATTATTCTTTCTAAAAGACAACAAGTCTCTGGACTTCCAATTCCACCCCTCAGCTAGGCTACTCACAGTCCTGGAAAACTTCATCTGGGCCGGCAGCTTTCCTTAGTAACCATCTCTTGGTCCTGGCATCTCCAGTGGGTCTCCACTGCAATCCATGGCTCATCCTCACAGCTCCATCAGGTCTCCATGCAAGCATCCAGCAAACCTGCTTCACACTGCCATGGCTATTTCCAAAACACAAGACCATGTTGCAAACTCAATGACCCTCTCTCTCCTGCATTTCTTTTTTAATTTTTTAATTTTATTATGTTTTTAATTAATTTATTATTTTTATTGAGACAAACAGAGGGGGAGAGAGAGAAGGGGCATGCCAGGGCCTCTAAAGATTGCAAACAAACTCCAGACACATGTGCTACCTTGTGCATCTGGTTTATGTGGTACCTGGAGAATTGAACCTGGGTCGTTAGGCTTCACAGGCAAGTGCCTTAACCACTAAGCCATCTCTCCAGCCCTCCTGCATTTCTTATCCTCCACAATACCAGGCGGGGTGCCAATTTGTTAATCGGGGGGGGGGGGGATAAAGCAGACTTTGAAGAACAGGACACTCCTTGAGCACTCAGGTCCCTTCAAAAGAGTCTACATTCTTCCTGTTGCCCCAGTGCAGGTCAGCTGGCCCAATCTCAAAGGTTGTAATCCCTCAATTGCAGCTGAATGGACAGCAGTTCACCCAAAGATTTTTCTTTCTATGCCATATCCCTGTGCTCACACCAGCTCATTTCTATGCAAAGAAACCCTGCACAACTTATCAGGATATGGGCATAAGAACAACAAGCTTCCTATACAAACTGCTAGCCCAGTCCAGGCAAAGCTCTCTCTCACCCTCATAAGCCAGACCTCATAGTCCGTAGTTCTTGCTGCATTCAGGTCTTTCAACTCTAACCAGAATAGTCCATCAAGCTGTACTTACAGCACTGCAAGGCATCTCTTAGGCTATGGTTTCAAAGCCTTCCACATTCCTCTTGAAAATCAGCTCCAAAGGCCAAAGCCACACAGTCAGGATGTCTAGCAGCAATCCTACTCCTTGGTACCGCTTTACTCTTGCAGTCAGGTTCACATTGCTGGTAGAAATCACCCGAACAAGAGCAGCTTGTGGGAAAAAGAAGTTTATTTTGGCTTACAGGCTCGAGGGGAAGCTCCACGATGGCAGGGAAGATGATGGCATGATCAGAGGGTGGGCATCACCCTCTGGCTCACATAAGTGGACAACAGGAACAAGAGAGTGTGTCAAACACTGGCATAGGGAAACTGGCTGTAATACCCATAAGCCCGCCCCCAACAATACACTCCCTCCAGGAGGCGTTAATTCCCAAATCTCCATCAGCTGGGAACCTAGCATTCAGAACACCTAAGTTTATAGGGGACACCTGAATCAAACCACCACACTAGACAAATCCTGTTTTGCTTCATGGAACAAGACTTATATAGTTCCTCTGTGAAGCCATTCATGTACTGAAAGCTAAAATCTGTACTAAAACATTACAGTTGATAGAATTTGTAAGACAATGAATGGGAATGTAATCATGGTTAGAAACTGTCATAGTCGGCTCCATACTGCTCTGTGAACCTCCAGACCAGACACAGTTTATGGGAGGAACTGGATTTACTGAAGCTCACAGATCCAGGAGAGGTTTCAGAATGGTGGAAGGAGCTAACCCCCTTTCACAGGTCCACGCCGAGACAAAAACCACCACCTAAGCCGGGCGTGGTGGCTCACGCCTTTAATCCCAGCACTCGGGAGGCAGAGGTAGGAGGATCGCCGTGAGTTCGAGGCCACCCTGAGACTGCACAGTGAATTCCAGGTCAGCCTGGGCTAGAGTGAGACCCTACCTCGAAAAACAAAAACAAAAACAAAACAAAACAAAACAAAACAAAAACAAACAAACAAAAAAAAAACACCACCTAAAACAAGCACCAAAATCAATAGCAGGGAACCCCAGGCAGAGCTCAAGGACTCAACATACCTTTAGGCTAGAATTCAGATCCAACTCCAGTGACACCACCCCCAGCAGGAGTCTGCCTGTTAGAGGCAAAAGCTGCAAACTCAATTTTAATAACACCTGAGTCTGTTAGGGGACAAAGATTCAAACTACCACAGATATGTTGACAATTTAGGACCTACTGGTGCAAAATTTGATGCTATGAGTTACTGACCTGTGTGCTTTTTCTTTATCTCAACTCATTCCTCACATATAGGCTCAATCTTTCCAGTACTTGGGTCACTGATTCAGTAGAACCCAGCAAAATAACTTTGTAGAATCACGTTATCCAACTGTATGTTGTTTATTGTAAATAATGGTGAACAGTGGTCAATAAGTAGTTTTATATTACTTAAAATAAAAGAAAGAAAAAGTGGGGCATGCTGGCACAGGCCTTTAATACCAGCACTCAGGAGGTAGAGGTAGGGACCACTGTGAGTTTGAAGCAACCCTGACACTACATACTGAATTCTAGGTCAGCCCAGGCTAGAGCAAGACTCTACTTTGAAAAAGCAAAAGCAAAAACAAAACAGGGCTGGAGAGATGGCTTAGTGGTTAAGTGCTTGCCTGTGAAGTCTGAGGACCCCAGTTCAAGGCTCGATTCCCCAGGACCCATGTAAGCCAGATGCACAAGGTAGCACCTGCATCTGGAGTTCGTTTTCAGTGGTGGGAGACCATGGTGCACTCATTCTCTCTCTCTCTCTCTCTCTCTGCCTCTCTCTCTGTTGCTCTCAAAGAAATAAATAAATAACAAAAATTTAAAAAGCAACAATAACAAAAATATCTTATACTCCAGAGCTTTAGCGATAGATCAGAGGTTAAAGGTGCTTGCTCAAAGCCTGCCAGCCAGGATTCAGTTCCCCAGCACCCACATGAAGTCTGATGTAAGAAGTGGCACATGTGTCTGGTGTTCATTTACAGTGGTGGCAAGAGAGCCTGGCATGAGCGTGTGTGCGTGCACACACATGCAAATAAATATTATTTTTAAATTTTAAACTCCACTCATTATTGCTTAGTTTTTTTGTAAAAGAAAATCATTATTCTTAACAAGCCATCAATAGAAATATTTATAATGTCAAGTAAGAAAAAAATATTTCAATCATGTAAAACATCTATGGATGTGGAAAAAAAAACTGGAAGGAGATTTGTTAGAGGTGAAAAGAGGTGGTAAGATCACATAGAGTTATACTCATGTTCTTGGCAATATATGGAAGCTAGCTAACGTTCTAGTTCTGAGATGTGAACTACCGACACGATCCACAGAATAATTCCCATCCTCCCTCCTTCATAGCCATGGCGGGCTCTTCATCAACTTGTGAGGCCACGCTTGCTCGTATGTCTTTGTGCTGTAGCATTTGGAGAGCTCCCTCCATCAGGATGCTATTATCCCCAAGAACATAGTGCTTTTCAAAAAAAAAAAAAAAAAAACCAAGAAGAAGAAGACAAAAAAGAGAAAAAAAAAATCTTAAGAGGATGATTCCACAAAGGTCTGTGCACTGCTACTTACTCATTAAATGAAAGACACAGAAAACCAGAAACTACTCCCAGGCAGGATGGTTAAAATATAAACTTTTAGGAAGTCATCTCCAGTGTCAAAATCAAAGCCTAAGCCACTTGCTAACTGAAAGTTGATGCAGTCAACAACAGAAAGCTACTTAGGTTCAGTCTGACCTGCGATGTTCATCCAAGCAGCTTAGCCTTTGTGGTTCAGAGTAAGCACTCTGGGAAAATACAGACATCTGAAATACAACAAGAGCCTTTATGATTTCCCTGCCTGTGCCTTTAAGGAACTTAAACCCTGCGTGCTTCATCTCTCCCTCTCTGTCTGCCTCTCTTTCTTTCTTTCCCTTCTTCTGCCATCCTTTTCTTTCCTTTTCCTCCCTGACATGTTTTTTCTTTATGCTGTTCTTCCCATCTTTGCCCTCAAGCCCATTCCCTCCACATCAAGATGTCAAATTCTTATCATTAAGAAAAACTCAGAACTATGAGTAATAGTATGTAATCTGCAGTCCTAGCACTTGGGAGATGGATCAAAGGCCACTTTGAGTACAAAGGTACCTTGTCTCAAAAAAATATCTATATGCAATATGTAATACATAAACTTAATTAATTTAATGTCACATACATACAATATATATACATACACAATATATATGGAGAGACAGAAAGCCATGATTCCTAATGAAAACCTTCTACTACCACTTCTAAAGCAGATGAGATTATGAGAACTGACTAGATCTTGCCTTCCTATCTTGTTAACCTTTGTGATGATGTTGTAAGATAGAAAGAATGTTCCTGGGCTGAGGATGTGGCGAACTTGTTAGAGCATTTGCTTGGCAGGTGTAAGGACCCAGGTTTAATGTCCAGCACCCCATAAACTGAGCATGGTGGCATCTGTCTGCGATTTCAGCACTCAGGAGTAAAGGCAGGAGGATCAGAAGTTCAAGGTTACCACTGATGCATAGGAATTTGGGGCCAGCCTGGCTTAGAGAACCTTTCTGAAAGAGGGAGGGTAAGAGAGAAAGCAATGTTCCTCCCTGTATGATGTAGAGATCTGGATATCATTCATGGAAACCACTCCCTTGATGTGGAGAACAGTAACTAGATGAAATAGCATGAGGCTAGGGTAAACTGGCAGAGAAATAGAAAGCAGTGGCCACAATAAAAAGGTATTAGAGGGCTGGATAGATGGCTCAGTGGTTAAGGCACAAGGCTGCAAAGCCCAAAGACCAGGGTTCTATTCCCCAGTACCCGCATAAAGCCAGATGCACAAAGTGGCATATGCATCTGGAATTCGTTTGCCGTGGCTGGAGGCCCTGATGCTCCCATTCTCTCAGTGTTTCTCTCTCTCTCCTTGCAAATAAGTAAAATTAAAAAAAATTTTTAAAGGTAATAAAAAGAGAGACTAGCCGGTCATGGTGGTGCACACCTTTAATCCCAGCACTCGCGAGGCAGAGGGAGGAGGATCGCTGTGAGTTCGAGGCCACCCTGAAAATACAGAGTGAATTCCAAGTCAGCCTGGGCTAGAGTGAGACCCTATCTTGAAAAAACCAAAACAAACAAACAAACAAAAAGAGAAACTAGTTGGAAAGCAAGTATTCAGTGGAGGGGGGGAAAGATGGGTGGTGCGAAGGGATTATGGTCATGGCATATTGCCTATATTTATGGAAATTGTCAAAGCATTTTTGAAAGGTATTAGATATTGTGTGATTCAAACGAGTTAAATTGTTCACACTGAGAATGAAAGGCTGCCTGTGTTGGGGGCAAATTCTGTGGACCTGGTTATGTTTTGGGTGATGTGCTGTCCCGGAGTAATGTTTCAGCCTCGCTGTGCTTACAGACTGTTACCCCTGACGCAGTGTGCGAGAATGGCTGACAGGAACTAAGCGAGCGAGCTGTGTCCTTGGGCTGAGCATAGCTCAGATGGCAGGCGAAGTTTCTTCATGACCCAGAAGATGAAAAGCAGGATGGGACTCCGGAGGTGTGGACCTCGGGGACTGGTAGCTCTGGAAGCATAGGAAACCATGTGCTTGCCCAGTGACTGGCACTCTGAGGATGGACTGTGCAGGCTCCTTTCCTTGAAGTCAGGGGTCAGTGGTCACTCGTTAATCCCAGAAGTTGCATGACCGTTGCTAAAAAACTGATTGGCCCCATATGAGTCTTCCTTGGGGATTGAATTTGTGCAGGGAAGGGCCAGGCAGGAAATACTCTGCAGGGACAGAAGGAAATCAGAGTCCCTGCTTGTGGTAGCTGTGAACAAAAAGAGGATCTCTGGCTTATTATGTTACTCAGCTTTCCTTTTGATAACAAATGCCTGAGGTGATCAACGTATAAAGAGAAAAGGCTTATTTGGGGCTCGTGGTTTGGAAGGTTCTAGTCCGTGATCAGGCATACTTGTTGCTTTCAGGCCTCTGGTAAGATAGCTGGGTGGCAATCACAGAGAGAGGTTAGAGCAGAACCACTTCCCTCGTCACAAGTCAAGAGGTAAAGACAGGAAGGGAAGGACCATGCTGCCAATGGCCAAAAGACTTTTTCACTAATCACCACCTCTTACGTGTTCCACTCCCTCCCAAGACCACAATCCTGGGGATGAAAATATAGAACGTCAGGCTTTCTCTAGGCTAGTACTTGCTATTGTACGGACCTACTGAAGGACTCAGGAACCAGATGGACGCCATGACAGGCTTCAGAGTCCTCAGTAGGCCTAAGTTTCTGTTTCCCGGCAAGATCTAAGTTTTTTATCTTCTGGTAAGGGTGGGTTTAACAGTTACTGGAAACATTATGCCATACATTCCTGAAGTCATAAGTTCAATTCCCCTAGCTCCAGCCCGCCGACCTTGCCATAAGGGTAGGTTTAACAGTTAAATTGATAAGACATTCCTGTAGTCATAGATAAGCTCAATTCCCCTAGCCCCAGCCTGCCAACTTTGCCCGCCAAAATCCTAAGCCAACCAGAAGAGTACACTGTTCAAATCAACCAATCATGTACCCATTCCCTTCTTCTATGTTCAAATCCCTATAAAAACCCTACCCTCCCACTACTCGGGGCTCTTGTACAGATCCACTGCGTTGGTGAAGTCAAGAAACCGAGCTTAAGCCCAAAATAAAGCTCCTTGCCCTTGCATACGTGTTTGGTTCCCCTTGGTGGTCACTGGGGATGCCGAGAACTGGGCATAACACCTACCTGCGCATGTCCGCCTGACAACCCTGTTCGTTTCACTTCAGGTCAAGGATTGTGGGCATAGGGCTGGGGAGATGGCTCAGCGAGCGAGAGCGCTAGCTATACAAGCATAAGGACCTGAGTTTGATCCCTACCACCATGTAAAATGCCAGGCATGACTGGTCATGCATGCCTGTAATCCCAGAGCTGAGTGTGGAGGAGACAGGAGAATTGCAGTTGCTCACTAGCTGTGGTGGATTGAATCAGATGTCCCCTATGAGCTCGTGTGTTCTGAATGCTTGGTCCCCAGTTAGTGGCAATTTGGGAGGAGAAGCATTGCTAGAGGAGGTGTGTTGTTGGGGGCAGGCTTAGGGTTTTGGTTTTTTTGTTTATTTGTTTATTTGTTTGTTTGTATTTTATTTGAGAGAGCCAGATAGAGGGGTGAGGAGAGAGGGAGAGAAAATGGGTTTGCCAGTGCCTCCAGCCACTGCAAATGAACTCCAGATACACGCGCCACACCTTGTGCACCTGGCTTACGTGGGTCCTGGGGAATCAAACCTGGGTCCTTTGGCTTTGGAGGCAAGTGCCATAACCACTAAGCAATCTCTCCAGTCCAGACTTAGGGGTTTTATAGCCAACAATCCCTTGCTAGATTTCAGCTCATTCTGCTGCTGCTGTTTGTCACCTGCTATGGCAGAAGTGACGTCCAGCCTCTGCTCGTGCTGTGCTTTCCCTGCCATCACGGAGCCTCCCCTCTAGTCTGTAAGCCAAAATGAAGAGAAGTTTTCTTCCCATCAGCTGCTTTTGGTCGGGTGCTTTATCCAAGCAATGCGAAGCACTGATCCACAAATTTACCTGAAAAAATATAAGACTCCAGGTTCAGTGAGAGACTTTGTAACTGGGAAATAAGGCAGAAGGGTGATAGAGGAGGACACCGGCCATCCTCCTCTCACCTTCACTCATGTGGACACAGGCATACACATCTGCACAGACACGTGCATAGACCACATGCACATATGTGTGTGTGTGCACGCACACACACACAAAACAAAACTAAGAAAAGAATTGTGAGCCAGGCATGGTGCGCACACGCCTTTAATCCCAGCACTCGGGAGGCAGAGGTAGGAGGATTGCTGTGAGTTCAAGGACACCCTGAGACTACATAGTGAATTCCAGGTCAACCTGGGCTAGAGACTGAGACGCTGCCTCAAAAAACCAAAAAAAAAAAAAAAAAAAAAAGTAACTATCTTGAAAAGCAGGTGCTCCTTGGTAACTGTATGGACGGAGGGTTCCATCTGAGCTTGCTGTCCAGTGCTTACGGGTCCATTTTTCTCTAGAGCGTGGACTGCCGTCTCTCATGAATACAGAAGAAAAAGAATGATCCTCCCCACCTGTATTCATGTCCAAGCTCAATGACTTCAACTGGGATACATGAATTTGACTTGGCGGGAAGAAAACACCAGCTCTACCATTAGGCTTCATGACTTTGCAAATGATTAATTAACCTGTCTGACCCTCAGTTTTTCTGCTGTGAAAGTCTCTGCTTAGCATTTTTTTTTTTTCTCCGTGATCATAGGTAATGTGAATTAAGTATTTAGCTCAGGAACTGGTACATGTCAAGAAATGGCAGCCATTGTGGTCACTGCTCTAATGAAGCAGATCTGTTAAGTCGAAAGTCTTCCTTTGAAGAGCAGGAGAATGGTTAGTAATATATTCACAATCTCTCCAACCTTCAAATTAACTCTTCAGGGAAAGTGTTATTGGCATCAGAGTTATCATTAGCATCTTGCAAATCAAGAAACTGAGGCGTGAAAGATTATAGAATTTGTTCAAGGTCACATGATTGTAAATTGAGGAGGTGAGATCCAACCCAGTTCTGTCTATTTTGGATTGCCCGTGTCTTTAAGCATATTTTCATCTCTAGATAACACTGACTATATGGCTAGGTACTGAAAAGTCTGTAGTCATAAGGGCCATTCACTGGGGCCACGGAATCACTGGGAACATAGTTTCTGGGTGTCCACAAGACTTTTACAGACAGTTGGAATAAATGAGGCCCAGGATGGGGAACCTCGTGGAATCATGAGGAGCATGATCCTGGGTGAAATAGCGATCATCTACTTAAATAAAGGACCTTACAGAGTCCACAAGTGCCTTTTAGTCACTAAAGTAGTTTAGTAGCAGAAGCCACAAAAATCCAGATCCATCAACTTGGACCTGCTCATGTTTGGAAATGTAGCTGCAAGTCTGGTTTTTTGTTATGATCATCATACAAAAGATTGCTGGCAGGAACTCTTTAGGCACTACATTGTATTTGGTCTTTTTTCAAAAATAATAAAGGGGTAGAAATAGCCACCATGATACAGAAAACATGCTGGTGGCCTGAAGCACACATTGTCGAGGTGTTAGGCTCTCATGAGAAAAAGAAGAATGAATAGTCTGCAACTCAGACAGCCTCCGACACCTGCAGACAACATCTAACATGTTTCTTATAACTTGTCTGCCCACCACAGGAATGCCTTTGAAGTCAGTGGGAAACTCAAACTTCACAGGGCAGCTGCATATCTTGGCACCTTTTAAGATTAAGACAACATCTGCACTGACCTTATTACAATCAACATACTTTATTCCTAACTGCCAAACAGCCAACTATTTCTTTCCATCTCATGCCCAAGCTTAATTACAAACCCCTCAAAACTGACTGGCTGGCTGCGAGGCATAAACTCATCACCTTGACAGTGTCCTTAGACTTCATGGTCCTTGGAACATGTGTAATCCTTGGATTCACTACCACTGACTTAACTTTCATCATTATACTTTGGTGGCTACATTTCACCTCACCTCCCTTACTTTGCCTCAGTTTCCTGCCAGGTCTCCCCTTCCCCAACACTCCTGGGGTCTGTGCTCAACTAGAGTTGCTCAGAATGCAAGTCTCTTCTTTCTATTTCCTGTAACTGTCTTTGCTTTGCCACTTGATCTGCTTGGCAAATATTTACCTTTCAAGCTTGTCCCAATGCCCTCTAAGCAATGGGAGACATAGTAAAATATAATGAGACAGCTGATTTAAAAAATATTTTTTTAATTTATTATTTTTTGTTTATTTTTGTTTATTTATTTTAGAGTGACAGAGAGAGAAAGAGACAGATATAGATATATAGAGAGGGACAATGGGCATGCCAGGGCCTCCAGCCACTGTAAACAAACTCCAGACGTGTGCACCCTGCCTCCACTCTGGACGTGTGTGCCCCCTTATGCATCTGGCTAACATGGGTCCTGGGGAATTGAGCCTCGAACCGGGGTCCTTAGGCTTCACAGGCAAGCGCTTAATCATTAAGCCATCTCTCCAGCCCCTCAAAAATATTTTATTTAATTTATTTATTTGAAAGAGAGAAAGAAGGAGAGAGAGAGAGAGAATTGGTGTGCTAGGGCCTCTAGCCACTGCAAACAAACTCCAGATGCATGTGCTGCCTTGTGTATCTGGCTTTATGTGGGTGCTGGGGAATTGAACCAGGGTCCTTGGGCTTTGCAGGCAAGCACCTTAACTGCTGAGCCATCTCACCATCTCCCAGCTGATGTTTTGAGACATTATGTTTCAGTGTAATTTTTTGTGCAGCAATAGATGACAAGCACATGATATAATACCAATGAATAAAAATAAACGAAATAAGCCCAAAGTAAATGCGTAGCAACAGTAAACACTGAGTTCAGGTACTGACAATCTCTCTTTGATAAAGTTACATGTTGGTTTCTGCTGTCCAGGCAGTGTTTCTGCCAAACATGGTGGCACACACCTATAGTCCCAGCTCTCAGGAAGCTGAGATAGGAGGATCCTGAGTTCCAGGCCCACCTAGGGTATGTAAGGAAACCTTGTCTCACACAAAACAGAACAGAACAAAGCAGTAGTTCTTAATTTTTGTTGTGCTATGTTTGACCACTACAAACAATATGTAACATTTTATAACATTTGTATACAGAACATGTTCCCATAGGTGTGCTGAAATATCCATTGGTGAGACCATTTTGAATTAGATTACAGGCCATGTAGCTCCCATTAAGAGCAGATCCAGATTTGTAAGACTGAGAGGTCTACAAATTTGGGACATTTCTTTAAAATAACATGTTATGGGCTAGGAAAGATGGCTTAGCTGTTAAGGTGCTTGCCTGAAAAGCCAAAGAACCTCAGTTCATTCCCCAGGACCCACATAAGCCAGATGTGGAAGGAGGCACATGCGTCTGGAGTTTGTTTGTAATGGCTGAAGACCCGGATGTACCCAACCTCTCTCCCGCCTCCTCTATCCCTCTCTCTCTCTCTCTCTCAAATAAATAAGTAAGATAAATTACATCAAAATAACATGTTGTGAAATTAAATGTTTAAAGTGAGAAAAGTAATTTCCCCCCAAATCTCATAAGCAATACAAATCCAATAGCACAAACATATAGAAAAGTTTTTTTTTTTAATTTAGTAGCCTCATTTTTTTTCTGACTTCTTGGCTACAGAATCTTTGATTGGCTCTCTTCAAGATATATCAATTTAGCGAATATCATTTTCTAAGATAGAGAAGAAAGATTATTTATTTCATTCTGTGGCATAATTCACAAATTTTTCATTTATTTTTCTCTTGAAAGCTCTTTGTGCTACATGACATTGCTAGTGTCATATGAATTTTTAGGATTAAAGTTGGGAAGCCCTCTCTCAGGTCTCTTCCATGCGGGAACTTCAGATCTCAGGCACGTGAATTTTCTTCTCAGTGACAAATTTAAATGTTCTTTGGGTTGAAATGTATATGACATTCATGACTGCACATACTGTACTTAGCAGTATATTGCTGACAGGAGAGAAATTCCATTTTTAAACATTAATGAGAACCAAATCTTCTTTTCATACTTTTCTTCATCTACTGATTGGAAGAATTTTCCATAGACCAGTTTTTGGTTCCAGTCATTTCAAATATTGTTTTTGACCCCACATACGTAGCGCTGGTGCAGGAGACTTTTTACACTTTGAGTTCATGTGTGTCCCTTTGACCTTTGAGCTCAAGAACATAGACGCTGAGAGACAAAGGGCATGTGTTCTGGCTTCCGTCATGGAAGGTGATAGTGAACAGACTGGAGTGAAAACAGGAAGTGAAGGGTGTTCATGCTCTTCACCTCCAGGTAGAATGTACAAGATGGTCTTATTCCGTTCAGAAATAATGTAACAAATTAAAGTGATGGTGCACGGTATCAAGGTGGAAATGATCCTCAGTTATTCCTTCTGTGACTCCCCAGGGTAGACAGAGGTCACCACAGACACTGCCTGGTTGTGTCAGCCATTCCGATATCCTCCACCCATAATCACCTGTTTTCCTCGGAGCTCCTGGGGAGATCTGGGGGCTGTGTCAAATGGGCAAACTGCTGACACTGCCAGAGTCTCTGGTAAACTGGGTACCACACTGAGGAGAACTCTATGCAGGGCCACACTTAGTTCCTAAGCAGTTCTACTGGCTTCTAAGGACTCCAGTACTCATGAATAGTTCTACAGCTTTTTATCCTCAGCCCCAGGCTGAGAATACCTTCAGAGTCTCAGCAAGCCAGCTCCTCTGTTTCTCACCTTGGGCATGACAGATACGGCAACTCTGCTTCACCTTCATGAATTCACCTTCATTAATTCTACCTGTCCTCCCCCAGAGACATGGATGCTTGCTCAATCCAGCACAAAACTCTGTATATTAGTGACAGCAACTGGAGCAAATAAATCCTGGGAAGGAAGGAACTGAGGCCAAGAGGATTGGAAGGACACATATTGCTCTCACTAGCTCAGTAGTTCAAAACTGTACCAATTCAGGTATTTAAAATAATTTGAGCATGGATTAAATAGTCCTTAGTTTAAGTATGTAGGATTAAAAGTATACATGTCTGCATGGAAAACAACATTCTAGGTTCTTTTTAAAATATTTTATTTATTTATTTGCAAGGAGAGAGAGAGAAGGCAGAATAGGCATGCCGGGGCTTTTTGTCTCTGCAAGCAAACTCCCAATGTGTGCACCATTGTTGTCTAGCTGGCTTTACAGAGGTACTAGGGAATTGAACCTGACAGGCAAGTGTTTTAACTGCTAAGCCCTGTCTTCAGACCATTTTTAGATTGATAGTCATGGATATTTTTAAGACTGTAAGTCAGGACTTGTATCTTCTGTATCATTAGTGGGTCTCCTTGCGAGCATTTTTGTTTTCTTTATTCTATCTTTTATAGATGGTAACTGAGAGGACTTGTCAAATTCAGGTCAATGAATAAAGGCTATGGAAAGCTATCCATGAATGTAAATAGGGTCCTTGCTCTTAATAAGAGAATCAGGTTGTGTCTCATCATGCAACCTACAGTAATTTAAAACAAAACAAAACAAAAAAACCCTACCGCTAACCAAAACCCTAACCGTAACCCCTAACACCAAACCTACCCTAACTCAAATACTGAACTCCCAACGCTAATCCTCAACCCTTAACCCTAAACCTAACCCTAATGTTAAACCCTAACTCTTAACGCCTCACTCTAACACTAATCTTTTTTTTTAAATTTTATTTACTTATTTGAGAGAGAGAAGAAGATAGAGATAGAGATAGACATAGAGATAGAGATAGAGACAGAGAGAGAAAGAGAGAATGGGCATGCCAGGGCCTTCAGCTGTTGCAAATGAACTCCAGATGCATGTGCTGCCTAGTGCATCTGGCTTACGTGGGTACTGGGGACTCAAACCTGGGTCCTTTGGCTTTGCAGGCAAGTGCCTTAACCACTCAGCATTTCTCCTCTAACCCTAATCTTAACTCCTCACCCTAACCCTAACCCCTGACCGCTATCCCTTAAACCTAACCCTTATCTATAACAACAACAAAAAAACTCTTTCAGTCTCAAGTGGTGTTTGTATCTTTAAAAGTGTTTGTGTGGGAACTAGGAGGCTGGTGACTATTCTTGGGAAGCTGAAAATGGTGGAGTTGTATATTCCATGCAGATGACCCACAGATAGTCATTTCCCAAGATTAAACCAGGAGAACTCCAAGAATCAAGTTCAGTCCCAAGTACATATGCTGATACTCTAGGAAGGCTGCTAGGAAAATCACAGGTTTCTGGTGATAATGCAGGAGAAAGAATAGTATGGGACAAAAGAGCTAGTTGTGAGCAGTTGAGAATGGCAAACAGAAGTAAAGGAAGTTAGACTTGGGAAAGGGAGAAATCAACTGAAGTAAAGAAATGTCTATTGTGGATATGATGGAGAATGGAATTTCAAAGGGGAAAGGGGGGGAGGGTAATACCATGGGATTTTTTTATAATCATGGAAAATATTAATAAAAATTGAGAAAATAAAAAAAAGGAATGTCTATTGTGGGACAAGAGGGAGGAAAGATCAATTAAGCAATAAAAATTCAGGAATCAAGAAAGAGAAATGGAATTCATTAGAGGCCATATGATTCTGATTTTTTTAAAAGCTATGCTGGGGATCGAACCTAGAGCCTCATGGATGCAAGGTGAATGCTCTACCACTGAACTCTAGCCCTGAACATGGGTGATTTAAATCTTAGATGATGTCTGATTCCCCAGGAACTGCATCTGTGGACATGGTGATGGGTGCAATCTACCAATCCACCACAGATGCACAAGATAGCAACCCCTTTCTTGCCAGTGAGACCTCTGATAACACTCTGCAAGCGTTCACCAGGTTCCACGTCGTTATGGTTTGAAATGAAATGACCCCATGGGTTCATGTGTTTGAATACTTGGTCACCAGTTGGTGGTGCTGTTTGTGGAGATTGGCAGAAACCTTTTGGGTGGTTGACAGGGGGTGGGTCATTGGTGTTGGCTCTTTGAGGATTATAGCTCTGCCGCACTTTCAGTCTATCTCTCTGCGTCCTGGTCCATCATGATGTGAACAAGCTACAGGTTCCCACTGCCATCAGCGGGGCACATCATGCCTCTTCTACCATGATGGGCTGTATTCCCTGAAACCGTGAGCCAAAATACATCCTTCATCCCTTAAATTGCTTCTGTCAGGTTAATCTGTCACAGCAGGAAAAGAGTAACCCGTATATCCAACAGGCTCTACAGCAACTTCTTCCAACACAAAGGTAACACTATCCATTCATAGGGCCCTTCTAGTAACTTCATTTTGGACATGATCTCATCTTGAGGGAAAACATGATAAAGGCATCTCTTTTTTTTTGTTTGTTTCCATTTTGTGTTTTTCCTTCCTCTATATACATTTACCTTCCACGGTTGCAAAGTGGATGTTAAAGTTTTAAAGTTTTATGCCCCATGAGGACACAACAGGGAAAAGAAAAGAGGTCCTGTTTCTTCCTTGAATCTCTTCTCATCAGAAAAAAAATTTTTTTTCTAAAGTCTCCTCAAACTTCCCTTCAGTTTTATTGCTGAGAATTTCTGTATGTGCCCATTTCTACACTAATTTCAGACAAGGAAAACGGACTTGCTAAGATTAAACCAATTATGAAGACAGACTATCCATTCACATCGCTGTGTCTTCAGTCAGCCCTCAGTGTCCACCATATGCTAGTCCACATTCTTTCTAGATTGGGATGTTTGTATCTCCCATGTTTCGATGGGGCCTTGTGGCATGTCTGAAAAAAATCCATGTTTATTTTACTGCCATGCGGATCCTCATTATGGAGTTCCTCACAACTTGAAGCAACTTGAAGAAATGCTGTGTTTCTCCTTCCAGAAAGTCAGTTTAGCCAGGAGGCCAAGGGTTGGGAGGCTGAATGAGACCCCGAGATTTACTGTGTTTGGTACTTAAGTAGCTGGCCTATAAAGTTATTTTAATTCTTAAAAATAATTTAAAACACCTAGAAATCCTAAAGTTATACTGCTTTAAATATATATTTTTCACTTTTCATGGAAAGTCAGAAAGACTGACCACCTGGACCACTCTACCTATACAGTGATCACTGTCTGCCCTGGTCACAATATGGACTCCCCAGCTTGCCACAGATCCCCCCTTTTTTTTTTTTTGATTTTTCAAGGTAGAGTCTCACTGTAGCCCAGGCTGACCTGGAATTCACTATGGAGTCTCAGGGTGGCCTTGAACTCATGGCGATCCTCCTACCTCTGCCTCCCGAGTGCTGGGATTAAAGGTGTGCGCCACCACGCCCGGCTGATCCCTTTTAATATTATGCCATCTGCCTATGCTACCCCAAGTACTTGAACTCATATCCTGTAGTTCCTGATCAAAAATGCACTGGGCGTGGTGGCACACGCCTTTAATCCCAGCACTCGGGAGGCAGAGGTAGGAGGACTGCTGGGAGTTCAACGCCACCCTGAGATTACATTGTGAATTCCAGGTCAGCCTGGGCTAGAGTGAGAGCCTACTTTGAAAAACAAAAAGAGAAAAGAAAAATAAAATGCCTAGAGTTGCTTAATGGGCCTGAATGTAAAAAAAAAAAAAAAAAAAAAACCTCAAGAGTCACAGCCAGTTTATTCTGAGACTGAAACACAAGGAGAGCTAAAGGTCTGTGGCTCATTCCTGAAAGAACAACATTCTGAAATTCACAGCCCTGCGCCTCTCCCCACAAATCTTGGGAAGCTAGCCAACCATGGCCGGGTAGAATAAAGCATCCCCTTGTGTCTTAGTCTAGTCTACAACAATCACCATGTCATGGGAGACCTGGGCCACTGGATTCTATTACCTGCTGAGCATGATTTCAGCTGGAACTAGCCTGTATCCATTAGTAACAGTATACAACAGCAATCTGGCATGCCTACAGGATCTTATCACACTATCCTTTTCAGGAATTTCTTACTTCGTCTAGGATCCCTCCACTCAGGCGCATCGAGCCTATCTGGACACTAGACAGGATGGCGGATAGTCTGAATGGAATCTAAAATGTGCCTCAGATTGACTCAGGCTTTCGCTGTTCTTTTCTCATGGTCCATATCGTCTTCCTTTTCTAATACTGCCTTGATAATGGTGCCCACTAAAACCACCTTTTGCTGGGCATGGTGGCGCACGCCTTTAATCCCAGCACTCCGGAGGCAGAGGTAGGAGGATTGCTGTGAGGTCAAGACCACCCTGAGACTACATAGAGAATTTGCGAGAGTGAGATCCTACCTCGTAAAACCAAAATAATAATAATGATGATCTTTTTTTTGTTGATCTCAGAGTCCAAAGCAGGAAAAGGCTGGAAGGAAGGAGTATGTCCACCATTTATGTGCAGCATGTGCCTCATTGTAAACTAAGTCAGGATACCTCAAATGCTGCTAACTTCTCAGGCTTGCAATCTAAAAATAGCCAGTATTCAAAATGAACAAAAATTTGCCTAGCAGGACACAGTGCTGCGTTTTGAAATGGACGACTGAGTATAGATCCCTTCTCTTATGAGAGGACAGAAATAGTGTTTCAAAACCAGGAGGGTTTTTTTTGTGTGTGTGTGTGTGGTAGCATCTTACTCTAGCCCAGGCCAACCTGGAATTCACTCTGTAATGCCAGGATGGCCTCACACTCACAGCAGTCCTCCTGCCTCTGCCTCCTGAGTGCTGGGATTAAAGGCATGCCCCACCACACCTGGCTCTATTATTGATTCTCTATACAATTTTAGAGAAAAACATTACATATATAACCTTGATTCTAGAAAAATGGCTCCTGCTTTCCATCCCTCATCAAGTAGATTTGCCTGTAAGGTAAAACATGTGATGTTGTAGAGCAGTTGATGCTTTTGACATTAAATCAAAATGAAAGTTCAAGGGCTGGAGAGATGGCTCAGCAGTTAAGGTGCTGCCTGCGAAGCCTAAGGAGCCAAGTTCTGTTCTCCAGGACCCACGTAAGCCAGATACGCAAGGTGGAACATGCATCTGGAGTTCCTTTGCAGTGGCTAGAGGCTCTGGTGTGCCCATTCTCTCTCTCTCTTTCTCTGCTTCTTTCTTTCACACTCTCTCAAATAAATGAAGAAATAAGATATTTTTTTAAAAGTGAAGGTTTAAGACCTTCACCATTTTCATGATAAAGTTGCACAATCCTTCTCTGAGCTAATGTGCTGCAGTCCAAACTTAATGCTATCACTGTATCGGTGGTCCTGATGCTGTGATGGACCCGTGGGTGACATTGGAGCTATGTACCATAAGCCTTGCGGAAGCCACACTCACTTCACCTTTCCTCTACAAGGGAGGAGATGCTTTCTCCCATGGAATGGTTCTTTTGTGCTGAGGAGCCAAGGGAAATCATAAGACTTAGAAAGAGGACATAGAATAGCAAAAGAAATGCCCTTGAAGAAGATCTAGTATTGTCCTAAGTTTACACAAGTCATTCTACCTCTGTCCTACATGCCTCATTGGGTTAGGATAGAGGTGAGATTCTGTCTATGGAATAGTTTTGAAAACTAGAATGTGTAGAATTGCAAATGTAACGTGTTAGAATTATACAAGAATGCCAGCGCTGGAGGGATGGCTTAGCAGTTAAGGCGCTTGCCTGCAAAACAAAAGGAATCAGGTTCACTTCCCCCAGGACCCATATAAGCCAGATGCACAAGGTGGCACATGCATCTGGAATTTGTTTGCAGTGGCTGGATACCCTGGTGTACCCATTCTCTCTCTCTCTGCCCATTTCTCTCTCAAATTAAATTAAAAAAAATTTTTTTTTTGGTTTTTCAAGGTAGAGTCTCACTCTAGCCCAGGCTGACCTGGAATTCACTCTGTATTCTCAGGGTGGCCTTGAACTCACAGTAATCCTCCTATCTCTGCCTCCCGAGTGCTGGGATTAAAGGCGTGCGCCACCACACCCAGGCAAAATGTTTTCTTACAGTAATTTAAAAGAAGAATGCAAACAGTAAACTCTATACAGTTCCTTTGCCAATGAGTGTCCATGTGAACCATTCCAGGTGTGCAAGATAAAACACAGGGAACAAGACAAGGTGCCTGCTGTCACACACTCAGTAAGAGATGACCAAGAGTTAAGTGTCAACTGCTATAAGGAAAGTAAGGCAAATGTATACTACAGAGCGTGACTAACAGCCTTCTTTACTTTGAATGGTTAGAGAAGATCTCTCTAAGAAGCTCTAATGAAGTGGCATCTAAGGTGCTGCCTGCGTGTGAGGATGGAGTTGTAGGCAGAGAGAAGGCTCTAGGTGAGAGGAACACCCCATGCAAACACAGTCACACAGGAGGTACCTTCACCTCCTGAGGACCAAAGCAAAAGCTGGTGCAGCCGGAGGAGAAAGTGGGCACAAAAAGCATGCAGGCATGGTGGCACATGCCTTTAATCCCAGCACTCGGGAGGCAGAGGTAGGAGGATCGCCAGGAGTTCAAGGCCACTCTGAAGCTACATAGTGAATTCCAGGTCAGCCTGGGCTAGAGTGTGACCCTACCTCAAAAAACAAAACAACAACAACAACAACAAAAAAAAGACAGGCAGAGCCTAGACTGCAAATGACATCAGGCATCATCTTAGAAAGGGGTCAGCTGGCAGCAGATAAACAGAAAGAGAACATGGGATAAAACTTGCTTTTCACAGAGGAAGAATTAGAAGCAAAAGCCTTTTTCCCCCTGAGAAACTACTAGGAGACCATTCAGCTTGGAATGTTGGGATTATCACACACAGCTTTCAGAAATAGCTTCACCGGGAAGGTATAAACTTTATAGTGCCTCCCTAGTCTAACCTCTTTCAAAGCTCTGAGAAGCACCTTGCACTCTTATAATAAAGTTTTATATATATATATATATATTTTTTTTTTCTTTATGAGAACTTCCCTTATTCTGCTTTGTATAAGTGGACCCAAATGACACTGTGGAGTCCTAACATCAGAGCTTCACCAGCAAGTCAGAACAGGAGGCTTTTCAACTGGCTGTCCTCCTGTAATCTCTACATCTTCCCACCCTGCCCAGAAAGCCTATTGCTGTCATTTCTATGAACTGCCCTACTCCTCCCTTCCTTAGTAAGGCCCTGAGCCCAGGCTTTTCACAATCCACCCAGGTGACCTGTCTAGCTTTCTCCTTCCTTCTCCCTACTACACCTCCAATACCTTCTCTGCACCTGTGCAAAACTCCACCAAATTGGCCCCCTTCTGGCAGTACACAAATCTTCTCAGGGCTCCGTGTGTGTGTGTGTGTGTGTGTGTGTGTGTGTGTGCACGCTCTATAAAGCTGACCCTCCCCTGACTAGTGCTGCAATAATGTTGTGTGCATCACTCTGTTAAGGTACTAATCTCATTATGCCAGAGTTACTTGTTCAGATATGTGTCTTCCCCTTGGGGCCCAATTCACACCAAACCTGTGACTGCCATGTTCATCGACTGTACTCTCTTGCATCTGTCCCAGCACTCTACACAAGGTCAAGCAATCATTCAGTGGATGGTGCCCTCCAAAATACTTACTGTTAGAGTCTCAGAGCTCTCTACCTATCCCCCACTCCACTACCACCTGCCATGCTGACCCTGGGACTGTGGGACTGCCTGATATGGTACTGGAGTATACCTCTGGGATAAGAGAAAGGAAGACCACTTTCTCCCCACCCACACTTCTGAACCCCACCCAAGACCCCACCCTCACAGAGCAGTTTCTCTTCTGTCCTCATTAAACACGGCTTCACTTGCTCTCGGTGGCTGTCCTGTTCCAGGTGCACCCTTCCTTTCCTTTCCTCCCCTTCTGTATTCCTCCCCCCTCTCTCTTTTGTACATGCACCCTTTCTCTCTCCGCCCCTGTCTCCTTTCCCCGGCTACAATAAAGTCTTAGATCCAAGAAACTGTCCATCTTGGTCCTCCATTATGAGCCAAAACCTAACACCCAGCAGGAGAGAGCATGAGGGCTTAAGGAGATTTCAAATTCTGACGCCACACCTCAAGACTCGGACACGATTTGTATACACGTCCTTCCCAGCAAGCTCAAGGCCTGGCACACACTTGATGCTCAATAAGTGGTCATCGACTGTGGTCGTGTAGGCACTGTTGTGGGCACCATTAAACAGCTCACAGATGGAGGTGGAACTCACGTGTCTGTGCCAGATGGTTGTTATAAAACAACAGTTTCATAAACAAACATAAGTAAATGAGATCGCTTCAAATAATACAGCCTAAGGATGATGGACAATGGGTGGAGGGAGGGATGACCACTCTCAAGAACAAATGAGGGCTGGAGAAATGGCTTAGAGATTAAGGCGCTTGCCTGCGAAGCCAAAGGACCCAGGTTCGATTCCCCAGGACCCATGTAAACCAGAAGCACAAGGTGGCACATGTTTGGAGTTTGTTTGCAGTGGCTAAAGGGCCTGGTGCACCATTCTCTCTCTATCTGCCTCCCTCTTTCTCTCTCTTGCGCTAACAAGTACAATTTTTTTAAAAGCAGAAAAAAAAAAAAAAAGAATAAATGAATGAATCTCATTCCTGGAAATTGCTCAACATATGATGACTAGAAGATGCCTGGGCCCCCAAGGGGTCTCAGCTTGGTGAGGAGGCAAACTTGGGTTGGGTGGGGCTTGTTCACTTGAAGGCTTCCTGAAACCAGAGCAAAGTTTTCCCAGAGCAGCCTCAGGCCACTGTCAGACCCTGGATGATGGAGCTGGTCTGTGTTTACTAAACAAACCAAAGTGATTATCCTGTCCACATTTGAAAGAGAAAGACAAAAATTAGCATAAATACAAGGCCATCTATTTAATTAAAGACCCAAACCAGGGCAACTAAAAAGCAGAATATAAAACAGTTAGGGAGAGTCTGAGTAAAAGCCAGTTATGTAACCCAAACAAAGGCATTCTTATCTCAAGGTTAAAGGAAGGAATTAAGCTGAACAGTAGCTTCCAGGCATTTTTTTCCTATAAACTTTCTACCCAAGCAGTGAAATTTAGCAAAGGAAATGGAAGCGAGGAGGCCTCCTTAGCTAATCATTCCTTTGGGTTAATAGGGCGTCTGTGTAAGGTGCGGCTCCCTACTTGTGGTGGAGTCTCAGGGCTTTCAAAATCATCCCTGTTTCACAACACAAGAACTGTTCCAGCTGGAAGCAACCTTTGAGACTACGCAGCCAGCTTGGTCTGGTTATGGACATGAAACTCCAAAGGTCATGGGGTACGTGGCCACAGTACAAGAACTTGAGACCCTGTGGACCACGCCAGTGTCACTTTGTCACACCAACTCCACCTGCACCTACAGACGTGTCTTGGTTGGAAGTCATTAGGGTCCGCTTTGCTGAGGCGAACCTTACCCCCCTCTCTGCCCACAGGCTTCACCTTTCTCCTCTCTTTTTTTCTCTTCCCCAGATGCCTGCGTCCTTAACAACAGGAACCTCGCAGGCATTGCTTTGTCTGCAAGTGACTAGGAACTTCACCAGCCTGAGACAAACTATTCCCTTCTCTTTCCCACATCCTCCTCCTCTCTTGGAGCCCAAGTCTTGACCCACTCAATGCTTCTCTCAGATGTATTTCTTCCCTGCTAGTCATTGTCCCTACTAGAAAATGGGGCATGCTTCAGACAAAACCCTCCACACAGTAAATACATTTTAATAGGGTACCCTTTAGGACCCAACAACTTTCAATAAGAAGTAGAGTCCTAACGGTGAAGATACAGTGAAGATGAACGTACATAAAGATGTGGGGACAGGGCAAAGAAGACAGCTCAATGTATAACGCAATTATTACGCAACCATAAGTACCTGACATTCAGATGCCAGGAACCCACGTACAAGTCAGACACTGGTAGGCATCTGTAATCCCAGTGAACCTGAATTGAGAAGGGAGACAGAAGCTCAAAGGCCAGCTAGCTAAGAGAACACAGAGGTGACCGAAAGAGAACGAAGAGAGCCTGCCTCAAACAAGGTAGAAGCAAACTCTGACCTCCACACATGCCGCTGTGGCGCATACACACCTGCACTCGCAAACGAACACACACGTCATGCAGATCTGGGGACAAGATTTTCCTATCCCTTTTGAATTTTATTTTTATTCATTTGTTTACAGACAGAGAGAGAGAGAGAATGGGCACATTAGGGCCTTCAGCCACTGCAAATGAACTCCAGATGTGCGCACCACCTTGTGCATCTGGCTTATGTGGGTCCTGGGGAATTGAACCTGGGTCCTTTGGCTTTGCAGGCAAGTGCCTTAACCGCTAAGGCCATCCCTCCAGCCCTCCTGTCCCTTTTAGGATAATAACTTTGAAGGTGCCTAGTCTACCTGATGCAGATGAAAAGAAGACTCAGAGCTTCCAACATGAGGGGGCAGTGTCACCTAAGGTCCATTAATTGCCCTGGGGGAGGACACTTCATTTAATGTGACCTACATTTCTCATGATGCTGCTGTCTTCATTATAGACATGCAACCCTGTCATACCCTCCATGTCTTCTCATACCCTCCATGTCTTCTCATACCCTCCATGTCTTCTCCTTTATTATAGATGAAGGGAAGGTCAACAAAACCCACATGGAGCCCAGATGTCCTGACTTACACAAAGGAGTGAAGGGCAACTGAGCCATCTATGCCAGGTAAGACCCTAGCTTTAGATCCAGCAGAATGAGGTCCTAGCGGCTCCTCGGGACAGTGAAGTCGTTCATTCTCTGCAGGAACTGCTGGGCCAGGTGGAAGGAAGAGGCAGGCTCTGTCATGGACTGTACGCTCCCAGGGGTGTCAGGATTACGCAATCTCTAGCTGGGCGGCTGGCAGGCAGAACTGGCCGGCCCACTGGAACAGAACAAAGCCTTGGGAGTGATGTTTCTTTTTTTTTTTTTTTTCCTGAAACTTTGCCAGCATCCCTAAGCATTCTGGCTCCAGAACTGGGGACTTTAAATGACAAAATTATAGGTCTACATATTAGTTTGCTGCTCCGAAGAAAATTCTAAGACTCCCTGTGGGCTGGAGAATTTTAGACGTGTTGATTTTGAGTAACTGGCTTTTCCAGTACTCTACCATATGCAAAACGTGCCAGGGAGCATGAAAACTTGCACTTCTGGGCGGCCAGGTCCTGGATGGACACTTTCTGTTTATTAGGCCTCAAATTTGCATTGAGAAAAAAAAAAAAAGGGCACCAGCATCCAACTGGGTGGCTATTGCTGGGTTGTTTTGCATTTTTCCATCATCTTGTTTAGAAAACAATGAGACCTTTTTCGTTCCTTTGGGTCTTCTCCAAGTGGAAGGATCTTTTAAATCAAGTGTCTTTGGGGTGAGTAATGGAAGAGAGAGAGAGAGAGAGAGAGAGAGAACAGTGTATGTGAGCCAGCTTGTGTGCATTTAAACTTCTAGTGCTAGCTGGGTATAGTGGTATATGCACGTGAGTGTCTCCAGCACTCAGAAAGTTGAGGCAAGGAGGGTACGAATTTGAGGCCACCCCTGGGCTACCTAACAAGACTCAGTCTCACAAAACAAAATAACAATGTGTGTAAATTTTTAAACAAAATAAACTTACCGTGTGGCTTCTAGAATAATCCTAGAATGAGTTCTCCTCAGGGTGCCCAACTGCTCCCAGAGAGTAAGCTCAGACAGTGATTCGTGGAAGGGATGAGATGGTGACAATTGGAAGGATGCTTCCTCTCCGGTGACATCTGAGGCTGTGCCTGATGACATCTGAGGGTAACTTCAGAAACCACCATCAGCCTTTAGCAAGGGCAGCCATGCGAGCGTGCCAAAGAACCTCCCACCGTGAGTGTGTTGAGGTTATGATGTGTTCATTATGGAAGACTCTGTCTATGGGCAGTTCAGGAAAGGTTTCATTCTGGTTGCATACCAAGGCACCGGCGTACTTCTCTGAAGCCATCATGCTGCTCTTGGGATGGTGTGTGTGGCAGTCTGAATTTATGACCCCTAATAGAGTCAGGTGTTATTAAAATTGAGTTTGCAGCTTCTGCCGCTAGCAGGCAGACAGACTCCTGATGGGAATGGGGGGACATCTCTGGGGGCGATGTGAATTTCAGCCTAAAGGTAGGCAGAGTGCTTGAGCTCTGTCTGGGGTTCCCGGAGTGTGCTTGCTTTTGGGTGTAGGTTACTTTTCTCTCTGTGTGGATCTGCAAAAGGGGGCCGACTTCTTCCACCACCATGGAACTTCCCCTGGATCAGTAAGCTTCACATAAACCCTTCCTCCTATAAACTGTGTCAGGATTGGAGGTTCATCCTAGCAGCATGAAGCTGACTATGATAGAAACTGGTACCAGAGGGTGGGTTGTGGCTGCACGATGAATCAGACCATGTTGGAACTTTTGGACTTGGTGCTTGCAACTGAAGATGCCTTCCAGAGTGGTAAACCAAGTTTTATGGACAATTCTGGTGAGAGTTTGAAAATGCTAAGTGCAGAGAGAATTGTAGTTGGAGGCTTGGAGTATGAACTCTCTAAGGGGAAGGAAAGACTGCAGAGGACTTTGTTGGAACTAGACTACTTGTATAAGGGCTGCATTCTGCTGCTCATGCCCAGAGTATTTGATCAAAATTAAATTTGTAATGGACTGATATGTTTGGCTAAAGATATGGAACTGAGAGAGATACAAGATTTAAAATTAAAGAAATTCAAACAAGGTTAAAATTTACAGGTGCACCAGAGTTTTAGGCTTACTGAAGCTGCTAGATGTTATATTTAATGGTGAGGCATGTAACTAAAAACTTGAGAGAATAGGACTGGAGAGATGGCTTAGCAGTTAAGGTGCTTGCCTGCAAAGCCTAAGGACCCAGATTTTTTAACTCCCCAGAACCCACATAAGCCAGATTCACAAGGTGACACAAGCACACAGGTGGCATATGCACACAAGATGGCACACATGTCTAGAGTTCATCTGCGGTGGCTAAGGCCCTGGTGCACCAATTCTCTCTCTCTCTCATTAAAAAAAAAAAAAAAAAAAAAAAAAACTTGAGAGAATAACTCCAAAAATGATTGCAAGAAACTCCAAGATTAGAATGTATGTTGTTTAGACTTTTGTCCCTGGCATGTGACACTGCTAATATTTCCAAAAAGAACAGAGAAAAAAATAGATTTCCTCCTGTTTTTCTTCTTTTTCCAAAACAACAGAATATGTAATAGGGGTCAGAAAGCTTGGAGTATCTCTCTGTGATAACTCTCTAACATTGGCCAAGATACAAACCTCTCTCATCAGCAAAATGAAAAGACAATGGAAGTTACCTCCCGTGAGGATTATGGTTAGAGATTTTTCAGGTGGAAGAGAAAATATGATGACAGCTTAAACATTGTTTCTATTGGAAACATTAGCATTGGGTGAGACATACTTGGCCATGGTCTCTGTAAATTGTCAACCTTTCTGCTCTCCACGTCCCCACTTCTAACACTGGTCAGACTGAAATAGGCCATGTGGTCTGTAGCAGACAGCTTCAGGTTCGCTGAGATGAACTTCCAGCCAGCCACAGTTATGGAGGAAGGGATATTTACTGAAGCTTACAGATCCAGGGGAAGTTCCATAAATGGCAGAAGAAGCTGGCCTGCCTTCCCAGGACCAAGCAGAGAGAGAGAGAAGCACAAGCCAAAAGCCAAAAGCCACAGCACACTTCAGGAACTCCAGCTAGGCACACTTTGCATATCTTTAGATTGAAACCTGAAACCCACCACCACACCTTAAGATCCACCCAGTGACACTGCCTCCAGCCAGGTGACTACAGATGCAAACTACAAACAAATAAAAAAAACTGAATATATTGGGGGCCATCTTTTCAAACCACCACATAGTCAAAATGCCTAACCCAAGAGACATATTCTCTCAGTGTTCCTTGGGTAGTAGTAGAAGTAGTTCTGTGTATGTGGAGTGTGTGTGTGTGTGTGTGTGTGTGTGTGTGTGTGTGTGTGCGCGCGCACATGTAGGCACATGCATGCTATGATATATGTATGGAGGTTGGAGAACAGCTTTCAGGTTTTGGTCCTCACTACCCACCTTGTTTGAGGCAGAGTCTCCCATGGTTCACTGCTCCATTCGTCAGATTAGCTGTCTGCCTCCCTTCTCACCATACGCATGCTGGGACTGCAGATGCTTGCATAGAGTCCAGCTCTATGTGTGTTTTGAAGATTCAAACTCAAGTCCTCATGTTTGTACAGCAAGCATTTCCCCCACTGAGCCATCTCCCAGCCCATCTAGTGATGGGTCTTTAATGTATAATGCGGGTAACAAAATCCATAGTTTACACCAACAAAATCCCAACACCTCAGGATATTTTTATTTTTTTATTTTTGAGGTAGGGTCTCACTCTAGCCCAGGCTAACCTGGAACTCACTATATAGTCTCAGGGTGGCCTTGAACACATGGCAATTCTCCTATCTCTGCCTCCTGAGTGCTGAGATAAAAGGCGTACACCACCTCACCTGGCTAATTATGATAACTTTTTTTTTTTTTTTCTGGTTTTTTGAGGCAGAGTCTCACTGAAGTCCAGGCTGACCTGGAATTCACTATGTAGTCTCAGGGTGGCCTCGAACTCACGGAGATCCTCCTACCTCTGCCTCCCGAGTGCTGGGATTAAAGGTGTGCACCACCATGCCTGGCGGCACATCTGAGTATTTTCAACTTCCAATCTCCTCGCCTTTTGTGCTTCCCCCGCATTAGCTCATGTCCATACCCATTTCTTCATCTATTCCAGTCCTTGGCCCTGAAGAGCCTTCTCCAAGGCCAGGAAGCAAGCAGTTCTATAAACAAGATAGTAAGTGAGGGAGACACTCCTAAGCCACATCCCACCTCTACCCCCTCAAACATTGAAAAACCTTTAAAAGAAACGTGGAAACCTAGAGTTCCTAGCGCATTGTAAAGAAATAGTACTCCAACTGTAATTTCTATGCAGGCAAAATGGTCAAACCAGTGACATAAACAGAATAAGAGCAAGTTCCAAGTCCTTGTGCCTTTTTCTCCAAAGACTTTGTAGGACAAATAAGCTGAACTTAGCATGCTCCCTGGTAATAAGCAGGTGAGCCAACAACTAGCACTTCTCTGCTCATTGAGCTCAGATGCATTGGAACAGAGGACCCAAGGAGCTAAAACCCTCCAGTCTCACTGTAGTCTGAAGCTCAGGATCTAAACTATCAGGTCTCACTGCAGTCTGAAGCCTGGCAGTTCCTTCTAGTCAATATGCTGGAAAGCCAGGGTCACAGTGCCAATTCTAGGTCCCTCTGGAAGCACTTAGCTGAGCTCTCAGCACAGATTCGAACCTAAGTGTTCTCCAATAAAGGATGAGGTAAAATCGGTTCCAGGAAACAAGCGTTTGCCTTCTGCGATTGTATGCCATTTCTGCTTTCGCACTCATTTGCACTCTTCAGACTTAGATTAGTGGTTCCGTGACCTAATGTGTAGCTTAAAGGAGCGTCAAAACCTACGGGTATGTATTACCTTACATATTTTCCTGACCAAATACCCCATGGATGAACCCAGCCTTGCCTTCCTCACACAAAGTATATTACAAAAGCTCTGGAGGAATCTTTTTTTTAATTTTTATTTATTTATCTGACAGCAACAGACAGAGAAAGAGGCAGATAGAGAGAAATAGGGAGAATGGGCGTGCTAGGTCCTCCAGCCACTGCAAACTCCAGACGCATGTGCCCCCTTATGCATCTGGCTAACGTGGGTCCTGGGGAAAAGAGCCTCGAACCAGGGTCCTTAGGCTTCATAGGCAAGCTTTTAACCACTAAGCCATCTCTCCAGCCCTTTGGAGGAATCTTAAAGAGCACTACCATCTTGTCTTAAATGGTCTTTTTAACTTTTTATTTTTTATTTTATTTGTTTGACAGAGTGGCAGATAAACAGAGACAGAGAGAATGGGAATGCCAGGACCCTTAGCCACCGCAAATGAACTCCAGACACATGTGACACCTTGTGTATCTGGTTTACATGGGTACTGGGGAATCAAACCTGGGTTCTTTGGCTTTGCAGGAAAGTGCCTTAACTGCTAAGCCATCTCTCGAGCCCATCTTAAGTGATCTTATCATTGCTATAGGCATTACTTTTTAAAATATATATTTTATTTATTTATTTATTTATTTGAGAGAGAGAAAGAGGCAGAGAGAGAGAGAGAGTGGGCATGCCAGGGCCTCCAGCCACTGCAAACGAACTCCAGACATGTGTGCCCCTTGTGCATCTGGCTAACCTGTATTCTGGGGAATTGAACCTGGGTCCTTTGGCTTTGCAGACAAATGCCTTAACCGCTAAGCCATCCTCCAGCCCTAGGCATTTCTTTTTGAATACTAAATATATATTGTTTAATTTTCACATCCATTGCTCTGATCATCTCTATGAACATAATTTAATTATCATGCTGGCTAATGAAGTGTGAATCTGGACTATATCTGACTCTGCATTACCCTGATCAGATATGAAAAATAATTTTAGCTGTCATGTATTGTCTACTCTTTGCTACCGTGTCAAGGACTTTATAATATTTCACTTCATTTTCACATCAGCTAATAGAATTATCTCCCACTTATAGATTCTGAATCTAAAATGCAAAAAAAAAAAAGGAAAAATAATTTGCTCAAAAGAATTGTTGCAAGTGGCAGAATTCCAATGCAAACTTAGATGTAGTTGATTCCAAATCCTGGGGGATGGCATACTCCTTTGCCTAGCTAAGACCAATTAAGGTGCCAGAACTCACTGTGCCTTACTTTCTCCATGAAATCCTGGAAAGAACTCATGGTGCCTTCTTGAGAAAGAAAAAAAAAAAAAAAAGGGCTCATCTTTCCCACAGGATGGTTGTGCTATGCGCCACACTACCCAAGACTCTTTCTGTGCCATTCTGAGCACTTGTAAAGACTATAACTTAATGCTAATGTCAAAGGGCAGGCACATTGACAAGACCAGGGGGGCCTAAAAATGCAAGGGACTATTGGAAGATAATCAACCTGCTAGAAAAAAGAAAAGATGGCCCATTCTCTCTCTCTCTCTCCCTCTTTCTCTCTCTCTCTCTCTGTTGCTCTCAAATAAATAAATAAAAATAAAAATAAATTCAAAGGGGGGACTGGAGAGATGGCTTAGCGGTTAAGCACTTGCCTATGAAGCCTAAGGATCCCGGTTTGAGGCTCGATTCCCCAGGGCCCATGTAAGCCAGATGCACAAGGTGGCGCGTGGATCTGGAGTTCGTTTGCAGTGGCTGGAGGCCCTGGCACACCCATTCTCTTTCTCGCTCTGTCGCTTTCAAGTAAATAAATAAAAATAAACAAAAATAAATTTAAAAAGGGATGGTGGGAAGTAGGAGAGGCAGTGCAGTGACTATCTTTTAATAGTTACAAAGTTGTAACGTAGAAGGAATGGACTTTATTCATTCCCATTCATTTATCCACCAAACCTTCCTCCCACATCATCATGTGCAACACTGAGCTTGACGTTGGTGAAGCCAAATGTGCCTGCACAGCACAGCAAGAACAGAAGACCTAACACAAAACACGGCACGGGTGATGAGCTGCGAGGTAGAAGAAAGGAGACAAGGAGTCACTGAGCTTTTGTGAGTAGGAATTTCAGTAGGTGGGAGTGACCAGGAAGCAGACTACAGAGCACAGTCCGAAGAGCTGTCCCGGGCTCCTCTGAAGCAGGTGTCTTTAGATGGGTCCCTGTTGTCAAGAAAGTTTGACTGGAAGGTGGCTACTACTTGCTAGGACCGTTTCATAGGAACTCTCCACACAGAGGAGAGAGGGTTAGTTTAAGGACTTCCTCCTAAGTGCTGCAGCTTTTTTGTTTTGTTTTGTTTTGAGATGGGATCTCATGTAGCTCAACCTCCATGTGTAACCAAGGCTGATCTTGAATGTCTCCCTTTCCTGACTCTACCTCACAAGTGCTTAGATAATAAGTGTGCACCCTCAGGCCCAGTTGTATGTGGTGCAGGAATGGAAGTGAGGGCTTCTTAGATGCTTAAACGAGTCATCTACCAACTGAGCAACCACCCCAGCCCCATTCCTGTAACTTGGACCTCACCTTCAACAGAATGAGTGAGAGCTTTCTAGAAGGGCTTTATTTACAAAGTTATTCAACTCTTTCAGACCCACAGTTCAACAGAACTGCTCCGTCTATAGAAAAAGAAGCAAAGCAGTCAACAAATCCCAACTAAATGACACCCACTTACCTTTAGTGGGTAAGGGGCCCTTCCAACCCATCGCTGATGGAAATGTGGATGAGGAAAAACCCATTGAGCATCCAGTCCAGTTTAACCTTTTGACACTGCAACATAAGCTTGTCATCCACAAAGCTTGCACTTGAGAACCATATAATCGAGTTATAAAAATAATCTTATGTGTGTATGGGGCAGAGAAGATTGCTTGGAGAGTAAAATGATTGCCTCACTAGCATAAGGACCTGAGCTCAGATCCCCAGCACTCACGTAAAATGTTAGCCATAGCGGCACATGCGTATTATCTTAGCGCTTGGTAGGTGGAGACAAGAGGATCCCTGGGGCTTGCTGCTAACTTGTCTAGCTGAATCAGTGAGTCCCAGGTTCAGTGAGAAATGTTAGCTCATAAAAATAAGTTGGAGAAGTGATAAGGGAAGACACCCAACATTGCCCTCTGGCCTCCACACATATGTACACATGTGCACACACACACACACACACAAACACACACACTCTTATAATGTTTTAAGTAATGTTACAATTTTGTGTTGAGTCTCATTCATAATCATCCTTGGTTCCCTGTGATAGTCAACACTCAGTCACCTGTGTCAACTGGCAATCACTTTTGAACAAAGATATGTCACAAAAAACCCTCTTTTTGCTCTGTACTGTGAAACCAGGAGACCGCCCTCTCTTCTCTTATCTCCTCATCCTCGCCTCTGAAGCACTGGTAGGTGCTCATCAACCATTTGTCCTGGTAGGGTGATAAGGCACAGTGCCCTTGTTAATGATGAATCCTCTATTTTCCGTTTGCTTGCTCAGGCAAATAGCCACAAGCCTGGAAGATTTATCAATTTATTAACCATGCCAATTTTGGAAGCTTGCAACTTTGAATCAAGCCAGGGGTGCTGGGGCAATGAAAAAGCATTGTACAAGCTAGCAAGCCTGTTATCTCCTTACCCTCCCCATGGTCTACCGCAGAGGGCATGGCTGGTATTATCACAGAGCGGGCATTGGATTGTGAGCCCGAAGCAGAAGGCTCTAGCTCCAGCCATTTCCATGAATTTCATTTCACTTAAAGTGAACGCAGTTTTCTCTTCTACGTAAGGTTGCTGAAACACCCAAAGATACACAGTGCTAACAAAGCATCAGCTTCGGGATTGCTTTCGTGTCACTTTTCTTTAAAAAGGAGTCCTCAAAACCTAATAAGTTTCAAGACCCCCCAAAACCAATTCAGTCTCCCAATAATACTTGTCCCACTCCATTCTGGGAAGTCTGAACATGACCAGCCTCCTCATGGCCTGCGGCCCATGGTGCTCACTATTCATTCTGTACAGTAGGTGAACCCCTGCCAGTGCCCCTTCTGAGTGGCTATAAAGGGCTCATAGCCGGCCCCTTCTCCTGGGAATTGTCCTTGGCTTCCCAAGAGACCCTTGTCCTGGAGGTTACTACACTGCCACATCCAAACCAGTCAACCAGTACCTGGCTGATGGGGAGTGATCCGCTGAACAAAATGCTGTGAGACCAATTCATGCCCCTTTAGGATCAGGCCAAAGCTAGACTCCAGCTGGGATCAGATCCCTGCTCAGCCCCCCGCCCTCTTCTGTCCCATCTGCTTTAGTCACCCCCTTTTCCCCACACCTGAATTCCCTCCAGAGGCTCAGGTTTTATGACATGCACTCTAAAACAAAAGGGAACTTGAAGAATACCACTTACTCAAAGAAGGCAGAAGAAGAGCACAGCCACATTGAGGGTGCCTCCACTCCCAGCCATGGCATATGTGTGTGTGTGTGCACATTCATGTGCATGTGTGTGCATACACACACACACACAAAGAATGCACACAAGTAAAAACATTTTTTTTTTAAACGTGGGCATCAGGCTGATCTCAAATGCATACCTGTCTTGTCTTAGGCTCCTCAGTGCTGGAATCACAGATGTAAGTTACCATGCCGTGTTTAAAGCTGGTATTTTGTGGTTGAGAGATGGCTTAGCAGTTAAGGCACTTGCCTGTGAAGGCTGAGAACCCAGGTTTGGCTCCCCAGGGCCACATAAGCCAGATACACAAGGTGGTGCACGTGCATAAGGTCTGCAGTTCGATTGCAGTGATTAGAGGCCCTGGTGTGCCAATTCTCTCTCTCTCTCTCTCTCTCTTAAAAAAATAAATAAATAAAAATAAAACTGGTATTTTGGGCCTGGGAAGATACCTCATCAGATAAAGGTGCTTGCTTACAATGCCTGCTGGCCTGGGTTCAACTCCTCAGTACCCACATAAGCCAGATGTAAAAAGGGTGGCATAACCATTTGGTATTCTTTACTATGTAGTGGCAAGAGAGGCTGGCACACCCATGCACATGTGTGCGTGCACACACACAAGTGCAAATAAAAAATTATTTACAGATGCATGAGGTGACACATGCACAAGGTAGCATATGTGCACAAGGTGGCACACGTGTGTGCAGTTAGATTACAGTGGTTGGAGGCCTTGGTGTGCCAATTCTTTTGCACACGCTCTCTCTCTCAAAAAAAAAAAAAAAGTTTACAAATGAAAATAAAACGGGTATTTTGGAATGAATGTGTGCCTCAAATCCATCAGTCCCTAAGCCGTATCAGTTTCCTTTCAACTTAAAAACCTTGACTTAGGACTAGGAGTATGGCTTAGTATTAGAGTGCTTGACTATCCCTCTCTTTCTCTCTCTCTCTTCTTGCAAATAAATAAATAAATATTTAAAAGAATGAAATGCTTGAATCCCATATGGGAGGTGCTGGGTTTGATAACTAGCACGTCAAAAATAAAATGGGAGCTGGGCGTGGTGGTGCATGCCTTTAATCCCAGCACTCGGGAGGCAGAGGTAGGAGGATTGACAAGAGTTCGAGGTCACCCTGAGACTACATACTGAATTCCAGGTCAGCCTGGGCTAGAGTGAGACCCTACCTTGGAAAACAAAACAAAACAAAAATAAAATGAAATAAAGTGGGGCAGGAAGGAAATATTCATTAGTCCCTCCAAACCCTTACCCTGAAGATCTAGTGATAACGAATCCATTCTCTTCTTCCGTAGCAGAGTCAGTAATGGTTTTGCAGACAAGTTGTGAGGATGTAAATCCAATCCAGAGGCATTATTCAAGGAAGGGAAGAGCAGATGTGTCTGGTGAGCAGAGGCAGGCACATTCCAGAATCCAGTGGATGGAAAGGCCTAGTTAGGTGACTAGGGCCAAAGAAGCAGAGCTCATGGGGCTGATTCACACAAGGATCCAAGTGTGGAACTGAGCGAGGCCATGGATGTCTCTATCCAGAACTACTGATTTTCTTTTTCTTTTTTTGGTTTTTGGAGGTAGGGTCTCACTCTAGCCCAAGCTGACCTGGAATTCACTATGGAGTCTCAGGGTGGCCTCGAATTCACGACAATCCTCCTACCTCTGCCTCCCAAGTGCTAGGATTAAAGGCGTGCGCCACCACACCCGGCTAGAACTGCTGATTTTCTGATTCCAATGCTTGCTATAATCCTGACCTCACAATGTGGGAAGTCATGGATTTAAATAGGGAATCACATAACCGGGCTAGCTGAATGTGACCTTGATGAAGTTAATTACCTCCATTGCCTCATCTACGATAATTCCCCCTCTAAATCACTCTCTACTCTGTCATCAGATTCAGTTCAAGCCTATGTGACTAAAACTGCTCTTATGTAAATTGCAAAGTAGCTAATGTAAACATAAGACAATAGTATCTATGGATAGACACGCCTACGGAGAGGAAAGCTCTTCAGAATCAGAAGAAATGATGTCCAAGCTCTGCAGGCTTGTTCTGTCTGGTCCTGGAACCCCAGCCTTACCCAATAGTTGAGGGGGAGCTGAGAAGAGTCCCATGCCCAGGTCAGGTGTTCCAGGTGAAAATGAGTCTGTGTCTACAGGAGGTGGAGTTGTAACGGCCCTGTCATACGTCACTAGGAATGGCCCACCTGTGTGTCCTACCATGACCCTGGTTCCAATTCCTTTCCCAGCTCCCACCGGAACCTGGGTTGTTCCAGTCCCTTCTGCAGAGCAGACAAGCTCTTTCACAAACGTGCTGTATACAAGTAGGACACTCAACTTCTCTTTACAAATCCTATCCTGTGCCATGCCTGGATAGAATTCCCCACAGATCAGCTGTTGTGGTTTGAATCTGAAATGTCCCCCCACAGGCTTGTGTTTTGAATGCTTGGTCCCCAGCTGGTGGTACTGTTTTAGGAGGTTCTGCAGGCCTTGGGAGTGGAATCTGGCTGGGGGGAGAAGAGTGAGTAGGGGTGGGCTCGATGAAGGTTATCCCCAACCCTTGATTCCTTCCATTCTGTCTGCCGCCTGCTCTGTTACAATGTGAAGCGCTGTCCACTGCTTTCTCCTGCTGCCATGGTGTTCTATTCAAGCCTATGAGGCCAAGGAACTATGGACTGAGCTCTCTGAGATCATGAGCCAAAATAAATCATTTCTACCATAGGTTTTTTTTTCTTTTTGGCTTTTCGAGGTAGGGTCTCACTCAAGTCCAGGCTGACCTGGAATTCACTCTGTAGTCTCAGGGTGGCCTCGAACTCATGGCGATCCCCCTACTTCTGCCTCCCAAGTGCTGGGATTAAAGGTGTGCTCCACCACGCCTGGCTTACTGTAGGTATTTTTATAAGGTATTTGGTCATAGCTATGTAAAAATATCTAGCACACTAGCCCATATCCTAAAGGACTCAACGCTAGCTTAGAAGTTTGGACCACCAATCACCCTCCTGAGGAAGAGGGAATATGCAGTCCTACCCTTCTAACTATCTCCCATGAACCCTCAATTTAACATCAATAGTAAGAGCTCTGACCTTCTCTATTAAGAGCCTCTAGAGGCCAGACGTGGTGGAACATGCCCTTAATTCCAGCATTTGGGAGGATCGCCATGAGTTTGAGGCCAGCCTGAGACTACATAGAGAATTCTAGGTCAGCCTGGACTAGAGCAAAACCCTACCTCAAAACAAAACAAAAAAGAGCCTCTAGTACTAATAATGACAGTTTTTAATACCTTACTCTAAAAGTATCAGAAAAGCCAAGAAAGACACAAGATCAAAGGCTCATAATAAATATGAAGCATGTATTTTAAATTTCTTCATTCTTCAAAGACAGAAACAAAAAGTTAGACTTAGTGAAGGTGCATACTGATAAGAATTATATTTGCATATTCTTTAAATTCTAAATTCATGTGCCACTTCTCAGAAAAAAAAAAAAAAACTGTCTATTAAATATTTAGCTAAGCCAGGCATGGTGGCACATGTTTTTAATCGCAGAAATGGGAAGACAGAGGAGGAGGATTGCTGCGAATCAGAGACCAGCCTGAAACTACATAGTGAATTCCAGGTTAGCCTGGGCTAGAATGAAACCCTACATCATAAAACTAAAAAAAAAAAATAGCTGAGGTCTGTAGAAATGGCTCCACACTTAAAGTCTCTTGCTTGCAAGGCCTAAAGACCTGGGTTCAATTCCCCATGTAAAGCCAGGTGCACAGAGTGGCACATGCACATGCTAAGAGCTGGAGACATGGCTCAGAAGTTAAAGGCATTTGCTTGCAAAGCCTGATGACCTGGGATTCGATTCTCTCAGGACCCACATAAAGTCAGATACACAAAGTGGCACATGTGTCTAGCATTGGTTTGCAGTGGCAAAAGCCCCTGGCACTCTCTCTCTTTCTATTTGCAAATAAATAAATAAATATTTTAAAATTTAGCTGATAAAAATGATAGAGTAGTACTACTCAGCAGTTATCATTCTCTGTCTCTCAAAAAAGTAAATAATAATAATTTTTTTGTTTGTTTTTCGAGGTAGGCTCTCACACTAGTCAAGGCTGACCTGAAATTCACTCTGTAGTCTCAGGGTGGCCTCGAACTCATGGCGATCCTCGTACCTCTGCCTCCCGAGTGCTGGGAGTAAAGGCGTGCGCCACCACTCCTGGCCTAATAATTATTTTTAAAATGATAAAGTATATGGAATGCTAAATGCATGTGAAATAATTACATCTTATGTGTACAATACAAATCACTGGTGACAAGTATATAAACATTGTGGATTCATTGAGTGTGACGGTGAATTTTATAGTCATAAACTATCTGACTGCTGATCTCACAACTCATAACCCACAACCCCACAGTGAATACCAGCAATTCCACTGAGGGCAGCCTTCAGTGGAAAGGTATCAGGGAGGAGGGAAACAATGGTACTGGCACACGATACATCCATACAAAGTTTCTACTTAATAAAATACTAAACAAATTATTTTGATGCTGCTATGAGAGTGTTTAAGCATGCTTAACATTTAAATTGGTGTTTTAGCCAGGCGTGGTGGCGCACGCCTTTAATCCCAGCACTTGGGAGGCAGAGGTAGGAGGATCACTGTGAGTTCAAGGCCAGCCTGAGACTCCATAGTGGATTCCAGGTCAGCCTGAGCTAGAGTGAGACCCTACCTCAAAAAACCAAAAAAAAATAAAAAATTAAAAAATTAAATTGGTGTTTTAAGTAAAGCAAAGTCTTTACCTAATGTGCATAGGCTCCATTTCACCAGTTATACAAGATGGGTTCTTTTTAAAAAAAAATATTTTATTTATTATTTATTTATTTGAGAGAGAGGGCCAGACAGAGAGACAGAATGGACACGCCAGGGGCCTCTAGCCACTGCAAACGAACTCCAGCTGTATGTGCCACCTTGTGCATCTGGCTTATGTATGTACTGGGGAGTCGAACCTGGGTCCTTAGGCTTTGCAGGCAAGTGCCTTAACTACTAAGCCATCTCTCCAGCCCCAAGGTGGGTTCCTGTTGGGTCTCAAGTCTATTGGATTTCAGACTGAAACTACACCATCCTCTCTCCTGGTTCTCAGGCCTCTGGACTTGAATTGAAACTACACTATCCATTCTCGCAGGTTGTCAAGTTCCTGAAGCACTCTGTGGATCTCAACACTCATTAGCCACCACAATCATGTGAGCTGATTCCTTTCATCTCTTCACACACACACACATACACACACACACGCACACTCACACACACTCACACTCTGTTGGTTTTGCTTATTTGAAGAACCCTGGCTAATATGTTGGGTTACCCTCAAGCAAGCATAAAGTAAACATTACATTATTGGGCCGAACAAAGTGTGACTGTTTTCGTTATTCATTCAACAGTTTGCAAATACTTCATGGATCTGGCGGGGGGAGGACTGTGAGAGGTTGAGTGCAGGTCGAATGTCCCTTTGTCTGAAAGCATTGTGCCCCAGAAGAGAGCTACTCTAGAGGCCTCATCTGGGATATCCATGATTATAAAGCCAGTGGCAGGTGGACAGCTTCGTGGGCTTATGTTGCACAGTTATAAGGACAAGCAGGAAGGCAGGGGTGGGAAGATAGTGGAAAACTATCTCAGAGCCGCTTTTACACAGGGACTGTGGCCTTGCATGGGCAAAAGGGAACCATTAAGCCATCAGACAGGTCTGCATGCTTCTCTCTCTCTGGGAGCCTGTGCGAGGAGAGTAGTGTCCGGGTGTGGAAGAAACTGAGGTCGCCTCTGTTTTCAGTGCTAGTTTACCCACTGATCAGAAAGCAGTTAAAGATCTTCTCCTGCACTTGTAAGTTTAAAATTCACCATTCTCTGAGCACCCAGGGGAGACCAGCCACAACTTCTTATACCTAAACATTCTGGAGCAGAAATTTGGCCTTTGTTCTGGTTACTACCTTACTTAAGACACTTCGACTTCTTTTTAAAAAAATTTTTTAAAGATTTATTTTTATTTATTTATTAGCGACAGAGAGAAAAAGAGAGAGAGAGAGAGAGAGAGAGAGAGAGAGAGAGAGAGAATGGGCGTGCCTCCAGCCGCTGCAAATGAATTCCAGATGCATGCTCCCCCTTGTGCATCTGGCTTACGTGGGACCTGGGAATCAAACCTGGATCCTTAGGCTTCGCAGGCAAGCGCCTTAACCGCCAAGCCATCTCTCCAGCCCCAACTCTTCGACTTCGGTCTTTTAATGGGGAAGCTTGAATTGCCTTTGTTCATTATGGTGGCAAGCAGGCTTGGCTCAGCCCTGTCTCTTGGCATGACCTCCAGATAATCAGCCTGAATTCCCAGCTCTGGAACAACTCCTTTCCACAATACACCTGGAAATTGCCTTTTCATCTTGAAGAATCAACTGCTCCCACTTATCAAGCTGAACATTGACCGCTGAGTCCTTGGGACTCCAGTAACTCAAGCCTGTTTAAGTCTGAATCTGTCCAGGTACAGATGCCCAGCACTGGTCATGTACATAAAGTGGTACCTAAACAATAACTGTTGAATCAAATTGAAAAATAATGGATGTGGCTTAAAATAATGGCCATTTCCCTTTTCTCTGTTGACTCATAAAAATAAGAGAAAAGAATGAAATAGTGATACAGGTCATTCCACAGAAAAATCGAAGGTCACTTCCATTATGGATTGTGGATATGCAAGCTCTGTCAGTGTGTACCTATGTGTCTCTTTCCTTTCTTGTCACACCTGAGATGCAAGATAATACCTAGCCTCGTTCATTGGTGGTTGGAAGAGCAGGAGGTGCTGTGTCTCTGACAAACCACTGCTTAATCCTTCCTGTGGACTGGGGAAGAGCCACTGAACCTTCACTTTCCAACATGGATTATAAAGTTTTCTTGTTTAGAATTCTGGATAAACTTGAAAGAGTCGTGCCAATATGAGGTAGTACTAGATGTAGAAAATAAATTTTTCAGACTGGAGAGATCGCTCAGTGGTTAAGGTGCTTGCCTGCAAAGCCTGCTGACCTGGTTTGATCCCCCTGCACCCATGCAAAGCCAGATGCACAAAGTGGCGCATGCACCTGGAGTGTCACAACAGCTGAAGATCCTGGTGCACCCATTCTTTCTGTCTGCCCCTCTTCTCTCTGTCTCTTTCTCTCTGCTTGGAAATAAATACATAAAAATATTTTTTTAAATCAACTTTTCAAGAATAAACACCAAAAGAATACGAAGCAAAAAGCATCATGGCTTTCCTCCATGATCCAAAAGGTGCTTGAGAGCTGCAGTGTGCACCTGTAATTCTAGTGCTTGGATGTGGGTCCCTGGGTCCTCCGGGGCGGGCTGCGGTTCCCCTGAAGGCATCCCAGGAAACCGTGGTGGTGAGTCCGCGAGAGTCAGTCTCTGTGAACAGCTCTCTTTAATCAATAGGGAAATGGGTTTATAAACAGTTGAGGGTGCTAATGGGATTGGATGTACAAGGTTGCTTGCTGATGTCTAATTAGCATATGGGGACATACATTCCAGCACTTAGGCAATGGTATATGGTACAGGGGGAGGGGCTGTGCAAAGGTGCTGGCTGATACCATATGAGGAGTTTCCTAGGCAACTGGCCAAAGGCCACAGGGTTATGGGCAAAGGCTAAGTCTTATCTGAATGTCCAGGTATCCTGTGCTTGGAGAGGGAGTGGCCTTACTTCCTGCCAATCTCAGGGGGTGGGGTGTGGGGTGGAGATTTTGTCCAGGGGTCCAGGCTCACTGCGACCCCCGAGAATGGGGGGAGGAGCTCCCCTGCCTGTCTGTCCGGAGATATGACCAGTGATTCAGGCTGCTGTGACCCCTCCATAGCCTGGGCCTTCGTGTCAGACAGCTTAGGTTTGCTTTAACCCAGGGCCCTGCCTATGTCCTACACTAGAAAGGCAGAGACAGGTAGATCCCTGGGCTCATAGGCCACAAGGCTAACCTAATTGGTAAGTCCAGATCAATGAGAGAACCTGTCTCCAAAAAAAAAAGGTGGACAACATTCCTGAGGAACCCTGAGGTTGTTCTCTGCCCTCTAGATGCATCTGCACACACATATATGCTTTTTAAAAAGCACTTGAAGGCTGCCATAGTGGCACACACCTTTAATCCCAGCACTCAGAAGGCAGAAGTAGAAGGATTGCTATGAATTCAAGGCCACCCTGAGACTACATAGTGAATTCCAGGTCAGCATGGGCTTCAGTAAGACCCTATCTCAACTCCCCACCACCAACCCCCGGCCTCCCAAAAAAGAAAAAAAAAGAAGCACTTGAGAGCACTGGAGAGGTAGCTCAGCAGTTAAGGTGCCTGTCTGCAAAGCCTGATGACCCAGGTTCAATTCCCCAGTGCCCATATATAGCCAGATACACAAAGTGGTACATGCCTCTGGAGTTCATTTGCAGTAGTTAGAGGCCCTCGTGTTTCCATTGTCTCCCTCTCTCTCTCCCCCCCTTCTATCTCTGCTCTCCAATAAATAAAAGTATTTTCTTACAAAACACTTGAGGCTGGGGAGATGGTTAAAAGTACTTGCTTGCAAAGCCTGACAGCTCCCACATAAATCTAGATGCACAAGGTGTCTGGAGTTTTATTTGCAGTGACAAGAGACCCTGGTGTGCCCATTCTTTCCTCTCTCTGCTTCCCTCATATAAATAAATATTTTTTAAAGACACTCGAGTGAATTTCTTGGCCTCATTATTCATCACCATATAATAAATTTGTGCAGACATAAGTTAATAGAAAATCTAATTTGCTAGGATGATACATAACCCATTTTTAAAATAGTGTTATATCTGAACTGGCTTACAATGGAAGGACTTAATGATATTATCACCCACCAGCTTTGAGGGTTCATGAGTTAAGCTGGCGGTCAGAGCTAGGAAGGTTTGTTTCCACTCACTTGACTTAATCACTGTTTACTGGTTCTTAGTGGGTTTAGAGGGAGGATGATAGATATCATCACAACATGAGGTCAGTGATTCACACCCAAATCATTGTTTTCAGGCCAGAGAAACAAACATCTGTACAATAATCCTTGTAAGATCTTCAGTTACAGGAAGGTTGGGCAGCCTTGGCGATTACTTTTCTCCTGAGAGAAGTTCAAAGGCTTTCATTGACTGCAAGTCATCTGAATATCCTGTTTATCACAGTGTCATAAAACTGCATTCTAGGAGAAACACCAGTGCTCTTCCAGTCTAGAATCCCTATGTTACAGTGAGCATTATTTCAGGAAGCAATGGTCTGGGTGCTGAGAAAAGTGTAAGTTGAGTCCAACTTGAAAGCATCGACCACTGAAGATCCCATCTGTACTTTTATTCTTAGGTGGAGCCGGCAAGAGAAGGTGGACTTTGTTCTTGGTAGACTACGCTGTAGCCACTGGAGAAATAAGACTGGCTTAGGCAGAATGAGGAGGACAGAACTGATAGAATGAATGATTAAGAAAAAGCTGGGGATGAAGATCATGACATCAAAGTTCGTGGAGGATGGAAGATCCTGCTAGAGAGATTTGGGGAGGGAAGCTGATCACTGTGCAGCCAGCTGGAGCTTTGTAAAGGCCTCTTCCTTAATCTGTGACATGTGCACCAAATAGCACGGTCTGTGACCCAGGAGGGGACAGGAGAGATCAGAACATGGCAAGAATGGCAGCAGTAAGGGGGCATGCCTTGGCACTACTGCTGAAAAGTCACAAACCAGGGCTGGAGAGATGACTTAGCAGTTCTAAAGCACTTGCTTGCAAAGTCAAAGGACCCAGGTTCAACTCCCCAGTACCCATATACAGCCAGATGCCCAAGGTGGTACATGCATCGGGAATTCATTTGCAGTGGCTAGAGGCCTTAGAGTAGCCATTGTCTCTTCTTCTCTGTCTCTCATAAATAAATAAATGGTGTTTTTTTAAAAGTCACAAACCAGGCTAAGGTCCTCCTTCTCCAAGGAGATCAGCGGGGCAGCACCGTCACTAAACTAAGAGTTTACTGGAAATGCAGAATCTCAGGCCATCCCCAAGCCTCCAGAATCTGAGTGTGCATGTTAACTTGATCCACGAGGCTAGCACATTGGACAGAGCCTTAGCTTTTCAGGGCCCTGGTGACTTCTTCTCTGTCTATTTGATCTCCTTTTCCCTTTTATTTTCATCATCTTCCTCAGGTTCTCCAAAGAGTCATGTGTGAAATTCTTGGACGTGCCTGTCTCGATTTGGTGTATTTCAAAGCACAATCCAGCCTCAAATCATAAACCTTGGGACAAAACTGTTATACTGGGTCCCAGAAAGGCAGCAGGCAAGAACCCTCCCCCACAAGAGCTATATTTATATCATTTATGTATTCAAAGCCTTAAGTATACACAGTCCTTTGTGCAGGGACTTGCCAAGAAATGAGTACAATTCTTGGTCTACGAAAATATTTTGATTTTTCTCCATAACCCTAGGGAACAGCCAGGGTGGATAAGGAATTATGAAATCTTTTAAACCAAAATACATGAAATAAATAGAAGGAAGTTATAGGCATTTGTTTGGGCCTCTGGACCTTTCTAAGAAAAGAAGCAACTTTCCCATACAATATGCATGGGCGGAAATTTGCTTTGCATAAAATAAAGCCCTCAGTTAGCTAAAGGACACACACCACAAGAATGTAGACTTTAAAGGCATTTTGGTAAAAGATACATTTTTAAAGGAAAAATATTCATAATACCTACAAAAAAATAAAGTATGGAATAAGATAATATAATAAAAATACTATGTAGCCACTCAAATCATGGCTCCTTCACTACTTAGTCCAAAACTAACAGTGCCTGGTAACACAGGACATAAGACATTATGTTCATCATCAACTCACTTTAAAATAAATAAATAGGGAAACTAAATATTCCAAAATGTTAACCATCTGCATGCCTAAACTTGGTGTTATGAGTTATTTAAAAGTTATTCTTTTATCTTATTTGAGAGACTGACACACACAAAAAAAAGGCAGACAAAAGAAAGTGGGTATGGGCACACCAAGGCCTCCAGCCACTGCAAGTGAACTCCAGGAGCATGTGCCACTTTGTGCATCTGGCTTTACATGCGTACTGGGGAATCAAACCCAGGCTGTCAGGCTTTGCAAGCAAGTTCCTTAACCACTGGTCCATCTCTCAGGCTGACCTGGAATTCACTATGTAGTCTCAGGCTGGCCTCGAACACATGGTGATCCTCCCACCTCTGCCTCTCAAGTGCTGGCATTAAAGGTGTGTGCCACCATACCCGGCTAAAATTTTTTCTTCTTCCTTTCCTACATGTCCCAAATGTTCACAAGTAGCAAGTATACTTTTCTAGTCACATTTGTTTTGGTAAGTTTCTTCTTGATCCCACTAATTTTCTTTTTTCTCTTGCCTTAAGTATTTCCCATCAACTTAGTTACTTTTCCCAACCCAGAAGAGATGGTTCTATATAGCGTGGTGATTTTTTTTTTTTTTCCGTTTGAAAATTCATGCTGGGGCTTCAAACTGTATTTAACTTGGAATTGATTCTAGATTCTAGATTAGCTCTTCAACTAAGTTAGACACCTAATCCCTCTTCCTTCTTCCTGCCTCAGAGCCAGATCTAGAGTGAATTAAGTGAGGGATCAGGGCATAGGTTGGAAGGAGGTCCTTGCACAACCTTGATAATGAGCACCATCCCCTGAACTCTTGTCACTCCCTGGATTATCTTACTTTAACCTGACTAGGTTACCTCTTTCTTATCCACTGCAGTCACATGATATCACAATGACTTAGCACCTACAGAATCAATAAGGGGCCAAGAAAGCCCCAAACATCTACCTTCCTCTCCGTTAATCCTTAGTACAGTTTCATGTCCCGCCTTCCAACTATGAAACAGGACTGAATATGTACAATCCTCTTGTCCAGTCCTGGTGAGATCCCAAGTTCACAAGCTGACTGCCAGAGGGAGATGAAAATGGAACTCTGGACAGAGCCACTTGCCATGTAGCTCAGAGCCACGGACCCTTTTTGTTCTGGCTCCTCAGGTACCTTGGACATCCAAGCAGGATTAACAGCAGAATTATTCCTTAAGCACCTCTGTTCTAATGTTCCCACACAAAAATAATTTTTCATGTATATGGTTTGTGAGCATATGTGTTCATATATGTGGGTTCATGTGGCAGTGGGAGTTTTGTTCACATGATGGTCAAAGGTGTGGAGGCCAGAGGTCATCACTTTATTTATTTATTTATTTATTTTTTTTTGAGACATTGAACCTGGAGCTCACAGCGTCAGCCCCAATGATCCTACTGTTTCTGCTTCCCCAGGACTGGGATTCTAGACACACACCACCATACCTGGCATTTTACCTAAGTTCTTGGGGCCCAAACTCAGGTCCTCGTGTTTGCATAGCAAGCACTCCACCAACTGAGACATCTTGCACCCCAAAATAAAAGGAACTTTAACTAGTGAATGACTTAGCACCCTGACAATACGTTAACCTCATGAGGGGACCGATGCCTGAGTTCCACCTCTGGAGAATGAATTCACTGGCCATGCGTTCTTTTTCTTTATTTATTTGAGAGAAAGAGGCAGGGGTAGGGGAGAGCGGGCGCACCAGGGCCTCCAGCCACCGCACGCGAACTTCAGACACATGCCCCACCTTGTGCATCTGGCTTTCGTGGGTCCTGGGAAATCGAACCTGGATCCTTTGGCTTGGCAGGCAAACGTCTTAACCGCTAAGGACCTCTATGGCAGGTGATGTCTGAGTCCTTTCACGTTCAATCATCCTGAGGAATCATGAGTCACCCCTTTTTAGACTTGGCTTCTTGGGGGAGAACCCAATTCAAGCAGTCCCATTAAAAGAACCAAAAGCCTAAAGGAAGGATAAACGTTTTTAATGAAGTCTCCGGCCCCCTGGTGAAAGGGATGAAGAAAACCAGCCCAAGATGACAGGGCTAATGAGTAAAATTTCAAGTAGAAACTGCTCCAGAGACTCGCAGCGGCAGTAGCAACAGAAAAGTCAAAATTGCATTGTTCTGTGTACTGGAAGCCAGTGGGCCCAGCCCCAACCCCAGGTCATGGCTGCTGCCTGACTCTAACGGTGATGCAATAACCCTGATGACCTCAGAAGTGGCTAATCAGCCCACGACTTCAGCTTGACCTCCTGGGAAGATGACAATGCCAATTGAACTAGAAGTCTCCAGGGTTTGACAAGGGTGGAGGCCAGCCTGGACTCCACGGAGCACGAAGTCCACAGTAGGTGCCAGAATCCAGGCGAGCTGGTCACATGCCGGAGCATGGTGCGCCGAAGACCCAAGGAAGATTGGGCAACGGTTGATTATAAATCCAAAGTCCTGGGGCCAGAGAAGTACATCTCGTACTCCCCAGTAGATATTCCCAGTGCACTGGCCCAGGGCAGCCCAGCGTGGCAAGCTTCCATCTGGGAAGCAAGCGTATTTGTTCACTCCTCCTTGCTTCCCCCGGGACTCTGGGTACTGTGGCTTCTGGGAGCTGTGAACAGCAGAGGAGGCTGATGAAGAGCCTGCCTCAGAGACCGTGGTGAAGAGTGGCCTGTCTCCTGGGGTGAAAGTTAACCTCAGCTCAGCTGAATATTGGGTTCAGCTGGACTGGGGTGGGGAACAGGCATGCTTTTAACACTCCCCCGGTGAGTCCAGTGGGCGTCCCAGGATGCGAAACCCTGAGCTAAGCCAGTCCTGGCTCACACAGGGAGAAGGTAGACTGGGTTGGGAGGCTCCTTGGTTAGGATTCTTTGGGGAAGTCAAGGAAGTGAGGGAAAGAGGTCTGTGTTAGCTACTTTCTTTCTTTCTTTCCTTCTTTCTTTCTTTCTTTCTTTAAGATTTTATTTCTATTTATTAGAGACAGAGAGAAGGAGAGAGAGAGAGAGACAGGGAGAGTGAGAATGGGCGCGCCAGGGCCTCTAGCCACTGCAAACGAACTCCAGATGCATGTGCCACCATGTGCATGTGGCTTACGTGGGACCTGGAGAATCGAACCTGGGCCCTTAGGTTTCACAGGCATGCGCCTTGACCGCTAAGCCATCCCTCCTGCCCCTTAGCTACTTTCTTTTTGCTGCAACAAAATACCTGACGAGACACAGCTTAAGGGAGGGTGGCCTTATTTTGGCTTACAGTTCAAGGTTCTAGTATAGGGCAGCAGGAGCGTGAAACAGAGCTGGTCACGTCGCATCCTCAATCAGGAAGCCAAGGGTGGCAAGTGCTAATGCCTGGCTAGCTTTCTCCTTTCATTCAGTTGGAGACCCCGCCTACAGCATTATGCCACCCACGTTTAGGGCGGGCCTTCCCACCTCAATTAACCTAACTAGAAACATCCTCAATAGATGTGCCTGGAGGTTTGTTTCCATGGTGATTCTAGACACCATCAAGTCGACTGTCAAGCTCAGCGGAGACATGGAGACCTGGCATGCTTTAGAAATCGCCCGCGGAGGCCTCTCCCTTCAAGGTTTTGCCGTGCAACCCAGACGGGCTGTAACTGCACAGTCCTGCCTCTGTCCCCAGAATGCTGGGATTATAAGCATTTGCCGATATTCCCAGCCTGCTGACGCCTTTCAAAGCCAATATCCTCATTCAACCTCATTCTTTCCTCGCCACCTGTGGTGCCACACCCTGCTTGTGGATGAAAGGAGGAGAGAAGAGGGCTTCTGTTGACTCCCCCAGCCATCTACTCTTCCTCCCTGGCTGACAAGGGAGGAATCAGCCACAAGGCCACGGATGCATTTCTCCACGGCCTGCACCCAGGAGAGCCAAGACCTTTCTCTCTATTTCCAAACAGTGCAAAAACCTGGCCTTGCGAATACAATCCAACCTTCACTTTGTTCCAACTTACAAAATAGCTATCTGTCCAGTCAAGGGCAAAACAAAAGTAGCTAAAATGTGAGCTGTAGGAGGCCTCCTCCCAGAGTGTACAAGGGCTCCCTGGTGTTCCTCCTCCTCCTCTCTGCTACTTGGCCTTGACTTTCCTTTGAGGGTTATTTCTCCCATCATTGATTGGGCCCACCTGCGGCTTCCTTCTCTCCTCAGTTCTCTACGGGAGAGCGAGCGGCATGGGGCCTGTGGGCTTGTTGATCCAACAACTATTTCTAGGGGCGGCCAGTGGGAAAGCGCTGTGTTTACCATGTGTGAGGTCTTGGGCTTAATCCCCACAGTGCCAACAAGGGAAAAAAGAAAATTCTATGCTATACTTAGATCAGGAAAAAAGAATGTGAGAAGAGACAGACACGTAGACAACTGTGCCTGATAGTGTCAGTGGGAAGTACTATTTATTCAACTAGCTTGATTACTGAGTTCCAGACAGACAGCTATTAGAGCAAAATTCATGCTTTTGGGCAACTGTGTCTATTTTTGACAGGGTGAGCCCAGATAATGCTTGCTATCTTTACCCACACTCGCCAAATGTTTGGATAAATAAAGATGTTGCATGAAATCCTCTATCTGTTGCTTTAACAGAAACCGATATGGAACGGAATGCTAACGGGTCACGTTCCATTCCGTGCCGGTACTACTTTTATGACCGAGGAAAGGGGAAGGAGAGGAGCTCCTAGAACCATCACAAATGCCAGACTACCTGGCCCATTAGCTGTAGGATTCTCCCAGCTCTGCCTCCCATTGCCATGGGTGCATTGGGATTACAGACATGTGGACTACTTGCATCCAGCTTTATGTAGGTTCTTGGGATACAAACCCTAGCCATCGGGCTTGTGCAGCAAGCACGTGCTTTTAATATTTTATTTTTATTTATTTATTTGAAAGAGGAGGGAAAGAGAGAGAGAGAGAGAGAGAATGGGTACACCAAGGCCTCCAGCCACTGCAAATGAACTCCAGACACATGAACCACCTTGTGTATTTGGCTTACCTGAGTCCTGGGGAATCGAACCTGGGTCTTTTGGCTTTTCAGGCAAGCGCCTTAGCTGCTAAACCATCTCTCCAGCCCACCAAGTGCTATTAATCGCTGAGCCATATCACCAGCCTCAGATACATCTTTTGAAAAACAGCTTCAAACAGACGTGGTATAACCACCTACTCTTACCCAACAGATTCCCTAGTCACTGTGCCTTTATGCATAGCTGTCCACACTGAGGTGGACTTAGCATCGAGTGGCCACCTTTCATCTTCCCTAAATCATTCTTATTTTTTTTTTAAAAGGAGCCAATTACTCTTCAGAGGATTTGTATCAAATTGATGAATTAGTCAGGCCCAAACTAAAAGTAGCTTGAGCAACGGTTGTATTATATGGATACCAGAGGCATGTGTAGAACTCAAGGGAGAATCAGATGCCAGTCTTAAGGAAGGCTGGGCATAAATAGCTGTGCCCCACACATAAGTACAAGCAGAGGCCTTGTCTCTGCTTCTCCTTACAAGTAAAGCTCTGGCCGCCCTGAAGTCCAGCTACAGTAGAAAGGTTCACCTCCCGAAGAGCCTGACCACCTCACTCACTGCAGAGAAGACCTCCACCCTACTGTCTGTTAGTCTATCGTCTTCAGTCTTCAGCAGGATCTCCTGGTTCACCTTGTCATAAGATCACTTCTACCGTTGCCCTTTGCTTGGGGTAGAGGTATAGCATGGCATGAAAGCTGCCACAGATGAGGGTCTGTATCTTTGTTCCTGAACTCCACCAATCCCAGCCCCATGTAGAAAATACGAGAACGCCCCTTTCATGCCTAAGCTATGTCAAAAGATAGAGGTTACAACCTGTTTCAGACAAGCTGCTTCTAAAATCCTTTCCAATTATTGGCTTGGAATATGGATGATCCTGTTTTCTTTTTTAAAAATATTTTATTTATTTATTTATTTGAGAGGGACAGAGAGAGAGAGAGAGAGAGAGAGAGAATGGGCACGCCAGGGCCTCCAGCCACTGCAAATGAACTCCAGATGCGTGCGCCCCCTTGTGCATCTGGCTAACGTGGGTCCTGGGGAATCAAGCCTCGAACCAGGGTCCTTAGGCTCCACAGGCAAGCACTTAACCACTAAGCCATCTCTCCAGCCCCCTTTTATCTTTTTTAAATATATTATTTATTTGCAAGCAGAGAGAAATAGAGAGAAGAGAGACAGACAAAGGGAATGGACACACCAGGGCTTCAGCTGCTGCAAATGAACTCCAGATGCATGCGCCTCTTTGTTCATTTGGCTTTACATGGGTACTGGGAATCAAACTCAGGTCCTTAGGCCTTGCAGGCAAGAGCCTTAACCACTAAGCAATCTCTCCAGCTCAGGTGATCCTTTTCTTATTACTGTATAATGATGAGTGAAAAAAAAAAAAGTTGAGCTTCCCAATCTGAAGAACTGAAGTCCTTGTGATTTAGAAAAAAGAAAGAAAGAAAAAAAAAAAAAAAAAAAACCTTCGTTCTGGACAAGGTCAATTCTCACAATTGTGGAGGGACTTCGTGTGTAGCCATCTGGATCTGAATCTGGTATTGTATTTGCAATAGTGCGTCATGGGTTCTGAGCACAGTTGGTTCACTTAGTCACAAGGTGCAAAGGGCTATAGGTTTCATCTTCATCCTTACACAGGGTGAAATGCATGTCATTGGTGCTTTTGGCCATAAATCATATTGAACACATCTTGTATTCCAGGCCCCGTACTTGATGCCAGAAATATAGTGTTGATCTCCGTGAACCTGGAATGTAATCGCAAAAACAAATACAAAAAAAAAAAGTGTGATAGGACCTTGACAGAGGCACACATAGGCACAAATGGAGTCATATCTAACCCAGAATAGAGACTGGGGTCTGTAAAACTCCCAGGAGTCTCCTGATCCCACGGATCAGGAACACTAGTTAACTCTACTCCTTGGGGGTAGCTAGGGAAAGGCCTTCCCGAGAAAAGGGAATAGCACACGTAGATCTGCACTGGGGCAAAACAGCATGTGATCCAGCATGGTGAGATTTTAGTGGAATATTGAGAGTGAGTGTGGGCCCCACACCAGAATTCAACTTTATCTTGATGTGTTTTTTTTTTTTTTTTGGTTTTTCAAAGTAGGAATATAAGATGTGTTCAATATGATTTATGGCCAAAAGCACATGCATTTCACCATGTGTAAGGATGAAGATGAAATCTATAGCCCTTGGCACCTTGTAACTAAGTGAACTAACTGTGCTCACAGCCCATTGACCACAACAAGTTCTTTCAGGTGCTCCACAAGAAATAACGCAATATTGCAACTACAATACCAGATCCAGATCTGGATGGCTACACATGAAGTCCCTCCACAATTGTGATCTGTGATATGGGATATATATATCTATATATCTATCTATAAATCTATATCTATATCTATCTATCTATCTATCTATCTATCTATCTATATATATATATATATATATACATATACATATATATATCATCCCATAAAGTACATAGGTATCACTGAAATTCTTTCTACGCAGCCTCGCCATGGTTAGTGTGGAGAAGATGGTAAATATCTCGATCCCGAAGCCAGAGTTAGTCCTTGCTTCTGAAAATCAAAACCATGATCTGTTATAAGATGCTGGTAGATTTCTGGTTTATTCTTGTGTCTGGGAATTACATCTCTGAGTCTTTTGTATGCATTTCACTCCTCTCATGACTTTGTACATTCACTGGAGTCCAAGCGTAGCCCAGCACTGCCCTCAGAGACCATGCTGTGACACCAGGTCACAAGCAACAGTTCTATAACGCGCTCCTCCTGGCACAGCTAGGAAAACACAGATGGACTGGGTAAGATAGAACCCGTCCTTTCACAGGCCAGCCTCTATCAGATGAGTTATGAAAACTAACTAAGAACAAGGGCCATGCGGCTCACCTATGAGGATCGTGTGTTAGGTCTTAAGGATGCACATTTTAACATTGCAATGCTTCCTCCTATTTATAATTTCTAACAAGCTTCTAAGTTATTCATGGTAATGATCATCTGGGGATACCATTTGGAGAGTGTGCAACCCTAAGATGGTTGACTGATTCTAGGTTCAGGCCTAGATATTGACCAGGCACGTCAAAGTGAGCAATATATTTAATAATAAGGGCGCCATGAGCCACAGGGCCATATATACACCTGAGAGGTTTAGTGGCCCAGTGCAGGAAGGAAGAACCAGAGCTTTATTAGGATCTGTCTGTTTGACATCTTGCTCCACTGCTAGAGATGCAATCTGGGCTTGGCATGTCCTAGGTTACCAGCATTTGGAACCTTAATGTAAACCTGCCTTTGAGTGGAAGCTGGAGGTCTTTTGTTCACTGCGCAGGCATTTAGGAAGCATATCACTGGGGTGTGGCACAGCAGCAGGTCTGTGAAGATACGTTCCCATAATGTGATCAGGGCAGCCTTCCAGGAGCGCGCTGACTACCGGGAGTGGCTTCGCTCTTCCTGGGACATTGGAAAGGCTATCTTTGATGACATGGCTTAAGCCGAGGCTTGAGAAGCGCCTTTGCATAGTAAAGGAAAGGGCATTCCAGGTGAACGAGGCCAGCAAAAACCATCAGATCCCTGCCCACCAGGAAGCAAAGTGGGTCCCTCCAAGACACACGCAAACCGAGACGGCCATAAACCTTAAATCCAAGCAAAATGAGTGAGGGAAGCCAGCCAGCCTTCAAAGGACAAAGCCCAAGTTGTATGGAAACAGTGAACAAATGCGTCAGGAGCTGGTAGTTTAGATCCAGGGTGTGGAGGCTCCTGTTTACTGCTGGAAGCCACCTAGTGAGGGGCATCAGCGGGTGCAGGCTTTAAAGCATGAGGACAGGGGCAAGTATTCTTGGGGAAATAGAGGCAGGAAGAGTCCAAAAGTGGAGCAGGAGCCAATCATGGAAGGTCTTTTCAGTTAGTTATAGAATTGGAGCTGTCACAGTACTTTAGGACGAGGACACAGAATTACATTCTAGAAAGAGCACTCTGGCAGCACTTTAAAAGATAAATCAGAGTGATCTTCCTTTTTTAAAAAAAGTTATTTATTTATTTATTTACTTTCAAGCAGAGAGAGACAAGAGAGAGAATGAGTGTGCCAGGGCCTCCTGCCACTACAAATAGACTCCAGACACATGCGCCACTTTGTGCATCTGGCTTTACATAGGTACTGGGGAATTGAGCCCCGGGTCGTTAGGCTTTGAAGTCAAGTGCCTTAACCGCTGGGCCATATCTCCAGCCCCGGAGTGATCTTCCTTGGTGGATATAAACACGGCCTGTATCAGGACACCCTGGGCTTAGGTTTTAAGTAATAAACATCATTTGAATGCCACTCTAGACCTACTGAATTTTAATTTAGCGTGAAGATTAAGAATCTGATTGTTTTTTCCTCCCTTGTTTGTTCGAGATGAGTTCTCACTCTGTAACTGGGGCTAGCCTGGAATTACTTTGCAACCAAGAATAGCCTCAAATTTGTAGCGTTCCTCCTGCCCCAGCTTCCAAGAGCTAGGATTGCAGACATGAGCTACTACATCTAGCCAGGAACCTGCATTTTAATTAACCTCTCCATGATAAATAAGGGGGCGGGGAGGAGAGTTGACAAACAGTTGGATTCTGAGAGCAGAAATGAGAAAAGCAGGAGGCGGCAGTTGTCTGGGCAGGGGAAGCAGGGCCTGTGCTGCAGAGGAACAGCTGTGAGACCCGCAGACAGAGGCTCTGGCCCGCAGAGCAGGCAAGTGAAAGTCCCTACTGAATGTGTAAATGGGTGAATGGAATGTAATAAGTCTAGTCACTCCTGGGACTGAAAGAGAGGTCCACTTCAAACTACTATGTGAGCCGGACATGTTGGTATATACTTGTAATCCCAGTACTTGGGAGGCTGAGGCAAGAAAACCGCTACAGATTCAAGACCAGCGTGGCCAGTATGGCAAGAACCTGTCTCTAGAAAAGTAAAAACCAAAACCCACTATCCTGTAAAACCATATGAAGTTGCCATGTTTGTATTGGCAAAATGTGATGGGGGATTTATAAAGTTCAATTTAATGGTGAAGTCAATGAAACTACTACCTTACCATTTTTTTAATGAATTTATTTATTTGAGAGAGAGAGAGAGAGAGAGAGAGAGAAGCAGACAGAGAACGGACACATCAGGGCCTCTAGCCACTGCAAATGAACTCCAGAAACATGCGCTACCCTGTGTATCTGGCTTACGTGGGTTCTGGGGACTAGAACCTGGGTCCTTTGGCTTTGCAGGCAAGCATGTTAAACACTAAGCCATCCCTCCAGTCCCTTCCTCTATCTGTTGACTCCTTGCTTTTGTCCTTCTTAGCCCTCCATGTGAAAACACTGATGGGCTCACAACCATGCTGGGCTTGTGGGGTATTAGTAACTACCGTAGGGGCTATTTTTAAATTATTGGGTATGTAAACATCTTAGCTTGGCACCAGCGGACTTTTGTGCCAGTAGGTCTTGGCCTGCAGTGAGGAAATCAAGCACACTAGGGCCAATGCGCAGAGCCTATCTTGGCTCATGTACACCACACGGGCCTGGCCTGCGTGATCCTGCTCCTTTCCTTCCATCCTCCTGCTCTTCCCTGCATGGTAGAAAAGGCTCCCAGGCCAGTCACTGGCAGCTCGTTGTGGCATTTGGAGGCACTGGCAGAAGACTGGAGTGCAGGAGAAAGGAGAGGCTAGGGTAGTCTCGCCCTCTTCCCTGCCTTGGGATATCCTTAACATCTAGACTATCTTTGTATTGAGGGGGACTCTGCCCCTGAGCTCTGAGAACCCACCACCTCCCCACCTTGTCCCCTCAGGCCCAAGATAGGAGAGGCAATCCAACAATTGCCGATCTTCCAGTTGTCTGTCTAGTTTCTCAGTCACACCTAACATTTCTGTAACCAGTGGTCTCCATTAAATCCCCTGATGTGCTATGCCGAGAGTGGTTTCTGACTTGCTGGCGAGACTCTGACACAATCTCTTCAGTCTCCCCAGGCCTCCACATCATTTTAACAGCTTGTACAGTCTTCAACATACACAACTGATGTTTGTACAGCCTCATATAAAATGTTCAGTTTTACTATTCAAAGAATGCAATCTAGGGAATGGGGTACTTTCAGCCTGAAGATCCGACACGTCAGCCTGCCTACCTCTAAGCCCTTCTGCACTAAAATCGTGAAGCCATCCTGTCCGTGGCAGTCTTTCCCACATCTCAAGGCAGCCTGTCATCGCACATCAGCACTACCGGGAGACGGGCAAAACCACTTGCAACCCAGCAAGAACAAAGCTGTGGTCCCAAACGGGAGCCCGGCACTTCCAAGATAAGACAGACCCAGTTTCTAATCTGATTCTCCCTGGAGAATTCTTTGAGCCCTAAAGTTGGCCAGCTTTCGAGAATCATCCAAGATCTACTCTGACAGCTTCTTCCCAAGACAAAGAGAAACAGTGAAATCAGTTATGGCCCACAGTCAAGATACTTCTTGTTAACATTTTGGTATGTCTCCACTTCATTGGGTTCCCCCCACATCCCATAAGTACTTTTAATTCAATATGTACTACACATGTTGCTTTAGAATTTGATTTTTTTCCATTAGCATTTTACAAATCTTCTCCAAATCTATTTTAAAATCTATGTCATTGTATTTTAAAAAAATGATGGTGGGCATGGTGGCACATGCCTTTAATCCCAGCACTCTGGAGGCAGAGGTAGAAGGATCTCTGTGAGTTCAGGGCCACCCTGAGACTACATAGAGTGAGACCCTACCTCACAAAGAGAAAAAAAAAGATGCCACATAGTGTTCTTAGTTTCTAACATGTCCATGAAGAAAAATAATATTTTGATGATATCCTTCTTGTGTATACCCTATTGTCTTCACTTAAATTCCTCGAGTAGAATTTCTTGAGCAGAAAGTGTCCATATCTTAATCGAGTGCTGGTTAGCTTTCCATTGGTACAGCAAATATCTGAGACAATGGACTTGTGAAAGAAGATCCATTTTGGCTCACAATGTTGGGGTTCTAGTCGTGATGGGACAGAGATACTGGTTCTGGGCATTGAGGAGGGGCATCACAGAGGAGCTTGTGACAGAGCAAACCTATCACATCATGACTTGGATCCCAGTGTCTAGATCAAGGACATGCTGCAGTGACCCCATCCCTTAAAAGTTTCCATCACTGAGCTGGGCCCGGCATGGTGGCCTTTAATCTGAGTACTAGTAAGGCAGAGGTAGGAGGATCGCCATGAGTTCGAGGCCACCTCTGAGACCACATAGTGAGTTCTAGATCATCCTGGGCTAAAGACAGAAGGACAGAACCTACCTAAAAGAAAAAAAAAAAAAAAAAAGGAAAAGTTTCCACCACCTCTATATACACAATGGAATTTTATTCAACTATAAAGAAAAATAAAATTACGAAATTTGCAGGAAAATGGATGGAAATAGAAAAGATAAACCTAGATGTAACCTAGACTCAGAAACGCAAACACTGCATGTTCTCTTCTCATATGCAGAATCTAGCTTTGAATTTCTAGATTAGTGGATGTAGGTCGAAACGAGTGTCTATATACATGGAAAGCTAGGAAGGGATCATGGATTGGTGCAGGAGAGGTCATGCAGGGGCTGGTAGAACACACGGGACATGTAAGTAGAGGGAGGTAATCGTGAGAGAGCAATGTTTAAGCAGGGGTAGGGATAGGGAGGGAATGGAATGATGGGAGTGACAGAAAGATGAACTAAAACTCAGGACAGGGGCCTGGAGAGATGGCTCAGTGGCTAAGGCACTTGCCTGTAAAGCCTAATGACCAGAGTTTGATTCCCCAGTACCCACGTAAAGCCAGATGCACCAAGAGGTACAGGCATCTGGAGTCTGCAGTGGCTGGAGGCCCTGGCACACCCATTCTCTCCTTCTCTATTTCTCTCTCTCTCAATAAATAAATAAATAATTTACAAAAAGACACCCAAGTCTGGGTGTGGTGGCGCATATCTATAATCCCAGCACTTGAGGTGAGAGGAATGTGAGTTCGAGGCCATAGTTACGTAGCGCAATTCTGTCTCTAAATAAATAAATAATTTCTGAATGGCAAAGCTTTGTCTGTGTGCATCTTGGCACCACATAATGTCTACCTACAATATGCAATAAATGTTGAATTTAAAAGTGAGAGCTGGGCTGGAGAGATGGCTTAGCGGTTAAGCGCTTGCCTGTGAAGCCTAAGGACCCCGGTTCGAGGCTCGATTCCCCAGGACCCACATTAGCCAGATGCACAAGGGGGCGCACGCGTCTGGAGTTTGTTTGCAGTGGCTGGAGGCCCTGGCGCGCCCATTCTCTCTCTCTATCTCTGCCTCTTTCTCTCTCTGTCTGTTGCTCTCAAATAAATAAAATAACAAAAAATAAAATAAAATAAAAGTGAGAGCTTCACGCAGTGGTTCTCAACCCTGACTGCACATTAGACTCCCCAAGGATCACGGCAAGGTTCTCAAAGCTTGTACCCACCCTGTGCTGACTGAATCCGAACCTTGGAAGGAGGGGACAGTCCCATCCTCAGGAGCTCCCCAGTGATCTAACCTGCAACAGGAGGAGGCAGCAAAAGCCCTGACACAGCAGATAACTGACAAAAGAACACAGGAGCCTGCTGCTTCTCCTTAATCACCATGGAGAATTCAACACAGTGGAAGTGGAAAAGCTCCGCAATTTGGAGCCTAAAAGGGGTCATGATTGGATTTCATGGCATGTGAGCTGAGAGAGAGAGAGCCAATTTAATGCCTTTCAGAGTGGGCTGTTCTCAAAGTGGCAGGCTTTCAAGAAAACCCTACTGCTTTGCAGCCCTGTATGGAAGCCAGGACAACGGGTTTTGTCTGCTCCAGTCAGGGCCACCACTATTTGCAAGACACCGACTTCATACCGACTGTTGGGATAGGCCGATACGTGTCAAATAGTAATGGGCCGATACGTGTCAAATGGTAATGGGGGTGTCTTGGGCTCTGTCTTCTTTGCTCATAACCATAAGACAAAGTCTCACCTAAGGGCAGGATGTATTGATTTTGATGTATGTAGAGGGGTGTAGTTTACATGTTCATGTGTGAACACATGTGCGTGTATGCACATGTATGTCTGTGCCGTGTGTGGAGGGCGGAAGTTGACATCAGGCGTTCTCCTCAGTCGTACTCCACCTTATCTTTGAGGCAGGTTCTCTCCATGAGCCTGGAGCTCACTAACTAGACTGGCTAGCCAGCCAGCCCACCCCAGGGATCCTCCCAGCTCTGGTCACATTGCAGGCGTGTCCTGCATCACCCAGCTTGGTTTTTATTTTCTCAGCTTTCTTAAAAAGAATACTTTATTTTATTTTATTGGTCTTTCAGTTTTTCAAGGTAGGGTCTCACTCTAGCCCAGTCTGACCTGCAATTCACTCTGGAGTCTCAGGGTGGCCTTGAGTTCACGGCGATCCTCCTACCTCTGCCTCCCAAGTGCTGGGATTAAAGGCGTACCATGCCTGGCTCAAAAAAAAAAAAAAAAAAAAAATTTATTTGAGAGAGAAAGAATGGGCATGCCAGGGCCTCCAGCCACTGCAAATGAACTCCAGACACATGTGCCACCTTGTGCATCTGGCTGAACATGGGTCTTTTGGCTTTGCAGTCAAGACCCCTAACCACTAAGCAATCTCTCCAGCCCTAGCTTTTTTTTTTTTTTTTTTTTTTAATATAGGTACTGTAAGGATCCGAAGTCTGGTCCTTATGCTTATACAGCAAGCATTTACTGTCAGAGCTGTCTCTCCAGCCCCTTGGATGGCCTTTGTAGAAACTAGAAGCTACAAGAGGCTCCCGTCCCCAGTGACTAAGTGTTGGGAATTTTCCACATGCCCAGTTAGGAAGCCTGAAATCACAGCAGTAAAGGTTCCCACGGACATCCCTCTCTAGCAGATCAGTCAGCGGAGCATAAGGGAAGCACTGTTTATATTTACTTTTTTACTGTTAACACTTTAGTTGTATACTCCCACATGTGCTCTCAAAAGTGTGGCATGACACATTGAAAAGAAAATGCAATACGTCCAGGCCATTCATTGCTGAAAGAAGTCATCTCCAGGGATATGAAACAACCCCGCTGGTGGCCCTGGGCAAGCCCTCTCCTGAGTCAGCTATCAAGCTGAGGCTGCCTGCTGCCCGCTCTACTCTAGGCACGGTGGGCCTGTAGAAAATCCCCAGCCCCATGGGAAAGAAAGAGGGAGAAGATCCTATAGGAAGAGCAGGGCTGACCCACCAGTAGCTCATTCCCCGACCTGGGAAGCAGTAACCCGATATAACTCCCCGGCTCTGACGGCACTTGGGAAGGGGTCAGTAATGTGAAACGGGCCTTAGCTATCTCCTGCTTCAGAGTTCATAATCCACAGATGAGAAAGATGCAGCTGCAGGAACAATGGATTTGCCAAACATGGGAAAATGAGTCAGGAGCAGTGCTTACCCTTGAGGTTTTGGATCCTCGGAACCATTATTAGCCTTGCAAGACCAACTGCCTTCAACCCTGGCTTCAGAAATAACCCATGCCCAGCTCCAGCCCCGGTGACGTTAGTCAAACCAGTCTGGGCTGGTTCATAGCTCTCTAGGTGATTGTTACACCTGCAAGACTTGAGTCACCATCCATTTTGCTCCGTAATGAGCCCAGCCCTGTACCAGGGACTGGAGCTGTGAACATGAATCAACTCGCTTTTGTTCAGCACCTGTCAGAAGAGCATGCTACAATGAACTCACTCCAGCAGCCGAGTGACAGAGGAATAAAATCAATATAAGCAAAAGATAGCAGTAATTGGCTGCGTGGGGGAAGGTTGCGGGAGGTGGCATTGGAGTCCATGATTGAGGATGGCTAGGAATTTCTGGAGAAGACAAGATGCCAGGTTTGCCAGAGAGTTAGTATATGCAACAACTTGAGGATATAAAGCAGCGTGGTGTATTTCCAGATTAGTTTATTGAAAATCAGGGTGCAAGGTAGGACACTCAGACACTCAGGAGGAGATTAGACAAGGTGAGGACCATGAAAGGCCTTTTCTAGAAGCCGTTCTCAGGATTGGGGATTACCCTGAACCAGTGGGCTTATTCATTATTTTTGCATGACTGTGACCAAAATACCTAAGAAGCAATTCAAGGGAGGAAAGCTTTATTTAATTTTTATTTTTATTTTTTGTTTTGGTTTTTCGAGGTAAGGTCTCGCTCTAGCCCAGGCTGTCCTGGAATTCACTATGTAGTCTCATGGTGGCCTCAAACTCACGGTGATCCTCCTACCTCTGCCTCCTGAGTGCTTGGATTAAAGGCGTGCACCACCACGCCCAGCAGGAAAGCTTTATTTGGGTTCATGGTTTCACGGGGTTTCAGTCCATCATGGCCAGGGGGACATGGCTGAGCATCTCTGTTCGTGGCACCGGGAATGTGTGGCAGTGGCTGTTCACATCATGGTGAACCAGGAGGCAGAGAAACTGACAGGAACCAAGGGCCTGATATGTTCTTCAGGGGCCCGCCACTGGTGAGGTCCCAGTGCCTCCCAAAACAGCAGTCGGCTGGGGATCAAATACTCAAAACATGAGCCCGAGGGACACATCAAGATTCAAGCCATAATAATAGTTAAACTGCTGAGAAATACCACAGAGAAAATGGCAGTGTCAAACCTGTAATTTAGGAAAACAACTCTAATGGTGGTGAGAATAGCGAAGTGGAAAGGGAAGAGACCAGAGGCAGGGAAGCCAGTTGAGAAGGAGGACAAAGAAACAAGGAGCTGGGGCTGAAGGAGCCAAGGAAGTGGCTTATGGACTGAGCAGAGTGAGGCTGGGCCTGGACCGGAATTCTGTTCCTGGCCACTGGGTCCTTGCATTTCATTTGGCACGTGGAACTGATAGACCTCTGTGACTGATGGTCCAGTGGGTGGGAACCTCCCTTCTTCTTAATCACCTTCATAGACTCGGAACTACACTACTCCCTCCTTCCTTCCACTTGGCCTTTTAATTAACTAATTAATTATTAATTTGAGACAAAGATAGAAAGAGACACAGAGAGAGAGAATGGGCACACCAGGGTCTCTAACAACTGCAAATGAACTCTAGATGCATGTGCCACCTTGTAAATCTGGCTTATGTGGGTCCTGGGGAATCAAACCTGGGATCTTAGGCATTGCAGGCAAGTGCCTTAACCACTAAGCCATCTCTTCATCCCCAACTCAAGTTTTTTTTTTTTTTTTAATTGAAGGAAGGAGTGAAGTTCTGCAAGTTCACATCCAGTGTTCTCACCTCACCTCCTGAGAATAGTCTTTCTCATCACTGGGGAAACCACTATTCCTTCAAAACTCTGCTGAAGGCCACCAGCTCTGGGAAGGTGTCCTTGGCATCTGCAGATCCAGCCTGTGTATTCACAGTACCTTTGTATTCATTGGCCATGATTTACCGAATTGTTCCATGAGCTCAGGCAGTAATAGTGAGTAAAGGGCATGGAGAACCTGAGTTCAATCCCCAGCACCCATGTCAAAATGAGGGCTGTGGCAGAACATGCTATAATCCCATCACTGGGGAGGCAGAGACAGGAGGCTTCCTAAAGTCTGCTGACCAGCCAGTTAGCCTAATTGTTGAGCTCCAAGCAAATGAGAGACCCTGTCTCAAAAAGAGGTAGACAACATACCTGAGGAACAAGACTCAAGGTTGTCTCTAACTCCCCATACTATACACACACACACACACACACACACACATACGAGACAGTTGTTCATGTGGTCAGCATTTATTGCTTTACCCATGTGACCCCTGCCCTGTCCTTCCAGTTGAACCTTTTTCAAAATTCCCACCAATCTTCCAATACTTTTAAAAAGCAATCTCTCCTGTGGAGATCACCCTCAGAGGTAATTTCAATCTTCCAGAAGATTTTGATTTAAAAAAAGAGCGTTGCCTTACTCCACGTCCTATCCTAACACAATACTCAGAAGAAATATTTGATAAAAGGGTGTTCTATGAATGAATGAAAGCCAAAAGCTGAACTCTGGAATTCTAGGGACATGTTCACAATGACTCTGACAATGGTTACGAGATACAGCAATCTTTCCTGACTACAGGCACGTCACATTCAACTGTCCAGCATCACTTCGAACACAGGGCAAGGTTTCTACCAAGAAAACACACCCAAGTAACCAGTCTGTAAAACCACACGGAAGACTTGCTAAGACCATCATACAGCTGCGTGGTGGTTTGATTCAGGTGTCCCCCCATAAACTCAGGTGTTCTGAATGCTAGGTTCCCAGCTGATGGAGATTTGCGAATTAGCGCCTCCTGGAGGTGGTGTATTGTTGGGGGCGGGCTTATGGGTGTTACAGCCAGTTTCCCCTTGCCAGTGTTGGGCACACTCTCCTGTTGCTATTGTCCGCCTGATGTTGGTCAGGGGGTGTTGTCCACCCTCTGCTCATGCCATCGTTTCCTCCTGCCATCGTGGAGCTTCCCCTCAGGTCTATAAGCCAAAATAAACCTTTTTTCCCACAAGCTGCTCTTGTTCGGGTGATTTCTACCAGCAATGCGAACCTGACTGCAACCAGCCAGAAGCCTTCTTAGAGAACAGCTGCTGGGGTATTCTCTCAGACTAGCCTTTAAGCAAGGCAGAGAAAGGGAGGCAGGAGTGAGCTGTCTAGAGACTTGTCATGCCATCTGGGCAGTCCTCCCTAGGGTTAGACTCTCCCCAGCCTGTCTGTCAGACAATGAATGCCACCCAGAGATGTTCTTTCTACAGGAACCTTGGGTGGCATCTCGGGGAAGATCCTCATTGGTTGATAGGTTGTTACTGTTTTTTAAATACTATTGTTTATTTGTTTGTTGATTTATTTGAGAGAGAGAATGGGCACACCAGGGCCCCTTGCCGCTACAAACCAACTCCGAACAAGTGTGCCACTTTGTGCATCTGGCTTTAAGCAGGTATTCGGGAATGGGGCTGGGGCAGGCAGGTTTTGCAAACAAGTGCCTTTAACCAGTGAGCCATCTCCTCAGCCTTGATAGGTTGATGTCCTATAAGTAGGTCACAATAGTAACCATTTTAGCAGATTTATTACCTTTTTTTTTAAAGTAAAAAAGGGGCTTTTACCCCCTCCTGCCTTCTCATGGGCAGGTTATCATACTGTCTCCTCTTTCCTTTTCTTTCTTTGCAATATTTTATTTATTCATTTGAAAGAGAGAGAGAGAGAAGAGCGAGAGAGAGTGTATGGGCACACCAGAGCCTCCTGCCACTGCAAAAGAATTCCAGATGCATGCACCACTTGGTGTGTCTGGCTTTATGTGGATACTGGGGAATCGATCCCAGCCATCAGGCTTTGCAAACAAACACCTTTAATAGCTGAGCCCTCTCTCCAGACCCCAATTAACCTACTTTAAAGTACTGCAACATTAATGGAAATTTCAGGTGTTATTAAAAGGGGGGAAAATATTCAGACCTCAGCAGCATCTGCTGGCTCTCCTGGCATGAAGGAGATAGGTTTAAGAGTCCTTCCAGCCCCCTGAGAGCCACACATCCACACAGGGAAGTCTCGACCTTGAGACCAAGCCAGCAACTTAAGCAATCGAAGGCAGAGACTTAGAATCAGCACAGCCAGCCGTCCGAATTCTGCTCCAGGGCAACAGTTGTGGAAACCAAAAGGAATCGCTGTATCCAGAGCAATGCTTTGCACATCTTTCCTCCTCCAGGCAGATATGATACTCATGTTAAGGTTACGGATACTTGGAGCTTTGCTGGCAGATGGACAGAATAAGGAGAGAGAGGAAGGAGGGACTGAGCCCTTTTGGAACACAGGTACTCTGCTGAGAGAAGTGGTGCGGACAGCTTCCAAACAGGCTACGTTCCTCCCGAGGAACCCCAAAGCTCATCCACACAGTGAGGCTCCTCCTGAGGCCTTACTCAGTCCAGCTTGGCCCAGCTGCTGACCAGTCTCTGGAAGCTGTGGGTGCCACAGGAGGACAGTACCCAGGTGGGGCTGGCCCAGCCCTTCTCCTTCACTCAAGTCCAGACTGGCATGACCTATCTGCTACTTGGGAATGAATGAGATCTGGTAGGAATCTCCAGGCAGAAAAGTCGCTCTTTCCAGGAGATCCTTCAGCCTTGAATGACCTAAAGGAATCCTGTGTGGAGACCAGCTTGTACCCTTACCCTTAAGATAATTATTAAGAAAAGGTACAAATGCTGGTCATGATGGCATGAGCTTTTAACCCAAGCCCTTGGGAGGCAGAGGCAGGAGGATCACTGTGAGTTCGAGGCCAGCCTGAAACTATATAGTGAATTCTAGGTCAACCTAGGGTAGAGCGAGACCTTGCCTCAAAAGAAAGGAAGAGTGGGAGGGGGAGGAGGGAGGGAAGGAAGGGAGGGAGAAAGAAAGAAAATATACAAAGCACTCATGTGAGGGCAAGTTTCAAAACGTCAGTCAGAAAGAAAAACACAACCTCTGTCTGCGGAGTGACTCCTGGGCACCTGCGGCTCAGAAGGGCTGGCATGTTCCCTTCTCCATGATGCTCAGAAACATCCAGGAATTTTCCTTTATCCAGCTGTGCTATCTGATGTTATTGTTGGTGGATTTTTGTTTGTTTGTTTGTTATTTTTGAGGTAGGGTCTCACTCTAGCCCCAACTGACCTGGAACTTACTCTGTAGCACCAGGCTGAACTCAAACTCAGTGATTCCCTCTACCTCAACCTCTAGAGCGCTGGGATTATAAGCATGAGCTTATATATACCTGGTCCCTTTCTGTCTACTCTTTTATTTTATTTTATCTTTTGTATGAGAGGGGGAGAGAGAAAGAGGGAGAGAATTGGTGCACCAGGGCCTCCTCCCTCAGTAGGAGCTGAGTAATTTCTTACTACTATGGTATTCTACTTCACAACAGACCCGATGAAGCGAAGGGTTGAAACCTCTGACCAAAAGAAATCTCCCCTTAAATTGTTTTTAAATATTTTATTCATATTTATTTATTTGATGGGGGGCAGAGAGAGAGAGAGAGAGAGAGAGAATAGGTCGTGTCAGGGCCCCCAGTTGCTGCAAATGAATTCCAGACACATGCACCCGCTTGTGCATCTGGCTTACGTGGGCCCTGGTTGATCAAATCTGGGTCCTCTGGCTTTGCAGGCAAGAGCCTTAACCACTAAGCCATCCCTTCAGCCTTTAAGCTGTTTGTGTCAAGTATTTTGTCACCAGTGAGGAAACACCACACCATCCCCAGTGGTTTGGAAGCCTCCTAAGTACTTTCTTTGTGGACGGACTTGGCAAACGTTAAGCACCCATTATAAGCGGCAGCTTTGCTAGATGCTGGGAATACAAAACGACTGACACCAGAGAGCAGAGCAAGCGTTGTTCCCCATTCTGTTGGGAATGGAGGCTGACTCTAAAGTGAGACACTGGCCCTTAGAGACAGGTTTGACTAAAAAGCTCACAAGATGTTGTTTGCATCCTCCGGTTTTTCTAATTTCACCTTCTGCCTTCCTTCGCTGTAGTAGGTCTCCTGGGTATTGTCCCAGTGACAATGGAGCTAAACCTCATCGCGGTTCTTGGCACAAATGAACATTCTGGAGTCCAGAGAGGTGCGCTGTGCACAGAGGGACCCGGACAAAAGGGAAGGATATGCCACCCCACGCATTCCGCATGTGTCTAAAGCCAGCACCTGAAGTCTTCATTACCCAGCTGCACCCTGTAGAAGAGAAGCAGGAGTGACAAGGGTGCTAAAAACCACCCTGAGAAGCAGGGCGTGGTGGTGCACGCCTTTAATCCCAGCGCTCAGGAGGCAGAGGTAGGAGGATCGCCATGAGTTCGAGGCCACCCTGAGATTCCATAGTGAATTCCAGGTCAGCCTGGACTAGAGTGAGACCCTACCTCAGAAGCCCCCCCCCAAAAAAAAGCACTCTCAGGATGGGTTTATTTAAGCCACCAAGTACTAATCCTAAGAGAATCACTCTCAGGATGGGTTTATTTAAGCCACCAAGTACTAATCCTAAGAGAATGACCTTGAAGTTGGTTATAAATATCATTTCTGTACCATGTAATCTGTAATTCTGTAGCCACGTAATCCTGGGAAAGAGTCTTACTATTTCTGATTCTCATTTTTTTTTAATCTGCACAATGAAGTTAATACTATGCACTTTTAGAATTGATATGATTAAATAATAAAATGTAGGGCTGGATAGATGGCTTAGAAGTTAAGGTGCTTGCCTGCAAAGCCTAAGGACCCAGGTTCAACTCCTTAGAACCCATGTAAGCATGATGCACAAGGTGACACATGCACAGAAGGTCACACATGTCTGGAGGCCCTGGCGTGCCAATTCTCTTTCTCTCTCTCATAAAAAATAAATAAATAAAATGTAAAGTGTGTAGCAAAATGTGTGGACAAGAAATGACAACCACCAATGAGTTGTGGGTCTGAGGTGGAAGGCAAGCAGGTCACATCCCTTTGACAGTGATTGGCTATTGACCAGGAAGACATGGGTGGCAGCAACTCTCTCCCATGTGCTCGTCAGTCACTCCATTCATTCTTGGTTGTCTTCCTGCTGCTCCTATCAGCGGGTGAGGCTCAAAGGGGCCTGGGAATCAGAAGCCACAAGTCAGCTGTGGCTTCCTGCACAACGGATGGTCAAGAAACACTTGTGGTCCGTCCTTCCTGTCTTTGTTCATCCCTCCTTTCTTTTGTCTTTCTTTCCTTCATTTTCTGTTTGACACAGGGTCTCGCTATGTAGCCCAGGCTGCTCTCAACCTTGCAATCCTCTTGTCTCCGCCTCTTGAATGCTGGGATGATGGGCACGCACTACCACGCCTGGATCGTGAGTGCTTCCTCTACAACTTAATTAAACATTAATTCTGGTACTCACGAGCATCAGTACTTGGGAAATATTTAGTCTAAGGCTGGGGAGGCATGAGCTTAATACTAACATTTTCCCCCTAACCTGTCACCTGAGCCTTTGGAGGTATTAACGCAAAATCTTGAGATCTTGTTGCTTTGCCTGACTGGTTAGACTGCACTGGAGAATTTTGCAAAGCAAAATTATATAATTTACATATATATATATATATATATATATATATATATTTCACACCAATTTGCCTCTCAATTTCTATTCCTCTCAAAAGACTTTACAAGTCGCAAAGTCCTCCAGTGATAACCAAATACAAGGCAAAGACATTAAGAACCTTAGCTAGGAGGATATTAAATGAGTCTCTGGGATGGAGTAAAAGACATATCCAACTAAGGTTATATCCTTTTCTTGGATTATTTGTTTCTAGCTCCCTGCCACGAGCTCTGGGTTGGACAAGGCCTGGTAGGGGAGACTCCCCTTAGATAATGAGAGAGATGCACTAAAATCTGGCTAGAAGTCACTGCCTGGTACTTTGGATTCAGTTTCTATGGTGGCTCAGAGGATGTCCCCAGGTTCAACACTGTGTACAAGGCATGGCTCCTAAAAGCAACATGAACCTGTATTGTATATCTCTAAGGCATAGAGTCAGTAATAAAACTCTGCAAATAACCCAAGGGTTATCTTTATCCCCTTCATCAGTATTCAAGGGAGTATCTGTGGTCCTTCTCCCTTCTCATCTTCTGCGAACCATCGTGATAATGAAAGCATGGAGGGAGGCAGGTGGTGGATGAAAAGGATCCCAGCACTCAGGAGGCAAAGGTACGAGGATCACCATGAGTTCAAGGCCACCCTGAGACTACATTGTGAATTCCAGGTCAACCTGGGCAAGAGTGAGACCTCAAAAAACCAAAAAAAGAAAATAAGTCAACTTTATTAAATTTTTCTTTTTTGAAAAATATCTGCAAAATACAGAGCCAATAAAAGGTTTATATCCCAAAGATTTAATAACTCTTAAAGCTCAATAAAATGGGGCTGAAGGGATGGTTTAGCAGTTAAGGCATTTGCCTGCAAAGCCAAAGGACCCAGGTTCGATTCCCCAGGACCCACGTTAGCCAGATGCACAAGGGGGTGCACACATCTGGAGTTCATCTGCAGTGGCCAGAGGTCTTGGCATGCCCATTCTCTCTCTCTCTCTCTCTCTCTCTCTCTCTCTCTTTCTCTCCCTCTTTCTCTGTCAAATAAATAAAAAAAATTGTTTTAAAGCTCAATAAAAAAAAAAAGAATATTCAGGGATTGGTGTGATTGCTTCGTGGTTAAGGTGCCTGTCTGTGAAGCCTAAGGACCCAGGTTCGATTCCTCAGTACCCATGTAAGCCAGATGCACAAAGTGGCCTATGTGTCTGGAGTTTGTTTGCAGTGGCTAGAGGCCCTGGCGTGCCCATTCCCTCTCTCTCTCTCTCACACACACACTCTCTTTTTCAAATAAATATTCAGTTTGTAAAATAAGCAAAGGGGGCTCAGTGATTAAGACACTTGCCTGCAAGGCCTAACAACCGGAGTTCAATTCCCCAGGACCCACGTGAAGCCAGATGCACAGAGTGGTACAGGCATCTGGAGTTCATTTGTAGTGGCTAGAGGCCCTGGCATGTCCATTCTCTCTCTCTCTCTCTGCGGGGTGTGGTGGTGCACACCATTCATTGCAACACTCAGGAGGCAGAGGTAGGAGGATTGATGTAAGTTCAAAGCCAGCCTGAGACTACATAGTGAAATACAGGTCTGCTTGGGATACAGTGAGACCCTACCTCAAAATACAAAAGAATAAAATAAAAATAATAAAATAAGCAAAGGCCTAGCCTGGTAGTCCTAAGGGAATGGGGATCACGGGTAGAGAATCCAGAATGGGGATTTGTCTGTGTTAATCAGGGAAATAAGACCAGAAAATATTTCCCAGTGCCATCTGTAGACCTGCACTGAGGGAAAAGACTCTAGGACTTCCTCTCTCATGAGGGAGAGAAGTTGCCTTTAGCAAAGCTCCTCAGTCTGAAAACAAGGCTTTGCTGGTGCAGTGAGCATGACTGGCTATTGACTTTCCCTTCTTCAAGTCCCATCCAGCTAGTTGGCCCATGTTGCCCTGGGAATATCTTAACTCCCAGTCATCAGAACATGAGGGGCCCACATGACCCAGAGCTTCCCTCCAAATATTTCATCCATAAGTCTCCACAATTAGGCTTTATGTGTGGTAGGTTTTCCCAGTGGGGAGGAGAAAAAGGGTTAAAAAGAATAGCCATGTGGTAATAACTAGCTCCCCACTAAGTCTCTCAAATGCTGCATGCCTGAGTAAAGCTTTAGGGAAGACACACCTTGGCCAGCCCTCCGCAGAATCTCCTAATTCCTGCCTCATTTTCTCCACAGAAAAATGATGTACTCTATACCTACTTAGGTGTTTCTATCTCTTAGCAATAGATTGTGAGATTTAGTTTAGTTCCTACCACAGGTGTGTGCTCAATCACCACAATTTCACAATCAATGTCGAGTGCTTCACACTGCTGACGGCCTCCAGGCCAACCTTCAAGTCAGTGCTCAACTTTGAAGGAGCCAAAGTGTCCTCCCCAGAAAAGAGAGTGGGCCACAATACGCCCTTAGGAAGAGCTTTGTGTCCCCCAAGGAAGTTCAAACGACCACTGCTAGTGAGTGATGTCAGTTTGCCTGGTTAAAAGTCCAAGAAGGGAGGCAGAGATGGGAGGATCACTGTAAGTTTGAGGTCACCCTGACACTACATAGTGAATTCCAAGTCAGCCTGGGCTAGAGCAAGACCCCGCCTCAAAAAGAAAATTAAAAAGAATCTGTGCTATTTTCTTCTGTTGTTTTTGAAAGTCTTGATTTTTTGTTCTCACTGGGAGAGGTAGCTCAAGGTAAAATAAATAAATAAATAAATAAATCCAGCTGTCTAGGGCATGGCTCTTAGGTAAACAGAAACGCAGACTGACTTATTTAAGTGGAAGAGATATTTATTAAAGAATGCTAGTTAGGGGTTGGGGGTATGGCTTAGCTGTTAAAGCATTTGCCTGCAAAGCCACAGGACCCAGGTTTGATTCCCCAGGACCCATGTTAGCCAGATGCACAAGGAGGTGCACACGTCTGGAGTTCGTTTGCAGTGGTTGGAGGCCCTGGAGTGCCCATTCTTATTCTCTCTCTCTCTCTTTCCCCTTTCTCTGTCAGATGAATAAATAGGTTAATTAAATTTTTAAGAAAGAATGCTAGTTAGCTCACAGAATCTCTGGAAGAGAACCAGACAGAGGCTCACAGGCTAGGCAGCCAGGATGATGCCTCAACCCAAGCATATCACAGACATGGTCCTGGGAAGTTAGAATTTTCACCACTCCTGGTTCAGACACTACAGTTTTCTCCATCTACGCCTGGCCACTAAATGCTATCACAAGACCTCATCCATGCTGCCTGAGAAAGCAGACATGACTGATGGCACTCCAATTTAAATGAGATCACTCTGTGCCTCTTCATTCTGTCACCAGCTGCTGAGTCTACATGCCTGTGCCTCTCTGAGACCAGCTCCACATGCTGGCTTCGTGGCAGCAAAGTGTCCATCTTCTGTCATGGGCAGAGTCCTCAAAACGGGAGCCTCCCCAAGTGCTAAACCATCACCAAACGTATGGCAAGTGTCATAGACTTATGAGTCCTGGACAAATTACCTCTGATCAGCCCCTTGCTGCCATCACTAACCTATTGCCCTCTTTCCCTCCCTCTTTCTTTCCTTTTTTCCTTCCTCCCTGTTTTTTTCTTTTTTCTTTTCATACTTATTTATTTGACAGAGAAGCAGGGAGGGAGGGAGGCTACGGGGGAGAAAGAGAGAGAGAGAGAATGAGAAGGGGTGTGCCAGGGCCTCCAGCCACTACAAATGAACTCCAGACCCATGCACCCTCTTGTGCATCTGGCTAACGTGGGTCCTGGGGAATCGAACCTGGGTCCTTTGGCTTTGCAGGCAAATGCCTTAACCACTAAGCCATCTCTCCAACCCCTCCCTTTTTTTTTTTTTTCTAACAGCTTTACTGACACATACCATACAACATAATCTGGTTAAGCTGATCAGTTTTAAGATTTTTTTTTTTTTGTTATCACCCCCTAGAGAAATGTCATATGCTTTCATCATCACTATTCCCATGCTCCTCTCAGTCTTAGACAACCACTAATCTACTTTCTGTCTCTATAGATTTGCCTATTCTGGACATTTTTTAAATTAGTTATTTGTTTATTTGATGCAGAGAGAGAAAGAAAGTGAGAATATGGGCATGCCAGGATCTCCAACCACTGCAAGCAAACTCCAGACACATGCACTACCTTGTGCATCTGGCTCATGTGGGTACTGGGGAATTAAATCTGGTCCTTAGGCTTTGTGGGCAAATGTCTTAACCGCTCAGCCATCTCTCTAGCCCTTCTGGACATTTTTATATATATATAATATCAAATAATATGTGATCCATTGTGACTGAACTCTCCTTTGACATCATGTTTTCCAGGTTGATCAATATTGCGGCATATGATAATACTTCATTTCTTGTTAGGGACAATATATATTCCATAGTGTAGAATAGATACACTACGCTTTATTGATCCATGAACATTTCAGTTGATTCTGCCTGGGAATGTTATACATAATGCTGCTTTGAGCATTTGTGTATAAGCTTCTGTGTGGACATACGTTTTTATTTCTCTCTGCTTACAAATAAATAAAATATAAAAAGCTTTTAAAAAGTTATTAAATATCTATTAATATGCTGACAGAGGCTGGGGAATAGGAACTTTTTTTGCCCTTTTGGTATAAGTAAAATTTGATTAGCTCTAAAAGGCAATCTGACCTTTGAAAATGTGCAAAGCTTTTGACCTAATTAATTTCATTTCTAAAAGTGGATCCTAAAGAAGCAGCAAGATACACCTCATAAAAGCACTGGGAATTAAAGATGCTCATCCAGAGGCTGGCCACATGGCTTAGCAGTTAGGGCACTTGCCTGCAAAGCCAAGGGACCTAGGTTCAATACTCTGGGACCCACGTAAGCCAGATGCACAAGGTGGTACATGCATCTGGAGTTCATTTGCAGCCACTGGAGACCCGGGTGTGCCCATTCTCTCTCTCTTTCTAATAAATAAATAAAATTTTTAAAAATTAAATTAAAAGGATGCTCATCTTGGGCCGGGTGTGGTGGTGCATGCCTTTAATCCCAGCACTTGGGAGGCAGAGGTAGGTGTATTGCCGTGAGTTTGAGGCCACCCTGAGACTACATAGTGAATTCTGGGTCAGCCTCAGCTAGAGTGAGACCCTACCTCAAAAAGCGCAAAAAAAAAAAAAAAAGATGCTCATCTTGGGATGCAAAACCAGGAACGGGCTGAAGCGATGACTCAGCCATTAAGGTACATGCTGGCAAAGCCTATTGGGACAGATATGAGTCCCGAGTACCCATGTAAAACCAGATGCACAAAGTGGCACATGCATCTGGAGTTCATTTGCAGTGGCTGGAGGCCTTGGTGTGCCCATATTCTCCTTCTCTCTCTCTCTGTCTCTCTCTGCTTGCAAATAATAGAAAAAAGAGAATCAGAAACAAGCTAAATGTCCAACAGCCAGCGATTTTACTAAATATACTATGTCCACAATCACCAAACCCAGAATAGCAACAAAAAAACATCATATTTTACAAACAGCCACTCAATGATGTCAACATCTGCACATGATGTATGACGTGAAAACACAGCACGTGACAAAACAAGACTGCAATATGATGTCATATGTTTAGAAAATTGTGAATATAAAATTACCCAAAAATACATTCTGGGGCTAGGGAGATGGCTCAGTGGTTAAAGGTACTTGCTTGCGAAAGCCTGATGTCCCAGGTTCAATTCTCTAGTACCCACATAAAGCCAGATGCACAAAAGGATACATGCATCTGGAGTTTGTTTGCAGTGGCAGGAAGCCCTGGTGTGCCCATTCGCATTCACTAACCTCACGTCTTTATGTCAGATAAATAAATACTTTTTTTAAGGAATGCATTCTAAAAAATTGGGTGTGATGGTGCACGCCTTTAATCCCAGCACTTGGGAGGCCGAGGTAGGAGGATTGCTGTAAATTTGGGGCCACCCTGAGACTACAGAGTGAATTCCAGTTCAGCCTGGGCTAGAGCAAAACCCTACCTCGAAAAACCAAATAATAATAATAATAATAATAATAATAATAATGCATTCTAAACTATTCTTCTGTCTCTTTAGAATGATCACAAAGAGATTTTATTTTCATTATGATCATCAGTATTTCCCAACTTCCCACCCTGTGTGTATTACTTTTTTTTTTTTTAATAAAATGAGCAAAGAGGGGCTGGAGAGATTGCTTAGTGGTTAAGGTGCTTGCCTGTGAAGCCTAAGGACCAGGGTTCATTTCTCCAGGTTCCACATGGTGGCACATGCATCTGGAGTTCACTTGCAATGGCTAGAGGCCCTGGCATGCCTATTCTTCTCTCCCTCTCTCTGTCTCTGATAAATAAATAAATAAAATTAATAATAGCAGGCATTTGTAAGACAAAAATAAATAGAAGTTAAATGTTGGGCTGGGCATGTTTTTGTCAATAGTGTGAAGTGTGAAGGCACTTTGGTGCCAGTCCACAGCCAAGGCTCCTGCTAGGTTCTCAAGTGAGCCTTTGACATAAGACTCTGCACAAACTGGAGGCTGAGGGACAGACCAAGAGGCCCAACAAAGAGAGCTCATGCACTAGCCTGGGGAATACTGGGTGGTTTGTGGCTTACCACATTACCTGAAGAATAGCGCAAGGTGAGGCCAAGCGCGAAGCCTGGTCATGCATGAGTCACCAGAGATGGGAAAAGTGTAGCAATCAAGACAGACTTAAGCTGAAACCAGGCAGAGGTGGAGGTGGGCGGGCCAGAGATAGGACTGAGATACAGACTAGCATGGGCTGTCTTTGAAGAGTCAGTTTTTTGGGGGGTGGTCGGCGGGGGGGTAAGCAGTATGCTCAAAGAACTGGTTTTATGTGTCTCTCAGTTCTTATAGAGTTTTTTTTTTTTTAACTTTTTGAGGTAGGGTCTCACTGTAGCCCAGGCTAACCTGGAGTTCACTATGCAGTCTCAAGCTAACCTTGAACTCACATCGATCCTCCTACCTCTGCCTCCCGAGTGCTGGGATTAAAGGCATACGCCACCACACTCAGCTCATAGAGCCTTTTTGAAAAACTTATTTTGTTTATAAGAAAATACTCCAAGGTAGGCACGGCTGCACGCCTCTAAGTCCCAGCACATGGGAGGCTGAGGCAGAAGGATCATAAGTTTGAAGTCAATCTGGACTACAAATCAAGACCTGACTATAAAACAAGACAATGAAAAAAAAACAATGTTAAATCTGAAGAGTATATAATGGGGAAAAGGGAGGGTGGAGGGAGAGGATTATGGTCATGGCATATTGTCTATATTTATAGAAGTTGTCAATAAAACATTTTTAAAAATTAGTATGAAACCATGGGGGGGAATATACATGTTTCTGGCCCCAGAGAGACTTTTTCATATCTGCAAATCCCCTAACTCACAGCCAATTTGCAGTGTAGGTCTAGGGCCATGGCGTGGCCCCGTTTGGCACACTGACAAAACACTAGGGTTCCTGTAGTGTGTGCTTGCTTGTGATAGTTTTTTTTTTTTTTTTTTTTTTTCTCTGCATGGACCTGTGAAAGGGGCCAGCTTCTTCTGCCATTATGGAACTTCCCCTGATCTGTAAGCTTCAAATAAATTATGTTCCTCCTATTAACTGTGCTTGGTCTAGAAGCTCATCCCAGCATCCTAAAGCTGCTACTACAGCTCCCTTAATGGGGACAGCACCATTCTGCAGACCAGGGTCCTGAACTCAGTTAAAAGGAGGAAGTATAATATGAGAACCATCTCTTCCTGCGTACTCACTGAGCACACAACGTAACCAGTTGCCTTATACTCCTGCTACGATGCCTTCCCACCACAATGAGCTGCACCCTCAAACCATGAGCCAAATAAACCCACCCTTCCTCACGTTGCTTTTTTAAAACATATTTTATTTTTATTTATTTATTTGAGAGAGAGATAGAGGCGGGGGGGAGGGGCAGTAGAGAAATTGAGTACACCAGGGCCTCCAGCCACTGCAAACGAACTCCAGATGCATGTGCCACCAAGTGCATCTTGCTTATGTGGGTCCTAGGGAATCGAACCTGGGTACTTAGCCTTCGCAGGCAAACACCTTAACTGCTAGGCCATCTCTGCAGCCCCTCAAGTTGCTTTTGCCAGGTATTTTATCATTGCAACATGAAAAGTATTTAATACATCCCCTTCCCTCATGCCTGAGCTTCCTATCACCAATTTAGAAACAATTCTTCCACTCTGTTTTACCCCAGAATCTAAGCTTGCATGAGAGAAAAAATTAGGCATGGAACAACCTTGCAGTTCCAGTGAGCTTTTCCACACTGACTCCTCCCTCACATTGAAATGACCTCTAACACAAGGGGCCAGCATGGCTCAAGAGCCAAACCCACTGAACTGGGAGGTCATGGCTGGCTTCCAAGCTTCACCAGAGCAGAACCCAAAGGGAAGATAGGTAGATGGACAAGGTCTGCACACTCATCACTGGCTAGACGCAGAAAGTGGGGTGGGAAAATTCATGCAATGACCATCAAGTAGGAGTGAAAAACGTCAGTGGGGATGACAGACCAGTCCTGTTCTCTTCCCAGGAAATGTCAGTGTCTTCATTTCTGTACTTGAAAGGAGACAAGAGAACAAAAGCAAGGGACAGAAGAAAATGTGCACACAGGACTCCCAGTTCGCCTTGTCTCCCTGCCTTTTCTGCCTCTACTTCCATACACAGGGACGTGTCCACTGCTCTGCTGCGTCTCTGTCCCTCCTACTCCAGGAGATGATCACATTAAGTAGACACAGAATGGCTTTGAGTATATGAGGCCTTCCAGACCTCTAGAAAAAAACTAGTCTTGACAGAGTCTGCATTCATTTTAATTCAGCAAATGTGGAGTTATTATGCTGATTTCCAATTTTCCAAGACAAAATGAAAATTTATGCCAAACTTATAGGGGAGATTGTAAAGTGTGACGACATGTTATCTTTCCCACAATCCTTCCAAAAAGGGAATTCTCAGGAGCCTGCAATCAGGAAAACTTCAGGAACAATTCTGTCATAAGGTGGGATGGATGACTTTGAAGGCCCCTTCCAACACTCACCTTTCATGACTCTAAGTGGATAGACACAAAACTGCAAGCAAGGAAAAACCATCTAGCATGAGGGTTACGCAAAGACTTGACAACGTGTTTACCCAGAGCAAAGTGAGCCCAGACATTTCAAACTGGAGCTGTCCACCCAGAACGCGTCTCCCGTGCTCGGGAATGCGAAGTACAACCCCAGCAGGCAGACGATGAACATTCCCTAAAAAGGTAAACAGATGGTGAGGAACCAAGCTTTGGAAGCAGCGTTAGTGTTCTACAAGGTCCAAAATGGTCCCCACATTTTTAACTCCAAATGGGTTGGTGCGCCTGTTGGGTGAGTCAAAAGCTTCAGAAGTTGGGATGTTCGAAAGCTGCCCCACCCCCAGGCAGCTGTGGGACATCTAGGAGATGGAGTGTGTGGAAGCAGCACAGAGAAGCCAGCTAAACCCTTACGTTTGTAGTACAGGGTGTGGGAGGGGCCTCGTTGTGGGCATGCGGTGGTCCCAGAGACATATGAGCAAAAGGCCCACGCACCTCAGTGTCCAGTACGTGACTGTGGGGAGCAGAGCTTGATGCCATCCTCCTCACCTACCCCTAAGGTCCTTCCAGACGATTAGGATATGTGTTTGGGAAAGGTCTACTTCGAGCTCAGACTATTCAGCTATACCAATGTCCCCTTTTATTGGGCTCTGGACAAGTACTGGGTGGTAATCTGAGTGTAAAAAATGTCCCCCATAGGCTCATGGGTTTGTGATTAAGCCTCATTCTCAATCCCCAGCTGGTGGCGCCTTGGAGGCTGGTCACCGGGGTGGGCCTTGGGATTTAATAGTTCAGGCCCTGTTCGCCAGTGCCAGCCAGAACTCTCTCTTGCTGCTTCCTCCTGGCTAATGGGACAAGACACGGCACTTGGCTGTCTGCTCTTGTCATGCTTTCCCTACCATAATGAAGCTTCCCCTTAAATCTGTAAGCCAAAACAAACCCTTTCCTAATAAACTGCTTCTGGTGGGATATGCTGTCCCAACAATGAAAGGTTAACTGCTACACAATGACGTTGGCTAAATATGATTTTTTTTTTCATTATGAAGTAAATCATACCAAAGAATGTAAGCATTTTACATATATACACAGTTTAAGAAACAATCAAAACTGATGTCCAGGGCTGGAGAGATGGCTTAGCAGTTAAGCATTTGCCTGTGAAGCCTAAGGACCTCAGTTCAAGGCTCGATTCCCCAGGACCCACGTTAGCCAGATGCACAAGGGGGCGCACGCATCTGGAGTTTGTTTGCAGTGGCTGGAGGCCCTGTCGTGCCCATTCTCTCCCTCCCTCTCTCTCTCTCTCTCTAACTGCTTCTTTCACTCTGTGTCACTGTCAAATAAATAAAGAAAAATAAACAAAAAAATTTTTAAAAAACTGATGTACATGCCCCACTCGAGCTGGGAATGGAACACTGTTAAACGTTGGACACTGTCTCTATGTTGAGCCTTCCCCAAGTGCCTCACTGTTCCTTCCCACCCCAGGACAAGCCACTGACCTAGTACTGGTCTCATTCATTCTTCTGCTTTCCTTTACAGTTGTTTGTATTTTTATGAGAGAGAGAGAGAATTGGTGTGCCAGGGCCTCAGCCACTGCAATCAAACTCCAGATGTGCGTACCATCTCATGCACACGGGTGACCTTGTGCACTTGCATCACCTTGTGAGTCTGGCTTACATGGGATCTGGAGAGTTGAACATGGGTCCTTAGGCTTTGTAGGTAAGCGTCTTAACTGCTCAGCCATCTCTCCAGCCTTGTACGGTTTTAATCAATTTATGATGCCATCTACTGATGCCTGTTTGTTGAACTTCATATGATAAAACTGTTCCAAGTATAGTCTTCCCAATTCGTTCTTTTTGTTTCCTTTTTCTTTTTTTAAAATTTTTTGAGAAAGGTTCTTACTCTGCAGCTCAGTCTGGCCTTAAGCTCATGACCCTCTTGCCTTGGCCTCTCGAGAACCGGAATTACAGGCGTGTGCCCCCACACCCGGGGCTGCTCAGGAGCGTCTCTGAATTGTGTCTATGTTGATGTGGGTATCTGTGGCTTATTCACTCTGTCCGCTCTGCGGGATCCCGTTGGAGGACTATGCCACCATCCCTTGCGGTGCTCTTACTTATGGGCCTCTGGCTGTTTCCTTTCTTAGTTGATGTGAGCAAAGGAGCCCAAACATTCCTGTACTTGTCTTCTGCACAGGCTGTGCATGAATTCCCCTGGGGCTCAAAGTGTGGTCCGTAGAACTGCCACCCCACGTCATGTCAGGCTGTATAACAAAACGGGGGGGGGGGTGGGCTTGGGCCACACAGTAAGGCAGTCATGTCTTTAAGTCTGTTGGTTATTTCAAGTGGCACATTTTTCTCCCAGCAGGATGCCCTTTTAAAGGAGCAGTTGATTGGGCTGGAGAAATGGCTTAGCGGTTAAGCGCTTGCCTGTGAAGCCTACGGACGACCCCGGTTCGAGGCTCGATTCCCCAGGACCCATGTGAGCCAGATGCACAAGAGGGCGCATGTGTCTGGAGTTCGTTTGCAGTGGCTACAGGCCCTGGCATGCCCATTCTCTCCCTCTCTCTGTCTGTCGCTCTCAAATAAATAAATAAAACAAAAAAATAAAATAAATAAATATTAATTTTTTTGTTTGTTTGTTTATTTGAGAGCGACAGAGAGAAGGAGGCAGAGAGAGAGAGAGAGAGAGAGAGAGAATGGGCGTGCCAGAGCTTCCAGCCTCTGTAAACGAACTCCAGATGTGTGCGCCCCCTTGTGCATCTGGCTAACGTGGGTCCTGGGGAATTGAGCCTCGAACCAGGGTCCTTAGGCGTCACAGGCAAGCGCTTAACCGCTAAGCCATCTCTCCAGCCCATAAATAAATATTAAAGGAGCAGTTGATTAACAGTCCAGCCTGGGCTCAGGCCCCTCCACCTTTCATCCCCCAGCGCTTTGTAGACTGCCTTTTCCTTTCACCTCCTCCCCGGTCTGCGGGTTCAGGGCACTCCAGAGTCAAAGGTGGACCATTGTTTTTCATCCTGGAACCAAGAAAAGGGTCAGTGTCTCTCCAGGGCAAACGCCACGGTGTCACTCACGAGGGCCGCCCGCAGTGCTGTGGATCTCCTCAGGAGAAATCTGGCTTCGGTGACGGGGTGGTGAGGCACAGAGAAAACAAAGCAGAGGCAGGAGTGGCAGCAGGAGGCACAGTCCCACAGGCCCTGAGTTCCGGAGCTCCGTCACATCCCGCTTGCACTACGGTTTTGGTTTTTCGAGGTAGGGTCTCTCTCTAGCCCCAGGCTGACCTGGAATTCACTATGGAGTCTCAGGGTGGCCTCGAACTCACGGCGATCCTCCTATCTCTGCCTCCCGAGTGCTGGGATTAAAGGCGTGCGCCACCACGCCCGGCTCTAGCTTGTCTTCCTTTTTTCCCCAAGCTGGTTGGAACTGTGCTCCCATGTCTGCCAGGAAATGAATACACCACCCCTCAGCCCTGGTACGCCGCACAGAGCTGGAATCGAGGTTGTCCGCTCGACCACAAAGCTCGTTTGTTGTTTGGTTAGTTGGTTGTCTACTTGCTATTTGATGGAAAGGAGGTTTCACTTTTGTCTTTTCTTTCCTTTTAAAAACTATTTTTATTTATTTTATTTATTTGAAACCGGAGAGATAGGCAGAGAGAGAATAGGCACACCAGGGCCTGTAGCCACTGAAAACGAACTCTAGACACATGCGCCACCTTTGTGCATCTGGCCTAAGTGGGTACTTGGGAATCAAACCTGGGTCCTTAGGCTTCACAGGCAAATGCCTTACTTGCTGAGCCATCTCTCCAGCCCCCCTCTTTTTTCTCCCCCTTTTATGAGTATAACCCAGAGTGGCTTCAAACTCACAGTCCTCCTGCCTCTACCTCCTGAATTGTAGGATTACAGGCCTGCACCACCATGCCTGGTACAACATTCTTCTGTGGATGTTTTTGAAATATGAGTGTCTGTTCTTCAGATTTGTGTCAGGCCTTCCCACTTGATCCACTAGTTACTTACTCCAGAGCTAGAAGAGCTGAAAGTGCACAGCCGTTTAAACCTGCACTCAGTGAAGGACTTGGCAAATCCCTTTTATTGAGGAATTCAGTAAGATTCCACTTGGAGCCAAGGAGGATGTCCAGGGATCACAAAACTGCCTCTTCCCCCTCCCCCGAAGCCTGGGTGGGGAGGATGGATACCTGGCTGGCTGTCTCAGGTGAAAGAAGTTTTTTTCCTTCCCCCCTCTGCCCCCCCCCCTTTGCTACCTCTAGAAAAGCCCCCTGTAAGAACGTAACGAACACACTTCATGTTTCCAGTCTTGGGACTCCTGAAATGTGATGTGTCCCTCTGCTACCTTGGTGTGGTGGTTTGATCCAGGTGTTCCCCATAAACTCAGGTGTTCTGAATGCTAGGTTCCCAGCTGATGGAGATTTGGGAATTAACGCCTCCTGGAGGGAGTGTATTGTTGGGGGTGTGCGGGCTTATGGGTGTTATAGTCAGTTTCCCCTAGCCAGTGTCTGGCACACTCTCCTGTGGCTATTGTCCACCTGTGTTGGCCAGGAGGTGATGTTCACTCTCTGCTCATGCCATCGTTTTCCCCTGCTATCGTGGAGCTTCCCCTCGAGCCTGTAAGCCAAAATAAATCTTTTTCCAAGAAGCTGCTCTTGGTTGGCTGACTTCTACCAGCAATGTGAACCGGACTGCAACACTTGGAATAAAACCCTACTCCCAGAACTGAGAAGTGGCTCAGCAGTGGAGGTGCTTAGTTGTAGGACCTGACAGCCTGGGTTCAATTCCCCAGTACTCACATAGGGCCAGATGTACAAGGTGATGCGTGCATCTAGAGTTCCTTTGCAGTGGCATGAGCTCCTGAAGTGCCCACCCCCCTGTCTCTCTCTCTCTCCCCCTCTCAAAGAAATGAATAAAAATATTTTAAAAAAACTCCCTACCAGATATGTCTACCTGCTTGTTCCTTTGAAACTCACCTCTAACCCTTTTTCCTTACACTCAGGGCCCTAACAACAAACATGGACATTAATAAGCCTCCTTCTGATGCAGGATTTTGGAGTTCAGGAGGGATCCTCCAGAATTAATGAACCCCAACTTTTGGATTCTTTAATAAGGAATCAATAAAGATGGACTCAAGAAGGATAAACTATGATGGTTTATATAGGGGGAAATCACAAATTGTGGGGTTTGTTTAAGGGGGAAATCCCAGATTGTGGGATTTAGGAAACACGTGCTCATGTGGGAACACTGTATAGTTTATAAGATTCACTTAAGAGAAATTGTGGGTTTTTTTTATTTTTATTTTTTTATTTTTTTTTAATTTTTTAAAATTTATTGTTTATTTATTTATTTATTTGAGAGCAACAGACAGAGCGAGAAAGAGGCAGAGAGAGAGAGACACAGAGAGAATGGGCACGCCAGGGCCTCCAGCCACTGCAAACGGACTCCAGACGCGTGCGCCCCCTTGTGCATCTGGCTAACGTGGGTCCTGGGGAGTTGAGCCTCGAACCGGGGTCCTTAGGCTTGACAGGCAAGCGCTTAACCGCTAAGCCATCTCTCCAGCCCAAGAAATTGAGGTTTTTATGGGGAAAATTAGGATAGAGCTGCAAGCATGCGGGAGATAGAGCTTAGATGTGCATGTGCAGAGACTCTGAAAGAACACACATGGCGTCCGCCACGTGCTTCCCTGAAGAGGGAAAGTATCAAAGCAGAAGAGAAATTGAGGTTTTTTGGGGAAAACTGGAGTAGAGCCACAAGCATGTGGAGAATACAACTTAGATGTATATGTAGAGAGACACAGAAATGCCACGTGCTTTCCTGATGAGGAAAAACATCCAAACAGAGACCAAGAACTTCAGAGGAGAACTGAGTAATGAAGTGAGTCACACTCATGGTGACCCCAGGTTTAAGGAAACTACACAGGTAGCCGACCTGGATTTGGCGAGGGCACCCACATGGTGGATTCAGGAACCAGAGAAAAATCATGGATGTAATCAACGTGAGAAGTTACCCCACACTATAAAGCAGAGACGAGCGGAAAAGTTTAGATCAAGAACCAATCAATGTTCTGTTCTCCTACCTCTACGCAGCTTGGGGAGTGGCCAGACTCACCTGTGTCAGTGCAGCACAGAGTCAAAGCAGGAGAGAGACACACACCTGGGGTCACCAGAAGAGAGGGAGGGGCTGGGAGGCCAAGCCTCTGTTTTGTCCAATGCAGGAATACAAGGGAAAGACCTGATTGGTTCATAAATCTGGTGGGTGGATCCCAGAGCCAGCCCACCTGAGGCATTTTGTTTAGGTCACATGATAGACTGTGGGCAGCAGGGGCTGCTATAAGTAGCCATCAGACAGGGGTCCATTCCTGCCAAGAATTCCATTTGTGCCCGGGCGAGGTGGCATGTGGGGTGGCATCTCCTGGTTCCCTTTGGGCCTCAGTCCCTTACTGAAAATGCTTTTAAAACGTTAGCTTTCTCCTACCCTCCTCCGCGTCCACCCTGATGCCCCATCTCTTGGCTCTTTTCTGCTGAATGACGAAGCAAGTATTCGAGTACTCTGAAGAGGAAATGGCATCAGAGAATTGGAAGACTGGGATTTGAGGAACCACCAAATTGGAGATGAGTTTGCCATTATTCCTCTCTCAAGGGTCTCTCTGCCTGAACTCAATCCCCACAGTTGGCAGCTTCCCTGTGAGCTCCCTGGGCAAGTATCCAGGTTGGGTACCAAGAGCAGAAGAGGCAGGTCCTAATAATGCTCATGGATAGAAGGGTGAAACTTACATCACATTCTTTCTTTTCCCTTTCTGCATTTGCTTTCATCCCCAGCCCCGAGCAGTCCCATGGATAGAAGAGCTGGTTATGTGTCCTAAGCACACGACCACCAGCCGTTAATACTGTGAGTGGGATGGTACTTACTAAACACCGACTCAGGACTGGTCATCTTTACTGGAGAGGAATTGTAAGGAACTTGGATGAGGGACTTCGAGTTTTAGTCCCCAAATCCCAGTGGGCCACATTACATTTCTTCCCCTTTCCCTTCTTGTCTTTCCTTAAGCAAAAGAAGAGACAAGCATGCTCCTGAGAGCACATGTTTTGCAAGAAAGAGACCAATTTCCTCACTTCTTGCCTCCAGTTCCATCCAAGAACACTATTAGATAAGTCACAGGGACACAGTAACAAAAATAAGCTGAATAATAAAGGAAGGACAGACCTAAGGTCAAGCCTTGGGGTCCTTCCCCACCGCTGCTCAGTTGCACTTGTCCTGTGTGGTGTATGTGAGACATGCCCCCCCCAGCTCGAAGGCAGGCACCATGCTTAACTCTCACTAAAATAGGAGGTAGTCACAGAAACAAAACAAAACACAGAGCGTCAGAGCCCAAAGAAGGGAGGAAGTGCTTCATAATTCTACCTTTCAGACACAAAATTGTTGGTTGTATTCATGACCCCACAATGACATGAGCAGCACCAAATGAAAGCCAGGCATGGTGGCACATGCCTATAATCGATAATCCTAACATTGGGAAAGTGGAGAGGGGAATCCCTGGAGTTTGCTGGCTAGTAATCCAGCCAAACTGGTGAGCTCCAGGTTCAGGGAGAGCCCTGAAAATAAACAAAGCCGGGGGTGGTGGAACACACCTGAAATCCCAGCACTCCAGAGGCAGAGGTAGGAGGATCGCCATGAGTTCAAGGCCAACCTGACACTACATAGTGAACTCCAGGTCAGCCTGGGCTAGAACAAAACTCAAACAACTAACTAACTAAGTAAGTAAACAAGCAAACATGGTGTAGAAAGGTGGATCAGCAGTTAAAGGCACTTGCTTGCAAAACCTGACGGCTTCGGTTCAATCCCTCAACATCCACAAAAAAGCCAGATGTGCAAAGTGGCTATGCGTTTGGACCGTGTTTGCAGTGGCAAGAGGCCCTAGCATGCTCATTCTCAGTCTCTTTCTCCCTCTGCTTGCTAATAAATAACATAAATAAGCTGGCCGTGGTGGTGCACACTTCTAATCCCAGCGCTCAAGAAGCAGCAGTAAGAGGATTACTGTGAGTTCAAAACCACCCTGGAACTACAGAGTGAGTACCAGGATACCCTGGGCTAGAGTGAGAACCTGCCTTGAAAATAAAAACTAAATAAAGGGTAAAGCATTTGACTACAAAGCCTAAGGACTCAGGTTCAATTCCTCAGTACCCACCTAAACCAGATGCACAAGGTGGTGCATGTGTCTAGAGTTCTTTGCAGTGGCTAGAGGCCATGGCATGCCCATTCTCTCTCTCTTATTTATTTGAGAGAGAGAGAGAGAGACAGACAGACAGACAGAGACTGAAAAAAGTAGAGCTTGTCACTTACTGTCATAAGAAACTTTTCCCTTGGGGAGATATAAAAGCACATCTTTGCTGGGCCTGGTGGTACACACCTTTAATCCCAGCACTTGGGAGGCAGAGGTAGGACGATCGCCGTGAGTTCAAGGCCAACCTGAGACTACATAGTGAATTCCAGATCAGCCTGGGCTAGAGCAAGACCCTACCTCAAAAAAACAAAAAACAAAAAAATAGAAAAACCGTGACTGCAGGGATTGCTTAGTGGTTAAGGCATTTGCCTGCAAAGCCAAAGGACCCAGGTTTGATTCCCCAGGACCCACGTTAGCCAGATGCACAATGGGTTGCATGCATCTGGAGTTCGTTAGCAGTGGCTGGAGGCCCTAACGCACCCATTCTCCCACTCTCTCCCTTTTCCTCTGTCAAATAAATAAATAAATAAAATATTATACATGTATGTATATATATACCACATCTTCACCCCGGATAGGACTCAGATAGCAGACCAAAGTACAATTGCACCAATACCAGTTTGGTGAACCGATGAGTTTATTGGGGTTACTTACAGAGCAGGGTGAGGGGTTCCTTACAGGAATGTGGAGCCCCTAAGGCAGCTGTACCATCAAGGACTCCCATTCCAGCACAGATGACGACTTCCCCATGGCTGCCTGGAGCCCTCTATTATTTCCCCACAGATGTTCTTCCCTCAGCCTCAGGGTGAAGCACTACCGAGGAGTCGCGTCTCATTCTGGATGGTGACCTCCCCAGGGCTGCCTAGGTGGAGCTCACTGTGTCATGATTCCCCCCTGGATTCTCTTCCTCCAATCTCAGGGTGAGGTTTTACTTACAGAGCATGGAGACAACATAGCAGTGCTTTGGTGGGGCTCAAAGTTTCTTGATCTTTTGCCCTCTATCTATTCTATCTGCCCTTGAGGCCACAAGAGACCTTGAGTGTCATTACATACAGCTGGCCCAGGGGATACCTGAGATCTCAGGTGGGGAGGTGGTGACCCTCCCCATGCCCCTCCTCCAATGGGGGAATGTCACCAGGCCCAATCTCAAGAGTCTCTGGTCAGTTGTTTTTGATAAAGCTGGAAATAGGTAGTTGTTTACTGCTTTCTAAAGCATTTTTAAAATATTTTCATTATTATTTTTTTATTTATTGGAGGCGGGGAGAAAGAGTTAGATAGAGAAAGAATGGGCACACCAGGGCCTCCAGCCACTACAAACAAATTCCAGATGCATGCGTCACCTTGTTCATCTGGCTTACGTGGGTCCTGGGGAATCGAACCCAGGTCCTTTGGCTTTGTAGGCAAACGCCTTAACCACTAACCACGTAACCATCTCTCCATCCTGTTTACTGCTTTTAATGCAGAGGAATTTGCCACACAACAGCATCTAAGCAGAATAAAATGCAGCAGTGAACAACAGCTCCGGGTCAGGCTATGCATCCGTCTGATGGACTTCTGATAACTGACTCATTAAGCCTTCCATTGGTATGCCACGGGTAAGGGGGCTGCCCTAGAGTTTACTAAGTATTGATTTAAGAATAAGACAAATTGTATTCGTACATTCCACCAGCAGCTTCTCCACCACCTGCCAAGGGACCTGTGATGAAAGATGAGAGTGCCCTAGTGACCGATCACACAGGTGATCACTTGTTCTCGTCAGAGCTAACTATGGAAAGACCACACAGGAGGGAGGCAACAACATGCAAGGTTTTGTGAGCAGAGGAACAAGCAGACAGGGAGGCACAGGTGGGAGAGAGGAAGACGCTTTCAGGGTCCTCAGGTAGTTGGTCAGATTGTCACATTGTGCCAAGAAATGGAGAGAGAGGGATGGAGAGATGGCTTAGCGGTTAAGGTGCAGCCTAGGAAGCTTAAGGACCCAGGCTCGATTCCCCAGGACCCACGTAAGCCAGGTGCACAAGGTGGCGCATGTGTCCGGAGTTCATTTGCAGTAGCTGGAGGGCCTGGCAAGCCCATTTCTCACTCTCTTAATCTACCTCTTTCTCTCTCTCTCTCTCTCTCTCTCTCTCTCATGTAATAGGCAACTCAAAAAATAAATTTAAAAAAAAAGGAATGGAGATAGAAGAGGATGGAAATATGGCAGCGTTAGGCAAAATATCTCTGGATGCAGCCAAAGGAGAGCAAGTGACGTGGAGGTGCGATTGGGGAAGCTCGCAGAGGACAGGAGCCCGGCGGAGTGACAAATGTTGACGTGGAGGTGCGATGTGGGGAGAGGCTCCGCAGAGGACAGGAGCCCGGCGTGAGGTGACAAATGTTAACTGTGATGGTAGACAGCGATAAGATCAGAGGTGCTTTTTATAAACATTCCGCTGGTGGAAAGGGGCCTCTGATTTCGCCATCTATAAATGTCTGCCTTGCTTAGCTTGTCTGGACGAAAGCTTGGGTAAGAATGAGTGCCACCGCTTCTCCTGGCTGAAGCTTGGGTTTCAGCTCGCTAGGATCAGCCTGACACGGCTGGAAAGGCCTCTGTCCCCCTTCCTCATAAACATGTTCCGCCGCCAATGTCCCTAACGGCTGTCTACCGTCCTCCTTCCTTTTCATTCACCCAGAATCCCATTCGAAAATAAATCTGAAGAGGCTGGTGTGCCAAAGCAGAGAGGCTGGGGTGGTCCAGGAGGCAACACGAGGACTCTGATGCCCAAAGATGAAGGCCACAATAGAGGGAAGACAGTGTACCGTGGAGGGCCTACACCACAGTTTCTTCTCCAGTTTATTAGTTGTTTATTTATCCATTCAAAAAGTGTATACTGGGGGATGGGGAAATGGCTTAGCAGTTAAGATGTTAGCCTGTGATGCCTAAGAACCCTGGTTTGGTTCCCCAGGACCCATATAAACCAGATGCACAAGGGGGCGCATGCATCTGGAGTTCATTTACAGTGGCCATAGGCCATAGCATGCCCATTCTCTTTATCTGCCTCTTCCCCTTGCCCTCTCAAATAAATAAATAAATAAAATATTTTTTAAGTGTTTAACTGGGCTGGGGAGATGGCTTAGCACTTAAGGCACTTGCCTTCAAAGCCAAAGGAGCCAGGTTCAACTGCCCAGGACCCATATAAGCCAGATGCACAACCTGCATCTGGAGTTCATTTGCAGCACCTGAAGGCCCTGATGTGCCCATTCTCTCTATGGCTGCACTCCCTCTCTCAAGTAAATAAATAAAAATAAAATGTTTTAAAGTGTTTTAAAGATTAAGGAGCCATCACAGAAATGATGGCCAGAGAATATACGAGCCATGGGAAGGTGAGGTGTACTTTGTAATATAATCTTCCAGACACGAAGTGTCTCTTACATTCATGATGCAAGGTCTGCTTAATAGGAGGGGAAAAAGTGATGACATCAAAGCAGACCAGGGACTGTTGAAAAGGAGAAGGGATTCAGTGGAGAGGGTATTAGAGAGGAGGAAAAGGGAGGATGGTGAGAGATTATGATCATGGCATATTGTCTATATGTATGGAGATCAGCAATAAAAAGTTTTAAATAGGGCTGGAGAGATGGCTTAGTGGTTAAGGCACATGCCTGTGAAACCTAAGGACCCTGGTTCAATTCTCCAGGTCCCACGTTAGCCAGATGCACAAAGGGGCGCATGCATCTGGAGTTCGTTTGCAGTGGCTGGAGGCCCTGGCACACCCATTCTCTCTATCTCTCTGTCTCTAATTAATAAATAAATAAAAGTAAAATCTTTTGAAAAAAAAAAGTTTTAAATAGTGTTTACCAGGGCTGGAGAGATGGCTCAGAAGTTAAGGCGCTTGCTGCAAAGCCTAACAACTTGGATTTTCCCCCCACTACCCACATAAAGCCAGATGCACAAAGTGGCACATGCATCTGAAGTTCATGTGTAGCAGTGGAGGCCCTGGCACACCCATTCTGTCTGTCTCTCTTCTCTCCATCTGTCTCTGTTTGCAAATAAATAAATAAATAAAAGTGAGTTTTAGAAAAGCGTTTACTGAACTCCATTTGAATTTTACTTCTGAGCTTAGCAGAAAGCAAAGCTACATAAAGCCAGGCAATTTAGCATATTGGATTAGCAGGCTAAAATTCTAGCATACCTCACCTATAAGAGAGTTGCCCTGTGGCCAGCAGTTGGTGTCACAGAAACTCTGAGGGTGCTAGGCATCCACATCACACCTTGGAATTTGATTAAACAGAATATTGACAACTGAGAGTTTCAGGGAAGCATTAAAAATATGAATTCAAAGCTGGTGGGGATAATATTAAAAATAGTCATCTAAATAGTTCATCTAAAAATAGTCTAAATCCACCCAGCGGCCAAACCTTATTAGGTTTCACGTTCATATTTGGGTTCACAGTTTGTCTGCAGCCTCCTTCGACTTAATAAGGGAGAAGACGGGAGGGAAGAGGGTCTCCCCTCCTCATGTTTATATTCACCCATGCATTGGCCCTTTATCGGAAGCTGAGCCAATGCTTAGAGTTTGGGGGACTCACAAGAAAATGTGGCTCCTGGGAGCTGAAAAGGGCTTGGGAATGATTTAGGTGTCTGGAGGTGAAATGTCTCCCACAGGCTCATGTTCTGAAAACTGGGTCCCCAGAAGGTGGTGCTATTTTGGGAAGCTGTGGAACCTTTAGGAGGTAGAGTCTGGCTGGCTAATTCACTACGGATGGGCTTTTGAAGGTCATACCTGGCCCTAGTTCCTGTCACTCTCTCTGCTTCCTGGCAGGCTGTGAGATGGATAGCCTCTGCCACAGGTTGCACCCACTGCAAACTGAGCTGAATTGCTTCTCCCTCACTGCTCTGATGGGCCGCAACTCTCTGAAACCGTGAACCGAAATACATCTTTCCGCCCTTAACTTGTTTCTCTCAGGTACTCTGGTCACAGTAATACAGAAGTAACTATAAAAAGAAAGTTGGAGATTCCTTTTAAATACCACTTTTGATGTATCTTCCTTAAAAAAAAAATAATAATCAGGGCTCAGTTAAGGCACTTGCCCACAAAGCCTAGCAACCCAGGTTCAATTCCCCAGTACCCACATAAAGCCAGATGTGCAAAGTGATGCATGCGTCTGGAGTTTGTTTACAGTGGCTAGGGCCCGTGACGTGCCCATTCTCACCTCTTTTTCTCTCTCTCCTTTCTGTCTCTCCATGCATACAAATAAATAAATAAGTAAGTTATAACCATAAAGGGTTCCCAACATTTAGCAACTTCTTTGTGCCGTGTTCTCCAGGCCAGGGACAATGAATGCTAAGGGGAATAAACCAGGTCACAGATGTGACGAATGACACATTAGCTACAACCCAGGGCACTGGTCCTAAGAAGTGAAAGCCACCCTCAAAACTCATACCCGGGCTGGAGAGATGGCTTAGTGGTTAAGCGCTTGCCTGTGAAGCCTAAGGACCCCGGTTCGAGGCTCGATTCTCCAGGACCCACGTTAGCCAGATGCACAAGGGGGCACAAGCATCTGGAGTTTGTTTGCAGTGGCTGGAGGCCCTGGCGCACCCATTCTCTCCCTCCCTCTCTCTCTCTCTCTCTCTCTGCCTCTTTCTCTCTCTGTTTGTCGCTCTTAAATAAATAAAAATAAAATTAAATTAAAATAAATTAAAATAAAATTAAAATAAAAAAGCTCATCCCCAAGTCTGGCGAATACAGAGGTGCTGAGGGGAGAGAATCAGAACATGAACAGGGGAATAGCCTCAGCCCTTCCCACAGGAGCTGTCAGAATAGTGAAGGACTGGGCCCAGGATCCTGGGCGTTGGTTTATCTGACCCTCCTCTCTCTGCCTTCCAACTCATCTCCACCGTGGAGGAGTGGAGTAGGGCCCACTTGAAACAGTGGTGGCGGCCCTAACACCCTGTGTAGCAGGAAGGCTGAGCCACCCAGCCTTTCTCCAGCAGCTGTGGGACCAGTTGATAACACAGCATGCTCATTTGGGTATCCTTTTTCCACCAATTTCTTTTACCCCATCTGTTAACTACCATTGTGGAGCTTTAAAGACAACCAGACAGGCCATTAATAGCCAAAGTCAAGAGGAAGTAGGGAAACGAACTAGGTGGAAGCCAGGGAACATGCTGATGGAGACACAACACAGACATGGTCCCCGGGGAGGAGCCTGTTGCCAAAGCAACCCTAGGATCAGACAAGCCCCTTCCTCTGTGAGGTCTGGTCCCATCTTGTCTTCTCTTCTGGAGATGTTCCACATTGCTCCACAGGGAGCATTTTCGGTCTTATCAGAAACCCCTGTAATTTAATCATGCCACTCTGCAAGCCCATCAGCCGAAGCGCAGCTACCCTATGCAAGAGGTCCCTCCTCTACTGAACACAAAGGACCACAGATAGGGTGTGATCTAAGGACACCAGTGGGGTCTGTCTGTAAGGAACAAAGGGAATGAGCAGAATGAACCCATAGCTCTGGATTTCAGTCTTTTTTCTTTTTTTATTTCACTTCAGACAGAGAAGCAGGCAGAGTGAGAGAGATAATTGGCACACCAGGGTCTCCACAAACGAACTGCAGACACACGCACCACCCTGTGCATTTGGCTTACGTGTTCCTTTGCAAGCAAGCACCTTTACCACCAAGCCATCTCTCTAGCCCTGGATTTTGTTTTTGAATAAATCAGTTTGCCAGTGTTTTTAGAGTCAGGCATGTGGCACAGCAAAAATTAAACTAGAGCAGGGTCATACAATCTGACCTTCCTTAATTAGCTGTGAGATTTGCCAAGCAATTTAAGTCTGTGTCCTAGTTCTTCTCATCAGAAACAGAGAGGGAAGCTAGGTGTGGTGGGGCATGCCTTTAATCCCAGCACTCAGGAGGCAGAAGTAGGAGAATTGCTGTGAGTTTGAGGCCACCCTGACACTAATTCCAGGTCAGCCTGGGCTAGAATGAAACCCTACCTCAAAAAAAAAAAAAAAAAAAAAAAAAAAAAAAAAAAAAACAGAGGGAATATTTGCCATACCTGCCTTGCAGATTGTGTATGCAGATTTTATGGGAAAATAGACTCATGGGCCCTCATGAATATGCATGTAAGAGCTGTGCAATTTCATGAAACACGAATGAGAAGAAGTCAACCAGCTCCCACCCGCCCCCTACCCCCGCCCCGCTGCCCCCCCCCCCACCACCAAGCTTGATGTCCTAGACACTAGAGAAGCAAAAAGATGCTTGCCTGAATCTCTTGGAAATGCCAAAGGCTGTGGATTCCTGTGGACCTGACTTGACTACGGTGAAGTCACAATATGTCTACTATAAGGGGCATTAGCAGAACTGGAGTTCGTTCCCCTCTGTAGCAGTTATGTACCATTGCTGAGGAAATACCAGGCCACATGCAGCTTAGAGAACAAAAGGATTTACTTCTGACTTAAGATTTCAAAGGGAAATTTCATCACAGCAGTGAAAGCGTGGCAGGAGCAGAAAGCCAGGCATCACAGGTCCACATCAGCAGGGAGGAAGTAGAATGAGCCAAGAGCAGCAAACAGGGCAGGGCTTTAAGACCCCCAGGCCTATCCCCAGTAACATTCCTCCTCCAGCTGGGCTCCACCTCCCCAAGGTTCCACCATCTTGGGATTGAGTATGAGGCTTAACCACAAGCCATGGGGGACATTTTACATGCAAACCATCACACCCTCCTTATCGCATCTTTTCCCATCCTCCAGAGCTGATGAAGACACAGGTATCAGATCACATTTAGTTGTAAGGAGCCACTCAACCAAGAAGCCAAACCGGGTGTGGCAGCACACTACTTTATTCCCAGCACTTGGGAGGCAGAGGTAGGAGAATCTCTGTGAGTTCGAGGCCCACCCTGAGATTACACAGTGAATTCCAGGTCCACATGGACTAGAGTGAAACCCTACCTGGAAACCCCCACCTTCCCAACAAAAGAGGAATTCAAGCAATCAAGTACAAGTTCTTGCTACGTTAGTGGTCCATGCAGTGTCCTGAAACACTCAGACAGAACTTCATATCGTCCTTCTGCCATCTTCCACACATTGGCCAATGTCAGGCCTGTGGCTATGGGGCTGTGTAAAGGCCACACAGCATGGCAGAGCCTGGGAGGAAAGATTCTTCTCAGTTCTCTTTGTTTTAACGTGTGTGTATAGATGTCTACATGTGTGAGTGTGTGTGTGCACACATGCACATACATACACATGCATGTGGAGGCCAGAGGACAATCTCAAGTGTCATCCTGAAAAATGCCATCCATCTCCTTTGACACAGGGTTTATCATTGGCCTGCATTTCGTCAATTAGGCTAGACTGGCTGGCCAGGGAGCCCCAGGTGGTCTCCTGTCTTGGCTTCCCAAGTGCTGGGATTGTAGGAGTTTATCACCACACCCTGCTTTTCTGTTTTGTTTTCAAGGTAGGGTCTCACTCTAGCTCAGGCTGACCTGGAACTCACTCTGTAGTCCCAGGCTGGCCTCAAGTTCTCAGTGATCTTCTTACCTCAGCCTCATAAGTGCTGGGATTAAGGGTGAACACCACCATGCCTGGCCACACCCAGCTATACCCTGCATTTTTTCATAGGTACTGGGGATTGAATTGAGGTCCTTTAAGCACTTTACTGATTGAGCTATCTCCCAAGCCCTTCAATTCTCTTGCTTTAAAAAAATATATATATGTACTTATTAGAAAGATTGAGAGAGAGAATGGGCATGCCAGGGCCTCTAGCCACTGCAAACAAACTCGGGACGCATGGCACCACCATGTGAATCTGGCTTGCATGGGTCCTAGAGTATTGAACCTGGGTCTTTAGGCTTCACAGGCAAGTGCCTTAACCACTTCGCCATCTCTCCAGCACCTCCCCCCGCCCTTTTTTAAGTGCAGAAAATAGCTAGGAATGTTCCCTTCCTCACACTCACTTTACTTAGATCCAGCAGCAAAATAAGCTGGAAAAGGGTTTTAACATCTCTGGAGAGGATGGAAGAAGAGCATGGAAAATTGGCATGGAGGGATAGCGGTGGGGCTGGCAAGAAGGTTTGGAGGCAGAGAGTGGTTTGGACACCATAATGCATTTCACTGCTGTTGAATGAAGAAGGGATTTGTTGCAGAGTACCGCGTGACCTACAAAATCACTGTGGGGGCCGAGGAAATCTGGAAGTCACCTTGCGGACCACGGCCACCAGATAAGCTGCCACTCAGTCTGTGCTCTGAGAGGCAAAGGCTCCCCAGTTACCTGCTCTAGCCACGCCAGGACGCTGCCACTCCTGCCAGCTCCAGGGCTGCCAGTGTCCTCAGAGGTCCACACCAGCTTGACAGATGCCCGCCTCACAGCTCCCAGAAGGGCAGGAACTGGTCACGGATTTCCACTGTGGCTGCTGTAGAGAACCCCGGTGCCTCCTCAAGGGTGTTTGGCAGCAGCATCTCAGCCCCACTTCAGTTCGGTGGCCCAAATCCCCAAAGAGTGGTCAGAATCCAGTCACAGCAGAAATCACAGTCATGAGTACATCTCGGGAAGGTAACTGTGAGTGCTCAGTCCCTGCAAGTTACAAGGTATCCCAGAAGGAGGGTGGAAGGTACTGAGCACGAACCCCTCAGCACCAACGGAGCAGCCCACTGCATGTGCTGTGCCCTTCTGGCCATGACTTCTAATTTCAATTTGGGTCAGTCCATATGGTTAAGAGGAGAGGGGAAGAGATCGAGCCCCCATTTCAGGGGTGTAGCCTGTGACATTGGCATACCCCATTCTCCTGGCCACGGTGATTGGCTCAGACACGTGACTGGGGGCTATTCAAGCCCGCCAGACCTTGATATGTATGCTCAAGCTTCTACCAAAGAGGCCTGCACTTTCCAGTTGACCATGAACTTGAAAAATCTGGAGCTGCTACAACTGCTGCGAGAGAAATGCAAGTCTGAGAATGGAGCCAACCAAGGTAAGCTGAGCCAAGAGGCAGAAGAAAGAAGTTGGGAACTGTTGACATTTTTTTCCAGGTTATCAATAATAAATAAAAATAAAATTCATCATTTTATTTATTTTTAAAATACATTTTCATTTATTTTTATTTATTTATTTGAGAGTGACAGACAGAGAAAGAGGCAGATAGATAAGAGAATGGGCGAGCCAGGGCCTCCAGCCACTGCAAATGAACTCCAGACGCTGCCTCCACCTAGTGGGCATGTGCAACCTTGCGCTTGCCTCACCTTTATGCATCTGGCTTACATGGGATCTGTAGAGTCAAACATGGGTCATTGGGATTGGCAGGCCAGTGCCTTAACTGCTAAGCAATTTTCTTTTGGTTCCAAATTTAAAATGTAACACTTCTCATACACATAATTTGTAAACTACTCCTCAAGATAGCTAGGGTTTTTTTTTAAAACTGAAACTGAAGTCCTCAAATGTTAATTTGTTCATGAAACTCAGTACAATGAGGTCTGGTTTTGCATATGCATATAGTTAACGATGATGAAATCTGGCTATTTACATTTCCTCTTGCAAGTGGAGACTAGCCAAAGTCTCAGCAATGACACCAGTTCTGTGGAGGCTTACTACTTCTCTCATACTTGTTCAGCAGGTCTGTCTGGAGGGTTTATAACATCACATTCACAACACTCTATTTGGTGTATGCTTTATTAAATCGGTGGTTGACTATCATCACGTTATATGGATCAATCTACTTTTTTCAAATTCTGGGGGCTTAGGAAATGCTTTTGTTCCTAATCACATTGTAAGTATCCTAAAGATAATCTGTTCCAAGATCTATGTTCTGTGCCTAGATGGAGCTTGCCAAATAGTGTAACCCAGAGGTTAAGTTGCCATTCTTGTTTTTATGTATGTCTTAAAAATAAAATGATGAGGGCTGGAGAGATGGCTTAGCAGTTAAGCGCTTGCCTGTGAAGCCTAAGGACCCAGGTTCAAAGCTTGATTCCCCAGGACCCACGTTAGCCAGATGCACAAGGGGGCACACGTGTCTGGAATTTGATTGCAGTGGTTGAGGCCCTGGCACACCAATTCCCTCCCTTCCTCCCTCCCTCCCTTTCCCTTTCCCTCTCTCAAAAAAAAAAAATGTACAAAAGAAAACAGCAAAGAACAAAATTATGAGTATTTGGTTATAATATTCAAAACATATACAATTATTCTATGATTGAGTTCTGTGTGTATGTGTGTGGGTTCAGGTGTATATGGGTATGCATGGAGGCAAGAAGACAACCTCAGATATCATCCTCAGGAATGCTATATATCTTTAAAAATTTTTTGGCATTATTAAAAGTTATGGTTTATTTTATACTCTTCTTCCTACATTCAACCAATTTGGTTTATGCATCTTTTCCTTACTCAATAATTATTTTTCTTTTCCTTCTCATTTTTTTCTTGTCTTCCTTCTGTCGTTTTTCAGACAGGGTCTCTCATTGGTCAGAAGGTCACTCATGAAGCTAGACTGATAGGTCTTGAAGTCTCTGCCTCCCCAGTATGGGGATTAAACGTGGATGCCATCATACCTGACTTTTTTATGTAGTCCTGAAGATTGAACTCAGATTCTCATGCTAGCACTTTACCAAATGATCTGCCTTCCCAGCCCTATTTTCTGTTTATTTTAAATATTGTTATTGATCAATTTCATCATTTTAGTGACATTGTTGACTTCTGATAATACTTGTCAGAACAGTACTATCATCCCTATACCAAATTTTAATTGTAACTTTCCTTTGGGTACTTGCAACTACCACAAGGATACCAAGTTAAAATTTTTTTGTCTTTCATCTATTTATTTACTTATTTATTTTAGTTATGGATATACTCAGTATGTAAATAGCACATATTGGTACTATCCTTACCCTCATCCCTGCCCCTCCCTCAAAAGGGACCCTCCTTGTTGGGGATGGCAGTTATCTCCCTAGGGATTGTGGGTCAAACATTGTGGGCCATTTTAGCCATCAGTTATAGGGAAGAGTGTGGGTCATGCATTGTGGGGGTAGCCATCAGTTATGGGGAAGAGGCAGTGTCTCTGTGCATAATGTCCCAACTTGTGGCTCTAACAATCTTTCCAACCCCTCTTCTGTGAAATTCCCTGGGTCATGTTGGGTTTATTGTAGGTCTACTTCAGTGATGGGCTCTTAGGAGCCTCTGGATCTCTGGTTTGCTAGGTGTTGAATGTCGTCAGTGTCTATCTCCTTCACCCTTGTGCTGATTTCAGGTTCACTGAGAAAGCAGTACTCTTGCTCATTTCCCCAATTGCTCTATGGTTTCAGCTGGGGCCCTGGTGAAGTGTAATGGGCCGTTTCTGTCCTCAGGTTCTGCTTCCATATGAAAGAGAGAAGCAGATTCTCCAATGGAAGTCAGCATAGGTTAAATGGGATAACCATCATTAGTTTAGAGAGAGTTGTAGCCCAAGATTGGTGGAAGCTTGATATTGGAGAGCGAACTCGTCATTCGGATATGATTCTGACTTGTTTCCCAGTTCGAACTCTGGGTTTCTTTCCACGGAGCAGATCTGTTAGACAATCCAAGAGCAGTTGGTTACCCACCATGGCTGTGTACCACTATTGCACTTGTGTGAGCATCACTTCAGGAGGCAGAGGTAGGAAGATGGCTGTGAGTTCAAGGCTGCCCTGAGGCTACATAATGAATTCCAGGTCAGCCTGGGCTAGAGTGAGACCCTACCTCAAAAAAACCAAGGCGGGGAGGGATAGAATTGAGGGCTGTCCTGCCCAGTCTTCCCTGAAGAGCCCTTCCTTCCATTCATCCTCACTCACAGCTATATCTGGGCCTCAGTTTCCCTCCACTCCCTGACAACTATTCCTTTACACTGCCCACCAGGGATAGTCTCCAGGGGAGCAGGGGTTAGCTGGAGAATGAGAGGAATCAAGAAGAACATTGAGGGACTGGAGAGAAGGCTTAGCAGTTGAGCTTTGTCTGCAAAGCCGAAAGACCCAGGCTCGATTTCCCAATACCCACATAAAGCCACATGCACAAAGTGGCACATGAGTCTGGAGTTCATTCTGCAGTGGCTAGAGGCCCTGGTGTGCCTGTTCTGTCTCCCTCTCTCTAATAAATAAACAAATAAATGTAAAAAAAAAATTAAAAAGAAAAACATTGAGGAAACCAATACATAAGTTTACTTCATCCTGATGTATCACCTCAGACTTCCAGGTAGCCAAATGACCTTTTGTTTTTTCATTTCCTAGGTTTTAATGCTATAGACAAACCCTGAAAAAGTAATTTCCTCAGGTAAATACAGGTACCATGATCATTTCACCTTGTTCCTAAGATGGCATGTAGTTAGAGTTTTAGGGAAGGTCCCCAGATCAAGGAGTTCCAAAGGACTAGGCTCAGCCACCCGCTGGATACCGGTTAAAGAGATGGGTAATGGTGAAAAGCAGAGAGGAGATTTGATCCACGCACACCAGGAAGAGGAACAGATAAAGCAGATAATGGGGTCCCAGAGGTCCCCAGTTCATCTTTAGGAACACTCACAGCTTCGAGTTTAAGAAGAGACTTAGGGTAAGGGCTTCTAAGAAGTACTTACAATTAGGGGCTGGAGAGATTGCTCGGTGGTTAACCCAAGTCTGATTCCCTAGTACCCAGGTAATGCCAGATGTACGAAGTGGCCCATGCATCTGGAGTTTGTTTGCAGTGGCTGTAGAGGCCCTGGTGTGCCCAACTAAATAAGTGAAATGAAATTTTTTTTAAAGTACATATAATTAAGCAATTTCGGTCAAGATATGGTTTGGTTGATCATTAATCGCACTCCTACAAGGTGGTCCATCATTGGACAGGAGGTGTCTGGTCCCCAAGGGGTGATTACTTCTTCCCTCACGTGCAGCCTCACCATCGCAGATGAATCGTCCTCATTGGAGGGATGGTCTTACTTGGGAATAGTTGTTCCTAGAAGTCAAGGTGGCTTCCAGGGAGAGTGACTTGAAGAGGAGAAGTTACAGGCAAACACAGGGCCAGGAAGGAACAAGATGGAGCTAGTTAGGCCCAGTGACAATGCCCTCCTTCAAGTAGCAACATGGGCTCCTCGGGTCCTGGTAAAATCCTGAAGTGGGAGTAGAGTAGAGAGAGGTAGTCACTATGTGAAGTTCAGTTTGAAAAACCTGAGAAGAAAGCTAAATAAACGCTATCTTAACCTTTCACAGTATTCTGTGCAGTGTGATTATAGTCAATCCATACGGTTCAATCATAAACTCTATTCCGAAGTAGAAGGAAATGTAGATGGAAATGGAGCAATATTTACCCTATAATCACTATCATTTTAGTCTCAGATCATTTAAAATAGGAGAATCTCAAAATGTACACACATCAGAAAGTGGAGTTTGAGCCAGGCATGGTGGTAGATGCCTTTAATCCCAGCACTCCAGAGGCAGAGGTAGGAAGAAGATCACTGTGAGTTCTGAGCCAGTATGAGACTACATAGTAAATTCTAGATCAGCCTAGGCTTAAAAAAAAAATGGGTTAATAATATTTTGAGATATATTTTTTATCCCTTGCCTTTTCCCCCCTCAGTCCTGGGTAGTATTTAACTGCCCTCTTTGGCCATAGAACTGGCCTTGATTCTGTTCAAAACCCCTTGAGCCTTGCCTCTGAGGACCCAGGCCTCCCACTGGCTGGCTGCATCAGGAGACACTCTTTGGTTCCTGTTGCTAGTTAGGCTTGTTTTTGCTGTATCTGAGAAGTTGTCGAAGTGACCGCTTCATGTGTCTGCTGGCTCTCTCTCCTCTGCACAGGCATGGTGGCATGACCTCCTAATCTGAACCAACCCTGTGGCAGATGTCCCTACTTGGAGACAAGAGGCTATGAAAGTGTGGATGGTGTTCCCAATAGTGCAGAAAGCATTTAGAGATCCAGCCTGGGGAGTTTTGGAGGACAGACAGATTGTCGCCAGCTATAATAGCTATGGGTCATGAGGACAGATGACCAGAGAGGGGGCCAGATGGCTTGGAAGTCGGGTCTTGCATAGGCAGTGACCAACACTGCAAGCAGTCAGTCCAAGGAGGGCGCCATGGGAATCCACTGATAGTCTGCGGCTCTCGTCCTTTCTACCTGATGATGGGTGGAAGATGGTTGAAATATAGGAGCCTCGTATGGTGTCATGCACCTTAAATCCCAGCACTTGGGAGGCAGAGGTAGGAGGATCACCATGAGTTCAAGGCCAGCCTGAGACTACATAGTGAATTCCAGGTCAGCCTGAGCTAGTGCGAGGCCCTACCTCGAAAAACCAAAAAGTGAAATAAAATATTGAGAAAGGCAATTATTTTTCTTTACTGCGCTTGCCTTGATTGGCTTGCTTAGCAAGTGCAGGGACAAGGCCTGCAGCCTGGAACGTCAGCAGGCTAAGGTGCCATACTTTAATCATCCTTATTTTTAGTTGTGGGGACAAGAGAGTTGAATTACTATGCCATCACGCCCTTGGCTGAAAACCCTCTGTTCCTAAGACTCCTAATGGAAATGGTAGGCCTGCTTTTTCTTTCCATAACCTCTATTCTTGGGGAACTAGATATGCTTCAAAAACTACCATCTGGATTTGCTAATCTTTTAATAATTTTGTTATTTTTCCCTTTTTGGCTTCATCTCCGTCATCGTCATTACTCTCCAGATCAGCTCAGTTCACCCACCTGCACACCTACTACCGGGGGAATGTTTTTTAAAAGTCATCTTTCCTTTAATAGTGACTGCGCAGAACAGCAAGGAGGCGCTCGGGGGAAGAGGGGGTATTGCGCCCATTGTGGAATTTGGAGAGCAAGCTCGTGTTGGGGAGATTTCAGCAGTCAGAAACGGTGCTGCCTCCCCCCGCCTCCCCTTGGAGCCCTTTCTGTCAGTGCTGCACTGAATATCAGAACACACTCCTGATGTGCTGGGATCTTCGCTTGGTGGTCTCGACTTTTCCTGCAGGGTGTATCCCAATGGCAAACTTCCCACTGGCTCCCGGAGCCCAGGTTGGAATCAGATGAGCAATGATGTCTTTTCTGGCTTCCCTCCCCATGCTGATTAGCCTACTTCACCTAACCAGAGCCAGCAAGAACTGCTCCAAGTTCTCTGCAGCCCTTGCTACCCAGTCTAAGAGGCATGAGTCCCCAGACATGTTAGTTGTCGAAAGGAGCTCACAGTATCGCGAGGCTCACCTCTCTCCCCTTCTCTGCGCTTTCGCCCGGCCCGGTCTTGCTTTTTCCTTGTCAGTATGTGGGGTGATTATAACTTGATTTTCTTTTTTTTTTTTTTTTTCCAGGTAGGGTTTTGCGCTAGCCCAGGTTTACCTGGAATTCACTATGTAGTCTCAGGGTGGCCTTGAACTCATGGTGATCCTCCTACTTCTGCCTTCCAGGTGATTAAAGGTCTGTGCCACCACGCCCGGCCTACCTTGATTTTTTAAAATCATCCTTTTTATCCTTTCAGTGAATGTCAAGCTTTTTTTTTTTTTTTATTGGAGAGATGCCTTAGCAGCTAAGGCGCTTGCCTACAAAGCTTAAGGACCCAGGTTTGATTCCCTAGTGCCCAAGTAAGCCAGATGCACAAGGTGGTGCATACATCTGGAATTCATTTGCAGTGGCTGGAGGCCCTGGCGTGCCCATTCTCTCTGTCTGTCTCTTTTCCTCTCTTCTATCTCTTTTTGCTTGCAAACAAATAAATAAAAATATCTTCAAAAAAAGCTTTGTGGAGGGGAGTTAGAGAGATGGCTCAGCAGTTAAAGGCTCTTGCTTACAAATCCTGATGACCTGGATTTGATTCCCTAGTGCCATATAAAGTCGGATGCACAAAGTGGTGCCTACATCTGGAGTTTGGAGTTTGTGTTTGCAGTGGCAGGAGGCCCTGGCTCACTCTCTCTCTCTCTCTCTTGCTGTTTCTCAAATAAATAAATAATTAATTAATTTTTCAAAAAGTTGTGCAGGGGAGGGAGGCTGGAGAGATGGCTCAGTGATTAAACGTGCTTTTTTTTGCAAAGCCTGACAACTCAGGTTCCATTCCCCAGTACCCACATAAAGCCAGATGCACAAACTAGCACATGCGTGTGAAGTTTGTTTCAAGAGGGCAAGAGGCCTGGCATGCCCATTCATTCATTCTCTCTCTCTCTCCTTGCACATCAATAAATAAAAATATTTTAGTAACTTTTATGGGCTAGGGAGATGGGTCTCAATGCATAAAGTGTTTGCCGTGCAAGTGTGAGTCCGTGAATTCACATCCCCAGCACCCACATAAAGTCGTGGAACATATCTGTAATCCTTGCACCCCTGTGGTGAAATAGGAATTTTAAGGCAGGAAAATTTCCAGAAGTTTGAGAGCCAGCTAGCCTGGTATACACAGTCGTGTACAAGAGGCCCCTCCTCAAACAAGGTGGAAGGCGAGGGCTAGCACCCAAGGTTGTTCTCTGACCTCCACACGTGCACCATAGCATGTGTGTACCTACACATGTACACACATCATACACACACACACTCGCAAAGATTAAAAAGAAAAACAATTAGCTTGCAGGCTCTTTCACCGAAGCAACATGTAGGCAGAACGCTGCTGATGGAAGCTGACGTCTGGGGGCAGCGGGATGTTGGAGGTATGGAGAACGACTTTGCCCTCAGTCTCCCTTTTTCCTGCCCTTTGTCCCTGCAGTTCCCCCACCAAACATCCCTGGACCACACCCCTTCCTCTGAGCAGAAGGACACCGTAACTCTAGCCTTATCCATGTCTGCCCCCTTCCCCAGCAGCAGAGGAGGACAAATGTCCCCAAGTAAAGAGCTGACATGCAAGTCAGAGGCGCTCATCAGGCTGTTTACATGGTGTTGCATGCCTCTCAGGTTCTTGAGTGTCTGCTGGCCGAATCCCGCCAGTGGACAGTGCCAGGGAGCAAGGCTGGCTTTGGATGGCAGTAGACACGTGATATATGGTTCCTCCCCACCTGCCTGATGATTGCGTGCATGGCTGCCTCTTGTAGACAGCTGCTTGGCTCCGCTGTTTGGGGTTTCCTCATGCTTCTCCCCTTCTCTGTACTGAGTCCATATCAGGGAAGCATCTCAACTTTCACAGTAGGGATTTGGGGGAGGATGGGAAATGTTGATGGCCCATGAGATCCTAGTTTCTGAGACAATACTGGGCAACGCTGCGCAAGCATCCAGCAGGGCTGGTAGTAGATGCTGTATTCCTTTCGCCTGATCTAAGAAGCCTTATTGACCACAGAGTCAACTCCTTGATACCCGGACATCTTGGCAGCTCCTGGGGCAGTGGAAGTGTGCTGGCCCTGGAGTCAGGAGCCAGGCTGCTTCCAGTTCTGCCATACTGGTTCCACTGGCCCGGAGCCAACGTCACCCGAACTCCTAAACTTCAAGTAAAATAGAATGATGGTCGTTCGGGTGTCATGCAGCTCTACGTTGGTGTTAAACAACCACAGGTGATTATTTTCTAACATTACTTCACTGCATTTTGAGCAAAAGGGCCCAGGAGACACTGAGCAAAGTTGATTTGTGTTGACTGAAACCAGTCCAGGACCCCCAAGAAAGGAGATGATGACTTGGGCTAAAAGGAACATTATATGCCAGAGCAAGGAAGGCTGGCCACCAGGGTGGCTGGCAGCCACCATCCACAATGGGTCCCTCTCATTGCTGGTGTCCAATCCTGAGATCCTCTTGTGCCGGAAGAGTGAATGTGAGGTCCCTATAGAAAACACACCAGAGGGCTGGAGAGATAGATGGCTTAGTGGTTAAGGTGACAAAGGACCCAGGTTCAATTCCTCAGGACCCATGAAAGCCATATGTACAAAATGGCACATGTGTCTGGAGTTCATTTGCAGCAGCTGAAGGCCATGGTGCACCCATTCTGTCTTTCTGTCTCTTTCTCCTTCTCTCTCTCTCTAATAAAATAAATAAATAACAATTTTTAAAAAGGAAAAGAAAACCTACCAGAGCAATTCTAGAAGACGGGACACTCTAAGCAAGGACTACCAGTGCTCCACTGCTTCAGGGCACTCCCATGGGCCGGCTCCAGGAGTGCTGGGACCCAGCACAGCTGTGTTATACTTGTCACCGTTTTCCCATGTGTCCTTACAGTTAATACCCATCAGGTATGATGAGCCAGGTCTATCTTGTCCTTGTAACCCAAAAGCATCAAGAAGGGATTGCTCCATTCTATTTTGTAAGTGGGTCATGATGTGTAAAGCCTGGGTCTTAAATCACCTGGGTCATAAGTTGTGTTTGGGGCATTACTGCTTGTTCCTATTCCAATACATAGAACTAAGTCAATGTGGGTCAATGGAACAAATGTGTCTTCTATATTAAAAGTCTGAGTATCAGCCGGGCGTGGTGGCTCACGTCTTTAATCCCAGCACTCGGGAGGCAGAGGTGGGAGAATCACCGTGAGTTCGAGGCCACCCTGAGACTACATAGTGAGTTCCAGGTCAGCCTGGGCTAGAGTGAGACCCTACCTCAAAAAAAAAAAAAAAAAAGTCTGAGTGTTCTATTACTAACAAGGTGACCTGGAGGAAGATAGGTGATCTATGTCCTGGGGACAATGATGTTCAGTCTATCTACTTCATAGGGGTGTTGCAGAAAGAAATCAAATGTAATCACGTTTGTGTATAAACACACATATCACAAAATGTCAGAGTATTCAATGTACTAGATGAATAGTTGGCCTTAATACACAAAGTATGAGAGGCAGGAAATAGCAGAGCATGCAAATTAAGGGCCTTGGCTCTGGAATTGATCGGGTTCAAATTCTGCAAGGATGACCTTAACAAATTACTTGACCTACCTGGGCCTCAGTGATCTCACCTGTAAAGTGGGGTTTTAGGAGACTGGAGAGATGGCTCAGTAGTTAAACGCACTTGCTGACAGCCCAGGTTCAATTCCCCTGTATCCATGTGTTATAGTCAGTTCCATGTTGCCGGGATGACTATCCAAACCAAACCTAGTTTATAGGAGGAAGGGTTTTATTTCAAGCTTACCGATCCAGGGGAAGTTCTATCAGTGGTGGAAGAAATTGCGTCCATACCTCCAAACAGAGAGGAAAATTTCAGCAAGCAGAACACCGGCGCCACCTCACGGCACCAAAGAGCAGCAAGCCGCAGGGACCCAGGCAGAGCTCAGAATGTTTTGCGTACCCTCGGCCTGGAAGCCAGATCTTCCCCCAAACACACCTTAGGGCTGGACCCCGGGATGCGCTCACAGTGACATCTCTCCGAACCAAACATCCTGCAGATGCAAGTTACAAGCTTTAAGGAAACACCTGAGTCTATGGGGGACGTACACTCCAACTGCCACACCAGGTAAAGCCGAATGCATAAAGTGACGCATGCATTTGGAGTTCTTTTGCAGTGGCAGGAGGCCTTGGCGTGCCGCTCATTCTCTCCCTCACTCTCTTGCTCTCATAAATAAATATTAGAGTGTGAATAGCACCTACTTTATAAGGTGATTAAATTAACATATGTCCAGAACTTAGAATAGTGCCTAGCATATATAAGTGCTCAGTGAATGCCACAATTATGAAAAGTGCCACATTTGTCTGGTTCACATTTTGCACACTTGCGTATGATGCGCGTGCTGTGAACCTTGGCATTCTTGAAGGGAAGTACGGTGAGTCCAGTACCCCCTCCGTGGCGGTTTGATCCAGGTGTCCCCCATAAACTCATGTGTTCTGAATGCTAGGTCCTCAGCCAGTGGCAATTTGGGAATGGGATCCTCCTAGAGGCGTGGAGTATTTTTGGGGGGGGGTCAGACTTGTAGGAGTTATAGCTAGCTTTCCTTTTCCAGTGCTTGGCATATTTTCCTGCTGCTGTTGCCCACCTGATATTGGCCAGGAGGTGAGGTCCACCCTCTGCTCATGCCATCGTTTTCCCCAGCCAGAATAAACCCTTTCCTCCCACAAGCTGCTCTTGGTTGCGTGTTTTCTGCCAGCCACGGGAAGCTGACTGCCAACAGTAACGCCCTCCCCCCACAGGAAGGTCACCTGGCTTCCTAGTAAGTCCCAGCTCACTATGAAAATTCATGCAAGTCCCTCCTTCCTATGAGCTTCAGATCTTCCCTCTCCTCTCCCCTTGCCACTGCCCCAAACAAATGCCATCCTTGTATTCTGCCACACAACCACTTGGAAGGCTTACTTTGCAGCATCCCAGAAGCAGCCCTCACTCCGGATTTCCTTGGCAAGTGTCACTGTCTCCCACTGTCAACCACAAACGAGCACAAGCGCTCATGACATCACAGGACAGAAAGAGAAGTCCAGGGAACAATTCAGGCCTAAGAGTTCCTTTGGGAAGTTCTTTTAGTTATTTATTTATTTGACAGAGAAACGGGGAGAGAGAGAGAGAATGGGCGCACCACGGCCTCCAGCTACTGCAAACGAACTCCAGACGCGTGCGCCCCCTTGTGCATCTGGATAACGTGGGTCCTGGGGAATGGAACCTGGGTCCCTTGGCTTTGCAGGCAAATGCCTTAACTGCTAAGCCATCCCTCCAGCTGGCCCTTGGGAAGTTCTGAAGGACAGTCCTTTGTTTTAAATATCTTCTAAGTACTTTGTCTTTAATTCACCTATTCGGGAACAGAAATACGCTTTCTTGTGTCCAGGATGAAGTGGGCACTTTTGAAAAGAATTTGACGGGGCTAGAGATATGACTATTGTGAGAAATACTTGCTGCAAAAGCATGAGGACCAGAATTTGGATCCCCAGAAACCACATAAAGGCGGAACATGGGGGCCAGGCATGGTGGCGCACACCTTTAGATCCCAGTGTTTGGGAGGCTGAGATAGGAAGATCACCATGAGTTTGAGGCCACCCTGAGAGCACAGAGTGAATCCTCCAGGTCAGCCTGGGCTAGAGTAAGACCCTACCTTGATAAACCAAAAAAGGGGGAGGGGGTAAGGTGGAGAGATGGTTTAGCTGTTAAGACACTTGCCTTTGAAGCCTAAGGACCCAGGTTGAACTCCCCAGGACCCTCATAAACCAGATGCACATGGTGGCACATGTGTCTGGAGTTCGTTTTCAGTGGCTAGAGGCTAGTGGCTAGTGGCTAGAGGTACATCTATCCTCTCTCTCTCTCTCTCTCTCTCTCTCTCTCTCTCTCTCATAAATAAATAAAAATAAAACATTTTGAAAAAAGCAAAATAAAAGTTTGGACATGTGTCTGTAATCCAAACATGTCTATCGCATGCCTGTGCATACACATGCACACAGAGAAAAAGATGGAGAAACTAAAGGAGTGATGTGTCCACGCTGCAGTCTGCCAGTCTCAGCAAAGCTCTCTATCTATTGGGAGCAGTTGTTACTGATGCCACTGATGGGCCCCAGGTGCCCATCCTGCAGTGACCTCGCCTTGTCACTGGGAAGAGAGCCACCCAAACAAGTGAGCTCCAGCCCCTGAGGGCCTGCCCACAGCTGACCAGCCTTCTTGGCACAGAGCTGGGGTAGGAAGCTGCTTCTGGCCACACATCTGCTCCCTTGCTTCCGAAATGGCTGTAATTTAGTCTGACCTGAGGTGATCACGTAGTTGGCCCCTAGAAGGGGCTTTTCTTCTATGAGAGCACTGGAGAAGGTGGCTCCTGATTTTTTTTTTTTTTAATCGAGTCTTCATGTTTGGTCAGCTGCTGGCTCAATTTCCCCCTGACCACACATTCATCATTGCACTTTCATGTCCAGCCAGAAGCACTTGTCCTTGTCTCTGAATGTGGATTTCCTGATACCACGTGTAACGTGTCGTGTCACGTGTAAGTGGCATGCAGCAGTGACCACCCCTGGAATTGTCTCAGGTTGTAAGAGGTCTTTGTCCTTGAATTCTTTCCCAAGCCAAGCCTCGGACTCTGTCACTCCAGCTCCCACAGTTGGGCCACAAGGGAGTCCAAAGATAGCAACTAGCATAGTCCATCCCTGAGACCAACCAAGAACACCGATGGAGGGACTGGAGAGATTGATTAAGTTAGGCACTTACTTACAAAGCCTAAGGACCCAGGTTCGATTCCCCAGTACCCATGTAAGCCAGATGTACAAGGCGGCACATGTGTCCATTCTCTCTCTCCTCTATCTGCCCCCCCTCTTAAATAAATAAATAAATAAAACTTTATTTAAAAAACAATTAAAATTAAATCAGGGCTGGAGGGATGGCTTAGCGGTTAAGGCACTTGCCTACAAAGCCAACGGACCTAGGCTCGATTCCCCAGGACCAATGTAAGCCAGATGCACAGGTGGCACATGTGTCTAGAGTTTGTTTGCAGTGGCTGGAGGCCCTGGCATACCCAATCTCTCTCTATTTGCCTCTCTCTGCTTCTCTCTCTCTCTCAAATAAATATTTTTAAAAAATCAAATCAAAGCGAACAAACAAAAGACTTTCACAGATACAGAATCAGGTATGGAACCTCACCACAGATTTTTTTTAAAAAAAATAGTAAATTTGGCTGGAGAGATAGCTTAGTAGTTAAGGCACTTGCCTGCAAAGCCAAAGGACCCAGGTTCAATTCCCCAGGACCCACATAAGCCAGATGCACAAGGTGGCACATGTGTCTGGAGTTCATTTGCAGTGGCTGGAGGCCCTGGCACACCCATTCTCTCTCTATCTGCCTCTCTCTCTGTCTCTCTCTCAAATAAATAAATAAAATAGAAAATTGCATTTTTATAAGAAAGGAGGGAAATTATGGATTTGGTTTTTTTCCCATGATGAATATTTCATAAACAAATGATCCCCACCTACCCATCTTCCACCCCTTTATTTTCACCCATCCACTCCTTCTACAAAATTGTTCATGGGCAATGAGGGAATGGGGGGAGGGTGGCACATGAGTGTCAGATGTGACATTATTGGTTAGAAACTGAGAGCTCGACCCCAGGGGGCTGAGATTTCCTTACCCTGCAAAGTGGCCTAAACAGGCCATGGCTACCAGCTGGGGTGGTGATGAGAATTCTCTGGAAGAGAGAGCACCATTCTGTAATCCCCCCTCAGCAGGGTTGGTGGAGCCTAACTGGGGAAGGAAACCGAGGCTCCTGTAGCCACTGGCGCAGCAGAACTGGGGGGGGGGGGGGACCGAAAGGTGAGTGCAGAGTCTCACAGAAAACCACTTCATCCAGAAAACTGAGGATGAAAACTGTAACTCTGCTTCCACAGAGAAATGCGTATTCTCAGGAAAGAAAGCAGGGAAAGTTGTTCAAGAAGAAACATGCGCTTTTAAAGTTTAGCTTAAGGCTGGAGAGATGGCCTAGCAGTTAAGGTGCTTGCCTGCAAAGCCTAAGGACCCATGTTCTACTCCCCAAACCCCACATAAGCCAGATATACAAGGTGATGCATGTGCACGTGTCTGGAGTTCCATCGCAGTGGCTGGAGGCCCTTGGCACACCGATTCTCTCTCTCTCTCACTGGCTCACTTGCTCTCATAAAAATAATAAAAAGTAAAACCAAATAAAGTTTAGGGACTAGCAAAATGGCTCAGTGGGCAAGAGTTCTTGCTATATAAGCATGAGGCCCTAAGTTTGATCCCCAACCCCTATTAAAAATTCACGGCCTGGGGCTGGAGAGATGGCTTAGTGGTTAAGCACTTGCCTATGAAGCCTAAGGACCCCGGTTCGAGGCTTGATTCCCCAGGACCCACATTAGCCAGATGCACATCGGGGCTCACGCATCTGGAGTTCATTTGCAGTGGCTAGAGGCCCCGGCATGCCCATTCTCTCTCTCTCTCTCTCTGCCTCTTTCTCTCTCTGACTGTCACTCTCAAATAAATAAATAAATAAAAATAAACAAATTTTTAAAAAGTTCATGCTAGTCTAACTGAAAAGAGACAAGTTCCTCAGTTTAGTGATTAATTCTATCTCAGGAAAAGAAAGAGGAAGAGCGGTAGAGAAGGGCACCAATGTCCTTCTCTAACCTCAATGTATATGGGGCATACGCGTCTGCACACACATGTGCACACACCACTCTACAACACACACACACTGCACACAAGCACACATGCAAAATAAATAACAAATTGTATTTTAGAAGAAAGTACATTGAAAGTGGGGGTCTGGTGCAACACAGGAGAAAGGGAAGTGAGAAACAATTGTAAATAACCCCAGTAATATTTGGGGTTAATAAAGGCTTACATGGGTCTTCTCTTGGCTGAGTAACAACTGGTTGGCTGTAATGGCAAGCACTGGGAAGGGCAGCCTAGGAACCAATGTTGGGGCCAGGCTATCAATCCCTCACCACCCCCGTTGGAAAAGCCATTTCTCCTCAGTATCAGATGGTTCAGTAGAAGGTGATATAAGGTCTTAAATATCTCACCCGTCTGCTGTTTCTTGATCTATTTATGGCTTTTATATTTAAACTTCCTTTGCAGAAATAGACAAGGTTCTATGTCACGGGGCTCAATACTTCCTGGGTTATTATGCACATTATTAAATCAACTCTTTTAACCTTGGTAGGTCCGGCAGGGCCAGAATGTAATTTGATCAGCTCAGTGCGCCTTCATTTTCTAAGGTGAGGGAAGTGCCTAAGAGTAAACAGGGAGGCGAGGAGATAGAGCCCCAGTTGTAAGTGGCTCCCTCTGAGTCTGATAAATGTTCCTAGGACCTTCCCAGCTGGATATGGCCTTTGGAAGCCAGAGCTCTGCAGACATGTGACCGCAGGCAGCAGCTCAATGCACCCACGTGCTTCTCTGTTTCCTTTGCGTCTTCACAATCAGTTACTCTAGCAGTTTCTTAAAACTGCATCTTCTCTCGACATGTAAGGGGGGGGGGTGGTAAAAAAAATTGGGATTTCACAGCCTTGGAGACGGACCTCTCTTTGGTCTCTCTCACAGACTTCACTAGATGTCACCGTCTGCCTGAATCCAGCCAGGCCTGCCAAGACATACCAGGACAGATAAATTCCTTTCTGCCTTCTCCTGGCTCAAGTTGGTGAGCAAGAGATAGATGGCTGAGGACAGAGATCTGTGAGAAAGACCAGCAGATGAGTAACCCTGGCCGCTTCTGGCACGTGGAGAGGAGGTGGGGAGACAGCTCACCCAGCGGGAGAAGGCTGGCTTATGTAAGCCAAGCACGCGGGTTTCTTGCTGCTATTCACCTGTTGCCTGTCAGGAACCCACAAGGAAATCACCTCCCTGCTTCAGCAAGCTCACCTCACCGTGGGAGCGAAGTCAGGGTGATGCTGATAGAAAGGGCACTGCCTTTAATCCCAGCACTGGGGAGGCAGAGGTGGAGGATCACTGTGAGTTGCCTGAGAGTACATGGTGAATTCCAGGTCAGTCTGGGCTAGTGTGAAACCCTACCTTGAATAACAAAACAAACAAAAAAGAAAAAAGAAAAAAAGAAAGAGTTTGGTCCACCACCCCCTCCCATCGCCAAAAATGTACTGGACTGCTGAAGATATGGAAATGAATAGATTAGGGTTCCTGCCTACTAGGAATTTGTGGGCAAGAGCAACTCGGACAAGTGAACAGTCATGCACAGTCCATGTGATATGTGCAAAGAAATTATCTCCAGTGCACAAACCCAGTAAGAGCCGGGCGTGGTGGTGCACGCCTTTAATCCCAGCACTCGGGAGGCAGAGGTAGGAGGATCACCATGAGTTCGAGGCCACCCTGAGACTACATAGTGAATTCCAGGTCAGCCTGAGCTAGAGTGAGACCCTACCTCAAAAAAAAAAAAAAAAAAATCCAGTAAGAGTGCTTTGAATGTTAAGTCAGACAGACTCAGTGGTTCTGTCCAGAAGGGCATGTTTCCAAACAGAGAGAACAGTGTGTGCAAAAGCCAGGGAGTGGGCCAGAGTTCTCCAGTTCTGACATGATAAAATTAAGCCCAGATTCCAATGGCAGGAGCAGAGCCTTCCTGCCCATGGGCCAAAAGTCAAGGCTGGAAATGTAAGAAGCAGAGGAAAGAGCAGGGAGGAGGAGGTCAGAACCAGCGGACTGGGCAAAGGGGAGGAGGGTGCTCCGGGAGAGAATCCAGACCAGGTGTTAGCATGGAGGCTTGCCTTTGTGAGGCTGTGGGGTGTGCTGACACTTGGGGGCACCAGCAGGCACATGCAGCGTGGCTGGATGCAGGAAGAGTGGGTCTGCCTTGGTTGGAGAGAGTGGGAGCTGGAATCCAGGAACACTGGCAAGCCCCTGAACACAGGGGGTACACAGGCACGACCTAGGAGTGGAGAACTGAATTCATCCGTACACAAGAGGAAGTTTTAGAGAAGCCCTGGAGAACAAAGAGAGGATACAAGGGTAGCAAACTTCACAGCGCACAGAGGAATCCGGTGCAATGATCGTCCTCGGCATCTTCCGTGAAACTCCCTCCCACATCAGCCTCGGTCCTCTCAGCACACGCTTTAGGACCCATCAGCCCAGATCCGGACTTGAATTACCACATACGACTTTGCTCTCCCAGCCCCCCCCCCCCTAGCACACAAGTTCACCTTGAACTCCCGTGGACACCTCAAACCTAGCATGTCCTGAGCTGACCTCTTCACTCCCGTCCCTCCTCCTCCAGGCTCTCTCCAAAGCACCGTAGCTCAGGGAGTGAGCGCTCGCCTCACTTTCACGCCTGTCCCAGAAACCCAGAGAGACCTCCTTCTCTCACCTCCTCCTCCCAACCAAATCATTCCTGTCACCCTCAAGCCTATATTCGCCTCGTGCTAATCACTACTGGCATCGTAACAAATTTCCACAAACTCAGTGGCTTAAACTACAACATAAATGGATTCTCTTGCAGATCCGGAGGCTCAGGGGTCAGCAAGGCTGGGCGCCTTCAGGAGATGCACAGGAGAACCTGTTTCCCTGCTGTTTGCGGCTTCCACCACCCTCTGCATTCCTCACCAGATTGCCCAGTCCTCCTCCTTCACAGCCAGCTGCGTTGACTTCCAGAACTCTCCCACTCTGACCTTCTTTCTTCCCGGGCTCACCCAAATAATCACCCGCATCTGAAGACTCTTAGTCACATTTGCAAAGTCTCTTTTGCCTCCAAACATAAACAGTTTCACTGGCTCTGGCTCTAGGGATTAGAAAATGAACCCTTTGGGGAATCCATTGTCTTGCATACCACACGCCTTATCCCACCACCACTGATGCCATCGGGTTTGATCCAGTTTGCAACACATTCCCAACTGCACGGAAGAATCACAACCTGTGTAATGGAGAAGTGAGAAAAGAGAGTGGGGAGAGAAAGAGGGTTCTCCATCCGACCTGCTCCTTGAGAGAAAGGTTACCCTTCATTCATAGTGCCTCACCCAGTTTCATGTCCCTGGTGTCCCACCTGCAAAACCATTTGTTTTTTTAAATTTTATTTTATTCATTTATTAGAGAAAGAGAGAAGAGGAAGATAGAAAAAAAAGAGAGAAAAGAGAGATAGGGCTGGAGGGATGGCTTGGCAGTTAAGGAGTTTGTCTGCAAAGCCAAAGACCCAGGTTTGATTCCCCAGGACCCACCTAAGCTAGATGCACAAGGTGGCACGTGCATCTGGAGTTCATTTGCAGTGGCTGGAGGCCATAGTGCACCCATTCTCTTTGTCTGTCTCTCTCTTTGACTTTCTCAGTAAATCAATCAATAAATAAATAAAACTGAAAGCTAGGCATGGTGGTGTATGACTTAAATCCCAGCACTCGGGAGGCAGAAGTAGGAGGATCACCATGAGTTCGAGGCCACCCTGAGACTACATAGTGAATTCCAGGTCAACCTGGGCCACTATCTCAAAAAGAGAGAGAGAGAGAATGGGCACGCCAGGGCCTCTAGTCACTGCAGCAAACTCCAGATGCATGCACCACATTGTGCATCTGGCTTATGTGGGTCCTAGGGAATTGAACCTGGGTCCTTAGGCTTTGCAGGTAAGCCCTGAACACTAAGCCATCTCTCCAGCCCTAAAACCATTCTTGTTCTTATTTCCTTCTACCTCGGTTCCTGACCACTAAGTCTTTGCTCTTGCTGTTCTCTCTGTCTAGAATAGTCTCTGGTTTTGTATATATCTGTGGTCTCTTTTTTTTTTTTTTTTTTTTTGAGACACTATCACTCCATAACTTCATGCCCAGGATGCCCAGGATGACTTGAAGCTCACTATGTAGCCCAGACTGGCCTCAAACTCATTATGATCCACCTGCCCCAGCCTCATAATTGTTGGAATTATAGGCATACACCTCAATACCTGGCCAGTTACCTGCATTTCTTTTTGAGTGATGGGCTTTTTGCTATGTGACCCGAACTGGCTTCAAACTCGCTGTCCTCCAGCCTCAGCCTCCCTAGTCCTGGGATTTACAGGCTTCGCCACACCCAACAGTAATTCTTCTTTTTATGGAAAACTGTGGACATCAAATCTGCTGTTGGAATCTGGGTTTGTTTGTGCTTTTTCTCTTTTCTTCCTGTTTTGGCTCAGTGTCCTTCTTTTTCTTTTCTTTTTCCTCTTCTTTTCTTTTCAAGGTAGGGTCTTGCTCTAGCCCAGGCTGACCTGGAATTCACTATGTTGTGTCAGGCTGGCCTCCAGCTCGCTGTGATCCTCCTACCTCTGCCTCTCAAATGCTGGTATTAAAGACATGTGTGCCACCACACCTGGCTTTTTTCTTTCTTTCTTTCTTATTACCAATTGCTGCCTTCATTGGCAGGTGTGATGACCAAGCCAAGTAGCCACTTTCCTAAGGGAAAGGAAGGGACAGTTCATTGTTTGTCAGTTGGTGCCAGATCATGAAGGGAACTGAGGACAAAGCCCTGGCAGAGAGAAAGAGCTGAGGGGTTGTCCAAAGTGGAAATCCAGAAGGCAGGGTTCCCTGCTGGGGTCACATGGATAAGGCTGCACCTGCTGTCTGCCAGACTCCTGCCACGTAATAAGAATTCCGGGACAGACTCATGGGGCAACAGCTGGGCATCAGTCATCTTAATCCTGTGTGAGGGAGGTGTGGTCATCCAGCAAGGGTGCATACCAGGGCCACGTTCCCTCTTGCTGCCTCCAGGTCCCACCTCCCCACCGTCTACCCTTCGCTGCATACTTCCAAATGCAGATCCATTCAAGGCAGCCCATTGAGAGTATACCACCAAACCTGTGTCCCCTCCAACACGTGGTAGAGCCGATGAAACAAAACTTGTTAGCAAGTGGCTTCAGTCAGCCCTGGTGGCACAGGTCTGTAATCCCAGCTACCCAGGAGGCTGAGGCGTGAGGGTTGCAAGTTCAAAACTAGCCTTGGCCACACAGTAAGTAATTCAAAGTCTTTCAGGACAACTTAGTGAACGCTATCTCAAAAAGAGCTGGGGATGTAATTCAGTGGTAGAGAACTTGCCTAGCATGTGTGAGGCCCTGAGCTCAGTCTCCAACACCAGGAGAAACAAAAATCTTTTTCATTTTGTTGTTCTTGTTGTTGTTATTTTTATTTATTTATTTGAGAGAGACAGAGAGAGAAAGAGGCAGATAGAGGGAGAGATAATGGGTGTACCAGGGCCTCCAGCTACTGCGAACGAACTTCAGACATGTGCGCTCCCTTGTGCATCTGGCTAACGTGGGTTCTGGGGAATCGAGCCTCGAACGGGGGTCCTTAGGCTTCACAGGCAAGTGCTTAACCGCTAAGCCATCTCTCCAGCCCTCATTTGTTTTTTAATAGGTAGAGTTACAAAACCAGAATGTTTCCAGGAAATAATGTGACTAAAATAACTCCTATCAAAAGCACTTGTCAACTTCGTTCCTATAGTCTAAAAGATGAACAAACATATCTTTCTTTTCATTTAAAAAATATTTTATTTGTAAGAAAGAGGAAGAGAGAGGAGAGAGAGAGAAAGAGAGAGAGAGAGAGAGAGAGAGAGAGGATGGATGTGCCAGGGCCTCCAGCTACTGCAGACAGACTCCAGACACATGCACCACCTTGTGCATCTGGCTTACGTGGGTCCTAGGGAATTGAACCAGGCTCCTTTGGCTTTGCAGGCAAGCATTTTAACCACTAAGACATCTCTCCAGCCCTCTTTTCTTTTTTTAAATAAAACAGTGCTGGGCATGGTGGCGTATACCTTTAATTCCAGCACTCGGGAGGCAGAGGTAGGAGGATTGCTGTGAGTTCGAGGCCACCCTGAAACTACATAGTGAATTCCAGGTCAGCCTGAGCTAGAGTAAGACCCTACCTTGAAACACCAAAAAATAATAATAATAATAATAATAATAACAATAATAAAAATAAAAATAAATTTAAAACATAAATAAATATTAATGAACTTGTTACAGCCAAAAGTCAAATTTTACTTCCCTTCCATGTGGAGAATTATGTTTCAGTGTGTTGACTTTCCCAGTTTTGTGATATGATAAGTCTATTCCACAATTTATTCATCCATTTTTTTTTTCTGGGTAGACACTTAAGTTGTTAAGAAATGTTTGTTTTTTTCCTCTCTCTCAAACCATTCTAGAGTAAACTCTCCTGGATATCCTTCCAAAAATGGAATAGAGTCCTTCAAGTGGAGGTGATGGGTGGACACTTCCAAAGCTGTGCTAGGTGAACAACTTCTGAGTCACTGTCCAGATGGCTACCCTAGTTCATACTGTCACTACTGCCACGTGTGTGTCTGTTGCTGCATATCTTCTCCAATTATTTGGCAAATTTTTATGGTCTTCACCAGTCTTAAAGGTGCATAACAGTGTCTCTCTATCTTCCTTCGTCTTAACTTCCTTGATGTCTAGTAAGAGTGCACATGTTTATTGTCTATTTACTAGCCTTTTTTATTTTGTGAACTAGCTACTCATATCTTTTGCTGAATCATTTTATCTTACAATCCTTATTTTGTTCTTGCGTGATTTATTAAATTTATTTTAGTACCTTATGGATTTTGTTTCTTTTATGGATGTTAGCTTTAAATTTTTTTTAAAGTGGTCGGTAAATAAAATTCCAATTGTGAGGCTAGGGAGATGGCTCAGTGGGTAAGAGCCCTTGCTACATGAGCATGAGGGCTTGAACGGGTATGATTCACCCTGAGTTCTCTCTCTGGCACCCAGTAAAACAGCTGGGCATAGCCGTGCACACCTGTGGGGGGAGCAGAGACAGGAGAATTGCTCTCTTCTCAGCCAGGCTGGCTGAAAAATTGGCAGCTCAAGGTTCTATGAGAACAAGTGTGTGAGTGATAGAGGAAGGGTATTCTCACGTATTCTCCTGTGGCCTCTGTGCACACATGGAACACACACACACACACACACACACACACACACCAACATACCCCATCCCCCACCCACAAAAACTGCAAATAGATTTTGACATAATCTAATAACCTTGCTTCATTCTCTTATTCATTTTAACATCTATACTTCTATACCCCCCACCAAAAAAAAAGATCTATCAGCAAGGCCTCACCCCCAGCAGTCAGGCTGGGACCATACTATTCAGTAACAACACCCAAGCCAAACTGTGGCTGCCCTCCAACAAGTTATCCAACTGACATACATAACAGCAGTGCCCTCTTCTGGAAGCCTGCTGGCGGGACATAACTCTCCCGGGAGATTTTCAGATCAAAGATTCAGACTGGGTGGCCTAGCTTGAGGTCAGCTCTACTGTTACAAAATAGCATGATCCCCAGGCAAAAGGCTCAGAGCCAGCTGGGTTAGACAAGGGGCTGCCTGTGTGACCTGATTAGAGGCTGGCATTTCTTGATTGGCCACATGCACGGTGTCCTTCCACTCCCCCAATTGGTAAAGGCCTTGGGGACGTCAAAAAAAAAAAAAAAAAAACCAGGCCAGGAGGAGGAGGCAGCAGTGCGTGGAGAAGGGGAGTTAGAGCGAAGCCCATCATTCACCCACCCCACACCCCTGCTCCGCTCTCAGGCGGCACCCCAATTAGCTTTCCACCCAAAGCAGACATCTGGCCTGAAGGCTGGGAGGAAGTAAGGCAGCTTCAAAACTGTGTGTGGCCACAGAGATGTATTCTGTGGAATGGTGGGTCATGGGTCATCCCAGGTGAGGACAGAGGGTGAGGGATGGAGAGAGGGAAGATGAAAATTAGACATTCACTTATTCAACAGGCTTCTCTTTACCCCAGCTATCCCCACTGTCTCTAGTGGCCTCAGACTCACAGAGATCCTCCCACTGCAGTGGCCTCCTAAGTGCTGGGAGTAAAGGCTTGTGCCACCACATCCGCTGAGATGGGTTTTCTCCCCCCCGGAAACTTTATTACCTTTTCTCCCATCTCTCCAAGACCTACAGAGCCCTGGAGGCTTGATGTGTGGTCTAGATTTTGTTTTCACCTCCATCAAAGCTGAACAATCCCACAGCCTGAAAATTGGACTGCTCTTTGAATCAGACAGATATGAGTTCGAATCCCCGTGTGAATTCAGGCATGAATTCAAGTGAACTCATCATCAAGCTTTGGTTTCATCTTTTGTCTGCGTGAGAAGAAAGTATCCTCCCTGTGAGGTTGGTGAGGTGAAGGGATTAAAATTAAATCCTGCGCACCACCCCAGAGTGACTTCAGAGTGACTGCCTGATGCAGCCTTTGGGGTCCTTGGAAGAATAGCGGAGAGATCACAGAGTCACTTCCCTTATCTAGCTGGGTGTTGGATACTTGCCAATCTTTCTTCTTTTCTGGTGAATGGAGAATTGTGAGTTCTGAACTGTCAGGCAGCCACTCGGCACCATGGTGCGTGTAGGATGGAATTTCTTCACAAGCATCAACTCACTTGATGCTTAGGACAACCCTGTGAGCTGGATGGGGTACAAGCAAGGCCATGTTTCAGAGGAAGAAGCCACGGCTCAAGGAAGCACCATGGCTTCCAAAGTCACCTGCACACGCAAGAGGCTCCGAGTGTTCTTTCTGGGGTTGCCGCTGACTTGGGCTCTGAGTCATGACCTTTCTTACGTCCTGACAGCCAGTCCCAGGCCTCAGGTAATCCCACAGCATTTAACCTCATTCCTGGACAGCCCTGATCTCTCTGTAGAGGATAAATTAATCATTTTATTGCCAGTAGCAATAGTTCCCCGACTCACATGACCCTTCCCAGGCTCTGGAGTTTTCCTGTTAACAAGAATTCACTGGAGACCTATTGTTTTTATTGTTCCTGTTTTTCATAGAAAATGCCTGTTCTGTGCAATGTCCACACACTGGAAAAGTGCAATCAGATAATGGTAGAGGAAAAGAAAGGTTAATAGGAAGGAGAGAGGGCAAAAGAGGCACTTTAGAGGCATCAGCAAATCATTGTCTAAGTAAAAGTAGTGACTTTTATCATCTAGTCATTATTTTAGTGGCCTGAGCATTCACAACGTTCCCTCCCTCAATTGATGTGCTGTTGTTTCATCTTCTCTGCACCTGGCCTGTCACCTGGCCTAGAAACTGCTGGCCCACGGAAGGAAGGAACTGGTGGCCCGTCTTCCCAGAAATGCCTTCTCTTGGAGCCTCGGCTATGTCCCACAGGTGCGTCTCTGACCTTTGGAGACTTAGTGTTGTTTTTTTTTTGTTTTTTTTTGCTGGGTGTGGTGACACATGTCTTTATGAGAGAGAGAGAGAGAGAATTGTTGTGTCAGGGCCTCCAGCCACTGCAGTTGAACTCCAGATATGTGTGCTACCTTGTGCACCTGGCTTATGTGGGATCTGGGGAGTCAAACATGGGAGGCTGCTTTTTTTCTTTTTTGGGGGGTTAGGGTCTCACTCTAGTTCAGGCTGACCTGGAATTCACTACGTAGTCTCAGGGTGGCCTCGAACTCACGGTGATCCTCCTACCTCTGTCTCCCACGTACTGGGATTAAAGGCATGCGCCACCATGCCCAGCCTGGAGGCTGTTATTTTTGAGTGAGGTTAACCAGGTTCTACATCTGAAGCCTAGAGTATCACTAGGGAAAGGCCTTTGAAGAAGGAAAATCTAGGGAAATGTTATCACATGGGACACAATCAGTCCTGTGAGGAATAGGAATATGTTCCTGGGCCATGAAGCGTGGCTCTGGCTCTTGTAAATGGAAGGAAAATGAGGATCCCTGAGAAGTTAAACTGCTCACTCCGCCCTTCTGCCAAGGCAACACTACACGGTTCTTGTGTGAAACAAGCTAATGACTTGCTCTCGGTTCTTTGGTTTCCGTAAAAATTGCGCTGGACCACTGCAGACCTCTGAGGCGCCTACACGCTCTACACAGCAGGCCAACAGGCTACTGATGTATTCTTCCTTGTTTCGCTTACTCTCCTCATCTTCAATTTATGCACTCACTCCTTCATTAACTTACTCATTCCTGATTTTGTTGCCAAACAGATTTTAAGGTTAAACCAATTTCTCCAGAAGTCTTTTTTTTTTTTTTTTTAAAGATGGATCTTGCTGCATAGCCTAACTTGGCCTAGAACTCACAATCCTCCTACTTCAGTGTCCCAAGTAGCTGGGAGTCCAGGCACATATGACACACGCAGCTTTAGAGCATGATTTTTAAAAATATATTTATTTATGAGAGGGAGAGAGAGAGAGAGAGAGAGAATGGGCCCACCAGGGCCTCTAGCCACTGCAAATGAGTTCCAAATGCATGTGCCACTTTGTACAGCAGGTTTTACATGGGTACTAGGGAATTGAACCTGGATCCTTAGGCTTTGCAGGCAAGTGCCTTACTTAACCACTAAGCCATTTCTCCAGCCTGACTTTTTTTTTTTCAATTTGGTTTTTTGAGGTAGGGTCTCGCTCCAACCCAAGCTGACCTGGATTTCACTATGTAGTCTCAGGCTAGCCTCTAACTCACAGCGATCCTTCTACCTCTGCCTCCTGAGTGCTGGGATTAAAGGTGTGTGCCATCATGCCCAGTCCCCCAAGGCAGATTTTTACTTGCAGCTATAATACTGATGTCCAAACCAAAGAGTGGAGAGGAGAGCGATCCCTAATGTAAACTGCGGACTTTGGGTGATAATGATGTGTCAGTGTAGTCTCATCATCCTTCTTTGTGTAGTGGTGAGTATCCCTCCCTACCTGTCACGCAAGAGACCAGGTTGGATTCTCCAACGGGGAACCAAAAAAATTAAAAAAAAATAGGCTCATCAAATACAATAAAGGTAGATTCTGGCAGGGGATGTTGATGATGGTGATGTTTATGGGTAGAGAAACAAGAAATATATGAGAAATCTCTATAGTGTTTTCTTGATTTTGCTGTGGACTTAAAACTATTCTAAAGGGCTGGGGATGTAGTTCAGCTATAGAGTTCTTGCTTAACATGCACAAAATCCTAGGTTCCATCTCCAGCACTGTATAAACCAGATGTGCCGACACATACCTTTAATTCTAGAACTTAGGATGTGAAGGCAGGAGGATCAGCAGTTCAAGGTCATCCTTGAGTATATAGCAAGTTTGAGGCTAGCCTGGACTATATAAGACCCTGTCTAAAACTGCTGCTCTAGCTGGGCATGGTGGCGCATGCCTTTAATCCCAGAACCTGGGAGGCAGAGGTAGGCCATGAGTTCAAGGCTACTGTGAGACCATATAGTGAATTCCAAGTCAGCCTGCGCTAGAGCAAGACCCTACCTCGAACACCAACAACAAAAAAGCTCCAAATAAAATATTCATTTCTTTCTTTTTTGTTTGTCTGTTTGTTTGTTTTTGTCTTTTTTGTTTTTTGTCTTTTTTTTGTGGTAGGGTTTTGCTCTAGTCCAGGCTGACCTGGATTTCACTACGTACTGTCAGGGTGGCCTTGAACTCAAGGCAATCCTTGAGTTTTTAAACTGTCTGTGCACACATCTGTAATAAGGATATACTTATAAATTTAAAAAATAATGGTAGGGCTGGAGAGATGGCTTAGTGCTTAAGGCGCTTGCCTGCAAAGCTTAAGGGCCCATGTTTGATTCCCCAGGACCCACACAAGCCACATGCACAAAGTGGTACACACATGCATCTGGAGTTCTTTTGCAGTGGCTGAAGGCCCTGGCATGCCCATTCTCTCTCCCCATCTTTCTCTCTCTCGACTTGCAAATAAATAAATAAAAATATTTTTAAAAAAATAATGGAAGGGGTGGAGAGAAGGTTTAGCAGCCCTTGCCTGCAAAGCCTAAGGACTCATGCTCAACTTTCCAGGTCCCATGTAAGCCAGACACAGTGACGCAAGCATGTGAGGTTGTACATACACACAGGGGGACATGCGGATCTGCAGTTTGATTGCAGTGGCTGCAGGCCCTAGTATGCCAGTTCTCTCTCTCTTTCATACAGAAAGGCCAGTCTTGGGCTTGCATCAATAATAATAAAAATAATAATAATAATGGTAGGGTCAATGGGCATGGTGGAACATGCCTTTAATCCCAGCATTTGGGAGGCAGCTGTAGGAGGATCACTGTGAGGTCAAGACCAGCCTGAAACTACATAGTGAATTCCAGATCATCCTGGGCTAGAGTGAGATCCTACCTCAAAAAAAAAAAAAAAAAAAAAAAAACTACTACTACTACTACTACTAATAATAATGGTGTGATTGAAAAGGAACCTTGTTAAATACAGTGTCTCAGTGTATCAGAGCTAGACAAATAAGGGCTGTTGTTCTTTCACTCCAGGGAGAGTGCTTTGTAAAGACGACAAAAGGTGTCTAGTTTGGAAGTTTTCCCTGATCTTGGCCGGCTGATCTAATTTCACAGGGCTTTCAAGAACACATTCCAACACAGGGCTGCTCGGCAGGTGCTTTTGTTTTTGTTTTTGTTTGTGTTAAATGACACTTCCACTTTCTCTCCTTCACTTGCTCCAAGCATCTTTATTTATTTATTTTTTTTTTTGGTTTTTCAAGGTAGCGTTTCACTCTAGCCCAGGCTGGCTGACCTGGAATTCACTAAGTAGACTCAGGGTGGCCTCGAATTCATGGCGATCCTCCTACCTCTGGCATCCCAAGCGCTGGGATTAAAGGTGTGTGCCACCATGCCCGACTTCATCTTAAGTGTTTTAAATGGAATAATGGTGTGCCCGACATACATTACTATTGAAGGGTAGAACCAGACCTCTGTAGAACTGACCTAAGACTGGAACCAGTCTCTCATGTTGAGGTCAGGATTGAAATTCTGTGATCTTCCAGCTGCAAAGTCATTTGAGACCATCCAGGTTGATCTCTGCACTTCATCGATGACAAATGGAAGCCCTGATCATGGGCTCCACATCACCCCTCACCTTAGCCACAGGCCTAGACCCACACACCAGGTCTTTCTGAAGACTGAAGATCATTTGCACCTGGAACTTAAACCTCTTTGGAAAGTGTCTCAATTTACTCTCTCATTTCTCTTCTCAAGATGTCACACTAGGCAAATGAGGAAGAGATAAGGCCAGAGAAACATACGTGACTTCCCTGCGGTTGTTTACAAACTTAGTGTCTGAGTTGTAAGTGGGATCCAAGGCCCTACGTTTCCCAGCCCCTCTTCACAATAAACAGAACACTTCGTACACTTTGCCAAATCAGAGCCCAGTGGCAATTAAGGGAGCTGGTGATTGACCAGGAAGCACAACAGGTCTTACAATCACACACACCTTAGCTTCAAGTGAACAATGGTCTCTGGTTTGGGCTGAAAACCCATCTGCTCTTTCATGCAGCAGAATGACCTGGTATAGTTCTCCAACTGTGCGTCAGCTCAGCTAAGGCCAGGCGTGTAATCCCAAATGAGGCTGGGTCCGGAGAAGGGCAAGTTGAGGCCTGAGCCATATTGTGAGTTCAAGGTCAACTTGGCCTGCATAGTAAGAGTGTCTCAAAATAAACCAACACAAAATTTTAAAAATAACAAAATATATTCTTCCACAACGGCTAACGTAATGGGGAGCTGAAAGGAAGTATAGACTACCACTAAGTGGGCATCAGGTAATCTTTATTATGTCATACTTGATGATAGCGCAGGTTTTAATTACTGGTACACAGTATTAAAGCTTATTGCTTATGAACTGCTTATCCAATTCTGTTTTTAATTCATGGAGAACTCTGGTATCCGATATAAGGGTATTTCATGACTCATTGTCCTCCCAGATATTTCCCTTTTTATGAGAAATTCCCACTATGGGAATCCACTGGGAGGGATAACGTGTCTACATAGGGAACTCATCAAAGAACAGGAGGCCCTTCTGGTCCTCTTTTATCTAGCTAGGAAATTCCAACTAAATGAGCCCAGTACCGCTTCAGTGCTGAGATAGATACTTGGAAGCTCTAGAGGTTACAACCAAGGCTAAAATCAGCCCTCAGAGGAGAGGGATGTGGAGATGTGAGGCAACCTGCAGCCTTGGGTTTGAGGGCCACTGTCCAGGAGCGAAGGAAGCGGGGAGACTGCAGAAACGTAATGGGAGGTATTGTTATGCCCGGTTCTCGGCGCCCCCAGTGACCACTAAGGAGAACCAAACATGTATGCAAAGGCAAAGAGCTTTATTTCGGGCTTAAGCTCAGACTCTTGACTTCACCAACGCAGTGGATCCGTACAAGAGCCTCGAGTAGCAGGAGGGTAGGGTTTTTATAGGGATTTGAACAAAGAAGAAGGGGGTTTACATGATTGGTTGGTTTGAACAGTAACTGTACTTGTATTTTTCTGATTGGTCTTAAGATGTTGGTGGGTGAAGTTGGTGAGCAGAGGCTAGGGGAATTCCAGGCAGCACTGTGATTGGCTAAGCAAGCAGCAGTAACATTTGTATGCTTTTGATTGGCTGGGGCAGAGGGGCAGAAGGGATAATTCTTGGGCAAGTCTCAGGCATGTCCTGGACATGTCTAGGGGCTGACTCAGGCCCTTGGGCAGATATCTTTCCTGACCATATGTCAGAGCAGTTAAGCAGGAACTTGCAAAGGGCAGTGCCCTACTGAAGTCTGTTATGATGTCACTTTGGTTGCTGGGTCCTTCAGTATGAGGTCACCTGCTTTTGTGTACAGTCATGATAATTATCCGAGAAGGTGCAAAATGCACAAGAGACTAACGGTGAGAGAAAACAGCTCCAAGATGTTCCACAGGGAAATCAGCACAGACATTAATAACTTGGCTCCCAACCAGCTATGTGTGTCCTGTTTAAGTCACAGGAGTCCCACCCTCCCTCATGTGCTGCCCCAGTTCCCTGCCCCTTCCCGGGAAGGTGTGCGTTGGGTCTAGGTCATTCCATAAGGAAGCTGGGTCACTTATTTCTGGGAGGATGTGGTGTGTGTCGATGGAGAGAGAAGACAGCACAGCCTCAGGCAAAAATATGTCCTCTGAAATTCCAGATGCCTTCTGCCAATTCCCATGGAGGCTGTGTAAGGTTCAGGAGTGACCAAGACCACGGACACCACTCTGAGGCAAGCCTTTCATTCCCACCAAACACACATGCAGAACCAGAAACATTAACGAAGGGGTTGGGGCATAGAGTACAGCACTTGCCTAGCATGTGCAAGGCCCTTGAGTCAATCCCCAGCACCACCACACTGTGTGTGTGTGTGTGTGTGTGTGTGTCTATGTGTGTGTGTGCGTGTCTGTGTGTGTGCACGTGTGTGTCTCTGTGTGTGTGCGTCTCTGTGTGTGTGCACATGTGTGTGTGTGTGTGTGAGTTTTGCTGGGACTTGAACCCAGGGCCTTATGTACGCTAGGCAAACACTCTACCAATGAGCTATATCTTCAGTCCCCAGGACCATACAAAATAAAAATTAAAAAAGAACAGAAAGTTGTTTTTTTCTTTTTACTTTGGCGTTCAACCCTCTAGTGTGCAACAGTTTTTTGTTTTTTGTTTTTTTGCTACTAGAGTGGCCTGCTCCTTTTCTGTGACACCACTCCACATTCAATATTAGTGCCATTATTATGATGGGTTGAGGGAGGAGGAGGAAGACTTGTGCCTGAAAGAATTCTGAAGAGAAGCCCATCCAAGCCTTGTGTCCCATTGCAGCCTCATGGGCCCTCAGATCATGGGTATAACTAACAGATTAAAAAAATCTTAACCTTAGATCTGGAGAGAAGACTCGGCAGTTAGGGTGCCTGCCTGCATGGTCTAATGGGTTCCACTCCCCAGTACCCACCATAAAGCCAGATGCAGAAAGTGGCACATGCATCTGGAGTTCATTTTTGGCAGCTGGTGTTCTCATTCTCTCTCTCTCTCTCTCTCTTTCTCTCTACTTGCAAATATATATTTTTTTAATCTGAACTTTGACAGTCTCTTTACCTGTAGATGTCAGCATCCTTGGCTGTGGTTCACTGGCAGAACTGTGCTCCTGGGGCACAGCCTGTGTGTGGCTGAGGGCCACGTCTCCTCTCAGAGGCAGCCGGCTCCACCTCTGTGCTCAGTGAACAGTGTCAGTTGCTCAAGGGACCCTCTGCTTTGACCAGCATTGTCATCTTAGCTCCCCCAGTACCATGGGGCTTCTCATATCTTTTCTATCTCTGTCCTTCTAAATCTTTTTTGGGAGGCTTGGGGGGGTTCAACATAGGGTCTTGCTCTAGCCCAAGATGACCTGGAATTCAGTACATAGTCTCAGGATAGCCTTGAACTCAAGGTGATCCTCCTACCCCTGCCTTCCAAGTGCTGGGATTAAAGGTGTGTGCTACCATGCCTGGCTTTTTGTTGTTGTGCTTTTCTACATAATCTTTGCCACTAATTTATCACAAATAGTCATTGCTATTGTGCACACAATGCATACACACATACATGTGATAGCAACAGGTGGCAAAGGTGAGGTTGGAACAGTGTTTTCTATGTTCTTGAAGCTACACTGCTATATCTTTACACCAGGATGCCATAACTTGTAGAATTTAAATTGAATCCCCATAGTAACCATATGACCAACTATATGAAATATACTGATCAACAGTATGGAAAGTTTACAAAAACTTAAGAAGGACATTGTTTATCAAGTTTAGTATCACTAAGACATAAAACATTACAGTGCCCATACTACCTAATATTGCTCCTTTGTCAGAGCAATTGATAGAAGTGATGTTTTCATAAGTATTAGACCTTGCTAACATTCCTTTTTTAGTATCCTCTTAGATGTCCAGGACCAACTGCGCTTACCTGTAATGGATGATGTTTGGCCTCCAGAGATCCTGCCTACCATCTTTAAAATGTTTTATTTTATAATGCTGTCTTTCAGATTTGTAAAGGCACCGAGAGGAGCAGTACAAAAATAAAAATAAACAGTATTTAAGGAGTTTAAATGAAGGCACCCCCAGCATAAGTACGAAATGGCATCCCTAAAATTCTAATATCAAGGGAGGTCCCTAATGCCTCCCCAAACCATAAGGCTATTGTCACTGCTGTTGGTTACATATCAGAACTGGTGGCAAGTCCCTCCTACTGAAGACGCTATTGGCTTTGGCATATGACATAGAGAAACCTAACTCGGACTAAATTGGAAGCTCCTTCCCTGCTAACTGGCTCTCATAGTTCCAGAAGACATCATGCAGGCTATTGGTAGATAAATGTCAGTGACAGTCCTGCTTGGCTATAGACCCTGCATACTAGAATTCTTAAATACCAGAAAATATTTGCTCACTTTAATAGTGCCATATCTTTTATAGATGTAGCCAACTTCTTCTGATTGGATTTAAGGCCCAGTTCATAAGAATGAACTCACATCTGGTACTATAAACCATGACAAAAGCCTGTCATAGCCCCCAATGGAGAGGACCGTAATATTGTTTAGCTAAGTGGATGTGATGTGCCTGTCAAATTGCCTTCTAAACATTTGTGTTCATGCCCATAGATTACTGCTGCTGTCAGCCTCAATTTCCTCTTTGCAGTGGGTACCATGCTTACGGTGGTTAGGTTTAGGGGTTAGCTCACCGCTCATATACAAGATCTCAAGGCCTCTGTAAGGACTGCAGGTCCCAGTATGATGTGAACAGATCACTCAAAAGATTGTCAGGTGCCTCATTTTTCTTTCACACAGAGATTCCCTGGATCTCCCCGGCATTTGCTTTCTCCCGGAAGGCACAGATTCTCTAATGTAGGGTGAGAGCATCAAGCTGTCACCCCAGGTTAGAGAATCTGCCCTTTCCAGATAGTCAGACTGATCATCTGAAAATAGACTGCTGAGCTGGTGACCATGTGCTAGACAGAATCACTTTGTTGAAAGGGAGTGACATCTTAGACTTCATCCCATCACTTAGAAGTTTCCAGCCTCCTGTAATGGGGATATCTGAAATATAAGTGAACAGAAAACGGAGGGTGTTTTCTTCCTAGGAAGGGCACACGCCACCGGGCTGAGGGAGGAGGACCAGTGGGAGTTCAAATGGGGCTGGTAGACAGTGAGACCATACCTCTATCAAAAATAGGGATATTTGAAAAGCATAGAGGAGGTTTGAGTTCAGTCATCCAGAGTATTCACTGTCATTGTTTTTGATGATGAGAATGACTCGACGTTTCTGAAGTGTGCACGGACGTTGGAGGAGAATTTTTGAAAGAAAGGAAGGACTCCACGCCGTACGGGGAACAGTGTTTTATTTCTCCATGCTGACACAGGCCAGTAGAATTCTCATTCATAGTTTGAACCGCACTCGCATTGGGAAATTTAATTTCTTAATTTGTTTTTAATCTTCTTGTGCATGTTCATTTTATTTCACATAAAACTTTGTAAGTACACATCACATACTGGTGCAATCATGCCCATTTTCCTTTGCACCATGCAATGGAGGGAGCTTCATGTTGGGGTTGTGGCTTCTAATTTTGGGCACCACAGTCCATCAATGGAGTGAGTAAGTGCGTGGGGATAGCGCCTCCCCCGCTCTGGCATGTCCGCCTTGCCTTTGCCCAATTCCCTGAGTATCGGTGGCTGTGTTTTAAGTCTATTCTAATATCGATTCCTTAGCAACGTCTAGATATCTGCTTCAGTATGGTTTGTGTATCTCCCCATCACACCGGTGTAGGTTTTCAAACTCTCCCTGCAAGCATCACTGTTGTTCATCAATTCCTCTGTGCTGTCTCTTGGGTCCTACATAACATGTGCATCTTGACTCATCTTTCCATAGGGATTCAGACACCTTATCCTGAGCTGTTGGTCGAGTTTTGTTCTACTTGGATCTCATCCGTGTGTGAGCAAAACCAGGCTGTCAGCAACAGTCTGTACTGACGACTCTGGTTGTGTGCCACAGAAGCCCGTGGCATTTTCTGTGCAGAGCCACTGTCATGGTACCGTTCTAGTTGCTTGCTATGGAAGCCTTCAAAATTAGCATTTTTCAGAGGCACGTTTAACAAGATATCATGTCTCTTTAATTGCCAGGATCCGTGGAACTGCGCAGAATATCCTGGACAGTAATGAAGTCTGTGCGATGGTCTAGTTTCCAGCCCCAAATTCTTCTGTGCCTGCACTTGTAAGTACACACCCCTGAGGTGTAAAGGTTAGGACTGGGTGTTAATTAGGGTTTTTTGGGTTAGGGGATAGGAGGTGGTTGGCAGGGGTTAGGTTTTCCTTGTTAGAGTTATGAATGAGTGTTCTAGTGACCTGTGTCAGCATGGAGAAATAAAACTGTTCCTCGTACAGCGAGGGTCTCACTGTCTACAGAGCTCAATTTGAACTCCTACTCATCCTCCTCCCTTAGCCTGCTGGCATCTTCTCTGTTGGCCTGTGGCATTCCCAGGAAATAACACCCTTTGGTTTCTGTTCACTCAGAACGTGCCTGCCAGGAAGATCCAGGGAATCTCTGTGTGATCTGTCCACATCTCACTGGGACCTGGACGCCTTACAGAGGCCTTGAGATCTTGTGTATGAGCCTTGAGCTCCTGACCCATAATCCTACTCACTACGCCCTTAACTGTAACAAGGAAAACTTAAACATAACCCTAAAACCCTACTTAACGCCCAGTCCTAATCTTTACACCTTAGGGGTGTGTACTTACAAGACCAGGCATAGATAGAATTGGGGCTGGGAACTAGTCCATCGCACAGACTTCTTCATTGCCATCTAGGGTATTCTTCGTAGTTCCATGGATCCTGGCAGTTAAAGAGACATGATATCTTGTTAAATGTGCCTCTGAGAAACGCTAATTTTGAATGCTTGCGTAGCAAGCAACTACAACACTACCATGAAAGTGAGAAAAGAGGGGGCTGAAATGTATGGAAACCATGACAGTGGCTCTGAACGTAAAACCCAACTCCCTTCTGTGATATACAGAGTCGTCAGTACAGACTGTTGACAGCCTGTTTTTTTTTTTTTTTTTTTCTCCAAAGAGACAAGATCCAAGTAGAACAAAACTAGACCAACAGTTCAGGATAAGGTGTCTGAACGCCTATCAAAAGATGAGTCAAGATGCCCATGTAGGACCCAAGAGACAGCACAGAGGAATTGATGAACAACAGTGATGCTTGTAGGGAGAGTTTGAAAACCTACACCAGTGTGATGGGGAGATATACAAACCATACTGAAGCAGATATCTAGACGTTGCTAAGGAATCAATATTAGAATAGACTTAAAACACAACCACCAATACTCAGGGAATTGTGCAAAGGCAAGGCGGACATGCCAGAGCGGGGGAGGCGCTGTCCCCACGTACTTGCTCGCTCCATTGATGGACTGTGGTGCCCAAAATTAGAAGCCACAACCCCACCACTAAGCTCCCTCCATTGCATGGTGCAAAGGAAGATGGGCATAAGATGGCACCAGTATGTGATGTGTACTTACAAAGTTTCATGTGAAATAAAATGAACATGCACAAGAAGATTAAAAACAAATAAGAAATTAAATATCCCAATGTGAGTGTGGTTCAAACTATGAATGAGAGTTCTACTGGCCTGTGTCAGCATGGAGAAATAAAACGCTGTTCCCCATACGACGTGGAGTCCTTCCTTTCTTTCAAAAATTCTCCTCTAGCGTCCGTGCACACTTCAGAAAAGTCGAGTCATTCTCATCATCAAAAACAATGACAAGGGAATACTCTGGGTGACTGAACTCAAACCTCCTCTACGCTTTTCAAATATCCCTATTTTTGATAGAGGTGTGGTCTCACTGTCTACCAGCTTGATTTGAACTCCCTCAGCCCGGTGGCGTGTGTCATTCCTAGGAAAAAATGAAGATGTTGGCCCATTGATACAATGGAGTTCTACTCAGTGGTAAAGAAAAATGAAGTTATGAAATTTTCAGAAAAAAAATGGATGGATCTGGAAAGGATTATACTAAGTGAGGTAACCCAGGCCCAGAAAGCCAAGTGTCACATGTTCTCTCTCATATGTGGATCCTAGGTACACATGATTGGACTTCTGTGTGAGTAGGAAGAAAACTCAATAGCAAAGGCTAGTAAGCTAGAAAAGAGATATAAAAGGAAGAGAAAGGAAGGGAAGGGGGTACTTAATAGGATGGTATTGTATATATGTAAGTAGAAGAATAGATTAAAGGGGGTGAAAAGGCCCAAAATGAGGTCAGGGGAAGAGATTGAGTAAAGGAAAAGTAGAGGGAGGCCTAGTCTAAATCTAAGAGGATATAAATAAATCATATAGAATCCTACCTTTTTGGACAATAGAACACTCAGGAGCCGTAGATTATTGCTAGAAAATTTTCACTGCCAGGGATGGGATACCTTCCAGTGAGTTGTTGGCCAAGGAGGTCTCTGATGCCCCCAAAACATTATAGGCCATTGCCGAGGCCCTTGGTTTCCCACCAGGAATAGATGGTAAGACCCTATTGCTGAAGACTCCACATACTTGGGCTACAAGGCCACTGAGAAATCCTGCTGGAGCTGAGCTGATAACCTCCTCCATGTAGACCAGCTGACAGAAATCTGGAAGAAGCCATTCTGCATGCAGTTCAATTGGAGAGAGAGAAATCACCAGTGAAGATACTCAACAGTGGACACTGCAAGCCAGGCCAAATGAACCAACAGGTGTAATAGTGGCACGTCTGTCATGGTGGAAATCAACTGCCCTCTAATTGGACTGGAGACCTGCTCCATGGGAGGGAATACATCCCTGATACTGAAAACCTACAACAGTGGTAGTCATGAGCCCTAGAGGTGTAACGTCTGCTGCTTTCTGGCTAAATGTATATATTATGCTCATCAGACTGCCCAGTAAGCACTTCTCTTAATGTTCATACCTATATATTAATGCTACTCTCACTTTTTCTTTAGAGAACTTTCTCTTCTCAGATGGCAGTGACCTTGGGATGACTCAGAAAGCACCATGGTGCTGAGAAGAAGTGACAGAGGCGTGCTCAGCACTGAAATATCTCTATCACACCTTCCAAGGCTCAGTGTCCATTGCGGAAGAGGTGGCATAAGAATGTAAGAACCAAAGGAAGAGTAGGACTCCTTACAAAATGCTCCTCCAGACACAAAATGGCCTGCATATCCATGACCTCACAGTGCCTGACACTACCTACATAAGACCATCATAATAGGAGGAAAAGATCATGACATCAAAATAAAAGACACTGATTGAGAGTGGGAGGGGATATGATACAGAATGGAGTTTCAAAGGGGAAAGTGAGGGGGGCGTTACCATGGAATATTGTTTACAATCATGGAAGTTGTTAATTATAAAAAATTTAAAAAAAGAAAAGAAAAGATGTCAGAACCCCTATCAAAGTGAGTCAAGATGCCCATATCATGCAGGACCCCAGAGACAGAGGAATTAGTGAGATCAAGACAAGTGGTGCTTGTTGGGAAGAGTTTGAAAATTTACATTGGTGTGATGGGGAAGGTACACAAAATGTATTGAAGCAGATTTCTAGACGTTGCGAAGAAATCAATATTAGAATAGTCATAAAACACAGCCACCAATGCTCAGGAAATTGTGCAGAAGAGAAGGCGGAAGAGCAAGACAGTGGGTGTGTGGCACTGGCTCCCTCAATTGACTGACGGTTGCACCCCAAACTTAGAAACCATAATATCACGGTGAATGACCCCTATCCCATAATTAGGGGCCCTCTTTTGCATGGTGCCAAGGAAAAGGGGTATGATGGTACCAACCTGTGATGTGTACTTAAAAAGTTTCATGTGTCATAAAATAAACAAGTAAAAGATTAAAATGAATAAAGAAGAAATTGAAAACCCCATTGTGATTGGAGTTCAACCTACAAAAAAGAGTCCTAATGGCCTGTGTCAGCAGGCAGAAATGAAAGTCTACTCATGGTGCATCATGTAGTCCTGCCCCTATTTCAAGAATCCTTCTCTGGGCTGGAGAGATGGCTTAGCGGTTAAGCGCTTGCCTGTGAAGCCTAAGGACCCCAGTTCAAGGCTCAATTCCCCAGGACCCACATTAGCCAGATGCACAAGGGGGTACACGCGTCTGGAGTTCATTTGCAGTGGCTGGAAGCCCTGCCGTGCCCACTCTGTCTCTTTCTCTCTATCTTCCTCTTTCTCTCTCTGTGTCACTCTCAAATAAATAAATAAATAATGAACAAAAAATTTAAAAAAAAGAATCCTTCTCTGACATCGGTGTGCACTTCATACCAGTTCATTTCTATTCAGTGCAACCCTGCACAGCTTCTCAGGACACGGGCATAACAGCAAGCTTCCCACACAAACTGCTAGCCCAGTCCAGGCAAAGCTCTTTCTCACCCTCATAAGCCAAACCTCACAGTCCATAGTTCTAACTGCATTCAGGCCTTTCAACTCTGACCAGAATAGTCCATCAAGCTGTACTTACAGCACTGCAAGGTGTCTCTTAGGCCAAGGTTTCAAATCCTTTCACATTCCTCCTGAAAATCAGCTCCAAAAGGCCAAAGCCACACAGTTGGGTGTCTAGCAGCAATCCCACTCATTACCACTTTACTGATACAGTCAGGTTCGCACTGCTGGTAGAAATCACCCAACCAAGAGCACCTTGTGGCGGGGTCGGGGGGGGGGGGAGAAGAGGTTTATTTTGGCTTACAGACTCAAGGGGAAACTCCACGATGGCAGGGGAAAACAATGGCATGAGCAGAGGGTGGGCATCACCCCCTGGCCCACATAAGGTAGACAATAGGAACAGAAAACTGTGCCAAACAGTAGCATGGGGAAACTGGCTATAACACCCATAAGTCCGCCTCCAACAATACACTGCCTCCAGGAGGCGTTAATTCCCAAATCTCCATCAGCTGGGAAGCTAGCATTCAGAACACCTGAGTTTATGGGGAATACCTGGATCAAATCACCACCTCTCCTGATACTCTTGCCGCCACTCCTGAAAAGGTTGTGCATTTGTGAAATTGCTTGATTTAACCATTGCCCAATGTACACGTGTATCAAGACAACATACATACTTGTGTGTGTGTGTGTATGTAACTATGATTCTTACTAAAGTCAAAATGTAAATAATATAAGCTGGGCATGGTGGTGCATACCTTTAATCCCAGCACTCGGGAGGCAGAGGTAGGAGGATTGCCATTAGTTCAAAGCCACCCTGAGACTACATAGTGAATTCCAGGTCAGCCTGAGCTAGAGTAAAACCCTACCTTGAAAAACCAAAAAAAAGTAAATAATACATATATGCAAATACATACTTTCATAAGTTGATGCCTCCACAGTACATTAATAATTTGTATTTCAACCTAGTCTTTTACATGCAGATATTGTTAGATATTGATTTAAAACTTCTTTTTTTTACTTTTGTTCATTTTTAACTTTTTCAAAATACTTTTATTTATTTGAGAGAGACACACACAGAGAAAGAAAGAGAATGGATGCACAGGGGCCTCCTGCTACAAATGAGACTCATACTCCACTTTGTGCATCTGACTTTACATGGGTGCTAGAGAATTGAACCCAGGCCATCAGGCTTTGCAAGCGAGCTCCTTTAACTGCTGAGCTATCTCTTCAGCCCTCCCTACCCCTATTTTTGTTTATTTATTTTTAATTTTATTTTTATTCATTTACTTATTTATTTGAGAAAGACAGTGAAAGAGGCAGATAGAGAGAATAGGTGTGCCAAGGCCTTCAGCCACTGCAAACAAACTCCAGATGCGTGCTCCACCTTGTGCGGCTGGTTTATGTGGGTAACTGCGGAATTGAACCTGGGTTCTTAGGCTTCACAGGCAAGCACCTTAGCCACTAAGCAATCTCTCCAGCCCCCCTCGCCCTCCAGCCCTATTTTTATTTATTTATTTTTTTATATTTATATTTTTATTTTTATTTATTTATTTGACAGCAGCGGACAGAGAAAGAAGCAGATAGAAATAGAGAGAATGGGCACACCAGGGCCTCCAGCCACTGCAAACAAACTCCAGACGTGTGCGCCCCCTTGTGCATCTGGCTAACGTGGGTTTCCTGGGGAAATGAGCCTCGAACCGGGGTCCTTAGGTTTCACGGGCAAGTGCTTAACTGCTAATCCATCTCTCCAGCCCCCTATTTTTTATGTTTGGTTTTTCTTGGGGGGGGGGGTTTGAGCGGTGCTAGGGAGTAAGCCCAGAGCCTTATACATGCCAGGCAAACACATTACATCTGATCCACAGACCTCAGATGCTTTTAAATTTCTTTCTCTCTTTCTTTTTTATTGCATAAGGCTTGATATTCTTCCCCCTTTTTCTCCACTCCCCCATGTGTGTGTGTGTGTGTGTGTGTGTGTGTGTGTGTGTGTGTGTGTGTGTGTGACTCTAGCCCAAGATGAACTAGAACTTACTCTGTAGCCTAGGCTGACCTCAAATCTGCAGGGATCCTCCTACCTCAACCTGGGATTATAGGTGTGGGCCACCAAGCCTGTCTAAAGCTTGGGATTTGTACACTTATTTAATGCTCTTTTTCTAGCCTTGGTCTTGTCAAATCCCGCTCCCCAAATGTTATACTAAATGATCCTCTTGTAGATTGAGAAAATCTGGAAATTGAAAACTGTAAGTTTCTTCAGTTGAGGTAGCTAGTGGTCAGTAAATTGAGATCAAGTCCAAACTACCGTCAGTAACATTCTGAGATTTTTATATACCAAGGGAGTGCTGGAAAAAAAAAAAAAATCTCCTGGCAACGTTGCTAGATGGAACCTTCCTGGGACTCCGGCCAAGGATTTACTTTAATCCTTAGGAACTGCGCGATCTGAAAATGGAAGTTTCAGCTGTGTTGAGAGTCATCCCCGTGCTGTGGGCGCACGCTTCTTTCGACAGTTTTATTGATCAGCAGGGCCTGTTGTGCACGTAGACTGGACAAGAACGGCGTTCTTGGAAGTGGCAGCCAGCAAGTCTATTTCTGGTATGCCACTGTCTATGGCAACAAGGACTTTCCCAGTGCTTACTAAGGCAAAAGAACAGCGACAAAGAAACAAAAAGCCCAGGCTAGTGTCAAATAGCAAAAGAGCATCTTACACCTCTTGTCTTTGGTTTGCCTGAGCTTTTGTTTTGTTTTGTTTTGTTTTTGCAATGTGAACTCCCAGCCCCAGGATTCTGCAGCAGACAGAAGGAAGGGAGTGAGTGGTTAGGAAGGTGGTGTGACGCTAATTTCTTCCTCACGAAGTGGGCAGACTTCCAGGTTCCGTCCCTTGTCTTCACCTCACGATTCCATCTACAAGAGACCCGAGCAAAGGAGGGTGGGAGACACAGGACAGACAGATGACGGCTGCTTATGTCACTGGCTGACTTCCAACTTGAGTTTAAGTCGCAGCCTCAAAGTGAGTTGGGGGCACTGATTGGAAAAGGGTGGGATACGGGCTGGAGGGATGGCTTAGTGGTTAAGGCACTTGCCTGCAAAGCCAAAGGACCCAGGTTCAATTCCCCAGGACCCACATAAGCCAGATGCACAAGGTGGCACATGCGTCTGGAGTTTGTTTGTAGTGGCTGGAGGCCCTGGCATGCCCATCCCCCCTCTCTCTGTCTGCCTTTCTTTCTCTCTCTCTCTCAAATAAAATAAAACAAAGTTTAAAAAAAGAAATTCAAAGACAAACTCAGCTGCACAGTGAACTTGAGGCTAGCCTGTGCTACATGAGACCCCGTCCCAAAAATGATGATGACGATGAAGGTTTTAAGAGAAGAAGAAAGCATTCGTTCACAGTGACCTCATCCTATAGTTACCTTTCTCTCTTTTGATCATTGGCCCAACTTTGGTCTTTGTAAATCCACAATGGAAACCACTGCAGAGGCCTGACATTGAACTTAAAATTTTCAGATCATATGGCTTAGGAACTGGAAAGGGTGAGGGAAATATATTTTCTTTAAACAAGATCATTTATTTATCTTACTTTTATTTATTTGAGAGAGAGAGAAAGAGGGAGAGAGAGAATGGGTATGCCAGGACCTCCAGCCACTGCAAATGAACTCCAGACGCGTGTGCCCCCTGGTGCATTTGGCTTACATGGGTCCTGGGGAATCAAACCTGGGTCCTTTGGCTTTGCAGGCAAATGCCTTAATCGCTAAGCCATCTCTCCAGCCCTGGGAAATATTTTTTAAAATACATTTTATTTATTTATTAGGGAGAGAGAGAGAAAGAGAGAGAGAAAATGGGTGTGCCAGGGCTTCTAGCCACTCCAAACGAACTCCAGACACATGCACCATCTTGTGCATCTAGCTTACGTGGGTCCTGGGCAATCGAACAGTGGTCCTTTGGCTTTGCAGGCAAACAATGTCTTAACTGCTAAAGCCATTTCTCCAGCCCTGGAAATATTTTTTATAGATTGAAATAGGAAGAATCTGATAGCCTCCAAGTAGAGCTGCAAGGACGTTCTCAGAGATAGCCTCTGGCAAGTCTGCCTGGAAAAGACTTTGTTGGTTCTCCCATTTGTAAAAAATTTCCAATCCAAGGCACAAAAAAAAAAAAAAAAAGAAGAAAGAAAGAAAGAAAGAAAGAAAGAAAGAAAAGAAAAAGAATGGTTTTTCCATGTGAGCTGTTCATATACTTGTGACCTGTAGGAAATTATATATCGAGTTGTAGAATTTACATATGAGCATGACAGCTTTTCCTCACTTAAGTACAAAGGATAAGACAATAGACTAATAGTTAATTTTAAAAGAAATTAGGACACAGAAATATTTTTCACCTTTATTAAAGTAAAAAAAAATACCCAAGTTAAGTTACATATACAAATATAGTGTCACCAAAGTATTTAATCTTTTATTTGGTTTTTCTAAATATCTTAAGCTAAATTTATAATACTATCACAATTTTTATGTAACATAATTCAGTTAAAACTGTTTCGCAGTGAATTGTTTCTAGTACTTTAAATTACCATTTTGCTAATTTTGTTTGTTTGTTTGTTTGTTTTGTTTTTGTTTTTCAAGGTAGGGTCTCACTCTACCTAGGGTTGACCTGGAATTCACTGTGTAGTCTCAGGGTGGCCTGGAATTCACGGCGATCTTCCTACCTCTGCCTTCCAAGTGCTGGAATTAAAGGTGGGCACCACCACACATGGCTCATTATGCTAACTGTTGAATGCTAATTAACAAGTAGCTACAATATCAAGTGATATGAAATAGACACTTCTACACAAATACATTCTAAACTCATAAGTAAACATCCATCATCACTAATGTCACAGTACTTAGAGATATGACTGGTGGCTATTGTCAACAGCAGGAAAGGAAACTTTATTAGTTTGTATTTCATTATTTTATTTTATTTGTTTTTTTCAAGGTAGGGTTTCGCTATAGCTCAGGCAGACCTGAAATTCACTACGTAGTCTCAAGCTGACCTCAAACTCATGGCGATCCTCCTACCTCTGCCTTCCAGAGTGCTGGGATTAAAGGCGTGCGCCACCACGCCTGGCATGACACTGGAAGTTTTCATGGCCATGTTTATAGTTGCAATAGATTTTAAAGGTACACATAGGGTTTTGTTCCCTTCATAATAACCCCTTGGGCTCTCAATGCCAGACATCAATTTCTAGAGTAGGTATTTGGAAAATTTGATGCGATCATATAACCCTGCCAGTCTAGGAATAGAAAAGAGCTAATACAACCCTCTTTTTCTTTTCTTTTCTTTTTCCTTTTCTTTCTTTCTTTCTTTTTCTTTTACTTTGTAGAGAGAGAGAGGGAGACAGAGAGGAGAGACGGAGAATTGGCATGCCAAGGCCTCAGCCACTGCAATCGAACTACAGACGCTTGTGCCACCTACTGGGCATGTGCGACCTTGCACTTGCCTCACTTTTGTGCATCTGGTTTACATGGGATCTGGAAAGTCAAACATGGGTCCTTAGGCTTCTCAGGCAAGTACCTTAAACAGCTAAGCCATCTCTCCAGCCCTTTTCTTCTTTTTAAATACTTTTCATATTCATTTTTCAAGGAGAGAAAGCGAGAATGGGTATGCCAGGGCCTCTAGCCACTCCACATTTATGCACCACTTTGTGTGTCTGACTTTAGGTGGGTACTGGGGAATTGAGTCCAGGTCATTATGCTTTGCAGACATCTGCCTTTCTTCCTTCCTTCCTTCCTTCCTTCCTTCCTTCCTTCCTTCCTTCCTTCCTTCCTTCTTTCTTTCTTTCTTTCTTTCTTTCCTTCCTTCCTTCTTTCTTTTGTGGAAACAAGCTTTCATGTAGCCCAGGCTGGACTCTTACTTCCTATGTCATCAGAAATGACCTTGAATTCCAAATCCTTCTGCCTCCGCCTCCTCAGTGCTAGAACCTTCTTGTTATTGGTGGGAAGCATCACTGTTTTGAGCCTTTTAGCCAGACAGTGACAGATAGCTCTGTGTTATTATTTTACACGAATTCTTTTTTAGCAAACTGAAAGATCTTCCAACTATTCTGCCTCATATTTTTAGATGTTTAAGATAAAAGGCAGTTTACTGTGATGCTTCAAAGTTTATAAGTGTGTGTGTGACCTCAACTTTGACATCCGTATATATGCATGAAAGTCAAAGTAGAGAAATTTTGAAACATAATTCCAGGTCACCTGTTGAGATACTTGCATCAGGTTTTGTTTGTTTGTTTGTTTGTTTGTATTTTTTTTTGTTTTGTTTTGTTTTGTTTTTTGAGGTAGGGTCTCACTCTAGCCCAGGCTGACCTGCAATTCACTATGCGTGGCCTCGAACTCATGGTAATCCTCCTACCTCTGCCTCCTGAGTGCTGGGATTAAAGGCATGCACCTCTGCACCCAGCTTTGCATCATTTTTTTTAAAAAAACATCTTTATTTATTTGAGAGAGAAGGGGGTGGGGCAAAAGAATGGGTACACCAGGCAGTACCTCCAGCCACTGCAAATGAACCCCAGACGCATGTGCCACTTTGTTCATCTGGCTTTATGCAGGTACCGGGGGATCAAACCCAGGCCTTTAACCACTAAGCCATCTCTCCAGCCCAACATGCATCATTTTTATTTTTATTTTTGTAAGACACAGGATGAAATTAATTGAAAGGTAGTCTTCCTATATCTGTCTGTGTACCTTTACAAGCCCTGTCTGAGAATGCAACTACAGTTTAGGGCTATACAAGCTTATGGTCCCAATGTGGTTTTTTGTTGTTGTTGTTGTTGTTTTTGTTTGCTTGCTTTTTAGAGATTTTATTTATTTATTTGTCAGAGACAGAGAGGGGGAGAGAGAGAGAGAGAGTGAGAATGGGCGCGCCAGGGCCTCTAGCCACTGCAAACAAACTCCAGACGCATGTACCACCATGTGCATCTGGCTTACGTGGGACCTGGAGAATCAAACCTGGGTCCTTAGGCTTCACAGGCATGCGCCTTAACTGCTAAGCCATCTCTCCAGCCCCAATGTTTGGAAGAAAGTTCTAGCAATGAACTGTTTCCACAACATTCCCAGACCTAGCAGTTTAGATACTGAGATAATTTAGCCAGGAGAAAGGGCAAAGAAATCACATTGTACCAAGGACAGACAGCCTTACAGCAGGCAGCCAAGGATTCAAGAGCATTACTAACGTGAGTCCTTGTCATTTGTTCACTATTTTCTGTGTGTGGAATTTTCTCTAGATGGCTTTCAAAACAGAATCATTAGCCAAACACAGTAGCGCACACCTTTAATTCCAGCACTCAGGAAGCAGAGGTAGGATTGCTATGAGTTTGATGCCAGTCTGGGCCACAGAGTGAGTTCCAAGTTAGCCTGGACTACAATGGGACCCTATCTAGAAACAAAACAAACCAAAATAAAAATAAAATAAATAAAAAGAAAAGAAAGGTGAGGGCTGGAGAGATGGCTCACCAGTTAAAGGCACTTGCTTGCAAAGCCTGATGGTCTGCTTTGGAGTCTCCACTACCACATGAAGCCATATGCAAAGAGCGGCACATGTGCCTGGAGTTTGTTTGCAGTGGCAAGAGGCCCTGGTGCACCCATTCTCTCTCTCTCTCTCTCTCCTTACAAATAAATAAAATTTAAAGAAAAACAGAATCAGGGCTGGAGAGATGGCTTAGCGGTTAAGGTGTTTGCCTGCCAAGCCTAAGGACCTCGGTTTGATTCCCCAGTACCCACATAAACCAGATGCACAAGGCAGCACATGCTTCTGGAATTCCTTTGCAGTGGCTACAGGCCCTGCCATGCCTGAAGAAAGAGAGAAAGAAAGAAAGAAAGAAAGAAAGAAAGAAAGAAAGAAAGAAAGAAAGAAAGAAAGAAAGAAAGAAAGAAAGAAAGGGAGAGAGAGAGAGAGAAAGAAAGAAGGGGAGAAAGAAAGAAGGAAAGAAAGAACCAGAATCACTGATGTCTCCTAAAACTTCTGCAATCCAGAGGTAATCCCAGACAACCTTCCTAGACCAAGATAACAACTGGGAATAAAATCACAGCATTGCTCAACAGGCTTGGTAACAATGAGAGTGAACTTCTCTGTGTGTGGGTAACGTCATTCCCTATGCAAACAGCACTGAGGCATACTGGGTATTGCTTGAAGGCACTATGTGGTTAGCAGAAGAAGATGATATATGTAAATCTTTGTCATAAATCAAAGAATAGGTTCACAAATTCCCAGAATAACTGCTCAAGGAGGCTCTGCCCCCGGGGAAACTGAACACATCTCCTCCATATGTACAAGTCAGGCCTTGGAACATCTAAGGAAAATGTTCTAAAAGACAAAGTTGGAAGGGAAAATGCACAGGGAATCAGCAGTGATGAGAGCAAGACCGTTACAGAAGGTATCTTAATGTTCATATGGCCCATTTACATCTGAACCACTGAGAATTCCTCCTAGCTGGTACAAAAATATGTCCATATTAAATGACTTTGCACTTGTGAGAACGCTTCTTTCCTAAATGTTTGGAAGATGGTCGAATTTTAACTGGAGGACTTGTTTTCTTCCATCAGGCGTGGGGGACATGTGACTTCCTGGTATGAGAGGCAACAGTTGATTCTAACAGCAGAACAAGACAAAAACGAGAAAGTAAATTGAAAACAATTCCTATAGGTACCGCTGGGGTCCAAAGAGGTCAGACAAAAAATATATACACGTACAAACAGCACAAAGATGTCAAAGGATGTCGATTTTCAAATTGGGCTCCATTACCATTCCGAAATTTAGGTTCCTCTCATTGATACTTAAAAGGTGATTCTATGAGTTATTCTAGGATTCTCATGGATGTACTATCATGTATTTCAATATATTATTTCTGAATATGTAGCCAGTGTGTTTGTTTGCTTTTTTTTTTTTTTTTTTTCAAGTTTGGGTCTTACTCTAGTCCAGGCTGACCTGGCACTTACTCTGTAGTGGTTAAGGCACTTGCCTGTAGTCCCAGACTGGCCTCGAACTCACAGTAAATCCTTCCATCTCTGCCTCCTGAGTGCTGGCTTTAAAGGCATGCGCAACCACACCTGACTTGTCATTGTTGAAAAGAAAGATTTCCACCAGCTATTCAACAAGAATCCAGGAGGCAACATTCGAGCTGTGTCGCATTTAAAAAGCAAGCCTTTGGGCTGGAGGGATGGCTTAGCGGTTAAGGCGGGTTTGCCTGCAAAGCCAAAGGACCCAGGTTCGATTCCCCAGGAGCCACATAAGCCAGACGCACAGGGAACACATGAGTCTGGAGTTCGTTTGCAGTGGCTGCAGGCCTTGGTGAGCCTATTCTCTCTCTGTCTGACTCTCTGAAATAAATAAATAAATAAATAAATAAATAAATAAATAAATAAATAAATAAACTTCTTCTTTTTGCATGAGAAGTTCTTAAGGGTACAAAGACTTTTTATATACATTCCCATTGTATTTCAGAGAATTGCCTGAGAATTATTAAAGAATCCCAAGGGCTGGGGAGATGGTTTAGTGGTTAAGGTGTTTGCCTGCAAAGTCAAAGGACACAAGTTTGATTCCCCAGGACCCACGTAAGGCAGATGTACAAGGTGGCGAGTGAGTCTGGAGTCTACAGTGGCTGGAGGCCCTGGTGTACCCATTCTCTCTCTCTTAAGTAAATAAATAAAAATACATTTAATTAAATTTAAAAAAATAAGAAGCCCTAAATTTTTATTAGGTGCATTGTGCTTGATTTGCACATAATCAAGAGCAAAGAGCAAACTTGCCTTTGCAATATAAATTTGGACACCCATAAGCTAATGTCTTATTTTTCTATTAGCTTGCCCTTTTTTTTTGTCCAACTAAACTTCTGTCTTAATTACTAAGAAACCAGAAAAATAACTCTTTTTTTCCTTTATGAGAGACAGGCTAATATGCAGACAAATGACCAAAAATTACATAAAAAATGGGATAGTAAGCAAATACAAAATATAACAATGGTCAGCCTCTGATAAGCTGTCACTTGGGTTTATTAATAAACAATGTTCATCTGTTTATTTCAATAATATTTATTGAAATATGTCAATATTTTCAGATATTGTTTTAGGCGCTGAGTTTGTAAGGTAAGGGAAAAATTATTTATATTTATTTATTTATTTGGTTTTTTCAAAGCAGGGTTTCACCCTAGTCCAGGCTGGCCTGGAATTCACTATGGACTCTCAGGGTGGCCTCGAACTCCTGGCGATCCTCCTACCTCTGCCTCCTGAGAGCTGGGATTAAAGACGTGCGCCACCACACCGGTGGAAAAATTATTTTTAAAAAACCTGCTAGGCGTGGTGGCACGCATCATTAATCCCAGCATTCGGGAGGCAGAGGTAGGAGGGTTGCCGAGAGTTCAAGGCCACCCTGAGACTACAGAGCGAGTTCCAGTTCAGCCTGGACTAGAGCAAGTCTCTACCTCACAAAAATAAAACAAAACAAAAACCTTCATGGAGTTTATGGCTTTTTTTGTGTTGTTTTGTTTTTTTGAGGCAGTGTTCACTCCAGCCCAGGCTGACGTGGAACTCATTCTGTAGCTCTAGGGTGGCCTCGAACTCATGGCGATCCTCCTACTTTAGCCTTCCCAGCTGGGATCAAAGGCGTGCACCACCACGCCCTGCCGCAGTTTATGTTTTAAGTTCTCTGAGGTCATTCCACATGAAGGACAATCACCTATCAAACTGCAAAGCTGATGTTTGTCAGAGTAGCTGCCATCTTGTTCTGCAATATTGGTCCATTTTAAGATAGGATGTGGGGCTGGAGAGATGGCTTAGCAGTTAGAGTGTTTGCCTGCAAAGCAAAATGAGCCAGGTTTGATTCCCCAGGACCCATGTAAGCCAGATGCACAAGGTAGCACATGTGTCTGGAGTTTGTTGGCAGTGGCTGGAGGCCCTAGCACATCAAATCTCTCTCTCTCTCTCTCTCAAGTAAATTAAAAACACACACACACACACACACATATATATATATATATATATATATATTGGTTTTTCGAGATAGGGTCTCACTCTAGCCCAGGCTGACCTGGAATTCACTATGAAGTCTCAGGGTGGTCTCAAACTCAGCAATCCTCCTACTCTGCCTCCCCGAGTGCTGGGATTAAAGGCGTGTGCCACCACGCCCAGCAAATTTTATTTTGAAAGATAGGATTTGTCTGCCCACTGATTGGTGTCATCCCTTTCTATCTGAGAGAGCTGATCCTTGGCTTCCAGGAGTCGGCTAAGGCAGGCTTAGCGGCCTGCATGGGAGAAGCAATGGAGTACCGCTTACTGTTCTGAGCGTCTAGAGGCCACAGAAAGGAGTCTTGTTAATTTGGGCACACAAGCCGGTGAGTTGTGAATCCAACTAGTGTAGCAAAAGACTTGTGTAGTAGCTGATCCCAGTGCAAGTGGGCTGTGGGGGTTTCGAAGCACGAGGATGACTTAAGCCCAAGAGTTGGAGACCAACCTAGGCCATATAATGAGACCCCTAATTCAAAGTATTATCAGAATAACATTTTGCAACAATCTGAATATTTTCAAAGTTATACCAAAAAATAACCCCCCCACACACACACACACAAAAAACACCAGGCGTGGTAGCTCGCGTCTTTAATCCTAGCACTGGGGGGCAGGAGGGGGGCGGCAGAGGTAGGAGGATCACTGAGAGTTTGAGGCCACCCTGAGATTACATAGTTATTTCCAGGTCAGCCTGGGCTAGAGTGAGACCCTATCTTGAAAAACCAAACAAAAAAAAAAAAAAAAAAAAAAAAAAACCCCACAACCATGAGCCAGGCGTAATCCCAGCACTCGGGAGCCAGAGGTAGGACAATCACTGTGAGTTCGAGGCCAGCCTGAGACTACACAGTGAATTCCAGGTCACCCTGGGCTAGAGTGAGACCCTACCTTGAAAAAGAAAACAAAAACAAACCAAGGTTGTAAGCTTTATTCTATCAGTCACCAATATTTATTGAAATAAATACAACTAAACCAGATCACTGGCACTAAAATGTGGGTGCTCACCTCGTCTCACTTTGAAAGCAGAAAAAGCTGTAAAACACGTTTATAACACTACAACTTTTACCATAGTTTCTTTTCTTTTCTTTTCTTTTTTCTTTTTGCAAGGCTGGAAATTGAGCCTCACATATGCTAGGCAAGCACTTTAGCACTGAGCCCTGCACTTCAACTTTATTTATTTATTTATTTGCAAGAAGAGAGAGAGAGAGAACAGAGACAGATGAGAGAATGGGCACACCAGGGTGTCCAGCCACTGCAAATGAAATCCAGATGCATGGGCCACTTTGTGCATCTGGCTTTACATGCACACGTTAGGTTTAGCAGGGAAGCACTTTAACCGCCCAGCAGTCTCTCCAGCCCTGCACTTTAGCTTTTGAACTGAGAAGGGGTACAGTTAGGGTGATTGGACCCCTGAAAGTAAAAAAAAAGGCAGGAAAGTGTGTACTTGCCAGAAATCAAAGATAATCTGACTTCTTATCACTTGCCTAGACCTGTTTTTCCACAAACAACCAGGAGCCCTCCTGGGTCTTTCATAGGATTTAAACCTTGTGGTTGGTCAAGTTCAGCTCCTGGAACTTGGTGCCAGGGCTAGCCTCTTCCTGAGACGGCCCCTAGCCCTAACCAACCAGCTGTCCCTCTGGTTCACCTGAGCAGGAAGACAGCCCACCACTGTAAGGTTATAAATACCTTGGCAAGGGGAGGGCAGCCTCTCTGACCACTTGGGGACTTTCAGCTGTGGGTGGATTTATTCCTTGGCTGGGCCGGGGTTGAGCCAAGGGGAGCCCCCCCCCAGCCCTTATTCTCCACATGGGTTCTTTACCCCCTCCCCAGCTCCCCACATGGCAGGAGCTTCTTGAACTTTCCTTTCTCTCTTTTCTTTCCATGGTTTTATCAGGCCCTGAACGTGGGATCTCTAGCCGCATGGGGGCCTTTCCTTGTCTCTGTACTTCCCTCAACAAATATAATAATTTAATAGCTATCCTTCTCAGTCTTTTTTATTCAATTCTTTGATTAAAATTAGAAACGAGGGGCTGGAGAGATAGCTTAGCAGTTAAGGCGCTTGCCCACAAAACCAAAGGACCCAGATTCGATTCCCCAGTACCCACGTAAGCCAGGTGCACAAGGGGGCACACGCATCTGGAGTTCGTTTGCAGTGGCTGGAGGCCCTGGCATGGCCATTCTTTCTCTGTATGTCTCCCCTCTCTCTCTTTCTTCTAGCAAATAAATAAATAAAGCTTAAACAAAAATATTAGAAATGAACCTAGGGCTTGGAGTTCAAGGACTTTCCTGGACCCCGAGCACCCTGCTACAGAACCAAGGTACCTGCTGACGTCTTTTGCTCCTTCCTTCACTGCGTGCTTTTCTTCTCATTTGGCCCTCTCTGAAGGAATCCAAGTAGGGGCTCTCCAGGAGCTGGGCACAGGTTAATCGATCATCCGGGTTCATCTTCAGACACCCCTTTGGAAAAAGGGAAAAGAAGGGGGAGAAGAGAAAAACAAAACAGATTCAAGTGAGGAGCTTGTTTTGTTACTTTGCCCCCAAAAGTCTGAATTACAACTTGACAGAGTAAGCACAAGTTTAAGAAATGAAATGTCAGCCGGGCATGGTGGCGCACGCCTTTAATCCCAGCACTCGGGCGGCAGAGGAAGGTAGATTGCCGTGAGTTCGAGGCCACCCTGAGACTATAGAGTGAATTCCAGGTCAGCCTGGACCAGATGAGACCTTACCTCGAAAAACTAAAAAGAAAAAGAAAAAAATCAAATGTTAGCCAGAAAAGATAGCTCAATGGGTAAGGTGTTCGACTTACAGGCATATGAGCACCCGGAGTTCAGTTCCAGGAACCCACCTACAATGCTAGATGTGGGTGGCACACATGTATAATAGTTTTTTAAAAAAATATATTTTATTTATTTATTTGAGAGACAAAGAGGCAGAGAGTGAGACAGAGAGAACGAGAATGGGTACACCAGGGCCTCCAGCCACTGCAAACGCACTCCCGACGCATGGGCCCCTTTGTACATCTGGCTTACGTGGGACCTGGAGAATGGAAACTGGGTCCTTTGGCTTTGCAGGCAAACACCTTAATCACTAAGATGGCTTGCCTGCAAAACCTAAGGACTTAGGTTTGGTACCTCAAGACCCATGTAAGCCAGATGCACAAGGTGGCACATGTGTCTGGATTTCGTTTGCAGTGGCTAAAGACCCTGGTATGCTCATTCTCTCTCTCTGTCTCTTATCTCTCTGCAATAAGTAATAAAATTAAACATATTAAAAAAAAAAAAAACTCTACCCTCTATCAGCTCACTTTCTTTCTGTCTCCTGACCACTCTCCTAGGATGACCGCTACTGAGCAAGCTGAATGGTTGAATGGCAGACTGGATGTTGGTAAGTTTCCTCTACTCTTGTTGTTTGTTTTGGTGGGTTTCTTGTTTGTTTCTTTTGTTTTTATTTTTATTTTTTGGTTTTTCAAAATAGGGTCTCACTCTAGCCCAGGCTAACCTGGAACTCACTGTGTAGTCTCAGATGATAGAGTTAAGCCACTGTGTTTGGCTTTCTTCTGCTTGGTAAATTGTTCCTTTCACTTTCTCCCTCACGCCTGGGTCCAGGGTGGGTCTGGTCCCCACGTGGCTCTGACTCTGCCAGCTTTGTGATGATTTCTAATTTTAGTAGCTACGTTAGAGCTATTGCTGTTTAAACTATTGATATTCCTTTAGCTGTAGTTATTTCACAGCCCCTCACATTTTGTGCACGTGTGGTGTCTGCATGTGTGGATGCACATGTGTGGGCAGGTACAGATGTATGTGGAGGCCAGACTGATCGATATCAGGTGTCTTCCTTAATAATTGCTCTCCATCGTGTCTTTGTTTTTTTCAAGGTAAAGTCTCACTCTAGCTCAGGCTCACCTGGCACTCTGTAGTCCCAGGCTGGCCTCAAACTCACAGTGATCCTCCTACTTCTGCCTCCTAACAGGTAGGATTAAAGGCGTGGTATATATGCCTGGTATATATAAAATATTTTTATTTGTTTATTTATTTGAGAGGAGACAGAGAGAGAGAGAGTGGAGGAAGAGGCAGATAGAGAGAATGGACATGAAACAGGGCCTCCAGTCACTGCAAACAAGCTCCAGACACATGTGTCACCTTGTACACCTGGCTTACGTGGGTCCTGGAGAATTGAACCTGGGTCCTTAGGCTTTGTAGGTAAGTGCCTTAATGCTAAGAATTCTCACCAACCCTTTTTCAGTTTTTTAAAAAAAATTACTTATGTTTTCACTTAAAAAATATTTTCATTTTATTAATTAATTATTTATTTATTTATTTATTGGCAAGCAGAGAGAGAAAGAGAGGAGAGAGAGAGGGAATGGGTGCACCAGGGCCTCTAGCCGCTGCAAACAAACTCCAGATGCATGCACCACTGTGCACCTGGGAATTGAACCTGGGTCCTTTCCCTTTGCAGGTAAGTGCCTTAACCAGTGAGCCATCTCTCCAGCCCTCCATTGTAGTTTTTAAAAATATATTTTATTTATTTGAGAGAGAAAAAGAGAATGGGCACACCAGGGCCCTCCAGCCACTGCAAACAAACTCCAGATGCATGCGCCCCCTTGTGCATCTGGCTTATGTGGGGCCTAGAGAGTCGAACTGGGATCCTTTGGCTTTGCAGGCAAATGCCTTAACTGCTAAGCCATCTCTCCAGCCCCCTCCATTATATTTTTTTGACACAGCATCTTGCACTGAACCTGGAGCTCACTGATCTGGCTAGACTAGCTACTCAGTGAGGCCCAGGGACTTATTCTCCTGTCTCTGTCTACAACCCCCACCTCCAGTGCTAGGATTAGAGGCGCATGCCCCCATGACTGATTAATTATGTGCGTGTTGGGGATCCAAACAGAGGTTCTCATGCTTGTGCTAGTATTTGGTGACCAAGCCATCTCCCTAGATCCTCTCTTATTGTTTCGTTTTCTTTCTTTTAAAAAAATATTTTATTTTTATTTATTTGACAGAGACAAAAGGGGGCAGAGAGAATGGGTGTATCAGGGTCTCCAACCACTGCAAACGAACTCCAGACCTTGTGCATCTGGCTTACGTGGGTCCTAGGGACTCAAACCTGGGTCCTTTGGCTTTGTAGACAAACACCTTACCTGCTAAGTTATCCCTCCAGCCCTCTTTTATTTATTTATTTATTTTTATTTTTCAAGGTAGGGTCTCTCTCTAGCCCAGGCTGTCCTGGAATTCACTATGTAGTCTCAGGCTGGCCTCGAATTTACAGTGATCCTCCTACCTCTGCCTCCGAGTTCTGAGATTAAAGGCATGGCCAGCCACCACGCCCAGCTCTCTCTTACTGTTTTCACTTGCTGCTTCTTACACTGGAATTACGTGCCCCACTGTCTATCTGACCCCACCCCCCAAATTACCAGCTTCAACAATTACAATTTTTTTTGGGGGGGGGAACGACCAACAGAGAGAAAGAGGCAGAGAGAGAGTGAGAATGGGCATGCCAGGGCCTCCAGCCACTGCAATGGAACTCCAGATGCCTGCGCCCCCTTATGAATCTGGCTAATGTGGGTCCTGGGGAATGGAGCCTTGAACCGGGGTTCTTAGGCTTCACAGGCAAGTGCTTAACTGCTAAGCCATCTCTCCAGCCCAACAATTACAATTTGTAGTCCATAATAATCACAATTAATTCCTACGTACCTTCATGAAACTCAAAGCCATGGGATGAGCATTTGGAAACTTTTCTTCAAGAGTTTCCTGGAAGACAGTGTAAAGAATTTCAAGGTTACATAACGTTAAAGTAATATGTGTGGGACAGGGGGATTGAACCTAGGGCCATGTGTATGTGTTGTACCACTGAGCTAAATCCCCCATCCTGAAAGTTATCTACATTTATAGTCAGAAACTTCCTATGGACACATCATATGTTGGTACCATCATTTCCCTCCTCCCTGCCTCTATGCCACTGAGGGCCCTCCTCAGTGGGATTGCTGGTATTCACCAAGGGGTTGTGGGTTATAAATTATGACAGCAGCGATCAGTCACTTGGGGCGGGCCGGGGGCAATACCTCTGGATATTTCTTCCCACTCTGTGGCTCTTACAGTCTTTCTGCCTCCTCTTCTGCAAAGTTCCCTGAGCCTTGGTGAGTGTGCTTTAATCAACTTCAGTGTTGAGCTCTCAGCAGCTTCTGGATTTCTGCTTTGGTGCGTTTTGTGTACCCACAGTGTCTGTCTGCATCACCCTGGCGCAGGCTGTCAGGCTCGCCGTGGGAGCAGCGCTCTTGCTCTTCTCGCCAGTTCCTCTGTGATGTCACAGGATCCCTGACTGATGTGCGAGGCGTGGTTCATCTCCTGCCAGGAAGTCAGCTGTCTTGTCTTGTCTTGTTGATAGATTTTGGTTGTCCTCGGTTCTCACTGCTTCTTGACTTTACCCCCAGAGCTCTAGTGTGGTTATGAGTCCACCATCTTGACCGGAAGGCAGCAATATATATTTTGATAATAAGAGCACTTTGGAGAAATGGCCTTTAGTATGTTAGGTAGCTCCTCATAGATATCTTTCAAATCATGTTGTTGGTGGTGGTGGGATTTTTTTTGTTCTTGTTTTGTTTTATTTTTTGTTTTTTTGAGGTAGGGTCTCACTCTAGCCCAGGCTGACCTGTAATTCACTATGTAGTGTCAGGCTGGCCTTGAACTCCCAGTGATCCTCCTACCTCTGCCTCCTGCATGCTGGGATTAAAGGTTTATGCCACCACGCCCGGCCACATGCACACTTTTTTAAACAAGGATATATCAGGCCCAGTGGCTTATGTCATTAATTCCAGCTTTTGGGAGGCTGAGGTAGGAGGATTGCTGTAAATTTGAACCCAGCCTTGGGTTACAAAGTGAGTTCCAGTTTGGTCCGGGCTAGACTGAGACACTGCCTTAAAAATGAATAAATAAAGACTGATTGAGATGGGGCGGGGATATGATGGAGAATGGAATTTCAAAGGGGAAAGTGGGGGGAGGGAGGGTATTACCATGGGATATTTTTTATAATCATGGAAAATGTTAATAAAAATTGAGAAGAAAAAAGAATGAATAAATAAGCCAGGCGTGGTGGCACACGCCTTTAATCCCAGCACTTGGGAGGCAGAGGTTGGAGGATCACAGTGAGTTTGAGGCCAGCCTGGGACTACATAGTGAATTCCAGGCCAGCTTGAGCTAGAGTAAGATCCTACCTCAAAAAAAAAAAAAAAAAAAAAAGAAAGAAAGAAAGAAAGAAAAGAACAAAAGAAAACAAAACCAAAAATCTAGGCTATAAGTCATGACATTTCATGAAATCATTAAAATGAACAGGGTGTATAGAGAGAGTTCACAGACATATGCTATGACCTGCTTTTTTTTTTTTTTTTTTTTTTTTGGTTTTTCGAGGTAGGGACTTACTTTGGCCCAGGTTGACTTGGAATTCACTATGTAGTCTCAGGGTGGCCTCAAACTCTTGGCGACCCTCCTACCTCTGCCTCCCGAGTGCTGGATTAAAGGCGTGCGCCACCATGCCCAGCATGTATTCTTAAACTTTTCCACCCCTGCTCTGCCCTGGCTCCGCACGGCATCATGGGGATGCGAGCTTCCCCTGACGGGCCTGCCTTTCCTTCCTTCCACGCAGCGGACAGTATGGAGGTGTTTTTGTCGTTGTTTTGAGATAAGGTCTCGCTATGCTTCCTTGGCTGGCCGGGAACTCACTACGTAGACCAGGCTGGCTTTGAACTTGCGGCGATCCTGTTGCTTCTGCCTCCTGAGTGTGAGAGCACATGCTTGCTCCACCATGTTCCGCTTCCCGTGGGGTCTTGAGGCCATAAGCCTGAGCTTAGGCGACGCAACAGGAAACCAGTCTCGACAGAGGGCAGGAGTCAAGCTGTCATTATAGGCAAAGGTCAGAGCAGTAACAAACGTGGCGACATGGTCACTGACAGAGAGAGCTGCACGAGTACTATGAGGACAACTTTCTAGAATGAACGTCCACGGGGACAGATAGGTTAGGAAAGTAGTCATTTTAAAAAATATTTTAAGAGCCGGGCGTGGTGGCGCACGCCTTTAATCCCAACACTCGGGAGGCAGAGGTAGGAGGATCGCTGTGAGTTTGAGGCCACCCTGAGACTACATAGTAAGTTCCAGGTCAGCCTGGGCTAATGTGAAACCCTACCTCAAAAAAATATTTTTTTATTTTCTTTTATTTATTTATTAGACAGAGAGATTGAGAAAAAGGCAGAAAAAGAGAGAATGGGTGCTCCAGGGCCTCTAGCTGCTGCAAATGAACTCCAGACACATGGGCCACTGTGTGCATCTGGCTTATGTGGGTGCTGGGGAATCGAACCTGGGTCCTTAGGCTTTGCAGGCAAACACCTTAACCACTAAGTCATCTCTCCAGTCCCAAAATAGTTCTTTTTTGTTTGTTTGGTTGGTTTTTCAAGGTAGGGTCTCATTCTAGCCCAGGCTGACCTGGAATTCACTATGTAGTCTCAGGGTAGCCTCGAACTCACGGCGATCCTCCTACCTCTGCCTCCCGAGTGCTGGGATTAAAGGCGTGCGCTACCACGCCCGGCACCATAATAGTTCTTTTTAAACCCAGGCTGGTCTTGAACATATGCTAGCATTAAAGGTGTACCAAGGCTGGCTTGAAGAAAAGGCTGCTTTTTCTTATTTGTTTGTTTGTTTGGTTTGGTTTTTTGAGGTAGGGTCTCACTCTGGCCTAGACTGACCTGGAATTCACTATACAGTCTCAGGATGGCCTCAAACTCTTGGTGATCCTTGTACCTCTGCCTCCCCAGTGCTGGGATTAAAGGCATGTGCCACCATGGCCGGCTTTAATTTTTTTTTTTTTTTCTAGGAAGGTCTCACTCTAGCTGAGGCTGGCCTGGAATTAACTATGTAGTCTCAGGGTGGCCTCAAACTCACGGCAATCCTCCTACCTCTGCCTCCTGAGTGCTGGCATTAAAGGCGTGTGCCACCACGCCCGGCTGAAGAAAAGGCTTTTTAAGATGGAAAAACATTAAGAGAGCATATATTTTCCTAATGAAGTTAACTCATAGTACTATTTATGAGGTTAAAAAAAAAAACAATTATTTCTGAGCACATCAACCTTACAGCTTTGACTAAAAAGATCAAGTATCATTTAAGATACTAAACATGGGGCTGGAAAGATGGCTTGGTGGTTAAGGTGCTTGCCTGCAAAGCCTAATGACCCAGATTTGATTCCCCAGTACCCAAATAAAGCTAGATGCACAAAGTGGTACATGCATCTGAAGTTCGTTTGCAGTGGCAGGAAGCTCTGTCACCCCCATTCTCTCTCTTTCTCTTACAAATAAAGAAATTTTTAGCAAAAGATACTAAACATGCTTTCAATTTAAAATTAACATCAAATAGGACTTTAACTTTAAAGCAATTTCCTAGGTCATCTTCTGTGAATTATTAATTGTTTTCTGTTTGGTTTTTTGAGGTAGGGTCTCACACTAGCTCAGGCTGACCTGGAATTCACCATGTAGTCTCAGGCTGGCCTCGAACTCATGGAGATCCTCCTACCTCTGCCTCCCGGGTGGTGGGATTAAAGGCGTGCACCACGGCAACCAGCTGAATTATTATTAATTTTTAATAGGGACTTATGATATAACCCTGGCTGGCCTGGAACTCTCTGTATATGCCAGGTTGGCCTTGCACTTGTGGTGATCCCCCTGTCTCTGCCTCCTGAGTGTGGGAAGCACAAGTGTGCATCACCATATGTGCATTTGTAAGAATCATTTTGAGACAAGCCCTCACATGTTGCCCATGCTGGCCTCTTAATTTCTGGTCTTGAGCGTTCCTCCCCTCCTCAGCCTCCTGTGTGGCTGGGAAAGCAGGTGAGCACCACTGCACCTCTCTTGTCCATTTTGAATAGACTTTCCTTGATTGGCATCAGTACCTCACATGGAAAACAGAAGTCAAAAGCACAAATGTGAAACAACTTCCTCCTTATAGAAAGAAATCAACACAAGCCGGGCGTGGGGAAAAAAAAAAGAAGAAGAAGAAGAAGAATCAGCACACGTAATAAACTATCCAACACAGAGCCACTTGAGCCAGTTACCATGTCTTCTGGTTCAGGCATACTGATGCCATGGAAAAACTGGTTACTTTTGAAGATAGATCGATGCCTTGGGATTAGTTTTCCTGTAAAACACAAACCACATAGCTCATGAGAAATCTGGCTCGCTGCCAAGACCCAGGTATGAAAGAAACACTGTGCCCGAGTGTTCCCTCCCAGGATGGGCCGTGTGGGCCAGTGTGAAGGTGTGTATGCTCAGGTGAGGCCCGTTTTCCCTTACCAGTCTCTCCGCCACGTGGGGTGTGGACCGCCATCCAGCCCCAGCTAAGCAAAGTCAGCCAGTCACCGTGAGCTCGTCACACGCATTAAACCTACTCTCCTAACAATCTCAGGGCAGAATTACTGCTTTTCCTTTCCTTTCTCTTTCTCTCTCCTTTCTTTCTTTCTTTCTTTCTCTTTCTTTTTTGTTTTGTATATATATGTCGCGTATCCTTCTCTATAACTCACTCTTTAAAAAAAAAACATTTTTATTTATTTATTTGACAGAGAGAGACAGAGAGGGAGAAAGGGAATGGGCACCCCAGGGCCTCCAGCTGCTGCGAACGAACTCCAGATGCATGCGCTACCTTGTGCATCTGGCTTATGTGGGTCTTGGGGATCGAACTTGGGTCCTTTGGCTTTGCAGGCAAGTGACTTAACTGCTAAGCCATCCCTCCAGCCCTTTTGCATTTTCTTGAGCAAATGCTCTTGGGGCGGAGCAATTACTTATAGCATCCAAGAGGCCCTAAGTTCCATACCTAGTAGTGCCAAAAAAAAAAAAAAAGTTTAAAAAGCCCCTCAAGTGTCTTTCCTATTCTGTATTTAACTGGTTGTTTGACTTGAGGCCAATAACCAAGGCTCTAGTTCCTAATTTTATAAAATAGATAAATTTAAAAACTGATCTAACTTCTCTAGCACATTTTTCTTAAAATTGAGATAATATGTGTGATAGTAATTAACAAATTTTTTTCTTTCTTTTTTTTTGGATTTTCACAGTAGGTTTTGCTCCAGTCCAGACTGACCTGGAATTAACTATGTAGTTTCAGGGTGGCCTCGAACTCACGGTGATCCTCCTACCTCTGCCTCCCGAGTGCTGGGATTAGAGGCGTGCGCCACCACGCCTGTCTCCAGTTCTGTACTGTCACTATAACCCTTGAACAACGCTGTAAACTGTAAAAGGAAACTAACTCCTACCCAGTGTTCTGATGATCAGATAGAGCTGGTCCACATCAGACTTTCCAGGCCAGAGGGGTTGACCCGTCAGGAGTTCTGCAAAGACACAGCCCACGGCCCAGATATCCACCGAGGAGCCGTACTTCGTGTCTCCCACCAGAAGCTCCGGAGCTCGGTACCACCTGGTGGCAACGTAGTCGGTGTAGGCATCTCCTGGAACTGCAAAGGAAGGCATCAAGCACACCTGGCAAATCGTATCTTCTGGCTAAGAGCCTGTGACCTACTCCCTGGAGAAGGCTGGCCACTCTCACACCTGTTGACACCAATCAGCGAGGCGCCCACTCAGCAAGCTACTCTACTGGGTGCCGAGATAGAGACAGTCCATGCCATTGTCCAGAGCTATTTAGTTATTACCTGGATGGTTGCAGGAAACTGCTTTTCCTATCCGTATCTGTTTCATAAGCCCCATGGTGACACAATCCCCAGTTGGTCCCTTGTACTATGAGTCATGCATACTGGCCCTGTCCTCCTGTCCCCAGAGCAGACTGCCTAGGACTTAGCGGGTGGAAGCCAATTCTATTGTTGCCACGTGAGACTGAAGGACCAGGACCCTTGGTTTTCACCTTTGAGGCTGGCGACAGTTTGGTGAGATGATTCCCTGGGTCTTTGGGTGACAAGAGTCACCTAGGAGTTCACATTGATGAAATCCACAAATGCATGATGGAGGAAGAGACAGTGACTGAACAGCTTGCAGGGACCAGGTAACTGGCAGTTCTCTCTCTCTCGCTCTCTAGCATTGTGAATGAAAAAAAAAAAAAAATATATATATATATATACATACATACATACATACATGCATACAGCTGGCAGTAAAGAGGTAAAGATCCAATTTCATTTTTTGAATGTAAAAATCCATTAGGAGCTGGAGAGACAGCTTAGCAGGTTAAGGCACTCACCTGCAAAGCCTAAGGACCCAGGTTTGATTCTCCAGGTCCCATGTAAGCCAGATGCACAAGATGGCACATGCATCTGGAGTTCATTTGCAGTGGCCAGAGGCCTTGGTGCACCCATTCTCTCTCCCTCTCTCTCTCTCAATCTCTTTCTCTCTCTCCCTCTTTCTTTCCCTCTTTTTGTCCCAAATAAATAAATAGATAAATAAATAAATAATTTTCAAAAAAACTTTTTTAATCCATTAAGGGACTGGAGGGATGGCTTAGCAGTTAAGGTGTTTGCCTGTAAAGCCAAAGGACCCAAGTTCGATTCCCCAGGACCCACATAAGCCAGATTCACAAGGGGTCGCACGCGTCTAGAGATCGTTTGCAGTGGCTGGAGGACCTGGCGTGCCCATTCTCTCTCTCACTCTCTCTCCCTCTCTTTCTCCCTCTTTCTCTCTGGCAAATAAATAAATAAAATATTTTTAAAATATTTTTAAAAAATCCATTAGGAGAATACAATTTTTTTGTAGTTAAGTCTGCTGATTGAGTCAGTGTTAGTATTTTAGCACATAATATTATTAACTTCTTCCTTTGCAGTTTTTGTTATAAATAACCCAAACCAATACTTGTACTATGCTGAGCCAATGCCGGAGCTCACATCCTGAGAATGTAGCCAGTGTGAACCAATTAGCAGTGCCCTGTATGACCATGTGATTTACCTTTTTTTTTTTTTTTTTTTTTTTTGGTTTTTCAAGGCAAGGTCTCACTCTAGCCCAGGCTGACCTGGAATTCACTATGTAGTCTCAGGGTGGCCTTGAACTCACGATGATCCTCCTACCTCTGCCTCCCGAGTGCTGGGATTAAAGGCATGCGCCACCACGCCTGGCTTAAAATTTTTATATTTGTGACCGAGTTGTATTTTTGTGGCATAAATCGGACTTTCAGGGAAAACTTCCAAACCTGACACTGTACTTATAGGAAATATCATATGGACTATTCCCCATTTAATTTTCCAAATTAAAGGTCTTATGCCTTCCTGTCGCTTTTTTCCTACGCATTGCCTGTGTACTTGAGACCATACTGTGCACATGAGTTCAACTTTCCTTTTTCACTGTCTTGAACAATTGGACATCACCTCTCATGGGGACTCACTCCTTCTTAAGGGATGGACGTACTTTGTATAGAGTTCCTCAGTGCTTGTCTGCTTCTCTCTACAGCCACACAGACAGGGGCCAGTCATCCTCCTGGTCCCACTATTTTGTAGCAGAAAGCACAGAAACTTCAGCAAGCCTTGAGCAGTTTTGTCTTGGCCCACAACTCTTCTAAGCGCACCCTCAGGTCACCTCTTGATTGCTGGGTCAGGAGTCTAGTGGCGTTCATGCAACATTGCAAAGCATGTCCCGCTGCCAAGTTCTAAGTTGAGAAAGGCATGATTCTCTGTCCTTCTTTCTGGTGCCTCCTTGCCTGGGATGGCTGGATTTTTCTTATCACTATCTCTGGATCCTCTGCCTTTAATTTACAGTTGACTCTTTTTGCCTCCACAGCTCCAATAAGTTTGTTTTTCTTTTTATTTATTTATTTAAAAATTTTTTGTGGGTTCTGGGGAATTGAACCTGGGTCTTTTGTATTTAAAAAAAATTTTTTTGAGAGAGAATTGGCTCTCCAGGGCCTCAGCCACTCTAATTGCACTCCAGACACTTGCGCCACCTAGTGGACATGTGCAACCTTGAGCTTTCCTCACCTTTGTGTGTCTGGCTAACGTGGGATCTGGAGAGACGAACCTGGGTCCTTGCGCTTTGCGGGCAAGTGCCTTAATGGCTAAGCCATCTCTCCAGCCCTCCAGTAAGTTTTTACTGATCACTCCAGCCCATGTTACTCCCTCCCTCCAGGGAACTGTCTGCGCCTTCACATTAGCCTCTTATTGTCACTATCTCTTATGTCTTTGTCTCATTCACTTTAGGTTATAAGTGCATGAAGAGTAAAAACGCATCTCATAGTTCCTTTCACTCCTGTACAGCAAAGCACATAATGATTCATCTGATAAATTATAGCTGAGTGGGGGAAAGCTGGAGTGTCAGCTAACCTATGAAGATGCTAATATGAGATTTTTCATTTTGAATAACAATACAACATTTAGTTTCTATTTACTGTCTCAAGGGAGAAACTAGACTGTATTAGTTTATAATAATCTGCTTGCATGAAGTAGGTAAAAACTTGCCACGTACTGAGAACCCGTGCAAATCCAAAGTCACAGATCTTGATCATTCCTTGCCTGGTTATCAGGATGTTTTCAGGTTTTACGTCTCTGTGAATACACTGTAAGATAAGATTTGATTATTTTTCCAAGACATCAGAATGACAAAATATAGGGCTGGAAAGATGGCTCAGAGGTTAAGGTGCTTGCCTGCAAAGCCTAATGACCCAAGTTTGACTCCCCAGTACCCATGCGAAGATGGATGCGCAGGGTAGCACATGCATGTGGAGTTCATTTGCAGCAGCTGGAGGCCCCAGCATGCCCGTTCTCTCTCTCTCTCTCTCTCTCTCTCTCTCTCTCTGTTTCACTGTGCTTACAAATAAATAAATAAATTTAAAATAAAAAAAAAAAATAATGAAGGGCGGAGAGAGATGGTTTAGCAGTTAAGGCACTTTCCAGCAAAGCCAAAGGACCAGGTTCAATTCCCCAGTACCCACGTGGGCCAGATGCACAAGGTGGTGCGTACGTCTGCAGTTTGTTTGCAGTGGATAGAGGCCCTGCTATGCCCATTCTCTTTCTCCTCGCCCCTCTATCTGCCTCTTTCTCTCTCAAATAAATAAATAAAAATTTTTTAATTTAAAAAATGACAAAGGGGCTGGAGAGATGGCTTAGCAGTTAAGGTGCTTTGCCTGTGGAGCCTAAGAACACTTGTTCGAATCTCCAAGTCTCAGGGAGCCAGACGCAGAAGTGATGCAAGTATGCAATGTCAAACATGCGCACAAGGGGGCACATGAGTCTGGAGTTTGCTCACAGCAGCTGAAAGGCCCTGGTGCACCCATTCTCTCTCTGCCTCTTTCTCTGTCCCTCAAAAATAATAAATAAATAAATAAATAAATAAATATGACAAATAATAAACATCAATTATCAACTTAAACAATGGTTACCTAGTCCACAATAGGAAAACATAGCCTTCATTAAAAAAATATATTTTATATTTATTTATTTGACAGAGAAGGAGGGAGAGAAAGAGAGAGAGAAAGAATGAATGGATGTGCCAGGGCCTCCAGCCACTGCAAACAAACTCCAGATACATGTGCCCCCTGTGCATCTGGCTAGCGTGGGTCCTGGGGAATCAAACCTGGGTCCTTTGGCTTTGCAGGCAAATGCTTTAACTGCTAAGCCATCCCTCCAGTCCAGCCTTCATTTTTAAGAAGAATTCCAATCATCCATTTTTACTCATAAATCTTGTTATGCAAATGAAAAGCATATAAACGTGTGAAAATCAAGCTAATTGGATGGAATAAGGGTAATCTTTGCACAGGCTAAGCCTGGGGGCATGGAAGCAGAGAGCCTTGGGTGGAGCTTCTCGAAGACGGGGGAATCTCACAGCTTCTCCAACTGTCTTGTGGTCTGATCTGATACAAACTTGCGCTCTCTCTTAAGCTCCGACTCCCCATATCTTTGACTGTCTGGAACAAAAGCTGAGAGTACAGTCAGTTTGGGGAGCACTGGAGTGCACCCCACGACCCTCCATCTAAATATTTTGCCTGGTGTGTGTTCATTTCAAACTTATCCAAACACTGCTGGACGGTGTAGCAGAAATTCTCTTGTCTCCGCCTCTCTTTTCTCCGCAGCATATCTGGGTTACAGACACGGGCCACAGCATCTTCTATGTGTGCTCTGCGGATTCAGACTCAGGTACTCATGCTTGGATGGCAAGCACCTTAAACTACTGAGCCATCTCCCCAGGCCTAGTCATCAATTTTTTTTATGAGAACTTGTCAATGTTGTTGTTGTTGTTTAATTTTAATTTAATTTTACTAAATTTTTTTGTTCATTTTTATTTATTTGAGAGCGACAGACAGAGAAGAAAGAGGCAGAGAGAAAGAGAGAGAGAGAATGGGCGCGTCAGGGCCTTCAGCCACTGCAAATGAACTCCAGATGCATGCGCCCCCTTGTGCATCTTGCTAACATGGGTCCTGAGGAATCGAGCCTCGAACCGGGGTCCTTAGGCTTCACAGGCAAGCGCTTAACCACTAAGCCATCTCTCCAGCCCTAAAAATTTTTATTTATTTATCTTAGGACAACACATAGAGAGAATGGGCGCACCAGGACCTCCAGCCACTGCAAACGAACTCCAGATAAATGTGCTACCTTATGCATCTGGCTTATGTGGGAACTGGGGAATCGAGCCTCGAACCAGGGTCCTTAGGCTTCACAGGCAAATGCTTAACTGCTAAGCCATCTCTCTCTAGCCCTATCTAAAATTTTTTTATTTATATTTTTAGAGAGACAATTGGTGCACCAGGGCCTGAGCCATTGCAAACTCCAGAGCTGCTTGCGCCACCTAGTGAGCATGTGCAACCTTGTGCTTGCCTCACCTTTGTGTGTCTGGCTTACGTGGGATCTGGAGAGTCAAACATGGGTCCTTAGGCTTTGCAGGCAAGCGCCTTAACTGCTAAGCCATCTTTCCAGCCAGTCAATGTTTTTTTAAAAAAAACTTTAACAAAATTGATTTGTAAGAGGACAGAGACAGAGAGAAGAGAGAGAACGGGGAGAGAACGGGCCTGCTAGAACCTCTAGCCACTGAAAATGAACTCTAGGTGCATGTGCCACTTTGTGCATCTGGCTTTATGTGGGTACTGGGGAATCAAACCCACGTCATTAGGCTTTGCAGGCAAGCACCTTAACCGCTGAGCCATCTCTCCAGCCCAGTTGTTAATGTTTTAAACCTTAAGGTAGAGAACGTGTTGCTCCCAAAAGGAAAATGATGGCAAGTTCATTGAGCTACAACAATTGTTGGGTTACAGTCAGGTGAGCAGGTTGGTTGGTCGACTCATCCATCCATTTACCCACCCACTGCCCACCTATCCATTTGATTGTTTAGTAGATATGTATTGAGCACATCTTATATTGAAGGTCCGTGGTCAAATGGAAGAAATACAAACACAAATCAGTCTCTCAGACATGGAACCCGTAATCTAGTATGCAAGAGAGTGTCTGAGTATAAACGTAAAAAGCACAAGTACCTGTGGTAAACAGAAATTCTAAAATCAATGTTAGGGGCTAGAGAGATGGCTTAGCAGTTATGGCATTTGCCTGTGAGGCCTAAGGACCCATGTTCGACTCCCCAGATCCCACAAAAGCCAAACACACAAGGTGACGCATGCGCATCAGTTGGCACATGCGTCTGGAGTTCGATAGCAGTGGCTGGAGGACCTGGTGTGCTGATTCATTCTTTCTCACTCTCACATAAAAAAGAATGTTGGGGCTGGAGAGACGGCTCAGCAGTTAAGGTGCTTGCCTATGAAGACTAATGACCTGGATTCAATTCCTTAGTACCCACATAAATCCAGATGCACAAAGTGACATGTATCTGCAGTGTGTTTCCAGTGACCTGAGGTCCCGGCATGCCCATTCTCTCTGTCTTTCTCTCTTCTCTCTATTTCTCTCTCTCTGCTTGACAAAAAAATAAAATAAAACAAAACAAAACAATGTTAACCACCCTTCAAATTCCTTAGGTGGCCTTGGCATCTCCTCTAGCATGGTGGGAAGCAATGGGCAAAGCAGACTGAACATCACCTTTACTGAGTCTGGGAGCACAGCTGCACCATAAAAGAGAGGCTTCTGGATGTTGTGAAGACTGCCTCTCTCTAGTCATGGAACATGCAGGCGTTGGGTGTGCTCCAGTGAGAACATCACTGACTTGCTTAAAAATAACGGACATGGGCTGGAGAGATGGCTTAGCAGTTAAGACATTTGCCTGCAAAGCCAAAGGACCCAGGTTTGATTCCCCAGGACCCTACGTTAGCCAGATGCACAAGGGGGCACATGCGTCTGGAGTTTGTTTGCAGTGGCTGGAGGCCCTGGTGCGCCCATTCTCTCTCCCTCTTTCTCTGTCAAATAAATAAATAAAAATAAAATATTAAAGAAAAATAACAGATGCGTCTCCGAGTACTGACATTTGGTTCCCTGATCTTGAAACTTCTTTTTCAGTGATCCCAGATTCCCATGGTAGACGTCCTGCTGGCGTCAACACTGACCATCTGGTTGTCTGAGAGTGCGTCTGCGCTCTCTCCATGGAGACCCTCACTCAGAAAGTCTAGAGGGAGCTTTACGAAGCTCATGTTCTTTTTTTTTTTTAATGTTTTATTTAATATTTGAGAAAGAGAGAGAGAGATAGTGGGCTTATAATCTGGCAAATTGTTCTTTTTCTGCTTATCTTTCTCTCCAATTTTGAGGACAGATGTTTGCTTTCTGACCTTAAGGGATCAAAGTAAAATTTTGTTCATTTGTTCAGCTTAAAAAGTTTTTTTTTTAATTTATTTGAGAGAGGGAGAGAAAGAGACAAAGGGAGAGAGAGAGAGAGAGGGGAGAAAATGGGTGCACCAGGGCCCCTAGCCACTGCAAACAAACTCCAGACGCATGCACCACCTTGTGTATCTGGCTTACATGGGTCCTGGGGAATCAAACCTGGGTCCCTTGGCTTTGCAGGCCAATGCCTTAACTGCTAAGCCATCCCTCTAGGCTCTCAAAGCTCTTCTTCTAACAGAAGCAGAAGGAACGAACTTGAGTGGGCAGCCACTGACCTAAGATGGGAAGATGTGAGTATGGGAGGGATGATTGGAAAGGATCAAATCTACAAGACCCATGATTCTAAGGACAACCCCCAACTCATCAGTATTCACTGCTGGGGGCTGGAGGCTGTATGTTCCTCATTCTGGGTATTAACACACATAGGAAAACATTGTGCATTCATCTCGCATTTCTTTCTTCATTTTACGTTTCTTTTTCTCTTTCTTTCTACTGGGGATCAAACTCAGGACCTAATATATACTGGGTGCAACACTCTTAGCTATATCTCCTAGCCCTAAAGGACTTTGTTTTTTTATTTTTTAGAATTGGAAAAATATCCTTCCTTCCTTCCTTCCTTTCTTTCTTTCTTTCTTTCTTTTTTTAAATAAATGTATTATTTTTATTTATCTTTAATTGTCTTTATTTTTCAAGGTAGGGTCTCATTGTAGCCCAGGCTGACCTGGAACTCACTCTGTAGTCTCAGGCTGGCCTTGAATTCATAGCAATCTTTTTTTAAATTAATTTATTTGAAAGAGACAGAAAGAGGCAGAGAGAGAAAGAGAAAGAGAGAATGGGCGCACCAGGGCCTCTAGCCACTGCAAATGAATTCCAGAGGCATGCGCCCCCTTGTGCATCTGGCTTATGTGGGTCCTAGAGAATCCCTATGTGGGTCCTAGAGAATTGAACTGGGATCCTTTGGCTTTGCAGGCAAATGCCTTAACCACTAAGCCCTCTTTTTTTTGTTGTTGTTTTTGAGGTAGGGTTTCACTCTATGCCAGGCTGACCTGGAATTTACTACATCATCTCAGGGTAGCCTTGAACTCATGGCGATCCTCCTACCTCTGCCTCCCGAGTGCTGGAATTAAAGGCGTGCACCACCACGCTCAGCTAGAAAGTTACCATTTCTTTTTTTTTTTTTAATTTTTGTTTGTTTGTTTATTTATTTATTTGACAGTGACAAGGAGGCAGAGAGAGAGAGAGAGAGAGAGAGAGAATGGGCACGCCAGAGCTTCCAGCCTCTGTAAACAAACTCCAGATGCGTGCGCCCCCTTGTGCATCTGGCTAACGTGGGTCCTGGGGAATTGAGCCTCGAACCGGGGTCCTTAGGCTTCACAGGCAAGCGCTTAACTGCTAAGCCATCTCTCCAGCCCGAAAGTTACCATTTCTTAATGCTAGTTACAGATGGGATGCATTAATAAGCATAGGGTCAAGAGGAAGACTGTTGAGAGGATGGAGGTAATCAAAGTTGTAACTCCTGAGGCTGCCACTCAATATCACCACCAACAAAGGTAGGACAGCTGAGCACCATGTGCCTCGTGACACGGATACAATCCCAGTACTCAGGAGGCAGAGGTAAAAGGATCTCCGTGCATTCCCCTGAGACTACACAGTAAGTTCCAGGTCAGCCTGGGCAAGAGCAAGACCCTACTTCAAAACAAACAAACTAGAGCCGGGCGTGGTGGCACATGCCTTTAATCCCAGCACTCTGAAGGCAGAGGTAGGAGGATCGCCATGAGTTCAAGGCCACCCTAAGACTACATAGTGAATTCCAGGTCAGCCTAAGCTAGAGTGAGACCCTACCTCGAAAAACCAAAAAAATAAAATAAAATAAAATAAACTGACTGGAGAGATGGCTTAGTGGTTAAGGTGCTTGCCTGAGAAGTCTAAGGACCCAGGTTCAACTCCCCAGAACCCACATAAGCCAGATGCACAAGGTGATGCATATGCACAAGATGGCACACATGTCTGGAGTTCATTTGCAGCGGCTAAGGCCCTGGCATACCAATTCGCTCTCTCTCTATCTCTGTCTCTCACTCATATAACAAACAAACAAACAAAAAGCACTTTGCACCAATCCTTGCCTTCTAGAAACCGAAACTTCAATATGACCGAGCATCTGGATCTAAATACCAATTTTGCAGGAAATATAGGTGAATTTGAGTTAGCATAGCTAATTAAATTAACTAATTAACTAGTTAACACAGTTCATATAGGAAATACCAATCCCAAATCATCTCTGTAACACAGCTATATTCAAAGCATGGTTCTTGGACCAGCGTCTTCAGTGTCGTCCGGGAAAATGCTCCGAATGCAAGTGCTCAGGTCCTACCACAGACATGCTGCCTGAGAAAGTCCAGGGTGAGGCTTAGTGAGCTATGGTTACCAAGCTCTTCCGCTGACTTTGACGCATGCTCAAGTTTGAGAACTAGGGCCCTAAAAAAATTAAGGGTATGGAAAATTAAATTTAAAAAAATTAATGAATAAAGTAACACAATAGAAACAAAACCCAACCAAGTGCCACAGTGGGCGACACTGCTGATAAAGTAAAAATGTATTTTAACTCAGTTTATTTCTTTATTTATTTGAGAGCGACAGAGAGAGAGAGAGAATGGGCACGGCAGGGCCTCCAACCACTGCAAATGAACTCCAGATGCATGGACCACCTTGTGCATCTGGCTTACATGGTACTGGGGAATTGTGCCTCAAACCAGAGTCCTTAGGCTTCACTATGTAGTCTCAGGGTGGCCTCGAACTCACAGCAACCCTACGACCTCTGCCTCCCAAGTGCTGGGATTAAAGGCGTGAGTCACCACACCTGGCTCCCCTTAGATTATTTTTTAACTGAGTTAAGGGGCTGGAGAGATGGCTTAGTGGTTAAGAAAACGTTCTGTGCACGCAGGAGGGCCTGGGGAGACATGAGAGACTTGAGTTCATCCCAGGTCCCACACAAGCAGCTGGGGTGGCCACACCCATACTTACCTCTAGTCCCCCTAGGGGACCAGGGACCCGAAGCAAGGATTATCAAAGCTCTCAAAACAAATGAAAAAACAGCAAGCTCCCAGGATTTGTCAGAGACCCTCAGGCTCAAATAAGAACAGTGACAGAGTGATGACCGAGCGACAGAACAGCACACCTGACATTCTGCTCTGGTCATCGCATGTGAGTGCATATATGTGCATACATCACACACACACACACACACACACACACACACACACAATCCCATGAACCATGAATACTGTGGCAATGAGAAACATTAAGTTCACACAGACTTTTAATTTATAAGGTTTTAGAATTCTGATTCTCGTGCACATTGGAAAAGAAGCATGAATAATGAATTGGTTTTCCTCATATCTGAACTTTCTTTCCTTTTGCTCTGCTCCCTCCATTTTTAGCTCTTCAAGTAGACTCTGGAGCTATTTACAAGAGTCATCACAGATAAATTAACAAAAGCGTCGTTACTTACGTTATGTTTGTGACAGAAATTGAGAGCTTGAAGTGTTTGCCATAACACACTTTTGATCATTCCGTCAGCAACTCTGGGGAAAAAAAGTTAAAAGAGAAATGAGAAGTCCCGAGATGAGGATGCCAAGATCAAGGGTTGGAAATGGGAGGGGAAGGGCTGGACTTGTCACCTCCAGAGAGCACAAGCCACAAGGGGTCCCAGATTTTTTTTGTTTTGTTTTGTTTTTTGAGGTAGGGTCTCATCCTAACCCAGGCTGATCTGGAGTTTACTATGTAATCTCAGGCTAGCCTTGAACTCACGGCAATTCTCCTGCCTCTGCATCCCAAGTACTGGAATTAAAGCATGCACCACGATGCCTGGCCCAGAATATTTTAATTTATTTATTTTATTTTGACAGAGAAAGAGACAGAGAGACAGAGAGAGAAAGAGACACAGAGAGAGAATGGGCGCGCCAGGGCCTCCAGCCACTGCAAACGAACTCCAGGTGTGTGTGCTCCCTTATGCATCTGGCTAACGTGGGTGGGGAATCTAACCTGGGTCCTTTGGCTTTGCAGGCAAATGCCTCAACCACTAAGCCATCCCTCCAGCCAATATTTTTTACCATAATATTTTTATACATGTTCTCTCCAGCCCTAATAAATCATTTTAAAATATTTTATTATTTATCTGTAAGAGAACGAGGCGGAGGGGGGTGAGAGAGAGAGAATGGGCACTCCAGGGCCTCCAGCTATTGCAAATGAACTCTAGATGCAGGCACCACTTTGTGCATCTGGCTTACATGGGGTCCTGGGGAGTTGAACTTGGGTCCTTTGGCTTTGCAGGCCAGCACCTGAACTGCTAAGCTAGCTCTCCAGCCCCATTTTTTTTTTTTTCTTAAGATAGTCTCACTCTGTGGCCCAGGATGGCCTCAACTTCTGTCAGTTAACCAGTCTCGCTTCCTGAGTGCTGGGATTACGGACACGAGCGACCACACTCAGCTTTTGTTTGCTTGACTTCTGTGTAGCCGGGGATGACTTCAGAACGGGAATCCTCCTGCCTAAGCATCTTGACTGCTAGGAAGAAAGATATAGAGAGCTAGAGAGTGTGGGTGTGCCAGGGTCTCTTGCCACTGCAAATGAACTCCAGGTGCATGTGCCACTTTGTGCATCTGGCTTTCTATGGGTACTGGGGAATTGAATCTGGGCTGATAGGCTTTGCAGGCAGGTGCCTGTAACTGCTAAGTCATCTCTCCAGTCCTGCAGTGCTTATTTTTATTGTAATTAATTTTTTATGAGAGAGAGAGAGAGAGAAAGAAAACAAGAGAGAGACAGAGGGAGAATTGGCACACCAGGGCCCCGCCACTGTAATAGAACTCCAGATACGTGTGCGTGTGCAACCTTGTGTACTTGTATCACCTTGTGTGTCTGGCTTAAGTTGAACCTGGAGAGTCGAACATGGGACGTTAGGCTTTTGCAGGCAAGCGCCTTAATGGCTAAGCCATCTTTCCAGCCCAGTGTTTATTCTTAATTTTTTTTTTTTTGGTTTTTCAAGGTAGGGTCTCACTCTAGCTCAAACTGACCTGGAATTCACTATGTAGTCTCAGGGTGGCCCCAAACTCATGACGATCCTCCTACCTCTTCCTCCCGAGTGCTGGGATTAAAGGCGTGTGCCACCACGCCGAGCTACCAGTGTTTATTTTTTAGGAAGCAGAAAGGACAATATAGTCTGAGTTCAAATCCTAGCTGTGCTGCCTCCTCGCTTTATAATCTTAGCAAGTATCGAAGCTGTGTTTTTCTCTCCAGTGGGAAACTAGAGTAACGTTCCTAAGTTCATTGAGAAACATGGCAACTAAACATCTGGGCTTACCACCCACATCAGCTCAGGAAATGCCTGTCTGAGAACACATGGGGCCAGTGGAGGCTTCCGAGACCCCAGCACACAGATCACAGGCCCAAAAGACTCAAAGATGCCCTTGGGCAAGAAAGAACTGGGAATGTAGGGGCATGAGCAGGCTGCACTGTGAGTGCACAAGTTACAGAGGTCTTTCAGGGCTGGGGGAGCTGGAGCGGGCTGGGGATCTGGATCCATTCTACACTGAAGGCCACTGAAAGGAATCGAGCATAGAAATGATCCAGTATGGAGAGTGGATTTCTGAGAGTCAAGCGGATGGATCAGGAGACTAATCCCTTCATCTAAGTAACTGAGATTAGAGTGACAGTAGTGGAGAGGAAAGGATGGTTGTAATCCTTGGGGTGCCACAGTCACAGGATGGTGAGAGAGGGTTAAGAGACCCCCCAGGTTGCCAGGCGTGATAGCACACGCCTTTAATCCCAGCATTTGGGAGGCAGAGGTAGGAGGATCTCTGTGAGTTCGAGGCCACCCTGAGACTACATAGTGAATTCCAGGTCAGCCTGAGCTAGAGTGAGACCCTACCTCGAGGTGGGGGGGGGGGGGGAGACCAGGTGAGGAGAACTAGGAAACAAGGGTTCAAAAATGGCCAGAACTCTAGGCTGGGGAGATAGCTCAGCAGTAAAAGGTGCTTACTTGCAAAGCCTGATGGCCCAGGTTCAATTCCCCAGTACCCACGGAAGCCAGATGTACAAGGTGGGAATGTGTCTGGAGTTCGTTTGCAGTGGCAAGAGGTCCCTGGCATGCCCATTCCTTCCCTCTCTCTCCCCCATCTCTCTTTCTCTCTCCCTCTCTGCTTGCAAATAAATAAATAAAAATATATAATGCTGGGCATGGTGTGATGGCTCATGCCTTTAATCCCAGCACTCGGGAGGCAGAGGTAGGAGAATTGCCATGAATTCGAGGACACCCTGAGACTAGAGAGTGAATTTCTGGTGAGCCTGGGCTAGAGTGAGATCCTACCTCAAAAAAACCATGGCTTAGAGGTCCTGGCAGAGCCCAGTCACATGCAAATATTTATCCTTTCCCTTACTGGTGAATTAAATGAGTAGATTTCCTAATAATGAATTATGGTTCACTCCTTGAGTTCAGATAATCCAGTATATAATTTACCCTCAATATATTATGTGTGGTATTTATCTCGTGGTTATATTTCCTCTAGGCTAATATTCTCTAGGCTTTGAGCACATCCGACCTGAGACTGGAGCGGGGTAGCCCGATGCATCTGGACAGAAGGGGCAATGGTGGCTGCGATCTGAAATCTGCTGGAGTTAATTCCACACAGACGGAACAAGAACTCACCATGTAGAAGGGCAGTTTCTGGGTCACTTACCCGCCCGGGTTCCTTTCCAGCTCATTTAAAAGTGTGTGGTCACAGTACTCAAAAACTAAATGCATCTTCCTTTTTCTCCTGAACACCTCAATGAGGTTCACGAGGTTTGGGTGTTTTAACTGCTGCAAAAGAATTAAAGCGCAATGTTCAGTGATGTGTTTCTATGAATGGTTGCTCCCTAGATGCAGAAAACAGGGACTTTCTGACCACTCGGGTGTATCTCTTGTGTAGAAATGTGTGTGTGTGTGCATGTGTGTGTGTGTGTGTATGTGGTCAGGTGTACACGCTCATGTGCGGAGGCCAGGGGACACCTTGGGAATCATCCTCAGGCATGCCATCTACCTTTTTTTTTTTTTAAATATTTTTTATTATTTATTTGCAAGCAGAGAGAGAGAGAGAAGATGGAGAGAGAATGGGCACACCAGGGCCTGCAGCCACTGCAAATGCACTCCAGATGCATGTGCTGCACGTGGTTTACTGCTTTATGCATCTGGCTTACATGGGCCCTGGAGAATTGAGCCTGGGTCCTTTGGCTTTGCAGGCAAATGCCTTAACCACTAAGCCATCGCTACAGCCCCACCATCTACCCTTTTTTGAGACAGTCTCTCAGTGGTCTGGAGTTCATGTTTTAGATTCATCTAGCTAGCCAGGGAGCCTCAGGGATCCAATGTCTCCATTGCCCCAGCAGGGGGATTACAGGACTGTGTCACCATGCTTGGCTTTTACTTGGGTGCTGGGGCTAGAACTCAGGTCTTCATGCTTGTGAGGTAAGCGATTTTCTGACTGGCTATCTCCCTGACCTGCTTTGTGGCAGAATTTCATTACAGTGTCTCATGAGAAAAAAAAATTGCTTGCTCTTGGTTAGAATCACAGAAACTCCAACCTGGAAGAAATTTAAGAATTTGCATAATGAACTGATAACTGATGGTAACCAAACTTCTCAAATCCCTCTGGTTACAGCAAATAAAGTACATTAGTTAAAATAAAGTTAAGGAATGCCTTGTGCATTTTACAGAAACTATAAATACTGAAGCCAAAACCTAAATAAAGAACTGAGCAGTGGAATTCTTTGGTAAAAGACTGTAAAACCGTTAGTGCCCACTTGCCTTCCACATTGCCAGGTATTTTCCATAAATGTTGGTTGGATTTAAACTCAGTCTGGCTTTTAGTGCTGGCTCTCAACAGTACTAGATCTTCACTCTTAAATTTGATTAAATTTAAGTGTTAAATTGGACTGTTCTAGGAGTATCCCCAGATAGTCTGTTACAAATTTATTATATTTTTTTAGATCTCTATTCAGTTCTTTTTGTTTTGTTGTTTGCTCATATGCATTGATGCTTATTAATGCATTAAATTCCATTCCCAGAAGATAGCCCACTTAATATTTTACACCAAAGATAAAAATGCTGATGGAGTTAGTTAATCTACCCCTAGAATGACTATAAGATCTTATCGTACAAGCCAATGCAATAGGTAGAAACTGGGACCGTCCCGGGTATATATGACCAACTACTTATAACCGGGGTGACCACATAGTTTAGCATACACACTGGGACACTTCAGCAAAATACTACAAACTTGGTCTATCCTGGGCTGTATGATTTCTCCTATTTATAATTCATTTCTTCTTTGTACGGAGTCACAAATCAATTTGCATTCTAAGTGCTGGAAGAACAGAAGGTTAAAGGGTGGTAGAGATGTCTCGGAGGAGAGCCTGCTGCTTCGTGCTGAGGGAAACTCCATCAGGAAGCAGGCAGCTTTCCAGCGAGGAGGAGACTGGATTCATAGACACCACAGCACCATGCAGCGGTCAAGTTCAACCTGCTCAACTCCAGCTCTGGTAGGCCAGCAGCTTACACCTGTTTTGCAGATGGAGTTGGCTTAACACAGACGGTGACTGCCTGGACAGGTGGTGTGAGGAGGAGAACCAAACAGCAGGAGTATGTGAGAAAGTAAGGTCCACTCATCACATTCGTGTCTGGGCCTTGCTTGGGTTCCACATGTCAAAAGCAGTAAACCACATGGAGCCACCAGCAGACACCACACAGACCGGAAATGTGGTTACCCTACACGGTAATGCTCATCGTCATACTGGCAGATGAGAAGAGACGCCTGAGCACTGCGTCCCTTGAAGACTAGGGGCCAGGAGGCAGGGCAATAACGTTATTGTTATTGTGATTATCATTATCAATTGTAAAACAACGTGCCCTATTCAGATTACCCTGTAGTTAAGTCCCAGTGTTGGGTGGCAGATCGTGGTGAGTCGCCAGTGCTCTCTGCTGGCCAAGTGGTAAGAGTGACCCGTTTTTTATCATAATGGATGTGTGAAAATTATTCATCAGATTATTTTTACACACACACACACACACGTGTGCGTGTATACATATACATTTTCCTGTGACAGGGTCTCAGGTATCCAAGGCAGGCATCAAACTAACTATGCACCTGAGGATGTCCTTAATTTTCTGATTTTCCTGTATCTACCTCTCAAGTGCTGGGATTACAAGCATGTGTCACCACACCAGGTTTTAAGATACTGAGAGTTGCCGTGGATGATGGGGGAGGACAGGAAAAAAAAGAAGACATCAGTATAGAAGAGGGACTAGTAGGAAAAAAACTGGGGGTTCAGTGGAGGGGGGAGGGGAGGTGGACCAAGGAGGGTGGTTTGAGGGGATTTTTAAAAAAAAGTTTTTTTTTTTTAATTTTATAGTAAAAATGTTTTTAAAATGCGGAAGCTAGAGAGAGAGTGTGTAGCAGTTAAGGCACTTAAACAATCTGGGCTCAATTCCCCAGTACCCACGTAAGCCAGATGTACAAAGTGGTGAATACAACTGGAGTTCTTTTTCAGGGCTGGAGGACCTGGTGTGCCCATTCTCTCTCTCTCTCTCTCTCTCTCTCTCTGTCTGTCTATCTATCTATCTCTATCTCTCTACTTACAAATAAATGAATAAGTAAATATTAAAAAATATTTTTGTAATAATATGTATTTTTTAATTTATTAAAGGGAGAGAGTGAGAGAGAGAAAGAGAGAGAGAAAATAGGCACACCAGGGCCTCTAGCCACTGCAAACAAACTCCAGATGCATGTGCCACCTTGTGCATCTGGCTTACGTGGGTCCTGGAGAATCAAACCTTAGTCTTCACAGGGAAGTGCCTTAACCATTAAGCCATCTCTCCAGCCCATAAATAATTTTTTTTTAAAAAAAGGTGTATATTTTGGGGGTGATAATCAGTCTGAGAACCAGGGCAGCACAGGGAGGGCATCAATGTGGATGCCTTTGTGGGTGCTGACACATTTCTTCGGACCCCTCTGCATCACGATGGGCTCTTTGAGTTGCTTTCTGTTGGGAAGGTGTGTGGGGCCAATGTCCAGAGGAGGCCAGGCAAGAGGAAGGGCAGGGCAGGGTGGATATATACCAGTCAGGATGTGAAGCACCAGACAGAAGGCTCTTCAATATATTTTAAAAATATTTATTTGCTTATTTATTGGTTAAGGAGAACAGAGAAAAGAGGCAGAGAGAGAGAGAGAGAGAGAGAGAGAGAGGGAGAATGGGTGCACCAGGGCCTCCAGCCACTGCAAACGAACTCCAGATGCATGCACTACCTTGTGCAGCTGGCTTAGGTGGGTCCTGGGAAATCGAACCTGAGGCCCTTACGCTTCACAGGCAAGTGCCTTAACCACTAAGCCATCTCTCCAGCCCGCTCTTCGATATTTTAACCGTCTACAGTTACACTCACATACCCAGATCAAATCAGAGTGGCCAGGGTCCAAAGTCATGATCAACTTATTTCCCAAAGTTGCTGATACAAAGGAACTCAAGTCCAACGGACAAGGAACAAGAGTTTGCAATTCTCTGGAATGCTAGCATATGCATTTCACCCCATACCGCAAGAGTATGCTGTGCGGAAAGTTAACCTACCTTCAACATGCGGATTTCTCTTAGAGCTACTTTCTTAACAACGGGGTCGTCTTCAGACTCCACAAACTTCTTAACAGCTACTATTTGCCCGGACGCTTTGTTTCTGCACTTGAACACGACTCCGCAAGACCCTTCTCCGATCTTAGCTAGTTTCTCATACTTCTCCATCACAGCTAAAGCGACTTCAATTACTGAGCTGACTGACTTGCAGTAGAATGATGCGCCTGCAAAACAACACGGACACACTTTAGTCACCTTACTGAGGACACAGTGCTGTGTCATCGGTATACAAATTGCCCAGGCTGCCAAAGGTTTGCTTATACTGACTCATTTTAAACTATTTAAAGATACTTGCGGGCTGGAGAGATGCCTTAGCGGTTAAGCGCTTGCTTGTGAAGCCTAAGGACCCCGGTTCGAGGCTCAGTTCCCCAGGGCCCACGTTAGCCAGATGCACAATGGGGCGCACGCGTCTGGAGTTTGTTTGCAGTGGCTGGAGGCCCTGGTGCGCCCATTCTCTGTCTCTGTCCCTCTCGCTCTGCCTCTTTCTCTCTCTGTCTGTCGCTCTCAAATAAGTAAATAAAAACAAACAAAAAATTTTAAAGATACTTGGATGTGATTTTGTAGATTTGGATGCTATTATTATTATTATTATTATTATTATTAATTATTTGGTTTTGAGGTAGAGCCCAGGCTGGCCTCGAACTCACCGCGATCCTCCTACCTCAGCCTCCCCAGTGCTAGGATTAAATGCGCGCATCACCATGCCTGGCTTGGATGCTGGTTTGTTAATGTAGTTCCATGCACCCATTGTAGCTATCGCGTGAATTTCACGTATCATTTCTGATGAGAGGTCCTTGTTTACCAATTTAGTTAAAAAGAATTTGTAGGAAGAAACTGTATCCAATCGATTGTTTTTGTTATCTCCAAGTAAACGATTCAAATACCAGGCTATGGGGGCTGAAGAGATGGCCCATCCGTTAAAGAGCTTGCCTGTAAAGCCTAATGGCCAGGGCTCGATTCCTCAGTACCCACGTGAAGCCAGAGGCACAAAGTGATGCATGCACCTGGGGTTCACGTGCAGCAGTCGGAGGCCCCTGGCGCGCCCATTCATGTTCTCTCTCTCTCCCAATACATTTGACAGTACCAGATTAGGCGGGGCATGGTGGCATACATGTTGAAGGATCACAGAGAGTTTGAGGCCACCCCAGAGACTACATAGTTAATTCCAGGTCAGCCTAGACCAGAGTGAGACCCTGCCTAGAAAAAAACAAAACAAACAAACAAACAAACAAACAAACAAACAAACAAACAGATTACAAATTGCATTTCATCCTTTTGAAGAGGGGTTTATCTTTTTCTGAAAGCCTTGTGAAAAAAGGCGCAGTACAAAGTGCTACAGCGCCACCTGATGGAAATAAATAGAAATGTGGTCTGCTGAGCAATGCAGCTTTTACAAATAAAATCTCAGGGCACCATTTATTGCTCAGAGCTTCTACGTGTGTGTGTGTGTGTGTGTGTGTGTGTGTAGGGGGTATTAATTCTTAGACCTCAAGACCAAAAAGGAGATTTTTCTAGTTCTTGTGTGCTTTTATATCAACGATGACTCCTAGGGATATACCAGGTTTACTATCTTTTTTATCACCCATTCCTGGTTATATTTGTGACTGTACTAAAAATTAAATGATGCAGCCGGGCGTGGTGGTGCATGCCTTTAATCGCAGCAATCGGGAGGCAGAAGTAGGAGGATCCCTGAGAGTTCGAGGCCACCCTGAGACTACATAGTGAACAGTAGTCATAGTCATTAGTCAGCCTGGGCTAGAGCGAGACGCGAGACCAAATGGGTGGAAAAGGGATGGAGTGGACACTCGATGTTCCGTTCCAACCACCACCACAGGAGAGTGCAGAGAGTATGGGCACATCCAGGGCACATACACGTGCATACACTGCATGCGCGTGCACACACACACACTACACATACAACCATAAAAAATTTAACGTCGGGCAAGAGAGGTGGCTTAGCAGTTAAGGCACATGCCTGTGAATCGTAAGGACTCAGGTTCGATTTCCCAGGACCCACGTAATCCAGATGCACAAGGTGGCACATTCATCTGGAGTTCGTTTGCAGTGGCTGGAGGCCCTGGTGTGCCCCCTCTCTCTCTCTCTCAAAAAAAAATTAAATTAAAGATATGGGGCTGAAGAGATGGCTTAGTGGTTAAGGTGCTTGCCTGTGAAGCCTAAGAATTCATGTTCAACTCTCCAGGTCCCACGTAAGCAACACGCACAGTGATGCAAGTGTGCAAGGTTGCATATGTGCACAAGGGGGCACATGTATCTGGAGTTCAATTGCCGTGGCTGAAGACCCTGGCACACCAATATTCCCTCTCTCTCTTGCTTGCTCTCTTGCATAAAAAAAGGCCACTCTATTGGGCTTGCTTAAAAAAAAATTAAGATGTGTACATGCAATCATTTATTTATTTAGCGAGAGAGAAGGAGGCAGATAGAGCGAGTGGGCACTCCAGGGCCTCCAGCCACTGCAAACAAACCCCAGACGCATGTGCCCCCTTGTGCATCTGGCTTACGTGAGTCCTAGGGAATCGAATTAGGGTCCTTTGACTTTGCAGGCAAGCACCTTAACCGCAAAGTTATGTCTCAAGCCCCATGCATTTCTTTTTCTTGGTTTTTCGAGGTAGGGTCTCACTCTGGCCCAGGCTGACCTGGAATTCACTCTGTAGTCTCAGGGTGGCCTCAAACTCACAGCGATCCTCCTACCCCTGCCTCCCGAGTGCTGGGATTAAAGGCGTGCGCCACCACGCCCGGCTCCCATGCATTTTTAAAAATGAAGTAATGGCCCAAACTTTCTACTGTAATGTAAAAATGCTGCTCTACCTATTCAGAAATGTCATTAAGTAAGTCGCAAATGGGATAAACACAATGAGGTGACACCATGGTGCATCACATACAAGCTGCTGAAAACCAGACAGAGTATCCTATAAATAGCAAGAATAACCATTCACATATAAGAGAGAAATATCAACAGATTATGCCTCATCAGAATAACTGAAAAAGAAAACGAAATTTGTTCTTTGAAGAGATCAACACTGATGGACTTACAGACTGAGAAAAATAAAAGGAACTAAAAGTTACGAAAATTAGGACTACCCTATGTGACTTTTTCAAAATTCAAGTAGAACATTATGAAACACTTTATGCAGCCAAATTGATTGCCTAGAAAGACACAAAATACTCAAGAAGAAATAAAATTCTGATTACAGCCATGAGTAGACAAATCAGGGAGCTGGGGAGATGTTAACAGCAGTTAACAGTGCTTGCTTGCAAAATCTGTCAGCCCAGGTTTGATTCCCTACACCCACGTAAAGCCAGATGCAAAAAGTGGAACAAGTTGGGCCTGGTGGTGCACGCCTTTAATCCCAGCACTCGGGAGGCAGAGGTAGGAGGATCGTCGGTGAGTTCGAGGCCACCCTGAGACTACATAGTGAATTCCAGGTCAGCCTGGACCAGAGTGAGACCCTACCTTGAAAAACAAAACAAAAAAAAAGAAGTGGAACAATCATCTGATATTCATCTACAGCAGCAAGAGGCCCTGGTATATGGTATACCCATGACACACACATACACAAGCACACACGTGCAAATAAATAAATAAATAATAATACTTGGGAGAGATGGCTTAGCAGCTACAGTGCTTGCCTCTGAAGCCTAAGGACCCAGGTTCAATTCCCCAATACCCACGTAAGCCAGATGCACAAGGGGCTACATGCATCTGGAGTTGGAATGCAGTGGCTAGAGTCCCTGGCATGCCCATTGTCTCTCTATCTGCCTTCTCTCTCTCTCTCTTCCCTTTCAAATAAATAAATAAAAATACAATATATTTTCAAAAATATTTTTAAAAATTAGTGAGTAATTAAAAATCTAGAATAGAATTGATGAATAGAATGATGGTTTAATATCAAATATTCAACTAAATAAGGCAAATCTTTCACAAACTGTACCTAAAAAGAGAAGGGATCACCTGTCAGTTTATCCTATCGTGTCAATAGCATCCTGATAAGAAGTCAAAGAAATCACAAGATCACACACCATTAGTCTCATGACCACTCCCAAGAATATTCAACACAATAATGATCAAGCCAAACACGTGACCGTAAGAAAAGGATATGTGCCATGACAACATGGGATTGACCTGAGAAATGCAAAGCTATGTGATCGATTCAGTAGACACAGAAAAGGTATTTGACAAAAACCCAATACTCATTTATGCTAAATATCTTTAGAAACTAGGAGTAGATGAGAATCTTCTCAAGGTACATCTGTAAAAACTACAGTTACTATGTTTAATGGTGAAAGACTTAATGCTTTACTCCTTAGATTTATAAAAATGTTTGTTTCAGGGACTGGAGAGATGGCTTAGTAGTTAAGGCATCTGCCTGTGAAGCCTAAGAACCCAGGTTCGATTCCCCAGGACCCACATAAACCAGATGCACAAGGTGATGCATGCGTCTGGAGGTCATTTGCAGTGGCTAGAGGCTCTGGCATGCCCATTCTCTCTTTTCTCTCTCTCTCTCTTTCCATCTCTCAACTCACTCTCTCTTCTGTCAAATAAATAATTTTAAAAAAATGTTTGTTTCATCATTTCTACTTAATGTTGTATTGGAAGTTCTTGTCAGTGTAATGAGACAAGAAATTAAAGGTAAATAGACTGGAAATAAAAGGTAAAACTGGGGCTGGGGAGACGGCTCAGTGGATAAAGCATCTGGCACCTGGCACACAAGTGTGCGCACTGGAGTGTGGGTCAATTCATTCACATAAGCGCCATCTCACCAGCCTTTTTTTTTTTTGGCTATAAGGTCTACTCATTCCAGAATTTACAAAGTATTTGCAAATTAATGAAGGTCGGTATGCAAAGGCAAAGATAGGTCCAAACTCGGATCAACTAGTGATTATAGAGAAAATACATCTGGGCTGGAGAGCTGGCTTAGTGGTTAAAGCACTTGCCTGCAAAGCCAAAGGACCCAAGTTCAATTCCCCAGGACCCATGTAAGCCAGCTGCACAAGGTGGCCCATGCGTCTGGAGATGGTGTACAGTGGCTGGAGGCCCTAGCATGCTCATTCTCTCTCTCTCTCTCTCTCTCTCTCTCTGCTTCTTTCTTTCTTTCTTTCTTTCTTTCTTTCTTTCTTTCTTTCTTTCTTTCTTCTTTCTCTTTCTCTCTTTCTTCTTTCTCAAATAAATAAAAATATTTTTTTAAAAAGAAAATACATCCATATAGGCAGACAGATAAGATGCAACATTTTCATTTTAATCCAAACCACAAGGCAGTTGGTGTGCCTCAGTTGCATGGATAGACAAGCATCTTGACTGGATTGAGACTCTGGGGACATATTTTACTGAATTTCCTTTAAGTATTTGTAAAATAATATACATATAAAAATATGGGGGGGTGGGTTACTTTCCATGGCGGCATCACAAATCAAGTTCTTAAGTGGGCTTAAGTAAGCATAAGGCATATACAGAAAGAAGAAAACCAAATCAACGCAGGGAGAGGAAGTGGGGAGTAGAAAAAAGATTGGGGTGGGGACGGGGAAATCATTTCCTCATTTCACAGGTTCTAGGAATCTGCGTGGGACAGTGGCAGTAGGAGCGGTGGAGGGACCAGGCAGCTTTGAGGACCAGGCTAGACCACTCACGGGACCCCCACAGACTGAAGTCGCCCTGTGCTGAGAGACCAGCATCTGTGCTCCGCGCCCTGCAGCCCCGAGGCCAGCAATCGCCCGTGCAATGGGCTCCGCGGAGATCCTCAGAAACCTAGACGACCCGCAGCGTTTACGTCACGGGTTCTGTCAAAACAGCGCATCTCTCGCGTGCAGCCCGCGGAGCTGGGAGTCCGGAGCTAACGCACATGATTTCCACGCGGTCCGGGCCCGCCTTGGGGTGTGTGCGGGGGGGTGGGGGGGGGCTGAGGGGGTCCGCGCGGGCCGTCGCCGCAGCCTCCTCCCCCGCCCGCTGGGCTCGCGGCCCGCTGGGCTCGCCCGTCACTTCCCCCTTCCACGGGCCACAGCCCTTGTCCCTACCGACCCATCCTCTCGCCCCGACCCCCTTCTCCCCCAGTCCTACGACCCCGAGCCCCGTCACTTACGCGGCCCGCCCGCGACCTTGGTGCAGCCAGAGCCGCCGCCGCGTCGTCAGGGCAACCGGGACGCTTGGGCCGTGACGTCACCGCCCGCCGGCCGCGGGGAGCGCAGGAGACGCGCCAGGCTCCCTGCCAACCTCCTTTGTCGTGGCTTTTTCTCCTGTTAACTGCTCCCGGAATGAATAAATAAATAAGCAAATAAATAATAAATACGTAGAGATACATAGTAATAGACATAACTGAATCAACAAATAGAAATAAATAAGTAAATAAAAAGGATCCCCACTTGTGGTAACATTTTTTAAAATTTTTTATTTATTTGAGAGAGAGAGAGAATGGGCACACCAGGACCTGCAGCCGCTGCAAACAAACATCAACTGCATGTGCCATTTTGTGCATCTGGTTTACATGGATCCTGGGGAATTGAACCTGGGTCCTTTGGCTTTGCAGGCAAGCTCCTTAACCGCTTAGCCACCCCTCCAGCCCTATTAACATTTCTTTTCTTTTCTTTTTTTAAAAAAAACAATCTTAATCAGCAGCTTATTTGATAAGTCCCTCTCTCAATTCCAAGTTCACAAAAGCCCTTATTGCTTAGAATGGTCCTCAGAGCATGTTTCCTTCTGCAAGATTTTACCCTCGGGCTGGAGAGGTGGTTTAGTGGCTAAAGTGCTTGCTTGCCAATGACAATAACCTGTCTGGGTTGTCAGAAGACTTTTGAAAGAAAAAAGAAAAGGGGAGGTGTGGCTATCACGTTGGGCCACAGCAGGTTAATCTTTGCACAGACTCCAACTGGGTTACATGGAAAATAATTCACCTTGGGTGAAGCTTCTATGACACAGCTTCTCCAGAGATTTCCTGGAAAAGCACGACAGAAACCAGGACAGGGCCTTCCAGAGGAGGAAGGACTATGGCGATCTGTGTTAACATTTCTACAAGGCCAAATGACTGAACTTCGTGATTATGGAGTTAAAGAAAATGTTGCACTCCAGAGGCAAATTCTCTCAGGCTAATTTAGTTCCTTTGAAAGCCACTGATTGTCCACGGGTCCCAACATTCCCTTGACTGTGAAAACCTTTAAGATGCTTCCTTACAAACCACTAGCTCCCACCAATCCAAAAGCTAGGGGGTCCACCAGCAGCTGAGACCTGTGACAACCCCCTCCCCCACTTCGCAGTGACCTGGCCTAGCTGATGTCCCCACCAAGGTGTGCACTGGACGTGTCTTTGCTCACCAGCTCTCTGTGTTCTGTTACCATGTTTCCAAGGCCATGGCCACGCACCTTTAGCTCCAGAATAAACGACCTTCTGTCTCCTTTGAGGTGAGAGCTGTGTTTTTGCATCAGCGCGTTCTTACCTTACTGTGGAGATAGCTCTTCAGAAGGCAGTCCTTCCGTGGGCCTTTTCCTAATCCAGCACTCATTGCACTAGCGCCTGGGGCTGATTCACAGCAAGGGGACTGTCACCCAGAGCTGACGAAGGTCCAGCAAACAAGCACTGGCAGGGAATGTTACAGAGACAGACATCAACCTCGAGAAAGAACTTTTGTCAAATTATCCTGTTTGTCCCCCCCAAAGTATATGTTAGTGAACACATAATATCAACAAAATACTCATTATGGCTAGATTTAGGATGTCCGCGGTGTCTCTTCAATTTATTATTTGTGAAGAGAGAGGAGAGAGGGAGCACGGACATGCCAGGGCCTCCTGGCACTGCAAATAAAGGGAGGATGCAAGCGCTACTTTGTGCACCTGGCTTTATGTGGGTACTGGGGAATTGAACCCAGGCTTTACAAGAAGGCACTTTTAACGGCTGTACCATCTCCCCAGCCCCATTGTTCCCCCTTTCTCATCCATCTCAAGCCTTACTTGCGGAGAAGTGCTTTTCTTTTTTATGGGGGGGTATATACCCCAGGCTGGCTTTGAACTCTGTATGTAGCCAGAAACGACCGTAAGTCTTAATCCTCCTGCGTCCACCTCTGGGATGTTGGGATGGTGGAAGTAAGTCACCACACCCAGTTTCTCCTAGCTGCTTTCTTGTAGGGAGGCTCTTCTCAGTGGGCCACCCTTGCTCTCCAGCTTCTTGTTACTCTGCTCCATGGCCTCCAGGCTCCACTGCATATTACATGACTAGTCCTTAAGCATGTGGCATGTCCGCCGGTGCCTAAACTATGGATTCCCACCCCCATCATAAATTTCTTCTTATCCACCTACAATCTGGCCCATATCTTTCTACATGAAGGCTTGCCAAAGCAGAATGGGGATATCTTTTGTGCCTCTTTATTTTTGTAAATTAAAAAAAAATTGGTGGGAGGGGGGGTCGTGGAAAGATGGCTTAGCAGTTAAAGACATTTGCCTGTAGAGCCAAAGGATCCTGGTTTGATTCTCTAGGACCCACGTAAGCCAGATGCACAAGGGGGATGCATGCGTCTGGAGCTCGTTTGCAGTGGCTGGAGGGCCTGGTGTAACCATTCTCTCCCTCTCGTTCTCTCTCTCTGCCTCTTTCTATCAAATAAATACATAATATATTTGATTTTTGTTTTGTAAATTAAAAGAATTTTTTTGAGAGGGTGTCTTGTACTGTAGCTCTAAGCTGACCTTTTATTTGTGATCCCCTACATTAGCACCCAGAACAGGATGCCGTGAGCATGTCCTGCTTGAACGCTTTACTTCTTTAAAAAATTTTTTTGGTTATTTTTATTTATATGAAAGTGACAGAGAGAGAAAGAGGCAGAGAGAGAGAGAGAGAGAGAGAGAGAGAGAGAGAGAATGGGTGCACCAGGGCCTCCAGCCACTGCAAATAAACTCCAGACGTGTGCGCCCCCTTGTGCATCTGGCTAACGTGGGTCCTGGGGAATTGAGCCTTGAACCGGGGTCCTTAGGCTTCACAGGCAACCGCTTAACCGCTAAGCCATCTCTCCAGCCCAATGCTTTACTTCTTATTGGCACTCACTTCCACGCATTCAGATGCACTCCTTGGAGAAATTGTAGCTAAAAAGTATGCCTTCCCCTTCATTTCCCTGGTGTGGGAAAAATACTTTGATATAATCAACAAACATTAAGTGCTCATCTTATCACAAAACAAGTATATAATGAGTTTTGGGCAGGTTCAGCTAGGAGAAGTAACCTATAAATTGTATGTAACTCTTTTATCCTTAATTCAAAGTCCTCTGAAACAGAAAAATGCTTTCTGGTGAAGCAAAATATTAAGACAGGAAGATAATTTCTCTTATTTATTGTAGAGTTAAGTCAGCTCCTGGAGGAAAGCTCCCACAGGAAAGATGTTGGGGTGCACTTTTGTGAGCAGTGAACAGACCGCCTGCATGCTATATAATTGTCAAGGAAACACACATAGCCATGTGGGCCGTGTAATGTCTATCGAACCAACTGAAGAGGTTCAAATCTTAGTTCTGCCATTTTGCCATTGCCCCGGGGCAATTTTGGGCTTTGTCACCTCACCTGTAAATGATATTAACAGTATCTAGAGTTTACTCTTTTTTTTTTTTCCCCTGCACATACGTTGGTGACTTCTGTGCTCGTAATGGTGAACTGATACAAACCTTGTTTGATGTTCATTGCTGAAATTAAGACATTCTTGCAAGCTGAGTGATGCCAACAGGTGCATTAACAATGGTCTCTCTTTCCTCAGAAGCCGTATCTAACACAATTAGCTAACAAGCAGCTTAAGCTTCAATGAATAGGTTGTTGCCAACATTTAAGTGAGCGGATGTGATCCATTTTAGTGTATAAAGGTGCACAATCAAAAGTTCTTTGGTGGAGCCTAGGAATTTATTTTAAAATATTTTTAAAATTTTTTTTTACTGGGCTGGAGAGATGGCTTAGTGGTTAAGTGCTTGCCTGTGAAGCCTAAGGACCCCGGTCCGAGGATCGATTCCCCAGGACCCATGTTAGCCAGATGCACAAGGGGGCACACGCGTGTGGAGTTCGTTTGCAGTGGCTGGAGGCCCTGGAGCACCCATTCTCTCTCTGTGCCTCTTTCTCTGTCTGTAGCTCTCAAATAAATAAATAAACAAAAAAATTTTATTTATTTGTGAGAAGGGAGAGAAAGGTTGTGGGAACAGTGCACCAGGGTCTCTGGCCCCTGCAAATAAACTCAGATGTATGTGCCATTTGGCATCTGGCATTATGTGGGTACTGGGGATCGAACTCAGGCTGTGAAGCTTTGTAAGCAAGCGCTGTTAACTTTTGAGCCAGTCCCAGAATTTGCGTTTTATTTTATTTTGGCTTTAGCTTTTCAAGATAGTGTCTCGCTGTAGCCCAGGCTGACCTGGGATTTACTATGTAGTCTCAGGCTGGCCTTGAACTCATGGCAATCTCCCTGCCTCTTGAGTGCTGGGATTAAAGGCGTGCGCCACCACACCCAGCAGAATTTGCATTTTAAATTATTATTGAAGATGATTCTCTGAAGCCAAGGGATCCTAGGGCCACTCTCAGAAGAGTTAAGTTTAATCTACACCACTGGTTCTCACCTTGTGATGCACATCAGAATCTGTTCTTTGCAATAAAAAAGGTCACTCTGGGTACAGGGAGGTGTTATATTCAGAAAGTTGTTGCCAATATATTGAAGTGTAACCCCTACTTTTTCCTCTAGCAGTTTCCGGTCTGATATTAAGGTTTTTGATCCATTTGGAACTGATTCTTTTCTTTTTTGGTTTCTCGAGGTAGGGTCTCACTCTAGCCAAGGCTGACCTGGAATTCACTATGCAGTCTCAGGGTGACCTTGAACTCACACAGACCTTTTACCTCTGCCTCCCAAGTACTGGGATTAAAGGTGTTCACGACCACACCTGGCTGGACTTGATTCTTGAGCACGGAGAGAGGTAAGGATCTATTTTCATCCTTCTACATATAAATATCCAGTTTTCCTAGCACCATTTGTTAATGAGCTGTCTTTTCTCCAATATATATTTTTGGCTTTTTTTTGCGGGGGGGGGGGACGACAAAAATCAAGATGGCTGTAGCTGCCTAGATTTACATCTGGGTCCTCTACTCTGTTCCATTGATCTACATGTCTGTGTTTGTGCCAGTACCATGTTGTTTTTGTCACTATGGCTCTGTAATACAGCTTAAAATCAGGTGTAGTGATACCACCAGCCTTATTTTTGTTACTCAAAATTGTTTTTGCTATTCAAGGTTTTTTGTGGTTCCAAATGAGTTTTAGGATTTTTTTTTTCTATTTCCATGAAGAATGCCATTGGAATTTTGATGGGGATTGCATTAATTGTGTAGACTGCTTTTGGTAAGATTGGCATTTTTACAATGTTGATTCCTCCAATCTAAGAACATGGGATGTCTTTCCATTTCCTAGGGTCTTCTGCAATTTCTCAATTGAATGTTTTAAAGTTTTCATTGTAGAGATCCTTCACTTCCTTGGTTGTTTATTCCAAGGTACTTTATTTATTTATTTATTTTTGAGGCAACTGTGAATGGGAGTGATTCCTTGATTTCATCCTCAGCATGTCTGTTGTTAGTACCTAGGAAGGTTACTGAATTCTCTGTTTATTTTGTATCCTGCTGTATTGCTAAAGGTGTTTATTAGCTCTAACAGTTTGCTGGTATAGTCTTTAGGGTCCGTTATGTATAGAATCATATCTGCAAATAATGATAATCTGATCTCTTCTTTTCCAATTTGTATCCATTTTATGTGTGTCTCTTGCCTTATTGCTATAGCTAAGACTTCCAGTACTATATTAAAGTGGGGACAGTTGGACATCTTTTCTTGTTCCTTATTTTAGTGGAAAAGCTTCAAAATTTCCCCCATTTAGTATTATGTTGGCTGTAGCTTTGTCATAAATAGCCTATATTATGTTGAGATATGTTCCTTCTATACCCAGTTTCTTTAGGACTTTTTTTTTTTTTTTAATTTGAGAGCAACAGACAAAGAGGCAAATAGAGAGAGAGAAAAAAAAAATGGGAACGCCAGAGTCTCCAGCCACTGCAAACGAACTCCAGAAGCGTGCACCCCTTGTGCATCTAGCTAACATGGGTCCTGGGGAATTTAGCCTCAAACCGGAGTCTTTAGGCTTCACAGGCAAGCGCTTAACCGCTAAGCCATCTCTCCAGCCCTCTTTAGGACTTTTACCATAAGGGATGTTGGATTTTGTCAAATGCCTTTTCTGCATCTATTGAGATAATCATGTGGTTTTTGTCCTTCAGTCCATTTATATAGTATATTACATTTATCTATTTGCAAACACTATGGATGCCTAGTTGATTTTCCTGATCAGAGGTTGAAGATTACACAAAAGATGCCCTTTTCTGGGCTGGAGAGATGGCTTAGTGGTTAAGTGCTTACCTGTGAAGCCTAAGGACCCCGGTTTGAGGCTCAATTCCCCAGTACTCATGTAAGCCCGATGCACAAGGTGGTACATGTATCTGGAGTTCGTTTGTAGTGGCTGGAGGCCCTGATGGACCTACTCTCTCTGTCTGTCTGTCGCTCTCAAATAAATAAAAGTAAACAAAATTAAAAAAAAAAAGATGCCCTACTCATAAATGTGAGAATATTACTGTTTCATGAAATCAAAGTCACAGATCAAATACTCATGATTTAGGGGACTACAATATTTATTTATTTACTTAGATATTTATTGACTGAAATGCAAAACAAAGGTTTACCCTTAATATACCTGTGTTGGTATTAAGCTAGACAACAAATTACTAGACAACAGCATGTTAAAAAATATGTTTATTTTACACTATATACAGGCAGGAACATATTTAAAATCATTATCAATTAAAATAAATGAAGACCATAAATCACAATTTAGTTTGTTCTTAGTGTATATACTCATAATAAAATATAAAGAACATATACCAAAAAGATCCAGAGGTGTGCATTTCACTACAACTTGGTATATACATATCCCATTGGAAAAAAAGAATCGAAATGACTCACTCAAACCAATTTCCCGTGATGTGTAATAACCATTATGATGTTTGTATGAGGTAGTAACTAAATTATTTTGGCCATGTGTTAATACTCTAACTTAAAAGAAATATGAAAGTGATCATAAAATAAGGCCAACAAAAGTAAAAATTCCCTTAGAAATTTGAATTACTTCACTCTGGAATGTTCTAGCTCTTTTCTGTGATTCTATGAAATGTCTGGTGTGGACTCTTTAATAATGCTCATTTATTCTTTGTGCATCCCCTAGTCCAGACAACATCTGCAGTGTTATATCATGGTACCGCCATTCTGTGATTTTTTTTCAAAAGCATATTTTCAGCACATACAAGCAATCACACAGGATTCCACTTAAATATAAAAGACCAGTTACTACAACAGGTGGTTAATTGGTTTGTTTCACACAGAAAACAATCCAAATTCATTAAAAAAAAAAAAAGGTGTTGTGGAATCAAGTGCATATTCACAACGTCACAGCTTACTTTTGTGACTTAATACATCACATGTCAATACTCTGTGCGAATATAAACACCAGTGTACTTGCAATTAAAATTAAAAACAAGATTATAAAATGATTACAGCTTCCATTACAATTTTAAAAGTTACAAGATTTATATTCATATTACTAAATTACATATAATAAAAATACAATAGTGTTAAATGTACTGTCTCATTGTCAGCATCCCATTTTTGTAATATAACCACACCCGAGAATCTACTGAAGAATTCTTAAAATATTAACCTCAATTGCATTTTAATCAACATTTACATCTGTACAGATAAGACACTTTTACACCTCATAAAAGTACAGTATCTACATAATAAATTCTTAGTGTATGTTCTCAGCAATAAGAAGTTTCACAGAAAAATACTGCTTATATGTACAAAGTTTACATACCAATGAATTAAGCACTTGCGTGGTTCAAATATGCTAAACATATCCACACCACTTAAAACAGCCTTCTCCCGGCCTCGCATATCCATTCTGCCTAGAACAGCCTTCTCCCGGATCGGCTCGCTCGGCTCGGCTCGGCTCGGCTCGGCCCACGCCACCGTCAAGCCCAAGGAACTGAGGCAGGTGAGCGCAGCTTCCTGGGCTTCGGGCACCCAAGGACGTCGCAGTGGCAGACCCAGTTCTCACGACACTCACCTGTCAGGCACACCAAGCCTCAATAACTGTTTTCGTGACCCGCCAGGATATACAAATTGCTGTTTGCTGTGGGGTTATCGGTTGGCCTACTTTCCAAAACCACGACTCTAAAAGTATTAAAAGACACACAAGAAAGCAAAGTTACTCTTGAAAGAGCACTAGTGGAAAAACCTTCCACGGCCCTCTTACAGACCGCTACAGCTGCTGCCCGGTGGGCTGGCCCAGGGCACCCAGGGACAACTGTGCTGGAAGAGTCTGCTCCCGCTCTGGGCAGTACCTGTGCTGCCCACCTCCCAGCTCTAAGCCGGTGTTCTTCTAAGAGTGGGGGTGAATGGCAAGCGTGGGAGAAACCTATAATACAGGAATAATTTGGGGCGCTTAGTTCGCATTATAAATCCTAGAACAATCATCGTGGTAAATCAAGAGTAGAAGCCCAGGGCTGGAGAGATGGCTTAGTGGTTAAGCGCTTGCCTGTGAAACCTAAGGACCTCGGTTCAAGGCTCAATTCCCCAGGACCCATGTAAGCCAGATACACAAAGGGGCGCACGTCTCTGGAGTTCGTTTGCAGTGGCTGCAGGCCCTGGTGTGCTCATTCTCTCTCTCTCTCTCAGTCTATCTGCCTCTTTCTCTGTCTGTCATTCTCAAATAAAATAAAACAAAAATTTTTTTAAAAAAAGAGAAGAAGCCCAAGATACTATCTGGCATGAAAAGCAGGTGGATCTGTCAGCAGAGGACGCTGCCTCTCTAGTAAGGCAGAGCGTAGACAGACAGCAGGCTCAGTGCTGTTACTTGCCAGGTCGGGTTTTTGACATAGTTTAAACGCTTGGGCAATCTCACGCTGGATTTGGAACACGTTTAGTGCTACGTACTCAACACACCCATCTTCATACCTGTCAGATCCAAGGAGCCTGAAGATTCTTGTGCTGTCTGAGATCTCTTGTGTTACCTGTTCAATTAAAAGATAATTTTTATTGCTGAACTTAGAAGATAGAAAGTCAATTTTTATTCTTCCTTTCTTTTGAGGCAGGGTCTCACTCTGTAGCCTATGCTGGCCTTGACACTGAGCTCCTTTGGCTCAGTCTCTTGAATGCTGGGATTATAGGCACATATCACCACACCCAGCTCCAAAGATAAATGACTTTATATGGACATTTCATTCAACTACAGAAAAAAAAAAATTACTTCCCAGGATACGATATCCCTGTATGTCTATTTATTTACTTCCTGCTAGCTTATAATCATGTCAATTGTTAGTCCAGGAAAATTGTAGCTAATTAGGAATTTTCATCAAAATACTGGTGAAGGAAAACTTGTTAGATGATAAACTAGTGAAAACTGAGAAGGAAAAGCACCGTGTTCGTCCTCCTCACCCAGGGCCCCGCCAGGCTAGGTCATGCAAACAGCAAGGCCCTTCAGAGGTCACTCTGTGCTGCAGCAGGGAGTATTTAAGAGCCTCATGCTCTGCCGACTGAACTGGGAGCAGGAAGCATTTAAAAGCCAGACAGGACTTGAGTATGAAGCTTAGTTTTCCCACTCCCAGGATTTTCCTTTTGCAAATTAAGATCTACTCTGCGTTGTTCTCTTAAGCACAAACAGGTATAATGAAAACATCTTTTCTATTTCTTCCCCATTCTGTCAAAATATATCTTTCAGGAAGTCCTCAATGTTATCAACTACAAGTTGAGGAATAAAGAGTAAAACTATACAAAGCCAGGTGTGGTGGCGCACACCTTAATTCCAACACTTGGGAGGCAGAGGTAGGAGGACTGCCATGAGTTCGAGGTCACCCTGAGACTACATGATGAATTCCAGGTCAGCCTGGGCTAGAGCAAGACCTTACCTTGAAAACCAAAACTACAAAATAAAGAGAAACTCAATGTTGGACGTTTATTAAACAAAATATTTCAAATTGCAATGCAAGTAACTTCCCCTGCAATTGTATGCTGGAAAAAAAAAAAAGCTGATCTAATTTTGAAACTAAATTTATTCCACCAATCCCTCAGAGTTAGGTATTCTGGAGACACTAGTGCTTTCCACCCTGGCATTCGGCATGGTGCATGAGAAGGCCACATGTCAGCAGTGGCGGCTCAGGACTGTGATGACCAGTGGACTTGGTATATTGGAAGGGCTAATGTGTAGTTGAAAAAGCCCCTCAGGTAATTTTTGGACGAACGTCAATTTTCCTTCTCTTCCTCCTCCTGCCCACCCTCTACTTTTACCTCTACTCAAGTGATACTCCCGAGCTGGCTGAGGGCACTGGATTATTGTTGGTGATTTTACTTGCTTATGATACCTTAGGGACAAGACCCACATCCTGTTCAGGCTGATGGATCCTGGCAGTGCCAGGATAAATGTGAAACTGAGGTATGTCACATGGCTTAGGTGAATTATTTCTATGAAGCAGGAAGACGAATGTAGTTGGGCAAGCAATCTTACAGGTGTGACGTGAAGATAATGAAAGCTGGAGGTGAGCTCTCCAAGAGGAATGTGCAACCCTGTCGGTTGCCTGTTCTGGTGGCTACGGCTGAAATACAGGGTAGAAAAGGTGCCTCTGGGTGCAGCGCCAACATCTGCCCTCTCTCTCCAGATCCTGGTCCGGAAAAGTTCAAAGAAACCACAGCTGCCGCCGAGTCTGCAGTACGGGGGTTCTGGCTTTGCAGTGCAGCATGTGGAACGGCAGTGCAGTTGTTCTGGGGACAGACAGGAGGCCCTTGGAAGTATGTCCAGGACCGCATCACTGCACTGAATGTGGTAAGCATGGTGAACGTGATCAGAGCTACGGTTTAGGACTTCACAGCAGTGAAGAGAACTGGTAACATCTTCCGCCGGCCCTGAACTCCTTAGCTGCCTCTCTCCTGAGCAGCGGAGCTTACACGGTGCAGCCCTGGGCCAGGCTTGCGGCTACCCAACGAACCCAGTGTGAAGAGGATAACTTACCTCATTCGATCTGAAACTTCTACCTTGCATTCCGTGTTTCCAGAAAGCTAGCACACTGTCTTGTAGGCAAACTAGCAGGCAAGAACAGCTCAGTTACTGTTAACAGTACACAAGTTCACCCGACAAGCACCCTTTCACTCCTCTTCTATCTGCACAGCAGTATTTCAATTACCAGTTAGGGTCAGCTACCTTACATTTATGTGACGCCTTTACGTTTGAAATTAAAAAACCAGAACATATTAGGGCAACTTATCTTTATAAGAAAAATGCAATAAAATATTTATGAGTTTTTTAATAAAATATTTTTTAAAAATATAAACACACAGAAAAGTATAGAGAGTAGCAGAGAAGCACATATATCCACTACTCAGTTATCAAGTCCTGGTATTCTGCCACATTTGCTTTTTGTTTTAAATGAAGATAAATACAACAGGCAGCTCCTCATCTCCAGCTCCCGCCCCCAAAGGTAGGGTCTGGGTCTCACTTTTAGCTCAGGGTGATCTAGAACTCTGAAGCTCCAGGCGGACCTAGAATTCACTATGTAGTCTCAGGCTGGCCTTGAACTCAAAGCCATCCTCCTATCCCTGCCTCTTGACTCCAGGGATTAAAGATGTGTGCCACCACACCTGGCTATTCTTACATATAGTTTACTGTCACTGTGAAAGAGATCTTTTTTCCTATGCAAAGTTGCAGAACATGTGGAAAAGCTACTCATTTGTGTTGATGATCATACCATCAGTAAAAAAGGTTCATCTTATCTAATTTTTTTTTCCTTTTTTAAAAATTCATTTGAGAGGGAGACAGACAGAAGGACAGATTGAGTATAGGCATGCGAGGGTCTCCTGCCACTGCAAACAAACCAACCATTTCTTGTACCTGACTTTACATGGGTACTGGGGAGTCTAACCCAGGCTGTGAAGCTTTGTAAGCAAGCGCTTTCCACTGCTGAGGCATCTCTCCAGCCCCCATTTTATCTGCTCTTTCTAATCTTTATTTTTCCCTTTCTTGTCTAAGGTGTGACAGTAGCAGATTCTCTTGCCTTGTTCTTCAATTGGAATTAGTCTGACCATTAAAAATGCTATTTTTAAATAGCCTTTGTCAGGTAAAGGGCATTTCTTATTAATTTGCTAAGAAGTATTTTCTTTCCTTTCCTTTTTTTTTTTTTTTGAGGTAGGTCTCAATCTAGCCTAGGATGACCTGAAACCCACTCTGTAGCTCAGGCTGGGATAGAACTCACAGCAATCCTCATCTCTGTCTCCCCAGTGCTGGGATTAAAAGGTGTATGGCCACTATGTCCAGACAGAAGTATTTTTTTAAACTGTTAGTATACATTTTATTAAATGCTGTTGTGTATCTACTGGGGAGTTATATGACTTCTGTCTTATAATCTTTAGTGTGTGGTATTACATAATTTCTTAAAATTTTTAAAATATCTTTATTTATTTATTAGAGAGAGAGAAAAAAATGGGTGTGCTGGGGCCCTCCAGCCACTGCAAACGAACTCCAGACACATGTGCCACCTTCACTTATGTGAGTTCTGGGGAATTGAACCTGGGTCCTTAGGCTTCATAGGCAAGCACGTTAACCGCTAAGCCCAGCCCTACATAAATAGTTTCTGATGTGAACCTTCCTTAACTTATGGGGATAAAGTATACTATTTAATAATGTGAAATCCTATTTTTCACTTTAGATCTTTAAAAATTTATTTTTACCAATTAGGTTAAAATTGTTGCTTTCTCAGATGCACATCATAGAATATGCATCTGGAGTTCGTTTGCAGAGGCAAGAAGCCCTGGTGTGCCCATGCTCTCCACCCCTCCCTCGCAAATTAAGAATACTTTTAAAATAAGTTTTTTCTTTCTGTACTGATCTAGTTATTCTAGCAACAGTGTTATTATACACTAACTTATTCAGAGCCTGTTGTCTACCATCCAAACAGTTTGTACAGGACAGGTGGGATTAAAAATGAAGCCATGTTTGATTTCCAGGCTGCTCAAGCAATGGGCCTGGCCATCTCGTTGCGTCTTCTTATGGCCCATCAGCCCAGGTGTGGTCTGCTACACTGGAGGCCCGCAGGCTACTCTGAGCTTCTGTTGTTGGCCGTGTTTCTTAATCCTGCCTGTCTTTTTAAGCATGGGTTCCATTTTAACACTTGACTATCTATGTAATATGTAGAGTTTTTTTTTTTTGTTTTGTGTTTTTAAAGGTAAGGTCTCACACAGTGCCTGGGCTGGTCTTGAACTTCTTATGCAGTTCAGGATGGCCTCAAATTCACAATCCTCCTGCCCTAGACTTCTAAGTGCTGAGCACACTGAAGCGCACCGTCATGCCCAGCACACTTGGTCCCTTTAAACTGACACTGTCACTGTCGTTACTTCATTGAGGGAATGACATGACTGTTGGGCTTAAGTCAAACTGAATCAGGAATAAGACGGGTCACTTGTCTTAACCTTACAAGTACAGAAACACAGTAAGTGCCACACTTACACTGCAACTACTAAACAATTTTAGAGAATGTGTAGGGGTGAAGGCTGACAGTGACCTCATATTTATTATATCCCATACTTTAAAAAGAGGTCTTAATAATGTGTGTGTGTGTGTGTGTGTTCACGTGTGCGAGGAGGCAAGAGGACAACTCTGAGTTTTGGCCCTCTCCTTCCACCTTGTTTGAGGCAGGGCCAGGCCTAGCTGGCCAGCGAGCCTCCAGGAGAGTCTCCTGTCTCTGCCTCCCTTCTTGCCAGGCGTGCTGGGACTACAGAGTCTTGCCACAAAGCCTGGCTTTTACGTTGTATCTGGGGATCCAAGCTCAGGCAATGACACTATGTACCAAGCGCTTTAACTACTGAGCCATCTCCCCGCCCCAGCAATATACACGTGTCATTTCAGTAATTACCAGATCAATCATTTAAAGCAGCTAATGCAAACAAGAACAAAACGTTGACTTACCTATTGATTCAATCTGGAAATCAAAGGTGAGCTCTGACGATAATTTTCTGCTAGATTTTAATCTTCCTTGGAGATTCACTATTTTTATACAACCTGGAGAAAAACCAAAAGCACTCAGAAACTCAGATGAATTGTATTAAGATAAAACATTTATAAATAAAAACTTACAATCCAAGCACACAAGGATGGTGTCTCTCTCCAACTGGGTGACATGAGTGACATTTGTCTGTGGGGTATCTACAACACAAAACAAGTCTTGATAAGCTTACAGAACATTAGAATATTTATGGCATAAAGACATTTAAGGAAAAAAAAGAATTCTATGGATTATTGTATTTGAAAGGGATGTATTTTTTTTTTGTTTGTTTGTTTGCAAAATGTGTACCATTGTTTCAGTCAAGTCACTTGCGTTTTAATGTGGTTGTACATGTTCAGCATAGTGAATGTCAGTGCCTGTCTTCAATACTGTCAGTGATGGCATTCTTTGTATTTACATTTGAAGTTAGGAGTCTAGTCTTTTAAGTTATGGCTATGACAGATTTCTGACCTGAAGCTCTTGAGTGTCTGGACTGTGCTTTTGCACACCATCACACTCGAGTGCCCTGCCTATGTACTGAATGAAAGAACTGCTGGGTCAAACAGATCCCCTTTGAGCATGAATAAGTAACATCAAAACCGAGCCGCTTCGTCAGGAGCCTCTGTTCCTGGCCTGACCTTCTCTGAGGGTGGGTGTGGTGCAAGTGAGGAGTAGTCCCCTACGCTTGCTCCACTTGCCACTGGACTGGGACACACAGACCATCTAGGACTGTCATACTTGGACCTTGATGCTGCAACCTGGGCTGGAGTGACATGGAAAAGGCCACCTACAAGTCAGGCCCAGCAGCTTTTACAACTCGGGTGACAATTAAGAATCTGAGTATGCCTGTCTAATTCTCCCTTGGTGGACGAGCCAGACTATTAGGCCTAAGTAGAAAGCCATGAAAATGAAGTCCTATTAATTTCTTATTTCAAATGCCAGAATAATAATAATGGTTATTATTATTATTTTTTTTTTTAAACTGATGCCCAACCACTATCCCCAAGGTCTTCTGACCTCACTGGTGTGTGGGACTTGTTACCTGAAGTTTAAAACCCTTCCATTTTTACCTCATCAAGCAGAGATTAATTATGCGTGTCATGTTTAGGCAATTCTTTACAGTAAGGCCATATAGTTTCTTGGAAGGAAGATACTCATAGTTGTGTCGGTCTTTTGTCAGAAAATGAGATCTTTTAGAGGATTTAAAATCACAATGAGCAAAGGAACAAAGACATTACTGAAATCACTGAACAGTGAAGAAACACAAGCATCCCAGCTGTCTCCAGGGAAGGCAGGGCACACGGAGCCCGAATGGAAGCCTCCAACCCTTGCCAGGGGCCAGCCATAGCTCCCTTCAACAGCGTGTCCTGGAAGGAGACCCTGCTTCACGGTAATGTGCTGCTTAGCCTGCTCTTAGCAGTGCTTTTGGTTTCTTCTTTTTTTGAAATATCAGGGTCTCACTGTCCCCCAGAGATATACACAGTAATCCTCCTACCTCTGCCTCCTGAGTGCTGGGATTAAAGGCGTGTGAAACCACACCTGGCTTCTGTATTTGTTTTGTTTTGTTTCGTTTTGAGGTAGGGTCTCACTCTAGCTCAGGCTGACTTGGAATTCACTATGTAGTCTCAGGGTGGCCTTGAATTCCTACTTCTGCCTCTCAGGTGCTGGGATTAAAGGAAATATAGGTGTTTTTTTTTTTAAATTGTATTTTGCAAGCAATGGAGAGTAAATTTTCTGTGTTATTACATGGCTCATAAACACAAATCTGGCCATGAGTTCCTGGAGTTGGAGTTTGGGCCTAATGGGAAATTTACATATGCCTACAGCAGCAATTACAAAAATAATATCATGATCAGAAAAGAGGCTTACTTATGTACTTATGGACATATATATTATGTAATGGAAAAACTTTAAAAAGAATAGTTGATGAGAGTGAAATTACTAAAAATGATGCTTCGTGGCCTCCTCTAAACCGAGTAGGCTGGCAGGATCTTGCAATTGTCTATTTTTTTTCACATCAAAAACTGGTTCCCTTATTAATGTTAATTAACCCAAGGGTACATAGTATTATATTATCTTGTTTAGGATGTAAAGTATTCAGCCTTCAGTCTTACTGGATAACACTTCAAGATTAAAACAATCTGCATTGAATATTGTGGACACAACTGGGTGGGAGCAGTTGTTTTTAGTTACTAGCTCAGGAAATTTTTGCATGTCATTGGGGCAATTTTTTATTTAATTTATTTATATGACAGAGAAAGACAGAGAGAGAAAGCAGGAGTGAGAGAGAATGGGCATGCCAGGGCCTCCAGCCACTGCATTAGAACTCCATATCTATGCACCCCTTGTGCATCTAGCTTTTGTGTGTCATGGAGAGTCAAACCAGGATCCTTTAGCTTTGCAGGCAAATGCCTTAACCGCTGAGACATCTCTTCAGCCTGGCAATTTTTTTTTTTTTTTTGGCTTTTCGAGGTAGGGTCTCACTCTGGTCCAGGCTGACCTGGAATTAACTATGTAGTCTTAGGGTGGCCTTGAACTCACAGTGATCCTCCTACCTCTGCCTCCCGAGTGCTGGGATTAAAGGTGCGCGCCACCACGTCCAGCAAGCCTGGCAATTTTTTAATAACCAATAAGTGATTGCTGTTAATAGATGTGATAAAATAAAAAAGATGTAGGTTTTGTTGTTCTTTTGGTTTTTGTTTGTTTTTGACACAGGGTCTCATTAGCCTAGGTTTGCCGAAGAGATCCAGCAGGTGCTGGCCTTGACACCTTAACTTCCAATTCTACCTCCCAGGTGATGGGGTTACAGGTGTGTGCCGCCTTGGCTGGAATGACAGTATTCCTATTTTATTCTAAAAATTAATTTCATTGGCATATATCAATTATATATAAATGGGTTTCATTCTGACATTCTCCTACATGTATATAATGCAGTTACTAGAGTACTCCCACCCCCCAAAGGTAGGGTCTCACTGTAGCCCAGGCTGACCTGGGATTCACTATGTAGTCTCAGGATGGCCTCGAACTCACGTCAATCCTCCTACCTCTGCCTCCCGAGTGCTGGGACTAAAGGCGTGCACCACCACGCCTGTCAACTATAAAGTACTTTAAATTAACTTCATTAGTAAGTATTAATTGTATATAGATGGGTTTTATTCTGACATTCTCTTACATGTATATAATGCAGTTACCCTAGAGTGCTTTGAAGAGACAGAAGCAAAAGAGGCTTCACAACCAACAGGATATTAAAAAAAAAGAAAAGATAAAAAGACCTCAGTCTCCCAAGATCTGGGGTTAAAGGCATATGCCACCACACCCAGTTTATACATTTTTAAATTACTTAAAAATTCTGACAGTTAAGACACGCCCAGGCTTTGTTCCGTTTTATATTATTTTTGGAGACAGGGTCATGTTATGTAGTCCAGGTTAGCTTGGATCATGATCCTTCTGTCTCAGCCTCCTGAATGCTAGACTTCTTCAGGGTATGTTTTAAATGCTTCCTATAGTAATATGCACTTCATATATATTCATTATTCACATTTGGAGGCATCAAGCAATTGGATGCCTACAAAACTAAATAATAAATGTGAAAAGAAATGGAAAGTACTATCAAAACACTAAGACAATTTGCACATATATAATTGTTAATTGTTTTTCAAGAAAAATTCTTTAGTTGGCAATATAGATGTAGCTATTTTTCAAGTAAAATTGTGTTTGTGAATGTGTGTGTATATGTTGGGGGGGGGGTGCTAGACATGAACCCAGGGCCTTGTACATACTCAATATGCACTTTACACTGACCTATATCCCACTCTGCAAATGTGATCTGAATGCCAATTTATATTCACAGTGCCCATTGGATAAAATGCTATTTAAAACTTTATTTAATATGTTCCTTAAAAAAATCATAAAACAGTATAGATATAGATCAGTGGAAGAACTCCTGCCTACTATGGATTCAATTCTCAGTACTACATACACCAACAGAGTCATAAAATAACCCTGGCATATACCTCATTTTATAGCAAGAGATACAGTCCTCCAGAGTTATTAATATATACTGGGATGGTTTGAATCTGAAATGTCCCTAACAGGGTCCTGTTTTAACTCTTGTTCCCCCGGTGGTGGCGCTATTTTGGGAGGCTGTAAAATCTTTATGAGGTGGGGCCTCGCTGGGGAAGCAGGACGCTAAAGGCAGGACTTTGGAGGTTACTGTCTGGTCTGCTATGATGTGCACAGGTCTCCTCATGCTCCTGCGTGGTGCCTGAAACCCTCAAATCCTGAGCTGAAATAAATCCTTCCCCCTTAGCGTGTTCCTAATTACATACTATTTAGTCACAGTGATGCAGAAGGAACTAACACAAATTTCACACTCCACCTTCATTTCTAAATTAAACAGTGTATGTGCTCTCTATACCCAAGTGTTTGACAAATTATTTCAAATGAATTAACAGCAAATTACAGCAAATCATCCCTTCCAAGTTTACTCATGCAGTTATTTAAGATTGGCTTTTTATGCAGTTTCTGCTGAGAATACAGTATATTTGTTGCTTATAAAATAGGTATAAATATGCATTGGTCCTGTAATTCCATAATGATCACAAACCTGATTCTGTAAACCAAGATGAGGTAGAATTTGGATTGACAGTCTCAAACCGAACCACCTGGTTGAAGTCCCGTCCTCTGCTGACCCCAACACAGACTAAAGGGTACTCCTGCTCGGGAACTACCAGCATCTCGAACATCCTGAGTGGACATGGTATTGGGAAGTCTATGTGCTGGGAAAAAAGCAAAAATACACTAGAGCAGGGAAGGCCACAGCGTTGTATGAGGACACTACTAAGACGTTTTGTTTCAAAACATGTAAAATACTTGTCTACTGTAGAGATTGCTTCTTGTCACAGAAACTTGGAAAACAGAGACACATCTTAATAATGAAGTATCTTTTATGAAGAGTTTTGGCCTACCCTCTGAACAAATTTAAGTTATCATTTTAGGGTGTCAGTACTGGAAAAGAACTTCAAAGTCACTTGCCCAGGTCTCTTTTCAGAGCTAGAAAACGAGGTGCGTTTCCTTAGCAGCTGAGCGAACGTGGAGAAGTGACATGAGACACTGCTAGTGCAGGACATAGCCTATACGTATGGACAGACAACCAATGGAAAAGCAGCTTTCTATCTCAGTAAATCAGCTACCATGCTACTCACTCATTTAATGAACTTTAAAATAATAATAATATTTATCATTTAAGGTTTTTTTAAGGCAAGGTCTCACTCTAGCCCAGGCTGATGTGGATCTTACTCTGTAGTCCCAAGCTGGCCTTGAACTCATGGCGATCCTCCTACCTCCACTCCCCCAAGTCTGGGATTGAAGGCAGTGCGCCACCACACCAGGCTCAATTTGTCATTTTTAAATTTTTAAATATTATTTTTATTTATTTATTGTCAAGAGAGGGGCAGATAGAGAATGGGCACACCAAGGCCCCTAGCCACTGTAAATGAACTCCACACACATGTGCCACCTTATGCATCTGGCTTACATGGGTCCTGGGGAACTAAACCTGGGACCTCAGGTTTACAGGCAAGCACCTTAACCACTAAGCTATCTCTCCAGCCCCTAATTTTTAGACTGCTACAAAAAGAACAAATAAATTCCAAGTTTCAAGTTTGAAAATAGAAAACATTAACTTCATTAATAATAAAGGAAATAAATCCACAATGAGATACTACTCAGATCTACCACCAGAGTGGCTAAAATTAAAATCAATGAATTGCAATAGAAAAAAATTAAAATGAGAACAAGCATCAGAGAGAAGAATGCTCACACACTGCTGGTGGAAGTGTCAACTGGCACAAGACACCAGGTACATACATCATTCACTAATGCTGAAGACAGGCATTCCTTGTAACTCAACATTCTGAGAAGCACATTCTAGAAAACAAGTGCTAGAGAACACGGGAGACTATATAAAAATGCAGCTTTAGTCAGAATAACACAGACCTGGAAATAACCCAATACCTATTAACAGGACAATGGATGAAATAAGGCACACTCACCAAGTGAAAAATTACAGAGCAATGAAAACGAACAAATTGTTGCTATGTCCGATAACTACATAAATAAAATGCTGCACACAAAGATGTCAATGTAAGTATTCTTGCTGAGTCCACTTTCTCACCTGTTAAGGAAAAGCAATCAAATGTTTGGGATGCAAGTGTGTCTAGTGGCAGAGCAAGGAAAGCTGTGTTTTTCCTTTGTGGGAAAGAGGGGTGTCACGGGGAGTTCTGAGGCGATTCCTCACGAAACAGTTGTTCAAGAAAGGTGGTCTGTCCTCCTATAGGCTCATGTGTTTTGGCAACCTCACCGCCAGCGGGTGGCAACTGGGAAAGCATGTAGCCTTCCTGGGACCTGGGCTCACGGCGCAAGTGGAGGCTGTGTGCTCCTCACTTGGATGTCTTCCTTCCTGCTGTGGAGATGTGACGCACACACAGCCTCCGCTTGCGCCAGGCGTTCCCACCATGATACAGCGTGCACGCAGAACTGTAAGCCAAAATAAGCCCTCTTCTCTCCTCAGCTGCTCCTGGTGGGCGTTTTGTCCCAGAGAGGAGAGGGTAGCTGCCACACATACTTATCAAATTCATTCTCATAAGTTCCGTATTTTGTGGCCCTTAGAAGTGGGCAGCATTCTCTTGTAGTACCCAAAGGTCATTCTGAGCAAGGCAACTGAAGGCGTACATGTAGACTGAGGGAGAAAAGGCAGAGGAGAGGAAAGGAAGGGGCTACAGGGGGTCAAGCTGCTGCCCACCTGACTAGGGCAAGAACAAACAGAAGCTGGATTAAAAACAAACAAAAGGGGGGGGGGCAGAGAGGAGCTGAGAAGAAACGCAGGCTTATACTCAGTAGATTTGCTACAGAAAAGTTCCCAAGACTATCCCTCTTCAGCTTTTGATTTAAACATTTTTTTTCAATCAAATTATTTTATTTTCGATAGGGTCTTAAAAAAAAAATCTCTTTAGACCCAGTGGAGCTTGATGTGAAAACTAGACCTTAGTTGCTTCTAAGATTTTAGGTAATAGGAAGTCAATGTTTTTCTTGGGGGGGGGGGACTTTTAGAGGTAGGCTCTCATTCTAGCTCAGGCTGACCTGGAATTCACTCTGTAGTCTCAGGGTGACCTTGAACTCACAGAAATCCACCTACCCCTGCCTCCCAAGTGCTGGGATTAAAGGCATGCGCCACCACACCCGGACCATAGGAAGTCAATATTTTAAATGTCCTAGTTCATTCAGTATTAAAAAATTTAGAAAGAATAGTCATACATTTTAATTGTAGTTTTTACAGAGGGAGCAAATGCTCATTAAATGTGACTACTTGGGCTGGAGAGATGGCCTAGTGGTTAAGGTGCTTCCCTACAAAGCCTAAGGACCCATGTTTGACTCTCCAGATCCCACCTAAGTCAGGAACACAAAGGTGAGGCAAGCGCAAGGTTTCACATGTCCACTAGGTGCCACAAGCATCTGGAGGGCAATTTTAGTGGCTGAGGCCCTGGTGTGCCAATTCTCTCTCTCTCTCTCTCTAAAAAAAGCTGAAATGACTACTTAATCCATATATAACACCAATAAAACAGTATTAAAAGCTTCAGGGCTGGAGATATGGCTTAACAGGTAAGGCATTTGCCTGCAAAGCCAAAGGATCCAGGTTCAATTCTCCAGTACCCAAGAAAGACAGATGCACAAGGTGGCACAAGTGTCTGGAGTTTGTTTGCAGTGGCTGGAGGCCCTGAAACACTCATTCTCTAACTGCCTCTCTCCCCCAAATAAATAAACAAATACATACACAAATAAAATACTAAAATAAAAAACACTTTATTTAACATTTACTTGGTGTAACTGACCTGTATGCTATATATTTAAAAGGTTTTTCCTGAGCCAGGCGTGGAGGGCATATGCCTTTAATCTCAGCACTCAGGAGGCAGAGGTAGGAGGATCACTGTCAGTTTGAGGCCACCCTCAGACTAGAGAGAATTCCAGGTCAGCCTGGGCTAGAGTGAGACCCTACCTCTAAAAACAAAAACAAACAAACAAACAAAAAAAGGTTTTTCCTTCATTTTTTTGTTGTTTTTTTGGAGGCAGAGTCTTATGTAGTCCAGGCTGACCTCTCATCCCCCTCCCCATTTCAAGTGCTGGGATTACAGGCATATACCACCATGCCCAGCTTCTAAAAATGTTGAAGATTAATCATTAGCCAATGATTGTAGAGAAACTTAAGCAAATCCCCCAAACCTCAAAACATCTCCGGGAACACCTGGACTCTCCTTCCAGTTTCCTCTCTAGCCCTATTTCTGTAGCGGTTTTCAAAACTTTCATGGGATCAACTGTACAGATTTTCACAATCCTGACACACAATCAAGAAAATCATTAAGTTAACTGAAAACATGCTTTTTTTTTTCAAGAATAGAAGCTGACAAGTAAATGCTCATAATAAGTGCCATAATTTGACTTTCCTGCTTACCTTAATTAACATGAATTTCTGCATCGGTTCAACCCATTCTAGTAGAACAATGCTGGTCTGAAGTGCCCCGCACAGGTATTTATGGCCTGTGTAAGGATTTCTCACTGAAAAAGGCAAAAAAGTAAACATGAGGTTTCTTATTATATGAAGTCCTTACAATAACACTTACATGGTCTAAAGATATATAAATTTAAACGTTTTATTTATTTGAGAAAAAGGCAGAGAGAGAGAGAGAGAATATGGGTTGGTCATACTAGGGCCTCCAGTCACTGCAAATGAACTCTAGACACATGCACCACCTTGTGCATCTGGCTTAAGTGGGTACTGGGGAATCGAACCTGGGTCCTTAGGCTTTGCAGCAAGTGTTTTAACTGCTAAGCCTTCTCTCCAGACCAATATATATACATATGGTGGTTTGAATAGATGGCCCCCAATATATTCAGTTGTTTATTTGTTTGTAGTTTGCATCTGCAGACACCTGGCTGGAGGCAGTATCACTGGGTGGATCTTAAGGTGTGGTGGTGGGTTTCAGATTTCAATCTAAAGATATGCAAGGTGTGACCAGCTGGAATTCCTAAAGTGTGCTGTGCTGTGCTGTGTGGCTTTTAGGCTTGTGCTTCTCTCAGTCTGCTTGGGCCTGTGAAGGCAGGCCAGCTTCTTCTGCCATTTATGGAACTTTCCCTGGATCTGTAAGCTTCAATAAATATCCCTTCCTCCATAACTGTGCCTGGTCTGGAAGTTCATCTCAGTGAACCTGAAGCTGTCTACTACAATATATATATATATTTTAAAAAGATCAAAAGCATGCAGTTCATTGTTTTTTTTTTTAATTTTATTTATTTATTCATTTGACAGAGAAGGGGGAGAGAGAGAGAGAGAGAGAGAGAGAGAGAGAGAGAATGGGTGTGCCAGGGCCTCCAGCCACTGCAAACGAACTCCAGACACATACGCCCCCTTGTGAATCTGGCTAACGTGGGTCCTGGGGAAAACTGGGTCCTTTGGCTTTACAGGCAAACACTTTAACCACTAAGCTATCCCTCCAGCCCCAATTTTAATTAGAAGAGTGAACAAGAAATACTGCTTCAGCAAATCACAAGAAGCACCTGACTGTTTAAAGGATTTGTTGGTGTGCACATATGAAATTGCCCATCATTGGCTGGGGGGGGGGGTTCACAAAAGGGTGGTAGGTGTATGGGGAGCAGGGAAGTTAGCTGAAGTAACAGGACCCTGAAAAGTCGGTCAGTCTGGAAGTGAAGTTGAAACATAAGATACCCACATTCAGGTGGTTTTGACAGTCAATGTTCAGAGGCAGCAGTGCAGTGATTCAAGAAATACAGTATCTGTCTATCACCACGCCCCTTTTATTAAACTCTTATGTTCACTAGAAAACATTACAGACATTAATCAGATCCTATAATACAAATTTATCAATAATAAAGTTGAACTCCCCCAGATTTTGGAGTTTTAAAATTTATCTTCTATCTTAAAATAGGTGCATTGGAAATGACAAGTTTGTAAAAGCTGTCAAGTGGGGAACATCAGTAAAATCCAGAATTAACTGGCAGAGGCACCGAAGGATGAAACCAGGGAGCCAGAGCAAACCGGAGCATCTACGTGGGCAATGAAGGTACGAGAGAAGCCAGGTCCCTGGGGCGTGTCCCGGCTGAGACTCAAACGACCACGTCCAAGCCACTCTTGTCACCTGCTCTGCCCAAGCCAGCTGTTCCTGTTTCCCAGGAGCAAACCCTGGCGTTCCGCCAGTGTCCGGGGTGGAGGCCCGGGTGTCTGACGTGGTTCCTGTCTTGCTTCCGCCCACGGTCACTGCTCTAGCTCAGCTGGGGAAGAGTTCATGTCCATACGAAGCCTCACAGACTTCACTCCAACTGCACACACCAGTCTTCCATTCTCTATACAGCCTGCATATAGCTAACCTGGAATACTTGGCATTTGTTGTGTAAATTTCATGTTTTGTTAACTTATTGACAACTTCCATAAATAAAAATTCCAGGAGGGAAAGAATTACCATGGGATACTGTTTGCAATTATGGAAGTTGTCAATAACAAATTAAAATTAAAAAAAATTCCATGATCACAATCCCCCACCACCCTCTTATGTGTGTGTGTGTGTGTGTGTGTGTGTGTGTTTCTGGCCTCACATTTGTATCACTTCCTGTATTGAAAGGCTCTCTTCAACCATTCATAGTTAATTTTTGTGAAGCCTGGCCCAAATGCCATTTTCTCAGCCAGCCCATACTTAGCGTTCTTTCCACACTAGGTGGTGTAGCGACAGTGTGCAAATATATGTAAAAACAGCTTGTTGGGGGGGGGGGGAACCTGGTTAATTGGAGGTGTATGTGCAAGGAGCCTGTCGCCTTCACAGCACAAACACAAGGCTGTGAGAACAAGCAGCAGTCGTCCCCTTGGGTGGAACATCAGGACGCAAGCAGGTCATTACCTCCCGTCCGTTTGCTCAGTCAACAAGACATTTGCTGAGTAACCTCCCAAGTGAGGTGCGCAGACAGGGACAGGAAGGCCAAGACGCGAGTTTCACTTGTCGGGAGAATGAAACTGTTCCTTGTGGAGTGCCTTAGAGCATACTATTTTATATTAGACTTAAAAAAAGAATGAACCTTAAAGGGTTTCCTTAGCTACCCTGTAAAACAGGCAAACCATATGGTATTGGGAAGTTTACTTACCAACACAGCACTTCTGACACCATTTGGTTTCAGGGATTTTTGCTGATACAGCAAATTTCCTAAATGAAATTGAAATGAAATGAATACATGATACACACAGGTAGGTAGACAGAACCAGACAAAGATGCTGTTTCAGATGAGTGAAAAAAGGATGTGTTGTAAAAAACAGCAACATAAGTCATGTGTTAAAAATAAGAATACACTGAGTCCTTTTTTTAGGCCTTTCCATCAATTCTAAATAGATTGTTTTAAATATAAAAAACTATGAAATATTTAGAAGATAAAAGAATAAGACCTTAGTACTTCTTTAAAAAATGCAAAAAGAATAAGATATATAAAAATAGTGATGTGTCCAGGTGTGGTGGCGCACTCCTTTAATCCCAGCACTTCAGAGGCAGAGATAGGAGGATGGCTGTGGGTTTGAGGGCAGCCTGAGACTACAGAGTGAATTCCAGGGTAGCCTTGGGCTACAATGAGACCCTATCTTGAACCCCCCCCAATATGCTGATAAGCTTCCATTATTTTTTCATTGGCATGTGTCTAGTACTCAAATTGCAGACAGCACTCAACTTGGTCAGTCAGTAAGTCTGGTTCACCAAAAGATAACACTGAAAAAATGAAGGCAAGCCAAAAACTTGGAAAAGATGTTTTCAGCACAGATAATAAATTACAGCCGTGCAAAAAGTTGTCATCCCAACCAACTTTGGTAAGAACTTATATTTTAATTTCTCTACTTAGAAATATTGGGATTAAACATTTTGGCAAAGATGATTTACATTTCATGAGTAAAACATCTATTTTGATTTTTTAAAGATATAAATACATATACATATGTATATATACACACAAACACATATATATTTAAATGCCTTTGAATTCAAGACCATCCTGAGACTACGTAGTGAATTCCAGGTCAGCCTGGGCTAGAGTAAGACCCTACCTCGAAAAAACAAAATAAATAAATAAATTCGGAGAGAGAAAAAAACTTCAGAGAGAAAATGTATTATGTAATTGGAAATGCAAAGCAGAACAATTTTAGAACAAGTGATGAATAAGGCCTTGTTAAATTATATTGCTTTTTCACTATACATGATTTCTACTAACCAAAATGAGTACTCCTCCACTCCTAGCTAAGCGTTTATTAGACTCAATCACTAGTACTCTAACTGTAAGGATGCAAACACAGCTGAGCATACGGTTACCTTGGCAATATCCTGTCAGGGAGTTTGTGTGCTGGAATAGCCACAGGTAACTTTTGCATCTGTCTTGCATAATCGAAAAGCCCCGGTAAATTATGGGAATACAGCTGAGACGCTTTGCCTATAAAGAAGCAACACAACGTAAGAGCTAATGACAAGCAGCCACAGCTGTTGTAAGGTATGTGAGAACTAAAGACTTACCAGATATTGATAGCAAGCAATTGTTCATTACATATAACCATGTACACCTTCGAGGGAACAGCTGGTGAAAAAAAAACCACAGAGTTTACAAAGGATAATCCATGTAAATATGTATATACTAACTCTGTAAGCTGTCATGTCAATGAGCCAGTCTTTAAAATATATGCACATTTATTTGAAAGGATAAAATTCAGCAATATAATTTCAGTTTAAACATGGTATGCTCATCTCCCTTATGATGAGGAATATGCAACCCCAAAGGGAATAAAAACTTTTTTCAGAATGTACTCCTTTGTTTTGATTCTGACTGGATGGTTCAGAACTTCCTGTGTACTCTCCCTTAAAATGTATTTATCTGGGCATCTGTAAGATGCATCAAAACATGCTATAGCACTCAGGACATGGAAACCTAGGCATGGAGGAGGGAAGGCTGAGAGAATGCGATGAAACCTCATCAGTAAAGGATGGAGGGGACTACATGCGTACGTGCCTCATTACTGAAATCCTGCAAGTAAGAACGAACAGCCAGTTCTGGCAGCTTGAAAATGGTCACTATTCAAGATACGAAAAGGGAACCGATTCTGAAGAAGAACTGTTCTCATAACACCTTCCATTTGAGTATCAGTGGTTTTCCACGTGGTTCTTAGACCAGCAGCATCAGCAATATCTGGGTGTATGCCAGAAATGCCAATTCTTTTTTTTTTTTCTTTGTTTGGTTCTTTGAGGTAGGGTTTCACTCTAGACCAGGATGACCTGGAATTCACTATGTAGTCTCAGGGTGGCCTCGAACTCATGGTGATCCTCCTACCTCTGCCTCCCAAGTGCTGGGGTGAAAGGCGTGCGCCACCATGCCTGGCTCTAGAAATGCTAATTCTTTAAAAAAAATATTTATTTGAGTCAGACAGACAGAGAGAGAGAGAGAGAGAGAGAGAAAGAGAGAGAGAGAGAGAGAGAGAGAGAGAATGGACATGCCAGGGCATCTAGCAAACAAACCCCAGATGCATGTGCCATATGTATCTGGCTTATGTGGGTTGTGGGGAATTGAACCTGGGTCCTTTGGTTTTGCAGGAAAGTGCCTTAACTGCTAAGCCATCTCTCCAGCCCCTAGAAATGCCATTTTGTTGTTGTTCTTGTTTTTCGAGGTAGGGTCTTGCTCTAGTCCAGGCTGACCTGGAATTCACTATGTAGTCTCAGAGTGACCTAGAACTCACCGTGATCCTCCTAATTCTGTCTCCCAAGTGCTGGGATTAAAGGCATGCACCACCATACCCTGCTAGAAATGCCAGTTCTTAACCCCACCCCACACTTGCTACAACAGTCAATGCTGACCCTGACCTCCTGGTGACTGACTACTGAAGCTGATAGCCACTGATGCACACAGCGAGGAATTCTAATCTAACAAACATTTTACTGATGCTCAGGTAAATCTAACAGGCCATTCCAAAATGGACGGGGATGAGGGTGGGAAAAGGAAATGAGGAGATTGATGACGAACTAGACCACGGCTCGAAGGACATAGAAACAGTCATAACAATGCCCTTGAATACCCAAAAGAAAAATGTAGTAATAAGAGGTAGAAGAGACAACCTAAATAAAATAAAGTGGAATGACTTGCATTCCACTTATTTGGAAAATATACTTACATAAAATATCCTTTTTGTCCAACCAAGTCTACTATGGTATTGCCAAATAGTTTGAAACTATGCAATGTACTGATAGCTAGCAATAACTCAAACTGAGATTTCAACACAAATTTCCTACTTTATGCTTTTCATTAAAAAATTCATAACCAAATTAGGAGTTCACTGGCTATACAGAGAGAATGAGGCTGAGAAGGGGTAATAGCCTGTTTGACGCCACAAGCAAGGCGTCTGCCTTATGAGCAAGAAGTGGACTCTGACTGAATTCAGGGCTTATTGTCATACAAATATATACTAAAAGTATTTCCGAGAGCTAGATAGACTATTCTGTATTTCTAAACACAAGTGGGTTTGCTTGTTTAATACAAGTGTATCCACAGTGCCAGGACCACACACAAATGCCTTTTACAATATTAACAGAGGGATGATGGAAATGCATTTATGTCTAGTTTGGGCCAAGTGTTGGATTTCATTTCTGATATTTGTTTTTAGATGCTTTAAAAATATTCTAAGGCTTTTTGAGGTCTTTAATCCTACTGTCTTTTATTTTATTTTATTTTATTTTTTTAGAAAGTTAGGTTCTGGACAAAATAAAAACAGTTTAAAAGAATACCACCTCCAGGAAGGGCAGGTTTAATACTTTGCCTAGATTCATGCATCTGCTTTCTTGAGGCCCCTGTGTGACCTTCAGCAACTTACTCTGTGTTCTTGTATGTGAAAAGGAGCACGTGTACCCTGAAGAGTAGTCTGGCAACTGTACAAGACTCCTGGAAGGCGCATGTGAGTGTCTGGTGCAAAGTGCGCACACCGAGGATTTAAACACTAGCTAGAATAGCTCAGTGGCCAAGCTCTTGCCCAGCATGTACAAGGCCCTGGGTCCAATCTCCAGTACTGCCTTAAGAAGGAAAAACAGAGGGCTGCAGAGATGGCTCAGTGACTGAAAGTATTTGCTTAGAAAAAAAAAAAAAAAAGATTGTATGCCAAGCACGGTTTTAAAATTCTTAACATATATTGCTTAGTCCACTCAACAAAATCTCTGAGTGACAGATACAATTATTCTCATTTCACAGATGAGCAAACTGGGCATAGGAAGGATTAGCAATGTGCATGTATCCAGCAGCTGTTAAGTGATTGACCCCAGGTCCAAACTGAGGCATGCTGGCTCTAGAGTCCACATCCTTAACTACTTCACCATATGACCTCTCCCAATTGAAAACTCCCGTGCAAAACCCTTGGGCCTAGAGAAAGATGTAAGACATATAATGGCCAAAATGGATGGCCAGTTCCATGTGGAGTCTCAGAAGGGGTGACCACTGACATGCTTCTGAGCTGAGAACTGGGTACATGAGTGATCATGTTCTCATCTCAGGAGAACTGGGCTTGAGGGTACAGTGCTACATGCAGTTTGGTCATGCTGCAATTTAAACGTCTATGGAGTGTGTAACTGACTTTTCCTTATTAATGTGAATTAATTACAAATAAAATGGAGAGAAAGATCTGTAAAGACCGTTTTTTTGGGGGGGGGCTGGGGGGTGGTGGTTGAGGTAGGGTCTCACTCTAGTCCAGGCTGACCTGGAATTCACTAGGTAGTCTCAGGGTGGCCTCGAACTTACAGTGATCCTCCAACCTCTGCCTCCCGAGTGCTGGAATTAAAGGCATGTGCCACTATGCTTGGCTCCAATTACTTTTAAAGTAAACATTTCCATTTTTTTCTCACCTTTTTTTTTTTTTCTTTTTCACAGTGCCGGGGATCAATCCCAGGGCTCTGCACATCCTACCACTCTACCACTGAGCTACAGTCCCAGACATTATAGTAATCTTAATATACGCAGCCAGGATCAATATCATTATCATTTTTGCAGATAATTTAGCATTCCTGGCTCCTGGCGGCTACTAAATTTCCCAAGGCATGGTAACAATCAATACTGCTCACAAACACTTTTCTAGAACCCCTCTCTCCCCTCTCTTACCTCTGCCCAGACTTAACATTTCTATACCCACTGACCAGTCTCTAGTCCAACTCCCACTGCCCTGCAGACAGATTTCCAAAGCACAGGTCTGACCATTAGCGCAGCACACAGCTCTGGGGTTTGGCATGTTTACCTAAGCTCCACACTCTCACTGTTCCAGACTCGTCACTCTGTCCAAGTGTGTCCTCCCACACTTGCCACTTGATCTCACAACTCCATGCCAACACGGTCGTCCTTCTTATGCGTCTGGAAGACGTCTACTCAGGGTCATTTAGGGTCTGCCTCAAGCCCCCCTTTTACATCCTCTTATGGGCGGACGGGAGCGATCTACCTTCACCTCGCACTCACTCCCTTCCAGCATGGCACGTAACCCTCAGTGCACGCATGTCTCTCCCTGGACACCAGGAGCTTCTGAGGGATCAGGCCCAGGCCTGCGGGTCTGTCTTCAGACTCGCGCACACAGAACATGCTCTGTGAAGGTTTTATGAGTCATACAGCTACAACTTACTTCTGGTGTTACTAAAAAAACTTAGTAACATACCTGTTCCATTGATGTTTCATGAAGCTCATTGAGATTAAGGGTATAAATCCCTTCTTCAGCACCAAATATCAAGTATTGATCTGAAATAAGAAGATACTTTTAAAGGATTTATATAGTCTAAGATATAGTAAGTAGATGTTAACTACAAATATTTTTCATTTAATTTTTAAAATATTTTTATTTATTTGCAAGGAGAGGGGTGGGGAGGATGGGCATACCAGTGCCTCTTGCCACTGCAAACAAACTCTAGAATCATGTGCCACATGTGGGTACTGGGGAATTGAACCTGGGCCATCAGGCTTTGCAAGCAAGTGCCTTTAACCACTGAGCCACTTCCCCAGCCAATAATTTTTTTTATTTGTGTGTGTGTGTGTGTGTTGGGGGGGATTGATGTGCATGGTATGTGCAGTATGAATGATGTATGTGGTGTATGGTGTATACACATGTACACGCCCTTGAGGTGTCCTGCATAACTGCTTGTGTTGGGATCATGGCCTGCAGAGGCTGGAGCAGAACCCCAGGTGAACGCCTCCATTGCTCTTCTGCCTGGGTTTGCTTTGAGCCCGAGTCTCCTTTTACTAACTCTGCAGCGTCTCTGGTCTCTGCTCCTCTGCAGGTCTGGGGTTACAGGTGCAGGTGGCCATGTCCAGCTTTCTTTGTTTTTTAACTTAGGTAGTCTTAACTCACCTCCAGCCCACATGATTTTACAGGAAGCCAACGTAACCATTGAGCCATCTCTCCAGCCCTATTTTTAATTTTAATGCAAAGAAGAGATTAGATGTTCCACTCATGAATTGAGTTATACTAGCCTCCAGCACTAAGGACAATTCTAGAGAGGGAAGTTTTGGAGAATATGGCCTGCAGACGCTTCCTCAGCAGAGGGCGCTACTAAGACTCTGCCACTATGTTTTCCAAGATCTCAAGAACGGGCGATGTCTGACACACATACTATAAATCAAGAAGAGCTAGCACAAATTCAAAACACTTAAAATATGTATTTAAATTAAAAAATATATATGTATGAGAGAGACAGATAGCAAAGGGAATCAGAGAGTGAATATGGGTGCACCAGGGCCTCCTGATGCATGTGCCACTTTGTGCATCTGGCTTTATGTGGGCACTGGGGAATCAATCCTGGGTTGCTTTGCAAGCAAGTGTCTTTGATCTTAGAGTCATCTCTCCAGCCCCTCAAAACACTTTTACAAATGACTTTTTTTTCCAGGCTATTATAGACAATAACAAAAGAAACAACCAGGATCCATGGCTGGGCAAGGAGAAGGGGAACAGAACAGGGGCAGGTGCAGCCCTGCTGGCAGAGTGCTGGCCTAGCACCCAGCCCCTGGCCAGATCCTCAGCATGGCATCAACTGGGCGTAGTGGTGAATGCCCACGTGCCAGCACTGGGGAGGTGGAGACAACAGGTTCATGAGTCAAGGTCATCCTTGGCAACATGGGGAATTTGAGAGTAGCCTGGGTTACACCCCTTGTCCCAAACAAACATACCAACCATCCACCCCCAGAAAAGGACCTGATACTACCTATCAGAACCGGTTAGACCACTCAGTACCTTTTAGCAAATAATGGAAACCTGGTCATTCTGTCTATTCTGTTTCTTTTATTTATTTACTTACTTATGGTTTTTCAAGGTAGGGTCTCACTCTAGCCCAGGCTAACCTGGAATTCACTATGTAGTCTCAGGGTGGCCTCAAGCTCACGGGGATCCTCCTACCTCTGCCTCCCGAGTGTTGGAATTAAAGGTGTGCGCCACCATGCCTGGCTATTTCTTTTTTTAACTTTTAAAAATATTTACCTGCAAGCAGAGAGCTACACAGAGAGAAAGGGAGAATGTGTGTGTGTATGTGTGAGAGAGAGAGAGGGAGAGAATGAGTGAGTGAGTACGAGTGAGTGTGGGCATGCCAAGGTCTCTAGACACTGCAAATGAACTCCAGATGCATGAGCCACCTTGTACATGTGGATTATGTGACTGGGGAATTGAACCCCAGCTGTTAGGCTTTGCAGGCAAACATCTTAACCATGAAGCCGTCTCTCCAGGCCTTTATTGTTGTTTCTAGTGTGTTTGTGTGTGTGTGTGTGTGCGCATGTACATGTACACGTGTTTAGGCTAGAGGACAAGCTTGGTGTCATCCTCAGAGACGCTGGTCTTCTTTGAGACAGGGTCTCTCACTGGTCTGGAACTCACCAAGCAGGCTAGACCAGGTGACCAGTTAAACCCTAGAGAGTCTCCATCTCCCCAGTGCTGAGAGGACAGGTGCACGTCACCATGCCTAGCATTTTGAGGCAACCCCAGCAGACTGGCTTTTTTTTTTATGTGAGAGTGAGATATATTGAGGGGAAAGAGAGAGAGAACTGGCACACCAGGGCCTTCAGCCACTGCCATGAATGCCAGACACACGTGCCACCTTGTGCACTCGCGTCTGAGGAGTGGGACGCAGGTCCTGGGGCTTCCCAGGAGCGCTGAGCCACCTCTGCAGCCCTGGCCTGCTTTTCTACACAGTACTGGGTATGGAAGCCTCAGGTCCTCATGCTTGCAAGGCAGCACTTTACAGACTAAGTTATCTCCCCAGCTCCTAATTTATTTGTAAGATTATCAGGTAATTAGCTATCTCTGGCCTAAGCTGTTTTGTGTCCAGGACAATTTAGAATGCCAAGAGAATTCCTTAGCTGTTCAGCCTTTAGGATTAGTACTGGCTGACTTAAGGGCATGAGATTTGTGGCCAGGATGCATTTAAGCTGAAGTCCTTGACCATGAGTAAGCTGTGAAACAATGAATTTCTTTTGAGTATCAGATTCTCCATGCTTGAAATAAAAAGCCTGACATTAGATTTTTAGGGACTTTAGTAAGGACACACATGTGTTCACACACACGTTCACAGAAGATTCTCACCACTGTCTGTAGGTCTTCTGTATGGCTAAACAGGCAGACACTGAGGCAGAGGAGCAGAACCAGGACAGAGACCTCACTGGGCACAGTACTGACTATTCTGAGTATAACTTGTGTAAAAGTTCGGGTCTTCTAAAGAGGTCTCTAGACCCTGGATCTTCAGGAGCTGGACCCCTTTAGTAGATGTCCCGTAAACACGCATACACTCAACACGGCACAGAAGCTGGGAACACTGTGGCGTAAATGAGGGCAGCAGGTTGACATGGTGATGACTGCGAAACTTAATTCTATGTGCAACTTAATGCTAGTTAAAAAAATAATCAAATGCTTCTGTAGGTCCAGTTGAAAAAACTTAGGAAGACGGGTTGGGGAGATGGCTCTGTGAGTCAAGTAACACTGTACAAGCATGAGGCCTGGGGCTGGCACCTCTAACACCCCAGTAATATGCTCGGCATGGTGTCCTGAACCTGTAACCCCAACACTGGGGCTGAGGAACCCAGTAGATTCCCCAGGGCTTACTGGACAGCTAGTTTAGCTAAACTGGTGAGCTCTAGGTTCTTCAAGAGACTCCACAGAAGTAAGATGGGAACTGACTGAAGAAGATAGGAGACATTGGTACCTGGTCTCCACATGTGTGTGCGCACACACGCCTCCCCTTCCCCAAATCAGAAAGACAATGAGTGAAAACCTTGTGGTCCTACCTCTTGTGTCTGGGTTTATCCATGATGTTGCACAATGAATTTTCAAAGGGCACCCATTGAAAACCTTTGAAAAACATGCACCCATCTGAAAAATAAAGAACAACCAATATAACACAGTGACAAGCAATGGCTCTCAACGTAACATGTCAAATGCAATTATTTTGTTTTAATATGGGAGACCACAGAGGACACACTGAAATTATGATCTTCAAATTTATACAAGTGTATTAAACTCAGCCATTTACCTAATGTTTTATTTCATTTTGTTCCCCCTTATCAAATGTTTGTTTTTTGTTCATTTCCAAATTTTTTTTTAAATTAATTAATTAATTTGAGAGAAAGAGGCAGAAACGGGGGGCATGGGTGTGCCAGGGCCTCCAGCCACACTGCAGATACACACACCACCTTGTGCATCTGACTTTTGGGCACTGGGTCCTTAAGCTTTGCAGGCAAGCACTTTAACTGCTAAGTCAACTCTTTAGCACCCATTTTTATTTTATTTATTTGAGAGACGGAAAGAAGGAGAGAATTGGCATGCCAGGGCCTCAGCCACTACAATTGAACTCCAGATGCTTGCATAACCTAGTGGTCATGTGCAACCTTGTGCTTACCTCACCTTTGTGTGTCTGGCTTATGTGGGATCTGGAGAGTTCAACATGGGTCCTTAGGCTTTGCAGGCAAGCGCCTTAACTGCTAAGCCATCTCTCCAGCCCACCCCCCCCTTTTCAAATAGAGTATTATTCTTCTCAATCACAGGCAACTTTTGGGGAGCACAAAGTTTCCAGGTACAACAATAATTTTACTAGAAAGAAAAAAATATACAGTCATATTTTTCTGTTATTTCAAATAAGTCAGTACCAATAACCAATTCTCTACAATAATTTGCTTGTAAGAGTCCCCTGTCAAGTGCAACACAGTATTTTTGGTAATAAAAAAAATTTTTCACAAAAAACTTCTTGTTTTGTTTCATGATATTAACCACTGGTCTTCACATTATCAAGTGAAAGAAGCATGGCTGATTTGAAATTCATATATGGCCTTCAATGTCTTTCTTTTTTTTTTTTTTCAAGGTAGGGTCTCAGACATGCCAGTGTCTCTTGCTACTACAAATGGCTGTTCAGCTTTATGTGGGCAGCTGGGAAATTGAACCCAGGCTGGCAGGCTTTGCAATCAAGTGTCTTTTAATGATAAGCCATCTCCCTACCCCAGACTTAATATAATTTTAATAAAAAGAAATACACTGGAAATTAACAATTCCACCAATGGATAAGTCTTCAAAGGAAACAAAACCAGTGCGTTGACAGGTACCCACCCTCTCGAGCTTGCTGGGTAACGCTCTCCATAGCCAAGACACAGTTCACCTAAGTGCCACCAACAGACAGATGACTGGGCAAAGTGCTGGGCATACATGCTGCAATGCCACTCAGCCTTAAAATGGAGGCCGGGAGAGTCCTGACAGTCATGACGCGTATGAGCATGGAGAACACTACGCTAAATAAAACTGAATTAAAAGAAAGACTAATGGAGAGAGGGAAGGAATATGATGGAGAGCAGAGTTACGAAGGGGAAAGTGGGGGAGGGGAGGGAAGGGAACTACCATGGTTTGTTGTCTATAAGTGTAGAAGTTGTCAATAAATATATATATATATATATTTAAAAAATAAATTGACCTGAAAAAATAAAACAGCCAGTCAGATGTACACATAAAGCCTGACCTCACTTATGTGTAGTATCTAAAAACACTGGCCTCATAGAGATGCAGAATAAAAGGCTACCAGAAGTTGGGGGTAGGAGGGGACTGGAGATATAGGTCAAAGGACACAGTTTCAGCTGGGCATGGTGGCACATGCCTTTAATCCCAGCACTTGGGAGGCAGAGGTAGGAAGATTGCTTTCAGTTCAAGGCCACCCTGAGATAGTGGATTCCAGATCAGCCTAGGGCTAGAGTGAGGCCCTAACTTATAAAACAAAAACAAATAAACAACACAAAAAAGAGGCACAGTTTCAATTAGAAGGAATAAGTTTAGGAAATGGATATCATGGTGACTCCAGTTAACAAGATGAATATTGGTAATCTATATGTTCAGCAGACCGATGCATAACATATGCATATATCAAAATATATTGTATATCTTAAGTATAAACAACTTTTCAATTTTTTAAACAATAAGATTAAAAAAAAAAAACACCTGTGTGTGTGTGGGTGTGTGCAGGCCGTGGCGTGCATGTAGAGGTCAGGTCAGAGGACTAGCTCAGATGTTGGTCCTTGTCTTCCACAAGGTTGGAGGCAGGGTCTCTGTTGTTCACCTCTGCTTTTACTACACTGGCCGGCCCACCTGCTTGTGGGGATCCTTCCGTCTCCACCTTTTATCTCGCAGTAGGACCACAGGAATGCAGACGTGTGCTACCTCATATGACTTATGTCACCTCTCACCTCACAGTAGGACTACAGGAGTGCAGACGTGTGCTACCTCATATGACTTATGTCACCTCTCACCTCACAGTAGGACTACAGGAGTGCAGACGTGTGCTACCTTGTCTGACTTATGTGGGTGCTGGGGGTCTGAGGACTAGTGCAGCAAGTGCTTCCCACCAGTGAACCATCTCCCCAGCCCAATACAAAGAACTTGTACTTGTACAAAAACAAGTAATGAGAAGATGGCACCATCTAAGTTAACAAGAAGGAACACTATGAGTTCAAGGCAAGCCTGAGACTACAGAGTGAGTTCCAGGTCAGCCTGGGCTACAATGACACCCTACCTCAAAAAACAAAACAAAACAAAACAACAACAACAAAAAAAACCAGGTACCCTATCCTAGACTTTAATATATATAGGACATTTAATTTCTGACTAGAGTTGAGTGGAATTTTATGACAAGATCTTTGGGGCACAGTTTTACTCAGTGCAAAGTCAAGGGCCTGAACAAGAGTTGTTCTTTCTATTTCCCAAATTACATGTTTTTGGTAACAGAAAATATATTAGAAAACTGTTATATTTAGCTGAGGTGTGGTGGCTCATGTCTGTAATGCTAGGACTTAGGAGGCTGAGGCCAGCAGACTGCTGTTCGAGGGCAGCCTCTATAGAGTAAGTTCAAGGATGGCCTGAGGTGCAGTGTGAGATCCTTTCTCAGAAACCAGACCGGGGCTGGAGAGATTGCTCAGTGATTAAAGGCAGCTGCTTGCAAAGATGAAAGCCTGGGCTGAAGTCCTAGTATCCGTGTAAAGCTAGATGAACAAAGTGGCACGTGAATCTGGAGCTCATTTGCAGTGGCAGGAAGTCCTCCTGTACCCATTTCCTTCTCCCTCTCTCCTTCCCTCCCCTTCTCTCTCTCTGCTTGTAAAAAGATAAAAATATTAAAAAAAAACAAACAAACAGAATGAAACCAGACTAGACTAGATCAAACCAGTCACATCTATATTTTGTACACTTTAGAATATCCATGTGGCTTTTTAATATATTTTTTAAACAGCTGCAAGATATTAACAAATGTTTGAATCAAGGAGCCTTAAAATATGTAATTTATGATAATTTTCCTTGGAAAGATATTCTTCAGCTATAATCAAATAACATTTAAATTAGCAACTTACTGATTCTTTCCAATAATAAGGCTCTATTAAACAGGCAAAAAAAAAAAAAAAATCTAACCAAAAGTATACAATCAAGCAAGACTCAAGTTTGAAAACAGCATCTGTGATATTTGTACTTACATGCACTTTAGGTGTTGGGGGAAGACCATTACTGATAGGCTTCTAGGAGAAGAACACATGCATGATTATGATATTTTTGCTGCTGTTTAGCATCCAAATACTGTATTTCAAACATATATGTTCTAATATAATACATGAGTACATTTCTTTGTACAGGAAGATAGAGGTAACATCTAAGTTTCCTATAAGCCTCCGGCCCACTTATTTCTAGCGCCTGCCCCTCCCAAACTAGTTGCCTGCGTTTCTTCCCTCTCGGCGCTTACACACACACTACATTTCTAAAGCTTTTGGAGGGCTTTCTGCCTGCAGCGCTGAGGAGCAACCTCAGGGCTGTTTGCATGCTAGGTAAGCACAGCCATCGAGCTGCATCGGAGACTCAATTCTCACTGATGAGAGTAACAGCTTTTGTTCAACCAAACACAATGCCAAGTGTTAACTCAAAGAAGACTGACTTATCGTGCACCAAACAAACAAATCCACATAATTTAAGGAAGAGCTATTACTCAGATTCCCCATAGCAAAGGTTCCTTTAAATTTTGAGTAACTGGCTAGGGGTTATAATCAGTACAGTAAAATGTCAACGCAGTAACTATGCAACACACAGCTGCTTCAGCTGCCCTACTTGTAAGCACGACACAGACTGGTGTGTGGCTACTAACTTACTGGTACTTCTTTCTTCTCCTTCCTTGAAAGGTCTGTGCCTCTCCGCTCATTCTGGTGCTGATACAGTGATCCGTCTCGTTCACCGTTTAGCTGGAAGGAGCCCACTCCATTTCCTTAAACAAGATATGTTCAAACAGATCAAGAAATGACTAAGTTTTATGAGAAAAAAATGTTTTGAGACAAAGTCTTATTCTGTATGGCCCAGGCTGCCCAGAAACTCATGGCATGCTCCTGCCTCAGCCTCCAAATAGTCGCCAGGATTCAGAAAATTATCAAGTAGCAAAGCAAAATGTGACCAGAGAGAGCTTCATTCTTTGTGGTCACCTAGTCAGAATCTTCAGTCAGAATCCTAAAAGAACTTTTCCGTATGTTTTTCTACTTAAAATTCTATTTCTGGAATATTAGATTAACTTATACTCAGGTTATATCAAAGAATTCATTTATTTTCATTACACCCATTACTCATTTCAGAGAAAGACTGGTTCCCATTTTCTACAGTTTTCTGTATACCTACGGCACAGGCCAGTGTGGGAAGGCCAATGTGAAATCAGAAACCAGGGGCAAAATATCCCAGTGTGGGTGAGTCACAGGGAGCCGTGCCGCTGAAGACACTGCACCGGGAAACAGAGGCCTTTACTCCTTCCCTCCTCCCCAAAGACTTGTCAGTTAAGCTCTGACAGAGACCCTGCTCCACCTCTGTCAACACAGAATGAACAGGTCTCACTCCACTATTACCTAAAGCAACAGGCTTCGGTGGGGGTAACCGGGGAGGTGGTGGTCTAGGTGGAACATGGGATGGTTTCGCTGGGCTCCCTGACGAGGGACATCTCTTAATTGTTCCTTGGTTACCATCCTCAACAGCATGCGTTTCCTGTGGTATGAAGATGGACTTCGGCTGAAATAACACAGAAAAGCGTAACAGAGATTAAATATAAAATTATTTTCCTGAGGCAAATATTCCTACGTATCAGAGACTTTCAAGCTCCATTTACCGGATGAGTTTCAAAAAGCTTTAAGATTAAGGCTATCTTATTATGTTATTGAAAAGTATCCAGGCTAGAGACATGGCTTAGAGGTTAAGGCTCTTGCCTACAAAGCCAAAGGACCTAGGTTCGATTCCCCAAGACCCACGTAAGCCACGTAAGTCATGTAAGCCTAACTACATACACTACAGTGTAGCCCTAAGTTGTACAGCTATGAAAAAGGAAGGAAGAATATTAGTTACTTTCTGTTAGTTCTTCACAAGCCTTCACAGATAAACACGTGCTAGTCTTTCTAATTATCTACAATTTATCATGCTACTCAAAGCTGAGATCCTTAGCAAAGTTAATTTCAACTGTCCCTTCAACAACTTATGTTATAGCTTCATCATTTGGACAAGGGACAGACGGAAACACCAACTGAAGTGTTCACATAGTGGGGTGCCTGAGGAACTGTGCAGACCATGCAAAGACCTCCAGTCAGCAGAAGGTTTGGAGAATTTATACATTTATAAGGGCACAGCACTTATTTCCTTAAACTCAGTTCTCCTGCCAAAAATAAATAAATAAGTAAAATGAAGCTGGGAGTGGTGGCATACACCTTTAATCCCAGCACTTGGGAGGCAGCGGCAGTAAGACCACTGCGAGTTCAAGGCCAGCCTGAGACAAATTCCAGGTCAGCCTGGGTTAGAATGAGACTCTACCTGAAAACCCAAGCCCAAACAAACAACAACAACAACAACAAAAAAATGAACAAGCATAGATAGCATCATGTGTTTGTGTAAATCAAGCTTCTTTCAGTAGTAACACAGCAACAGAGGGCTGGAGAGATGGCTTAGCGGTTAAGGGATTTGTCTGCAAAGCTAAAGGACCCAGGTTCGATTCCCCAGGACCCACGTTAGCCAGATGCACAAGATGGCATATGCATCTGGAGTTCGTTTGCAGTGTCTGAAGGCCCTGGCACGCCCATTCTGTCTGTCTCTCCCTCCCCACTTTCTCTCTGTCAAATAAATAAATAAAAATAAAATATAACAACACAATATACAATGAACTAGATGCCAAGACTGCTTAGACTCTAACTCTCAGAACTTTAAAACTCATTTTATAACCAAAATTTGCTATGTATATAAATCTATAAAATAAGCTATCTTATCACTACTTATATTAACTCATTTTATCCTTTGAAAATACTCATCAGATGGAATTACTTTATAATGAGTGTTTGGTCAGAGGATTTTGTCATTCAAATTTTTTTTTTTTTTTTTTTTTGAGGTAGGGTTTCACTCTAGCCCAGGCTGACCTGGAATTCACTATGTAGTCTCAGGGTGGCCTCGAACTCTGCGATCCTCCTACCTCTGCCTCCCGAGTGCTGGGATTTAAAGGCATGCGCCACCATGCCTGGCTTCAAATTTTTATTTTGTATTTTTTTTGTTTGTTTTTGGAGGTAGGGTCTCACTCTAGCCCAGCCTGACCTGGAAATCACTCTGTAGTCCCAGGCTGGCCTTGAACTCAGAGGTCCTTCTACCTCTGCCTCCCAAGTGCTGGGATTAAGGGTGTGCACCACCACTCCAGGCCTTTGTGTTTTTAATTTACAAATATTTTATGGAAATTATCTGTGATAGTTTATTATTATACTTTATCCATCCTCAGGAATCAATTAATAGTGTATTGTAGATTTTTTGAGAATAAAAATCTTACAAAAATGTGAGTTTTCTAGCCCATGTGAAATGACACTGATCTATTAATTTAGTTTTTCAACATAAATTTCAAGAACACATTACCTAAAGTGAGAATAAGTGGCAACTTGAGTATTTTTTTAAAAGGACAAAATAAAACTATTTTCTTAGAGACTATCAACTTTGCAGTTTTCTGAGGGGGGCAAACACAAATTCGGCAGAGCCAGCACAAGGCAGCAGCTCGAGCAGACGGCAAGCTCGCACAACACAAACGGAAAGTCAGTGTCTACCTTTGGTGGCAAAGGTGGCGGGATTTTTGCTTTCATGGTTGAACTACAAACAAAGAGAGTAGAGAATCAGAACTCTTCATTTTACAGATGAGTCATTACTAAAACATTATTATTTTTCAAAGACACAGAAGAAAAACCTGCAAAGGCAAATAACAGCATTTTCTAAGTTTGTTGTGAAATGTTCAAATTCTGTTGAATGAGGTATTCAGAAGTCATTGGGTGGATATGGTTTCACATGCTACGATGTAATTAAAGCCAGAAAAAAAAAAAGACAACAATTCTAGTTAATGTCAATTACTGGGTACATACAATGCTAAGTAGCATCTGGGTCAGGAAACATGGCCTAACAGAATACAGCACCTCAGGCTCTGAGCCATACTTCTGCTACAGTCAGACACGGAACGTCTCTGCTGACACGCATTAAAGCTACACATATGCTGATGCCAGGCCGGGGGAAGAATCTAATGATGCTGAGGTTCATTACAACTCAGGACCGGCCTCAGGAACACAGCTTATTAAAACAAGCTGGAGCACAAGACTCTCCAGAGGACACTGAAGTCCTCAAAGTTCCACAAATTCCCAGTCTGGTGCTGCAGAATACCTTCAAATTGTATTTTCTTTCTTTATCCAAAATAAACAAACAAAAGTTAACTCTTGTTCCCCTCCCCCCAAGCCTCCCAAAGTAAAAGGAGAAGTATCTATACATAAAGGTGTTCCCCTTTAAAAATACACGTTTGGGCTAGAGGGATGGCTTAGCGGTTAAGGCGCTCGCTGGCAAAGCCAAAGGACCCAGGTTCAATTCCCCAGGACCCACGTAAGCCAGATGCACAAGGTGGCACATGCCTCTGGAGTTCGTTTGCAGTGGCTGGAGGCCCTGGTGGACACATTCTTTCTCTTTCTACCTGCTTCTCTCTAATAAATAAATACATCAATAAATAAATAAATATTTTTTAAAATACACATTTATTTCCAGAGTACTTATTACTGCTTTAAATAAACACGAGATGGCACTTAATGAAGCATTAACAAGCTTCTCTGTAGCAACTGTGGCAGTTACCAGTTACTGACAATCCACCTGCAGGCTCATGTGTTGAGCAGTTGGTTCCCTGTTGGTAGCACTACTTTGGGAGGCTGTGGAACCTTGGGGACACCGTGCCTAGCTGGTGGAGGTGCCAGGGGCAGGCTGCAGGCTACGGCCTGGCCCTGCTTCCAGGCTGGCGCACTGTGAGAATCCACAGCCGCAATCTCCCACTGCCATGGACCAGGCTGCTTCAGCTGAAACTGAGAGCCATGGTAAAATGTGTTTCTGAAATTGTTTTTGCCAGGAATTTGGCACAGTAATGACAGAGGGAACTCGTAGCCTGACTGAACTACAAATAAAAAGGATCTTTGTTATTAGCTCCCTGCCTACAAAGCCTTTGCTTTCAATTGGCATTGTGGGCTGAACTGTATCTCCCCCAACCTCATATGCTGAAATAGTAACCCTCACTGAATTAGTAGACAGAACTTTTAAGAGGCAATGAATGTTAAATGAGACCACAGGGTTGACGGACTCACGGTAAACAGGGACGGAGACGGCATGATGCACCGGTAAGAACATGCATTGGGACAGGCCATGTGACAACAGAGCCAGGCACAAGGCTGAACTCCAGGGCTCCAGAGGTGGAAGCAGGAGCATCAGAGGTTCAAGGCTACCCTTGGCTACACAGTGAGTTGGAGGCTAGTGTGGAACGCAGGAGCCCCTAACTCAAGAAGCTTAGGAGGGAAAAAGCCAGGAGAAGACTAAGGCCACAATGGCTGGCACCCAGATCCTGAATGTCTCAGCCACTAGAACTGTGAGAATTTAGTCGTTTTTTGTTCTGTTTTGTCTTTTCTTGTTTAACTCATCCAGTCTAAGGCATTTCTATTATTGCAGTCCAAAGCTGAGGAATATAACTGGAAGAAAGAAATTTTTATAACCCATGATAGTGTGTTACTCATACCAAAATTATCCTTATCAGGTCAAATGTCACTTTTTTGCCAAAAAGAGAAACAGAGCTTACTGTTTAGAATCATCATCATCCCCTTCATCATCTTCCAAGTGTGCCACATGTCCTCTGAAGAGAAAAGATAATGCCACTGTTACTACATGGACTTGACCAAAACAGTTAAAACAAACAAAAAAATCGTAGAAAATGTAGGAGAGCCTACACAGTACATATTTTTTTTTTCCCCTCTTTACATCTTTATAGGATAAATTGCAAATGAAAACAGAGCAATCCTACATGACAGAGACGCGGCAAAATGATTTAACTTATGTATGACATAAAAGGGCCGGGGAGATGGCTCAGCAGTTAAAGGCAGTTGCTACCAAACTCTGGTGACCTGGGTTCAATTCCCCAGTGCAGCCGGGTACAGTGGCGCACGCCTTTAATCCCAGCGCTCGGGAGGCAGAGGTAGGAGGATTGCTGTGAGTTTGAGGCCACCCTGAGACTACAGAGTGAATTCCAGGTCAACCTGGGCTAGAGTGAGATCATACCTCAGGGAATTAAAAAAAAAAAAAAAAAAAAAAAAAGGTACCAGATCCCTAGTGCTCACGTCAAACCCGATGCACGAAGTAGCACGGGCATCTGAATTCATGTGCAGCAGCAAGAGACTCTGGTGTGCCCATGCCCATCCCCACCCCCACTTGCAAATATATAAATAAAATGTGGAAAAAGGATTAACCAAAATTACCGCTGATGTAATTCTTCTTCAACAGACTTCAGAAGACTCCTGAAAAGGATAGAAACAAAAAAAAAGTATGAATAAATAAGCAGAGGAATATTAAGAATATCTTTTAGGACTTTCACCCTACCCATGTTTTCTGAATACCTTTCTTCTTACCATTTATTAAAACTTTTCTACAATGATCATATTTGTACATCAAGCTATTTAATAAGGTATCTCTGTTTTTCATGGCTAATATCTTTGTATTCTGAATGGACAAAATAAAGCCTACTGTTTATTGAAAAATACTGATTCAAACAGAGACAACTATGAAATGTCACAACGGCATTGACAAAACAATAATTGCAGGGTCACAATCAGGGGTTTCCAGGACTCAAATTTTACCTGGAATATTATATATACCTGACACCTGAAATTATATTTTCTTTTTCTTAAGATACGGAAGGTGACACACTTTGGAAAAGTTCATGCTCTCAGACAATCCTGCAAAATGGAAGTGAGCATGGTGGAGCTCCCGGCAGAAGCACACATGCATGTGAGGTGAACACATGACCGTAGCAGCACTTGGCTCTCACAGAAGACACCCACTCACCTGACGGACCCGCTCTCCAGCGGTGCGCTGGCAAACACATTTACATTTTTGGGAGACTATGCCTGTACCAGACCAGGTGTGAGGATTTGACCATAGGAGCGGTATAGAACACATTCATTTTTCAGGAAGGTAAGAGAATTTAAGGCATTCGTGAAATTCCTTTACTTCTTTTCACAGAAAATTCATATAACATACTCCTATATTATATTCTTCCAGCAACCCCTAAAATACTCAATAGTCTCCTCAAAGCTAATGCGATAGAGAAATATATTACTGATAAACTGCTAGGAGAAACATGACTCAGTAGGAAACTTACTCACCCTAAAACTTAAAAGGTATGACATTTGAAACATTTTGTACCCCTAATATGTAAGCAATTACTAGAATTGCTTTTGGTTATCAAATATTTGTGATTTGTTATTTATGGAGCTGTTTTATATGTATATTATTTATATAATTATTTATATAATCGTTATTTAGTTAGGGCTGCTTAATAATAAGCTGTTTTTAAAATGACAAAAGTGATGAGTCTAGAATGGTAAATGACACAAAAACCCCACTAAGTGCAAGCTCTACTTTCCAGAGAGAAAACTGAGGTATCATCAGGTGGTGCACCTCTCAACGCTCGTCCCGGCCGCTCTGGGGAGCAGGAGCTCTGGTAGCGGCCGCGCGTCTATATACATGTGGACAGGATTCCAAGCAGAGACGGCCTGCAGACGACTTCCGCTGCCACTTCTGCAGGCCGTGTGGCCTTGGACAAGTGGCTCTGCTCTGAACTGATAGCTTCATTTCCTTATAGCTAAGATGGGAACCCTACTAATACTTATATTCAACTGTGTGAAGAAATATCAAATCAGCATGGGCAAGCAGTTAAGAGTGTGACTTAGGACACAGCCCTTAAACTAGCCAACTATGGTTCAGAGACCCTGGAGGTCTCTCAGTGTCTTGTAAAGGGGGAGGGGCTTGCAAGGTCAAACTTTTTTGTTGTTGTTGTGTTTTTTGTTTTTCATGGTAGGGTTTTGCTCTAGCCCAGGCTGACCTGGAATTCACTCTGTATTTTCAGGGTGGCCTCGAACTCATGGCAATCCTCCTACCTCTGCCTCTTGAATGCTGGGATTAAAGGTGTGTGTACCACCACACCCGGCTCAAACTATTTTCATAATAGTTCTTGTACTATTTTATATGAATGCTTTTTATACTCTTACATTCCCATGGGTGTCTACTGGAGTTTTCCAAAATCTCTATGATATGTGATGTAACTCATTAAATGTAGCAGCAGACATGAGAATTCAGCTATCTTTGGGTAAGTGTGAAGAAAATATGCAAAAATACAGATCAATGTCATTTTTTTCTTACCATTATTATTTTGTTTCAAGGAAAAACAGCTATTTTCATAAAACGTGATTAGTGGGTTTCAACAGTTTGCTAGAGCAAACTGTTACTGGTACTGACATATACCAGGTCTTTTAATTATCTGCTGCCTCTGAATCTCATGTGAGAGAAACTGGAAGTGCCATAAGGAAGATAGCGTAAGGAGGTGGCATCTGAACTTGTCCTTTAGATGAAGATTTTTAAAAAAATACAAAATATGCATTTAATTTATGATGACATATATTATTTTAAAACTAACAGGTATTTTTGAAAATTTCCTTAATTTCCAATACTATAAATCCTATACTATCAACTAAAGAACACAGTACAAGGATCATGAGACCAAAAATCTGAGAAGCGCTGCTTTGAGCTACTTTACCAAATCCAACATTGTACCTTTGAACCAGACACTGGGCTTTCATAGCACTTAAGACAGTATGAAAAGGCTGAAAGGGGTCGCATATGCTACCCCAGCAGTCAGGAAGCCAAGACAGGAGGATAACAAGTTTGAGACCAGCCTGGGATACCTAGTAAGACCCTGCCATAAACAAACAAATAAACCTAGGAATATTGTTCAAGACATTTCTGCAGCAAAAATTATCAGAATTTGAAATTAATTAGGAAGGCAATTTAAAAGTAGCTTTAAATTTCAGTTACCATATTTAATGGGATTTATATGACATTCTCCTTTTGAAAAAAGAACCTTATTGGGAGTTTTCTAACAATAAGAGAAAGGCTGAGTAAGAGACCACAGAAAGGCCTAGCTATGGCCTAGGAAATCTATGCATGGTTTTTATTCATTTATTTGTAACGATTTTACCATAAAGTAAAATATTTTGCTAACAGAGTTATGGAATAGAATTTATAGTCTTGATACAAAGTGGGCACACGGCGTACTTTTTGGGTTTCATAATCTTTCACAAACCCTGGCTGCCCTAGCTACCAGAGCCCTGGACAGTGGACCCTGCATGTGGGGAGGAGTGGGGAACGTGTGATCCTGGTTTCTTCATGAAGACTGGGGGCCGCTCCAGAAACAATGACACTTTCCGACTGTCTGGATTCTTCTAGTGTGGGATTTCTGTTAATGAAGTGAATTACTAATCCAAAGTGATGGCTATTTGATGGGAACGCTTCAAACACAACAACACATGAGCAGATTGAACTGAGGCAGTATTGAGACCGATAGGGGAGAAGTGTAAAGGACCGTCAAGCACTCAGCATATCTGGACTACATGAAGCATTCATGCCGCAGGTACTGAGATCTTTCAAAACCACCTGGTTGACCCTACACAGCCTGTGCATGTACTCTTCTGTCTATATTTAAAAGCAAACAACTCATTTCTACAAAGCTGAAGAGCAGTGTTATCTACTTACTTGCTTCCTAATAAAATCAATAATTATTTATGGAGTAGCTACTTATATATAAGAATAATTAATAATTAAGGATTTAGTAAGCTCTAAGTATGCTAAACACTTCCCAATGACTATTCCTTTTCATGCTTAGCACCCTGGGAGGCAGGTACTATTTTAATATTTAATTTAATTTAACTTTACAAGACAGTGAAAGAAAATTTCTCAAGATCAAGTATTCCCAGGAAGAGCTGACTCTGAGTAGGCAATTCCTAGTCCTATATGCAACTGTGCCAGGATCCGGGTAATTCACCTTATTCTTTTCAGTTCTATCAATTAGAAGGGAATAATCTTTAGAACTCTGCTCTATATTAAAAATAAAATCAGACATAATTTAGGAGTTTTCTTTAAAAATACCTTTTTGTTCACTTTAAACAAATGGTCATAAGAGTTGATCCCAGTGATATCAGAATAAAAGTCTTAAGACACATGCCTCCTTTCACAGAAAGAAAAATTCCTATGTAACAAATACAAGTCCTGCTTGATCTGGAGGAGGCAGAAACCCAAGAATGGAAATCTGTCTGCCTGATCACCTTCGGAGAAAGCAGGAAAGGCTGTGAGCTGTACAGCACTGGCTGGTCACAAGAATGAAGCAGACATACCAGTACAGCAGGAGATGTGCTGCATCCATGCTCGTGTCACATGTATGTACACACCTACACACAAGACAGCAAGGGCACACTTCTGGCCAACCTACCTTGCCAGTGATTCGTTATATATAATACAGTTCCTTAAGCAGGGATCCAATTAATCAAAAAATGAAGGTTGGGCAAATTATTAACATTTTACCTAACCAAGTGCATAATTTTAAAATATATTTGAAATGAACTAAAAAAAGGTAAATAAAATACTGTTTCCAATTGACTCAGTCTCCAATACACCAAAATCTAGCTGTGAAAGGTTCTTAAACCTGAGCTGGGGAGACAGCTCAGCAATTGCAAAGTCTGCTGGTCAGGGTTCAATTCCTCAGTACCCATGTAAAGCCAGACACACAAGGTGGCACATGCATCTGGAGTTTGTATGCAGTAAGGGACCCTGGCATACCTATATTTTCTGTCTCTTTCTCTCTCATAAAGTTATGTTTTAAAATTTTTTTTACAAAGGTTCTTACAACCAGTGTATGTTGGGGGGCAGGAGTTAGTAGAAAACATATGATATGGAAGGAGAGGGAAAGAATACGGGGTAGAAAGGGTTAAGCAGGGATGGGTATGGGAGATGAGAGGAGGAGTGGGGGAGGGCTAACCAAAACCTAAGACGAAAAAGCTACATAGAAACTATGGTGGTTTGGTTCAGATGTTCCCCATAAACTTAGGTGTTCTGAATGCTAGGTTCCCAGCTGATGGAGATTTGGGAATTAACGCCTTCTGGAGGCAGTGTATTATTGGGGGCGGGCATGGGTATTACAGCCAGTTTCCCCTTGCAATAGCAAGTAGTGCTGGGCACACTCTCCTGTTGCTATTGTCCATCTTATTTTGGCCAGGGGGTGATGACCACCCTCTGCTCATGCCATTGTGGAGCTTCCTCTCAAGTCTGTAAGCCAAAATAAACCCTGTTTTCCCACAAGCTGCTCTTGGTCAGGTGGTTTCTGCCAGCAATGTAAACGGGACTGCAACAGAAACCTACTTTTTGTTAGATAATTTAAAAAAAAAAAAAAAAAAAGGAACAGGGTTGGAGAAATGGCTTAGTGGTTAAGGTGCTTGCCAGCAAAGCCAAAGAATTTAAGTTCAATTCCCCAGGACCCGCGTAAGCCAGACGCACAAGATAGCACATGTGTTTGGAGTTCGTTTGCAGTAGCTGGAGGCCCTGGCATGCCCACTCTCTGTCTCTCAAATAAATAAATAGATAAATGCACACACAAAACAATGGCCTCATATTTAGAGACCATATGAAAAAGGAAAGGTCTTCTTCACTAACCCACAATGACATAAAATAAGCTTTGTGGTCCACCAGCTGACTAGGACAAGTCATAAACAGCAAGTACTTACTGTTTAGGTAAAACTGCACTTTCTACCAAGGAAATTTTACACTTAATTTGCATTTTATGAAAGAGAAGCTAGCACAGTAATAACAACAGTCTTAAGATTATCAAAGAATAATAAACAATGATAACTCCCTTACATTTAGATGAAATTCAGATTAAATAAAAACTAAAGTAGTCCCTTAGTTTGTGACTCAAACCTTTTTATCTGAATTGGAAAACATAGCATATTAAAGGAAAAAACACAATGTTTAATTTATCTTAAAAAAAACCAGAAATGCAACTGTTATTATAATCCATAAAGTTATTTGTCTTTAATCATTATTTTTCAACTGCATAACTTAAAATATGAGAACATATAGGTCTCAGTTCTCCAATGGAATTCAAACTACGTTTTAACATTTTGCTGGTTATTAGATAATATCTACATTGCTAGAATATTTTTGGCAATTTAAATAATGTTCCTTTATAAATAGCTTTTTACAATGATGATTATCTATAAACTCAGGAAATGTGGATTTCAAGGGAAGGAAAGAGTCTTCACTCTCATGGTATGTTAACAGTGACTTGTGCACAGAGTTTTACTACAGGGTATTAACTGCTAAACTCATTTCTCATAAGAAATAATTCTTAAAACTCTGTACACATTTTAACTACTATTCATTTTTATAAATACTAAGGAGCTGGGCTCTAGAGACGGCTCTGTGGTTAAGGCATTTGCTTGCAAAGTCTAACAACTGGGTTCAATTCCCCAGCAACCACATGGAGCCAGATGCACAAAGTGGGGAATGCATCTAGAGTTTGTATACAGCGGCTGGAGGCCCTGGTGTGCCTATTCTGCCTGCCTGTCTTCTCTCTGCTTGCAAATAAATAACAAATATTTTATTTTATTTCATTTTTTTTTGTTGTTGTTGTTGTTGTTATTTTTCGAGGTAGGGTCTCACTCTCCCTCAGGCTAACCTGGAATTCACTATGGAGTCTCAGGGCAGCCTCTATTCTTGGCAATCCTCCTACCTCTGCCTCCTGAGTGCTGGGATTAAAGACCATGCCAGGCAATAAAAATATTTTTTAAAATAATAAGAAGTTAAGTTGAAGATTCTAAGTTGTATGAACAATTCACAGCTGACTAACATATTTAGAAGACACGTGAAGACAAGTTTTGTATACAATAAATGGCTCAACTTTAGAAAAAAAATTGCTAAAATGTGTGTTTATTTTCAGGTGACAAGACTTGTAACAAGAACAGGAAATTGCTTAATATAAACAGCTTAAATTGATCCTCCCAATTATGGCAATTAACTAAAAACAGCAAGCAGAGAGCTGTGGAATGAGTTAAAGGCATAAAACATATTGACCACCCAATGCAACTTACTACCTTAAATACTGAAAAATAAGTTAAAGGCAATTATTTTAAAAGAACTTTACTTACTTGTTTCCACCTAAAAAATAACTACTTTGGTGTCCTTGTCCATATTCTAGTTGTAGATCCTAAGAGTGCAAGATAAAATATTTAGCATAAAACATTGTATCATAATCACTACATATTAACATATATTATTTTTAAAAAGACACCCCAGCCCCAAATAAATCTGTATTGCTGTATGTTCTTAAAAAGAAGACATGATAGGACTTTCAACAATAAAAGATTTAAGTTTGTAGTCCTGAATTTTATTATTTCAATATTTTTCTGGGAATGTTTCCAAACAATATGTGCAAGTTTCATTTGAGGCTACTGCTACAGTAATTAGTTTGCAGGGCGGGAAAAAAAAAAAAGCTCAAACAAGTTACTTATTGTCAAGCTATGATAAAACAAAAATGATCAAACTAAGCAATGAAAATCTTAGTTTGACTGTATGCAACGTCTGAAATAATTATGTATATATACACATTCACATATTTCTATTGCTGTTTTATGCAAGCAATTTTTTAATGATATAAAACTGGGGACTATCTTAAAAAGCAAATTTATATGTAAACTTGCACAAGATTAGAAACTGTATTCAATGGAGTTTTAGGAATAGCTGAGGAGTAAAACAGTAAAACTTCAAGTGAATTCTAAGAGCATTCCTCAACTGTTTACACATTCTGACTGAATGCTGTGGGCTGTGATACGAAGGATTCGAACTCAGAAGCATCAGTGACACAGACGTGCCGCTCACGTCCCCTCCTGAGGGAGGAAGTGTACTTTCCAAGCACCGTGGAAAGAGCAGAGCTGCCTTTTCTCCACTTGTAAGATGCCACCGGATTTCAAGCACTGTTTTAACTTATCAAGTTTAAACGAATCTTTGCATTAGAGCCTAGTCAAACATGCTTTTGATTCATAAGAAAATGTGAGCTGCATGGTGAGAACCTAGTGTAGGTCACCACAGAGCAGCCTCCAAGGCTGGGAGACGTGGCTTGTACCACCCCCATCACCAGGGCTTCCTGCCCTGCGTGTCTACTGGCAAGCCTGCACTGCTGGGGACCAGAGGCTAGCTCCTCACACTTAGGGCAAAAGGTCAAATCTGTGTTCCTTCCCTACAGCCACAGTCTAACAGCACCAGGTACACCCAGCCTGTGCCCTCGGTGAGTAATGCTTATTCAAATGCCAACAGTTCATTCTCCTATACAGGTTGCACTTCAGCGTGTTAAGATACCCAAAGAAAATTCTAAATTATGAAACAAGATGAGCCTAAGCGACACTTAAAAGACTTACAAAAAAAGCATTTTAAAATTTTAACCCAAGATCTATCCAACAACAACAACAACAACAAAAACTTGCTCAAAATCATGGTTTTGACAGGGTTCAAATTTCATTCTCTTCAACCTGTGTGTTCATTCGTGCTATAGTAAAGGTCCTTCCCAGTGACCGCACAGGTACATCACAAAGAAGCTGAGCTGACTACCTAGCACACCGGTGTCACATGAACCTTTAATGAAAATGGACCGGTTGTCTTTAACTTGTATCTTAGGAGGACCACACAACTGGTATTGCCACACAAGTGCTCATGACTTAAAACACAAAGATAAACAAATTTCAAATATATATATAGAAAAATTGAGCACAGGTTTAGGTGTAGAATAACCTTTAGGCCAAGGGAGGTTATAAATTCTAGATATATCTAAGTCTGAGAAATATGCCATATCCCAAGTCCCACCAGGAAAGCTAAAAATACTAGTAATTTATTTTCCCAATGTTATTATATGTTATAGCAACTAAGGATGTCAAAGTGCTAGCCATGTTATCAAGTATAGCAGTACACTGAGCCTTCTACTAATCTAATCTGATCAACTCCAACCGCGATTTATTGTGCACCTCACGTATGACAGGGTTTCAGCCAGCAAATCGAGGAAAATGGAAAACCAAAGGAAAGACACAAAAGTAGTACCACAGGCAAATGCACTCAAAGAAGCAAGATACATTCAAAATAAGTAAGATGATGGCGGCATTTGGCTATCCTTAATAAGCTAAATCAGTAAACGAACGTGCGAGCAATATAAACATGAGCAGCATTAGTCAGGCATGACCTACTCAATAACAAAACTTACAGGAATGCCCAACAAGTAACAACATGGGCTGACAACACATAGTAACCAGGAAAGAGTTAACTCGAGGCTGAAGCAACAGTTCACAAGTTATCCAACATAATTAAAGTTCAGTGTGTGTGTGTGAGAGAGAGAGAGAGAGAGGAGAATATTTCCAAGTCTAGATGAGAAATTAGGGTAAGAAAGAACAAAATCATTGTGAAAAACTGGGAAAACAAGACATATAATAATAAAAACACTTATTGTAATTCTTTTTTTTTTTTTTTTGGTGAAATCAGCAGGAAGTCAATAGAACTGATACAGTTGGTGACAAAAACCTCAAAAAGATACTTGGGCTGTGTATGTTAACTCAGGCAAAGAGTAACAGGAGAATTTTTTTCACTCATCAAAAAGTGAGAACATTGTGGCTATTAGTAAGACACCTGTTAGCATGGAAGGGATTGGAGTAAAACAAAGAGAAAATGAATCCAGGATAACTTAAAAGGAAGATTATTTCTTTTTTAAAATTTTTATTTATTGGAGAGAGAGAAAGAGAGAGAGCGGTCACACCAGGGCCTCCAGCCACTGCAAACGAACTCCAGACACATGCGCCACCTTGTGCATCTGGCTAACATAGGTCCTGGAGAATTGAACCTGGGTCCTTTGGCTTTGCAGGCAAACACCTTAATTGCTGAGCCATCCCTCCAGCCTGGAAGATTATTTCTTAAAAAGCTCGAGAAGCAGGTAGGGTGAGCATGCTGACCGAGGCTCTAGGACCGTGACTACGCGAGGCAGACGGAGGGTCCTCTGGTGAGACGACGATGGTCATCTGCAAGCACAGACTCCGGAGGTGCTGGGAATCTTCCTCAGAGCAGTGAAAACGCTGGTCCTCTCCGTGTCCTTCCATAACACTTAGCATAGTATTCTAGCTGAGAGTGTGGGCACCTGCCTACAAACCCAGCTCTCCAAAGGCTTAGGCAGGAGGATTACGACTTCAAGGTCAGTTTAGCCTACGAAAGGAGACCATCTCAAATACAAAAACGAAGCCAAACAACCCTTCCCCAAAACCAAAAATAGTATTTTATATATCATCAACTTTCCACATATTTTTATTTATTTGACAGCGACAGACAAGAGAGAGAAAGAGGCAGAGAGAGAAAGAGAATGGGAGCACCAGAACCTCCAGCCACTGCAAACAAACTCCAGATGCATGCGCCACCTTCTGCATCTGGCTTATGTGGGTACTGGGGAATTGAGCCTTGAACCAGGGTCCTTAGGCTTCACAGGCAAGCGCTTAATCACTAAGCCATCTCTCCAGCCTTATTTTTATTTTTAATACTATTTTTATAATTTTTTACTTTTTTTTGAGGTAGGGTCTCGTTCTGGCCCAGGCTGACCTGTAACTCACTATGTAGTCTCAGGATGGCCTCGAGCTCATGGTGATCCTCCTATCTCTGCCTTCTGAGTGCTGGGATTAAAGTTGTGGGCCACTCTACTTGGCTAACATATTTTTAAATGAAATTTAAAATTAGTTAAAAAATTTTCTTTCTTTCTTTCTTTTTTTTCAAGGTAGGGTCTCGCTCTAGGCTCAGGCTGCCTTGGAATTCACTATGTATTCTCAGGCTGGCCTTGAACTCACTGCGATCCTCCAACCTTTGCCTTCTGAGTGCTGGGATTAAAGGCGTGTGCCACCACACCCTGCTAGTTAGGAATTTTTATGTATGTCTACGCAGCCTTTGAACTTTCTCTTGCTCCCACAATCTCCATTCCTCTGAACCCCTTCTTTCTAAGTAATCCCTCTTCTACTGCTGTCTTTGTTTTAGGTCCTTTACCATCATTCATGAAGGAATGTTGTGCAGATAATCAAGTTAGCCAGTGAAATTTAGCTCATTATTTTCTTAAACCAGCTGTGAGATTTGAAATAGGATCTTTTAATCTACAGATATTATGTGTATCAGATATATCTATTTCTACTGTTATAGACACAATTCTTACTAGTCAATTATTGCTTCTAGTGTTTAGTTTGTTTGGAAAACTCAAGCAGATTTAAAAATTTAGACCTAAAATTTAAAGACCTGAAATTTAAGCTCCACTCTTCTGGCTTCATTAAGTTTTGAGTATCCGATTCTTTTAAAATGCTTTTGGAGTTGGGTGTCATGGCTCACATCACATGGGAAGCCGAGGTAGGAGGCTTGTCTTGAGTTCAAGGTTATCTAGACTCATACAGAGTGAGTTCCAAGTCAGCCTGGGCTGGAGACAGACCTTGTCTCCCACGGCCCCCCCAAAAAACTGCTTTGGGGTAATAACAAAGATTGAAGGTGCAATATTGAAAGTTCATTTACAAAATGCTAAAGTTAATACTCAGTGAGACCAATCAGAAATCACTGATCCTATGCAATGCTTAAGATGTTAGGTGGTGGTGGCAGAATCTAATGTGCCCAGGCTGAACTTGAACTCGCTATGTAACTAAGGACGACCTTGAACTGATCCTCCTGTCAGCACTTCCTAAGTACTGGAATTACAGGTATGTACTACCCACAAGAAGTACGTTTGTAACTTACAATTTTATTTTAGAGAGAAAGTTGCAGGGGGCGGGGAGGGTAGAGAGAAAATGAAAATGGGCGCGCCAGGGCCTCTAGCTACTGCAAATTAACTCCAGACACATGCACCACCATGTGCATCTGGCTTATGTGGGTCTGGGGAATTGAACCTGGGTCCTTTGGAATGCAAAATGGTCACTGGAGAGATGGATTAATGTTTAAGGAGCTTGCCTGTGAAGCCGAGGGAACCAGTTTTAAGCCCATTTGCTCTCTCTGCCTCTCTCTCTTTCTATCAAAAAATAAATAAATATTAGAAAAAAGAAATGCAAAATGGGGTAGTTGCTGTGGAAAACATTACTGCACATCTCAAAAAAAAAAAAAAAAAAGAAAAGAAAAGAAAGAAATACAGAGTCACTGTATCAGGTCAGGTGTGGTGGGGCACACCTTGAATCCTAGCACTTAGGAGACTAAAGTAGGAGAATCATCATGAGTTCAAGGCCAGCCTAGGGTAGAGGGAGACCCTGCCACAAACAAACAAACAGGATAAATCACCACATGATCCAACAATTCCACTTTTAGATGTATAAAAGCAAGGACTCAAACAGGTATTACAGATCTGTGGTCATGACCACATTCCCCACAGTAGCCAGAAGGTCCAAGCAATGAGCGTGCGATCAACAGATGAAGGCATAAGCACAGTGTGGAAACTGCAGAAGGCGGAGTAGTGTCACCATGAAAGAAATACTTATGACATGAACTAGAATGCTATGAAGACGTGAAGTGGGTCACTCATAAGAGGACAAATAGTAATGATTCTACTTATCCAAGATACCTAAAATTGTCAAAATTATAGACAAAAAGGAAGGTTTGCTGCCAGGGGGCTGGTGACTGAACGGACGTTTGGTTTGGGAGATTGGACACATTCTGGAGATGGTTGTACACTGTCAATGTACTTAATGCCACTGGACTATGCTTTTAAAAAAAAGGTGAAAATGGGGTATTTTAAGGGATGGGTATTTTATCAGGTAAAATAAAAATCAAACAAACAGTGGGACATGAATGTTGGAGGGTGGGTGAAGGGAACGCAGCATAAAACCCCCGCAAAGCACAAAAGGAAGGGTGAAGCGTTTCTTTGAATTGCTTATGTCCAGTACTGACTGCTGGTCTTAAAGAATAACAACTTTCCGCTACTTTGCACCTTGAGCGCTCTCATTTGTAAAACAAGGGAAATAAGATAATATCTGTATTGTATGGCTAAATGACTGGGGCACTACTGAGAAATCAGTCTGCAGGCAACTTCCAGAGTTCACCACAGAGTGTACTTAAATTGATGATGACATCACAGCACTGCTGTGTAAAACTCTCCACTCTTCACAGAAATACCATTAAGTGACCATGAGGGTACAGTTCATGTTGAGAATAATGCCTCCTATATAAAATATCTAGTGTTGTTCCCACCAGAAATGGGTTTTAATAGTTTTATAAATTGCAGAATCAAAAAATGTCTTTTTCATTCCTGTATCCATATATCAGTGACCCTAGAGCCTCTTGTACCACAAATGTGCAGAGATCAGGGACCTCACGACCTATTATACCACAACTGTGCAGAGATCAGGGATCCTACAGCCTCTCCTACGACAACTGTGCAGAGGTCAGTGACCCTACAGCCTCTCCTAGCACAACTGTGCAGAGGTCAGTGTCCCTACAGCCTCTCCTACGACAACTGTGCAGAGGTCAGTGTCCCTACAGCCTCTCCTACCACAACTGTGCAGAGGTCAGGGATCCTACAGCTAGGCTTGGTCCCCGGATCCCTTCCCAGAGCTCTCTTGTTCCACAGGAAGCTTGTGACTACAGGGTAGGAAGGGGCTAGCACGTAAACTGATTTGGGAGACAAACATGGGTATTAGTTAGTCACAGTATTAGGACCGTACCACATGCAGTAAAGAAGATGTATGTAACTCTGAAGTGTATTTATGGTTTTGTCGCTACCTTCTCTTCATGGACTAGATTAACAAGTATCATGTCAACTTAACCAGCCCATAAACTTGTGATTCTGTGGTCTTCTATTTCCGCAACAACTTTTATTGATTGTCACCCTGGCCTACAAGTATCTCACTCTGAAATTTCAATACGGAAAGCAGCTTTCTGTGGCCATTCCATGTCACCCACCCCTTAGTTAATTCTGGCCCCTCCCTCCTCCAGGGACCCTCTGCTGCTCCAGGCCTGCCACACTCCAGAGCTGCTCCAGGGTCGTGTGTTGTTGCTGCGGGTACGTGTAGACACGCACACAGGTGTGGTGTGGTGTGTGAAGCAAGCATGTGTGTGTGTGTCCCCTTATTGCTCATCCACATATTCCCTTGGGACAGGGTCTCTTCCTCATCTCGGAGCTGCTGTTGGTCAGTGAGCTACAGTGTTCTCCACTCTGTGCACCCCATGTACTGGGTTACAACACGCATGGCCATGCCCTGATTTTTACATGGGTTCTGGGGAGTCAGACTCAGTGGTCATTGGCCCTAAAGGCCCTCATGCTTAAACATCAAGTGTTTTCATCTGCTGAGCTATTTCCCCAGCAAACAGTTTTTCCTCCCTCCCCCTTTCCTTCCCTTCCTCTTTTCGTTTCTTTAGATCTAACTATAGGGGACACATACGATTTAATGGCTTCCCCATGTTCTTGTTGATGATTGACATCTACATCTTTTAGCTAAATTCTACATCTGGTGATGGTATAATAAATAGTTTCTTAAGCAATTCACTGAGTATCTCTTTTTTAAAAAACATATTTAAAAAAAACTAAGAGAGGAAAAGTGAGAATGAAAAGGCGCACCAGGGCCTCCAGCCACTGCAAACATACTCCGGATGGATGCACCACCTTGTGCATCTGGCTTACGTGGGTTCTGGGGAGTCAAACCCGGGTCCTCAGACTTCATAGGCAAGTACTTTAACCACTAAGCCATCTCTCCAGCCCACACTGAGTATCACTTAAAACTAGGGTCTGTGCCAATGACTGTTACCACAATAATTCCCATGGAACCTAAGAATGTCTGTCCATGTCCTGCATGAAGCGTCCACACTGGGTCCTGCACAATGCCGGCACCGCCTTTGTCCCCCGGAAATCACACAAGCCCCTCTGGCCTGACAGCACCTTCATGTTCTAACTTCCACAGCACCCACTACAGGTTAGTTCTCCTTGTCAGCAGTTGCCAGTTGCCCACAGCTTGGTAATCCATCAGATATCCTATTGCACACCTGAGAATGTATATGTGTAAGTATTTTTTGTCCTTAAAGACAGCAACTTCTCCTTGAAAAGAAACTTTGTTTAAAAATTTTTTGTTAGAAGGCATAGATTTAAGAATTCATATACTTACTTAAACTAACCAAAATTGAAGGAGGTATGATATCAAGTTGAAGAAGAGAAAGAAAATTTTATTTGGAGGCAGAAAAGCAGAATATGGACATGTATACAAGAGCAAACTGGGGCTGCCAGCCACACAGAGAGACTATTCAATTACAACTGTTAATACTATTTACTACTACACTTACTAGGATTAAATTTTCCTTTTCCTTTTATGTAACAGTAACATAATCTCAGAATCTGTAACTTCTGGAATGTTATATAATTCAGATATTTTTCTGAGAAAGGTGGACATAGCATAATACTGTAAAACCAAAATTTTATCTGATTTTATTGTTACCTTAGGGATAATGTATTTTTATAACCCATATGTATTATATTATATATGTAATATATAATATATAAATATATGCAAAATACCAATATATTATATGTAACATATTAAAACAATACATATGTGACATGAATAGTTTTATATATATATATGAATGTATATATATAGATAGATGGTTTCAAGTTCATTGAAACAAGTTACATTAAAAATGGACATTATAGAAAAGTGTAATTTATAAAATAATTTTACACTTGTGTGAGAAATTTAAATATTAATGTCTTTATATAAAAGCAAAAACATTTTATCTCTACAACTTTACATTTGGGGAGCCATATTTATTTGACTTGTTAGGAAAAGAAACTGCTATACTCCTTAGTATGTGAAAGCTTGCTAAATGACAAGGTTCAGTTTATAAAACAGTAAGACTGGACAAAATGGTTACGCTTAAAAAATCGACACTAAAACAATGCTGACAAAGAAAATCAGAAGAGGAAATACCAGATTAGATCTTGCAGTGTAGTATATTTCTTCTGAACTGTCGAAAAAACCATCACTGTCGGGCTGTTCAGCGGAGACCAAGAAACCCAGGTTATTTACACTTAGACAGAGAGCCACAAGTTCACAAAGGGACACTTTCAAAAGTGAGGTAAGTCCTGCTAACATCATTGTATTAAGACAAATGCAAAATCAAATTACATTAAGCAGCTTCTAAACAAGCAACATTACAACTTTGCTTCATAATGCAGTTATTAAATTAGTATATAATTTAAATTTGTGTGATGCCAACTTAAAAAAAAAGAGACCATCAACTCAAAATTGCGTTAAGGAAACACAATTAGCATTTATCAATACCATGGCTATTTTTTGCTCTTGATCTTCTCCATCCCTCTCTATAAAATGTCAGTGTTATAGGAAGTTCATTTTAAGACATTAACATTCTCTTTCTTCAGGCTAGTACTGTGAATTAGTGGCTCAGGATCAAGATTAACAGTTCCCTTTGGTCTGTGTAGTCAAGTGGGTTAAAATAAGCACTAAATTTCAGAAGAAAGTTCCCACTGCAGTCTTTAGTGGCTTTCCCCCCCCCCATTTATTATACAGGAAAGGAACAAAATAAAACAAATAATCTGCAGCCTTGGCGAAGATTTCATTAGGATTATTTGTTTTTTTTAATCTCATTTTTATTCTTCCATGAAGTATTAACATCTCAAATGTTTGCGGAGCACTTTGCCTCAGACTGAATGGCAATGCTGTATACCTGGAAAGCAGTACTTTACACAAGAACACAAGGCGCCCAGAGCTGTGAGAACATTGCGATCTGGTAGCTCATCCATGTGGACTGCATACTTATCTACCCGACAGCATGCCTCTTCCTGGGTGTTAGTACTCCCAACACATCAGCTTTACTGTGATGCTGAGAGACCATGGCATTTTTCCTAATGAATACACAAAAGCCCCTCAAAAACTGAAAGACCTAACAAACAAAAACCAAAAACTTACTAAAGGTCAGCTTTCAAAACACGGAATCAGAAGGGCAAAACTAGCAAGTGTCTCTTAAGATAATTTTGAAAATATTCAATCTCAGCAACACAGATTTATTTATCCAGTATTTGAGAATCACTTACCACTTTATTTCTCCAAATGCTTTAGAAAATACTAATTACTATCTTTTCATGTCAGTACCAATCCATCAGAAAGGCTAATTTAAACCTTTAGGTTCAGCTTGAACACTCCAAGGCTATGTTACTTACAAGTTCGTGATGAGGCTCGGTCTCTTTCCTTAAAGGTGGATCAAATTTCACTTGGCCAACTTAAACAGAAAACAACAACAAACAGTTTAAATAACTGTTGATCAATCATCCTGTTTGTTGTTACCAATGTCAAAACCTCCTATCTGTAAGTCTACTGGTTATGTTTTCTCTACCATCTCCTTGAACGTATATATGCTGAACTAGCTCTGTAGGGTTATGTTTAATATCAAAAGGAAACTCTTTCTGAGCCTGAGACTGCTCCAGCATTATTACATGCTGATCCTTCCATCACACTGAACTGAAGGCAGAGGGGCTCCTGGAAGGAAGAGTAACAAGCTTTGCTGCAAACCAGTATGATCTTGTACTGGCTGCCCAAACACTATACAGTTTCGAAGGGAGCCAACGCTGTAGTTGTGAACACAAAACATCAAGATGACGAAACCAGTTACCAGCGTGCCAAAGCCGGTCCCCTCTAAGTACACAGAGGTAACAACATGCATGGCCCTCTTCCATGGATCTTGTCTTACTTTTAACCGTAAGATATCCCACTAAGTAAACACTTGCCTGCCACCAATTAGTACATGTGGTTTTCAATCCTGTTGTCACCTCAGCAGACTAGACATATGACACCTGTATTAACTGCAAATAGGGAAGACAGGAGGATGTCTGCTATCTGTCCCCACTCAATAAAGGGCTGAAGCAGAATCTCAGAAAATTTGGGCATCTAGTCTCACACAGCATACACACGCAAGCAGAAGTTGAGAATCACTGATGTGAACTTGCGAGGAGTGATTCAGAGACAGACAGATAAGAGTCCTGGACCAATCTAAAATGTCCCGGATCTGCATCTGGCAATAAGAAGGCCTGAAAACCCATTTTACGTCTCTAAGGTAAGTCAGGTGCTAAGCTGTTTCAAGGACTTCTCACACCCTTCCTTCACCAAGTACAGCTTTCTGAGTATGGGCATGTGCATAGCCCAGGGGCTTGTTAGAAGGCCCTCATGCCTCCTACTGGAGGACCAAGTCAGAAACAGCAGCTGCATGAGTTCTCTAGCTGGCTCACACGCACATGAGTTTATGATGCACTACTTTGATTGCTTCTATTCTCTTTATTCCGGCAATTTTACTTTTCCTCAGCAAGAGTAATATAAATACACTCCTTTTATTTATTTTTTGCTACTAAAAATCCCAAAGGAATAAGGAAAATGAAATTCATATAGTTGTAGATAAACCTGACATATAAGTGTTTAGTAGGAAACTAAAATTACTTTTACTAAATTTAACTGAATTACAGTATGAAATGTTATTTCTGGGTCATTAAATTCTTAACTGTGGGGCTGGAGAGATGGCTGAGCAGTTAAGGTGCTTGCCTACAAAGCCTAATAACCTGGGTTCAAGTCCCCAGTACTCGGGCAAAAAGCCAGGTGCACAAAGTGGTGCATGCACCTGTAGTAGTTTGCAGTGGCATTCAAGAAGCACTGGCATGCCCACACTCTCTTTTTCTGTCACTCTCTGCTTACAAATAGATACACTTAAAAAAAAAAAATTCTTAACTGGGCCTGGAGAGATGGCTTAGTGGTTAAGGCACTTGCCTGCAAAGCCAAATGACCCAGGTTCGACTCCCCAGAACCCATATAAGCCAGATGCACAAGGGGCTGCATGCATCTGTAGTTTGTTTGCAGTGGCTGGAGGCCCTGGCATGTCCATATTCTCTCTCTCTCTCCCCTTGCCTATTTCTGTATCTCTCTCTCAAATAAATAAAAATAAAATACTTAAAAAATTCTTAACTGTATACAGTAAATACTTACAGTTTATCTCTGAACGTGTTTTCTCTTCTCTCACATTTCTACTTGTTGAATGAATTCTATGTGGTACAGCAACAAGGGGCTATAAAAAACAAAATTAATTATATGTGACATTTATTAATCAAGTCATGTAAAAATGAGACAGTAATTTTTCAATTAAAAAAAAATTATTTGCTAGGCCAGGCGTGGTGGCTCACACCTTTAATCCCAGCACTCAGGAGGCAGAGGTAGGAGGATCATCCTGAGTTAGAGGCAACCCAGAGACTGCAGAATAAATTCCAGGTCAGCCTGGACTAGAGTGAGACCCTACCTCGAACGACAAAAAATAAATAAATAAATAAAATTATTTATTTGAGAGAGGAAGAGAGAGGGGGAAATAAGTATGAATAAATGCATGTCGGGGTGTGCTAAAGCCCTGACCACTGCAAACAAACCAAACGTAAATGCCACTTTGTGCATCTGGCTTTATATGTGTATATTGGGGAATTAAACCCAGGACAGCAGGCTTTACATGCAAGTGCCTTAACTGCTAAGTCATTCCCTCGGCCCCTAACTTTTTTTCTAAAAAGGGTAATCATAACAGTTCAAACTATGAAATTTAAAAAAGTGGCAGTCTGCAGGCGCGCACCTCCATATTTATACGACTAGAGCACTTCCGGGACTGTGACATGTGAATGAACTGACGCACTGCTTCCTTGTGTCCGTGTTGGACTGGCACAGGCCCGTGCTGTGTAAATCAATTCCGAGAACTGCAGATCTCCCGACACAAGGTACTCTGAGAAGCTGGAAGCACTGGAGCATGCCAGTTGCCCCAGCTACCTGGGAGGCTGAGGCAGAAGGACTGTTTGAGTATATATGATGAAGGCCAGCCTGGGCAACATAGTGAGATCCTGCCTCCAAAAAAACAAAGAAAGACAAACAAAGCAAGGGCTGGAGAGATGGCTTAGCAGTTAAGGCATTTGCTTCAAAGCCAAAGGATCCTGGTTCGACTCTCCAGGACCCACATAAGCCAGATGCACAAGGGGGGGGGGTGCATGCATCTGGAGTTCATATGCAGTGGTTAGAGGCCCTGGCACGCTCATTCTCTCTCTCTCTCTCAAATAGATAAATAAAATATATATATAAAAAAACAAAATAAAAAGAAACCAATTCTGCAGGGGAGACAATGATAGACAGTCCTATAAAGATTCTATCTGCATGTATCATTTAATGACATCATTGAACACACACACACACACACACATGTATGTATGTATGTATGTATGTATGTATGTATGTATATACTCACTCACTCACTCACTCATAGATGGCAGGGGATAATGGCCTGTGTTTCAATTTTTGCCACAATATGAGCCAGGGCTGGTCTAACTAAGACTGCTGAAAGCTGTGTATTCACGTTTGTGTCGGAACTTAAGCATTTGTTTCTCAGAAGCTCTTTTCCCCCTTCTCATTAAAAGCACACTCATCATCCACCTCAGGTGTCTGGCTTTTTGGTATACCATTATTATATTGGTAGGGTCTCACTAGCTCAGGCTGACCTGTTCACTATGGAGTCTCAGGGTGGCTTCAAACTCATGGCGATCCTCCTACCTCTGCCCCCAAGTGCTGGGATGAAAGGCGTGCGCCACCATGCCCGGCAGCAACAGTAACTCTGAACAAGTGTATTAAATGGTTCTGTTTTTCAATTTGCAACTCACTAGCCAATTAAACACTCCAGCACACAATTTCCTAAGACAAAGCGTTAACTATTTTCACAAGAATTTCTTTTATTTAAATTAGATCCCAAAGTTCAAAGACTGGTTTTCACACATACACACTTATGCAAAGCAGCTGGGGAAAACTGTTCCTACCTCAGGGTCGTCGTCATCAAAATCGTGGAAAGTGGAATGGTCTGGGTTGTTCGCTTTATCCAGCAATTCTATTGCCAAGGACCTTGTCAGAGGCTGTGTGACAAAAGGGTGCTATAAAAAATAGAGAACAGAACCCTCATTAGAAATTTGATCAAACAGCTTATCTTTTGAAAATACATTTTAGGCAAAAATGGTACCTGCAATAATTTTTCAGCAGTAGGCCTCTTTTTTGGGTTTTTGGTAAGTGCCATTTTCACAAAATGATGGAAACTATTTGACCTAGAAGTTTTTGAAAATGAGATTTTCACATTTAAATTCCATTTTTATACTTATCCTGCAATAAAAGTTAATAAACAAAAAGTGCTTACCACTTCATTTTATCTTTTAGTTTAGGAGGCTGAAAGTTGCTCTTTGTCATTAGAAATAATGCTCTGAAAAATGAATAAAACATTGACAGCACTTTAGTATTTCATATATGAGGGAGGGAGAGGGGAGAGAGAGTATGAATATGGGCATGCCAGGGCCTCAGGCCACTGCAAACTCCAGATGTGTGTACTACTTTGTGGATCTGGCTTTATATGGGCACTGGGGAATCAAATTTGAGCCAGTAGGCTTTGCAAGCAAGCACCTTTAACTGCTGAGCCATGGCACCGGCCCTCCTGGGTTTTTTTTGGTTTGTGGAGGTAGGGTCTCACTCTAGCTCAGGCTGACCTGGAATTCACTATGTAGTCTCAGGGTGGCCTTGAACTCACGGGATCCTCCTACCTCTGCCTCCCGAGTGCTGGGACTAAAGGCATGCACCAACACGCCCGGCTCAGCCCTCCTGTTTTAATAATATGAACTATACTACTAGGTACTCCCAACCAAAGCAGAACAAGGAGAAGAGGATCATGCTTATGACAAAACAAACGACAGCAAGAGGAAAATGGCCTGAATTTGGGAGGAGGGTTCCACACGGACACACTGACCTCATCGGGTGCAAATCAAACATCGGAGGCTGCAGCTCAGCAAGTTCAATGGCTGTGATCCCCACTGCCCAGAGGTCACACAGCTGGTTGTACCCGCCTTTCCTCTCAACGGCTGCAACCTCGGGAGCCATCCTGCACGAAAGCAAAGGCCTTTTCTTAACTATGCTTTTCCTCTACACTCTCCTCAAGCCACATGGGTCTGAAAATACATGTGTAGTACTTAAAAGGCCTGTTTTTCCCCCTCTAATATGGGTACAGGGCAATCAAACCTGGGTCCTTAGGCTTTGCAGGCAAGTGCCTTAACTGTTAAGCCACCTTTCCTGCCCTGAAAACTGGTTATTCATCTACTTATTTATTTGAGAGAGAGAGAGAGAGAGAGAGAAGGGGGGGGATGGATGGGCCAGGACCTCCAGCCACTGCAAACAAACTCCAGATGCATGCCACCTTGTATATCTGGCTTACATGGGTACTGGGGAATTGAACTTGTGTCCTTAGGTTTTGTAGGCAAGTTCCTCAACCTCTGAGCCATCTCTCTAGCCTGAATACTGATACATGCATACACATATATACATAGTTTGTTTTGTTTTGTTTTGGTTTGGATTTTCCAGGCAGGGTCTCACTCTAGCCCAGGCAGACTTGGAATTCACTATGTATTCTCAGGTTGGTCTTGAACTCACATGATCCTGTCTCTGCCTCCCAAGTGCTGGGATTAAAGAAATGTGCTACCACAATTGGCAAAAACTGACTTTTTAATAAAAATAAGAGAAGTTGTGGGGCTGGAGAGATGGCTTAGTGGTTAAAGCGCTTACTTGCAAAGCCAAAGGACTCAGGTTTGAATCTCTAGGACCCACGTCAGCCAGATGTACAAGGTGGCACATGTATCTGGAGTTCATATGCAGTGGCTGTAGGCCCTGGCGTGCCTATTCTCTATCTGCCTCTCATAAATAAATAAATAATTTAAAAACATGTAAAAATGTAAAAAAATTAAATTAACGTGAATGCTTTAGAAAGTCTTGCTCAAGACAAATTTATAAAGACAACTCCAACCCCTCACAAGAAAAGCTAGGAGCATGGCAAGTGCAAAACACTCTGGTCAAGACTACATGACTCTACTTAGATAACATCTGAGGAAAAAGCAGAAACACAGAATCAGAAATTGCAGGAGTCACCGGAGGAAAGGGACAAAGAGAGAACAAACTACAGAGGGACAACAGGAAATGTCTGGAAGGGTAGAAGTCTGTTTTATGTCGACTATTCAATGTTCACAGGCCTGTATGCCTGCTAAAAATAAGTGACCCACCCAAAGGAAAGGCCTCGTCTCTTGACCAGAGACTGTAGAAGAGACATACACAGCAATGGCCCAACTTGCAATGAAACACTGAGGGTGTGGTATGTGTGATTAATTATGTATGTATGTACCTATAACGTGTTAATTCCTACCCTTACTACTTCAACAGACTTTGGACTAACTGGAAGTGAGAGGTTCTGAAATCGTTAGATTTAGGTGGGAACGACATGGTGCTAAAAAGAGGTACAGAATAGGAGTGTTCCATTAACTACTAACTCACAACTTCACATGCTCCCAAGACATCTCCACACGACTATACAAGAAGTGACAGGGTTTTTTGTTGCTGTTGTCTTGTTTTTTCAGGTAGGGTCTCACTCTGGCACAGGCTGACTGGGAATTAACTTTCTAGTCTCAGGGTGGCCTTGAACTCACAGTGATCCCTCTACCTCTGCCTTCCAAGTGTTGGGATTAAAGGCGTGCACCGACACGCCTGACCACAAATGACAGTTTTTGTCTCTAGAGGCAGAGAGATCTGCTGTGGTTACCTCTGCATTGCTGGGATAAAACACCCAGTGAAAAGCCACTGGTGGGAGGAAAGCAGTTACTTGGCTAACAGTCTCTAGGGGAAGCTCCACAACGGCAGGAAAAGCAAGTCATGAGCAGAGGCTGCAGGTCACTTTTGTCATATCAGACGGAAAACAGCAGCAAGAAAGTTAGCTGATCTCTAGCAAGGGGGAGCTGGCTATAAAACTCCAGAGCCCGGCCCCAACGATACACCTCCTTCAGCTAGGCTCCACCTCTGAAACGGCCACTAGCTGGGAACCAAACACAGAAAACACATGAGTTTATGAGGGACACCTGAGTCAAACCAAAAGATCATTTGTCATAAACAAACATTTATTGAGTATGTATACAGAATGGGGCTAAACCATAGAAACGCAAAAGAGGGTACAACTCCAGGTGCTTGAAATAAACTAGGGAGAGTTGACAACAATCAGCACAACTGGGGAGATGGCTCACCTGTGAAAAGCGCTGGCTGCATGTGCAAGAGGGCCTAAGACAATTCAAGTTTGATTCCCTAGCACCTATGTAAGAGGCTAAGTGTGGCCAAATCCAAGCAGAGACAGGAAAACTCCTGGGTCTCAGCTCACTGACTGAAAACAGCGGCTCTCGGCTGAGGCAGAGACTGCACTTGAGAAAGGCTCAGTGATCGAAAACAAGAGACGCTGGGCTGAGGCAGACACTGCACTCGAGAAAGGCTCACTGATGGAAAACACCTGTTCTCAGCTGAGGCAGAGATTGCTCTCGGGAAAGACTCACTGACTGAAAAAGCAGCTCTCGGCTGAGGCAGATACTGTACTTAGGAAAGACTCACTGACCGAAAAGACAGTCTGTGGGCTGAGGCAGGGACTGCACTGGGGAAAGGCTCAGTGACTTAAAACAGTGGCTCGGCTGAGGGTGAGACGACTCTCTGGTAGACTTACTGACGGAAATCAGCGGCTCTTGCCTGAGGCTGAGACAGCACTAGGGAAAGACTCACTGATGGATAAAGTGGCTTTCGGCTGAGGCAGGACTGCACTCGGGAAAGGCTCACTGACCGAAAACGAGACACTCTGGGCTGAGGCAGGACTGCACTCGGGAAAGGCTCACTGACCGAAGACGAGAGACGCTGGGCTGAGGCAGAGACTGCACTCGGGAAAGGCTCAGTGACATAAAACAGCGGCTCTGGGCTGAGGCAGGGACTGCACTTGAGAAAGGCTCAGTGACATAAAACAGCGGCTCTGGGCTGAGGCAGGGACTGCACTTGAGAAAGGCTCAGTGACATAAAACAGCGGCTCTGGGCTGAGGCAGGGACTGCACTTGAGAAAGGCTCAGTGACATAAAACAGCGGCTCTGGGCTGAGGCTGAGACTGCACTCGGGAAAGGCTCACTGCCCGAAAACAGCCGCTCTCGGTTGAGGCAGAGACTGCTCTCGGGTTAAGCTCACTGACGGAAAACAGGGGCACTCAGCTGAGACTGAACTCCAGAAAGGCTCACTGACTGAAAAAGCGAGTCTCCGCAGAGGTACAGACTGCTCTGGGGAAAGGCTCACTGACCGAAAAGAGAGGCTCTCGACTTAGGTAGAGACTGCACTCGGGAAAGGCTCACTGACCGAGAACAAGAGACTCTGGGCTGAGGCAGAGACTGCTCTCGGGTTAAGCTCACTGACGGAAAACAGGGGCACTCAGCTGAGAGTGAACTCTAGAAAGGCTCACAGACCGAAAAAGCGACTCTCCGCTGAGGCACAGACTGCACTGGGGAAAGGCTCACTGACCGAAGACAGCCCCTCTCGGCTGAGCCTGAGACTGCTCTCAGGAAAGGCTTACTGACTGAAAACAGCTACTCTTGGCTGAGGCAGAGACTGCACTTGGGAAAGGCTCAGTGACATAAAACAGCGGCTCTCAGTTGAGGCCGACACTGTTCTCGGGTAAAGCTCACTGACAAAAAAGAGAGGCTGTGGGCTGAGACACAGACTGCACTTGGGAAAGGCTCACTGACTGAAAACAAGAGACTCTGGGCTGAGGCAGAGATTGCACTCCAGAAAGGCTCACTGACAGAAAACAGAGGCTTTCCCCTGAGGCAGAGACTGTACTCAGGAAAAACTCACTGACTGAAAACAGCAGCTATTGGCTGAGGCAGAGACTGCACTCGGGAAAGGCTCATGGACCGAAAAGAGAGGTTCTCGGCTGAGGCAGAGACTGCACTCAGGAAAGGTTCATGGACCGAAAAGAGAGGTTCTCGGCTGAGGCAGAGACTGCACTCGGGAAAGGCTCATGGACCGAAAAGAGAGGTTCTCGGCTGAGGCAGAGACTGCACGCGGGAAAGACTCACTAACGGAAAACAGAAGCTCTCGGCTGAGGCAGAGACTTCACTTGAGAAAGGCTCAGTGATTGAAAACAAGAGACGCTGGGCTGAGGCAGACACTGCACTCGAGAAAGGCTCACTGATGGAAAACACCTGTTCTCAGCTGAGGCAGAGATTGCTCTCGGGAAAGACTCACTGACTGAAAAAGCAGCTCTCGGCTGAGGCAGATACTGTACTTAGGAAAGACTCACTGACCGAAAAGACAGTCTGTGGGCTGAGGCAGGGACTGCACTGGGGAAAGGCTCAGTGACTTAAAACAGCGGCTCTGGGCTGAGGCAGGGACTGCACTCGGGAAAGGCTCACTGACCGAGAACAAGAGACTCTGGGCTGAGGCTGAGACTGCTCTCGGGTTAAGCTCACTGACGGAAAACAGGGGCACTCAGCTGAGAGTGAACTCCAGAAAGGCTCACAGACCGATAAAGCGACTCTCCGCTGAGGCACAGACTGCACTGGGGAAAGGCTCACTGACCGAAGACAGCCCCTCTCGGCTGAGCCTGAGACTGCTCTCAGGAAAGGCTTACTGACCGAAAACAGCTACTCTTGGCTGAGGCAGGGACTGCACTCAGGAAAGGCTCAGTGACTTAAAACAGTGGCTCGGCTGAGGGTGAGACTACTCTCGGGTAGGCTTACTGAGGGAAAACAGTGGCTCTCGGCTGAGCCTGAGACTGCACTCGGGTAAGGCTCAGTGACCAAAAAGAGAGGCTGTAGGCTGAGGCAGAGACTGCACTCCAGAAAGGCTCACTGACAGAAAACAGCTACTCTTTGCTGAGGCAGAGACTGCACTTGGGAAAGGCTCAGTGACATAAAACAGCGGCTCTCGGTTGAGGCCGACACTGTTCTCGGGTAAAGCTCACTGACAAAAAAGAGAGGCTGTGGGCTGAGACACAGACTGCACTTGGGAAAGGCTCACTGACTGAAAACAAGAGACTCTGGGCTGAGGCAGGGATTGCACTCCAGAAAGGCTCACTGACAGAAAACAGAGGCTTTCCCCTGAGGCAGAGACTGTACTCAGGAAAAACTCACTGACTGAAAACAGCAGCTATTGGCTGAGGCAGAGACTGCACTCGGGAAAGGCTCATGGACCGAAAAGAGAGGTTCTCGGCTGAGGCAGAGACTGCACGCGGGAAAGACTCACTAACGGAAAACAGAAGCTCTCGGCTGAGGGAGAGACTTCACTTGAGAAAGGCTCAGTGACAGAAAACAAGAGACGCTGGGCTGAGGCAGACACTGCACTCGAGAAAGGCTCACTGATGGAAAACACCTGTTCTCAGCTGAGGCAGAGATTGCTCTCGGGAAAGACTCACTGACTGAAAAAGCAGCTCTCGGCTGAGGCAGATACTGTACTTGGGAAAGACTCACTGACCAAAAAGACAGTCTGTGGGCTGAGGCAGGGACTGCACTCGGGAAAGGCTCAGTGACTTAAAACAGTGGCTCGGCTGAGGGTGAGACTACTCTCTGGTAGACTTACTGACGGAAATCAGCGGCTCTTGCCTGAGGCTGAGACAGCACTAGGGAAAGACTCACTGATGGATAAAGTGGCTTTCGGCTGAGGCAGGACTGCACTCGGGAAAGGCTCACTGACCGAAGACGAGACACTCTGGGCTGAGGAAGAGATTGCACTCGGGAAAGGCTCACTGACAAAAAACAGCCCCTCATGGCTGAGGCCGAGACTGAACTTGAGAAAGGCTCAGTGACATAAAACAGCGGCTCTGGGCTGAGGCAGGGACTGCACTCGGGAAAGGCTCACTGCCCGAAAACAGCCGCTCTCGGTTGAGGCAGAGACTGCTCTCGGGTTAAGCTCACTGACGGAAAACAGGGGCATTCAGCTGAGACTGAACTCCAGAAAGGCTCACTGACTGAAAAAGCGAGTCTCCGCAGAGGTACAGACTGCTCTGGGGAAAGGCTCACTGACCGAAAAGAGAGGCTCTCGACTTAGGTAGAGACTGCACTCGGGAAAGGCTCACTGACCGAGAACAAGAGACTCTGGGCTGAGGCAGAGACTGCTCTCGGGTTAAGCTCACTGACGGAAAACAGGGGCACTCAGCTGAGAGTGAACTCTAGAAAGGCTCACAGACCGAAAAAGCGACTCTCCGCTGAGGCACAGACTGCACTGGGGAAAGGCTCACTGACCGAAGACAGCCCCTCTCGGCTGAGCCTGAGACTGCTCTCAGGAAAGGCTTACTGACCGAAAACAGCTACTCTTGGCTGAGGCAGAGACTGCACTCGGGAAAGGCTCAGTGACATAAAACAGCGGCTCTGGGCTGAGGCAGAGACTGCACTCAGGAAAGGCTCAGTGACTTAAAACAGTGGCTCGGCTGAGGGTGAGACTACTCTCGGGTAGGCTTACTGACGAAAATCAGCGGCTCTCGGCTGAGCCTGAGACTGCACTCGGGTAAGGCTCAGTGACCAAAAAGAGAGGCTGTAGGCTGAGGCAGAGATTGCACTCCAGAAAGGCTCACTGACAGAAAACAGCTACTCTTTGCTGAGGCAGAGACTGCACTTGGGAAAGGCTCAGTGACATAAAACAGCGGCTCTCGGTTGAGGCCGACACTGTTCTCGGGTAAAGCTCACTGACAGAAAAGAGAGGCTGTGGGCTGAGACACAGACTGCACTTGGGAAAGGCTCTCTGACCGAAAACAGCCACTCTTGGCTGAGGCAGAGACTGCACTTGGGAAAGGCTCACTGACTGAAAACAAGAGACTCTGGGCTGAGGCAGAGATTGCACTCCAGAAAGGCTCACTGACAGAAAACAGAGGCTTTCCCCTGAGGCAGAGACTGTACTCAGGAAAAACTCACTGACTGAAAACAGCAGCTATTGGCTGAGGCAGAGACTGCACTCGGGAAAGGCTCATGGACCGAAAAGAGAGGTTCTCGGCTGAGGCAGAGACTGCACGCGGGAAAGACTCACTAACGGAAAACAGAAGCTCTCGGCTGAGGGAGAGACTTCACTTGAGAAAGGCTCAGTGATTGAAAACAAGAGACGCTGGGCTGAAGCAGACACTGCACTCGAGAAAGGCTCACTGATGGAAAACACCTGTTCTCAGCTGAGGCCGAGACTGCTCTCGGGAAAGACTCACTGACTGAAAAAGCAGCTCTCGGCTGAGGCTGAGACTGCTCTTGGGGAAGGCTCATTGACCGAAAAAGTGGCTCTCGGCTGAGGCAGAGACTGCACTCGAGAAAGGCTCAGTGACATAAAACACCCACTCTTGGCTGAGGCAGACACTGCACTCCAGAAAGGCTCAGTGACATAAAACAGCGACTCTAGGCTCAGGCAGAGACTGCACTCGGGAAAGGCTCTCTGACCGAAAAGAGAGGCTCTTGGCTGAGGCAGAGACTGCACTCAGGAAAGACTCACTGACCGAAAAGAGAGTCTGTGGGCTGAGGCAGGGACTGCACTCGGGAAAGGCTCAGTGACTTAAAACAGTGGCTCGGCTGAGGGTGAGACTACTCTCTGGTAGACTTACTGACGGAAATCAGCGGCTCTTGGCTGAGGCAGAGACTGCTCTGGGGAAAGGCTCACTGACTGAAAAGAGAGGCTCTCGGCTGAGCCTGAGACTGCACTCAGGAAAGGCTCAGTGACATAAAACAGTGGCTCGGCTGAGGCTGAGACTACTCTCGGGGAAGGCTTAGTGACCAAAAAGAGAGGCTGTGGGGCTGAGGCAGAGACTGCACTTGGGAAAGGCTCACTGATCTAAAAGAGAGGCTCTTGGCTGAGGCCGAGAATGCACTCGAGAAAGGCTCAGTGACATAAAACAGCGGCTCTGGGCTGAGGCAGAGACTGCACTCGAGAAAGGCTCAGTGACATAAAACAGCGGCTCTGGGCTGAGGCAGGGACTGCACTCAGGAAAGGCTCAGTGACTTAAAACAGTGGCTCGGCTGAGGCTGCGACTACTCTCGGGTAAGGCTTACTGAGGGAGAACAGCGGCTCTCGGCTGAGCCTGAGACTGCACTCAGGGGAAGGCTCAGTGACCAAAAAGAGAGGCTGTGGGCTGAGGCGGAGATTGCACTCGGGTAAAGCTCACTGACGGAGGCAGGACTGCACTCGGGAAAGGCTCAGTGACATAAAACAGCGGCTCTGGGTTGTGGCTGAGACTGCTCTCGGGGAAGGCTCACTGACAGAAAACAGGGGCACTCAGCTGAGACTGAACTCCAGAAAGGCTCACTGACCGAAAAGAGAGGCTGTGGGCTGAGGCACAGACTGCACTTGGGAAAGGCTCACTGACCGAAGACAGCCCCTCTCGGCTGAGCCTGAGACTGCTCTGGGGAAAGGTTCACTGACTGAAAAGAGAGGCTCTCGGCTGAGGCTGAGGCAGAGACTGCACTCGGGAAAGGCTCACTGACCAAAAACAAGACACTCTGGGCTGAGGCAGAGACTGCTCTCGGGAAAGGCTCACTGACCGAAAACAAGAGACTCTGGGCTGAGGCAGAGACTGCTCTCGGGAAAGGCTCACTGACCGAAAAGAGAGGCTCTCGACTCAGGTAGAGACTGCACTCGGGAAAGGCTCAGTGACTTAAAACAGTGGCTCGGCTGAGGCTGATACTACTCTCGGGGAAGGCTCAGTGCCCAAAAAGAGAGGCTGTGGGCTGAGGCAGAGACTGCACTGGGGAAAGGCTCACTGACGGAAAACAGAAGCTCTCGGCTGAGGCAGAGACTTCACTTGAGAAAGGCTCAGTGACGGAAAACAGAAGCTCTCGGCTGAGGCAGAGACTTAACTTGGGAAAGGTTCACTGCCTGAAAACAGGGGCTCTCAGCTGAGGTAGAGACTGCTCTTGGGAAGGAACTGGCTGAGTGGTAAAGGCAAGCGCCCACCATTCTCTTTCAGGCCTCCACACATGCACAGGTGTCTGCAGGCACAGCACATGCCACACTCCACACACAAAATAAATAACAGTTAGTTCTCTAAACCCTCATTCCTTTCGGAATGCAAATCGTAATTTGAGTGTACCAGCTGGTGCAGTGATGGCATGCCTGTTAAAGGGAAAACTTACTGCCCTCTGATTGGACAGCAGGCCACTCAACAGAAGGGAACTCCTGCGTGGTAATGAAAACCTCATCAAAGCCTACGGCTTGCAGGTCTTAAGCTCTGGGGAGGAGGGAGAACCGCTACTGTTGTCTGGATATATATCTGACTAAATGGACATATTATGCCCACCAAACTATCCTCTAAATACTTATGTTTGCGTCTATATACTAATGCTACTCTCACTTTCAGTTAGCTGCTTCTCTTTTTAGACAGGGAGACTCAAAACACATCAAAGTGCTTAGAAGTGGCAGTGAAGTGCTCAGCACTAAGTGAGATGCCTCTACCACACCTTTCAGGTCTCAGGGACCATGGCAGAAGAGGTGGCTGATGGCCAGAAGTTCAAGGCCAGCCTTGACTGCATAGTGAGCTCAGGACAGCCAGGGCTACAGTTATACACTGTCCTTAAAAAATGGTGTGTGTGTTAGCCAGGCATGGTGGTGCATGCCTTTAATCCCAGCACTCGGGAGGCAGAGGTAGGAGGATCGTTGTGAGTTCAAGGACACCCTGAGACTACAGAGTGAATTCCAGGTCAGGCTAGGCTATAGTGAGACCCTACCTCAAAAAAATAAAAATAAAAAATAAAAAATAAAAACCAAAATGGTGTGTGTGGGGCTGGAGAGATGGCTTATTGGTTAAGGCACTTGCCTGCGGAGCCTAAAGACCCAGGTTCAATTCTCCAGGTCCCATGTTAGCCAGGTGCACATCGTGGCACATGCATCTAGAGTTTGTTTGCAGTGGCTAGAGGCCCTGGCGTGCCCATTTTCCCTCTCTCTCTCTCTCCCTCTATCTCTCTGTATCTAATAAATAAATAAGTAAAATGATAATTTTTTTAAATGGTGTGTGGGGGAGGAGAGGAGAAAAAGTGATAAAATTAATTCAAGTGGTCCAAGATGTAACTGAGGAGTTCCAGCAAAAAGTATGGTAAAGACAGGGCTGGAGAGATGGTTTAGAGGTTAAGGCGCTTGCCTGCGAAGCCTAAGGACCTATGTTCTACTTTCCAGATCCCACATAAGCCACACACGCAAGGTTGCACATGCGCACAAGGTGGTGCATGCATCTGGAGTTTAATTACAGTGGCAAGAGGCCCTGGCATGCCAATTCTCTTTCTTTCACTCTCTCACATTAAAAAAAAAAAAAAAAAAAAAAAAGCTAATCTGTTAGGCTTGCCTTGCCTTAAAAAAAACTTGGTAAAGACATTATCACTTCAGTAATACAAGAACATTTTTCAGAATTGAGACACATTAATCTCTGATGTAAAAAAAAAAAAAAAGAAGTGTCAAGTATAAATGAGTAACAGTAAAAACAAACAAAAAATTCTGAAATGTCATGTAGAAGGGCAAAATCAGGTATGGTTCTTGGGAAAGGTGTGGGCTCCTTTCAAAGAACTATCACCATGATGACTCCCCAGTGCCTACTGGTATTATAGAGAAGAAGGAGCCTCCTACACTTACCCAAACTAGCAAGCAAATGTGGACCCCAGAGAGCAAAGCCTCAAAACTTGTCCTCCCATTGCATCTTTTACCAGAAATATTGAAACATGTGCTTCAAAAAAAAAAAAAAAAAAAAAAAAGGAAAAAAAAAAAGTCATTCGAAAGACAGAGACAGAAAGCAAGAAGGAACTCCTAAGCTAAAACGTTCCAGGGCCAGGCATGCCGGGGCAGCAGCAACAGAGCACACCAGAGGAAGACAGGAGCTCCAGGAAGGCAACAAGTTAAAGCAAGACTGACCAACTGCAGGCTCAACTGGGCTGTAGTTCAGTGGCAAAGTGCTTGTGAAACATGAATAAGGCCTTGGATGGCACGTCTACCCACCCACCTACTCCCTTCCCACAAAAGTTCAACCAACCAACCAACCAAAATTCAGATTATAGTTTCATAGGCTTTATAGTACAGAAAATTTACATAGAGGTATCTTATAAAAAATGACAACGTAGATTAATGGGGATGAAAAGGCCCAAGTGAGGCCAAGGGAAGAGATTGAGTAAAGTAAAGGTGGAGGGAAGGCTAATCAAAATCAAAGAGGATATAAATAAATCATATGGAAACCTACTTTTTTGGACAATGGAACCCTCAGGAGCCATAGATTGTTGCTAGAAAATTTTCAGTGTCAGGGATGGGATACCTTCCTGTGAGCTTTTGCCCAGGGAGGTCCCTGATGCCCCCAAAACATTATAGGCCATTGCTGAGGCCCTTGGTTTCCCACCAGGAATAGATGGCAAGACCCTATTACTGAAGATTTCACATTACTTGGGATTCAAGGCCACTGAGAAATCCTGCTGGAACTGAGCTGAGAACCTCCTCCATGTAGACCAGCTGACAGAAAGCTGGAAAAAGCCATTCTGCATGCAGTTCAATGGGAGACAGACAAATCACCGGTGAAGATAACCAACAGTGGACACTGCAAGCCTTATATTTGACCAGACAGGCCAAATGAGCCAATGGGTGCAATAGTGGCACGTCTGTCATGGTGAAAATCAACTGCCCTCTAATTGGACTAGAGGCCAGCTTCATGGGAGGGAATATATTCCTGATATTGAAAACCTACAACAGGGGTAGTCATGAGCCCTAGAGGTGTAACGTCTGCTGTTGTCTGGCTAAATGTATATACTATGCTCACCAAACTGCATGTTCATACCCTTGTATTAATGCTACCCTCACTTTTGGTACAGAATCTTCTGTTTTCAGATGCCAGTGACCTTGGGATGACTCAGAAGGCATCATGGTGCTGGAAAGAAGTGACAGGAGTGCTCAGTACTGCAATATCTCTATCACACCTTCCAAGGCTCAGGGTCCATTGCGGAAGAGGCGGCGGAAAGAATGTAAGAGCCAAAGGAAGGGTAGGACTTCTTACAACGTGCTCCCCCCAGACACAAAATGGCCTGGATATCCATGACCTCAGAGTGCCTGACACTACCTACTCAAGATGCTCGTAATTGGAGGAAAAGATCATAACATCAAAATAAAAGAGAGACTGATTGAGAGGGGTAGGGGGTAAGATGAAGAATGGAGTTTCAAAGGGGAAAGTGGGGGGGAGGGTATTACCATGGGATATTTTTATAATCATGGAAGTTGTTAATAAAGAAGAAGAAAAAAAACATAAAAGACTAAGACAAAAAAATGACAATGTTAGTTCAGGAAGAAATACTTTATTTAGTAAAGTACTAAGTGTATTAATTGACTCAGCAATACACAATAAGGCTAAGATGATTGGAAGATGAAAAAGTACAGCTAATCTTTACCCATCTTAAAGCCTATCAATAATGGGTCATGCTAGAGATGGCAAAGACAGAACTGCAGACTTTTTAGGCATTTTTTTTTTCAAGATAGGATTTCACTCTAGTCCAGACTGACCTAGAATTCACTATGTATTCTCAGGGTGGCCTCAAACTCATGGAGATCCTCCTACCTCTGCCTCCTGAGTGCTAGGATCAGAACTGGAGACTTTTTTGTAAATCCCTTTAATACTATTTTTAAAACTTATATCCAATACAGACAAATCAATATAAAAACGGTATTTATCCTATCTTCACTTAAAAAAATCAGTAGTACAGGTGTGCTAAGGAGACAGACTAGAGATGTTTTGGTAGTGGCACTGATGCTACAGGCAAGGCAAGACTTGCAGACTAAGCAGTGGTGTGAACCAACACACTGTCAACCCCTTCGAGCACAGGGCTTGGTGAAGCCCCCCAGCAGGCAGCCAGTGGCCAAGAATGACTGAGTTATTGGGTGAACGACAGGGGAGTTTTGATAAGATGGTCAAAGATTATCTAGACGACAAGTATGGCCAGGAAGTAAGGTTTGTGGACGAGACTACAGAAGCAAGGTTAAATGAACTGAATTGCCTAACTATGGAAGACTCTAAAAGCCAACAAACCTGCATTTGACCTCATAATCAGTTAATTAGGCTTAGTGACCAAGCAAAGCATGCATTTTAGGGACATACTTCTATATTAATGCTTATTATTTATTGTTTTAAGCAGACAGAGATAGAAGAGGACAGAAAGAATGGGTGGGCCAAGGCCTCCAGTCGTTAAAGGACTCTAAACACATGCATCACTTTGTGCATCTGGCTTTAGGTGCACACTGGGGAATCGAACTTGGGTTGTTAGGCTCTGCAGAAAAGCACCTTAACTGCTGAGCCATCTCTCCAGTCCCTAATGCTTTCTTTCTTTCTTTCTTTACTTATTTATTTATTTATTTATTTATTTGAGAGAGAGTATGTGAATGCATATGGGTATCCCAAGGCTCCTGTTGCTACTAGCAAACTCCAGATGCATGCACAATTTTGGGCATCTAACTTTATGTGGATACTGGGGAATTAAACTTGGGTGGGCAGGCTTTGTAAGCAAGCACCTTTAATCTCTGATCCCATGTGTTTCTGACTAAGCCTCATACTTACTCCCCAGGTGGTGAAGCCTTGCTGGATGTGGTGTGTCACTGGGGGTGGGCCTCGGGAGTTTATACTCCAGCCCCTGCTTGACAGTGCTAGCAAGCTCACTCCGTCTCCTCCTCCTTGCCAGGTGGAGATGTGATGCTCAGCTGCCTGCTCCTGCGATGTTTTCCCTGCATGATGAAGCTTCGCTCCCAAACTGTAAGCCAGAAGGAAGCCCTCCCATAAGGTGCTCTGGTTGGACATTTTGTCCCAGCTACCCCTTCATTATTTTCAGCTAAAGCTTTATAGTGTAAGCTGAGCATGCTCAGAGGCATTTCTACTATTTTTCTTATGTGCTCCATAACTTTGAGCTTAAGCATGTGCAAAATTGTGCCTGTTATCTTTCTTTCTTTTTTCTTTTTTTTTTTTTTTTTTGGTTTTTTTGAGGTAGGGTCTCACTCTAGCTCAGGCTGACCTGGAATTCATTCTGCATTCTCAGGGTGGCCTCGAACTCACAGCGATCCTCCTGCCTCTGCCTCCCGAGTGCTGGGATTAAAGGCGTGCGCCACCACGCCCGGCCTGTTATCTTTCTTTAAAACAGTATGGCACCAACTGAGCATGCTTATGAATTGGCCCACCCCTACATGAGTATACACAGGCATCTTAAATAAAATCCTTATGTTTTCCTAAGAGTTATATCCAGAGATGACTGCTACATGCCCTCCTTATCTGCTGCAGGTGATAAAAGTCTTATGTCTTGGCTCTGCACTCACCAAGATGAGAAAACTGCTGCATGGTCATACTAGGAGAACAAAAAGCTTTGGATGAGGGCTAGGGAGACCAAGAAGCAGAGCACTTGCCTAGCATGTATGAACCCTCGTACCTCAAATAAATGAACAAATAAAGCTTAGAGCCAGTGGGTATTTTGAATAATGCAATGCTGAAAGATGAATTAGGATAGAATGTGAATAGAATAGAAGGTAGTTGTCTAAATGTCTGTGGACATACATGTGGTATGTGTGTAGGAGCAAGTCAGCAAAGCTGGAAAGTTACTGAAAATCTACCAATCTTTAAAGACTTTTCTGTGTAATGAAAGTAACATGCAGGTGATATTTTGGCCAAGCAATGTTTAGGAATACACGCCTAAGTTATATTACCCATCAAATACCTTCTTTGCAGTCTGTTAGAGTACTAAGCCATTTTGTCCAGTCTATATACATGTATGTTTTTAGACACACTGTATTCAATAATGAAAGGAGCAAAAAAAAAAAAAAAAAAGAATTAGAATACAATTACCAATATGGTGTACCAATGAAAGACTTCCGTTTGGCAATTGTAGCTGTTATCTGGGCAGATACTCCAAAATCAGCTATTTAAAAAAATGAGAGAAAATAAAATTGCTTAAGGGAACAGAAAAAGAAACTTCAATAGTATTTTTATTAACTTCACAGAAATATGAAAATCTCAGATATACTAAATATGTTAATTAATTAATTTGATGGACTAAGTGTCACAGCTACGTCGATTCCATATAATTAATATAAATCCAGATGAATGACAACAAAGGTCATGATCAAATCATTTTGATGAGAAAGAAACAGCTGAGTACAATCTAACCTGCTACTGATGAATATTGTAATTTCTAATTTCCATGACCTCCATTTCAGGGATGGTCACTGGAGGAGACCTTTAAATAGGAACATACGCCATTTACTCTCTACCAGACTCAGACTGAAATAAAACGGATTAGTAAATCCATCCAACTTGAACAGATACCCAAGGACGATATTCCCAAACCTTTACTTTAGCAATACACTCTAATGCCAGCATGTGACTTGTGGGAATTTCTTACTATTCCTTAAGTACATTGAATTCTAATAGTTTCTAGTGTGTTTACTCTAAATCCCTCCTAAGGTAAAGGAAGGTACATAACACTGTTACAAATTAAACTGCTAACAGAAACTGCTCACTAAGCCATCAAGGATTAGATACTAAAAAGAACAGCTTTCCCTCATATTTACAAGACTCTTAAGAAAATATATTACATGTTGGTTTTATACATATGTATATATATGTATGTACGTATGTACATATTTTCGAGGTCGGGTCTCACTCTAGTCCAGGCTGACCTGGAATTCACTATGTAGACTCAGGGTAGCCTCGAACTCACAGCGATCCTCCTACCTCTGCCTCCTGAGTGCTAGGATTAAAGGCGTGTACCACCAAGCTTGGCTATTACTAAGTACTTTAATCTGATTACAGTAGGCTATAGTTCAAAACAGATTTACTTATTATTCATTTATTTATTTATTCAGTTAGGGAAGCTGGGGATCAAACTCGGAACCTTGCACGTTCTACCCAAGGACTCGACTACTGAAGCTGGTATTCTCAGCCCTATTGATATCTTAATGAAAGACACATAGGTTGAATTTTGATTTGTCCTAAATAATTCAAAACAACTGTTTCATATGTCATCACTGAATACCAAAAGGTAGTAAGAATTAGGATATTGAACTTTTTCCCAGCCTAAATCTTAAATTAAGTCATTATTTAGTTTTGAATTTTATTTTAACATAACTTGAAAGTTATAAAATCTAAGTGTTTAAAACCTTTAGCACATCTAAAGAATACTGTTTCTTTAAAACCTTAGGAAAAGAATGTAAGATTTTTGGAGGTACTGAATTTTTTAAATTTTAGTTTGTTGTCTCAGTTTCTGGTTACAACATTATACTTATTTATCACAAAAAAGTCATATATCTGGATGTCGAGGTGAAAGTGTTTCCAAAGATTACTATTCCACAGTATCTTTGCATCAGATCTGACATGCGTGAAGGGGGTAGACTTTATTCCTGTTTAGATATAGACAGAGAAAGGCCCTGCAACAAGACCTCCATCTAAAACAACAGATATTGTCCTAAAGTCTAGTCTTTCAACAAACAAAAAACCAAAACCAAACTGAACTTATGTTTTAGTAAAGATCTGTGCATGCAACAGAATTCCAATTTACTTACCCAATTTCACATGACCATTATCCGTTAATAGAATGTTAGCTCCCTTCAAAGTGAGAAAATTTTAGTTAAGTAGGAAACAGACATTTTATTAGACAGAACATGTAATAGATTAAATACACATATTTAAATAATCGCAGACCTAGACCCAGAAATACTTAAATGTAAAATGTGTTCAATTAATATGTCAAATAATTATAGTCATAGAAAAATTTGCTGTACAATTTTTAGATCACTTCACTATCATTACAAAATGTACTGTCTTTAAAAAGCTGCCACTAACACAGCATGAATGATACTGAAAAGGGGGATGTGTTAAGTTTTCATCTAAATGCTCTTTCTTCACTGATCACACACCATCACGTCACTGAACTGTTACTTTACCATGGTGTTTTCCAATTGCTTGGCTCATACTTTAAACCTGATTCTTAACTCCCATCCTAAAAAAGGCAACTCCCTCCTTTCCTAAGCATTCACCATCATGGAACCATCATTGACACACGACTACTATATTTCTTGGCAAGAAGGCTGCCAATCCCAATGGCTTTCCTAAGAGCTTAGGCTCTTGAACAGCGAACTCGCCACAGGCCCACAGAATTCAAATGTCGCTCGTCTGCACAGCCAGAGACGACGGCAATAAGCACCTCGTCTTCGGTAAGTGCACAGCGTCTCGGTGGAGCAGACGCTGTGTACCAGCAGTACTCAAGGCCGCCCCTTGACTTTTCACTGGACAAGCCAAAGGGAGCAGCTGAACTGGAGATTTTGTTTTTGCAATTTCCTATCTCAGATCTACAAGAGGAAAAAGACAGCAGAAGACTAAAGAGGAGAAACGAGAGATGGAGATTTGCAGGCCCACGAATGTCACATGTGACTGTGCTGCGCCCCCTGACTGACATGACTGTTCTGTGGAATACTGGGAAAGGGAGAAAGCAAAGTGAAGACGAAGCAGGGCTCAGACCTTTTCTCTACCATAGCCATTTGGCCCGTCCCCCCCCCCCCACTCCACACTGATTCCCCAAGTTCCAGATTCTTTTTTTTTTTTTTTTTTTGGTTTTTCAAGTTAGGGTCCCACTCAAGCTCAGGCTGACCTGGAATTCACTATGGAGTCTCAGGGTGGCCTCGAACTCACGGCGATCCTCCTACCTCTGCCTCCCAAGTGCTGGGATTAAAGGCGTGCGCCACCACACCCGGCCTTAGATTCATTTTTTAAATTAATTTGTTTATTTAGTTTTATTAGAGACAGAGAGAAAAAGAGAGATGGGGGGGGGGGGAGAATAGGCGTGCCAGGGCCACCAGCCACTGCAAACGAACTCCAGATACATGTGCCACCTTGTGTATCTGGCTTACATGGGACCTAGAGAATCGAGCCTGGGTCCTTAGGTTTTGCACACAAGCGCCTTAACTGTTAAGCCATCTCACCAGCAACCCCCGCCCCCGAAGTTCCAAATCTGTCATTCCACATGCACATCATAGCCTCAGGTCATTCCTTCCCTCTATCACTCACTCACTCACTGAGGTGAGGGAAAGCCAGGTGCTCTTTTAAATTTGGGGTTTATAGTAATGAGTCCAGTTTTCAAGGAACTTAGGATTTCAGTCAAGCAGGGATGAAGGAAAATTTTAAGAAATGATCATCTATGAGTGAACAAACCAGTAAGATTTAAGGTCAGGCAGAGGTAAGTATTCTAAGTCAAAGCAGGGAAAGAAAGTTCTCTCAAAGGTAGTGATATGTGAGCAGAAACCTTGATGGAGTCAAGATAGAGAGATACACAAATGTGGGACAAGAACATTCCAGAAATAGAAAATAGCAACCACAAAGGCCTAGTGTCAAAACGAGCTCAGTGTATCCTAAGAACAGCAAGTTTAGTGTGGCTGGAACAGAATGAGCAAAACAGAGAGGAATGGAGAGAGGTAAAATCAGAGAAACGTGGGGCATATCTTGCATGAACTGTGGGCCCTGGTACAAGTCCCTGCACTTCACAGTGAGCACGACAGGAAAGCAGCGGTGTTTCTAAGCAGGACAGTGATACAAGCTGATTTAAAAAGGCCTCTTTGTTTGCTGGCATAAAGGTAACTATAGAACCACTAAGAATGGAGCATTGAGACCAGTTAGAAGGCTGCTAGGAAGTTCAAGTGAAGTGTAAGACAACAGTGGCCCAGACAAGGACAGAGACGGAGACAGTGGTGATGGTCAGAATTATCCAGCTCTGGAACCGGACACACAAGTCCTTGCCTAATGGAACATTAGACTCCCAGCTGAGCACACCCTGGACTCTCGTGTGTTCCTTGCTACCGTACAGGTGTTTCGTACTCTAAAACGGCCTCGTGCTTTCTTATCCTGTATTCTATTTGTACCATTCCTTCTGCTTGGAGTGCATACCAATCTCCACTTCTAACAAAAATCTACCAGTCCTTCCAGATCATTCAAGGGCCGATCACATGGACCCTTTCTCAATTTACTGATCTCCGCAGACACACATTTGCCTTCAAAACCCAAGTTTTGACCATACAGGCTTTCCTCAAGGTTCAAAAACTAGATCCCACCTCCAAAAAAGTTAAGGTACACTAGAGAAAGGTTGAAAAGACAAATGGGGAAGCATTAGTAGGGAAAAGGTTAAACAAAGAGGGACAAAGAAATATCTAGATTAGGAGATGGAAGTTTCTAGAAACACCCTTAGGGCTCCTATACTGTGCCTGGGTTACTAGTATTGCAGCATGTTAGGAGTCCTGCTTTACTCTGTTAGCTGAAGAAAAAAGATCAGAAAACGTCAAGGTTTAATTCACCCATTTTTGACAGACTAATAATACAGAGTTTCAAAGGATTGTCAAAACTTAATAGACACTAACGTATGAAACTTACTGTAATTCAATGCGAGCTATGGATCTCCCATGTAGTTTACAAACAAATACCTATAAGTAAGCTAAAAACTGCTAGCCTGGCATTGTAGTTCATGCCTGTAATCCTAGACCTGGGGAAGTGGAGGCAGAAGGATCAGGAGTTCAAGGTCATTTATGGCTACATAGCAAGTTCCAGGGCAGCCTAGGTTACAGGAGATCCTGTTGATAAAAAAAAAAATAAAACCACACAATCTCCCCTCTACTAATCCATTCAATTATAGATCTTAAAAGGGTAAATTTTATGACAGGTAAGCTGTCCAAATAAATTTATTCTAAAAAATTAATTAAGCTCTTCATAGTTCACTCATACTTGTTACTGCAAGATAATTCAGACAACACAGGTACCAAGTAGAATAATCAAAGAAATTTTGCTCAACAGTTAGATTGCAGTATTTCAAAGTGAAAATCGGATTATTAGGTTAAAAAATATAATGTATACCTTTATATCTCTGTGCATTTTCCCTTTGCTGTGAAGATAATACAATCCCTGAAGTTTAAAAAACAACAGGAAAAATAAACAAGATTGATTAAGTAAGTACTTTAATCCTTATAGAAAATACAGCAAAAAGCATTAGCCTATTTAATGAAATATCCTAGAAGACAACAGAATCAAGAAAATGAAAAAGATAAATAAGGCTTGAATGGAACCACTAATTCTTCCAGGATTAAATTTTAGTAAAATATGCCAATAGTCTGAATAACTTTTTCTTTTTTGAGGTAGAGTCTTACCCTAGCCCAGCCTAACCTGGAATTCAGTATAGTCTTAGGCTAGCCTCGAACTCACAGCAATCCTCCTGAATGCTTGGATTAAAGGCGTGTGCCACCACACCTGGCCAAACTTTCAAAATATTTTATATTTATTTATTTAACAGAGAGTGTGAGAGGAGGAGGCAGAGAAAGAGAGAGAATGGGCATACCAGGGCCCCTAGCCATTGCAAATGAACTCCAGATACATGTGCTGTCATGTGCATCTGGCTTACATGGGTAGTGGGGAATTGAACCTGGGTCCTTAGGCTTTGAAGGTAAGCGCCTCAACTACTAAGCAATCGCTCTAGGCTGCAAGCAAGCACTTTTAACTGCTGAGTCAACTTGCCAGCTCCTGAATAACTTTTTAAGAGTCTGTTTCCCATCTTCAAAACCAATTTCAGTAGCTATGATACTTGCTTAATTTTCAAGCTGTCTTTTTTTTTTTTCCAGCAAGAGGACTATATAAATTAAAACTGCTTGAATTTTAGGTTACCTTACAACATTTAGGCTTTACAGTACTAATTTGTAAATATAATTTGAGTTTATAACACATTTGAAAATGTATTAAGGGCTGGGGACGCTACTCAGTGGTAGAGCACTTGCCTAGTATACACGAGACCCTGGGTTTCATCCCCAGTATTGTAAAAACAGAAAACAAAACTAAAAATACACTTGAGGTTTTGCTTTATCAAATTAGGTAGGCTGTTTCATCCTTTAAAAGGTAATGTACTACATTTAACTTAATAAGGAATATTCATTTTTATTTGGCATTAGATTTACCTGTAGTGTTTCTCTGCTAACATATGCAATCTGCAGTTCCGAGAGAGGCCCAGTCACTGTAAGGGAAGAAAATCAGTATTAGTGAGATTAAGCAATGCCTGCTTTTCAAAAACTGACAGCGTTTTACAAATCTCAGTTAAGCATCAGACTCCATATACCTAAACCTAATTCCACTGAAATGCCAGCTCCGTGAAGGCCGAGTCTTAAATGTGCTCGCCACTGTAGTGCCAGGTTTTGGAACAGCACCTGGCACAGAGAAGTGGCTAAGGCCAACACAAATAGTTTTCTTTTTGAGGTTCAGTCCAGAATGCAGAAAACACACTAGGAGGTAAGTTGAACTGAATTCCAGTGATAGAATTCCTTTGCTATCCTGAAGTCTACTGTGAGGGAAATCATAGTAGAGAAGAAGAAGTCCAGTTACATGAGCAAAAGGGGGCTAGCTGCTTGGCTGTATCGTGAACAGGAACGGCGAGTTTTCAAGAGCGCTGTTCTGCAGTGGCAGTTAACGGCCAAGTCGCATTTCACTGCATCTTCAAAATGAAAATGGCACCATTAAAAACAAAAATCTCAGGACTGGGGAGATGGTGCCCTTGGAAAAGCATTGTCCACACAAACGCTGGCTGGGTGGGCTGGGTGGGCTGGGTGCAGAGGGATCCCTCAGGCAAGCAGGCTGGCTAGGGGAGCTGGGTCAGCAAGGTCGGGGCTCAAGCAAGAGACCCTGCCTCAGTACAATGGAGTGGAGTGGTCAGAAAGGCACCGGGCGCTAACGTGGCATATTTTCTCAGTAGACTTCTCAAGTTATTAAGGCACTATTTGGGGCTGGAGAGATGGCTCAGCAGTTAAGGCACTTGGCTGCAAAACCTAACAAGCCAAGTTTGATTCCCTAGTAGCCACATAAAGCCATCCGGCTTTAAAGCAAGTGCCTTTAAATCACTGAGCCACCACTCCAGCCCCTCAAAAGTTTTATACAAAGGCTTAGTCTGAAGTTTGGAACTCTATACCTTCTTCAAAATTAGCAAATAATTCAACCACATGCAACTTCCCAACTTAAGAAGAGCACCTTTCATCCAAATATCTCTTAAATACACTTAGGAATCCAAGACACAAGGGTGAGACGTGGCTTTCTTAAATACACTTATGAATCCAAACAAAACAATGCTTAAGACATGACTTTTTAGAAACAATGTTAATGTTTGAAAACAGTAAATAGTCATATCTTGGGTTTTACTTAATTCCTATAAAAATAACTTTAGTCTTACCATGATATATATCCTGTAAAGAACCTCCTCCACAGAACTCCATGCAGATCCAAAGTTTATCTCTCCTATAAAGAAAAAGCAGGCATGTATCAAAATCTTTATGATTAAGATGGTTTGTTGATTTTTTTTTTTTTTTTGTGCTTTATATTTTTCAAGATAGGGTCTCAGTCTATCCTGCACAGACCTGGAACTCACTCTGTAGTCTCAGGCTGACCTCAAACTCAAGGCAATCCTTCTACCTCTGCCTCCCAAGTGCTGGGATTAAGGCATCAGCCATGACATCTGGCTTGAGATAATAATCTTGAAAAGCTACATACATGCAATGTGTTACCTTTTTAAAAAATAATTTTTATTTGAGAGAGTGAGTGTGTGAGAGAGACTGACAGACAGAGAGATAATGGGCATGCCAGGGCCTCCAGCCACTGCAAATAAATTCCAGATACATGTACCACCTTGTGCTTATGTGGGTCCCGGGGAATCAAACCTATGTCCTTTGGCTTTGCAGGCAAGTGCCTTAACTGCTAAACCATCTCCCCAGCCCAATGTGTTATCTTTTGTAAAAATATTTATTTATTTATTTATTTGCAAGCAGAGAGAGATAAAAGAGAGACAGAGAGAGTGAGAGAGTATGGGTGCGTGAGGGCCTTCAGGCACTGCAAACGAACTCCAGATGCACGCACCACTATATCTGGCTTTATGTGGGTTCCAGGTAATCGAACCTGGGTTGTTAGGCTTTGCAGGCAAGTGCCTCAACTGCTAAGCCATCTCTCTAACCCTGTTCTTTTTTTTTTTAATTTTTTAAAATTTATTTATTTGAGAGCCACAGACAGACACAGAGAGAAAGAGGCAGAGAGAGAGAGAGAGAATAGGTGCGCCAGGGCCTCTAGCCACTGCAAATGAACTCTAGATGCATGCGCCACATTGTGCATCTGGCTTACATGGATCCTGGAGAATCGAGCCTCGAACGGGGGTCCTTAGGCTTCACAGGCAAGCGCATAACCACTAGGCCATCTCTCCAGCCCAGCCCTGTTCTCTTTTAAAAGCTAATTAATCTCTATCAATAAATTCCATAACAATCCAACCCAGGATTTTAATATTTTAAAATATACCCACCATTTGCATATCCAAATGAGATTTCCCTTTAATTAAAACCTTCCTTTCTTCCACAGTTCATCCACTTACCCAGATTCAGCACTGAAAATGGTAATAGCATCTCAAATACATTGCTGTAAAAGCACTCTTATCAATAAACAATATATAAATATCTTCATATTCAATACTGACCTTCCCCAAATTTTTGTAATTTGATTGCTCTTGTTGAGGTAGTATTTCATACATTCATATCTCAATATGTCATAATTACATACAAGGGAAATAATTAACAAAGATTTATATAGTTTATTCCTTTGTTCATTCATCGCTTTTTCTCTGAAAGTGTACCATTGTCAAAGGCAGAGTTGGAAGTCTCTGGACTCAGTAAACTCTAATGTAAAAGAAAGCTTTTGCCTTCTGTCTCTCCCACCACTGTCTTCATGGTACCTACATGAATATCCAGCAAATGAATACTTGTTCCGTAAGTAAATAAATGGAAGAATGGCTGAAAGAATAAACAAATCAGGGCTGGAAAGATGGCTCAGTGGTTAAGGGACTTGCCAGTAAAGGCTAACCACTTAGATTTGATTCCCCAATACCCACGTAAAGCCAGATACACAAAGTGGCGCATGCATCCGGAGTTCATTTGCAGTGGCTTGAGGTCCTGGCTCAACCATTCTCTCTGTCTCTCTTCTCTCTCTCTCTGCTTGCAAATAAATAAATAAAAATTAAAAAAGAATAAACAAATCAAGCAGATCACAAGTAAGGAAAGTATTTCCACTGAATCTGGTCTGCTGATTGGTTTTGCACAGTACTAGAACATTGGGTGGTTCTGATGATTTGCAATGGATGAAAAAAACATAAAGAATACTTCTCAACATGTAACAATGATAGAAAATTCTAGTTTTAGGGCCCACAAAGTTTTATAGGAAACAGTCACAGTCGTCTGTTTATGTACTGTCTAGTACTCTTGTCTCAAGACAGGAGAGTTTAGTTCTGACAGATCATGCCACCCACCAAGCCTAACATATGTGCTACACAGTTCTTGGTAGAAAGAAACGTGTGGTAGGTTTTGGGAGGGAAGGGAAGGGAGACCAACAGATCAAAGAGAAGAATGGTGACTACTAGGGAAGGGGAAGAGGAAGGGGCCAGGAGAAGGGCAAGAGAGGGGCATAATGAAGAGTGGATAAAATCAAAGCATGACTCACACTATGTATGAAAATTCCACGGTGAAGCTCATTAATTTGTACAACTAATATACATTAATAACCGTAATTCTAAACATTTTAAGATTCTTATAAAGAAAAAAAGTTTGCTGAACTTTGGACTAGGTTATAATTTGATTAAAGCATAACGTGGGGTGATATAAAGTGCTGTGGGAGAAGTGAATCCCTAGGGAAGGTTTTGGAGGACACAATGTTCAAATTGGGTCTGGAAGTTCAAGTAGGTATGGACCAGGGAGAGGCAAGGCAGAGAAAGGACTTGTGCACAAGAATGGGACACCTGAAAAATGATGCCACATCTGAGAGACTGGAGAATTCCGTGTGACCTGAACAAAGGCGCCTGAAAGGGCAACGGCCAGAAATGAAGCTGGGATAAAAAGTCACCATGTGAAATGATTCTTGGCCTCTTACCTTCATCAGGACAATCTCCAGTCTGTCAGTGTCTCTTAAAATGCGACATTGGAGGGCTGGAGAGACGGCTTAGGGGTTAAGGTGCTTGCCTGCAAAGCCTAAGGACCCAGGTTTGATTCCCCAGAACCCACGTAAGCCAGCTGCACATGGTGGCGCATGCGACTGGAGTTCCTTTGCAGTGTGGCTACAGGCCCTGGTGTGTCCGTTCTCATTCTCTCTCTCATAAGTAAATATTTTTGAAAATAAATGTATTTTTTTAAATGTGACATTAGAACCAATTACTGTTCTGAGCACTGCATGAGCAGGGCATTCAACAGCAGAGCTGCTAGTATTCCCAGGGGGTCAGCTGTGGCCCCCACCTAAGCAGTTGATCTGCCAGGGTAGCGCGCAGCGCATCATGTCCCATATACCAAGGGCACATGAGCTATCCAGGACTGAAGGTCAGCTGACATGGAAGCATGGAGCAGCAGGTAGGTTAGTAGTAGTAGGTTCCAGAAGGAAAAGCTGAAACTCAGTGAAGCCCCCCAGAAAAAATCTGAAGCCAGTAAGAAGGCAGTTCACAAATGGACTGTATACCAACGGCACTGAGCATCACAGCTGATACGCAGATTTCTGTTGCTAGTTCAGACAACTCCTATTGTATCAACCAACGCAAATGACCCACATAAATATGTGCCACTGCCCAGTGACCTGCTCTGTAAAAACTCTCAGAATGGCTCTCTGGGGCTGGTGGCTGTGCGGCCTCATAGAAAACCAGGGAGACACTTATACCTGGTGGTTGCTATGCTAAGGTGTTTCAGTTTCCCAGAGAACCTATTAGCTTAAGGACCTTATTTCTGTTAGCTTGGTTGAAGGTTTTCGTTAGTTTCTTAGAGACTAATATAGTAAGTTACTCATTTTCAGTTTGTAATTAACTAAAACTCTCTAGTGTTAACAGACCAGATTGTTCCCCAGCATCATGTCTGGAATGGCAGGCATAGAACCTGGTCTTATTTACTAAAATTTCATCCTTTAAGAAGGGAAAAAAAAAAACATAGCAGTGGTTTTGACTCACAATCCTTTACTTCTGACAAGCATCTTATCGATTCTGCAGGTCTATCATTTTAAAATGCTTCAGCTGGAGTAGACACTGTGGCACACCCTGGCATCAAGTGTGACCTACACCCTTGCAGCAGAGAGCTAACTCCCCCCGCCCCCCAGGCAGGATCTCACTCTAGCTCAGGCTGACCTGGAATTCACTCTGTAGTCTCAGGGTGGCCTCGACCTCACGGTGCTCCTCCTACCTCTCTGCCTCCTGAATGCTGGGATTAAAGGCGTGCGCCACCACGCCTGGCTAGAACGAACATTTTTAGGTATCTTAAGTGGACGCCCCTTGCACGCAACGCACAGACATACTCCCCAAGTAGCTAAACCAGCGGGTCAGCATCTGAAGGACAGGTATCAGGAGCACAGCCTCCAGAGGAACTCAGGGGTCATTACTACTCGGGACACAAATGACACCTGTGCAGGTCACTTCCACTCTGGCGAGGCCATCAGCCAATGTTCTTGGAACACGGCTGGGCTCCATCTTAGAGTCTGGAAGCCAGGGTCCCCTTGCTTGGCCTCCTCAGGTGAGCTGAATCTTCCCTCCAGAAAGCTGGTGGTCAAAATGTGGCTTGGGATGTTCTGAGGCTTTCGGGGAACAGCGGGTCAAAACCTTTTCGATAATTACACTGAGGAAGGATTTGCCTTTGGACTGTTTCCCTCTCGTAAGAGTGGAGTTCCAGAGGCCAAAGAGTGTGATGACAGCCACTGCCATGTGTAAGCAAGCGCTTAATGGATTCCTGAGTCTTACATTTTTCTCAGTTGAGTTTTCTATTATTATTATTGTTGTTATCATCATTTTTGGGGGAGGGGGGAGTTCAAGATAGGGTCTCACTCTAGTTCAGGCTGACCTGGAATTCACTATGCAGTCTCAGGGTGGCCTCGAACTCACGGCGATCCTCCTACCTCTGCCTCCCAAATGCTGGGATTATGCCAGGCATGGTGGCTCATGCCTTTAATCCCAGAACTCAGGAGGCAGAGGTAGGAGGATCGCCGTGAGTTCGAGAGGGAGAACGAGGCAGAGAGAATGGGCGCGGCAGGGCCTCCAGCCACTATAAACGAACTCCAGATGCATGTGCCCCCTTGTGCATGGATCTGGCTTACGTGGGTCATGGAGAATCACACCGGAATCCTTTGGCTGGGCAGGCAAACGCCTTAACCGCTAAGCCATCTCACCACCTCTCATCGTTATTTCTTGATACGGGGTCTCATTCTGTAGCGCAGATTATCCTAGAACTCTGTGTGTAACTGAAGTTGGCCTCGAGCCCATAGTGACAGGACATCATGAGTCTATCAAGTGATGGGACTGCAACCATGAGCCACGATGCCCAAGTAACACGGTAAAAATCAACAGATGTAACTCATCAAGGCTTTTAAGAGAAGGTATCTTGTAATTGTTTTGAATGGGAGGGGTCTGCACATGTGCGCACTTGATGTGGACAGAGGGCTGCCTTAGCTATTATTTTCAGGTATTGCTGTCTCGGGATAGACTGGCTGAATAGTGAGCCCTAGGGATACTCCAGTCTCCACGCTGGAAAGCTAGGAGTACAGGTGCATATTGTCATACCCAGCTTTTACAAGGTGCTGGGGATCCAAACTAAGATCTTCATTTTGCAAGGGAAGCACCGTACTGACTCAGCTATTTCCCTAGCCTTTGTTTTTTATAATTTTTTAAAAAAGATTTATTTTTATTTACTTAGTTACTTGAGACGGGGGGGGGGGCGCGGAGAGACTGGGCACACCAGGGCCTCTAGCCACTGCAAATGAACTCCAGACGCACGCAGCACCATGTACAACTGGCTTATGTGGGACGTGAAGAACTGAACCTGAATTCTTTGGCTTTGCAGGCATGCACTTTAACCGCTAAGCCATCTCTCCAGCCCCGTTTTTATAAAATTTAAAAAAAAAATTTTTTTTTTTTTTTGAGGTAGGGTTTCACTCTAGCTCAGGCTGACCTGGAAATCACTATGTAGTCTTAGGGTGGCCTCGAACTCACGGAGATCCTCCCACCTCTGCCACCTGAGTGCTGGGATTAAAGGCGTGTGCCACCACGCCTGGCTTGCTTTTATAATTTAAAAAAATATTTTATTTATTTGGAAGTAGAGATAGACAGATGGAGAAAGGAGGGAGAGAGGGAGCGAGAGAGAGAATATATAGATAAGAATGGGTGTGCCAGGATATCTACCTAGCCACTGCAAACCAACTCCAGGCGCATGCGCCACTTTGGGCACCTGGCTTTGTGTGGGTACTGGGGAATCAAACTCGAGTTGGTGATTTTGCAGTCAAGCACCTTAACAACTGAGCCATCTCTCTAGCCCTGCTTTTATAATTTTTAAGAGTGTAAAAAAAAAAAAAAGACCAAAATGTTTGAGATCACTGCTCTGAAAAGAGTAGCACAATTGCCACAGTGAATCATGCATGTGACACACATGCTCTGGGCACTTGGACACTCGCAGCTGGGACTTTGCACATCCTACAAGGACAAGCTGACTGCTCTCAGGTCTGCTGAGTAAATGAAGAATCACTACATTGCTTAGTAAAGGGCCTTGAATACAGATTTCAAAGACAAATGGGAGCTGTTTGCTCTTGCTTTTTTGTGCATTTTTTCCTCATTTTGTTAGCACAAACAAACTGTATGAAAGAAGGGTCTTGAGACATCTTTCAGAGCACCCAGCATGCTTGAGTCTTACTGTTCAGTTCACTGCTTTGAGGTCCCCTCCCGCCTAGATGTCACCTCGACCAACACATGGAACACTCACCCTGTATCCCACTTACTTCTCTCACATGACCTCCAGTTTGATCTATTTCCCTACAAATGACATGATTTTGTTCTTTTTTCTCTGTCACATATATGTATACACACACACACGGTTGTTCCAATAGAATATTTGGGTCCTATGCTAATATCAACCTTGCATTCTTTCCAGTATTTGTTCTTTTGTTCTCTCTTTTTTTAAAAAAAATTATTATTGTTTTTAGAGAAAGCAAGAGGAAGGGGGACAGAATTGGTACACCAGGGCCTCAGCCACTGCAGTTAAATTCCAGACGCTTGCACCGCCTAGTGGGCATGTGAGACCATGCACTTGCCTCACCTTTGTGTGTCTGGCTCACATGGGATGTGGAGAATTGAACCTTGGTCCTTGGGCTGAAGAGGTATGCACCTTAACTGCTAAGCCATCTCTCTGGCCCAATATGTTGTCTTTTTTAAAATTAAAAAACCCAGAAACAAGATGAGACTGACTTGATATGACTTGTAAGTGCTCACTAATACCTGATTAATAATTTATCTGTAATGTTTGCTGGGGAATGGTGACCCACGTCAGGTCTGATAGCCTGTATTTTTTTTTTCCAACTTAATCATTAGTCACTGATGATCTCTAATCTTCAATATCTTTTCTATCTGTCAGGAGACAGTCAGTGATAATGCATGACTATTGCATTTGCTAATTTTTCAGTATGTGATGCAGCTTATGTAATCTAAAGACTCCAATTCATTTAGCATGTCTAGCTGGTCTATAACTACCACCTCATTATTGTAAGCTTCAATTCCACCTTAATAATGCCTTCCTTGCCCTTTCCAGTTTGAAAACAATTCTCCCCAGCAGTGAAAATGAACACTGGAAATGAGTTCTCTGCTGTCTTACACATTCATTATCACCCTGTCTTCCACTTTCTCCCCTTGCTTAAACAGTCTTCCATTCATTCTATGTAAAATGACTTTTCAGCTTACGCAGGCAGAAAAAAACATCAAGATTCTGTAGATGACACTTTATTTTCCAAGATGCTAACACATTACCTTTGCCACATTCTATTTGGCTGAAGTCTGACATTATAACAATCTTAAATAGTCAAAATCTATTAGAAAATGTCTCCATCTGTTCCCAGAATGTCTCTATTGTGATGATAAATCTGCCTTGCATGGCGTCACTTACCAACCCCGTCTGTCTAAGAGAAAAGGGGCTGAGTCAGTTGGCCCTTTTGATGCAGCCCACCAAATCTTTACATACTCTCTGTGGCTAGGTACTTAAAACCGGAACAGAAGCAGGCACTGAGGTCCATGTTACAGGGGTCAGCACGACTTCCTGACTCAAGTGCTTAGAATGTTTTGTCTTATTTTGGAAAATTATGCTTCTAGCTTATAAAAATAGAAAATATTTTTTCTTTTTTATTGTTATGAATATACTTTGTATGGACACATCATATGAGAAAAAGGAATTTTAATACTCCAGTTCAATGTTTATTGGAGCATAGAGAGAGATCAAAATTCTAATAGCTATTATTACAGTGATGTGGAAGTCTTATTTCTAACGTATACTATTATTTTTCTTTTGTTTTGTTTATATTTCTTTCTGTCTGTATTTTTTCCTTTCTTCTTCTTCTTCTTTTGGTTTTTCGAGGAATCCCAGGCTCATCTGGAATTTACTACATAGACTGAGGCTGGCCTAGAACTCACGATCCTCCTACCTCTGCCTCCTGAGTGCTGGGATTAAAGGTGTGCGCCACCACCCCACCAGTCTTTTTTTTTTTTTTTTTTAATGGAAAGCATTATGAATTTGTATGTCATCCTGGCACAGGGGCCATGTTAATCTTCTCTGTTGATTCAACAACTGTAGTATAAGTGCTGCTAAAGCAAGCATCCAAAATGCACTTTTTAATGTTATTAACCATCACAGACTTAAAACTGATTGAATGAACTGTGACTTACCCATTGCTTAAAAAATACAGCACAGGGGCTGGAGAGATGGCATAGCGGTTAAGGTGCTTGCTGGCAAATCAAAGGATCCAGGTTTGATTTCCCAGGATCCATGCAAAGCCAGATGCACAAGGTGGCACATGCATCTGGAGTTCATTTGCAGTGGCTGGAAGCCCCGACAAGCCCATTCTCTCGCTCTTTCTCTGCCTCTTTCTCCTCAAATAAATAAATAAAATAAAACTGTCACCAGGATCACAAAGAATCAGCTGGTGCCAGGTACAAAGTGGTACCCAGGCATTCTCCCCAGGATAAGGTGACTGGTTATGCTTGTCCTGAGTCCCTGGACCAGGTCTTTACTGTGGGTTTTCTTGCTGAACAAAGCACTTACCAACTGCTATGCTATCATGCTTACCAAAATAATCCAATGTCAATCTGCAGTATTAATGAGAAAAACAATTCAATCGTTATTATATATCTTAATGCCAAATACAGAGTAACTTTTGAGAACAACTTGAAATGTTTTGTTTCATTTCTGGGTTTTGCTCAGGGGTGTGTGGTATGTGTGTGTTCACATGTGTGTGCAGGCGTGTGTGCTCCGAGTGCACACACAGGTGGATGTCAGAAGAGGACACCAGGGTTCCTCCTCTACTGCTATTCCACCTTATTTATCTGACTTACTTCACTGACTGGTGCTGGCATCATTTTTCATTTATACTGGCGAGTGACCAGGGTGCCCCATTGGTTCTCCTGTCTCCACCCCTGAGTGCTGAGGTTGTAAGTGGGTGCGGCCATGCCAGCTTGTTTTTTTTTTTTTCTTTTTTCTTTTTCTTTTTGGTTTTTCGAGGTAGGGTCTCACTCTGGCCCAGGCTGACCTGGAATTCACTATATAGTCTCAGGGTGGCCTCGAACTCACAGCGATCCTCCTACCTCTGCCTCCCAAGTGCTGGGATTAAAGGCGTGCTCCACCATGCCCGGCCATGCCAGCTTTTTACGTGGATGCTGAGGATTGATCTCAGGTCCTCGTGGCTGTGCAGCAAGCTCTCTAACTTAACTATCTCCCCAGCCCCTGATGTTAAGACAGATACTCAAAACTGTACTGCATTACAAATATATATATAAAACATGTAACCCATCCCGTTTATTTCCCCTAACAATGACAAGGAGGCATTCAATGTGATGTACTTATCTGTAATTATACCCAGCAACCCTCAGTACAGCCTAATGTGTTCTAAAGTCTTAACTCTTCTCAAAATATGAAGAGATACCAGCAGAAATGGATGAAACCCAAACAAAGTTACCTCAGTTCAGCTAACAGGATTGTGCTGACATAAATTTTTGGGTTTGACAAATGTAGCATGCTTGTGTAACAAAATTAACATTAGGAAAACGTAAGGAAAAAGATCTCCACAGAGAACTCTATTGTATTTGCAACTTTTCTGTACATCTAAAGTATTGCAAAATGAAGTTTCCTTAAAAAAAAAAAAAAAAGAGTAGCTGAGAGCAAATATAACAGCTATAGCCTTCATTCTCATTCTGAACATTCAGAAACAGCATTTGTGGGCTGGAGAGATGGCTTCGTGGTTAAGGCGCTGGCACACCCATTCTCTTTCTCAAACAAATAAAATAAAAATAAAACAAAGTGTTTTTTTAAGTACATTCTTTCCCAAAGAGGAATTGGCAAGATGAGCAACAGCGCTGCTTCCACAGCGAGCCTGACAACCTGCACCAGGGTGATGGAGACAGACACTGAGGACGCTCAAAACGCACCAAAGCAGAAATCTAAAAGCTGCTGAGAGTCCAACACTAACGTAGACTTAAAACAAACCCCCACGGCTCAGGAAATTCTGCGGAAGAGGGGACAGACGACTGTAAGCGCCACAGGGTAGGAGAAATATCCAGAGGCACTGCCTCCCCCCACCAATAACCAACTGCTGCTCTCACAGCTCAGAACCCACAGCCCCGTGGTGAAGAGCAGCAACCCCCCCCAAGGAGGGCCCTCAGTGGAGTGGGGCAGGGAGGGGGGGAATGATGGAACCCCATGATGTGTCCATACAATGTTTCTACTTAATAAAAAAAAATTGTAAATTACCCAGGCGTGGTGGCACACACCTTTAATACCAGCACTTGGGAGGCAAAGGTAGGAGGATGGCCATGAGTTCAAGGCCAGCCTGAGAATACAGAATGAATTCCAGGTCAGCCTGAGATAGAGTAAAACCCTATCTCGAAAAAAAAAAAAAAAGTAAATTATTTTGTTGCTATTTTTTTTTTTTTTTTTTTTTGAGGTAGGGTCTCACTCTAGCCCAGGCTGACCTGGAATTCACTATGTAGTCTCAGGGTGTCCTTGAACTCATGGAGATCCACCTACCTCTGCCTCCCGAGTGCTGGGATTAAAGGCGTGCGCCACCACGCCCAGCCAATTTTCCAACTGTTCCTTAAAAGCATGCTGGGCTATGGACAATTTAGAAGAAACCTCAAGCTACAATCAACTTTAGCTGAAAGAAGACAGTGAAACTCCTGTGGGAGTAAAACTAGCGGTCTCTGATGACCTCACTGCTGTCACAGAAACGCAAATATCCCAACAAGACAGCCAGCGAGCACACTGACTAATGTTTGGAGTGAGTGCAGCGTGCGTGAGCCGTGTGCACACACGTGGAGGCCGGAGAAGAACCTCCGGGTCTTCCTCTGTTGCTCTTCCTGTCGTTTCCTTGAGCTGGCGTCTCTCTAAGCACAGAGCTGCCACTGCAGGTCAGACTGACTCACCAGGAGCTCCAGCAAGTCTGTCTCGACCCCCACACTAGACTGGGCTTTGTGGCCCGTGTGGCCAGACCTGGCTTTTGACACAGGTGCTGGGGACTGTAGACCCCCATGCTTGTGCAACAAGTGCTCTTACCACTGAGCCACCTCCCAGCCCCTACCTTAGATTTTAAACCACCGGAGGGAAAGTGTTACAGCTGGTTGTTGTCACACAAGGAGGGACCCTGGTAAGAAACAAGGTACTCTGCAAGCACTGGGCATGGACACCTGCTCTAAAGCAGGCCTCCAGAACTTAATTACACACTGGGCATCTACTAGGAAAATTTGCTAGCTAAGTATGATCCCTGGGGGCAAGGTTTATCACTGAGCATAGCACATTCGCAGTTTCCTTGATTGTTGTATACATCTGTTACAATAGGCCGCAACAGTGACAACACAGAAGTGGTGACAAAGAATGTACGTTGCAGGGAGTTTGTACGAAACTCAAGCAAGCAAGCGCCTTGCCCTCTGTGCCCTCCGATGACAACGAGAAGCCAAGAGTGCGCGTTCCCTTAGCTCCTCAGTCAGGCCTTCCCAGGCTAAGCAACATGGCGTGCTGGAAAAACACCAGTGTGGGAGCCGCAGAGAGCCAACTGGACAGGACTTACTCTATCCTGTGTTCCCATCTTGAGAACGAGTGGGCTGGGTGACAAGATCTCCCAGTCCTCTCTAGCTCTAACACAATGTAAGCCTAATTCTTGGGATTCCATTCTCCAAATCTGGCTGAGTCTGGACTAAGATTACGACTAAGGGAAGAATCAGTACAGGAGAAAAGAGCTAGAGGAAGGAAAGAGTCAATGTTGTCCTTTATTGTATCACCATTTGCTTTGATATTGTTTTCATTAGCAACACCAGTTACAGAATAAAGTCAGCTACTTAAACCAGCATTTCCTCATGTTAGGTTTTATAACACTGAAAGAACATAAGTTTTGCATTGTTGTTTTTCTTTAAAAGTTTTAACAAATGACCCAAACTTTGTTTTACTTTGGTTTCTAGGCAATTAGTTTTCTGTAATCTGTATATTTGGATAAAAATAAAAACAAAACTTGATGCTAGACACATCCAAGTATCTTACTGTGAAATGGAAATACCATCTATTTAGAACTATACTGCTAAAGTGGCACTGAAATGATCAAATGAGGCCCTATGAGTGTACTTTAAAAACAGTGACGTCACTAAGCATCTGCTATGTCCTAAGCATGCTTCTTCCCATTTTACATGTAATATTAAGTCCCTGCAGCTAACCAGCATGTAGGTACTATCATCCCTGTCTCACCGATCAGGAGACAGAGACACTGAATCGCCAAAGAACTTACCATAGTGACAGGTGCATTAGTGATGAGGTCAGGGTTGTGACGTCTTAACTGCCCCAGCACACAGTAAAGACCATGATCACTTTACTCCACCAAATGTGCTATACAAACAGATAGGGCTATCCTGGGATAATATCAGGTTTGACTTTGTATGTTCCACAGGACCAAAAGATCATGCTTGAAAGATACTCTTGGATCAATGTCCCTAGGGAGGCACAAAACCTCTCTTAAAAAACCCATCCCGTAGCTGGGCATTAGTGGCACACACATTTGAGGCCAGCACTCAGGAGGCAGAAGTAAGATTGGGCTTTGAGACCAGAGACTACAGAGTGAGTTCTAGGTCAGCCAGAGCTATAGTGAGACTCTACCTCAAAATAACAAATTAAAGAAAAGTTAAAACAAACAAAACCTATTCTACCCCCAGGAAATAACACTTACGGATGCTCCCTGAGTCAAGCTAGGAAGATCACTGTGCTATGCCAACGGCAGTAACATTGTTTTGAAGTGGTGATTTTAACAGTATGGACAGAAATCAATTATTTGCACCATAAACTTGAATGATTTTAAGAGATGATTCTTTGAGCTGATATAGTAATTGCCCTGTTGAGCCTGCTCCCTAACATGCAAATGGGTAAAGGAAATTGTTGGGCTGATGTCTGAACCATTCATTCCCAGTTACAGAACCCATTCAAGACATCCAACAGTCACTAAGCTATCCCTATGTGAAAGGGTCAATGAATTCTTTCAAGTCTGCATCAAAACTACCCTTACTTCCTAACAATGGTTAGACTCAAGAGGGCTGATTCAGCTGGCTTTTTACAAGCTGGAAAGACAGAGGGACAGAGTTCTCCAGGGGTTTCCGTCTGCTGCATTCAGAAGTGTTTCATGAGAAAGGGAGCCTCAACAAGCTACAGGATTAATGCCGTGAGTCTATCAAACCAACTCAAAAGGGGAACATTCTCCAATCTTCCTTTTAGAAGAACCTTAAAACAACTAGGTCATGGTGGTGGGCTCACGGTTACAGAAGGATGTGAACAGAGAAACAACATTTAACTCTAAGGGACCCTCTATGGAATATGGCCCAAAGAATGTGGCTGTTCTGCCAAAAGACCACAACGCAATCCAAATTCATAGTCCTTTTACATTTACTTTAGGGCCTGGAAAAAAATATGCCACTGAAACAATTAAGTTCCTAATATTTTGGGCAAAATGAAGGAAATGGATAAGGCAGTTAATGACAGGAGCACAAAACATTTTTTAAAAAGTTTGTAGGGCTGGAAGTATGGCTTAGTTGTTAAGGCACTTGCCTATAAAGCCTAAAGATCCAGGTTCAATTCCACAGAACCCCCGTAAACCAGATGCACGTGATAATGCATATGTCTCGAGCTCATTTTCAGTGGCTAGAAGCCCTGGCATGCCCATTCTTTCTCTCTCTCTCTCTATAATAATAAATATTTTAAAAATATATATATTTTTAAATTTCTACGTAAAACATCACAGGAGGAGACACTCCTGACTGAATTCCTCTACATCAGGCAGAGAGGTGGTATATTTAATCTCTGGTCTACCAGGGGAAGAGTATGCATAAAAGCCAGCTTCCTCACTGAAACTATTCCAGGATTCCAAGTCAGTGGATGCGATGTGGTTCAGAATTAACATAGGAGGTCATAAGTAAAAATGCCCTACCTTCAAAGCATGAAAGAAACTACAAATCATGGCATTAAATCTAATTTTATTTTGTTAAATGAAAGTGGTGATAGAAACATGACTGTGTTTCAGAACAGAAATAAATGATGTACCTGAGATAGCTTCCAAAATAAGCAACAATATTTGGGTGTTTACAGTCTTTCATCATAATAATTTCTTGCTGCACAACTGCAAAGTCTTCTCCTAGAATAAAAAACAAGCATGTTGAGTATTTAGTTGGCAAGTTTCAAACAATTATATTTATGAATAAGTATAACATAATTAATGAATTATAAGTAAATATAACCAATCAGCCAACACTATTACTATTTTGTTTTTTAAAGGTAGGGTCTCACTCTAGCCCAGGCTGACCTGGAACTCACTATGTAGTCTCAGGCTAGCCTTGAACTCACAGTGCTCCTCCTACCTCTGCCTTCTGAGTGCTGGGATTAAAGGCATGTGCCCCCACGCCCAGCCAATGGTATTACATTTACTGACAGCTTCAGTACCGGCTGGACACAAAGTACAACACAGCGATTAAGCTGATGGAGGCCCACACTCCATCCAGCAGACTGCTTTACCCCAGGACCCACGTCCACAGGCCTGTCCTGTGTGTGCTGCTAGGATCAGAACGGCGCTCCGGCTGAGCCTGACTGGACTCTCGGCTCTAGTCTCCTCCTTGTCCAGATTCTTCAAAACAAGACCTGGCAAACCTATGGCAGGATCCCGTGCGGGAGGGACTACTGAAAGGGCACTGTCGTGAAGAGAAACCAAGTGCGGGGACACAACCGCAGCAAACCGAGAGTGCAGAGAGAACACGCCGGAGGAGCTGGTCTTCCTAGTTCAATTTTTAAGCATTGTGAGAAAACATGTATTAGTGAGGAAGTCCCCATGCATGACTGCTCAAAGCCCAAGTACGAGGTTGTCACAGTAAGCAAGCCCAGACACTTCTGGCCTCGGCATCACTTTCCTATCGCAGATAGAACTGAGATTCAACTAGCATTTGAAAGCAGAATGAAAACCACCTTACTGGCCAGTCCCAGTCACACACTCTCAAGGGGACTTGGAGTGTGCTCATGGCTGTGCGCTCAAAAGTTCACGACCACTGGATGCTTGTGAGTTCACAGTTCACCACCGGAATTCTTGACTTTCAGTGTATTAAGAAATCCAAGTTAGAAGTACAAGGTCAGAATGAGACCACGGAACTATGCCAGTTTTCAAGGGTCGTATGGGGACTTTGGAAGTCCTGGACTTCTGCTTGTTCAGCACCCTGGAGCTTTCTTTCCTGCAATCCAGCGAGGGAGTCGTGCACGATCAAGGTACAGGACCCACAAGGTCTGCAGACAGAAGCTCAGCTGGGGCAGGCCTGACACGCACTAGTGGTCACTGCAGAATACAGCGGCTCTGGAGAAGGCACGGAGGAGGAACAGGAAAGAGGGGCACACGATGACTGCTGCAGGGAAGCCTTACTGCCCGGAGACTACACAGACATGCCTGTCATCACTCGAACACCTGCATCGTTGGGCCACCTTCAGTGGGGAGGGCCTTCTTGCTTAAAACGATAAACGTCACCACTTGCACAGTGACCTGTGCACGTGTCACAGTCCTCACTATGCCACATCCTTGTCAGTGTGTCTGTCCTCACTGGAGCATGAAGTCCTCCAGCACAGGACCGGGCCTTGCTCAGTTCTGTGGCCTTAGCATCGAACGTAAGATGGAACGAATCTGCATACAGTACCATGACTCACCTCTGTGAAGACTGTAAATCAAGAACATAACTAGCTTTTAGGATTGCCCCACCCCCTTTTTTGCCTTCCTTTCTTCCTCCCTTCCTTCAAGAAAGAGAGACAGACAGACACTGACAGGGTATGGGCACACTAGGGCCTCCTGTCATTGCAAATGAACTCCAGGTGCATGAGCCGCTTTGTGCATCTGGCTTTATGTGGGCACTGAAGAGCTGAACCAGGGTGGTCAGCCTCTGTAAGCAAGCACCGTTTGCCAGGAGCCATCTCTCTAGCTCCTTCTGGGTTACTTTTATACCATTTGACATTTAGCCATTTATTACTCCTTTGATTTATATTAATACTTGAAGCAGGAGCTGGAGAGATTGCTTAGTGGTTAAGGCACTTGCCTGCAAACCCAAAGGATCAGACTGGATTTCCCAGCACCCATGTGAACCAGACGCACAAGGTGGCACATGCGTCTCGAGTTTGTTTGGCAGTGGCTGGAGGCCTTAGAGCGCCCATTTTCTCTCTCTCTCTCTCTTTCTCTCCCCCACCCCTTTGTGCTTCTTTCTCTCAAATAAATAAATAAATAAACAACTTGAAGCACCTTTAAGTTTTCAATAATTTTTCCCATGAAATGCTACTAGTTCAAGTACCATATTTAAACCCAACATCCCAGTGAGAAAAATTCCCAATAAAACTTCCACATTTTCAATTTTAAATGATAACTGAAAAATGTAAATCTAGGTAGGAAAAAAGATAGTTTAATGCATTAGTGACCCTAAGAAACTGAATAGTTGCCTCAAAGAACATTCTTCAAAGATAAAAATTAACAAGCTCATAGTGGTGCACGCCTTTAATCCCAGCACTAGGGAGGCAGAGGTATGAGGATCACCATGTGTTCAAGGCCACCCTGAGACTACATAGAGAATTCCAGGTCAGCCTGGGCTAGAGGGGGACCCTACCTCAAAAAACCAAAATAAATAAATAAATAAATAAATAAAATAAAAATAACAAGCTCAAATTCCTAATATGCTTAACTGGGATAGTATAGAGCAGAAGGTTCAACTAGGTATCCTCTAATATCACTTTCCATTTTTAGGGAATAATTTTTAAGACTAGAACTTTTTGATAAAACTTGTAAGACATTACAGTGATTTCACCTTCCATAAGATGTAACCACTGCATCCCACCCCACTGAGATAAACAGGTAAACCTTCAAGTAGAGCACATGATGAATGACCCAAGAGCTAAGCAGAAAAATACAAACACATTTAAAGTTGTCAGAACATATACATACTTATTACATGTTTGGAAAATGTTAGCCACAGTTGGTTAACAGCAGCAACAACAACAACAACAACAAAAACGAAACTGAGTAACCCTGAAACCGGTGACTTGATCTACGAATGCTAAGGTTGTGAAGGTTTACTCTGAGGCACTGCCCCCCCCCACACACACACAAGGTGCATTCATGACCCCACAGTTATTTTATTATTTTTTTTTTATTTTAGATAGAGTGAGAGAGACAGAACTGGCATGCCAGGGCCTTGGCCACTGCAATCGAACTCCAGACACTTGTGCCACCTGGTGGGCATGTGCGACCTTGTGCTTGCCTCACCTTTGTGTGCCTGGCTTATGTGGGATCTGGAAAGTCGAACATGGGTCCTTAGGCTTCACAGGCAATCGCCTTACCCACTAGCTATCTCTCCAGCCCCACAGTCACTTTTTAATGAGGAAAGAACTTGATTAGGCATCTCTTCAAATGGTCAACAGGAATATGAAAGAAATTATTCCCAGTATCACCATGTGAAAGACAAATGTAACCAGAACCACAATGAGGTTTTATCTCACGTCTGTTAGAATGACCATTAATTTCAAAAGAAGAAATAGCCAGAAAACAGCAATGTTGGTGAAGATGCTGGAAATGACACTGTTGACAGAACATAAAACTGTGCAGCTGCTAAGGAAAACATACCTGGCTTCCTCAATTTAAAAATAAGTCAAGAATAGATAAACCATGTAATCTCGCAATCCTGCTTCTACAGCTATCAAAAGGAACTGAAACCAGGGCAGAAGAGCGGCGTGAGCGTCCTCCTGTTCACTGCAGCTAAGAGGTAGAGACAACCCCTGACAGGCGAATGCCTAGAGAAAACGTGACATACACGCATTATCACACACCCACCCAATGAAAAAGAAGGAACTACTGCCATATGCCACCACAAGAGTGGACCTGGAGGACAGATAAGACATTCAGTGAAAAGCCAGTGACACAAGGACAGACACTGCATTCCACTGACAGGGGAACTTTACAGGAGGTAGAATGGTCATTGCCAAGGACCTGGGGAGATGGATTTCTGTTAATGAGTATAAGTTTCAGTTTTACACGATGAAAAGTTCTTTTTTTGTTGTTGTTTGTTTGTTTTTTGGTTTTTCAAAGTAGGGTCTCTCTCTAGCTTAGGCTGACCTGGAATTCACTATGTAGTCTCAGATGGCCTTGAACTCTTGGTGATCCTCCAACTTCTGAACTTCTGCCTCCCGAGTGCTGGGATTAAAGGCGTGAGCCACCACGCCCAGCCTACAAGATGAAAAGTTCTATTGCACAACATTCTTCTCATAGTTAACAGTACTATATTATGCACATACATGTGGTAAGAGGGCAGATCTGAAGTTATTTTAGTAAGATAATGAAAAAAAAAAAGTCAGACAGGCATGGTGACCCATGTGCACAGTCTCACAGGACCTGGGAGGTAGATGCTGGAGGATCAGGAGTACAAGGCCAGCCTCAGACATGGTGAGTTCGAGGCTAGGCTAGGCTATGTAAGACCTTGTCTCACCAAAACGGAAAGCTTTGTGGTAAAGAAAAAATACTTAAACATGGACTATGGAAAAATAAACCAGGTTTCTCATACCCATATTATGGCATTACAAACAAATTAAGTGCTAATAAACATTCTTGAAGCTAAGCCACTAACCAAATACACAGGGTTGGAAATGGGGAAGAAATGACAGATAAAATAAAAAGCCCTTTGTTATTTGTGTATGTTTGAACATTATTAGCTTTCAGTGTATAAATATCTAACCCGTCCAGTATTGTTAGCCTGAAATTTTGTAATTCAGTCTTATATATTAAAGAATGTGCAAGCAACAAACTAAACTTGGGAGATGTTACCATAAATGATGAGACAAGTTCTCTGCCATAATGACAATAAAAACAAGGCATGGCGAGACAGCGAGAAAACACCTCGTGGCCAGGGACCTGCCCAAGCACACAAGGGAGACAAGAACAGGTGCCAAGCAAGCCCTTTCCCTGATGACTTGCCCCTTGATGACGACACAGTCGATGAAGAAAGTGCCTCTCTACCTCCTGGGAAGAAAACGAATGTCAAAAGCTGAGAGGAAAGAAGGGTCATAAAATACAACTTTGGAACTTTATACACAAAAATATAGTGGAATGAGGTCTCACTGATCACACTTCCAAAGTTTGCTTTACAATTTAAAGTTGCTCTCATGGAAGCAAAGCTAACAACCTATCACCCCACTGTCAAAGTCCCTGCTAATTAACCTGGGTGTGTTTCAACTATGTTGGAAAAGGGATGGGCCTCCTCCTTCGTTCCTTATAAAGTGCTACCTAATTAATAACCGATCTGTCTGCAGTAAGATTTACATTCGACCCTTAGTAACTGGTGCTGCAAATGATGCCTCAAGGAAGTAATTACTAATTAAGCAACCTCAAAATTCTGACTTTGGATAACTAAGACTTGAGACCTACAACACAGAGTTATCAAAACTTGAAAATAAAGCGAGTTCTGCTGCGCTAGTTGTCTGTGATGTAGCACTCATCTTGACACATCTTCAAGTTCTGCTCAAAATGGGTCTCCAAAGCAGGCAGTGTTTGAGCCTAATCAGCTTTACACCAAAGAAACAGCCCGGCAAGCTCACAAAAGCAGGCCCAGTGACCCAGCGAAGATGAGGGAAACGGCTCGGCACAGGGATCTGGGGCCGTTTCACCGAACATGGGAGAAACCAGAAGGAAGACAGGATGCACCTGCCTGCGGGAAAGTGGAGCTGAGTTGAAATACAAACGAAATGAAGCAGGCTTTTAGGCACGCATGCGTGCGTGCATGCGCATGGGCATGCGTGTAGCCCCACAAGGTCAGCACTTTATTGGCTGCACCTAAAGCACTGTGACAGACTGAGAGCAAAGCCAAGAGTATGTAAGACTGGGTTGCCGAGTGAACATAAGGTCTTCTCTCCTATGAACTACAAAGCTAAGATGAGTGGGGATGCTCAGTACCCAGAATTCCCATCTGGAGCTCTGCATCCGGGTTGTGAGTTAACTAACATTCCTCTATGACAAAGTGACTGGGATTTCCCAGGAAAAGTGAAATGTTTTATTCTTGTGATAATATTACATACAGCTGCAGTTCTTATTAGTCAGTCTATGATTCTCAAGAACAAAGTTTCTCAGCAAGCAAGCAAACCAGCCAGCCACTCACTCAAAGACAGGGCTTGTTAATTGTAAAGAAAAGTCGCTTCCTGTCGAGTTTGAGCTTTACCTGTGTCTATCATTCCACCCTGACACATGGCCGTGTGTCTGTCACTCACTGGAGGCTCTTGTGACCCGAGATGCCTGCTCCACTGCACCCCAACGTGTGTGCGAGGAGCAGCCTGCTAACTGCACTGGCGGCAGGCTGCTCTTCAGAAAAGGGGTGTATTTTCTGGCTTATCTCTGGTTTCCTACTCATCAGTTTCTCCACGGCCAATTCAGGCAGATGCAGTGGTATTAAAGAATCATCCTAGCTGGGCGTGGTGGCGCACGCCTGTAACCCCAGCACTCGGGAGGCAGAGGTAGGAGGATGGCTGTGAGTTCAAGACCACCCTGAGACTACACAGTGAATTCCAGGTCAGCCTGAGCTAGAGTGAGACCCTACCTCAAAAAACCGAAAAGAAAAAAAAAACCATCTGTATTTGGCCCCAATGAAGTCTGCTGGACACACAAGTCACACAGCTCACTGATGACCCCAACACTAAAGCACACACTCAGGGAGGGGAAGAGCTGGATCTGATGATCCACTGACCCCAGAGAGGGGTGACAGCCGAACCGAGATTTGAACTGCCAGGGTTCAAATCCTGTCTCCACACTGATTAAGGGCAAACCACTAAAACTTAGGACCTCAGTGTCCTTGTAGAATACACATAACATACGTAGTACGCATAACATATGTAGAACGGTGCCTGGCACAAACTGCACTTGAATAAACGTTAGCTACCAGTGGCAACAAATGTCACAGTTTAAAACGAACTCACCCCACACCTTCCTCATTAGCTTGATTTATTCAGCAGGTGATCTGGGTGTCTGCTAGTGCCAGACAATGAAGCCGACAACTGGGTATCTTGAACAGAAAATTAAGTATGTCCTCACAGACTCGGCAGTCTAGCCTCCAGCACCACCGCGGTCTTACTGATGGCTCTCTCAATGCTTTTTTTTTTTTTTTTCAATGCTAAACATGCCTTCATTATGAGGAAACAAGGCCAAGCTCCTCGATGAGCTGTCACTATGAGGTAGTGAGTTTTCAGGACAAGATCTCTTACATGTGACATGTAGGGAGCAAGGAGAGGGAGGGACATACAAGGAAGGACAGGCAGGGAGAGGAGATAACAGGGCGGGGGAGGAGAATCAACCAAAACATACTGTGTTTGAAAATGCTGTAATAATGTCTAAAAGTCTGCATGTTAATTTAAAAAATAGAAACTAAAAACAGTGAACCATGCACTGTTCCTGTTGATTCTAGTTCCTAACTGGGAAGGTTTTGGGGTGACACTCTGGCATTTCCCAATTCTGGCACTTCGCCCATTAGCATATTTGTATGTTTCCCCTGTCACCCTGATCCTTGCGCACACAACAAGGAGTTATTACCAAATCAACAACACATCTTACAACTAGGGTAGCCAACTTCTGTTTACCCAAGACAAAAGAATTTCCCGAGATGTAGCAATTTCGGGACTAAAGCGGGAAAGTTCCATGCAAATCAGATAAAGCAGACCCGGCTGACAGCCTATGGTGTTGGAAAAATAACTGTAACTATGTGTACAAACTTGAGACCCTCACAGCCATGGCCCCTGCAGAACACATCTCGCCCCATGGCAAGCACTCTAGAGGTGATCTTCGCCCCAGCCCAGTGCTCCTCTCCTGACCCACAAGCTTGTAACTCATCACCCATGTGTGGGATGGGGGGCAGGTGGTAGCTCTGCTGAGGCAGGGACCCTTCATGCAGCCTGGGCTGGCTTTGAAAGTGCCTGATAGTGTGGTTCTCCTGACTAAGCCTCCCCAGTGCTGGGATTCATGCCAAGTTTCAAACATCATCTTTAATCCTTTATCTACTCTTGCATTTTCCTCCATTGTTTCCTAGTCTCCTCAAAAATTGTTTCTGCTTCCTTCTGCCAAGCAGAAGGGCCAGCTGGTAACCCTACCAGTGGTAGTACTTATATGCCTATCATCAGAAAGCACCCAACTCTGTACTTATTTGTCTGAAATTTTAAGTATTAACATGGCAACAAGCATTACTTTTAACAGCTTTGATAAAATAATTCACCGAATTTAACTATATCTGCATTTATCTATCATCTACCTATTTAGATATCCAGTGGTTTTTAATGTATTTATATGCTGCACCACCATCACTACAATTTGGAGACACGTTCAACCTCACTAGTATTCAGCATTTCTATTATTCTTTCCCCAACCTTAGACAACCACTAACCCATTTTCTGTGTCTACAGATTAGTCCATTATGGACATCTCATTAAACAAAATCTTACCATTTGTGGTCCTTTGTGGCTTTTAATGGTTTCAAGGTCCATTTATGCTGTGCATGTATTTATTCCTTTTTAATATATAATATTCCATAATAAGGATACACTACATGTTATTTATACAGTCATCAGTGTGTGCTTAGGTGAATATATATCTAGGAGTAAAAAGGCTAAACTACTCTCCAAAGTGGTCGCACTACTTTATCTTACCACTAGCAACTTACAAGGGTTCACACTGCTTCACCCTTCTCAACCCGCCTTACCGCACACATCGTGATGAGCGAAAGCTAGTTCCTCACTGTGGCTTACCTCTCCTTTCCTTAATGACTAACGGCGTTGGGAGTCTTTGCATGACTTACTAGCCATTTGTATCCTTCTTTGGAGAAACATCTATTCAAATCTTCTGCCAATTTTTGCATGGTATTATTTATTTTAGAGTTGAAAGAATTCTTTGTAATTCTAGATACAGTCCCTTAGCAGACCTGTGACTTATAACTTTGCTGATGGAATCATTTTCCTTGACAAGAACTCTTTAATTTCCATGTAACTCACATTGCTTTTCCTCTTATCACACTTTTGAAAAGCACTGTATAATCTACAATCACAGAGATATTTTTTCTTATGTTTTCGTGCAAGAGTCCTACAGTTCTTTTGTGGATGCATAATTTGTTTGGAATTAAGCTCTGTTTATGATGCATGTGGATATCCAGTTGTCTACCCCCCACTCCAACAGCCTTTATTTAAAAGGTGATTTTCCCATTAACTTGGCATGGTCCTGTTCTCAGAAACCAGTGGGCCATAAAGGTAAGCACTGAGTTCTAGAATCTCAAGTTTATTCAACTGATATCTGTCCTTGTGCCAGTACTACACTGCCTTTTTTTTTTTCCAGAAAGTTTTTATTTATTTGAGACAGAAAGAGAGAAAAAGAGACATGAAGAAGACAGAGAAGGAAAAAAAAAATACAGGGAGGGAGGGAGGGAGGGACGGAGAGAAAATGGGCATGCCAAGGCCTGTAGCCACTGCAAACTCCAGATGCATGCACAAACTTGTACACCTATCTTATGTGGTTCTTCGGAAATTAAACCTGGGTCCTTTGGCTTTGCAGAAAGTGCCTTAACCAAACTAAGCCATCTCTCCAGCCCCATTAGAGCTTTTGAACACTGTCCTCCCTTAAGATTAATTGACTTTTCTGGACCTTATGCATTTCCACATGAATTAAGAATCAGCTTGTCAATTTCTGAAAATAGGATTTTAATAGAAACTTTTAAAACTATCCATAAACTTTGGGAATATTGCCTTCTTAAGAATATTCTTTCTTTTAACTTTATTTATTTATTTGAGAGAGAGAGAATGGGCACACCAGGGCCTCTAGCTACTGCAAACAAACTCCAGACGCATGTGCCCCCTTGTGCATCTGGCTTACGTGGGTCCAGGGGAATCAAACCTGGGTCCTTTTGGCTTTGCAGGCAAGTACCTTAACTGCTAAGCCATCTCTCCAGCCCCAAGAATATTCTTAAGAATAGTTTTCTAATCTATTAACATGGGAAATCCTACACTTATGTAGACCTCCTTTCATTATTTCAGTAATGCTTTGCAGTTTCAGTGTGCAAGTCTTGCATTTATTTTGAAATAAAAGTTATCTGAATCAGGAAGGAAGGAACTAGTAAAATTATACTTGCAGATGATATAATCTTGTACATAGGAAATGTGGGAAAAACTACTGTGAAAATTGATAAATTCAGCAAATTTGTAATACAAGATCAATATGTAAGGAGAAAATCAACCATGTTTCTACACATGACCAATGAATATTCTAAAAATAATGAGATTTTTAATTAGAAGAGCAATTCATTAGACTGGCATTGGGCAACTGGTCATGAGCAAGTTTATTTACTTATTTACTTTGGCTTTTAGAGGGAAGGACCCACTCTAGCCCAGGCTGACCTGGATCCCACTCTGTAGCTCAGACTGGCCTCAGACTCACAGCAATCCTCCTACCTCCGGCTTCCTGAGTGCCGGGACTAAAGGCATGCGCCGCCATGCTGCAAGTTTTATTTTCCCTATTCTTCTGTTTGTAAGCAAAAAGATGTTTGAAGTTGTGGCCAGGTATAGACGAGAATAAAACAGCCTGCCTTTAGAGCCTGTACTTTCGATTACACAGCTCAACTCGCCAATAAGCAAACATTTCTCCTAAGATCTATGTAAGCTAAAACAAAGAAAAAAAAAAAAAAACTCCAGTGGCTTCTATGAAGATGTAACTAGCAGATCCAGTGTTAAATTTAAGTATCTAGCTACCATATTTGGCAATACACTTGCTATCTCTGGGTGCTACATACAGTATGGATGACTTATTTTCCTCCTTTTATTTATTTATATACTTTACGTTTAATACATTGATCAATGTGTTAAATCAAACACTTGCCAGTGTTCAAGGTCAACAGTATCACAACTCAAACATTTCATGAATCAAAAAACTGACAAACAGTAAAATTTTTTGTTTCTTTTTTTGGTTTTTCAAGGCCCAGGCTGACCTGGAATTCACTAGGTAGTCTCAGGCTGGCCTTGAACTCACAGCGATCCTCCTTTCTCTACTTCCCAAGTGCTGGGATTAAAAGCATATGCCACCACACGCCGCTAAGATTCTAATTTTCTAAGGAAGTGTTTAAAGTCCATTGAGTGAGTTCTCTGAGCTCAGTGCTGGCTGCACAGACTTGACTAAAAGCTGGAAAGAGGACAAGACTACATGACAGGACTGCTGCTGCAGAGATGTCACCTCATCACCTGGGGCAGGAGAGAAGAGGCGCGCTGCTTACTGGAGAACACTGTACACACCAGTGACGTCTGACCAGATTCACTTCAAGTGACATCTACTTACTGACTGAAAATGAAGACACTACTGTAAATGCCAAATCTTTAATTCCTTTTTGTACATCATATTTCAACAACTTCAAACATCTTTTTGCTTACAAATAGAAAAATAGGGAAAATAAAACTTGTATCATGGTAGCACATGCCTTTAGTCCCAGCACTCAGGAAGCCGGAGGTAGGAGGACTGCTGTGAGTTTGAGGCCAGTCTGAGCTACAGAGTGGGATCCAGGTCAGCCTGGGCTAGAGTGGGTCCTTGCCTCTAAAAACCAAAGTAAATAAATAAATAAACTTGCCCTGTGATGCTAGAACTATAAAGTCTGTGAATGCATATAACTGAGAGGTATTCTTAAGCTGGAAATGGTGGTTAAGATGACTGGCTGTCTGCTAAAGCCTAAGGACCCAGGTTCAATTCCCCAGTACCCACGTAAAGTCAGATGCACAAAGTGGCACATACAGCTGGAGTGTGCCCATTTTCATTTCTCTTTCAGTCTCTGTGTGAAAATAAATTGCAAATAAATTTTAAAAAATTTTAAGTGTTCTTTACTCCTATTTCATTATGGCTTGATCACAATCCATCAATCTACCAAATTTCATCTCAATGGTATGTTATCTGAACCAAAGATAGGCAAACTATGCCAAATGGTGCCTGGTTTCCCACCTCAGTGCTGTGTGATATTGTGGGAGGGAAGGGAGACCATACATGGCCTAAAAGGTCTGAAATATCCAGTCCTACACACAAAGTTGGCCCATCCTCAAAAACCACTGGAGTAACTTTCTGTTTACACTGAAGTTAAAACCTAAGGGCACGCTAACTAGACACTCCCACAAATCTTTGCTTGGGGACATGGGAGCTGTGGGAAGGAGGGTGTTTCTGAGAGAAGAGTATGACTGAGCAGGTAGCTTGGGAAGATGTGGGTTGTGAGCAGGTAGGGGACCCAAAGGAGCATGCGGCTGGGGCAAAGTCTACAGAGCTGTGGTCTAGTCCTAAGGGACTCCGTAATGAGCTCAAGTTAGAAGATGACTATTAAGATATTAGTGACACAGGTGCTGAGAGCCACTGAGGCAGACCTGCTGCTTCCTGCCCAAGTTCACAGAGCAGAACGGTGGGAGAAAAGGGCCAGACTACAACCTCCCCAGCCCAGGCCGCTTCTTGCTACAACACCACCCTGCCCTCGGCACGGGACCACACTCCCCAGGTAGCTCTTGAGGGTCAAGAAGAAACCCCTCAGGAGCACCCTTCCGTCCCCCAACTGTTGGCCATTTGGGGGAGACCAACAGTTCAGGTGTTTGCTGCTGTCAAGGAGGAAGACAACCAGAGCTCTCTTTCCCACAAAATATGGGAAAATAAGAGAATGGTAAGCAAACATTATTAAAATAAGCTTTAGTCAGGTGTGATGATCCATGCCTACAATTCCAGGACTTAGGAGGCTGAAGCAGGAGGACTAGAAGTTCAAGACCAGCCTGAACTATAGATCTACAGAGAGTTCCAGGCCAGTATGCACTACATTGTAAGACTAACTCTGGTTCAAAAAAAAATCAAAATATAAAAAATAAAATAGCTTTACAATACTCTGTGATATTCTAGCCATAAGAAACATCAAATTTCAAATAATTTACCTGGTTCCAGTTTTATTACTTTAATTGCTGCTAATTCACCAGTGTTAACATTCCGTGCCTAAAAGAAGAAGAAAAGATTATTTTGAAAAAGAGGTTTATAAAATGGCATCTGTTTACTGTTTATTTTCAATTACACATATTTTAAAAGTAGGAAGAAATCAGTTATATTTAGAAAAAAGTACTAAGTTCTTCATAATAAACTTTATCACAGATTCATGTACAAAATTAACATCGGCAGCAACAACAGCAGACACACGAGCCTTAGTATGCATGTGCCAGATGCCATCCTAAGTGGTTTCACAGTAAGTCAGTTAATCCTTGCAACACTTTTATGAACGAGGTAAAAATGAGTATTATTTCTATGTCACAAATGACAATACAAAGCAGAAAGAAATTTAAAAATTATCATGGTCATAACCTGGTTAAGTGACAGTGCTTTTACATCATAAGACCTTTAAGCTTTGCACTATATAGTCCTTCACTCAAAGGCTGGTAAAATTTTTGAGTTGATTATATTAAAGCTTTTCATTTAAAACTCACTATATGAAAGGCTTACAATATGAAATGCATTATGTAATTGTGAAAATAGGCCCCTTGCATCCATTTCAAATTCATGCAACACCATAGTCAAATAAATGCATTCAATGCACACCAAATATGCTTTGTGTGTATGTGTATGCAAGTACACATGCTGTGAACGTGTGTGTGCAAGTACGTGTGCATACTTATGTGGAGACTAGCGGACAACTTGAGGTATCGTTCCTCAGGAGTCCTCCACCTCCTGTAAACCAGGGTCTCACTGCACTGGAGCCCACCACATAGACGAGACTGGCTGGCTAGCAAGCCCTAGAGATTGGCCTGTCACCCCTGCCTCATTGCTGGCATCACCAGTAGGGTGAACCAACACATCTAGCTCCTTTATGTGGGTACTAGGGAATCTAACTCATGCCAATGTGCTTGTATAAGCCCTCTATTGTCTAACCTGGCCCCCTAGCCCCTAAACCAAATATATATTTGTAAGCTCCATATGAAAAACAAAACTCACTTTTATTTGACAGGGGGAGTTCAAGGCAGCGCCTCACTCTAACCCAAGCTGATACGGAACTTACTCTAGCTTCAGGCTGGCCTCAGTCTCACAGTGATCCTTCTAACTCAACCTCTAGAGTGCTGGGATCACTTTTAAAAATGAATTCAAGAGCTGGGTATGGTGGGTCATGTCTGCGACCTTAGTATTCCACAGGCTAGGGAAGGACTGCTGTATGTCTGAAGAGCCCCTGGGCTACACAGTGAGTTTAAGGACAGCCTGAACATAGCAAGTTTTTATGTCTAGAAAAATAACTCATACTTTTAGATACCTGGTACATACAACTTTAGCTCAATAGAAAATCTCTTAAAATTTTATTTTAGATTTTTAAAAAATTAAAAATTAATGGGGCTGAGGAGATCGCTCACCAGTTAAAGGTGCTACTTGCAAAGACTGCTGGCCCAGGTTTGATTCCCCAGTGCCCAAATATAGACAAAAATGGCAGCAAGAAGCCAGGCGTGGTGGCGCAAGCCTTTAATCCCAGCACTCGGGAGGCAGAGGTAGGTGAGTTCAAGGCCACCCTGAGACTACATAGTGAATTCCAGGTCAAAGTGAGACCCTACCTTGAAAAAACAAAAAACAAACAAACAAAAAAAAGGCAACAAGTCTGCCAATTTAAAATGCTTTATAACTGGACTTCAAACTGTTAACAGAAATGTAAATTATTTTTCATATTAACCAGTGGAGAAAATATATGTAAATTCCCTGATCACAGGAAGATCTAGTCACATGACCAGGATTGTGCTTGGTTGCAATACTGCCTTAGTAATGGGTTGGTGAAACTCTTAAATCATCTGACAAGAGCCATCATCAATCACCATTTACAAAGGAACCCTTCTAAGAAGGCTAGGGCAGTAAAAACACCAGCAAGGGATCAAAGAAGGTGGCTACAAAGTCCCCCAAAATACAAAATGTAAGCTTTAACACAAAGACTATAAAATATATTAAAAGATACTACCTATCTACGTAAGTGTGAAAATTAGGCGGTCAGGAGATTGCTCAGTGGTTAAAGCACTTGCCTGTAAAGCCTAATGACCTGGGTTCAATTCTCCAGTACCCATGTAAGCCAGCTGTACAAAGTGGCGTGTGTGTCTGGAGACGGTGTGCAGTGTTAAGAGGCTCTGGCGTGCTTATGTTCTCTCTGTGCTGGTCTCGCCCTCACAAATAAAAATTACTTTTGAAAATGAAAATGTGATTTGCAAGCAAAGTTCATTTAAAAACAATTTCTTCAGTGAAAACTTTCCATAACTGGTAAAGACTATGTTGCTCACTTAGAGGTGACACAAACGCGATGTGAACACTTACAGCAAAGTAAACCTAGCTTCCCCTTAAGGGACACAGATCTTTCAAGCAGCGCAGTATCTGTTCCTTTCCCTGCGAGGGGCATCCAGTGACAGACTAACCAGAGCACTGCCATGGGCGCAGCAGTGAAGAGGGCCAGAGCAATCACAAGCTCCTTAAACATGGTCACTATCTCTCCTCCTTCGCTGACATCTTGTCTCCATTACACTCTACCGTTCAGGCCACATTTTTCAGCACCTTCTGCAAGTTAGACATCCTAAAATGAACCTTAAAGTCAGACCACTTTTGGTTTTTGTTTACTGGAAAGAAATTCAGAGCGTGGATGATTCAGTTACTGCACAGCAGAGAGAAGGGAACTCACAAAGCCAGGGTGACTGCTCATTTCTCCCTGTGACCACAGGAGGGCGCACACTCTACTCACAACACAATGGTGGCTGCGCGCACACCAAGCACTGGGCAGAGACCAGCTTTGCTGACCCTGTCACCAGCACTCATTAACAGAAAGTCACCGCAGAAAGCTCCCAAAGTTCACAAGTCGCTAGTTACCTTACTGATGCCCTTCAAAACTATATTGGTACTTACTTAGGTTTTAAGTTATTGATGCATTTCAAAACTATATCAGCTCAGAACTTTCTAAAGGATGACGATTTCAAAATTAGATTTGCTTAAATAATTCAAAATGATGGTTCATTACAGTGAATAAAGGGGCTAGTGAGATGGCTTATGGTTAAAAGCTATTGCTGTACAAGCCCAATGAGTGGAGTTCAGATTCCCAGCACCCACATAAAGCCAAAGACAAATAGCACATACATCTGTAATCCCAACAAGCCTATGGCAATGGGAGGCGAAGTCAGGAGGATGGGGAGCTCATGCATTAGAATGGTGTTCAGAGAGGCAAACAAGGCAGACCCTGTCTCAGACAAGGTCGCAGATGAGGACCAACACCCCGAAGTGTCCTCTGACCTCTAAACGTGTGCATGGCATGCACATGCCCATTCATACACACACACACACACACACACACACACACACACACACACACACACAACAGAAATAAAGTGAAAGAAAAAAAATTCAGTTAAAAGGGCTACTGTTCTTTTCTTTGCTAGCTGAAGTATTTTCTAGTATGTAACTTGTTTGTCAATACTGATCATAAAAGAGGTGGGGACAAATTAAAAACAAAGTCAAAAAACTTCCATTTCTGAGAATCCCCTCATCAAAATCATTATTTATTTTTAATATATCTTTGTTTGTGTACAAGAAAATTATTTAGTTTTTTCATAAGCTGAGAGTGAGCAAGAGGGAGAAGATGAATGAATGAATGTGGATGAGTGAACCGGTAGTGCCTCTTGCCACTACAGATGAACTCCAGATGCTTGCTCCACTCTGCGCACCTGGCTTCACTGCTGGTGGGCTTTGCAAGCAAGCTCCTTTAACTGCTCAGCCACCTCCACATGCCAGAATCCGTGTTCATTAGTGAATGGGTTTTAAAACAGTTATGAATCTGCAGGGTGTGGTCATGGAGCAGGACTGGAGATTCTCACGCTTGGGCTGCTGACAAGACAGGAGGACAGTCCCAGCCTGGAAGGGCTACGTACTGAAACCCTAGCTCAAGACCACAACAAACACCACAATAGGATTCATCAAGAATAATACCAATGGTATCTAATATTTATCCTGGGTCTTCTATTCTTTTTTCACTCAGCTCAAGAAATTCATTCTTAATAAAACAAGGCTGATGTAGGATTATAGTTTAGTTATAAAATACTCAGCATTAGTACGTGAAAGTTTCATCTTTCCTGAGGGTAGAAAACACACCTTTGATCCCACCATGGATCTGACCACCTGCTCCCAAAGTGAGGTTCTGATCATGCAGTTCTTGAGCTTAAAGCTCTCTAGAAATACACACTGGCTTCAAGAACAAAAATCCTTCTCAAGAGTATTTATACTTCCCACTAAATACAGCCCTTTTCATGAGAGCTTTACTTATATAATCCTCATACATAAAATTCACCCTTTTACTGCAGAACACAATGGTTTCTAGTTCACATGTTCTGCCTCTACTACTGAGTCACGAAGAACATGTTCATCACCTCCTCACCCCTAAAAACAAAAATCAGACCCGCCGGCTGCCACGCCCATTCCTCCTCTTCTCCGTCCCTGGCAACTCCCAGCCCGTCTCCTTTCTCCATGGGCTTGACTATTCCAGACATTTCGTATGAATGGGAATGACGGATGTGTGGTTCTTTTGGCTGGTTTCTTTCACTTAGCATGTTTTCAGATTCAACAGGGGATTATTGCTGAATAATCGCCCATGGTATGGAAAGTGCCTTATTTTGTTTCTACCCTCCTTGTCAACTAGACTGGGACTGTCTATGAGGGTGTTCCCAGAGAATGCAATGAGGAGGGAAAACCCATCCCTACATGTGGATGACACTGTCCCATGGGCTATATGCATCCAGATGAAGAATGGGAGAGAGAGCAGAAAGCCTGCCCAGTCCTAGCAGTGTCTGCTCTGTTTCTTGTTCCACCAGGATGTCAGGGGAGGTATCCCAGCCTCATGCTCCGGCCACAGAGCCACCTGCTGCCCTGCCTTCCTCGCCGTGAGGCACTGCATGGTACCCGTGAGACAAAACGGAGCCTTCCTCCCTTGTCAGACACTTGCTCACAGTTTCAGTCAGTTTGACTGACTGACTACCTATGGTGAAAGAAAGAACACAGGGTCTTGTCTACATTAAGTGATTTATCTACACTTTGATATATCCCACCTTTGGTTTGTGGCTACAGGGTCTCATGTCAGCCCGAACTCACTGTAGAGTCTGGGCTAGCCTGAAACTCACTGGCCTGCTTCTGCCTCTGCCTCTCTTGAGCTCTGGGATTAATGGTAATGCTGAGATTACAGGCATGAACCATCATATCTGAATCTCCCGTTTTTTAACTTTATCACTTGTTTAGTGTTGCCTTGTAAGAATTCTTTTCATACATTCTGAATTCAAATACCTTCAGTGAAATGCTTTGCAAATACTTTTTCACATTATGAATTGTTTGTGCATTTTCCTTTTTAAAAAATTCACTCATTCATTCTTCTGGGACTCAAACCTAGGGCCTCACAAACGCTAGGCAAGTGCTCTACCACTGAACTAACTACACCCTATTATATGCCCTTTCAGTTTCTTGAAGATGTCCTTTAAACACAAGTTTTAAAGCTTTGATGAAGTTCAACCTGGGTTATTTTTTGTCCCTTGTACTTTTCATGTTGTAGCCAAGGAGCCTTAGGTAACAGATTTCTTTCCTCCATTTCTTCTAATGTCTTATAATTTAGGTCTATGATGTGTTTTCAGTAACTTTTTATATAGTGTTTCTTGAGTATGTGGATACAAAATTGTGAAATATTGTATTTTAACTATAAAACCCTTTATTATCTGTTCCCCAAGTTTTTTTCTAGTTACTCCCTAATTTCTTTTATGCTTTGGCCAAACTAAACAACTTGTGGTTCGCCAACACTGCCCACATTTTTGGGCCAACACCTTCCTTTGGCCTGCCTTCTAGACACCATGTAAACCTAAGCTTGTTACTCTGACTTACTGTGGCTTAATTATGCCCGTTCAGCCCACACATATTCCCACAGATCCTGGGTAACCTTTCCCCAAGGGGAGTGGGCCTGACAGGGAAACCCTGGGGATCTGGAATTAGCTCTTACAGAACACACAATTGCAAATCTACTCGAGAATTCAGTTTGGCTCAGTAAACCCTGGGAGGCTTTCAGGTTGGAACTAGTTTGGAAAAGAATTTTTTTTTTTTTTTGTTAAGATGATTTCACATTGATTGCTTAGTTATGTTCAACTATCAGAAAAGTACTCCTCGAATGTGGGACTGCAGGTAAGCAACACAATCAAGAAGCAATCACTGTAGGCCGAGAGGCGTGCCAGGCACCACAGGAGTGAAAGGCAGTCATTTTCGAAGCTCATTACGTAGGAAGGGACGCTGGCTCAGTGCGCACAGGAAGGCAGGTTCCGCGGTGACACTCAACAGTGCAAAGCTGGGCCTTCGCTGTGCCAGGAGCCAAGTGTCCTCTTCTTGACCCCTCCCCAACCCAGTCCCAAAACAAGACAGCAGACAGAGCCAATTTCTACGGCTCCTTCCAAAACAATGTTTACAACACATAATCTTAGTCTAAACAAATCCCAAATACAAACCCGCTCACAAGTCATATAAAAACCACATAAGGAGTTTAAGTACAACACCACAACCAAAAACCCTGGCATTAACCATGAATCAACAGATTTAGAAAGGGGACCCAGGAATCTGCACCAAAGCCACTGAGGTGGGTCTGGGGACCGGGCCGAAAGCAGTGCACCCCCTGGATCTTTGCAAAAGCCAACTACCAACTTGTAGGTCTGGAAAGGGTTGCAGATGACATCAGGACGATGATCCCGCGTGTGCAGATGTGTTGAACACTGAAGGAGGAGGAAAACATGGCATAGGAAGAGAAGCTCAAGGAAGGACCAAAGACAAGAAGCAGACTGTTCTCAGCGTGGTGAGTGGGCAAGCCCCAGGGTGCCTCAGGCAAACATGCTCTTCCAGAGGGACGGGGAGACACACGCTCACTTCTGAGGGAACAGCCTCTTGTTACGCTCCCAGGTAACTGGACCAGGGTTGTTTCTGCCACAAAGGAAACAGTTCCCAGGGGGACGACAGGTTGACAAATATCCCGGAGTTTGCCAAGGGCATTCCTAGTGTATGTCTACTACCCAAGCATTACTGTTAAGTGTCCCCTTTCATCCTGCGACAATCACAATTTTATTTTTGCGTGTGTATGTGGCATGTTCGCGTTGCACACGTGTGTGCCCCACATGCAGAGGCCAGAGGAGGACGGTGGGTGTCTTCAGCTGTCACTGTCCCACCCTGTTCTCCAGCGACAGTCTCTCACTGAAGCTGGAGCTCACTGATCATTAGACTGGCTGACCAGGGAGCCGCTGGGACCCTCCCGCTTCCTCCCTACTCAATGCTGGGGCTGGAGTGAAAGACAGACGCATGTGGCTACACCCAGCTTTTTAAATGCGGGGTCTGGGACTGAACTTAGGTCCTCATGCTTACACAGCGAGCAAGCACTCTTGTCAAGACACTTAGCCATCTCCTCGACCCAAATTTTCACTCAATTTGGATGATAAATTTAATAAACCCTGAGTTGACATTAACAAATGTTAGCAAACAACCAGACTCTTGAAAATAAAGATCAGCAAGCGTGCTTGTTTTATAAATAAAGTTTTATTAGTGTGCAGCCATGTTCGTCTGCTTAAGTGCTGCCAATGGCTGCTTTGACAATACAGTGGCAGGGCTACGTAGCTGAGATGGAGACCACACAGTCTGTAGGTCTTTGGGCTGAAACACTGAGGCTGATTCCTCACTATGTGGTGGAAGAGCTCTGTCGCCGGCACCTACTGACCAACTGAAGTCAAGCTGGTGAACTGAACAACCCATTTTTTCCAATTATAAGTATATATGCAATAAATATTTAAGACTGGCTTCAATTTTTTTAACCAGGCAATAAAGTGGACGGTAGGGATATACAGTAATTTTAACACATATACAGATGTAACTACCACCATCAGGATACAGAAAAGTCCCTAATTTGTATCTTCCCTAAATCCAAGCCACCACTGGTTTGCTTTCCGCAACTTGTCATGTAAGTCGTTCATGACATGACCTCTTGAGAGTCTTCCTTCTCCAAGCTGTGACACGTCCCATTAGTTCATGCCTTTTTATTGGCCTGGTATGGGTACACCAGTTTGCTCCTTTGCCAGTGGGAGCACTCCTGGTCTTGAAACGTAGCTTCGGTGGTTCATGTGCTCTTGCACACCAGACTCTAGTGCTGAGGGCCGAATGTAGCACTTCCTGTATGCTACACCCAGCCTGAAGGACATCTGGGGTATTTACAGTTTGGGGTCAATACAAACAATGTTCCTTTAAACATGTGTGCACAAGTCATACAAATACTCAGAGATAGTCTGGGTCCTACCACACAGTAGGTATACACTTGTTTTTATATAAACTGTTAAACTACCTTTACAGTGCCTATCCCAGCTGCCCCCATCTTTACCAGCACTTCTTAACATGTTTACTTTCACAATTCCAATAGGTGTGCAGTGGATCTCAGGGTGTCCTTCAGTTTGCATTTCTCTAAAGGCTAACAACACACAACACCTATCCATACACTTCTCTGCCTTCCATCTTTTGCTCATGTTTTCACTGTGGTACTTTCTTTTATTACTGCTTTTATAATTTTATTTACTTGCCAGCAGAGAGAGAGACAGGAAAAGGGAGTGGGAGGAAGGGGGGACAGACAGAGAGATTATGGGTGCATCAGGGCCTCCTTGCTACTGCATTCAAACTCCAGATGCATGTACCACTTTGTGCATCTCGCTTTATGTGGGTACCGGGAAATCAAACTCAGGCCATCAGCCTCTGGAAGCAAGTGCTTTTAACTGCTGAGCCATCTCTCCAGCCTCTTGCCATTGTTTTAACTTTTTACTGACAACATCCATAAATATAGACAATCTAACCCTCCCCTCCCACCATTCCCCTTTCTCCCTCTCCCCAATTCTCCCTTCACTGAATCACCTTTCCAACTACTCTCTTTTCTGTTTTGATGTCATCATTTATTCCTCCTATTATGCAGGTCTTCTGTAGGTAGTGTCAGTTACTGTGAGGTCATGAATATCAAGCCACTTTGTGTCTGGAAGACAACATTGTAAGCACTCCTCCCCTTCCTTTGGCTCTTACATTCTTTCCACCACCTCTTCCCCAGTGGTCCCTGAGCTGTGGAGGGTGTGACAGAGATGTCTCACTTAGTGCTGAACATTAACTGAGTTTATATACACATATATATTTTATTTATTTGACAAAAAAAGAGGGAGAAAGAGAGCACTAGGTCCTCCAGCCACTGCAAACGAACTCCAGATGTGTGCACCCCCTTGTGCATCTGGCTAACGTGGGTCCTGGAGAATCGAACCTAGGTCCTTTGGCTTTGCAGGCAAACGCCTTAACCGCTAAGCCATCCCTCCAGCCCCTGAGTTATTTTCTTATTGAGATCTGAGTGTTCTTTATATATGCTAGAGACAGCTTGTCTTTTACTCTAGCAGACTATTTCACTGGATGTTATGGGCCAAACTGTGTCTTCTGCATTCTCATTTGTCAGTTGAAGTACCTTAGAAAGTGACTATGTTTGGAGACAGCATATTTAAGGAGGTTAACTGAGGTTAAGTGGGGCCATGAGTAGGCCCGAATCTAGGGTAACTACTACCCTTACAGAAGAAGAGGAAGGAACTCCTGAGACAGACACACCCATGAAGACACCCCAAAAGGCAGCTTGCCACATGCCAGAGAAGCCAGGCCTGCCAGCACCCGGTCCCTGCCAGCACCCGGTCCTTGGGACACATCCCTAAGCTGTCTGTAACCTGTGGCATGTTGTGGTGGCAGACCTAACAAAATGCAAAGAGCACTAATGCACAGAGAACAAACTTTCTTTGACTCAGTCCCATTTTATCTTGCTTTCTGTCATGGCTTGCGCTTTTGGAGTTATTCCAAGAACTTTTTGCTTCCTATCACTAAGACTTTCTCTGGAATCTTATGCCAGGAGTCTTATGCTATATTTAGATTTATGATACATTTGAGTATTTGTTTCAGAAGTGAAATTTAGGGTAAGGAACTCTGTTTTTGAATGTCTAAGTCTGACATGGCATAGTCCAGTACCACTTATTGACAAGACAGTCCTCCCTCCATGGAGCTAAACTGCCTGGCTGCACCTTTACTTCTAGACTGGAGCGAGTACTGTTTTATTGGTCTCCCTTCCCACAACCACAGTCTTGCTGACTATGCACTAATAATCAGTCTTAAAAATCAAGTGTGGAAGCCAGGCGTGGTGGCGCACGCCTTTAATCCCAGCACTCGGGAGGCAGAGGTAGGAGGATTGCCGTGAGTTCGAGGCCACCCTAAGACTCCGTAGTGAATTTCAGGTCAGCCTAAGCTAGAGTGAGACCCTACCTTAACCCCCGCCCCCAACAAAAAAAACAAGTGTTGTAGCCAGGCGTGGTGGTGCACGCCTTGGGTCCTAAACGCGAAGAGAAGAGGGAGGCCATCCTGGAATTCCAGGTCAGCCTGGGCTACAGCGAGACCCTACCTCGAAAAACCAAGAAGATGATAATAATAATAAAAACCAAGATGATAATAATAATAATAAATAAAATTTAAAAAGCAACTATTATGACTTCTCCAAGTTTTTCAAAACGTTTTGGCTATGCTAGGTGTGCACTTTTCCATTTGAACTTTAAAATCAGTTTTTCTATATTTAGAAATGAAAGTGTTGGGACTTTATGGGAGATGCACTTGTACAGATCAGGGCTGTTGCAGCTCAGTGGCAGAGCGCTTGCTTAGTATGCACAAGCACCAAAAACGAAAATCATTTGTGTTGCAAAGATCAATTTGGGGTGAAATAACACCTTTGCTGTGTACAGTCTCTAGTCCACGAATACAATGGAAAGGTCTAGGTTTACTAAGGTTCTCTATATCTGTCACCAATGTTTTCTTATTATCACCATACAGATCCTACATATTATTTTAGTTTTGGTTTTAATAACCATGTACGGCTAGGACAAGTGCTTAGATAACACAGCTCTAGAAAATTTAACACTGAAAAAGGACAGAATTAGACTTCCATGCGGTTTAACTTCATGTGAAATGATGCCAGAAGTGTGTACTAACAGAGACAGTAGAACTCTGTGCAGAGTGATGTTCTGAAGAAACAGAAAGGACCATCGATAAAGAACAGACGCCCCAGTTCTACATCACATGTTGTCAGTACAGCCTTTCTTTTCTTCTAACACTCAAGTGTCTCTGTGTCTCCTGAAATTAGGTTATCAAGAGCTAACTTTTTAGGACCACATGATACTAATTTCAAGGACAAAACCAAACCGAGATGATCCTGCTTTTAAAAACTGCACTTAGCAGATAATGAGTGGAAATAGACAGGGAAAATAATCTGTGAACAATGAAGACAGTACAGGCAGTTCCCAAAGCCAGCTCTATTTCAAAATCTGAAATTCAAAAGGGACCTGATCGTACTTGTAACACTTCTCAGTGGTAACGGCCTGATCACAAGTGTCAGCTAACAGCGTGGACAAAACAGTGGCACTGAAAGTAGGAGAGGGTAAGGGGCAGGTAACTAAATTCCAACTTCCCAATGCCTAAGCAGCAGCAATAGCATGTCTCGCCAAATGGTGCTCACACTCCAGCATTCAAAACAACAACAACAAAAAAAATCACCCAAGGCTTGGCTTTTGGAAATAGTTTAGACATAAAAGGTCATCCCATTAAAATACTAAGATATGGGAGAAGATGCAAAAACACTCTTAAATGCACTGCTGAATACAGAAAACATCCCATAGGCATAAACAGAAAATACGTGAAGAGTTCAAACATTATCTGTTGGGCTGGAGCTGTGGCGCTCTCTGGTTGAGTGCCTGTGCTTTCTGAATGAAATAAGAGAGGCAGGTGAAAGGAAAAGCTCTGCCCTTAACTTAAACTCAGAACTGCGAGACCTGAGCTTTGATCACATTAGATATGGTGGAAGTTGGCACTGACACTACTACATAAAACCCAGTGAGGGTGAAGGGCTACACCCCTCAGTGAATGCCTTAGCTGGGGAGAAGGCTCTGTTCATTCAGAAGACAGTGAATAAAAAAAGCTCTCTCAATCAGGTCTTCACTGGAGGGAAGTCTCGCCTCTAGAAATTCGTAACTACAAACTTGTCCTCAGTTGAAGATTGGGATTAAAATCTGTACTTCCTCTGAGGTCCATAAACCAGCACATAATTTCAAGATGTTTGTGGGTTGGTAGCAGCTACTAGAAACAAGCAACTATTATTTTTTTTTTTGAAAGAAGTATTTCTACAACCCATACTCCAGAAGATTCTTAAGTGAGGCAATTAGCCAAAACAAAACTATCAATCAGAAAAGGAAACTAAACCAGAGCAGCAAAAGCCATGAAAAGCCAATAGAAATTTACCAAAATCAAACACTGGAATCAGCAGGTATGTAATATAAAAGCACAAATTAAAGAGTGTGTTAAACACCGTAATAAATATATGGACCAGAAACAAAAAGCTAACAAAAAATGTCTTTGTAGACAGCAAAGATGATGATACAGAATTTCTGGGAATGGGAAATAGGAAATATAATCTTTGGGATTAAAAACATAATGGGAGGGGCTGGAGAGATGGTTTAGCGGTTAAGGTACTTGCCTGCAAAGCCAAAGGACCCAGTTTTGATTTCCCAGGACCATGTAAGCCAGATGCACAAGGTGGTGCACGCATCTGGAGTTCGTTTGCAGTGGCTGGAGGCCCTGGTGTGCCCATTCTCTCCCTCTCTCTGCCTCTTTCTCTCTCTCTCAAATAAATAAATAAATAAATAATAAACAAAATATATTTAAAAGAAAACATAATGGGAGTTGACACAGTAAATCACATGGCTGATCTGAAGCAGTAGAGAAAGACTATCGTGAACCTAAAGAGATCCGGGACATGAAGGGAAGACCATCTGATACACAGCCAACTCAAGAGACAATGGCTGGAAGTTTTCAAGAATGGATAAAGGACCTGATAAAACCTCAGATTCAGGAGGTGTGCGTCTCAAGGAGAAAGTATAATATTGAAGACATCCACATGAAGACTCCATGTGAACTGAAGCACAGAGGCCGCCTTGGAAAGCCAAAGAAAAGGAGTTAATGATCGATAGAGGAAGAGTAATTCCACTTCTCAACTATCAAGCCCAGAGGGACTACAGAAGCACACTGTGCATATACCCTCCCAGGCACCACCTTCAAAATACAGGGGAAGGCAGATGTTCTCAAGCAAAAGCTAAGTTTACCATCAAAAATGTGCAGTAATGAATTCTTCTAAAGATCTATCTCGTGATAAGTAAACACTCAAAAAGAAGTATCAGTCAAACATTATATAAACAGGGTCGGGAAGATGGCTAAGTATTTAAAGTACCAAAGGTACTTGCTTGCAAAGCCTGCTGGGTTTAACTGCCCCAGCACCCATATAAAACTGGATGCAAAAAGTGTCACATGCGGCGGGAGATATGGCTCAGTCGGTTAAAGGCACTTGCTTACAAAGCCTGACAGCCTGAGTTCATTTCCCCAGTACCCATGTAAAGCCAGATGTATCAAGTGACACCCATGCATCTGGAGTTTGTCTGCAGTGGCAAGAGGCCCATTCGCGCTCTCTGCATGCAAATAAATAAAAATATTTTTTAAAGTAATGTCACATGCATCTGGTGTTTGTTTGCAGTGGCATGTCCATGTGTGGTCTCAGGCTGGCCTCGAACTCACAGCAAGCTTCCTACCTCTGCCTCCCAAGTGCCTGAGGCCAGCCTGAGACTACACAGTGAACTCCAGGTCAGCCTGAGCTAGAGTGAGACCCTATCTCAATAATAATAATAATAATAATAATAATAAAAACCTCTGAAAACTAAGGAAAAATATGTAAATTAATCTGAATATTTATTTTGCACAGATAACTGGTGGCTCAAATTAGCTGTATTACTATTAAAAGAAAAATATTCTAATCAATAAAATTTTGTCTCCTTATAAACTTTTTAAAAAAAGAGTTATTATTTATTTGAGTGAGAGAGAGAGAGAGAGGCAGGCAGATAAGAGAATGGGTGTGCCAGGGCCTCTAGCCACTGCAAACTCCAGATGCATTTGTCATCTTATGCATCTGGCTTACATGGGTACTGGGGAATAGAACCTGGATCCTTAAGCTTCGCACACAAGCACCTGAACCACTAAGCCATTTCTCCAGAGCCCTTATACACTTTTTTTTTTTTTTTTTTTTTTGAGGTAGGGTCTCATTCTAGCCCAGGCTGACCTGGAATTCACTATGTAATCTCAGGGTGGCCTCGAACTCACGGTGATCCACCTATCTCTGCCTCCCAAGTGCTGAGATTAAGACGTGCGCTACCACGCCTGGCTCCCTTATACACCTTTTATTTAAGGTAATTTCTACTTTACAGAAAGTATAGTAGTGTCTCCTCCAAACACATACTACAGAAAATTTGACTTTCCATATCTAGCTTCAGTTACTTTTGTTAACTGTGGTCAGAAGATATTAAATAGAAAATTTCAGAAATAATCAATCAACAAGTATAACATATAATACATAATATATAAAATAATATGGGCTGAAGAGATGGCTTAGTGGTTAATTAAGTGCTTGCCTGTGAAGCCTAAGGACCCCAGTTCAAGGCTCAATTCCCCAGGGACCCACGTAAGCCAGCTGCACAAGGGGGTACACAAGGGGGTAGAGCTGGAGCTCGTTTGCAGTGGCTGGAGGCCCTGATGCGCCCATTCTCTCTCTCTAACTGCCTCTTTCTCTCTCTGTCGCTCTCAAGTAAATAAAAATGAACAAAAAATACATAGAATAATATATATGATTTGGCTATATCTGAAGTTTCAGGCATCCATACTATACTATACTACTATACTTTTCATATACCATAAATAAATACATTTCAGAATCCTATTTTTCAGCAATAACCAAAAAAAAAAAAAGTTTGTTTTTTTTTTGTTTTGAGTTTTGGTTTTTCGAGGTAGAATCTTATTCTAGTCCAGCCTGACCTGGAATTCACTTTGTAGTCTAGGGTGGCCTCAGACTCACAGCAATCCTCCTACCTCTGCCCCCTGAGTGCTGGGATTAAAGGTGTGTGCCAAAAAAAAAAAAAAAAAAAAAAAAATCTATTTTAAAAAGCTATGTTACAGCAAACATCAGTTTTTCATTTTAAAATCACTTCTTTTTAGAGTATGAAAAACTTACTACAGCATGTGCCTATGGCTGAGGGCTAGATTTTTATATTTATTTATTTATTTATTTATTTATTTTTGGTTTTTCGAGGTAGGCTCTTGCTCTAGCCCAGGCTGACCTGGAATTCACTATGGAGTCTCAAGGTGGCCTTGAACTCCCAGTAATCCTCCTCCCTCTGCCTCCCGAGTGCCAGGATTAAAGGCGTGCACCACCACGCCCAGCTAGATATATGTTTTTATTATAAACAGTAGAATGAGAAGGATATAGGCATGTGCTTCCAGACACAAAATTCCATAGCAAAGAAACTTGTAACAATGGTGTGACACTTACAGAGCAGCCCTAGTGATGATCTCTGAATCACTTTTGTTGCCCTGTGTGAAGAGTTTTCTATTCCTCCTCTCACTAAAAACCTGCCTGTTGCAAGAGAATGATTCGTAAGAATGGTGCCACTTTCTCCCCCATTTCTCCTGTTTCCGACATCTTTCAACAGCATCTCCATTTGCTGCTGAAGGCAGGGAGCTTCTGCTGCTCTAGACTGGCTCTTGGGATGACCCGAGCTAACGGAACTTAATGGAGATGGAGCACAATGGTTCAACTTCTACCTTCTTCAGGTTGCAGTTCTGCAGAGGAAAAGTCAGTGGGAGCCGCAGGGACGGCATGTGCTTGATAAAGCCCTATGCTTCTGCAGTACTGGTACTTCAGGAGGCTAGCAATCCTGGAAGGAGCGTTCATGGGCCACAACGCTGGGCCTGGGCGTGCTCTGGTGGCTGCATATGCTCACAGGTGGACAGGAAGAAGACGGGGAGGGCAGATAGGGAAGCAGAAAGGGGACCAATCAGAGAACACAGTGGGGAGAAGGACATGAAGGTTGAGGACAAGACTAGAGCAACAGCAGCAGCTGGAGACCGCAACCTGCAGCAATCTGGCTGATGCTGACAACGCTATTTCCAAGTTCCAGTTGGCTGCAATGACTGACAGCTTCTTATGATAAAGGATCACAGGCCTTTAAGGGCTGGGACATTGAAGCGAGAGCAGGCGTTTCTACCACACTAGCTCAGTGCGACACCTTCCACCAAAGTTTCTTGAGTCGGGTCTGAAAAGAAACCGTTCCTGTGGGTCACACGGAATCTGAATCCATTGGATTCTTCCATTATTCTCCCCCAAACAGGAAACTCACATGTGAACTTGAGACTTGCCTCTAAAAAACCCAACTATTACTTTGATTATGGAAGTCTACTTCCCACAGGAAAACAGATCGATCATCTTTATCTGCAGCTTCCATGCCCACGGCTCGTATGGCTTGTTGTTATTCCCTGGACAAAACAGCTGACAACTATGTACTGAGCTTTCTAAGGAGAGATACAATGGGGGTGATTACCAAAATATAGAGGAAGAGACATACAGGTTATGTGCAAAGATCGTGGTTTTCATGGGAGTCCAAGAACCAGACCCCTCAGAAATGGAGGGACATATAAATTAAAAAGCCTTTATTTTGGTTTGTCCTTTAATCCCAAGAAAAATTAGAATACCCTTGGAAGCCTTCCCTCCATAAGGACAGATCAGCAGGCAGGATGGTGTCCACACACACACAAATCCATACCAAGGTAGCAGAGCACGGAGACTGTAAGAATGCATCACCAACGCAGAGACTATTACCACACTCACTACGTGCTTGACAAGGGCCTTAACGTCCGTGCCAGTCCCCTCACCTGTCATCTGCAGACAATGACTGAGGTCAGCTGTGTCACAGGGCTGCTGAGAGGACTGCACTGTGTAGAGATACTAAAGTGACCGTCAAGTGCTAGCTATCGTTCTACTATCAATCACACTCACAAACACATAAGACTTCACCTTAAGCTAAGAGCAAGGGAGGTAATGTATATTGTCTGTTATAATGGCCTGCTTTCTTTAAAAAAGAAAGATAAATATTTTCATAATCAGACAAAGTTAAGATTTTTCTGGCATGGTGGCTCTTCGGAGGCTGAGGTAGGAGGACTGATATGAATATGAGGCAGCCTGAGATACACAGTATAAAGCTTGTCTCAAAAACCCCAGAAGTTTCAACAATTTCAGTGTCAGCCAAAAACTAAGGGGAGGGTTGGCTTTTTGTCCTTCTTGTTGATGTGATCTAAACTCAGGGAAGCAACGCTCTCGTTTTTCTGAAGTAAAGCAGCACTCAGTGTATCTACCTGTGTAAACAGCTAAGTGAAAGGGTTACTGCACATAGTGACTTGCATGACTGCTCCAGTTAATTCAGAACATGCTCTGGTTACTCTGCATGGTAGAGCCAAACACAAGTAAAAACTCAGCAGGAAGGTGGGGGCAAGGGTGCTTAAGTAAGCATGGTCTCTCAATTGTGTGAGACAGTAATACAGCATTATAGAGATTGTTTAAAACTATCTTGGCTTTTTAGGAAAACAGGTTTCTATAAATCTAGCCAGTGAAATGAAATTATACCTCCAAAAGTATAATAAAAATAGTCAAGCACTAGAGAGATGGCTCAGCAGTTAAAGTGCTTGCTTTTTTATAAACCCTGCTGGCCTGGGTTCAATTCCCCAGTACCCACATAAAGCCAGATACACAAAGTGGAGCATGTGTCTGGAGTTTATTTGCAGTGGCAGGAGGCCTTGGCATGCCCATACTGTCTCTCTTTCTCAAATAAATAAAGTATTTTCTTTTAAATCAAGTTTGGCAAGTGCGAGGCACACTGTAAGCAGCCAGCAACAATGAAAGGAATGACCACCAAGAAGCCCAAGACTCTGCCTTCAGCACAGTGACCTGTCACTCCTCACAGACTGATGAGAGCTCTCTCTGAGGGTCAGTGCTGCGCAGACAGCGGACCTGTTGGTGGAAGGGGGTCTCGAGGGCAGCAGCTAACAGACATCAGAGTGGCAAAAAGTGAAGGCGAGGAGTGACAGCAGGAAGACGGTGACAGGAAAGGTGGGAAGGAGAGTGGAGCCTTGCAGGACAAGCCTTCAACGTCCTGAGTTCACAGCCCAACAGAGGCAAAGACAAAAGATTTCATTACACCTATTGCCAATTTTCTCTAGAAAACATATGAACTGCATTCTGCCAAGTGGAACTGTGTGGGTTAACCAAGGAACAGCATTCAAAATGAAAGGACAGACTGCTGGAAGCATCAAACACATGAAAAAGGCATAATCATTAGAACAAAAGTGTTGTTGGCACAGAGAGAGATCAATTGATCAACGGAGTCCAAATTTAGAATATGGTAAAGATAAGCAGTTAAAATAAGGGCTAAATACACTTTACAACAACTGGTGGGGGTGAGCGAATTAGAACACCATTCTCATGATATACACAGGAATCCGGGATTGAGTGTAAAAGACAAAACTTAGTGCAACACTAGAAGAAACTGAGGTGCACTTTACGATCTTTTATCAGAGCGCTCGGTTCAGGTCATGGTTTATCCCTTGGACAACTTTGCAATGCTGACACCAGGCTCATATTAATGACTTTTGCCTACTTCGGCACTAGCCGAATTTAGTGGGAAATGGATGAAAATAACACTTTTAGTCAAACTAGTGAGCTCCAGGTTCAGAGGGATCCTGTCTCAAAAAGTAAGGGGGAGGGGGCTGGAGAGATGGCTTAGTGGTCAAGGCGCTTGCCTGCGAAACCTAAAGACCCCGGTTTGCCCCCCCCCCAGGTCCTGCATAAGCCAGATGCACAAGGTGACACGTGGACAAGGTCGCTCATGTGCACATTCTGGCACATGCATCTGGAGTCGAATTACAGTGGCTAGAGGCCCTGGTGTGTCAGTTCATTCTCTCTCTCACACACAAACAAAATAAAAAACATTAAAAAATAAAAACTAAGGTGCAGTGTGACTGAGAAGACATACAATACTCATCTCTGACTTCTATATGCATACATATACACAACACACATGAAAAAATAAAGAAACCTACTTCTTGGAGATGCTAAATAAGGTAGCATAATATAAAGCATTACAAAATAAATTTAATTTTGAATTCTACTTCTGCCTTCATTTTATTTTTGGGAAAAAGAATTTAGAGAAGGCTTAAAATTCAACAATTACTTCAACCAATAAATACTTAGTGCCAAGCACTGTGCATGATGGTCTTTACAATGAGCCCCCGAGGAAGAGTTTAATATGGAGGAAAACTAGCACAAGGCTGGAAATTGCCACGGTGCTTTAAGAATGACTGAGAAAGGGTCTTGGGCAACCAGGAAAGATTCCTTTGCTGAGGGTACAGCAGCAGCCTGGTATATTACACATAAAATACGTCAGTTATAACCAAGATTTTGTATATAAGCCCACAAAAGTTATTTCCTCTGAATTTCTGAAACAAAACCAGAACGAGCCAGGCCTGATGGTACAAGCTTGTAACTCCAGCTACCTAGAAAACTAAGGCAGAAAGATTTCAAGTTTAGGGCAGCCCAGACTATAGACAGAGTTCAGACAGTCAACTTAGTGAGGCTGTCTCCAAATTAAAAAGGGGGCAGGAGATATGGCTCAGTGGAAGAGCACTTGCCTAGCATGTGAGAGGCCCCAAGGTTCCATCCCTATTACTGAAGAAAAAAAAAAAAGGACAAAAAACTGATTTCACTGTAATTGCAACTGGAATCTATCTTTTCAATTATTGCTATAGTTATTGCTAGATATAATTCTGTAAATTCATATATTCCTTAGAGAAACAGAATAACTTTCTAATCTCTCTTCTCCCACAAGCAGATGAATGGATAAACAAGCTATGATGTATGTATGACAGGTAAAAGTGATAACTCTTGATGCAACATGTACACATCTTTGAGTAAGTATGGTGGGTGAACACCGGCTGCAGTACAGACAGACTTGTGAGGTTTGGATGTGTCCCTAAGGCCCCTGTGCTGAAGGCTTTACCCCATACCAATGGGCACCACTGGGAGGTACTGCTCACTGAGGCATGCCCTTGAAGGGAATGTTGGGTGCAAGACCCTTTCTCTTTGCTTCTCAGACACCAGGATGTGAACAGTTTTCCCCACCTCTCAGGACATAGTGTACCAGAGCAGTCCCAGAGCAAGGAGTGACCGTGGACTTTAAGTGCCTCTGAAGTGAAGAGTTAAAACAAACCTTCCCTTCTTGTAAGCTGACTGTCTAGTTATTTTGTCACAGTGATGGAAAGCTAATTAACACTACCCCATGATTTCAGCTGTGCAGAACCCACAGTGAGAAAGCACCTCTGTATTACAGAGAGAAGGTGGGAAAGGGAATGGAGGGGGGGGGTTAGTAATGGCAGTAAAGCAACGGCTGCAGTAGGAATGGGTGTGTTTATTATATAGATTGTGGTACTGTTTCACAGGGAATACACATAGAAAACTGCATTACATAGACCAATCGTAACTTTAAACTCAGCATAGTTGGACTGGGGAGATGCCTCAGTGGATAAAGGTGCTCGCTTCAAAACCTTCCTGCCTTTGTCCAATTCCTAGTACCCAAGTAAAGCCAGGCACAAAAGGCAGCGCATGAGTCTGGAGTTCAGTTGCACTAACACGAGGCCTGGCACACATATAAACACACACATGCAAATAATAAAAATTTAAAATAAATAAACTTGAGTACAGTTTATTGCACATCAGTGTTACCCCAATAAAATTATTAACATCAGACAAAAGACAAAACTTTCTGCAAAAATTATATTACAAGTTGTTGGACAAGCCAGGCATGGTAGCGCATACCTTTAATCCCAGCACTCGGGAGGCAGAGGTAGGAGGATTGCCATGAGTTCCAGAACACCCTGAGACTCCATAGTGAATTCCAGGTCAGCCTGGGCTAGAGTGAGACCCTACCTCGAAAAACCAAAAAACAAAACAAAACAAAATGGTTGTTGTACATGGTGGCATATGCCTTTGATACCGGCCGGCACACTGCAGAGACCACGTACTGGGCATTCACATGCCTTCTTTTCTGTGTGTCCTGCACAGTCATATGCAGGGTTTTTTTTTTTCCATAAAATGCTTACTCAACCTGTTTACACTTAATAAAGTGTTCTTTAAAGAGACACAATGTGGGCTGGAGAGATGGCTTAGCAGTTAAGCGCTTGCCTGTGAAGCCTAAGGACCCCGGTTCGAGGCTCAATTCCCCAGGACCCACGTTAGCCAGATGCACAAGGGGGCACACGCGTCTGGAGTTCATTTGCAGTGGCTGGAAGCCCTGGCGTGTCCATTCTCTCTCTCTCTCTCTCTCTCTGCCTCTTTCTCTCTCTGTCTGTTGCTCTCAAATAAATAAACCAAAGAAAAAAAATTTTTTAAATAAAAAAATAAAAAAAAAATAAAGAGACACAATGTGCAATTGCACAATTCCTAAAAATGTGCAATGGGCCCACCTGCAAGGGGCTCAGTGAGTTCTAAACACCCTGCTACTGACAAACCGGACCAAGCAGATGTTACCAGACAACCTCCTTTTTTTAAATCTTGGTTTTAATCAGGCTCTACATCAAGTAGCCTTTTTCATTAATGATAATGCTGAAATTTTTTGTTTGTTGTTCACCTAATAGTGAAAATGGTGGGGCTGGAGAGATGGCTTAGCGGTTAAGTGCTTGCCTGTGAAGCCTAAGGACCCTGGTTCGAGGCTCGGTTCCCCAAGACCCACGTTAGGCAGATGCACAAGGGGGCGCACGTGTCTGGAGTTTGTTTGCAGTGGCCGGAGGCCCTGGCGTGCCCATTCTCTGTCTCTCTATCTGCCTCTTTCTCTCTATGTCTGTCACTCTCCAATATAAATAAATAAACAAAACAATTTAAAATAAAAAAAAGAAAATGGTGCTAATTTGACCTCGCTGAGAACTATCATCTCCCTTGACTTCTTTGCTCATTATGAGATGCCATCCAATCTGTCTTTATACGCTTGGTTCCGTCAGGTGCTGTATCAATCCTCCGCCTTGTCAATGCGCTGGCAAGTGCTCCACCACTGAGCCTCACCCCTAGTCCTCTGGGGTCTTGTAGAAAAGCCCTCTGTAGGTACCAGCTCCACATCTGCAGATCAAAAGTACTAGGGAAGGGCTGGAGAAATGACTTAGCAGTTAAGGACTTGCCTGCAAAGCCAAAGGACTTAGGTTCGATTCCCCAGTACTCACAGAAGCCAGATGCACAAGGCTGCACATGCATCTGGAGTTTGTTTACAGTGTCTAGAGGCCCTGGTGCACCCCTTCTCTATCTTTCTTTCTCTCTGCTTCTCTTTCTCTCAAATAAACAAATAAAATATTTTTTAAATATTAGGGGAAAAGATGCTGTACTGAACATGTACTTTTCCCTTAACATTAGCAATTACACCATTAGGTATTATGTGTAATCAAGAGATGATTTAAAGTACACAAGAGGCTGGTCATGGGTTATTTGCAAATACTATGCCATTTTCTATCAAGGACTAAAGGGATTATCTTCATTTTTGGTATCTGCAGGGGTCCTTGAACCAATCAGCATGATACAGAAGAATAAACATTATTTTTCCCAATATGAAGATATTCTCATTTTTGTATTTACCCATTATCATTTACTACTGTGGCATAAGAAAACTTTCTCTGCTGAAGTCTACTACAGCAATTTATACTCTATTTTTAATTTTCTCACTGTATAGAGAATCAGCAATCCAAACAAGCTGTGTTACAAAGGGCTCTGGAAAACTCTTCTAAGTGAATCCTCCAATCAGCTTAGTTAAGTAATGGGAGGTAGACACAGGAAGCAAGACAGTAAGAGAAGGAGGTGGGGAAAACTTATACTAAGATCTCAATCCTCAAAATATTTTCTGATATATGTGCTCTACTTTTATTCTGAAAATTTTGGCATACATAAGAATACAGGGCTGGAAAGATGGCTTAGTGGTTAAGACACTTGCCTGCGAGGCCTAACGACCCAGGTTCAATTCCCCAGTACCCAAGTAAGCCAGATGCACAAGGCGGCACATTCATGTGGAGTTCATTTGTAATGGCTAGAGGTCCTGCCATGCCCATTTCCCACCCCTCTCAAGTAAATAAATAAAAACAAAATATTTTTTTTACAAAGAACAGATCCTACCTCAAAAATAAATTTTTAAAAATGAACAGAACTGTGAGATCCTGTGGGGATCGTGTCCCAGTTGAACCTGCGGAGCATGGTCTGTCCTGGTTAGCAGTTGCCTACAGAAGACCTGTGTGGAAGACAATGTCCAGAAACAACCACTTTGCAACTGCTGGCCACCATGACAATCCAGGTTTGAAATGGAATTTTTGCCAGGCAGGAAAGCAGCATCCAGAGATGACCATCATCTGAACCAGTGCTCAGCTCAAGCTCACGCTGCTTTCAATCTTGTGGTGACAACCCGTGCATTCCAACAACATGCACTTGAAAACTGTGGACAGATCTGAGTGGCTCCTGTCAGCCTTTGTCACAGCGGGACACAGCCTCACCTCATTAATAAAGATAAGGAACTCAGTTCCTGGCAAGCCAGAACTTGGAGCATACATGCTAGGCTCTGAGGTGCAGACTTGAAAGAGAACGACAAAACGAAGTCTCCATTCACGGGGCTGCATTTTTGTTTACTTGTTTTATGTTGTTTTACAGGTGTAAATATTTTTATTTAACAGATTAAAAGTTTTTAGAACATCTCCCATAAAACTAAGGTTTGGGCTGGACAGAGGGCTCAGCAGTATTATCAAGTGATGGCTTTTAGTCTTTTGTTTCTAGTAAGCATAATGCCTTAACTATTCCACACGTGAGATTTACTATGCCTTGTGATGTAGAGCAAGTGTGTGGAGTAAAGAGCTTCTTCACGGGTATCTGTGACTTTAAGTTTGCAATCATACCATTTTCTGAACACAGTCCTCCTGTCAAGTTTCTTGGGACGCAACACTTCTTAACCTAATTGCTGAAAAATTCTGAAATAAAAGTGTCACAATGGGATGCCGGGCATGGTGGCACACTCCCAGCACTCGGAGGCAGAGGTTTGAGGATCACCATGAGTTCGAGGCCACCCTGAGACTACAGAGTGAATTCAGGTGGACTAGAGTGAAACTCTACCTCAAGAAAGGGAAGGAGGGAAGGAGGGAAAGAATTTTGTCTCAACTTGCTAGGGGTGATCATACTATATCTACAGCAGGAAAAATGGATAGTGTAGTATGTTCCCACAACCAAGACTGGTAGGCCAACTTTTTCAAATGTGCTTAAAAACAATATTAAGAATTATTGATCATAAGGAGAAGAATCCAATACAATGGCAGGTTATGATGCAAGCATACACATAACAATATTCTTCACAGGTCCACATTTACAAGCAACAAAATGTAGAAGATAAATCCTCATTTCCAAAAGCAACTACATAAAGTACTTGCACAGTTTTACTTATCCAGAAGTGTGCACACCTCTGAGGGAAGTGTTAAAGGAGCGAGTACAGCTGAAGAAGGAAGTGCTATCATCGCGTTCTTGACCAAACAGACTTAGCAGGCGTGGGTTTTTCTAAAGCTATAACAACTGACATAATCCCTGAGGGGAAAATACCTTTTCTCATCCAAGAACTAAATAGGCTGATGTGAAAGATCTTAATTCTGAAAAATGGCAATTAACAGAAAGATGAATATTAAGGCACGTTTATAAAGTCTCAAGAATTACAAATGTGGCAGTGGAAAATAAATGGACAAAAGCCAGACATGAAGCTATATAAATAGAAGAGGAGACCCAAGAGAAAATGGATCAAGCACCTGAAAAAAAGGAATATAATTGATCCTGAAATAAATAAACTGTTTAACCTAACTCTTGAAAACAGAAATGCAAATTTAATTTAAAACTACACTGAGATGGCAATTCTGATCAGATTGAACAAATCTACATCCCCCACACTTCTGCTCAGCTGAGGAGGAAGGGGTGCTCCAAGGACCCACACATATTGCCAATGGGAATGCAAAGTGTGGGGCTGGCTGAGGTAGCACATACACACCTGTAGCCCTGGCATTTAGGACGCTACGGCAGGAGGACTGAACATTTGAGGTCGGCCTAGGTTACGCATGTCTCACAGTGCCAAACCAAAGGCAAAATGTACAAGTCATGATATGGAAACATAATCTTATGTCTCAAATTAAAAATGTGATTACCAGGACTGGAGGGATGGCTCAATGGTTAAAGGTGCTTGCTAGCAAAGCCTGACAGCCCAGGATTCAATTCCCTGGTGGCCACGTAAAGCCAGATGCACAAAGTGGTACATGCATGTGTCTGGCGTTCATCTGGAGGAGCAGAGGCCCTGGTGTGTCCATACTCATTCTCTCTGTGCCTTCCTCTTTCTCTCTGATCTCTCTCTCAAATAAATAAATAAAAATAAAATATTTAAAATATATGATCACCTTTTTACCAAGCAAATATATTTCTAGGCAATCTAAATAGTCAAGACACACATGCATATGAAAGAGCAACATGTACAAGGTTATGACCTAGGGAGTTGTCTGTAACTGCACATGACTGACAGACAGACAGACATACACACATGCGTATGAAAGAGCAGCACATACATGGTTAGGCCCTAGGAAGTTGTCTGTAACTGCATATGACTGACAGACAGACAGACATACACACATACATATATGAAAGAACAGTACGCATGTATGCGGTTAGGCCCTAGGGAGTTGTCTGTAACTGCACATGACTGACAGGCTGGTTCCTGGTTGAATAAACTCTGCCATATACTCACAACTGAACACTGTATGCAACAGAAAAGATAAGCTAGGTCTTTGTGGGTGACAAAGGGAGGGAGAGCTCCAAGGTATAGAGTTTTTTTCTTTATTTATTTTGGTTTTTTTAAGGTAGGGTTTCACTGTAGCCCAAGCTGACCTGGAACTCACTATGTAGTCTCAAGGTGGCCTTGAACTCATGGAGATCTTCTTACCTCTGCTCCCCAAGCGCTGGGATTAAAGGCGTGCGCCCCCATGCCCAGCTAGAATTGTTCATAAAGAAAACAAGGTGCAAATTAGTATATACTAAGACAAACTAATAATATATGCCAAAGGAAATAAAAAGTTATATTATAACTTGCTATTTCCATTTGAAAAGTCTGAAACACTAACAAAAAATAATTTAAAATAGTTAAACATAGTAGGCTAAAAACGTGGGGTAAAAAGGGGTAGGTGGAAAGAAATTAAATTTCCAAGGGTACCCTTTTTGAAAAATTGCATTTGGATTTTTGAACCATGTAATATTTTTCTTACTTAAAAATTAACCATTACATTTGAAAAGCAAGAATAAAAAGAAACTGATGGCTTAGTTAATATCTTGCCCCCAAATGTACTAACCCATGGTGCAGATGTTTTACTGACCATTAGCAGAATAACCAAGGGGCTGGGGAGATAGCTCCATGGGTACAAGTGCTTGCTGTGCACGCTTGACGACCTGAGTTCAATTCCCAGCACCCACGTAAAAAGCCAAGTACGGCCACACACACTTGTAACCCCAGCACTGAGGAGGCAGAGAGAAGTTCTGGGGCTTGTAGGTTCAGTGAGAGACTGGCAGAGAGAGAAGACAGGAGAGCTAGAGAGAAGGCCGCAACATATGTGTTCTTGGGACACATCTGCAAACACGGGCATATGCCGCACGTGTGCGCACACACCACATACAACATACCTCTTCCCCATAAAAAGAACCAAAATTACAAGAGTAACAATTGTGTGAAACATCAGCATCATAAATGCAATCATAGCTGTCTATCTGCTCACACTACATTTCCAAGCAATCTGTTAAAAGTACAGAAATGTGGCATTTTGAAAGTTCGTATTACACTCGGTAACAGAAAACCCCCACAGTCCACTTTGCTCAACACATAGTTAGTTATGTTTGGGCTGGAGGTGGGGACTGGTGTAGTGCCCAGCATGTGCAAGGTCCTGAGTTCCATCTCAGTTCCACACACACACGCATGCATGCGCACACACTCACTCGCTCACTGTGCACGTCAAGAAGAATAAGCAAGAGGAGTGCTGTGACAGACAGTAGACACTCTTGACCTCATAGGTAAAGGTTCAAGCAGGTCAGGCTGGGATGAAGCTATCCCTAGCCGGCTGGAGGGGCAGGCAGCAGCAGTGCATGGGAAAGGCTGCTTCCAGTTCATGCCACAATGTCTTCCCTCTAGGAATAAACACTTTAGAACCATCTTGATTCCACCACTGGCTAGGTGCTGGGCTTTTTAGGCCAAAGAGAGAGGAAAGTCTACATTTGGCATCTCACTAACTTAAGTGGCAGCAGCCCGTTTCCAAGCAGTTAGGGACTACTACGTAGAAGGCATTTGGGATTGTATTCTAGAAAGGGAGGCAGGCTCAGACAAGCCTGGCAATGACTTCTAGAGAATCAGAATATAATGAGCCACGTCAGTCAAAGAAATCTGAGCACTTTTAGTAAAAATTATGCCAAAAAGTTAAGCCCTCCTGTTTGAAGCACATTTTCTTTCATGTCATCACAAGAGATGTCCCTGGATAAGACCTTTGTTCACATGTAAGATCTATCTGGGTAACTAACAGGTATAAGAGGGACAGTTTAGTCTGACTTTTTAATAAAAAGCATTTTATATTTCTGGAAACACTTAAAGATATGTTTACCAAAAGAAAAATAAGCTGGTTGAGTTCAAAAACAGGAACTGAATTTCATGCCAAGAGAACAGACACAATTTACCCAAGACTTCTCTTATGGACTCATGACTCACATATCCAACTATATGTCTCCAAGCCCTGTGTACCTCAAATCCCTCCTCCAAAAACAAAGCTTGCTATTCCTCAGGTATAATGCCAGCACCCAACACCCAAGCCAGCACCCTTTAACCAATTCCTTAAACCTTCCCTGTCCTTCCCCACCTTCCATTGTGGAATTACAAAGACAGCCTAGCTTCTTCACGCAGTGGTGCTGGGAAAACAGAATACTCACATGTAAAAGAATGAAACTTGAACTACATTGCTCATCCTATACAGAAATCAATTTAAAATGGATCAGAGGGCAGGAGAGATGGCTTAGTGGTGAAGGAATTTGCCTACGAAGCCTAAGGACCAAGGTTCAATTCCCTAGAACCCACATAAGCCAGGTGCATATGCATCTGGAGTTCAGGAGGCTCTAATACACCCATTCATTCTCTCTGTCTTTCATAAATAAGCTGGGTATGGCGGTGCATGCCTTTAATCCCAGCACTTGGGGGAGGCAGAGGTAGGAGGACTGCTGTGAGTTCAAGGCCACCTTGAGACTACACAGTGAATCTAGTCAGCTTAGACTAGAGCAAGCCACTACCTTGAAAAACCAAAAAATAAATAAATAAAAATTTAAAAATAAATTGCAAAATAAAATGGATCAGAGACTTTTAAATGTAAGACCTAAAACTACACAATGGCTAGAAGAAAACACAGGCAAAACACGGCAAGGGACAGGCACAGGCAAGGACTTTCTGAACAGGACTTCCAATAATACAAGAAATAATCCTAAGAATTGACAAACGGGTTTACATGAAATTAAAAAGCTTCTGCACAGTGAATAAAACCATCAGCAGGGTAGAGAAACAGCCTACAGACTGGGAAAAGACTTTTGCCAACCATCTATCCAACAGGAAATTAGTATCTAGAACTTTAAAAATGAATGGCTAGGGAGATGGATCAGTGGTTGAAGGTGGTAGCTGGCAAAGCCTGCTGGCCTAGGTTTGATTCCCAGGCACCCATGTAGAATCAGGTGCAAAAAGTGGTGCGTGCATCTGGTGTTTGTCTGCAGTAGTGGGAGGCCCTGGTGTACCTATGAACAAAGACACACAAAATAATTTTTTAATTACATACTAAAAAAAATCCAATCAATCCAGGCATAGTGGTACACATCTTTAATCCTAGTATTCAGGGGGCAGAGGCAGGAATTTTGCTATGAGTTCCAGGTCAGCCTGGACTAGAGAAAAGACCCTACCTCAAAAAAAATAAAAATTTTAATTATTTTTTTAAATCAGATTTTCAGTGCATAATGTTGGGGTTGGATGGCTCAGCAATTAAAGGCATTTGCTTACAATGTCTGATGGCTTGGGTTCAATTCCCCAGTACCCATGTAAAACCAAATACACAAAGTGGTGTACGCACTTCGAATTCATTTTTAGCAGCAGGAGGCCCTGGCATACCTATTGTCTGTCTCTCTGTCTCTGTCTCTCTCTCTGCCTCATTCTGTGTCTTCAATACATAAATAAAAATAGTTAAAAATTAATTAATTTTAAAAGCCAATCAATAAATGGGCTAAGGAATGAAATGAATGGTTCTCAAAAAATAAAAGAAATGCAAATGGCCAATAAATATTTTAACATGCTTAGGCATCAGGGAAATGAAAATTAAACTGTCTTGAGATTCCATTTCACCCCAGTCAGAATAGCTATTATCAAGAAAGCCAAGCCTGGCGTGGTGGCACACGCCTTTCATCCCAGCACTCAGGAGGCAGAGAGATAGGAGGATCACCGTGAGTTCAAGGCCACCCTGAGACTACAGAGTGAATTCTAGGTTGGCCTGAACTAGAGTGAAAGAGTGAAACCCTACCTCAAAAAATCGAAAAAAAAAAAAAAAAAAAAAAGGAAAGTCAAGGGCACCAAATGCTGGCAAGGATGTAGGTGGGAAGCAAAGTTGGTACTGTCACTATGGCCATACATAAATTACACCACTCCTGGGTATTTACCCAGAGGAGTCACAGTCAGGACACGGCGGAGATACATCAACACCCATGTTCACAGCCAGGAAATGGAATCAGCCTGGATGTCCATCAACAGATGAAAGGATAATGAAAACGTGGCACATACGCACTGCAGAATTTCCTTCTGCTGTAAAGAAAAATGAAACTATGGCACTCACAGAAAAATGGATGGAACTGGAGATCATTACGCTAAATAAAATAAGGCAGACTCAGAAAGACAACCCATGTCTGCTTGCACATGCAGAATGCAGACACAGGACATGAGGACAGGAAGCAGTCCAGGGGGAGGCGCTGGGAAACAAGAGAAGGTGGAGGATAGGCCACAGAAGCAGAAGAATGGATTGTGAGCGGAGAAAAGGCCAGCAAGAGGAGGAAGGGGCAAGTGGGGGTGGGTAGAAAGGAAGGGAAGTAAAAACAAAGTATAGTTATGTATAAGTATGAAAGTGTTACAATGAAACCCATCAGCACACACGAACAAAGATAAGAGTGGTTTCTGGTTACAAACAAGGGCCAGATTATCAGTGATATAGTAATTTTAAATAAGTAGAAGCTTTATAACAAGAAAAAGTCAAGTCAGATATGGTCGTATACATCTTTAGTCCCAGCACTTGGGAGATTGAGGTAGGAGGATCATTGTGAGCTCGAGGTCAGTCTGAGGCTACAGAGGGAGTCTCAGATCAGCCTGGGCTAGAGAGAGGGAGAGACCCTGCCTTAAAAAAAAGAAAATCACTCACTCTATATCCCTGCACCCTGGAACTCACTATGTAGCTCAGGATGGCCTCAAACTTGACACAATTCTGCCTGAGTCTCTGCAGAGCTGGGGTTACAGTGTGAGTCAGCTAAATCACAGTACTTATGTATGTCAATTAAATTTCAATAAAGCATTTTAAAAATACTAGGTAAAATTTTAACTTATCTATTTGCAATCAGAGAGATACAGTGAGAGAGAGAAAGAGACAGAGAGTGTGAGAGTGAGTATGCGTGCGCCAGAGCCTCTAACAATTTCAAATGACCTCTAGATGCATGTGCTATTCTGAGCATCTGGCTTACGTGGGTACTGAGGAACTGAATCTGGGTAATTAGGCTTTGCAGGCAAGTGTCTTAACCGCTGAGCTATCTCTCCAGCACAAAGAAAAAAAAATCTCACAGGGCTGGAGAGATGGCTGAGCGGTTAAGCGCTTGCCTGTGAAGCCTAAGGACCCCAGTTCGAAGCTCGATTCCCCAGAACCCACGTAAGCCAGATGCACAAGGGGAGCGCATGCGTCTGGAGTTTGTTTGCAGTGGCTGGAAGCCCTGGCACGCCCATTCTCTCTCTCTTTCTCTATCTACTGCTCTCAAATAAATAAATTAAAACTTTAAAAAAAAATCTTACAAAGGTTGTAGTCTTTTATCCCTTGTCCCCCATCCCACTTTCCCCAATGGCTCTCCTTAGTAGGGTTAATGGTGTAGGATCTCAGTCAGTCTTTGGGGAGGAGAGATAATGTCTCAGGATGTTTCAACCCACCCTGTGGCTCTTACAATTTTCCCACTCCCTCTACAAAGGTCCCTGAGCCCTAGTGGGTCTGCCAACAGTCTGGTTTAGTGCTGAATACTCTATAGCCCCTGGGTTTCTGATTTGATGGGCTTTTGTTGTTGTTGTTGTTTTTAATGAGAGAGAAGGACAGAGAGAGAGAATTGACGCACCAGGGCAAACGCACTCCAGACACGTGCCATGGCATACGTGTCACCTTGTGCATCTGGGTTTCATGGGTTCTAGGGAGTTGAACCTGGGTCCTTCAGCCTAGTAGGCAAATACCTTAACAACTAAGCCATCTCTCCAGCCCACATTCTAATTTTCCCAAGCATCAGACACTATTTATATTCATACCACATCACAGAACTTAAAATATACCTCTAAAGTCCTTTACATTTCACATTGTGTTTGTTCATATGCTTGTCTTCCTTGGTAAGGCCTGTGAGCTCCTGGGTTACGTTACCTGCATTTTTATAGCCAGGCATATGGTAGTACTTATACAGCATATGTTCTCAATACATATATAATTCATTGAGTTAATGTTGAATTTTTACAAATGGAATGCAGAGCCCTAAGTAAATGGAACTCAAGGTTGGGAAACAAGTACTGGATGGGCATGCAGAGGGTGGAGGAGTAGTGCTGCTAAGCCTCAACAGGGAGCAACTGAAGCCGGGCCACACCGCTCAGGACAGGTACTCGGCTGCTTTGTGGATTTCTTCAGAAAAATCTAACACACAGTGAACAGAAATGTTAAAAAAATCAAAAACAGTAGATATCACGATATATTCAGAATTAAAAACTAAAAAAAGGTAACTTAACACTGCAAACAGATATAGACTAAAAATAATTATCTAGCATGCAATGTTTCTAATGCAATCTGTATGCATGCTTATTTATCCAGCACCATAATCAATGTAAAGATGGGTCTCGAATGAGTGAAAGGAATCAACAGATTTGACCTACGATTTCTTAGGATTAGTCCAACAGCAGACTGAAAACAGCCCAAAGACATTTCTACTGTTCTTCCCACAAACCTAAAACACAAAATATTAAATATGCCTAGGCTCAACATTTGTTTTCTTAATATCCCTGAGGTTTTTCTGATTACATCAGAGATAAAACTTGGACCAGTCTCTTGCTTCTAGTTACGCACAGTCTGGGTAGCGCACAGTCTAGAATGGCTGGAGGAAGGGGCTGTGCACCGGTCCTTGGCAGAAAGGCTAAGCTCACTTAGGACGAGGACGCTGTGTTATCGAACAAGCCGCTGAATCCTTTTCAAATAAACCAGAAATCAAGAATTTGGGAGTTCCACGTTTCCTGTGGTCACACAACAATCTGCACCCAGGTTAATAATGCACACAATTTTAAAGTTCTAAAAAGAATTAAAGCAATGTAATCATAGCAAACATCTTGAAGTTTTTGTATGGCTTTTTAATCTATTATAAATTTTTCATAGTAACAAACTCTATTGAAAACCATTACAATCACTTCACTATTAATAGCCAAGGAAGGACCTTATTACATGATTCTGGAACAATTACACAATTGTGTACAAAAAAGCAAAATCTGTCTTCAAGAGACAAATATTAAATTATTTATAATGAAAAAAATATTTAGAGGCTTATTTTTTTGTTTATTCTTATTTAATTGAGAGAGACAGAGAGAGAAAGAGGTGGGGGGGGGGAAGAGAATGGAGAATGGGCGCGCCAGGGTCTCCAGCCACTGCAAACGAACTCCAGACGCGTGCGCCCCCTTGTGCATCTGGCTAACGTGGGTCCTGGGGAATCGAGCCTTGAACCAGGATCCTTAGGCTTCATAGGCAAGTGCTTAACCGCTAAGCCATCTCTCCAGCCCTAGAGGCTTATTTTTTAAAAGTCTAAATGGTTAAAGACCAAAACTACTGCTTTTAGTAGTAAGTATGAAAACACAAAAATATATTTAAAAATATATAAAAGGCCACATAATACAATATCAAATGTATGCAGATATCATTGTTATTGTTTCTAGCACTCTAAAAATGCTTTTCTATATGATTTCCTCATTCAAATGAAGCACAGCCACACCATACTATCTACGCTGGCATTAAGTATAGCCTTATGTTTAGACAACAAAGAATTCTGATGCCATTATACTGTTACTGTCTAAAGTTGGGGATAAGTGGACAGAATCCAATGTCGTCTGTAATATAGGAAGTCATTTAACAATCAGTCTTCAAAGCAAAATATACTTCATATAATTCTACTCCTCAATGGGGATGGAGCTCCTGAGAGGACTAGGAAACGGACATCGATCGACATCACTGGGGTGTTTTCCTGGCTTCTATTTTTAGTTAGAGCTGTTACTTGAGATGCAGTTTGAAGGCAGGGTACAGAGAGCTATAAGCTTACTTCTTCACTTGGGACAGAAATTCAGATGTTTTCCCCTACATGTGCCCTACTCAAGTTATAAAGTTGTGGTACATATGCCACAGTACTTTTTCTCTCTAAACAGGGACTCTTCCAAGCGGGATGAGGAAAGAGAGTGGCCTGTGGTTTATAGTCTTGTTCAGTCACTGGCATTTACTGGGAGCTAATTACATGCCAGGTATAGTGCAAGGTACAAGATGCAAGGGCGCAAAGCTATTGTTGGCTTATGCTTACTGCTTTGTTTCCGTGTCTGTTAGACAGTGAAAAGACAATGCCGTAATGCCAAAGACCCAGTCCTCTGACGGCCACATGCTGCAGGTCAAGTACATGGAGCTGATGGGTATTTACTTAATAAACACTTTTCATTCACTCCGTTCTGGTATGCCGAGTATCTTAATGAGCACAAGAATCTATCAGTTTTTTTTTTTAAGAGTCTGCTTGTTTTAGCTGTTACCATCTCTGTTTTATTTAACTATTTATTTTTTAGATGTACAAAATAATGGTTTCCTTACGACATGTATTCCACTGTAATTTGCTCATGCGTCTCCTTATCATCCCTTGCCCACCCCCAAGCTCTTCTGATGGTCTCCCTTTTCCCCTCTACAGCTTGCCTTCTTGCTTGCATGTGTTAAGCACGTGTGTTAAACACCTTTATATACATAAATGACTCCAGAGTCCATGTATGAGAGAGAACAGGAAGGGTTTCTTCCTTTCCCCACTCCCTTTGGGGCCCTTCTTCCTGCCACACAATTTCATCCTACTTAGTGTCACATATACATATTAGATGCATATTTCACATGAAAACAAACAAGAATGAAAACAAAACATTTTTTAAGGAAAGAACAGTTGAGATTATTAGCAGTGAAAAATCCAGGCTAAATTCCTTGGACTGTAAGAAAGAAAGTGACGGGAGCAACCGAGTTCTGACATAGAAATTAAAGCAGATTTAAGCGAGAGATGAGAAAATGGGCCTAAAGGTTAAGTTAACTGAACCAAAGTCATTTACCTGACTAATGAGGCAGACAGCCCGCACACAGCTCCCTTCAAAGTCTCTCCCATCATCCTCCTGCTCTGAAGGTGAAGATGGTGGAAACACAACAGAGGTCTGGAAACTCCAGTGCAGCCTGCAGGATGGACTGGCCACACAGTAGTAGGTAGGCACTGGTATTGTAAAGCCAAATATAGTCAAAATGGGTCACAGCCATCACTACAAAGGCTGGGACAGACCATGAGAATCTACTGGCCCACAAACACATGGAGCCCTCGGGTGAGGCACAGACTCCAGGAAGACAGTGAACACAAGCAGAGATGTGGTAAGAAAAGCACACCAGGGCTGGAGAGATGGCTGGGCAGTGAAGGCACTTGCTTGCCAACAATAAGGACCCAGGTTCAATTCCCCAGTACCTACAGAAAGCCAGATGCACAAGGTGGTACATGTGTCTGGAGTTTGTCTGCAGTGGTTCAGAGGTCCTGGCATGTCCATTTGTTCTATCTAGAACTCTCTCTCTAATAAACATATAAAATACAAACTTTAAAAAAGAAAAGCAAACTAAGGTAGAGGGAGCCCACTGTGTCACCAGGGAGGAGGGCGCACAAACACTTGTCCTCTCAGAACTGGGCGCAGACATCACTGAGCAGCTCTGGGGAAAGCCCTGCTGTGGCTCACTGCACGCCCGGGGGTTCCCGGCTGTGGCTCACTGCACGCCCGGGGGTTCCCGGCTGTGGCTCACTGCACGCCCGGGGGTTCCCGGCTGTGGCTCACTGCACACCCGGGGGGTCCCGGCTGTGGCTCACTGCACGCCCGGGGGGTCCCGGCTGTGGCTCACTGCACGTCCGGGGGTTCCCGGCTGTGGCTCACTGCACGCCCGGGGGTTCCCGCTGTGGCTCACTGCACGCCCGGGGGTTCCCGGCTGTGGCTCACTGCACGCCCGGGGGTGCCCGACTGTGGCTCACTGCATGCTCAGGGGGTTCCCTGCTGTGGCTCACTGCATGCTCATTCCCTGTTGCTTCCTACAAGCAATGTACAAAAGTCTGTCTTGTCCCAAGGTGCCATCTTCTTTCTCCCTCCTATCAGTGTCTACCTCTTAGGCAATAGTGGACACAGTGACCTACAGATTCCCATTACACTTTTCTAAGGTGACACCACATAGGAGTGGGTCAAGGAAAATCTGCTAGAGAACAATTATCCCCAGGTGCTTCAAAACGCATGACGGACTGCTCCTCTCTGTCTTGACACTTTACAATAAGTCACATGTTCCTGAGCTCTATGGGAACAGTCAAGCCAGTTAGACAGGAAGAGGTCTATACCCTCGGCACCAAGAGCAGAGAAGAGAGGCAGGCAGCGGCAGCAGCAGCAGGGTGCCCTGAAGACCCGCACACTCCACTGCAGAAGACACCCTCCTCTGAACTGTGATGAAACCACCCCAGGGAAAGTAGTGGACGTACAACTCAAAACCACCTCTGCTTACCAACGATGTCAGGCAACGTGTTGAGAATGTGTATGTTTTTTTCAGAAATGATTCAACGAGGTTTTTGGGAAACTGCTCCCATGTCCAACCCTCTCTGCCACCTGCTTGTAAGACCTCTACTTCCGACCCTGCCTATCATACCCCAATTTCATAAGATTATGAACTAATCTGACGCTTTCAGTCTTGTATAAGAACCCAAAACCATGCAAATTAATCCATTATATAAATGGGAATTCACTTATGTAAAATTAAACCATCTCCGAAGAGAATGTAAGTACTATCACCAGCAACTTTTGTGAAGACTGAACAAATTCAAGACTATGACTCTGTAAGCCATGTGCAACAAAAAGTCTATAATATGGCACTGTTCATACCTGGACTGCCTCTTTTGTCAGTGTCAGCCCAGACTGTCAAGTCCAAACTCCTTCAAAGAGTGAGATACTATGTTAAAGGTATGCTTCTCAAACACCTCCAAGCATGAGAACCCTTTAAAAAGTATATAGTACAAGCTGGGTGTGGTGATGCACACCTTTAATCCCAGCACTCAGGAGGCAGAGGTAGGAGGATCACTGTGAGTTCGAGGCCACCCTGAGACTATATACTGAATTCCAGGTCAGCCTGGGCTAGAGCGAGACCCTACCTTGAAAAACCAAAAGTATGCAGTACATCTGAACAGGAATCCATTAATGATAAAAGTTTCCTTCACATTTTCTGCTAACTGATATACAACTGATTTTGCTTAAGCAACAGGAAAAATTCATAATAAAGAAATGGGAAATTCTCAATGTAACTCTTCTCTTTCATTTACTGGTAGACAAAGTAGTGAGTATCATCTTACTTCAGCTTAATTATGACTTGGTGAAAACAGGCACATGGGAACAAATGTCCTGAAAAATGCATGGGAGAAAAGCAGCCAGCAAAAAGAGGAAGGAAACAGGACTGTGGGAAAGCTAGGTAACTAAACCACATTCCAGTAACTCCTTCCTTCCCTCCCTCCCTCCCTCCATTTATTTATTTATTTTTGTTGTTGTTCATTTGCAGGGCCAGGGACTGACCCCAGGGCCTTGCACAAGCAAACACTTTACCCCGGAACCATATCCCCAGACTATGTTTTCTATAGCTTTTAATGTCTTTATACTCTCCTAAGATAATAATGCCAAGCAATAATGCTGACTTTTGGGTATTAAAAGCAATTAATATAAAAATAGAAATATGAATCAACAACCTTTGGAAGAACAGATTCCTTCTATCACTCTCGTCTGTTTAAGATTCAAATCAAAGGGCTAGAGAGATCACTTAGCAGTTAAGGTGCATGCCTGCAATGCCTAAGGACCCAGGTTCGATTCCCCAGTACCCACGTAAGCCAGATGCACATGCTGGTGCATGTGTCTAGAGTTCATTTGCAGTGGCTAGAGGCCCTGGCATGCCCATTGTTGTCTCCCCCCACCTCTTTTTCATAAATATAGAAAAATAAAAAATAAAATATTTTTAAAAGTCAGACTGGCTGTACAGCTTATTGAATTTTATGCTTTATGAGTTCTATCTCAAAAGAATTGTTAAGAAATTTAAGTCAGATGCTGCAGGAGGTAAAGGTAGGGAACTGCACAGTTTGAAATCAGAACTGCAGAATAACTAAGCTTTCCTACATAAAAATCAATACAAGCAAATGCTAAACAGGCACTGGTACAACAGACTCGATGCATCTGGCACGTCAAAAAGGAAATCCCTTCAACTAATTTGGTTTTTGATCAGCGGCCAATGAACTGCCTTTGCCAACTGCAATTCTGACCCACTCCTCTCCCCTGTGCGCAAGAGACATATGTGAAGAGGGCGAGGGCCACGTGCTTGCAGCGGAAGGGAAAAGTACGCTGGCGGTCCTTGTGACATGGGCTGGGGGTGAGGGGAAAGTGCTCATGTTGTTATTCCAGAACATTTTCAGAAGCACAAACTCCCTTCCTTACAATTTCCTCCACTGGGAGAAAACAAACTGTTTTCCTCAGTGAGTAAACTTCTATTGCTGAAACCATGTTCTTAAAGAAAATTGAGTCTTTTCTAACCACTGTCCCCTCTCATATCCCAGGGCCACATGACGGTTTTTCTTCAATCACAGAATCATTTCCAAACCACCCTCCTTAGCAAAAACAGAGCTTCTTGTTTGTTTGTTTATTTGTTTTTTGGGGGGTGTTTCTGTTTTAGGAAGACCAAGCACCGTAGCTGTCCAGCTTCATGCTTCCACACACCAACTTCGGTCCCTGCAGCTGGCTCTAGGACTCTGGAAACAACTGCAGGCCATTGGAGGTTTCTCCATCATAGTATGGATTAAGATTCAAATTGCTGGTTACATGTAAAAGTTCACAGAATACCACATAGCACATAGGAAATAGCACATAATTATTATTTCGTGGAGCAAATGAGCAACTTAAATTATATGAGAACAGCTTGGTTTGTGAACTTGTAAATAGTTGTGACAACACATAAAGGCTACACAATACACTAGTACTGAATGGATGGCGGGAGCCTGGTTTCTCCCTACTGAAGAAAGAGGATACAGACAGCAATGGGGAAGGGCCAGGTGAAGCTGTGGCATGGTCAAGCAAATAAACCTCATGATGAGCTCATGTTTAGCCTTAAGTGGATACATATGGATAAAGAAATGATTATAGATATATGTGCACACGTGAGTTAATAACACATACATGTATTTCTGAGCTCAAGGACTAGAAGTAATGACACCCCAAAAGCAATGAACACAGGTCAAGGTTTCTAAGTCCATTCTCCAATTTAAAAAAAAAAGAAATGGCTGGTATCAGCCGAGGGAGGGCATTTACAAGATGTGCCTCAGGTGTGTTACATACGAGAAAGTGTTCAGAACAAAGTGCTTAGACGATCAAAGACTCAGGAGACACATTGATCTAGCTCCCAACAGTACAACTAGAACAATATAAGTAGTGGGTTACAACCCAGAATATAGAATACCCACAGATCTGTATCATATAAAATAACTGAATAAATAAAGAAGGGCCCAGAGGAACACAACATTGGAGCTTCTGGAATGTGTGAGGCCCTCGTTGAATACCTACCACTGCCAAAACAAGTAAATTAACTAATTACTTGAAGCAAAGATAAAAATTGTTATATACAAATGCAAGAAATTATGTAGTTACGCCTCCCTCAAATATAAAAATTGTTATAGACAAATCCAAGAAATTATGTAGTTACCCCTCCCTCAAATATAAAAATTGTTATAGACAAATCCAAGGAATTATATAGTTACCCCCTCCCTCAAAGAGGTGAACTTGAGCCTCTACTCACTGTGTGGGGCTGTTCAGTGAGAAACCTGCTTCCAAAGACATAACAGGGAAGGATGGAAAAAGAGGTACAGAAGACACAGCTCTGGGGTATACTAGTCCACTGTCTATAGAAGACACAGCTCTGGAGTATACTAGTCCACAGTCTATAGAACACATAGCTCTGGAGTATACTAGTCCACAGTCTATAGAAGACACAGCTCTAGAGTATACTAGTCCACAGTCTATAGAAGACACAGCTCTGGAGTACATACACTTGTATTCTAGGTGATCATGGTTAACACTGCCAGTAAGAAGCTCATGTTAGCAGCATGAGCATTTCATTCTCCTTTAAATACATGACCCCTATGTAACACTAAGAAAACCACTAGGAAGCCTATATTGAAAACCCTCACAAAATCCTGTTCAGTGCCCCTCAACTTTCAACATGACTGAAACAAAACAAGAAAACTATACACAACTGTTACAGACCATTTGTGCTCAACAAGACATTATGACTAACTTTAATGTGATACCTTGGATGGGATCCTGGGACAGAAAAGGAGAATGAGAAAGACAGTAAGGGACTGCGAAGTTTGCTCAATGGTTAAAGGCACTTGCTTGCAAAACTTGCCAGCCCAGGTTCAATTCCCCAGCCCCCCACATAAAAACGAATAGATGTTTGCAATGGCAAGAGACCTTAGTATATACATACACACACAAATGAATAAAATTTAAAAAACAAGCAGTAAAATGTCAGTAATTTGACATCTAGTTAATAATGGATCATGGGCTGTGAATATGGTTCAGAGGTTAAAGGTGCTTGCTTACAAGCCTGACAGCCCAGGTCTGATTCCCCAGCACCTACATAAAGCTGGAATGCAAAGTGACATGGCTCTGTAATCCCAAGTCACCTGTGGCCAGGGGAGAGAGAGCCAGGACAGTCTGGAAGCTCACAATCAGCAGTAGCAGGCACAGCCATGGCAGTAACAATGAGGGAGACCCTGCCTTACGTAAGGGGGAAGGAGAGGAAAGAGAGCCGAGGCTGTCCTCTGCCCTCCACGCATGTAAACACACACAAGTGAATAATCTCTAAAAAATAAAAAACAGACCAATGTGGGTATTAGTTGTAACAAGAATCATGGTAATATGCTCACCTAAGGGATAACGAGGCTAAGGAGGTGAAGAAGGGCCTGGCGGTAAGAATGCATGTCTGGTATTTGTGAGATCTTAGATTCAATTCCTAACACTGAAAATAAAAAGGCTGTTGTATGAAATAAGTTTAGTCTTAATTAAATAATTCAATAATAAATGAAACAATTTTGTTTTTTAAATGTTTTGAATTTATATGATTTAAATCTTAACCAGGTAAACACAAAGGTAATTCTCTTCCAAAATAGTTGATCTTATCATGTAAGTAGATTAAGTTCTGAAGCTGGGGCTGCCTGCTCAATAGGACACTTGCCTAGCATGCATGAGGCCATATCCTGGGTTCAAGACACAGCACATAAAAAACAAAACAAAAAAGGAAAAACCTACAAAAACAAAACAAAACAAAAGCTACAAATAATGTTGCTAAAAAACAGGTACCTTTTCTGCCATAGAAAATAAAATAGAGCCACTTTCTAAAACCTGTCAAAATAAACTCTATTCTTAAAATAACACTGCTTAAATGCTTATAAAATAACGTGTCTTTTTATCACTTTTTTATAAAAGCTATATAATTATGTCATTAAAACATTCTCTAAATTTTAATTCGAATACTGCAGCATTGCATGGTAGAAACCACTCAAGACTTGACAAAACAATACGAACCTACAGTAAAAATAGTTACTCTGCCCAGCAATTAGCAGAAACCTCCAATTTTGGTTTTTGAAAGGGGGGGGAAGATTGTCAAAGCTCCTGTAACCACAGTTTACTGGAAGATGGGGAAAAAATGTCAGCATCGTAAGTCGGAGCATCGTACCTGACCGTGGACTCCAGCAGGGGAGGGGATGAGCAGGCAGAGACCTCCACAGCACCCACTCAGTGGCGGAAGCAACAAGGACAGTCACTGAGTTCAAGCAGAAAGGTGTTCAGAGAGCAGACACAACTGTGTGGCCTGTCTCTGCAAAGAGCTTTTATCTCTGCTCAGAGTTCCCTGGACGTCTGGGACTGAAGTTTTTACTGCTGGGAGCAAGGCTGGAGAACATGGGCTCAGACAGCCAAGGACCAGCGGAGCAGAGACTGGAAATCGTCACCCGCGCTTCCTCCACCCCTCCTGCCTAAGGATGAACGGGGAGAGGAGGGGACCTCCTGCCAAGGACAGCGGGGAGCCAGAAATCGCCTATTCCTCTCAGGCACTGAAAGGGATACAGGAATACACTGCACGGATGCGCTGGCCTTAAAGAAAACTCTGATTGAAGCTGTGGGTAATTTCTCACTACCCTCATGTACCAGAGCTCAGGGCTCCTAGCTGTTTCCTGCAGAAAGTACTTAGCAACCTACAATTCCTGGAGGCAGTATGGTATTCCTTATGTAAGTGTCCCCACACTATAGGTCATTTACTCAAACATCACACAGGGCATTTTAAACCATGAATCATAAATTCCTTTAGAAAGTATAAAAGTGAGGAGAAAATTAGGTAAGGCCTTTTCTTCATTTGACAACTCAGGCAAAAGACATTTGTATTAGCTATCTTCTCACTGATGGGACAAAATGCCTGACAAAAATCAGTTTAAAGGGGGGTTTGTTTCAGCTTACAGTTCCAAGTTACAGTCCATCATGGTTGGTAGGAAAGCATGGTGGCAGGAGCTTGGGGCAGAGCTGGTCACATTCAGGGCACAGTGAGGAAGCAGAGCGGGAGAAGCGCCAGTGCTCAGCCAGCTCTCCTTTTATACCGCCTAGGGCCTGACCCAAGGAATGGTGCCATCCAGTTAGGGTGGGTCTCCCAACCTCCATTAACCTAAGCAAGATAATCATGGCATGCGTAGAGGCCAACAATCTACACAGTCCCTCACAAGTGGCTGCAGGTCCTGCCAATCAATGTAAGCCATCACAGTATTTCTTTTCTTGATAGTTAAACACCCCACACACACCCCACTCCCCGCACCCTTGTTCTCAGGCGCCTTCTCCTTCCACCCCGGTCCCTTCAACTCTGCTAGCCTAAGACTTTCCAAGAAGAGAGGCGTACACTGCTTTATACTTGAAGATAGCACCTCCATGGATTTGTCCAAAATCCAACTCAACATCTTGCTCTACTCTATTCGCCCATCTACCCAGGTCATATCTACGCCCCAAACTTCCTGTCATTAATCTAGTTCACATCAATACCATTCACTCTTGGTCTGATGCACATCTTCTGGATAGCCTGGAATGTTAACCTCGAAGACTCGTGATGACAACCTACACCACATCTTCTTCCTCCCCAGTGACTAAGAAGTGAACCACACTCTTCGGCAGCTCACCACCTTCACCTCTGCCCAAACACTTTCAACAGTTTCCTTATTGGCACCATGATGGGTTTATATCCTGTGACGCTATCACACGCAGCAGATCACAGGAACTCTAACACAGAGGGCTTGAAGTGCAGCCTGTATGAGTTCAGTCCTTGACAGTTACTTTTGTGCCTCAGCTTCCATATCTGTAAGATGGAAATAAAGAAATGCCTTTGGGCTGGAGAGATTGCTTAGTGGTTAAGGTGTTTGCCTGCAAAGCCAAAGGATCCCTGCTCCATTCTCCAGGACCCACGTAAGCCAGATGCACAAGGCGGCGCATGCATCTGGAGTTCGTTTCTAGTGGCTGGATGCCCTGGTGTACCCATTCTCTTTCTCTCTCTGCCTCTTTCTCTCTCAAATAAGTAAATAAATTATTTTAAAAAGAAATGCCTACCTCATGAGACCATGGCACGGGGAGGTTAAAATAAGAATGCCTACAAAGTGCTTACATTAAGCCATGCCTCGTACACAGTATGACTGTATGTATGGTAAGTGCTACAATTTTTATTAATACTCAATTTATACCATTATTCATCAATACAAGTCATTTCATTTAGTTTGGCCTATACCCTGCACATGCCCTCCTTGTTTATTAACTCTCTCTAAAAGGTCCTCCTCTGCAATCCTCACCTTCAACTGCAGTGTCCTTCAGATTCATCTACTTAAACGTGAACCATGGCTGGAGAGCAGCTAAAGGTGCTTGCTTACAAAGCCTGACGTCCTAGGTTCTATTCGCCAGTACCGACGCACAGCCAGATGCAGAAAGTGGTATGAGTACCATGGAGTTTGTGTCTGCGGCAGCAGGAGGCCCCGGCATGCCCATTCTTACTCATTCTCTTGTCTCTAATACAGTATTTCTTTTTAATCTAAAACCCATTTTCAGGAGTAAATTTCATTTTATCTTGTCTAAAATGTCTTTCCTATGTGAGTATGGACTACAATTTTTGGGTCTTCTGAATGTTTGCCAGAGTCACACAATTTAATGATAAATCAGAAAATGTTCAGTGTTGCATAATGCTGCGGTTAGATGACGTAGTACTGTGCCTCCCTGAGAAGAGGGGTCTCATCCTGTCTGTCCTGAGTCAACCATGGAACACAGCTCAGCACGAATCGCCCTGAGGAGAGACTGCGAGGACGTCCTAGAAAGCAGCAGCAAGACCAGACACCTTGACAACTCGCTACAAGATGTCACCACCTCCTGTGACCACACAAATGACATGCAACTAGTATGCCTACAATCCAAGAAAATAGCTCCATGGGCAGCAATGACATCATCTTTACTAGCCTCGATGGTCTTCCTGTCTTTACCTAAGCATGGAAGCATGCAGTTACAGAGGCACCGAAGAATGCTACTATAAGTCTAGGAAAAAGGCCTCAGAAGCAATCAACCTTCCCACTGATACCACAGTGGCTTGACTATCATGGGGGTAACCAAGTGCTTTTTAATTGGATCTGAAGCCTGCTCCACTTGAGGGAATTCATGACAGGTAATGAAAACGTAGATCATAGTCCCTAGGAGGGGAGCTGCTACTGGTGTTCGACTGAGTGATCTATAGAGTCCGTCAAACTGCCCTCTGTTGCTCTCTTCTTTCTGAAGGAGTTAGTGAAACTTGGGGAGACTCGAAGCGTGTCAAAGAGCTTGAGCTCTCAACACTAAGTGAGACAGAGACATCCCTATCACCTCCTCCAAGGCTCAGGGCGCAGTGTGGAGGAGAGGCAAGAGTGTCAGAGCCAGAGGATGGGGAGGAGTGCTCTGGAACGCTGTCTCTGGGACGTGACGTGGCTGTCACACTTGTGAAGCCAGAGCTGTGGTTACCTCCACCTCAATCTCACAGCAGTACTTTTATCCACATTAACGCCTTTGAATGACTTCACAGTTCTTCACAAACCGACACCCAATTCTTCTTTAAGCACAAAGATTTACCCTTCTGGGAAGTCAACGCATCCTGCTCTTCAATTTCCTGTAGTCCAAGGTTTTACTTCTTCTCCAAGTTAAACTGCTACCGTAGAGACATTACTGGGATGCTCTCTTTAGTTATGTTTTATTTCCTTATATCCATAAGTTCCTTGAGATCAGAAAGAAACCTGCAATCTAAACAATCTAGTAATTTTGTTTAGTTTCCCGTTTCAGGATGAAGCAATCTTTTAAGAGCATTTTCCTCTCAAATGCTCAAAAAAGATAAATTTTGCAAAATATGCACATATAATATAGCCAACATTTCATGTACAAAAATAATGCAAGCACATAGAGCCATTGTTTTAATCTTAATATCATAAATGTGGGTATTTTTACAGTCATTTTTCAAGTCTTCTTTTCATTTTTGCCAATTTTAAAAGGAGTCCATATGTTCAGGGCTAAAAATGAACAAGGTTAAGCCAAGAGAAGTCGACTATCATTAGCACAGTGAGGATGTTAATAAGTACTGAAAATGTAGCTCACATTATGATTAATGTGCTACCTTCAAGAAGTATTCCACAAATTTCTTTTACTACAGTATCAACAGAAAAGAGGGATAAATTTAAGAATTAAAAGGAAACGGTAAAAGCTTTAAAAATCTAAATAAATGGAGAACTATACTGCATTCATAGGTCAGAAGACTCAATGATGATAAGATGTAATTTCTCCACAAATTGAGCTACAGATCCCACACAATCCAATTAGAAATCCCAACAGGCTATACATGCAAAGTCACAAAACGATATCCAAAGACCTTTTTTTTCATATTTTTTTATTAACAACTTCCATATTATAAAAAACACCCCATGGTAATGCCCTCCTTCCCCCCACTTTCCCCTTTGAAACTCCATTCTCCATCATATCCCCTCCACCTCTCAATCAGTCTCTCTTTTATTTTGACGTCATGATTTTCCTCCTCTTATGATGGTCTTATGTAGGTAGTTTCAGGCACTGTGAGGTCATGGATATCCAGGCCATTCTGTGTCTGGGGGGAGCACGTTGTAAGGAGTCCTACTCTTCCTTTGGCTCTTACATTCTTTCAGGCCACCTCTTCTACAATAGACCCTGAGCCTTGGAAGGTATGATAGATATTACAGTACTGAGCACTCCTGTCACTTCTTTCCAGCACCATGATGCCTTCTGAGTCATCCCAAGGTCACTGGCATCTGAAAACAGAAGATTCTCTACCAAAAGTGAGGGTAGCATTAATACAAGGGTATGAACATTAAGAGAAGTGCTTACTGGGCAGTTTGATGAGCATAGTATATACATTTAGCCAGATAGCAGCAGATGTTACACCCCTAGGGCTCATGACCACCACTGTTTTAAGTTGTCAGTATCAGGGATGTATTCCCTCCCATGGAGCAGGCCTCCAGTCCAATTAGAGGGCAGTTTGTTTCCACCATGATAGATGTGCCACTATTGTACCCATTGGCTCATGTGGCCTGGCTGGGCAAATATAAGGCTTGCAGTGTCCACTATTGAGTATCTTCACTGGTGATTTCTCTTTCTCCCATTGAACTGCATGCAGAATGGCTTCTTCCAGCTTTCTGTCAGCTGGTCTACATGGAGGAGATTATCAGCTCAGTTCCAGCAGGATTTCTCAGTGGCCTTGCAGCCCAGTATGTGGAGTCTTCAGCAATAGGGCAAAGACTTTTTTTTTTTAATGAATGCAAAAACTGGTGGATTTAGGGAGACAGCTCAGTAGACAAAGTACATTCCTTATAAGCAAATCTGAGCCCAGAACGCACATAAAAATGCTGGGCATGGTGGCACACACCTGTAACCCCACGGCTAGATTCCCGGAGCTTGCCAGGGAGCCAGTCGTAGCCTAGTTGGTGCTGTCTGGGCCAATGACAGAACCTGTCTCAAAAGAGGTGGATGACACCTGAGCTTGTCCTCTGGCCTCCACAAGCGCACACACGAGTCCATATATGCAAAAGCCCCCACAAACTGCTAACATCCGACTGAGATTTAGTAAGCTTTGCCAATTTCCTGATCTTGATAATATACTGTAAGTAGGAAAAGATATCATTGCTAGGGGAAGCTGAGTGTTGAGTGTAAGACTTGTTGGAACTTTTTGTTGTTGTTGTTTTTACCATTTCCTGAGTTTGCAATTACTTTGAATTAAAAATGGAAAACCAGGCTGGAGAGATGGCTCAGAGTGTAATGCATTTGCCTTCAAAGTCAAACAACGTGGGCTCAATTCCCTAGTACCCATGAAAAGCCAGATACACAAAGTAGGTATATGCAACTGGAGTTTATTTGCACTGGCTAGAGGCCCTAGCATGCCAATACACACACACATTCTCTCTTTCTATCTATCTATCTCCCTATTTGCAAACGAATAAGTAAATTTTTTTAAAAAGTAGAAAGCCAATGCCCATTACAAAATCCTAGCAGGCTTTTACGTTTAACATGAAAGGTACTGCTACAGCCTGTATGGAAAAGGCAGGGACGTGGAGCAGAGATGAAACTGTGAGAAGTAGAGAAAGGCTGGAGGCGCCACCTCTTGACTTCAGGACTTTCCACACTACACGAGCAGGACATCGAGGAGTCCGTGGAAGCACAGAGCAAGCCAAGACAAACAGTTCAGATACACACGGTCTAACTGATTTCTACAACAGGTGCCAAGGTAAGTCATTTGTGACCCGTTTCCGGAAGTTTTAGAAAAGATTTCTAACGACATGTGGTATATTTCATAATGACATTGGTAAGAGACTGGGGTACACAGAGTTGTATAGTTTGTCAAAAATCATATAACTACAACACATAAATCTGCATATTTCACTAAAAGTAAGCTACAATTTAAAAAATGTATTACAGCATACAAATCTGTGAAATACTTAGGTTCAAAAAACAGAAAATACAGGGCTGAATGCATGGCATGGTGGCGCATGCCTTTAATCCCAGCACTGTGGAGGCAGAGATAGGAGGATTGCCGTGAATTCGAAGCCACCCTGAGACTACATGATGAACTCCAGGTCAGTCTGGGCTAGAGAGAGACCCTACCTCGAAAAACAGGAAAGGGAAAGGGAAAACGAAAAAGGAAAGGAAATACAGGGCTGGAGAGATGGCTTAGTGGTTAAGGTGTTTGCCTGCAAAGCCAAAGGACCCCAGTTCGACTGTCCAGGACCCACATAAGCCAAGTGCATAAGGGGACACATGCATCTGGAGTTCGTTTGCAGTGGCTGGAGTCCCTGGCATGCTCATTCCCTCCCTCCCTCCCCTTCTGTCTCTCTCAAATAAATAAATAAAATATATTTTTAAAAATAGAAAATACATCACAATGTTAAGATTTGTTTAGATTGTCTTAGTTTTCTTGTCTTTTAATAAAATGTTTATAATTAGAAAAGAAGCACTTTAAAACGTATGCCAGGTTAAAAATATCTAACCTGTGTTGTACTATTCTACTATCTCCTTATATAAATTAACCTCCAAATCTAGGGTGTTTTTTCTCAAGAAAGAGGCATAGCTTTCACACATGATGGTTGGAATGAGATGCTCCCCATAACCTCGTGTGTGGATTGACTGAGCCTTGATCTGCAGCTGTGGCAGTTGCGGGTGGAGCTCTCTGGAGGGGCAGTATCAGCAGGGGCAGACCTTCAGCTTGGTAAGCCCGGCCCGCCTGTGCCAGCAAGCTCGCTCCAGGCTGCCTCCACCCAGCGAGGTGACCGTGTTGCCACGATGAAGCGTCCCCTTGAAACTGTAAACTTCTCTCCCATAAAGCTGCTTTTGGTTTGGTGTTTTGTGCCAGCAGCAGGAACCAAACTGAGCCTTTTCCTCTAATACGTTGGGTTTTCTCAGGTGTTCTGTTACAGTGACAGAAAGCTAAGTTACACTAACTAATCCTGGAGCTCAGTTCCACGAATCCCTAAAACCTCTGGAATTCTCTTTAGCCAGAGACATCAAAACTATTTCCAAAAAAAAGGACTGGTCAAGAGCACTTCCTGCACTAGCATGAGGCTCTGAAGGGGCCTGAAACCACAGGGGTTCAAATCCCCAGATCCCACATAAGCAGCGGGGCGTGGCCATACATACCTATAACCCCAGCCCCTCAAAGGGGAGCAGAAACTAGCAAACTGCCTGGGCTAGTGAGAAACGTGAGCCCCGGGGTGAGTAAGAGGACGCAGTGGGGTGGGGGCACTGGCCTGGCCGGAGCAGAACGGTGGGCACCCCACGCCATCGCTATGTCACCTCATCCGAGCCGGGCCCAAGGGCACATACATGTACATACACCACACACACCACATCCTCCCCCAACCACATTACACACATACAGGCAAAAAACAAAAAGCAAAACAACTGTTTCCAGAACAACATGGAAATGCTGCTCTCCCTCACTGTGCTGACACGTCTGAACACGGATCAAGGAAGCAGACCCGCAATAATAGCTGTTCTTCCATCTCCCGCTCAGAGAGGAGAAAAGGCCAGTTTTACAAAGAATGTCCTTGCTGAAGAGTAAACATGAGTTTTATGAAAGCGTGACCTGGAATGCCTGCCATCTGAACATTCCGTGGGAAGAATGCACACGGCGCATCTACCTACCTACAGCTCTGCTGTGATGAGGCCAACTGAAGCAGCCACTTTCCACAAAGACGCCTTCCTACTCAAAGGACTGACATAAACCATGGCCTTTGTGACTGGATAGATAACAGACATTTTCTTACAAATGAACTAAGTGAAGCTCATGTCAGTAAAAACAACCATCAGACCATCATAATAGGAGGAAAAGATCATGACATCAAAATAAGAGAGACTGATTGAGATGGGGAGGGGGGATATGATGGAGAATCGAGTTTCAAAGGGGAAAGTGGGGGGAGGAAGGGTATTACCATGGGATATTTTTTATAATCGTGTTAGTTGTCAATAAAAAAAATTGAAAAGAAAAAAAAACCGTCAGTACTTGTTGCAACGGATGCACCTGGGACCCCAACAGTCACACTGTGAGACTCCTACCTGAAGACCTGCCTAAGGAGTGCTTATAATGTGAACCTGTATTTTCCAAATCACCAAAGCTGCACGATGCTAAAAACCGATGAGAGGGTGGGAAAGACGGACAGTTAGAATTGTAATTCACTACCATCAATTCATTACCATTCCACAATTTCTACACTGCAACTAGCCTTTAAGAAGCCACCATGACACGTGGCGGAAGTATCACAGGAATATATACAATTACTTGAAAAAAAAGTATCATTTTTCTTCCTATATACACTAACCAAATTAAATATTGAACAGACTGAATAAAGCAGAACTGAGAACCTCTGTTCTATTTAACCAGAAGTAAAGAGACCTTCAAAATGTGCAGTAATGCCATTCCTCACTTAATTTTTTGTTTAGAAAATATAGTTATTTTCATTAGAATGTTATTTATGTTAATGTGATGGGTTATTTATTAGCAGTATTTTCAATATCTCAAGTATAGCTGTGAATGTAGTAAATAGCAATAGCTATCACTAATAAAAACAACTTTGGGGTTCTCAATCATTTTTGAAAGTGTAGAAGGGTTCCAAAATCAGCATATTTGGGAGCCTTAAGTTTTATCTAGCAGACATTTCTGTCCCTCTGGGATCCCTTCTCATGATTATCTGAATAAAACTGAACACTTTCAGCCATGTGACTCATAGAAAAGTCTTTGGTGCCCCCAGATCCCACTCCTTCATATCTAAGTCACTTTCCCTTACAAGTGTGGCCCTGTCTTATCTAACAAGCCCTCTTTCTCCACCCTCTCCTCAAAATGTCCTCGTCAGTAGTCAGCCCTCGCTTCTAGTGAGTCCCTCAAAGCCTCTGCCCTATCCAGTCAGGAGTGCCACCCACTCTCTTCTCTGCCGCCTCCAAGCTATTTAATCTTACTTGTCCTTTGAGACCAAAGAGAAAAAATGACAGGGCCTTGAATATTAAACATCTGTCCTTTAGTCTACAAGCAGTGAAGAGAAGATTCTTTGAGCAGAGATGGAGGATTTATGCAGAAAAAAATTCTTCCAATCTCAAACAGGGTGTTGTGGTACATGCCTTTAACCCCAGCATTTGGGAGGATCATCATGAGTTCAAGACCACCCTGAGACAATGGAATGAATTCCAGGTCAGCCTGGGCTAGAGTGAGACCCTACCTCGAAAAACAACAAAAAATTCTTACAATCTCAACTTTCCAAGAAGAGTTTAAACAATAACAAAAAATGTCTACATTTTAAGGGACTATCCTAACCTACAATCTCAGGTTGAGGCAGTTAGAACTCTGAAACATGGCCACTCCCAGATTAAAAAAAAAAAAAAAACTGTAAAAACAAAATGTAAAGCAAAAGACGGCTTAGTGGTTGAGGCATTTGCCTGCAAAGCCAAAGGACCTCAGTTCAATTCCCCAGAACCCACATGAGCCAGATGCATAAGGTGGAGCCGTGGCTGAGGCCCTGGCACACCCATTCTCTCTCTCTCTGTCCGCATTTCTCTCTCTCTCACTCTCAAATAAGTACTAAACATATAAAATATTTTTTTTAAAAAAACCCTAAAGCAGGAAGAAAAATAAGACTTCATCTTTTAAATCTAAAGTCGGTTCTCTATTAGTAAGCAAAACCCTTGTCCTAAATCCCAATTAGTCACAGTTTCTCAAAGCAGCATGTAAGAAACTACTGCTGTATTCACTAGAGTATCCAAAGTACTTCAGACCAAAAGTATTTTAAATTTCAAGATTTTTCAAGTTGTGTACTAATTTATTGTATACATCTAGTAAGATCTTGGAGAGACGACCCACCCGAGTCTAAACATGAAATTCATTTATATTTCATATATACCTTGTATATGTAGCTCAAAGGCAATTCTACACATTTTCAGTATGCTTGCAGTGTGATGACAACCATCCCATGAGATCAGGGTGAAAATTCCCCTCCATGGTATCAGTTGGAGCTACACACTTGTGAATTTTCCAGCACTTTGTGTTTTGGGTTCTTGGAATAGAATGTTCAGCCCTTGTCAGCAACTAAATCTTTACTTTAAAATGACATGGTGATGTGCATCACTCTTCTAGATTCTCAAGATACAGCAGGGAACAAAAAAATCAGATTTATACTCGACCAAGAAATGACACAGAATATACATGCAGTGACACACGCTAGTATAGAAAAGTCAGATCAAAAGCGCAGCTGAACTTCCTATGGAGCTAACAACAACAGGCCCTTCTGCTCGCACTTGCCTGTGTTCCCACGGCGTCCACAGTGGCCGGGCCACGCACGGTGCTCTGGGCAGAGAGGGGAGCCAGGAACCCACCAGGAACCCATCATTTTAATAGAGTGACTAAAGAAACCTCAGGAAGAAAGGTGCCTGACTCTAAGGGGACAGGATTCTATCTTTTCTCATTCCAAATAATTACTTTTGTGCCAAACGTTACTTGCTTTCCTAATAAGCATACTTCAAAATTGCCTGAACTGCCATCCCTACCAAATCTAGACCCACCCCTGGAAAGGCAGACAGTGTGGGAGAAATGCTGTCTTCCAGAGTGGCAAGAGACAGACTTACTCAAAGGTGACATCTGAGTTATCAAATGCTAACTGCAATAAATGATTAGCCTTTAATGATATTAACCAGAGTACCCTGAGACCTAAGGAAATGAAGGAGTAACTACGGAGATGTCTGTGAGGGGGAGAGCGGCATTCTAAGCAGAGACAGAAAGTGCAGTAACCCTGAGGCACACAGCACCGTTAACACAGCACGTTAGCAAGGCAGAAGCAGGACAAAAATGTTATAAATATTACTAGATACTAACCACCATTGCCCATGATTGAGTGAGTAGTGCATGTCAGACAATGACCCGAATCACTTTCCTAAACATTGCCACCTTACAACTGAAGGGCCTAAAGTACAAAGAGAGGGAATAAGCAAATGGCCCAAGGTCACAGAGCCAGCAGGTGGTAACGGCAGGCTCTAGAACCTGCTCTATGTCACCAGGATGCTGCAGAGATGGGCTATGCAGGCTATAGTTTCTAGGGAATCTCTCAGCTAGTAAGAGCATCACAGTGGTAGAAAGGAGGAAATCAAGAAGGTTTGGATCTCAGACTTTGCTAGCTGAAAATGGGTACACATTTTATGTTCTGATCTAAGCCATGTACCAAGCTTTGTTAGTTTTGCATCTCCCGGTCCCTAGCACATTTGTTTTCGGACATGGCTAGTCCCTGTAAGATGGCTGCTAATAAACTCCTCAGAAGAATTAATAATTACTCATTCTGAATAAAAAATCATGCATTCGATGTCCCTTCACAAAGCCATGTGCAGAATAAAACTTGGAGAGAAACACCTCCTTTAAGGAATCAGGTCTCTTAAGTCAGATAATCTGACTTTGATGGTCTGCCTTCAGAGCTTTCTAGAAAACTATGCTGCCATCTGCTTCATGGTTATTTCCCATCAAATAGTTATTAAGGCTAGCAAAACTCTGGACAATGTGAAACAAACTTGTTGAAGTTCAGGATCATTTCCTCAGGGTCTCTCTAGACTTTGCGCTGCACACAAGAAAAGGGGAGCAGACAGCTACTGGCCATGTTCTCCTTTCCTTCAGTTGTTCCTTTCTAAATGCCAAGGTCTTCAAGTTCCTCATCCAAAGTGAGGGTTCTCACCGGGTGTGGTGGCACATGCCTGTAACCCTGACACTCAGGAGGCAGGTTTGTTTTTTTTTTTTGTTTTTGTTTTTTGGTTTTTTTACAAATGCTAACTATAATGGGAAAATTAGTCTTCACTGGCTTTTAGGTCACCTAGAAAGATGCAGTTACAAATACACTAACAGCAATTCTCTAAATACATACAAGTAATTTCCAGAATTTTCCACCAATTTCTCAATGTTCTGCTGTCAGCTTTCAACTGTATTTACAGATGGCCATGCGAATGCTGCCTGGGAGCCAACACCACTGCGACCTATGCTGCAGGGAAATGTCTTCCAAACACACTGAGATTTTAAAAAAGAATCAGCGGGGTGTGGTGGTGCACACACCTTTAATCCCAGCACTCTGGAGGCAGAGGTAGGAGGATCGTTGTGAGTTTGAGACCACCCTGAGACTAAAGAGTGAATTCAGGTCAGCCTGGGCTAGAGTGAAACCCTACCTCGAAAAACAAACAAACAAAAAAATCTCAAATCATAAAAGTTGTCAATAATGTAAAACTAAAAAAGATCAATGCCAGCATACCAGAGGTTGTGCTACAAGTACCTCTGCTGAGGACAATCAATGGGCATTACCAAGAAAAAGAATACTGTGATTAAGGGAAGCAAAGTTTCGAGCTTTTTACCAAGAGTTTCTGAGCCGTCAATGGACTTGCCGCACAGCTCTCCTTGAAGCCTCTGCCCACGATTTAGACAACACCTGTGGACAGAAGGTGGCAAAAGCCTGGCAGTTTAGTCCACAAGTAAAAGATGACGTAGGGCTCATGTCCTAGGAAGCAGTCAACACTGGGTTTCAGCAGGGGATGAGGTCAGTCAGAGAACCAAAGGGCCTGGCCTAGAGCTGGGAAAGGCCAGGAGACTAATGGTAAGTTTCCAGCAATAAACTAGAAAATCGTCAGGACATGAAGACTTTAAGGGGTGGAATAGTACCAACTCAACTGGGAAAGTGCCTGGGAAAGGACGGCACGGTGTATTCGGAAGTCACGTTACATGTTGAGAGTGTGATTCAGTAGAGCTGCTTCATCACTCTCTTTTTCTTGTGTGTGTAATGTGGGTGGGGATGTGTGCTGCATGCACGTGTGTGTGCCCCATTGGCACCCATGTGTCTTCTGAGGGGGACTCTGTGTGTGTGTGTGTGTGTGTGTGTGTGTGTGTGTGGTTTGTTTTTTTTAGTGTTTCCAGAGCTTATGGGGCTCTGTTGATTCCCAGGTCTCTAGTTCCTCCAGCACTGGGGTTACAAGCGCACCCACCCAGCTTTTAAAGTGGGATCTGGAGATTTGAACTTGGCAGTCTCAGGCCCTCATGCATGTGCACGTAGCAAGCACTTAACCACTGAACCATCTCTCCAGCCCACGGAGAAGTTTCTCCATGAAAATTCTTTCAAATGACAAATCTATACATCATTTATTCGTCTCCACTTTTTTGGTCATGGCATGCACCATCTCTTTGGGGAAAAAAAACCCACACGTACATAGAACATACAGCATATTTATTCCTCAGCATTTCCACTTCATGGGGCTTGTGGGGACACAACCACAGATCTCTAATAGTCAACCTTCTGATTCCTAGGTAACCCTGGTGCAATCATTCATGACCAAGACCTCTTTTTAGAAAACAAAACTGTATCTTAAAGTACTTTAAGATAGTACAGATGAAAAATATCTTTGCAGCCAGGTGTGGTGGCGCACGCCTTTAATCCCAGCACTCAGCAGGCAGAGGTAGGAGGATCGCCTCTAGAGTTGAAGGCCACCCTGAGACAACAGTGAATTCCAGGTCAGCCTGAGCTAGAGTGAGACCCTACCTCAGAAAACCAAAAAAGAAAAAAAAAAAAAAAAAGGAAAAGAAATATATCTTTGCACTGGTCTGGAGAAAAAATTAAGATAACTACTTGTTGGGTAAAACTCAAGTCCTTAACACCAAAAGCAGAAGGCTACGTGGTGGTAGAAGTTAGCTTCACAACAACACAGCTCTGTAATGCTCAGTGATTTCACAAGACTGTACAGCTTACGGATCACCTCCACCCAGCTCAGAGCTCCGTATCCAAACGATACATACGTACAGTGAACGTGTCACTACACCGCGTAGGATAGTTTTCAAAATAACACTTCCTTAAAACACCAAGCTTCCAAGAATTACTATAATTAGGTGGAACTTAGGTACTTAATTAATCCTTCCACTAAGGAGCAAATCATATAATGTAAATTCGCTTTTGAAAACAAAATGCACGCCTCTCCATGTAATCAACAGCATCTGTGTAAGAAAAATCTAAACCAGCAAAACAAATTTGAAAAACATGTAACTGTGTGAACCTGATTGTAAAAAAAAATAAATAAATAAATAGTGCAAGCTTTGGGTTATTTCAGAGGCAGGGGTATGATGCATGCAGTTTCTCTGCTTTAGGTCCTAGGTGCTAGAAGAGTCTGGCGGGTGGGAACCAAACATCTATTATCTGATGTCCACTGGCAAACTACCAAAACCAGTGAGGCCTGGCTACACAGCAGGAGTTAGGAATTCCAACTACAAAACGATCCACACCTACTCAAATGCTTAACTGTGTGCCTCAATTTCTCCACTGGAAATCCTGTACAACTTTATCTGTCCATATCTTATGTGTAGAGAGAGAGGACTTCCCATTGACTGAGAATACAGTATCCAACTGGTTTGAAGTTTGCTTTTAAAAAATATTTATTTGAGAAAGAGAGAATGAGACTGGGAGCACCAGGGCATCTAGCCACTGCAAATGAACTACAGATGCACGCACCACCTTGTGCATCTGGCTTATGTAGGCACTGCGGAATTGAATCTAGGTCCTTAGGCTTCGTAGGCAACTAAGTGCCTTAACCACTTAGCCATCTCTCCAGCCTTGAAGTTTGCTTTTGCCACCTACCAAGTGTCATTTTAACCTCACTCTGCCTGCTTCTTCTAACTGCCAAATGGAGTGAACTGCAGCACCTATACTTGCGGGACTGTTGTTAAGATCAAAAGAAAACTTGGAGAAAAGTGACGATCAAATAATAACCTTTTCATAAATGTTAGCTAGCATCATTATTTTAGTGGTTAACCAGATTAATTAATTTATGTTTCCAGTTCTACTGCACCTAGGAAATTATTGACTCTTTAAAAAAAAAAAACTTTTTAATCAAGTGGCTTAGCTACCAGTTGTTTTTTTGTTTTGCTTTGAGACAAAGTTACACTTGGGAGCACAGGCTGGCATGGAACTTACTATGATGCCCTGGCTGGCTTCAAATGCAAAGCAATTCCCCTGCCTCAGCCTCCCAAGTGCATGATCACATGCACCATTTTACTTTTAAATATAGTAAACATATGGCTAATTATACCTGTGAAGAACCTACTGGTCAGGTGGTACTCATGTGTAATCTCAGAATTGGGGAGGTAAAGGTAGGAGGATCAAAAATTCAAGGTCATCCTTGGCTAAGTATTAATTTCCAGGCCAGCCAGGGGTTACAAGAACCCTGTCTCAACAAAAAATAATAATAACAAAGAAGCCTACTGTACACCTATGTGCCTCCTAAGACATCTCGTAACATTGTATTAAACTTTTCATCTCAGTGGGCTTTTCCAGCCATTAGCTTCTTGCAAAGTATCTTGGATACTTTCATAGCCATAACCAAATTCCAAAACAATCCTCCTAGGACTGTCCTGATGGTCTCCTAATTGCTCTTCCCCTCAACCCACTCTGCACACTGCAGGAGGGAGAACTTTCAAAAGTCCCAATCTAAGCAGAATGCAATCATACTTGCACTCCTAGCACTAAGGGGGCAGAGGCAGGAGGATTATGAGTTCCAGGCCAGCCTAGGTCAACATGCAAGTTTTAAGCCTAGGATATACAGCAAGACCATGTCTCCAAGAGCCAAACCAGTGAAAAAAGAAAAATCCAAATCTAACTTCACTCCCCTGCAAAGGCTCCCCTATGCCCAAGAGCTCAGAGGCCTGCAAGATCCACTGGTGTCCTCCGGCTACTACAGCGACACAGGCCTTCTTTCAAGTCCACATCCGTTTCTTTGCCTCTGAATCATGCTCGTCTATGTGACTTCATCCCCCGTCCCCACTGCCCTGAGCAATGTATTGTCATCTTCCAGATCACAAGGGAGAGGTGAGAGGGTGGAAGGGGACCCCGAGGCAAGACTGAGTCCTCCTTTCCCAAGCTCACAGACCTAACCTTCTCTCCTGCAGCACAAAAGAAAATGGCAATAAAATAATGGCTTAAGGGCTGGAGAGATGGCTCAACAGTTAAGGCGTTTACCTGCAAAGCCTAAGGACCCCCAATCGATTCCCCAGGACCCACATAAGACAGATGCACAAGGGGGGCACATGCATCTGGAGCTAGTTTGCAGTGGCTAAAGGCCCTGGTGCGCCCATTCTCTCTATCTGCCTCTCTCTCTCTCAAATAAATAAAATATTTAAAAAATAATAATGACCTAAGTAGTTGTCTAATGTTTCTGTCCAAAAAAAATGTAGATGCTGCTACAAGCCAAGTGCTTGGATGTCAGTCATCTTCTCTTTTGTGGGTACACTCAATGCACCTGCACTGTCAATGGGAAAAAGGAGTGAGCTGTGTGGGGGAGAAACACAACATTGGTTGCAATGCATTAAATCTCGGAGGCATTTTACTGAAGCAAGAGTTAAAAAAAAAAAAAAAAGTACTGAGCCGGTGTGGTGGCGCACGCCTTTCTTTAATCCCAGCACTCAGGAGGCAGAGGTAGGAGGAGGATTGCCGTGAGTTCGAGGCCACCCTGAGACTACATAGTGAATGGTCAGCCTGGACTAGAGTGAGATCCTACCTAGAAGAACCAAAAAGAAAAAAAAACTATTGCTTGAACGTGGGCAAAATAAAGTGAAGAGGAAACTTGGCGCTGTGAAACCTAGTTTTCCTTTGCATCCTCAAGTGCTATGTGAAACAAGACTTCAGTTACCAGTAAGAAGATACGCAACTAAATCAAGACTGCTGCCACATTTGGCACCATCCTCGCCTCTTGGCAGAGCGCGCAAGGCCAAGAGTGAGCTGGCCAGGCAGGAGTGATTTATCTTCTCGCACTTAGAAGTGGTCCCACTGCAACAGGAATGCCGAGCTGCTAATGGGACTTTGAATTGTAGCCTTCTCAACCCAGTTCCCTTCCTTAGTATTCATTAAAAAACAAAAAACAACAACAACAACAAAAAAAACCTGATTGCTGTGTGTCACACGCAAAAAAAAAAAAATAGCAATGCTGTCCAATTCCACTTGGGGAAAAACAAAGTTGCTCTTTCCTGCCTGAAAAGAAAAAAAAAAATCTCTTCTACAAAAGAAGACAGTTGGAAAACTTAAAGGAAGGGACTGAAGTGTTGGGAGGGCTTTTAAAGGATTAAGTGCTGAATGGAGGTGGCCCAGTGCAATAAAGTCGGAGGCGCACAGCAGCTCTCGGCGACGCCGCAGGTCCCGAGAGCACAGCACGCATGCTTGACCCCCGCCCCGCAGCCACCAGGTTCGTCACACAGACCCATCCAGCCCCGGGGCAACGCGCCCGGTCCCGGGTCTCCACACCCCGGGGGTACTGCGCGCGACCAGCCGGTGTCAAAGACCGCGTCGCCCGGGAGAGCTCAGGTGAGGACCCTGGAGGAGGCGTGGGCTCGGAGGTCTGGCCCTTTTGTTCGGTCCTGGGGCAGTCGAGTGTCGTCCTCCCCCTTCCACACACACACACCCACCCACGGCCCCGGTTCCAGCGGCGCCAAGCGGGCCCAGCCTGCGTCCGTCCCGCGCCCCCCCGCGAACGCGCCGGTCCCCCCCCCACGGCCCCAGCGGCGCCGAGCGGACCCAGGCTCCGTCCGTCCCGCGCCCCCCCGCGAACGCGCCGGACCCCCCACGGCCCCAGCGGCGCCGAGCGGACCCAGGCTCCGTCCGTCCCGCGCCCCCCGCGAACGCGCAGAACACCCCCCCACGGCCCCAGCGGCGCCGAGGGGACCCAGGCTCCGTCCGTCCCGCGCCCCCCCGCGAACGCGCAGAGCCCCCCACGGCCCCAGCGGCGCCGAGCGGACCCAGGCTCCGTCCGTCCCGCGCCCCCCGCGAACGCGCAGAACACCCCCCCACGGCCCCAGCGGCGCCGAGGGGACCCAGGCTCCGTCCGTCCCGCGCCCCCCCGCGAACGCGCAGAGCCCCCCACGGCCCCAGCGGCGCCGAGCGGACCCAGGCTCCGTCCGTCCCGCGCCCCCCCGCGAACGCGCAGACACCCCCCCACGCCCACGCCCGCCTTTACCTTGTAGACGTCGCCGTAGGTGCCGCTGCCTATGCGCTGAATCAGCTCGAAGTCCTCCTGCGGGTTGCGGCGGGACAGGTCGAAGCCGGGGTTCATGGCGGGCCCCGGATGCCCCCCGCCTCCCTCCCGGGTCGGGGAGAGTCGGCGGGGGAGGGGGAGGGGGCACACGGAGAGCGGACGCCGCGGCCGGCGCCCCCCCCTCCACGGCGGTCACAATCGCCCCGGCTCCGACGACGACGACGACCGGCTTCACGTCCCCGCCTCTTCCCCCCAACACCTCCTCCTCCTCCTCCTCCTCCCCCCTCTCGCGGCCGCGCCGATCCCGGGTCACACCCACAAGGAGAGCCGCGCGCCCGCCGCCCCTCGCTCGGGCTGCTACGCCAACATGGCTTCCGCCTTCGCCAGAGCCTCCACCCGCCCCTTGCCCGGCTCGCGCGCCACTGCGCAGGCGCCGGCCCGGAGTGCGCGCTCCCGCCTCCGCGCGCTCCCAAGTCTCCACGCGCGCTCCCGAGCCTCTCCCAGTGCTCCCAAGCCTCCACGCACGCTCCCCAACTCTCCACGCGCGCTCCCGAGCTTCCCCAAGCCTCCACGCGCGCTCCCGAGCCTCCCCAAGCCTCCATGCACGCTCCCCAAGCCTCCCGCGCGCTCCCCAAGTCTCCACGCGCGCTCCCAAGCCTCCATGCACGCTCCCCAAGCCTCCCGCGCGCTCCCCAAGTCTCCACGCCCGCTCCCAAGCCTCCACGCACGCTCCCCAAGCCTCCCGCGCGCTCCCCAAGTCTCCACGCGCGCTCCTCGAGTCTCTCCGCATGCTTCCCAAGCCTCCCCGCGCGCTCCCCAAGTCTCTCCGCGCGCTCCCCAAGTCTCCACGCACTCTCCCCGAGTCCCCACGCGCGCTCCCCAAGTCTTCCGCGCGCTCCCGGGCTCCATGCGCGCTCCCAAGCCTCCCCGGCGCCCAGTCCTGTAAAAGGGGCTGCGGGTCCCAGGGATCGCGGGAGGGTTGCAGGCACCCAAGGGGCCCCTCAACCCGCCAGGAACGAAGTTGGGCGAGGGTCCCTTCCAGTTCCAGCCGTAGGTAGGCAGGTAGTGTATAGAATGTCCATTTTGCAAGACTGTCCCGGAACTTTTTGTTTAGTTTTTCCGAGGTGGGGTCTCACTCTAGCTCAGGTTGACCTGGAATTCACTCTGTAGTCCCAGACTGGCCTCGAACTCACAGCAATCCTCCTACCTCTGCCTCTGGGATTAAAGACGTGAGCCACCATGCCTGGCTCAAACATTTCCTTTGTAAGCGTGGGGAGAGAGGTGGTCGCCCCCCGCCCCCCAGGGAAGTGGACTTGGGCCTGCTCAAATACCTGACAACTTACTTGGGCCCTCAGGGATTGGCCTGCCAGGGTGCACGCAGAGGCCCAGGAGGACACCCACAGGGTGTGGGGTGTGAAGGAGAAAACAGGCTGAGCAGCCCCTCACCATGCTTCATGAAGGGATGGGAGGAAGGCAGCGCAGACCCACAGTAGCCGTTGACTTTGGGTTATCAAAGCCCCCGGGGTGGGGGCCATGCAGGCCGTCAGGCCACCTGGGAAGGAGAGATTGTGGAGGGTGGGGCCTGGAGAAGGTCCATTCCCACACCTGAAATGTAAACACGTGTAACCTTACCTACCGAAGCTCCACCCTGCTCAAGACCCACATTTGTCATATGCCATCAGCCCTTAAGGACACCATCTCCCATTGCTGAGACTTACCCAAGAAAGGCTGTGGGTATTAAAGGGGTCGTTTTGTTGTTGTTGTTGTTGTCAAGGAATTTCCAAAAGCTTTCATCATCTCGGTGCCAGCCAGTTGGGCAATACCACTTTGGATTTTTGCTTCCCTGAGGCACCATAGACCCTTGAGGACTAAAATTCCCTAATGCCTGATGGTTTCTGAGAGACTAGGTCTCATAAACCTATTGAAGCTAATATAAAAAAGGAATAGTCAAATCATTTACATTTAACTGCTTCACATTTTTATCAAAATCGTATATTTACTAAATTCTCAAGTTGTAAAGCTGGTAGGAGTGGCAAACGTCTTCCATCCCAGCACATGGGAAACTGAGACAGAAAGATCTCTGGGCTAGATCCTGAGTTCCAGGCCATTCTGGACTGAAGAGGAAGACACAAGAAAGAAAAAGAAAGGGAGAGAAAAGGAGAAAGGAAGGAAGAAGAGGAGGGAGGGAGGAGATGGAAAAGGGGCGTCTGCTCACTATGTTTCCCTTTACTCAGCTCCGCACACCTCACTCTTGGAAGTTGCCTAAGAGATACCGGGCAATGGCCATCTCTGAACCCATGCAAGTAGGCTTCCAGTTATCTAATTTTTAGTCACACAAAAACATCAGAAACGTTGTGTTTGGAATATAAAATGCCCTCTGTAGCCTCATTCGTTTGTGAGTAAGCCTCATGCTTTTCTCCAGCTAGTAGAGCCTTTTGGAGGTGGAGCCTAGCTGGATGAGGCGTGTCATTGGGGGCAGGGCCTTGGAGCGTTAAGCCCAGCCCTGCTTGCCACACTCAACTTACTCTCTCCTTCCTCCCTGCTGATGGAAAGGTATGATGCTAGCTCTCTGCTCCCGCCATGGTGAAACTGCCCCTAAAAACTGTGAGCCAGAGCCAGGCATGGTGGTGCATGCCTTTAATCCCAGCACTCGGGAGGCAGAGGTAGGAGGATCACCATGAGTTCGAGGCCACCCTGAGACTATATAGTGAATTCCATCCAGGTCAGCCTGAGCTAGAGTGAGACCCCACCTCAAGAAATAAATAAATAAACAAATAATAAACCTGTGAGCCAGAAATAACCCTTTCCTCTCCCAAGCTGTTTCTGGTCAGGCGTTTTGCCCCAGCAACAAGAAGGTTGCTGCCACCAGGAATGAGAGAGTGTTGCTTGCATTACTGCCTTGGGAATGCCTGTCATTGGATTTCTTCTGGATGAACCTTACAGTTCTGGTATCTCTTGTCTATGAGTGTTACTCTGTGGCTTTCCATCCTGTTTCTGTATGTTGTAAACACTTGCTGGGATGGAGAGCAGGCCTGCCTTCAGCTTGTCCACATTTGTCCTCTTCAGCCAACCATGCAGATAATTAACCCGGGGCTCAGATAACCAGCTCTAACTAAGACTCCCAAATAGGAACGGGACTCTGCTCACTTGCTCTGCCTTTTTAAGGCTTGAAAACCAAGTTCCCAGGACGGAATGCTTGCACAAGAAAGTTCTAATGGTTTCACTGTTTTGTTCAGAGGGATAATCATCTGAGCAGATAACTTGGCATTTGCATCACTGATAGACTTTCTTTCAAAGAGAAAAGACATTTCAGTAGGTTTGGAACAGTCTTTAAAGTTTTGTTTCGCTTTTGGCAGGACCAAAGTACTCCTTTTTGAAAAGAGACCAATTTCAAGTAAGGCTGATTTGCCATATGGGTTACACCATAAATACAAAGGGCTTTTGTAATTAGCTGCTCACAAGGAATAGAATATGTTGTTCCCTTCTGATATGTTCCTATGGCTGAACGCAGCGCTGTCCCCACTCTTCTAGCAGACATCTGCTTTGCTGGAAGTAACAGTGGTGACCACACTCTCTTTGAACCAGAAAAAGAGCTTCCCTCTTGTATGGCTGGAAACATCCTTAGAAGTCATCTGGACTTCTCAGTTCAGAAACTGCTCCTGTGGCCTCCTGGTGCCGGGATGCCTGCAGCGGGAGAGAGCGGGCTGCTGTGCAGAGCTAGCAACCTTCCTGAGATAGCGCTGGTGAATGCCCTTAATGACTGACGAGAGACTAGTCATACCCGACAGTGCCACAAGGAGCCAGGAGCCACGCCAAGCACTTTCCATGTATTATCACATCTAATTTGCTCAGCCCAATGACAATGTAAGTCACGTTATTTCCATTTTATGGCACCATGAGCCGATTAAGCCACTCAAGGTCACAAGGAGGCTCCATGGTTTAAAATATATATATTATTTGCAAGACACAAAGAGAGAGAGTGGGCCTCGTGCTGCTGAAAATGAACTCCAGGTGCATGCATCACTTTGTGCATCTGGCTTTATGTGGGTGCTGGGGGATTGAACCCAGGCCAGTAGGCATTGCAAGTAAGTGTCTTTAACTGCTAAGCCCAAGGCTCCATTTTGGACAGAGACAGTATATATGGTACCAAGACTAGACCTAAGCAACACGCTCACACAAACACACACACTCTCTCTCTTTTTCTCTCAGTGCAGGGCTAAATGAAAAGGCTAAGATGGACAGCACCCCCTCTCTGTTGCCAGCAAATGTAGACCATCCGCCAGTTAGCTCACCCCTCATGGGCTCATGATTTAAGGAGTGAGTCCCTCATGCCCTGCACCAGCTCCCAGTTTCATCCTCAGGACCCGTCAGGCAATGCTCTGGGTCCACTGCAGTTTACTGACTTCAGCCTTCCGCATTTCACGTAGCCACCGCTTAGTATCCCAGCAGTCCTGGAAAGGGAACACTTGGTGCTGGAGACATGACTTAGTGGTTAAGGCGCTTGCCTGCAAAGCCTAAGGACCCAGGGTCAATTCCCCAGGACCCACATGAGCCAGATGCACAAGGTAGCGCATGCATCTGGAGTTCATTTGCAGCAGCTAGAGGCCCTGACACACCCATTCTCTCTCCCTCTCTCTCTCTTTTGCTCTCTCAATAAATAAATAAATAAGAATGCCTATCAAAGCTTTAAAAAAAAAAGACTAAAACCAGGTCATCCACTGGGGAGGAAAATCAGACATAGACATGTATGGAAAAAATATGACACACGCCACAGATAGTTGTGTGGTCCTCAAGGGTAGCGATAAGAGAGAGGTTCAGTGAGAGAAAAAAATCTGGTTTCTTTCTTGAAATTTCAAAAGTTCTTATTTTTTTCCACTCTTATTGAAGTATAATTAACAAAAACTGAATATATCTGTTCATGATGATTTGATATATGTATACTTTGGGATTATTAATGACCAGCTGGTAAAATTTATGAAATCAAAACACCCATAAGCGATTAAAAATTATACATTTTAGTGTGTGCACGCATGTGGGTGTGCACACAAGGAAGCTAGAGGACAACGTCAGAGTGCTGGTCCTCACTTCCTGCCTCATTTGAGGCCGTGTCTCACACTCACTGTTCACCACTGTTTGCCAGGCTGGCTTCTGGGAAATTCTCTCTCCACCTCCTTCTCACTGTAGTCTTGCTGGGATTACAGAAGCCCACTACATCCTCTGGCTTTTATGTGGGCTCTGGGATTCAAACCAGGTACTCATGCTTCCACAACAACTACTTTGTCCACTGAGCCATGTCCCCAGGCCCTAAAGTTATACTTTTAAAGAAAAAAAAAAAAGGAACCAGTTGTTAAAAATCTTGGGGTGTGTTGTATGATCATATGCTTAGCAGCACAGAATCCCAGTAGGGCTAGCTAGCTCTACTCTGGACTAAACTACCTGCCTTTGATCTTGTCTCTGCCCTCCTTTCTGAAGGACCTCAGGAAATTATTTCCAGTGAAGGCTGGTAGGAGGAGTCAAAGAAAATCCATGTAAGGAAACTAGTGTCTGGCTGTGAACAGAGCAAAGAGGCAACCTATGTACATCTGACAGAGGATTAATATACGGGATATACAAAGAACTCAAGAAACTAAATAGTAAGAAATCAAACAACCCAATTGAAAAATTGGCTATGGAACTAAATAGAGAGTTCTCAAAAGAAGAAATACAGATGGCATATAAATATCTTTTAAAAAAAAGAAGTGTTCTACATCCTTTGCCATCAGGGAAATGCAAATTAAAACTACTTTAAGGTTCCATCTCACTCCAGACAGAATGGCTACCATCAGAAAGCAAATGACAATAAATGCTGGCGAGGATACAGAAAAAGAGGAACCCTTCTACACTGTTGGTGGGAATGTAATCTGGTCCAGCCATGCTGGAAATCAGTGTGGAGGTTCCTGAGACAGCTAAAAATAGATCTATCATATGGCCCAGCTATAGCACTCATAGGCATATATCCTAAGGACTCATCTCACTACCTTAGAGATACTTGCTCAACCATGTTTACTGCTGCTCTATTCACAATAGCTAGGAAATGGAACCAGCCTAGATGTCCCTCAACTGATGAGTGGATAATGAAGATGTGGTACATTTATACGATGGAGTTCTATTCAGCAGTAAAGAAAAATGAAACTATGAAATTTGCAGGGAAATGGATGGATCTGGAAAGCATTATATTTAGTGAGGTAACCCAGGCCCAGAAAGCCAAACATCACATGTTCTCTCTCATATGTGTATCCTAGCTACAAATGTTTGGACTTGTATGTGAGTTGGAATAAAACTCAATAGCAGAGGCCAGCGAATTAGAAAGGGGATAGAAAGAGAGGGAGAAGGAGGGGTGCTTAACAGGATGGTATTATATATATGAAAGTAGAAGAACAGATTACTGGGGATGGAAAGGCCTAAGTGAGGTCAGGGGAAGAGATTGAGTAAAGGAAGGATGGGGCAGGGTTAATCAAAATCTAAGAGGATATAAATGAGTCATATGGAAACTTACTTTTTTGGACAATGGTCCACCCAGAAGTCATAGATTGTTACTAGAAAATTTTCAGTACCAGGGATGGGATACCTTCCAGTGAGTTGTTGGCCAGGGAGGTCCCTCATGCCCCCAAAACATTACAGGCCATTGTCAGGACTCTTGGTTTCCCACCAGAACAGATGGTAAGACTATTGCTGAAGATACCACATCCTTAGGCTACAAGATCCTGAGAAATCTTGCCTGATACTGAAAACCTATGATGGGGGCAGAGGGGTCAGGAAGGAGCCCTAGGGGCGTAACGTCTGCTGGTGTCTGGCTAAATGTATATATTATGCTCACCAAACTGTCCATTAAGCACTTAAGTAAGCACTTCTCTTAATGTTCATACCCATATGTTAATGCTACTCTCACTTTTGGTTAGAGAAGCTTCTCTTTTCAGATGACGGGGACCTTTGGATGACTCAGAAGGCACCATGGTGCTGGGAAGAAGTGACAGAGGAGTGCTCAGCACTGAAACATCTCTATCACACCTTCCCAGGCTCAGGGTCCATTGTGGAAGAGGTGGCAGAAAGAACATAAGAGCCAAAGGAAGGATAGGACTCCTTACAATGTGCTCCTCCAGGCACAAAATGGCCTGGATATCCATGACCTCACAGTGCCTGACACTACCTACACAAGACCATCATAGTAAGAGAAAAAATTGATGGCATCAAAGTAAAAGACAGGCCAGGTGTGGTGGTGCATGCCTTTAGTCCCAGCACTTAGAAGGCAGAGGTAGGAGGACTGTGTGAGATCGAGGCCACTCTGAGACTACATAGTGAATTCCAGGTCAGTCAGGGATAGAGTGAGACCCTACTGTGAAAAAAAAATTTTTTTAATTTAAAAATTAAAAAAAAAGACTGATTGAAAGTTGAAAGGGGCAGGGATATAATGGAGAGTGGAGTTGTGAAGGGGAAAGTGGGGGAGGGGATTACCATGGTTTATTTCTGTAATTATGGAAGTTGTCAATAAAAATAAAAAGTAAATTCAAGGCCAGTCTGGCTATATAACACACACACACACAATTAGTGTCTGACATCACAGTAAACCCACAAAGCATTAATTGCTATTATGTTGGGTGCATGTAAGGAAGAGTATTTTAAGGGTGACAGCAGAGTGTGGTGGCACATGCCTGTAATCCCAGTACTTGGGGGTTAGAAGCACAGCCTCCAGTATGTGGTCAGACTGAGCTATATAGTGGAACCACCTCTCAGAAACAAAAGGGGCTACAGAGATGGCTAAGCAGTTAAGGCGCTTGCCTGCAAAGCCAAAGGACCCAGGTTCGATTCCCCATGACCCACGTAAGCCAGATGCAGAAGGGGGCGCATGCATCTTCAGTTCATTGGCAAAGGCCAAAGGCCCTGATGTACTCATTCTCTCTCTCTCTCTCTCTCTCTCTCTCTGCCTCCTTCTCTATCAAATAAATAAAAATGTAAAAACAGTGTTGAAAAATAAAAATCAGAAAATGATAGATGTTAGATAACTAGTACAGGGTGATGACCATGAATATGGGGATAGAAATGTAATTCAGGAAACTTGCAATAGCACACATAAGGAACTCTAAATTAAGGCTGAGGTCAGAGATATGTGACACACATATGTGTTTGCACTGAGAGTTAAGAAACAATGAGATGGCTCTGGTTAAAGGTGTTAGCTTAAAACAAAAACAAAAACAAAAAAAAAAAAAACAGCCTGGGTTGGCCCAGGTTCAATTCCTCAGTATCCATATAAAGCCAGATAAGAAAATGCCACATAGGTCTGGAGTTCTTTTGCAGTGACAAGAGGATCTGGTGCACCCAATCCTCTGTATTAAGGCAGAGTGCTGAGGTCAAAGATCCGTGAAAGAAACCAGGAAATAATTGGAAGATAGAATTCAGAGGCTTAGCAGGGTGTGGTGGTGCATGCCTTTAATCCCAGCATTCAGGAGGCAGAGGTAGGAGGATCATTGTGAGTTCAAGGCCACCCTGATACTGCATAGTGAATTCCAGGTCAGCCTGGACCAGAGTGTGACCCTACCTTGAAAAACCAAAAAAATAAATAAATAAATAAATAAAAAAGAATTCACAGGCTTGAGCAGGCAGAGACTTGGGCAAAATGCTGGCTTCTGCTTACGCAATGGGAAGGAAGGTGCCGACTCTTGCTGTGACAAGGGGAACAGGTGTCTTTGGAGGAGGGTTTCAGCTCTGGATCAGAATGGAGGATTCTGTTTTGTTTCTGTTAAGTTTGAGGTGCTCAGCTGAGAATATAAGATAAAGTGATATATACATGGGCCTGAAATTTAGAAACCATCTCAGGCTAATCTTTAGAGATATAGGGAGTTATCAGTAACTCTCACAGGTCAGACACTGTTTTAGATCGCCATGACGCAATAGCGTATGGGCCCTGCACTCAGGTTATGTGGACAAGGTCTCAACGTGTAGTGATAGCTACTGGGGAGCAGAGCTGAGAGATGTTGGACGCCCCTGAGGCATAACTTGGCTCTTTTTCAAACCAAGGCATATTCTTCAAATTTTTCTTTACCACGGTCTTTACACGCACGTACTTAACATTCATCTTCAGTGGCTGGAGTTTATTCACAAGCTCAGTGGCTGAGCACCTGCCTAGCAAACCTGAGACCTTGGTTCTTTCTACCAGCAGCATTGAAATAAAATAAAAAAAAATACTAATAATTAGGCCAGGCATGGTGATTCATGCAGTTAATCCCAGAATTTGGGAGGCTAAGCCCAGCCCAGGCTGGATAGTGAATTGCACATTGCAGGCAAGCCTTAGCTACACAGTGAGGGCCTAACACACACACAAAAAAAAGAAAGAAACAACACATAAAACTATTTAAAAAATGATTTACAGGGCTGGAGAAATGTCTCAGCAGTTAAGGTACTTGCTTGCAAAGCCCAATGACCTGGGTTTGATTTCTCAGTACCCACATAAAGCCAGATGCACAAAGTGGCATATGCGTCTGGAGTTTGTAGCAGCTAGAGACCCTAGTGTGACCATATTTTTTTTTTCTCTCTCTCTCTCTCATCTGCAAATAAAAAATTGCCTAAGGACCCCGGTTCAAGGCTCAATTCCCCAGGACCCACGTTAGCCAGATGCACAAGGGGGCGCACGCATCTGGAGTTCGTTTACAGAGGCTGGAAGCTCTGGCGTGCCCATCCCCTCTCTCTCTCTCTCTCTCTCTCTCTCTCCTTCTCTCTGTTCTCTCAAATAAATAAATAAACCAAAAATTAAGAAAAAAATGACTTACAAAGCTCTGCCTGAGGAGACCTGGGATTCCTCAGGTCTCACCTCTCAGCCTGCACTGTTTTTCTCTAAGCCATTCAGCTCACAGAATTACATGTCTCCCTCACCCAGTGTTTCTCAATGAAGGTTTTACTAGCGTTTTGGGTGGAACAGTTTTTCCTTGTGTGGGATGGTCCCCGTGTATTATCATATCCCTGGCCCCATGTCAGTGCTGTTCCAAGGCAGACCGATATCAACAGCCATCTTTCACACACACACATTTCCAAACGCCTAGGGTTTGCCTGGGGAGTGTATATGTGCGTGTTGAGAATGTTTATCTGTCATGTCTCTTGGGAAAATTATCACCCACACCAAACTGTTTATCCAAGTTTTTTTTTCTTTGTTATCTCATACAGTATATTCCCTGAGAGAAGTTCTGATATGTAAAACAGTGTCTCTCATTAAAATTTCCAGTATTTACCACCCCAGTGATGTTTCTATGCCAGCTGTAAATCTATAGCCAAGATTCAGCCTGCCCTTTATCCTGTGGTTCCTGGGGATGGAGAACTTTGAATCTGGTCTTTGCAAGTTCTGGAGGTCTTCACCAAGGGGGCGTAGGGGGGAGGGACATATAAACTGAGACTTAAAAAAAATGGGGCTGGAGACATGGCTTAGCAGTTAAGTCACTTGCTTACAAAGCCAAAGGACCTGGGTTCGATTCCCCAGGACCCACTAAGCCAGATGCACAAGTTGTGCCACATCTGGAGTCTGTTTCCAGCGGCGGGAGGCCCTGGCATGCCCATTCTCTCTCTCTCTCTCAAATAAATAAATAAAAATAAAATATTATTTTAAAAAATAGAGAGCTTGGAAGATTGCTCAGTGGTTAAAGGTGCTTGCTTGTAAACATGCGAGCCTGGGATGACCCAGGTTCAATTCCCCAGAATCCACATAAAGCTGTATGACAAAGTGCCACATAGGTCTGAAGTTCTTTTGCAGCGGCAAGAGGCTCTGGAGCACCCATTTCTCTCTTTCTCTCCCCTCATGAATAAATAAAAATACTTTTTTAATTGACACAATTGGAAAATCAGTAGTATATGTTTATAGGTTTGTTCTTCAAGGAAACAATGTGAGAAGTAACAGAACCTTAATCTAAGAGGTAGAGCGAGGAGATCTTTAAAAACATTGAAAGTGGGGTTGGGAAAAATGGCTTAGCGGTTAAGTGCTTGCCTGTGAAGCCTAAGGACCCGGTTTGATTCCCCAGGACCCATGTAAGCCAGATGCACAAGGTGGCACATGCATCTGGAGTTTGTTTGCAGTGGCTGGAGGCCAATAGTTTCGACCATATATCTCTCTCTCTCTCTCATCTGCAAATAAAAAATATATTTTAAAAAAAAATGACTTACAGAGCTCTGCCTGAGGAGACCTGGGATTCCTCAGGTCTCAGCTCTCAGCCTCCACTGTTTTTCTCTAAGCCATTCAGCTCACAGAATTACATGTCTCCTCACCCAGTGTTTCTCAATGAAGGTTTTACTAGCGTTCTGGGTGGAACAGTTTTTCCTTGTGTGGGATGGTCCCCGTGTATTATCATATCCCTGGCCCCCACATGTCAGTGCTGTTCCAAGGCAGACCGATATCAACAGCCATCTTTCACACACACACATTTCCAAACGCCTAGGGTTTGCCTGGGGAGCGTATATGTGCGTGTTGAGAATGTTTATCTGTCATGTCTCTTGGGAAAATTATCACCCACACCAAACTGTTTATCCAAGTTTTTTTTTTCTTTGTTATCTCATACAGTATATTCCCTGAGAGAAGTTCTGATATGTAAAACAGTGTCTCATTAAAATTTCCAGTATTTACCACCCCAGTGATGTTTCTATGCCAGCTGTAAATCTATAGCCAAGATTCAGCCTGCCCTTTATCCTGTGGTTCCTGGGGATGGAGAACTTTGAATCTGGTCTTTGCAAGTTCTGGTGGTCTTTACCAAGAGGGCGGGGGGGGGGAGGGACATATAAGCTGAGACTTAAAAAAAAGGGGGGCTGGAGACATGGCTTAGCAGTTAAGGCACTTGCTTACAAAGCCAAAGGACCTGGGTTCGATTCCCCAGGACCCACTAAGCCAGATGCACAAGTTGGTGCCACATCTGGAGTCTGTTTCCAGCGGCGGGAGGCCCTGGCATGCCCATTCTCTCTCTCTATCTCAAATAAATCAATAAAAATAAAATATTTAAAAAAAACAGAGAGCTTGGAAGATTGCTCAGTGGTTAAAGGTGCTTGCTTGTAAACATGCGAGCCTGGGATGACCCAGGTTCAATTCCCCAGAATCCACATAAAGCTGTATGACAAAGTGCCACATAGGTCTGAAGTTCTTTTGCAGCGGCAAGAGGCTCTGGAGCACCCATTTCTCTCTCTCTCCCCTCATGAATAAATAAAAATACTTTTTTAATTGACACAATTGGAAAATCAATAGTATATGTTTATAGGTTTGTTCTTCAAGGAAACAATGTGAGAAGTAACAGAACCTTAATCTAAGAGGTGGAGCGAGGAGATCTTTAAAAACATTGAAAGTGGGGTTGGGAAAAATGGCTTAGCGGTTAAGTGCTTGCCTGTGAAGCCTAAGGACCCCGGTTTGATTCCCCAGGACCCATGTAAGCCAGATGCACAAGGTGGCACATGCATCTGGAGTTTGTTTGCAGTGGCTGGAGGCCCTGGTGTGCGTGTGTGTCCATTCTCTCTCTCTCTCTACCTCTCTCTCTCTCTCAAATAAAAAATCAATAAATAAATAAACATTGAAAATGTGCCCTAGGAAGGAATGTGGGACTCCAGCCCCCTTAGCTTGCTTCTCTCTCTCCCTCTCTCTCTCCCTCTCTTGCTCTCTGTGTGGTATTTTTGTTGTTGTTGTTTGTTTTGTTTCTTTTTTAACTTTTTTATATTTTATTTATTAAAGAGAGAGAGAGAGATGGGGGGGGGGGAGATGGGCACACCAGGGCCTCCAGTCACTGCAAACGAACTCCAGATGCATGCACCCCTCCTTGTGCATCTGGCTTACAGTGGGTCCTGGAGAATTGAACCGGGACCCTTTGGCTTTGCAGGCAAACGCCTTAACCGCTAAGCCATCTCTCCAGCCCTTGTTTGTTTGTTTGTTTTTTTTATTAGAGAGAGAGAGAGAGAGAGAGAAAATACGGATATGCCAGGACTTCTTGCCACTGCAAACTCCAGACACATGTGCTACTTTGCGTATCTGGCTTTTTGTGGGAACTGGGGACTTGAACTCTGGGCTGGCAGGCTTTGCAAGCATGCACTTTTAACTGCTGAGCCATCTCCTCAACTGCTTTTCTTCTTTTTTTCCCCTCTGGTTTGAGGGGGCAGTTACATTTTAATTCATTCCTCTTCCTCTTCTTTTTCTTTTTTTTTTGAGACAGGGTTTCATGTAGCCCAGGTTGGCCTCAAACTCACTATGTAGCTAAGGCTGGCCTAGAACTTCTGATCCTTCTGCCTCTACTTAAGTGTAGGATTACAGGTGGGTACAACCATGCCTGGTTTTCATTCTTCTTATTGCATTTAGTATGTCTGGTAGGTAGCTTATAAGCAATATACATCTCTTGAAGAATACATACATACATATATATATATATATATATTCATTTATGAATGACAAGGTCTTGGTGGGTAGCCCAGGTTGGCTCAAATTCTGGATCTTTCTGTCTTTGCCTCTTGAGTGCTGAGATTATAGGCAGGAGCCACCATGCTTGATATAAACACCGTTTTTAAAGCCTTATTTATTTCTTTTTAAATTAGCATACAAAGTAAAGGGTTTCATTCCAGCATTCTCCTACATACTTTGTTTTCCTGGCTCCTCCACCTGCACTCTCCTCTCCTGGGCCCTGGACCCTTCCTGAGAGTCCCACTCTTCCCCTGAGCGGCCCCCACTTTCCCTTCTGCTTTTGTCCCATGTATTTTATTATCTGGCTTCCTGTTTTGAGACCTGATTGCTTCCACCTACACAGGTTCCTACCATCTGCTGTGGGACCCTCACCAGATCCAGTGGTCTACTATTTGGACTTTCAATCCCCATACTGTGAGCTAAATAAACCCGTTTCTTGATAAAGTTAGCTTGCCTCTGGCATTTTGTTGTAATAATGGGAAATGGAGTAATTCTGTTGGAAGTGAATAACAGCTGGGGCTAGAGCAAGGTGCACCTTTGGGAAGAGGTGTGGAAATCATGAGACGTCATTTAGCTATTTGTTTTTCTGAGAACAACAGAAATTGGAGTTGTTAGATTTTTCAACATAAGAATGACAGGATTGGGGCTGGAGAGATCACTCAGTGGCTAAGGCACTTGCCTACAGAGTCTGAGACCCAAGTTTGTTTCCTCACTACCGATGTAAAGCCAGATGCACAAGATGGTGCATGCATCTGGAGCCGGTTGCCCATTCTTTCTCTCTGTCTCTTCTGTTCCTCTGTGCTTGTCAATGAACACATAAAAGTTTATTTAAAAAGAAAGAAAGAAAGGAAAGAAAGAAAGAAAAGGATGACTTAAACTGCTTGTGGGGGTATATGCCTTTAATCGCAGCACTCGGGAGGCAGAGGTAGGAGGATCACCATGAGTTTGAGGCTAGCCTGAGACTACATAGTGAATTCCAGGTCAGCCTGGGCTAGAGCGAGACCCTACCCCAAGAAACAAACAAACAGAGCATGATGTGAGTTTATCCGTGCCTTAGGAATACCCCAGTATTGAAGACTGGACTGGAGGCAGATGTAAGACTAGAAATGTGATGGTAGGGACAATTAGGAGACCAGGCGACGGAACAGAATGATCCGAAGGAACAGATGGGATATTGACATACTATGACAGCAGTAGTTAAGCTTGTAAATGAAGATGGATTCTCCTAGGGAAAATGTACACTGGATGGGCAGAATATGGGCTCCTAGAGAGCTTTGACATTCAGGATACGAGTAAAGACAGAGAACGCAATGAAGCAGCCCTGGAGACAGGAGCTGAACTTGTATCATACGTAGGACTGGAGTGGGATGGCAGCCATGGGGGTAGCTGCTCAGGATTCCCTCCAGGGAACCCCTGCTGTGAGGACTGTGGCATCTCACAGCCTTAGCTCCAGCCTCTGTGACCTCAGGCAGCATCCATTCAGAGGCCTCTCTGCTTCCAGCCAATGCCCATTCCTGCCTCATACTTCTTTTCCCAGTCTCTTTACTTACATCCACCTATAAGTATCTTGCACTGGTAATTCAGGGTGTTTTTTCAAAATAAAATGTATATATATATATATATATATATATACATTTTTTTATCATTTTATGGACAATTAATGTGATTATATGCTAGCTTCCTTTTCTATTAGATAATTTTTTTAAATAGTTTTTGTTCATTTTATTTATTTATTTATTTGAGAGCGACAGACACCAGGAGAAAGAGGCAGAGAGAGAGAGAGAGAGAGATACACTGTGTTAAATTAGGACTCATCTGATAGTATGGACTTTCCCAGCTGAGCATCTTTACCATATGAAGTTTTATCATGTGGTGACGCAATAATTGTTCTCATGGTAATCAGAACAAAAGGACGGACATTTATGAAAATCCTCCACCTACTTTGTATTTTCTGTGCAAATGAGTAAGCTCTTGTATGGAATTTATCAATAGCCCTTTTCAAGCACAAGCACGTAGCCACGTGCAGGCATTCTGTCTTTTTCAACCTGTAGAAACATTTCTAGAATTTGTAATGCCTAAAAGTATAATACTCTTACATTGTTGGTGCTAGTATTTAGGGTTCATGTGTTCTCTCTACCTAAGGAAAGCATTCTTCTATTATTCTAGATAAGCCCAGAATACCAGGCCATGTCTGCAAATCTGAATGCATTTTTTTTTTCTGCCATAGGGTACAAGCTTCTTAATTAGTCTCTCTGGCCCCATTCCCTTCCTCTTTGGGTAAAACTACACCTGGCCAGTGAATGCGCTTCTAAAATGGCAGCAACAGAAACATGGGAGTCCTTGGGAGAAGCTAAGTAGAGAATAAATGTGAGTTCACACTTGAGGAGCACTTGCGAAGGTAGTGGTGGTTGTAGAAGCAACATGAGAAAGGATAATTGAGTGATATAAACTAAAGATGATGACTGGGTCATGACCTCTCTGAGGGTAGAGAACAAGATGAGCAAATTCAAATTCCTTTTTTCTTTTCTTTTCTTTCTTTTTTTGGTTTTCCAAGGTAGAGTCTCACTCTAGCTCAGGCTGACCTGGGATTCACTATGTAGTCTCAAGCTGGCCTCGAACTCATGGCGATCCTCCTACCTCTGCCTCCCAAGTGCTTGGATTAAAGGCGTGCACCACCATCTGTTAAAGTTTTAACATGAACATAGCTGAGGCCTTGAGTTCAACCCCCAGCACCAACAAACAAAAAACTTACACAAAAGGAAAAATGTCCACTGTAACCAAAGACAGCAATGTGTGCTATAGGATGATTTTGTTAAGGTGTGGATATTCATGCTTTCCCCAGGCAAGTGTTTTCTACTATTTCTTTTTAAATTAGCATACAAAGTAAAGGTCCAGCATTCTCCTACATACTTTGTTTTCCTGGCTCCTCCACCTGCACTCTCCTCTCCTGGGCCCTGGACCCTTCCTGAGAGTCCCACTCTTCCCCTGAGCGGCCCCCACTTTCCCTTCTGCTTTTGTCCCATGTATTTTATTATCTGGCTTCCTGTTTTGAGACCTGATTGCTTCCACCTACACAGGTTCCTACTATCTGCTGTGGGGCCCTCACCAGATCCAGTGGTCTACTATTTGGACTTTCAATCCCCATACTGTGAGCTAAATAAACCCGTTTCTTGATAAAGTTAGCTTGCCTCTGGCATTTTGTTGTAATAATGGGAAATGGAGTAATTCTGTTGGAAGTGAATAACAGCTGGGGCTAGAGCAAGGTGCACCTTTGGGAAGAGGTGTGGAAATCATGAGACGTCATTTAGCTATTTGTTTTTCTGAGAACAACAGAAATTGGAGTTGTTAGATTTTTCAACATAAGAATGACAGGATTGGGGCTGGAGAGATCACTCAGTGGCTAAGGCACTTGCCTACAGAGTCTGAGACCCAAGTTTGTTTCCTCACTACCGATGTAAAGCCAGATGCACAAGATGGTGCATGCATCTGGAGCCGGTTGCCCATTCTTTCTCTCTGTCTCTTCTGTTCCTCTGTGCTTGTCAATGAACACATAAAAGTTTATTTAAAAAGAAAGAAAGAAAGGAAAGAAAGAAAGAAAAGGATGACTTAAACTGCTTGTGGGGGGTATATGCCTTTAATCGCAGCACTCGGGAGGCAGAGGTAGGAGGATCACCATGAGTTTGAGGCTAGCCTGAGACTACATAGTGAATTCCAGGTCAGCCTGGGCTAGAGCGAGACCCTACCCCAAGAAACAAACAAACAGAGCATGATGTGAGTTTATCCGTGCCTTAGGAATACCCCAGTATTGAAGACTGGACTGGAGGCAGATGTAAGACTAGAAATGTGATGGTAGGGACAATTAGGAGACCAGGCGACGGAACAGAATGATCCGAAGGAACAGATGGGATATTGACATACTATGACAGCAGTAGTTAAGCTTGTAAATGAAGATGGATTCTCCTAGGGAAAATGTACACTGGATGGGCAGAATATGGGCTCCTAGAGAGCTTTGACATTCAGGATACGAGTAAAGACAGAGAACGCAATGAAGCAGCCCTGGAGACAGGAGCTGAACTTGTATCATACGTAGGACTGGAGTGGGATGGCAGCCATGGGGGTAGCTGCTCAGGATTCCCTCCAGGGAACCCCTGCTGTGAGGACTGTGGCATCTCACAGCCTTAGCTCCAGCCTCTGTGACCTCAGGCAGCATCCATTCAGAGTCCTTCCTGCTTCCAGCCAATGCCCATTCCTGCCTCATACTTCTTTTCCCAGTCTCTTTACGTACATCCACCTATAAGTATCTTGCACTGGTAATTCAGGGTGTTTTTTCAAAATAAAATGTATTTATATATATATATTTTTTATCATTTTATGGACAATTAATGTGATTATATTCTAGCTTCCTTTGCTATTATATAATTTTTTAAATAGTTTTTTGTTCATTTTATTTATTTATTTATTTGAGAGTGACAGACACCGGGAGAAAGAGGCAGACAGAGAGAGAGAGAGAGATACACTGTGTTAAATTAGGACTCATCTGATAGTATGGACTTTCCCAGCTGAGCATCTTTACCATATGAAGTTTTATCATGTGGTGACGCAATAATTGTTCTCATGGTAATCAGAACAAAAGGACGGACATTTATGAAAATCCTCCACCTACTTTGTATTTTCTGTGCAAATGAGTAAGCTTCTATATGGAATTTATCAATAGCCCTTTTCAAGCACAAGCACGTAGCCACGTGCAGGCATTCTGTCTTTTTCAACCTGTAGAAACATTTCTAGAATTTGTAATGCCTAAAAGTATAATACTCTTACATTGTTGATGCTAGTATTTAGGGTTCATGTGTTCTCTCTACCTAAGGAAAGCATTCTTCTATTATTCTAGATAAGCCCAGAATACCAGGCCATGTCTGCAAATGTGAATGCATTTTTTTTTCTGCCATAGGGTACAAGCTTCTTAATTAGTCTCTCTGGCCCCATTCCCTTCCTCTTTGGGTAAAACTACACCTGGCCAGTGAATGCGCTTCTAAAATGGCAGCAACAGAAACATGGGAGTCCTTGGGAGAAGCTAAATAGAGAATAAATGTGAAGCAACGTGAGAAAGGATAATTGAGTGATATAAACTAAATATGATGACTGGGTCATGACCTCTCTGAGGGTAGAGAACAAGATGAGCAAATTCAAATTCCTTTTTTCTTTTCTTTTCTTTCTTTTTTTGGTTTTCCAAGGTAGAGTCTCACTCTAGCTCAGGCTGACCTGGGATTCACTATGTAGTCTCAAGCTGGCCTCGAACTCATGGCGATCCTCCTACCTCTGCCTCCCAAGTGCTTGGATTAAAGGCGTGCGCCACCATCTGTTAAAGTTTTAACATGAACATAGCTGAGGCCTTGAGTTCAACCCCCAGCACCAACAAACAAAAAACTTACACAAAAGGAAAATGTCACTGTAACCAAAGACAACAATGTGTGCTATAGGATGATTTTGTTAAGGTGTGGATATTCATGCTTTCCCCAGGCAAGTGTTTTCTACATTTCTTTTGTAGATTTATGATATGGAATTTAAGGAAGAAATCAGGAACATCTGAACAGAGAAGGCAGAAGAGAAGGGAATGATTTAGTTAGACCTGTAGAATGCTGACAGGGGGCGAGGTGTGGGGGACAAACAAAGGTCATTAGCTAGGCGAGAGAAAGATTGTGTGAGTTTATGCTTGAGTCTAAAGAGAGTAGAGGAGTGGGCTGGAGAGATGGCTTAGCAGTTAAGGCATTTGCCTGCAAAGCCAAAGGACTTTGGTTTGATTCCCCAGGACCCAGATAAGCCAGATGCCCAAGGTGGAGCATGTGTCTGGACTTTGTTTTCAGTGGCTGGAGGTCCTGGCACACGCATTCCCTCTCTCCCCACCTCTCTCTCATTCTCTCAAATATATAAATAAATTAGTTTTTTAAAAAAGAGAGTAGAATAGAATTCAAACATAGCTGTATACCACAAATGGGTTCCTCTTTGACATTCTGTAAGAAGTGCAACTAAAGATTACTTATTTCTCAGTGGCTGTGTATCTGTAAATGTGACTGTGGTGGTTTGAATTAGGTGCCCCCCCCCATAAACGCACGTGTTCTGAATGCTAGGTCCCCAGCTGGTGGCAGTTTAGAAACTGGAGCCTCCTCAAGGTGTGTTGTTGGGGACAGGCTATGGGTGTTACAGCCAGCTTCCCCTTGCCAGTGTTTGGCACACTCTTCTGCTGCTGTTGTCCACCTGATGTTGGCCAGGAGGTGATGTCCACTCTCTGCTCCTGCCATTGCGGAGCTTCCCCTCGAGTCTGTGAGCCCAAAATAAACATTTTCCTTCCACAAGCTGCTTTTGGTTGGGTGCTTTGTTCCAGCAACAGTGGCCCTGAGGAGATTTGAGGTAGGGAGGTGGCATTCCAGAATCTTTTAGAGTTACAAGAAAAATGCCAGTAAGAAACCTGACAATGCTTTCTAGTTGTTTCGAGGCAAGGTCTCACTCTACTCCTGGCTGACGTGGAATTCACTCTGTAGCTCAGGCCTCCATTGACCTCACAGTTATCCTTCTACTTTAGCCTCTCAAGTGCTGGGATTAAAGGCGTAAATCACCATACTAGACTCCTGACAAGTTTTTTGTTGTTGTTGTTTTGGTTTGGTTTGTCTTCCAAGGTAGGGTCTCACTCTAGCCCAGGCTGACCTGGAATTCACTTTGTAGTCTCAGGGTGGCCTCGAACACATGGTGATCCTCCTACCTCTGCCTCCCGAGTGCTGGGATTAAAGGCGTGCACCACCACGCCCGGCTCTGATAATATTTTTGAACCACCAACAGGTTCTCTGGCTGTATCTAATAAATCATGACCCAGAAGTAGCTTTCTTTTATAGCTTTATTTACATTGCTTTTTAGACTTTATAAATGGTTTCATACTTACATCTCATTTTATCTTTCAAATGACTCCCTGAAGTATTATCATCAACCATAGCTTCAAGATGGGGAAACTGAGGTTTAGAGATGCACACTCCAAAGCAGGTCGGGATTTAGGAGTTAATTCTAGTCATAGCAACGTCTACCTGAGCCTTGTTACTGAGTTCCAGGTTGTGTTCAATACTGAGGATCAAAACTGAATGTGTATCTCGTCCTCACCCACTTTGCCAGTCCATTCTTGGCTCTTCCTTGATGGTTTTTCTTTTAATCCAGAAGTTTAACATCTACTAGCTTGAGCTGGGTGGTTCATGGTGACACCCGACACAGAATATTGCCTCCGTAGAAGATACGTTCCAAACCTATGGCACAGTTATCAGAATTTTGAAAGGTAGGGAAAACATGGGTACTTTTATACACAGCTTGGAGGTATATAAAGTGGTTCAGCCACACTGGGAGACAATTTAGTAATTTATATTTATTTTATATTAAATTTAATTTAATTTATATTAAAGCTAAAGATGCGCTGGCATGGTGGCGCACGCCTTTAATCCCAGCAGTTGGGAGGTGGAGGTAGGAGGGTTGCTGTGAGTTCGAGGCCACCCTGAGACTACAGAGTGAATTCCAGGTCAGCCTGGGCTAGAGCAAGACCCTACCTCGAAAAAGAAAAAAAGAAAAGAAAGAAAAAATGATGTCCCCTATCTTACACTCTAACAATTCCATGTCTTTGAATATTCCCAAAATACCACCCCTGCTTAATGCACAAAATGACATGTAAATGTTTATTGAAACATTGCCTACAACAGAAAAATAACCACAAATCACCTAAATTCCATCAACCTAAAAATAAATAAGTAAGCTTGGTGTGATAGAATGTGCCTTTAATCCCAGAATTTGAGAGGCAGAGGTAGGAGGATCTCTGTGAGTTCGAGGCCACCCTGAGACTACATAGTGCATTCCAGGTCAGGCTGGGCTAGAATGAGACCTTTCCTCCAAGACAAAAACAGGGATGGAGAGATGGCTTAGCAGTTAAGGTGTTTGCCTATGAAGCCTAAGGACCTAGGTTCAATTCCCTTGTACCCACTTGAGCCAGATGCACAAGTTGGCACACATGTCTGGAGTTCATTTGTGGTGGCTAGAGGCCCTGGTTTGCCTATTCTAGAACTCTGTCTCTCTCATAAATAAATACAGTACTTAAAAAAAAAAAAACTAAGCAAATCATTGTGTGATCACAAAGTCGAATACTACATGTCAGTTAAATAAACTAGACAGCATGCAGAAGGCCTTGGGTTCTACTCCCGTCGAGTTTAAAAACAAAATTCTACACGGAAAAGCTCATGAAGTCTAGAAATCCAGAGTCTAGGACTCTTATTTACCACCAAATGAAAGATTTCAAGGACACACAGAAAACAATAAACTTTTGTTCTCTCCACACAGCTCTGTGAAATGCTAACTTACATGTTTGCTCCAGTCCCACCCTGTTTAAATAGGGGAGCCATTCAGAACCTCTGTGCCTTCTGTGAGCTCTGCCATGGCCCTTCCTCATGGGAAGGACTTGCGATCCAGTAGTCATACGTACAAATACCTCGCTTTAACTCATGTATTTAATCTTCATGCTAATGGTGGCCTATTTTATGTCTGCCGCTAATTTTTCATTCGGTATCATATTTTTGACATTTATGCATATGTTAGACCTCGTTCTGGTCCATTTGTGCATTTACTTATTTGCAGTGCAGCAAGTCAATCCCAGGACCTCGTACATTCTCACCAACAGTGTATAACAGTGCTCCACCCCACTGCATTTCTCATCAGCATTTATTGTTTGGGTTTTTTTTAAATATTTTTTTAAATTTATTTATGAGAGAGAAAGAGATAGACTGAGAGAAAGAGAGAACGGGCGCGCCAAGTCCTCCAGCCACTGCAAACGATCTCCAGACGTGTGCGCCCCCTTGTGCATCTGGCTAACGTGGGTCCTGGGGAATCGAGCCTTGAACTGGGGTCCTTAGGCTTCACAGGCAAGCGCTTAACTGCTAAGCCATCTGCTCTAGCCCTTGAATATTTTTTAAATACATTTATGGACCATTAGTACTTTTGAGAGCTGTCCAGTTCATTGATTATGTTATGTTTCACTGTTTATTTTTTTAAATATTTTATTTATTTATTTGAGAAAGAGAGAGAGAGAGAGGCAGATCGAGAATGAGCATGCCAGGGCCTCCTAGCCACTGCAAACGAACTCCAGACGCATGCGCCCCCTTGTGCATCTGGCTAACATGGGTCATGGGGAATCGAGCCTCGAACTGGGGTCCTTAGGCTTCACAGGCAAGCACTCCACTGCTAAGCCATCTCTCCAGCCCCCTTTTATGACATTTTAGGTGTTTGTTTTTTTTTTTTTCCTATTCCAGGATCCAGCCCAGGACACACATTGCACTAAGTTGTTATGTCAACTTACTCTTTTTAAAATCCTTATGTTTAATCATTGTGACTTCTTGAAGAATGTGGACCTATTTTGTAGAGTTGACCTCTATTTGAGTTAAAAATGTTTCCTTATGATTAGGCTTAGGTGATGCACTTGGGGCAGAAATCGCACAGAAACGATACTATCTGTCTCAGTGTGACACTGGGATGGACACTGCTGCCGATTTGTTGATCATTGATAAAGTTAACCTTGTGATCAGGTCAGGGGAGGTTTCTCAGATGCTTCCATTGTAAACTTTCTTTCTTTCTTTCTTTTTTTTTTTTTTTTTTTTGAGGTAGGAGGGTCTCACTCTAGCTCAGGCTGACCTGGAATTCACTATGTAGTCTCAGAGGGGCCTCGAACTCACAGCGATCCTCCTACCTCTGCCTCCCAGAGTGCTGGGATTAAAGGCGTGCGCCACCAGCCTGGCTTAAAACTTTCTTATTTTTTATTATTTGTTATGTATCGAGTGTGTATACAGCCATGATGTTACCATCGTTAGCCTTCTCCCTGTCATCCCCCCAACCCCTGCGGATTGTGGGTGTTGCATTGTGGGGGTGGCAGGGGAGAGGCAATCATTGTAAACTTTCTATCTTCCCTATTTGATTACGGTATTTTATGTGGAGATAATTTGAGGTTATATAAATACCCTATTTTTCTAAATTTTCACACATTAGTTTTAAACATTTTATTTATTTATTTATTTAAGAGAGAGAGAGAGGGAGAGGCAGATAGAGAAAAAGACAGAATGGGTGTGCCAGTGCCTTTAGCCACTGCAAACAAACTCCAGACATATGTGCCCCCCTTGTGCATCTGGCTTACGTGGGTCCTGGGGATTTGAACCAGGGTCCTTAGGCTTCACAGGCAAACACCTTAACTGCTAAGCCATTTCACCAGCCCAGTTTTCAACGTATTTTAATGATCCTTTTCTGAATTAATAGTTACTATGATAATTACAGAATGCTTTTCTAATATAATCATACCCTACATTTATTACTAAGGATTCAAGCATACAAAAGAGCTTTTTTTTTTCCCTTTGCCTACTTGTTAATTAACTTATTTAATTGCTTAAAATGCATGAGAACTCAGGGATTTTTCATTGTCTTTCATGAGTTATAATTTGGTCTTTTTTTTTTAATTGATGCTCAGATTTTCCTAGATCTGATAATCTGAATCCTACGTTCATATGTAAAGCCATAATTTTATAGTAACAACTACAATTCCAATACAACATCACAGTATTAATTCTAGTTTTCATATTTCCCTATATTGAAATTCCCTTTTCTGACAGACACCTGGCTTCTGTCTTTTAGAGTTCCCACAAATGGCCTCCAGCAAGCATCCACTTTCATAGCAAAATAGTGATAGCTTTTTCCCCTGAAGCCAGGCATCAAATACTGTCCAGTATGATTTCATTCAATATTGTGCTGGGGAACCTAGCTAATAGGGCAAGATAAGAAAAATATAGTTAGAATGTTAAAATGGAGAGTTGTGTGTGTGTGTGTGTGTGTGTGTGTGTGTGTGTGCGTGTGTGTGTGTGTGTAGGCATGCTACTGCCCCTTGCCACTACAAATGAATTCCCGATACATAGGCTACTTACTGGGGAGTAGAACCTGGGCTGTCAGGTTTTGTAAGCAAGCGCTTTTAATTGTTGACTCATCTCTCTAGCCACCCCCACCCCCGCTTTTTACTTAATTTGAGACTGAGAGAAAGAAGGAGAGACAGGGAGACAGAGAGAGAGAGAATGGGTACACCAGGACTTCTGGCTGCTGCAAACGAACTCCAGATGCATGTGTCACCTTGTGCATCTGGCTTATGTGGGTTCTGGGGAATTGAACCTAGGTCTTTTGGCTTTGCAGGCAAGTGCCTTGTCCGCTAAGCCATCTCTTCAGCCCTCTAGCCCTTTTTTTTATTTTAAAAAATAGTTTGTAGCAGTTGGATGGAATCCAGGGCCTTATCCACGCAAGGCAAGAACTCAACCACTGAGCTACAGTGGACTACTACTAAGCAATAAAAAGCAATGACCCACTTTTTGAAACAACACAGGGAATTTGGAAAGCATCGTGTTCAGTGAAAGAAGCCAGACATGAAATACAACCGACCATGCTTACATTTATACAAAATTCTGGAAAAGATAAAGTTCTAGGCATAGAACACACATTGGTATTGCCTGTCGTTAGAGGGTCAGAGAAGGTAATTGAGTCCAAAGGTCGTATAGGAACTTCATAGGGTAATAGAAATATTCTACGTCATGATTATGTAAATGGCTACATTATAGAATATTTATCAAATTCATTTAACTGTTAAAATTAGTGAATCCCATTGTATAAAAATCATATCTCAATACAGTTGACAAGGAAAAAGATCAAAGACGTGTCCTTCACAAATCAAGACGAGTAAACCTGTAAAAAGGCACAAATTAAAATCATACCTAGATATCATATCATTTATCAATATGTCTAACACCAAAGAAACTGGAAATACAAAGGCTTGCTAAGGACATGAAGCAACTGGAGCCCACCGCCAGGCTGCCGTGAAAGATGTAAGTTGGAAGGCTGACTGTGTGCAGAGATGATGACTCAGGAACTGCAGCTGCATTTGCAGTGCCAAACATCAGGAACATCCTGGGTGCCCATCAATAATAGGCTGGATCGGGCTGGAGGGATGGCTTAGTGATTAAGGCATTTGCCTGCAAAGCCAAAGGGCCCAGGTTCGATTCCCCAAGACCCATGTTAGCCAGATGCACAAGGGGACGCATGCATCTGGAGTTCGTTTGCAGTGGCTGGAGGCCCTGGCGCACCCATTTTCTCTCTCTCTCTCTCTCTCTCCTCTCTCTCTGTCAAATAAATAAATAAATAAAAATAAAATATTTTAAAAAATAGGATGGATCGATACCTATGCAACAATAAGGATGGGCAAGTTACTACTGTTCATGTGACTTGGAAGGAGCTTATCACTTTAATATTAACAAAGTCATACCACAAGGGTATGTTTGTTTAAGTTCTAAAAGCAGAAGCCATTAGGTGACAATGGTCCTAGGTGTCAGGACTGTGGTTATCTGACAGAATATAATAATTCTTGAGGGGAGTGCAGAGCACTAGCAGGACTCCTTGAACTTACAGTAGTCATGTGAGTGAGTCTACTGTTGTGAAAATTCAGTGAGAATCTGCCATGGTGATGTGTTATCTTTGTTATGCTCAAAAGTTTTTGTTCTGAAAAATGTAATCACAGTAATGCATTGTACCAGTCACAACACAGAGACACCATTGCTTTTTGTTGTTGTTTTTTCGAGGTGGGATTTCACTCTAGCCCAGGCTGATCTGGAATTCACAATGTAGTCTCAGGGTGGCCTTAAATTCATGGCAATCCTCCTACCTCTGCCTCCTGAGACCTGAGATTAAAGGCGTGCACCACCACACCTGGCAAGACACCATTTAAAAAAAAAATATTTTGGACTGGAGGGATTGCTTAGTGGTTAGGGCATTTGCCTGCAAAGCCAAAGAACCCAGGTTCATTTCCTCAGGACCCATATGATGCAGAAGGTGGCGCATGTGTCTGGAGTTTATTTGCAGTGGCTGAAGGCCCTGGCATGTCCATTCTCTCTTCTCTCTCCCTCTTTCTCTCGATCAAATAAATAAATAACAATAAAAATATAAAGCTTCCCTTTAAAAAATACTTTTATTGATATGATACAGAGACAGAGAGAGAAGGGAGAGGGGGAAGAAGGAGGAAAGGAGAGGGAGAGAGAGAGAGAGAGAGAGAGAGTATGCTAAGCCTCTTGTCACTGCAAATGAATTCCAAATGCATATGCCACAGTTGTATATCTGGCTTTGTGTGGTACTGCGAAATTAAATCCTGGCCATCCAGATTTGCAAGCAAGTGCCTTTAACTGCTGAGCCATCACCCCAGCCCTAGAGAGATACCATTTATAACCAGGTAAATTCTATTAGTCTACGTATGTCTGGTCTAATACTATCTAATAAATGGAAATCTAAAAGAATAAAAGAGAAAATGGCTTGTAGCACGAAAAGCACCTTTCACTTTGTAATGCAGCCCATGCAAGGAATAAGGGTAACTATGTCAGATCCGCTCTTCAGTTTTGTAAATTTAGCCTAAGGAAAGAAACAATTCAACAAAAGCATGCTGCTTGCTATGGATATGTTTATTTTAAACACATGTCTAAGCCGGGCCTGGTGGCACATGCCTTTAATCCCAGCACTCGGTAGGCAGAGGTAGGAGGATCACTGTGAGTTTGAGGCCACCCTGAGACTGCATAGTGAATTTCAGGTCAGCCTGGGCTAGAGCGAGACCCTACCTCAAAAAACAAAACAAACAAACAAACAAAAACATATGTCTAAATACCCGACCATTGGAACAAGCTTTAATAAATGATGATATGCCAACACAAGATAATCACATACATGAAAATGATGGATAGAAGGCCTTGTAGAAACACCAAATGTTTTTGCAGGTATAATTCAAGGTAGAAAGCATGTTTATGACCTAACTATGCAAAATGGGTGAGCAGGTATGTAAACAAATAAGTGTCGTACTCGAGGGGGAAATTTACGGATTTGTTGGTCAGAATGGGTAAATCCTGGTATCTTCTGAATAGTCTTTATTGTTATTCGAATCAGTTGGGACATTTTTTTGTTGCTTGTAACAGAAACTACCCTAAGTGAGATACATATGTGTGTGTGTGTGTGTGTGTGTATTTTTTCTTCGAGGTAGGGTCTCACTCTAGCCCAGGCTGACCTGGAATGCACTACAGAGTCTCAAACTGGCCTCGAACTCACAGCGATCCTCCTACCTCTGCCTCCCGAGTGCTGGGATTAAAGGCGTGCGCCACCACGCCCGGCAACTGAATGATATTTATGGAACCACCTAGAAGCGTATAGAATTTAAGGAGTTACTGAATGCCTAAGAGGGCCAAAGAGGAACCAGGATGTAAGGAGACCCTAGCAACAGAAGTTCTTTAACCAAACCTCTAGGGTTTCTGCCTCCTAACTAGCAGCTTTAAGTACCCTGTAGTCCCAGATATGATAAGCCTAGTTGGAGTCAGATATCCATCTTGTCCTCTGATTGGTCATGTCTGAACTACCTGGAGCTGAGGAAGAGGGGCGGTGCTGCTGTGACCAGAAAGTAGAAGGATGCTGAGCAGACCAAAACAATAGCCCCATGAAATCTTCCATCACTTTTTAGGGAAAAAAAAATTGACTTAATTTTAAATTTTCATACAAGCATTTTTACTTTGCATTGAGCGTATTATTTTCCGTACCCCTGCTCTTCATTTTTCTCACCCTCCTGGTTCCCCACTACCTCCCTTTGATGCCCTAGACAGTTTCACGTCTATTTGCATGTCATATACACACATACTTTTATTCAATTTATCAATGCATAGAACACAGCTGTCTCCCCCCTCACCCCGGTTTTAGTCAATGAAAGCGTGCTTATGGTAGAAAATTTGCCAAATTCAGAAGAATATACAGGAAAAGTGATGAGGAAGTTGATAGATTTCTAGATGTGCAGTTATGAAGGCACATGGCTCAAGCCTCCAGTACTGACATTACAGGCACACACCACAATGTGTGGCATATTGTGTGGGTACTGGGGATCCAAACTTAGGTCTGTCTCCTGAGAAGATTCATGCTTTTTAAAAAAGATGTTTTAGTTTTATTTATTTATTTATTAGACAGAGAGAGAGAATGGGCACACCAGGGCCTCTAGCCACTGCGAACGAACTCCAGATGCACATGCCACCTTGTGCATCTAGTCCACATGGGATCAGGAGAATCGAATAGCCCCAACTGCTAAGCCATCTCTCCAGCCCAGATTCATGCTTTTGAAACATATATATTTTAATTGTTTTGTTTATTTTTATTTATTTGAGAGCGCCAAACAGAGAAAGAGGAGAGAGAGAGAATGGGTGCACCAGGGTCTCCAGCCACTGCAAACGAACTCCAGACATGTGCGTCCCCTTGTGCATCTGGCTAACGTGGGTCCTGAGGAATTGAGCCTCGAACCAGGGGTCCTTAGGCTTCACAGGCAAGCGCTTAACTGCTAAGCCATCTCTCCAGCCCTGAAATCTTTTTTTTTTTTTTTTTGTAAATCGACAATGTGGAAAAAGAACTTTAAGGGCTATGCTACAGTTTGGTTAAGAAGTGTTCCCCCAAAAGGCTTGTAAGTCCAAGCTTGCTACTCAGCTGGTGAATCCAGTCACTGAGAGGTGATTGGATCTTGGTGGCTCTGACTTAGTCAGTAAACTAATATCTGATCCATTTTCATAATTTAATGGAATTATTGGGAAGCAGTAGAAATCTAGGACTGGGGTCCAGCTGGAAAAAAGTAGGTGTGGTGGTTTGATTCAGGTGTCCCCCATAAACTCAGGTGTTCTGAATGCTAGGTTCCCAACTGATGGAGACTTGGGAATTAGCGCCTCCTGGAGGCAATGTATTGTTGGGGGCGAGCTTATGGGTGTTATAGCCAGTGTCCCTTGCCAGTGTTTGACACACTCTCCTGTTCCTGTTGTCCACCTGCCATCACAGAGCTTCCCTTTAAGCCTGTAAGCCAAAATAAACCTTTTTTTTTTTTTTTTTTTTTTTTTCCTACAAGCTGGTCTTGGTCAAGTGTTTTCTGGCAGCAGTGTGAACCTGACTGCAACAGTAGGTCACTGGGTCTTGCTCTACAGGGCATACTTGTCTGGTCCCTGGCCCACTTCTCTGGTGCTCTCAGCTGCCTGGCCATAATGAGGCGAGCAACTTTGACTACTCCACATCTTCCTGGACGTGAGGTTTGCCCTTACAATAGCCTCAAAGCCACCGTGTCCACCAGGCACAGAAGAAGACTCTGAAACCATAAGTCAAAAAAAAAAAAAAGCTTTTTTCTTTTTTTTAAATTGTATTTATTTACATGCCTGCGTAGATGCGAGTGGGTATGGGCATACCAAGGTCTTGAAGCCGCAAACGGGTGCCAGGCATATATGCCACATTGCTTCAGACTTCGTGTGAGCTGGGGAATTGGATCCAGGTTGGCAGGCTTTGCGCACAAGCATCTTTAACCACCGGGCCATCTCTCTAGCCTTTTAACTGTGCGTTTCGGTTATTTGTCACGTTGATGAAAAGTCTGACTAACGCAGGCAATAGAGAGAGGCCAGCCAGATGGGAAACGGTAGCTTTAGTTCAGGAAAAGGACAAGCATGGCTTTGATCCAGTGCAGTGGTAGGAAGGATACTGAGAAATGTTTTAGACTCAAATAGCATCCCTTGTCCTACCTAGCCTAGGCCTCTGGGAAAATAAGTCGATGATACAAAGGTTTGGCAAATAGACTCCAAAATGCAAAAATATATCACTTTAAAAATATTTTATTTATTTGAGAGAGAGAAAAAATGGCCATGCCAGGGCCTCTAGCCACTGCAAATGAACTCCAAACGCATGCGCCACCTTGTGTATCTGGCTTACGTGGGTCTGGGGGAATGGAACCACGGTCCTTAGGCTTCATAGGCAAGCACCTTAGCCGCTAAGCCATCTCTCTCCAGCCCTAAAATTGATCACTTTAAAAAAATTTTTTTTGTTTATTTTATTTATTTATTTGAGAGTGACAGAGAGAGAAAGAGGCAGAGAGAGAGAGAGAATGGGCGCGCCAGGGCCTCCAGCCACTGCAAACGAACTCCAGACACATGCGTCCCCTTGTGCATCTGGCTAATGTGGGTCCTGGGGACTTGAGCCTCGAACCGGGGTCCTTAGGCTTCATAGGCAAGCGCTTAACCGCTAAGCCATCTCTCCAGCCCAAACTGATCACTTTTTAAAATGCTAAGATGGATGTCTTAGTGTGAGAGCCAAAGGAGATGCTGTGTAAACCCCTAGCTCAGGGCAGGTGCCTGCCAGGGTGAATGCTGTGGGTGCCGCCGGGAACCAGCATCCGAAATAACATCCCCTTGGCTGCTAGGCATGAAGCTTGTAGAGACGCTCTGCTATCAGCCTTTAGAGATGTTCTGAGCTAGAGCTGTCAACTAGCCCAACGTTGTGCCCCCTTTCCTGGGGATATTACTCACACACGAAAATTTATTAGAGTAGGGAATATAAAGTCTTTGCCTGCCCCCCAATATTGGATAACTTGCAAAATAGTCATCCCAGATTTGGAGCTCCCCAAAGATCCATGGAGAGTCCCTTGTTTGGCCCAATTCACTCCTTTCTCTTCCTAAGTGCTCCTTCCCTCTTATGTGATTTCACCCCAAGAAAATGCCCCCCAATAAAACCTACTGCACACCAATATCCATGTCAGGCTCTGTTTCTCAGAAACACTAAGGTGTGCCACCCTCTGGGGAAGACCGCATCTGAAGACTCTGCCTAGCACGCAGGGAAGGAAGGGAGTCAGAACCAGCAGGCCCAGTTTGTCCCTTTTGAATTCACAAATCATGAGTCACTCCACCTTCCCCTGAGATCCAGTGGTTAAATGTATGGAGAGACGCCAGTATTCTCAACCTATACATTGCATCGACAAAGCAGGAAGCACTGGGATAACACAGAGTAAGGATCCAAATTGTTAGGAATCAATGTGTTGGATGCAAGTGAGAGAAAACCAGAACAGTTACAGATTACTCCTATCTCTGACTTGGGTGACTTTAAGCCATGGCAGTGCCCTGTACTAAGATTTAAAGAGAGAAGAAGGCTGGAGAGATGGCTTAGCAGTTAAGGCACTTGCCTGCAAAGCCAAAGGACCCAGGTTTGATTCCTTAGGACCCACATAAGCCAGATGCACAAAGTGGCATATGTGTCTGGAGTTCATTTACAGTGGCTGAAAGCCCTGGCATGCCCATTCATTTTCTCTCTCTCTCTCTCTCTCTCTCGCTCGCTCGCTCGCTATCTGGCTGCTTCTCTCTCTCTCTCTCCCTCTGTCAAATAAATAAAATTAAATTTAAATAAAAGAGAATAAGAAGTTTAGAGGAAACTGAGTTTAGTTTGATGTGCATTAGAATGTCAAATTTGAGTTGTTGATTAATCTACTAAAATATAAATCTGGGCTGGAGAAATGGCTTAGCTGTTTAGGCCTTTGCCTGTGAAGCCAAAGGACCCAGGTTCGATTCTTCAGGACCCACGTAAGCCAGGTGCACAAGGGGCACATGCATATGGAGTTCGTTTGCAGTGGCTGGAAGCCCTGGCGTGCCCATCCTCTCTCTGTCTGTCTCTTTTCTATCTCTCTCTCTGTGCTTGCAAATAAATAAATTAAATTTAAAATATATAATATGCAAATATATATATATGTACATGAATCTGGAGTTCAAGAGTATGACCTAGAGCACTGTTATAAATGAGTATGTTCATCAGTATACATTGAGTGGCAACTACCCCATCTCCGAGTACTGGGGCTTGAACCTAGGACTTGTGCATGCTAAATAAGCACTCTACCATTGAGTTTCCAGCCCTTCATTTACATCTTCCCCCCACCCCCGCACCCGAGGTAGGGTTTCACTCCAGTCCAGGCTGACTTGGAATTCACTATGTAGTCTCAGGGTAGCCTCAAACTCACAGTGATCCTCCCAGAGTGCTGGGATTAAAGGCGTGCGCCACCACGCCTGGCCTCATTTACACCTTATTTTGAGACAGGGTCTTATTAAGTTGTCCTTGAACTTTGTATCCCAGACAGGCCTTGAACTTGCAATCCTCCTGCCTCAGCTTCCTAAGACATCAGGTCTGAGCCACCAGCTCCGGCTCTGGACCAGACTTTCACAGGAAGCACCAGGGAGGAGAGACCTGGAGTTTAGTGTTAACCTTCATTGTGCAGAGTGGAAGAAAACACACAAAAATATTGAGGACCTCAGAGGTGGTGATTCGAAACAGTTCTTTTGTGAGGGTTTCTCATTTCCCCCTGATGTACACAGACACCCTGTCACCTGTGATGGCAGAGTGTGTGGGTACGTGGCTAGGATGGGGTGCGGTAGGAAACTGGAGAGTGATTGAGGGGTATAAAACAATAAACAACTGCTTAGAGAGGGCTGGAATGATAGCTGGTAAGCTGCTTGCCTTACAAGCTGGGGGACCTGCTTTGATTTGATTGTCACAGCCCATATGAAAGAAGCCAGCCATGGTGATATGTGTGCATGTAATTCCAGTGCTGGAGAGCTTGAGATAGGCCGGGCCTTACTGGTGAACCAGTCTAGCCAACTTGACCAGCTCCAGGCTAAGGAGAGACTCTATCTCAAAAAAAAAAAAAAAAAAAAAAAAAAAAAAAAGAAAGAAAGAAAAGAAAAAAAAAAAGGTAATCAGGGCTGGAGAGATGGCTTAGCAGTTAAGGCGCTTGCCTGTGAAGCCTAAGGACCCATGTTCAATTCCCTAGTGCCCTCGTCAGCCAGATGCACAAGGTGGCACATGCATCTGGAGTTCATTTACAGTTGCTAGAGACTCTGCCACATCCATTCTCGCTCTCTCAAATAAATAAAATGCTTATTTTAAAAAGGTGATCCGTTTTCTGGGGAACGACACCCTAGGTTGTCCTCTGGTTTCCACACACCTGCACACATTGCACATACACACACACACACACACACACACACACACACACACCCCTACAAAATGCTGTCTCCTGGGAGGGCCCTTGTGAGCTGTAGGTGAGGTGCGCCCCGGCTGGAGGACCTACACAAGCTGGTCTGAGAAGAGCGCTGTATGGGTGGAAGATCGCGAAACATCCTTTTCTGAGTCACAGATCTCATTTCTCATCAGCTCCCCCAGTCTGCTTCTTTCCTTTGATGTTTATACAAAGGGACATGCGATTACGTAGGGGAAGGTGAAGGCTATAATAAACCAGTGGCTGGGGGGGGGGGGTGAAACAGAAGGAAGAGCCTGGCATTCTAAATAAGGGACCGGACAGTGCGATCCCCGCTGTGAGCAGACAGACTTGAGGCCTGCTAGGGCTTCCTCTAGCCCTCTCCATGGTTAGGTCCCCGGATCACCCCAATTGTTGCCTCTGCTGGCCTGCCTTCAGCATCCACAACGCAGCCCCGCACACACAGGTGCGAAAGAAGCAACTGGTGAATGAATGCAGCCCGCAGTTGCTGGCTGTTTTAGATAGGTACTATGTAAACATTTTCTCTTCTCTCTCTCTCTCTCTCTCTCTCTCCTTTATAAAAAGTTTCAGGAAGCATTTGGACCCGCTGGGGCCTTTTCCAAATAAAAACAGTCCTCCCGCTGGCTGCTGGGGAGGACTGGCCGCCCACTTCCCATTCACAACCGTGGCCCTCTGTTCCTGCTGGAAAGGGAGGCAGGCTTTGCTTTGCAAGAACCTTGCAGAGGGAATGGTGCAATCTGCGCTGTTTTTCATCCTCTTTCAACCTCATCTCCTAAATTGAAGAACGAGTAATTTAAGGAATCTCAGGAATATGAACCCTCTCTGGAATCCTGTTTCTTGAGCTGTGTTTGGAATCTGCTAAACTCCTGAAGGCTTGCCAAGCCAGCCGAGAAGAAAAGAAAACGGAAAAAGAATTTAAACAATCCTAGTCACTGTCTGAGAAAGAAATCTAGAGAAACTGGTGGTGGTATTTTGGTTTTTTTTTTCTTCCAAGAACGGGTTGCCTTTCCCCCACTTTGTAATAGTGATAGGATAGGTTTAGATTATTTTAGAGTAGACAAGGAGGAAGGACTGTGGTGTTTCACAGGTAGCCCGATGTGGATGTGGGTGTTTGCATCTCGTAAGCTTTATGCTTTACACAGCTGTTGTGTCCATGCTGACTTGCCCTACTAGGGTGCAGCCGAGCAGTAAGTCAAGTCTGGTTTTTAGTCATGGCATTCTCTTTAAGAGTTTGTTCGCGGTGTCCGAGTCCTCTCACAAGCCCACCTCTCAAAACTCAAGCTGGCCTTGAATCCCAGCACTCGGGAGGCAGAGGTAGGAGGATTGCCGTGAGTTTGAGGCCACCCTGAGACTCCATAGTGAATTCCAGGTCAGCCTGGGCCAGAGTGAGACCCTACCTCAAAAACAAACAAACAAAAAAAAACAAAAAAAACAGGGCTGGAGAGATGGCTTAGCGGTTAAGCGCTTGCCTGTGAAGCCTGAGGACCCTGGTTCGAGGCTCGATTCCCCAGGACCCACATTAGCCAGACGCACAAGGGGGCGCACGCGTCTGGAGTTCGTTAGCAGCGGCTGGAGGCCCTGGTGCGCCCATTCTCTCTCTCACTCTCTATCTGCCTCTTTCTCTCTCTCTGCCTGTCACTTTCAAATAAATAAATAAAAAGTTAAACAAACAAACAAAAATAAATAAAACCTCAATCTGTCTTTGTGGTTGGTGGCTCCTCTCTCCAGGGTTTTCATCTGTGGGGTGAAAGGCCATTTCGCCCGTCCATCATTTACTCAGAGGGCAAGAGAAACTGCGTATGTGCGGTCTGCCAGATGGGTAGGGAACACTTTGTGCACTAATGCGTTTTTCCCAGAAATGTTGTCCCCAGCTCGCCCTTTTGCTCCTAGCAGTGCACAGAGCTGACAGGCATTTCCCCTGAAGTCTCCGTCTCCCCATGGCCAGGCCTGGCTCGCGTCCTTACCCGAGGACAGAGGAGGAGCCAAAACGGACTGAACCTTCGCTTGCACCCCCGTTCCTGCCCCACTGGGAAGTCACTGCCCCATAACCGAACTGGATGTGAGAAAGGAACTGAAACTGGTTGGCCGCACTCGGTCTGGGGGAAGCGGAGGACACCCTGCACCCCGGGCTGGCCCCGGGCCTCGGGCACTCTCCGCTGAGTCACAGTCTCACCAGGAATGCCGCCCGTCTGGAATGCAAAGCAGGGGCCTAGATGCCTCACACACCAGGAACTTAGAGAAGGGGAGGGCCTTTGCTCATAATGCAGTGAGATCCACACTCCAGTATACACAGTATAGACAAATAACATCATTTCTATTCCTATTCCTTTTCCTTTTTCCATTTCAGGTCCTCCCAGAGGAGCAAACACTATCTTGTTTTTAAAAATTGTTGGAAGTGTATATTTTTTTCATATATTCATACATCTACATCGTTAATCTGTATTTATCTGCAGACATATGAATGCATTCACATGTGTATACATCTACATCTATTTAATCTACCTATCTAATAACTCTCTGAGAATTTTACTTTGTTCTCCTTTGTCCTAAATGATATAGTGTAGATTGTTCCTCAACTTGCTCTTTAAAAAAACAACAACAACAAAAAACCTTATTCTTGGCCTGGAGGGATGGCTCAATGGTTAAGGTATTTGCCTGCAAAGCCAAAGGACCTAGGTTCGATTCCCCAGGACCCACGTTAGCCAGATGCACAAGGGGGCACACGTGTCTGGAGTTCATTTGCAGTGGCTGGAGGCCCAGGCGCACCCACTCTCTGTCTCTCTTTCCCTGTCAAATAAATAAATAAATATATTTTTTAAAACCCTATTCTTGTGTCTTGAAGACTTTTTGGCTAGTGTGCTCTGATTGCTAGCTACCCACTGCATGCTCTGAGGTACCTCAGAGGCACCATTGTTATTCACCTGTCTCTCTCCTGACGAACACTAGGGTCCTGTGCTCTTTTGCTACTACAAATAGTACTAGGGTGAGTAACCTTGTACCTATTTCTTTTTTTTTTTTGCACTCATGCAAGCGTCTCTCTAGCATGGATACCAAGGTGTAGGGTTACTGAGTCAAAAGGTGGGTGTATCAAAGGAGAGAACTTCTGGCTGGTTTGTTCTGCAAACAGTTCAGCCGGTTGATATTCTCAGCGGCGGAGCCAGAGAACACCTGTCGTCCCACGTGCTTGTCAGCACTTGGTATCAATCTTTCTTATTCATGACCAATCCAGTGTGAAAAATGTCATCTTTTTGTTTTTACTTTTCATTTCCCTAAACATTGAATGGTAAGGCTGAGGAGTTTTTTTTTGGGGGGGGGAGGAGGGGATTTATTTACTATTCATAGTTTTTCTTTTGTGAATAGCTTTATATATTTTCTTGTTCCTTTCTCTGTTTTGTTTGTTACTTTCTTGGGAACATATGAGAGCAAGCCATTTGCTATATATGTTGCAGTGCCCAGTCTGTCCCTGGAAATTTAATCTCATTTATAGCTTCTTCTTGTGATATAATAAAATTTATTAAATCTTTTTTCTTTTCTTTTCTTTTTTTTGGTTTTTTGAGGTCGGCTCTCACTCTAGCCCACGCTGACCTGGAATTCACTATGGAGTCTCAGTGTGGCCTTGAACTCATGGCGATCCTCCTACCTCTGCTTCCCGAGTGCTGGGATTAAAGGTGTGCACCACCACGCCCGGCTACTAAACCCTTTTAAAAATACTTTCTAAAATAGTTTGTTTATTTACTTGAGAAAGAGAGAAAGTGGCAGATAGAAAGAGAGAGAGAGAATGGGCTCACCAGGACCTCCAGCCACTGCAAATGAACTCCAGACACATGGGCCACTTTGTGCATCTGACATACATGGGTCCTGGGGAATTGAACCTGGGTCCTTTGGCTTTGCAGTCAAGTACCTTATCTGCTAATCCATCTCTTTAGCCCTATACCCTTTCTTTATGGTGTATTGTAGGCCGCACTCCTAAGGTCACTAACACAGTTCTCTAGTAATTCTGGCCAATACAAAAATTTTGAAAGAGATGTTTTTATTGTGGCCCAAGCCACCATCATCTATCTTTCTTCCTTTCTTCCTCTTTTTTTCTTTTCTGAGGTAGGGTCTTACTCTAGCCCAGACTGAGCTGGAACTCACATTGACCCTCCTACCTCTGCCTCCCAAGTGCAGGGATTAAAGGCGTGCACCACCACGCCCAGTTTCACCAACATCTTTTATCTGACTTACTACAATAACCTTCTAACTGGTCTTGATTGTGATGCAGGATTTTGGGGTCCAGGGAAGGATTATGCAGGAGATCCCAGACCTGCAGACCCCAACCTTTGGGTCCTTACTCAATTTAGCAAAGAATTTGGGGGAAAAAAATAGGCTCAGAGAAGGGTAAATCATGAATTAGGTTTATTTTAGGAGGAATTATGGTCCAGGGAAAGGCTGGCTTGAAAGACTCAAGCCAGAAGGGAATCCTTCTCCCTGCTTGGCTAGAAAGGGAGAGGGGAGATGGAGAGAACTCTCCTGGGGAAAGTCTCTAAGAGGGCACACGCACCCATGGGTAACAAAGCATCGGCCCAAGCCAAAGTTTCAGAAACACACACACACACACACACACACGTGCGCACTCGCACGTGGGAGCAAAGCTGGAGTCTCCAGCCCTTCACCTTCATATAAGGACATCAGGAAAAGCTAACAGACTGACCAGTGAGTGACTCGGGACTTAAAGAGAGATCCTATGTGCAGCAAGACGAGAAAGCGCCCGAGACAAAAACGCCTGCAGGAAACAAGCAGGCAGGCAGGGCTGGAGGGATGGCTTAGCGGCTAAGGCGTTTGCCTGCGAAGCTAAAGAACCCAGGTTCGGTTCCCCAGGACCCACGTAAGCCAGATGCACAAGGTGGGTTATGTGTCTGGAGTTTGTTTGCAGCTGCTATAGACTGTGGCCTACCCATTCTCTCTCTGTCTGCTCCTTTCTCTCTCTCTCTCTCAAATAATAAATGAATAAATAAAGAGGGTTTTCTTTGTTGTTTGTTTGTCTTAGGAGAAAGAAAATAAGCAGGAAAATACCCAGGCAAATAAGAATTCCTCCCACTTCTTCCCAGCCTAGAAAGCAGGAAAAATTTACCAAAGCAGGGACCAAAAAAGAGAGATTACTGAAGTGCCAGGCCCATTTGTATGGGCCAGACATCACATTAGGATGAGCCTTGCCACCAGACTCAGGTGTGTAAGGAAGAGACCTGATTGGCTGGTGGACTCAAGAGGCTGACTCAGGGAGGGGCCAGCCCACCCAGGTGTGCTGAGGAAGAAGCAGGAAGTTGCTTCCAGGAAGTGTTGCTTACAGCCATCTTGGATAAGACGGATAAGACTGGATCAGACATGCGTTCTAGTCCTGCCAGGGCAGGCAGAGTGGCATGTTTCTATATTATTCTATGTTTCTCCTGCTTCTTGAACTTAGTATTTTGCTCACTGCCTCCTTACAGCATGTTCTCAACACAGCAACTGGAGAGATCCTTTTTAAAAAAATTATTTATTTTAGAGAGAAAGGGGCAGAAATACATAGAGAGAATGGGCGCGCCAGGGCCTCTAGCCACCGCAAATGAACTCCAGACGCATGCGCCACCTTGTGAATCTGGCTTATGTGGGTCTTGGGGAAGCGAACCAGGGTCCTTTGGCTTTGCAGGCAAGCGCCTTAACCACTAAGCCATCTCTCCAGCCTGGAGTCCTTTTTTAACACTAGACAAACCAGACCACTTTGAATCAAAGCCTTGGGCAGGGGTGGGGTGGGGGGGTTGGGGATGTAGCTTAGTGGTAGAACACTTGTCCAGCGTGCATGGAACCCTGGGTCCAATCCTGAGCCCTGAAAAACAAAGCAAAAATAGAAAATGACAAGCAAAACCCAAACCCTCCAGGGGCTTTTCAAGTGACTCCCAGTAAAATCCAGAGTTCTCACAGATGGGCCATAATGCATGCCCCATCACCTTTCTGGCTCCATTTTCTCCTTCTCCCATTGCTTGGCACATCATAGGGTCTCGGTAAATGTGGATAGAGCACATGTGTATATTTAGTCCTCATCTCTTTGGTGGAGGTAGTGGTGGGGTGTGTGTGTGGCAGAGAGTCTATAAGATGTTAGCAATGATCTAGAGACACGGACACTCTTACACCCTACATGTATGCTCTCTCTTTAAGCCCTGAGTCCTTCACTATCCAATCTCTTCATTTTTTTTTTTTCCTGACACCCTACATGAAGGGGAATAGAAATATGTGCAAGTCTTTGCCAATTCATAAATAGGTAAAGATGAGCCTGTCCGTCATTCGCCTAGGCAATTTCTCACGTAAATGCACCTGAGAGTGATTGGGAAGCGTGCACTTAGATTGTGTGAGAATGTGTATTGTGGCCTGGCATGAATGGGCAGGAGGGGATCAAATAATGAATGAATGAAGAAATGATGGCAAGGTAATATATGTCCTAATAAAGTATATATACACATTATTAACCCATGAATGACTCTTCACTTTATTTTAACTCCCTGTTTTTTCTTCCCTCCCCTCCTCCTTCTTCTTCCTCCTTCACCCTTTCTTCTCTCTCCCTCCTCCTTTGCTAAGGATTGAACTCAGAGCCCTATGCATGGTATACAAATGCTACAACGGAGATACATCCCCCTCATTTTTTTTTCCTTTTTAATTTTGATACAGGGTCTCCCTAAATTGCCCAGGATGGCTTTGAACTTAAAGTCTTTCAGAGTATCTGGGATTATAGGCATTTGCTATCATGCCCAGCACTATTCTTCTTAAGTTAATTTTGATAATTTGCTTGTAAATATAAAATAAAACATGAACATTTCTATTGAACCTATGTATGCAAATTTATTGGCATAAAAGGAAGGGTGGGGACAGGGTTAATCCACATTTAAGATGTTATGAATAAGCAATGTAGAAACTTACTTTTTTTGAATAATGACAAACCCAGAAGCCATAGATTGTTACTAGAAAATCTCTCAGTGCCCGGGATGGGATACCTTCCAGTGAGTTTTGGTCAGGGAGGCCCCTGATGCCCACAAAATATTACAGGCCTTTGCCAAGGCTCTTGGTTTCCCATCAGAAATAGATGGTAAGACCCTACTGCTGAGGACTCCAAATGCTTAAGGCTGCGAGGTCACTGAGAAATCAAGCTGGAGCTGAGCTGGAAACCTCCTCCCTGTGGACCAGCTGACAGAAAGCTGGAAAAAGCCACACTGCATGCAGCTCAATGGGAGAGAGAGAAATCACCAGTGAAGATACTCAACAGTGGACACTGCAAGCCTTCAGTTTGGTTAGCCAGGCCAAATGTGCCAATGGGTGTGATAGTGGTGTGTCTGTTACGGGGGAAACCAACCGCTCTCTAATTGGACCGGAGGCCTGCTCTACAGGAGGGAATACATGTCTGGTACTGAAAACCTAGTCAAACACCTATAGCAGGCGAGGTCATGAGCCCTAGGGGAGTAACAACAGCTGCTAGCTAGCTAAATGCATATATTATGCTCATCAAACTACCCTGTAAGCACTTTTCTTCATGTGCATACCTGTACATTAAAACTTCTCCTATTTTGGAGGGGTTTTGGAGGTAGGGTCTCACTCTAGCCCAGGCTGACCTGGAATTCATTGTGTAGTCTCAGGGTGGCCTCGAGCGCTGAACTCAGTAGTCAAGAAGTGGATTATGTTAATTTAGTTGCTACACTTTATTCAGTCTTCACACATGTTAATTATGTGTGTGTATGCATTAAATTTGTGTGTGCATGGGTGTGCAGGTAAGTGAGACCAGAGATGAATATTAGGTATCTTCTTCAAATACTCTCTGCCTCCATTTTATAAAAGAAATTATTTACTTAATTATTTATTTATGAGGGGGAGAGAGAGAATGAGATGAATGAGCACTCCAGGGCCTCTTGCTACTATAAACTAACTCAGGACACATGCACCACTTTGTGCATTTAGCTTTATGTGGGTACTGAGGAACTGAACTGGGCCTGCAGGTTTTGCAAACAAATTCCTTTGACCCACTGAGCCATCTCCCCAGCTCTCTCTGTCTCCATTTTTTTTTTTTTTTTTTTTTTTTTTTTTGGTATTTTGAGGTAGAGTTTCACTCTAGTCCAGGCTGACCTGGAATTCACTATGTAGTCTCAGGGTGGCCTCAAATTTACAGTGATCCTTCTACCTCTGTCTCCTGGGTGCTGGGATTAAAGGTGTGGGCCACCACGCCCAGCCCTCCATTTTTGAGACAAGAGTGGTCCTTGTTACTGGATCTAGAACTCACTTATTAGGCAAAGCAAACTAGCTGGCAAAACCTACAGCCCCTTCTGTCTCCACCTCCCCAGAGCTAAGATTACAGGTATGTACCTTTTTCTAATATATATATATATATATACATATATGCAAGCAGAGAGAAAAGAGACAGATAGAGAATGGGCACACCAGGGCCTCCAGCCACTGCAAATAAACTCTAGACGCATGCACCCCCTTGTGCATCTGGCTTACGTGGGTCCTGGGGAATCGAATCGCAGGCAAACGCCTTAACTGCTAAGTCATTTCTCCAGCCCCAGGTATGTGCCTTCTTGTCTGGCTTTTATGTGGATGCTGGGATCTTGAACTCAGGTCTCATGCTTACATGGTAACAGTTTACCAACTGAACCATCTTCCCAGACCCCTCCTCATGTGGCAATATTTTGAGGTGCTTGTGTTCAAAATTTGTGATCTCCTCATCCCACCCCAATAATGTTAACTGACAAATATTCATGTCTCTCTTTCCTGCTCCATTCCCTGCTACTAAGGAAGAAGAATTCTTTGTTGTATGGGCAAAATGTCAAGACTAATGTGTTTGTGCTGATTTGGGTAATGGATTCAGTCCAGAAAGGCAATGCTGATTGTATTAGAAAGAGCAAGACACACTTCAAAGGAAAATCATGTATTTGAATGAAAATATAAAGGATGGTCAGGAATTACCCAGGCAACCCAGAAGGTGGGGGCAGTGTTATAGATACAGGAGGAGACACAAACACAACAAAATGCAGCTCTGAGTTTGCGCGTGTGTCTGTGTGTGGCAGGGCCTATACGAATTCTCCCTGAGGGCTGGAGAGATGACTCAGTGGCTAAAGGCACTTGCGTGCAAAGCCTGACAGCCTGGGTTTGATTCTCTGGTACCCACATAAAGCCAGATGCACAAAGTGGCATATGTATCTGGAGTTTGTTTGAAGTGGCAAGAGCCCCTGATGTGTCCATTTTTTTCTCTCTCTCTCACAAATGAATAAAAATTCCCTCTGAGCCGGGCGTGGTGGCACATGCCTTTAATCCCAGCACTCGGGAGGCAGAGGTAGGAGGATTACCGTGAGTTCGAGGCCGCCCTGAGAACCCATAGTGAATTCCAGGTCAGCCTGGGCTAGAGTGAAACCCTACCTCGAAAAACAAACAAACAAACAAAAAAAATTCCCTCTGAGCCAGAAGGAAGGAGTGGCAGAAAAGTTTGCAGTCATTTGAGCCCAGGTTCCTAGTTTTGTACAGCATCTTTTTTTAAAAAATTGTTTTTTAGAGAGAGAGAGAGAGAGAGAGAGAAAGAATTGGCATGCAAGGGCCTCAGCCACTGCAATTGAACTCCAGACACTTGCTCCACCTAGTGGGCATGTGCGACCTTGCACTTGCCTTACCTTTGTACATCTGGCTTATGTGGGATCTGCAGAGTCGAACATGGGTCCTTAGGCTTCGCAGGCAAGCGCCTTAACCTCTAAGCCATTTCTCCAGCCCCGGGCAGTGTCTTTCAATGGGAAGAGGAATGACCAGGGGCTGGGTGTTCCGCTGCTGTGTGAGGACTGCTCAGAGGGAATCCCCATCAACCGGGTGGGGGGTGGGGAATAGCCTGGAAACAGAGATCCTGGCATTGTCAGATACATGTCAGGTGGGGAGGCAGAATCCAGGTTTTGCTGGAGGACCCATGATTGTCTCCGCTGAGCGAATGCCTGTGCGGGTTGCCCTACCTAGAGGGGTTTCAAAGATGCAGGCAGGAACGCGAGGGAAGCTGAGGTCGAAACCATCCTCCCACCTGTCATGTCTCTGATGGTCCTTTAGGGCTCATCTGAGACGGCAGCTCCTCTCAAGTTTTTCCTGGAAGAGGCTAGGGATATAGCCATAAGATATAGTTGGTAGAGTGCTTGTCTAGCAGGCGGGAAGCCCTGGTATGCCCATTCTCTCTCTCCCCCCCTCTCTCTCATAAGTAAATAAGATTATTAAATTTTTTTTTCTTTATAGCCTGGCTGGGAAGTTTCTCTTTTTCTTTTTCTTTTTCTTTTTTTGTTTTAAATTTTTTTGTTTATTTTATTTATTTATTTGAGAGTGACAGAGAGAGAAAGAGGCAGAGAGAGAGAGAGAGAACGGGCGCGCCAGGGCCTCCAGCCACTGCAAACGAACTCCAGACATGTGTGCCCCCTTGTGCATCTGGCTAACGTGGGTTGTGGGGAGTCGAGCGTCGAACTGGGGTCCTTAGGCTTCATAGGCAAGCACTTAACTGCTAAACCATCTCTCCAGCCCTCTTTTTCTTTATTTAAAAATATTTTAGCATTTATTTGCAAGCAGAAAGAGAGAGAGAGATGTGGGGAGTAAAGAAGGGGAGAGTGAGCTCTTGTTAACAACTCTGGCTCATTGTTTACAAGTACTTTGCGGTCACTAAAGTGTAAGATCTCAGCGGACTGTCCTGTTTATCTTGTGCTCCATCACCCGAGACTGACCGCTCAGTATAGACCAGACACTCTACAGACAAAATAACAATAGAACGAAATCTGCGCGTTCATGGCAAAAGTACAACCTACAGGATTTAATAAGCTGGAAGCTTAAATAATGAAGCAGTTCCGGGAATTTGAATATTTCAAAGCTTCATCCACTTAAAGGCTGAATAATTCATGCAAATATCTGAAGAAAAGAACAACAACAATGAAAAAAGCTTATCTCCTAATTCAGTACACTGTTCTTTGCTTGTCTCCGTACAAGGAGACCCCAGGCTTAACCTTGGTGGCAAACTCAGTTTCAGAAGCTTTGAAATACAGAGTAGATGAATTCCGTCACAATCGTAATTGAAAATTAGAAAGGAACATTATCCAAAAGACAAATTCCGAATTTATGCCTTTTTTTCAAAGGAAGAAGTGACATTTGGAAAAGAAACTGATTCACACCACGGAAGATGTGGCATTTCCTTCGCTTTCCACTCTCCTCTGTAGTAGGGGTGGGGGCTCGTGTGATGTGTAGACATGTGCTTGATCGAATTTAGCTTGACTTCTCAAGCTAAGAAAATGCATGTGAAGCGTTTCTGAGATAAGCAGATGCAAGGGCTTTTCTTAGCACATGGCTCGCCCACGCCGCCGTGTTAGCCTCCTTCCCGTATGTGAGGACGAGCCTTCGATGTCTACCTACACAGCCCTGCCCACTCGGGACCAAGCGGAGGAACATGTGCCCTGTGGAGCTGAATAGAGACTGAGAACACTGAGCAGTGCTGTCCCTGCCGCCGTTATCTGCATGCGTCTTATGGTGCACACAAGATTACTCACCTGGGAATGGGACCGAGTTCTAGTCGTAAACCTTCTGCTCATGAGCTGGGAAATGTTGAGGAGTCACGTAATCTCGGAGGTAAAACTGGAGAGAAGTTATTGCCTAAAACCATGATTTTGCGACTTAAGTGTATAATCGACCCAGATATTTGATGATCTCTTTGAAAATTGAAAAACAAAGCAAACAAACAAACAAACAAAAAAAAAACCCAAACAAACCACGGTGGCTCACTCCCGTAACCCAGCACTCAGGAGAGGATCACTGTGAGTTTGAGGCCAACCTGGGCTAAGTGGGTTTTTTTTTTTTTTTTTGCTTCAAAAACCAGCCAGTGGGGGCTGGAGAGATGGCTTAAAGGTTAAGGTGCTTGCCTGCAAAGCCCAAGGATCCATGTTTGACTCCCTAGATCCCATGTAAGCCAGATGCACAAGGTGATGCATGAGCACAAAGTCATGCATGGGCACGAGGTGGCGTACACATGTCTGGAGTTCGATAGCAGTGGCTTGAGGCCTTGGTACACAAATTCTCTGTCTCTTGCTCTCTCTCTCATAAATCACCCCCCCCTCCAAAAAAAAACACCAGCCACTGGCCATAATACATGCATATGAAGGAGCCCTGAATTTTGTCTGTCGTAGGGTCTGTTTGTCTGAGGTAGCATGGGCCACTTTTGGGGAATTTACTGATGTGGCCAGAAATAGGTGATGGAGAGAAATGTAATAGAATTTTCTTAATTTGAAAAGTAGCTTGAAAAACTGGAAATGATTGGGCTGTCACATATTTTTACATTAATAGCACTGCGGAAAAGGGCCAGTTACAGTACAGTCATTAACCTGGAGGAACCTTCACGCGGAGTCTCATTTTTAAGAGCTCATTATAGTGTTGTCGATTTGAAATCAGTTTATTTATTGCTTCTTGGCCTGTCTGTGGGACTGAGAAGCTTCTCTTAGCAATATATGAAGGGAAAAAAAAAATGTGATCACCATTGTCAGGTACTAAAGTTGAAAGAAAGTCTTACTTTTAGTAAGACAAGTCATACTAGATAAGGAAAAATTAGACATTTGAAGAACTACATATCATGTTATATAATTTGTAGTGACTTTCTATAATGATTTTTAAAATTCATATTTTGTTATTTATTTTTTTCTGAGAGAGAGAGAGAGAGTATTGGCGTGCCAGGGCTTCCAACCAGTGCAGTGGAACTCCAGATGCGTGCGCCATCTTGTGTGCATGTGTGATCTTGTGTGCTTGCATCACTTTGTGCGTCTGGCTTACGTGGGACCGGAAGAGTCAAATATGGGTCCTTAGGCTTCTCAGGCAAGTGCCCTAAGTACTAAACCATCTCTACAGCCCTAAAATTCATAGTTTTTAAGATAAAGTTTTTTAAAAACTTTTAGTTGAAAAATAATTGTATATGTTTATGGAATACAACAGAGATGTTTTGGTACATATACATGTTGTGGAATGATCACGTCAGGCAAATTAACATATCTAGCACCTGATATAATTATCATTTCTTTGTGGCAAGAACATTTAAAAGATACAGGGACCTGGGAAAGTGGCTCAGTGGAAAAACACTTGCCTCACAACATGAATACCTAAGTTTGGATCCCCAGAACCCACGCAAGCCAGACACAATTGCACTTCTATCTGTTCTCCCAGTCTACCTAGGGAAAGAAACAAAGCTGAGGGCTGGATAGATGACTCATCAGTCAAGGACACTTGCTTGCAAAGCGTGATGGCTTGGGTTGGATTCTCCAGTACCAGGTAAAGCCAGATGCACAGAGTGGCGCATGCATCTGGAGTTGGGTTGCCATGGCTAGAGACTCTGGTGTGCCTCTTTCCTTCCTTCCTTCTTTTCTTCCTTCCTTCCTTCCTTCTTTTCTTTCTTTTTTCTTTCTCTCTCTCTCCTTCCTTCCTCTCTCCATCCTTCCTTCCCTCTTTCTTTCTGCCTTCCTGCCTTCCTTCCTTCCTTCCTTCCTTCCTCTTTCTTCCTTTCTTCCTTTCTTCCTTCCTTTCTTCCTTCCTTCCTTCCTCTCTTCCTTCCTTCCTTCCTTCCTTCCTCTCTTCCTTCCTTCCTTCCTTCCTTCCTCTCTTTCTTTCTTTCTTTCTTTTCTTTTCTTTCTCTTTCCACTCTCTGCTTGCAAATAAATGATAAATAAAAATGTTTTTTTTTTTAAAAAAGAAAGGAAGCCAAGACCCATGAGTTACCTGGAAGCTCTTGGGCCAGCTAGCCTGGTGAGTGCAACAGTGAACAATGAAGAGAAAGACTGTATCAAACAAGGTGGGAGCCGGGCGCGGTGGCACACACCTTTAATCCCAGCACTCGGAAGGCAGAGGGAGGAGGAACGCCGTGAGTTCGAGGCCACCCTGAGACTACAGTAGTGTTCGCTAGTGGTCGCCGTGAGTTCCAGGCCACCCTGAGACTACAGTAGTGTTCGCTAGTGGTCGCCGTGAGTTCAAGGCCACCCTGAGACTATAGTAGTGGATTCCAGGTCAGTCTGGGCTAGTGAGACCCTACCTCAAATAAAATAAAATAAGTAAATAAATAAAGTGGGATCCATCTTAAAAAAAGAAAGAAAGAAAAACAAGGTGGAAGGTGAGGACCAGCACCCAGAGTTGTCCTCTGACCTCTACCTGTTAGTTAGTGCACAGCCCCGGGCAGGTGCGTGCATACACACACACACACACACACACACACGATCGAGATATAGAATGTCTAGGTTGTGATTCAGAGAAATAAGAACAATGTACTTGTGGTAGGATTTAAAAGTTATCCATGTTCATTCATATATGTACATCTAGATGCAAATGCCTGGGTGTATATAACTAGATGCTACATATGTAATACATGAGCCTTTATATATGGTGGAGTTCTGCTGCAGTATTTCTACACGCAGCATTCAGGGCATTGGAAGGGGAGGCACACATTGGTATTTGGCATTTTTGTTGTTGTTGTTGTTGCTACTTCCTGTTGGCACAACAGTAATGACTCATTATAATGTAATGTCATACATACGGTTTCCTGCATCAATGGCAATTTTCAAAGAGTATATAAGAAATATTAAACAGAGCCAGGCGTGGTGGCGCACACCTTTAATCCCAGCACTCGGGGGAGGCAGAGGTAGGAGGATCGCCATGAGTTCAAGGCCACCCTGAGATGACAGAGTTAATTCCAGGTCAGCCTGGACCAGAGTGAGACCCTACCTCGAAAAACCAAAAAAAAAAAAAAGAAATATTAAACAGTTTTCTTGTTTAAAAATGTGAAAATTCTGTAGATGCCTGTTCGTCAGAGAATGTGGGTTGACTTTAATTCCTATGCTACTGACAGCTTGATAGTTGATCTTGATAGTTGTGGAGATGTGTTAATGTAACTGAATTTGATTTCCAGCTCTCATGTGAAAAACCTTGAACAGCCTTTAAAAAAAATTATTTATTTATTTATTTGAGAGAAAGAGAGAGAGCATGGGCGCACCAGGGTATCCAGCCACTGCAAACAACAAACTCCAGAGACATGTGCCCCCTTGTGCATCTGGCTTACATGGGTCCTGCAGAATTGAACTGGGGCCCTTTGGCTTTGCAGGCAAGCACCTTAACCGCCAAGTCATCTCTCCAGCCCATTGAACACCCTTTTTTTTTTTTATGACCAATTCATTTCTCTCTCTGACAATAAATTGTTCTTGTTATATATTTTCTTAAATATTAGGCTTTTTAAATCTAGGTATGATTTTTAACAATTTTATTTTATTTATTTATTTGAGAGAGAGGTAGGTAGGTAGGTAGGTAGGTAGATAGATAGATAGATAGATAGATAGATAGATAGATAGATAGATAGATATGATAGAGAGTGGAACACCAGGTCCTCCAGCCACTGCAAACGAACTCCAGACCTTGTGCATCTGGCTTATGTGGATACTGGGGAATCAAACCTGGGTCCTTAGGCTTCGGCGGCAAGCACCTTTAGTACTAAGCCATCTCTCTAGCTCAGGTATGACGTTTAAAAATTATTTTTGTTTATTTATTTTCAAGAAGAGAGAGAGAGAAAGGGGGGGAGAGAGAAAGAGAGAATGAATGGGTGTGCCAGGGCCTCTTGCTGCTGCAAATGAACTTCAGACACGTGTGCTACTGTGTGAATCTGGCTTGACATGGGTACTGGGGAATCGAACTCAGGCAGTCAGACTTTTCAGGCAAGCCCCTTAACCGCTGAGCCATCTCTCCAGCCCAATATGGGTTTATATAACTTTTAAATTATGTGTCTGTGTATGTATATGTGAAGTGTGTGTGGGTGCACATGTGCCATAGCACACGTGTGGAGGTCCTAAATGGTCTATATGTGTGTGTGGTGTGTGCACATATATATGCCTATTCATATGTAGGTTAGCACACGCGTGTGTGTGTGTGTGTGTATGCAGGTGTGCATGGATACATATGTGGCCAGAGGTCAGCATTAGGTGTCTACCTGAGTTGCTCTTCTATTTTATTTTTTTTAATAATATTTATTTATTCGAGAGAGAGAGAGAATGGGCACACCAGGGCCTCCAGCCACTACTCATGAACTCCAGACACATGTGCCATCATGTGCATCTGGCTTACTTGGGTTCTGGGGAATCGAACCTGGGTCCTTAGGCAATCAAGCCAGTGAGTCCCAGCGATTCTCCTGTGTCCACATCCCCGGTGCTGGCGTCACAGGTAGGCATTGCCGTGCCTGGCTTTTCATGTGGGTGGTGGGGGTACAAGTTCACTGGGCTTGAGGTCCTCACTGGGGTTGGATCTTACTGTCCATCTCCAAGATGTGTTCGGGAGCAGATCTGAATTCCAGCCATGGTTCATGCTTGTCTGTGGTGCTGGCTGTTTGTGATGTCTCTCTGCTCGGATCTGTGGAAGGGAGCCAGCTTGTTCTACCATAGATGGTGTTTCCCTGGACTCCGTAAGCCTGAAATAAATCCCTTCCTCTCATAAACTGTGTCCGGTTGGATGTTCATCCCAGCATTGTGAAGCTGACAGCAACAACTGATTCAGTGAGAGTTGTGGGGGTTTGATTCAGGCGTCCCCCATAAACTCAGGTGTTCTGAATGCTAGGGTTCCCAGCTGATGGAGATTTGGGAATTAATGCCTCCTGGAGGCGGTGTATTGTTGGGGGCGGGCTTATGGGTGTTACAACCAGCTTTCCCTTGCCAGTGCACACTCTCCTGTTGCTGCTGTCCACCCAATGTTGACGAGGAGGTGATATCCACCCTCTGCTCATGCCATCGTTTCCCCCTGCCATCGTGGAACTTCCCCTCAAGTCTATAAGCCAAAATAAACCTTTTTTTTCCCCCACAAGCTGCTCTCGGTTGGGCGATTTCTGCCAGCAATGTGAACCTGACTACAACAATAGTCAATGGAGATTAAGAACTGGTGATAGAGCTCAGTGGCAGAGCACTTGCCTAGTATATGCTAATAGGCCCTGGGTTCAATGCCTAGCAGTGTGCTTGGGCGCCATACACAAAAAGTAACAATAGCCAGAGACCTGACGTCTCTCCAGCTGAGGAAACGTCTCAGCGGTCAAGAGTGTCTGCCGGCCGGGCGTGGAGGCGCACGCCTTTAACCCCAGCACTCGGGAGGCAGAGGTCAGGAAGATTGCTGTGAGTTCGAGGCCACCCTGAGACTACACAGTGAATTCCAGGACAGCCTGGGCTAGAGTGAGACCTTACCTCAAAAAACAAACAATAAAAATGGCCGGGCGTGGTGGCGCACGCCTTTAATCCCAGCACTCAGGAGGCAGAGGTAGGAGGATCAGCATGAGTTCGAGACCACCCTGAGACTACATAGTGAATTCCAGGTCAGCCTGGACTAGAGTGAGACCCTACTTCGAAAAACCAAAAAAAAAAAAAAAAAAAAAAAAAAGAGTATCTGCCAGGCAAACTTGACAGGGTCTGAGAGGGCCAGAGTTTAATCCCAAACACCCACCATGTATAAAGCTGGATTTGGGTCACACAGGCCTGTCATCCCCGTCTGCAGAGCGTGGAGATAGGAGAATCACTGGGGCTTGCTGCTCAGCCAGCGGGACTGACAAAAGCAGCCTCCCGGGTTCAGTCAGAGAGTCCGTCTGAAGGAAACAAGTGGAAAAGTCATAGAGGGGGACCTGGCCAGGCTGACCACAGAGGCAAGCCCCGGAAACTGTTCCGAGATAAACACAGGCCGTTCTCTGCGTAGCCCGGTGGCGGGGAAGTGTGGTAATCTGGGTAGGCTGGGTGGGAAGCGAAGGACCAGGCAGGGTCCTGTGTGGGCGAGAAGGTTGGTGACATCATCCAGGGCAGGAAGCAGAGGCAAGCTGGGGAAGTCATAAGGGAACTGAGTCTACATTGAGGGGGGGGGGCCAGGGATTTTGACTCATTCTTTCATGTGTTCGTGCATTCATTTATTCACCTAAGTGTGAACTTGAGGAACTCCTATGATCCAGACACAGTGCTACATGCTGGTGACAGAGTGAACAGGCCAGACCCAGTCCCTGTCCTTGGGGGAATTCTACTGCTTCTAGAGGAGACTGATCACAGCAGAATCGAAGCACAGATCAGACAAAACCAGTTAGTTGTAGGCAGTTAATGAATGTCCCCAAGGACGTGGGGACCAAAGACGGCGACGCCTGGGGTGGGTGCTACTTTAGATAGGGCAGTCAGCGAGGCCTGAGGCAGGAGCCTAAAATCAGAGGAGCTGGCACGGGAAGGGTGGGGGGAAGGGCATTCCAGGCAAATACCAGATGTGCAAAGGCCGAAGGGTAGAAAAGAATGTGGCACAGAAGAGAGGCTTGGCAGGACCCACTGACATCTAACTGGCAACTGTTCCAAATTCACATTAGGATTAGAACTGTGAAGAACAGACTGGAAACAAAATAGGCTCTGACAGATTGGTCAGATCTGATTTGGAGCATTATTGTTGAATCATGACATACCAATGTCAAGGCTCAGGGGCTGCCCAGCCTCTGAAGTTGGGAGATATTTTTAAAGCCAGCCTCACTGTCCGCCGGATGGCCTTGTTTGCATTAAAAGTCCACCTCCGTCTTGTGAAGCTCTCATGGCAAGAAACCTGCCTGCGTCAAGGTTATTGTGATGAACGGCCCAAGATGAAACAGAACGACCCTAAACACACCGTTCCTTCAGAGAACTCGGGGTCCTGCAGCCGCCAGCCGGGAGGAGGCCTCGTGGTAGACTGCTAGAAGCTTCCAAGGACGGACTGCTGACACAGAACAGGAATTAATTTCTTAGGTAGGGGAAATGGCTCAGCAGATGAAGTGCTTGCTGTGGAAACACGAGGACCTGAGCTCAGACCGCCAGTTCCCGCACAACTGCTTGGACGACTGTAGTGGAATCTTATACCTGTGGGCTTCTCTACGTCCAGTCTTGACCCCCGTCTAGTCACCCAGGGAGGTTCAGCTACAGTTCACATTTGACACCTCTCCTGGGTTGATCTCCTTTGTTAAAATGGGTCCACATCACAGTGAAGACGAGCAAAACATCAACTCTTCGGCCCGCATTTCATACCTTTCACGATCTGACTTTTGCCTTCATGACCACACTCCCGTCTCCTGCTTCACTCCCTTATTCCAAGTTATAGCTGTGTTGTGCAACTTGCTGTTTTGTTTTAATTATTTTTATTTGATTTGATTTATTTGAGAGAGAGATAGAAAGAGGGAGATAGAGAGAGGCAGGGAGAGAGGAAGAGAGAGTGAGTGAGAATGGGTGCACCAGGGCCTCCAGCCACTGCAAACGAACTTCAGACGCATGCGTCACCTTGTGCCCCTGGCTTACGTGGGTCCTGGGGAATCGAACCTGGGTCCTTTGGCTTCACATGCAAATGCCTTAACTGCTAAGCTACGTCTCCAGCTCGCAACTTGCTGTTTATTGAAACTACCATGTTCTTGTATCTCTTCTCTGACTTTTCATATAGGGATCATACTTGCTTCTCTTCATAGTTCCCATATATCTTTCAGAATTTTAAGTCTTACCTACACCATGAAGCTTTCCCTGATTTTTTTGTTCGTTTGTTTGTTTTTGAGGAAGGGTCTCGCTTTAGCCCAGGCTGACCTGGAATTCACTATGTAGTCTCAGGGTGGCCTCGAACTCATGGAGATCCTCCTACCTCTACCTCCTGAGTGCTGGGATTAAAGAAGTGTGCCACCATGTCTGGCTTTTTCCTGATTTTGTAGTCAGGATTAAATGATTTTATATGACTCTAATACACATGTACACTCCTCTGTTTTAATAGTTAGCCTCTAACTTTTCTTTTCTTTTTTTTTCTTTTTTGAGGTACAGTTTCACTTTAGCCCAGGCTGACCTGGAATTCACAGTGTAGTCTCAGGGTGGCTTCTAACTTTTTTGAAAGTATTTTTATTTATTTACTTATTTACAAGCAGAGAGAGAGATCGAAGAGAGACGGAGAGAATGGGCATGCCAGGGCTCCAGCTGCTGCAAACTGACTCCAGATGCGTGCACCACTCTGTGCATCTGGCTTTATCTGGGACTGCTGAATCGAACTTCATTAGGCTTTTCAGACAAGTGCCTTAACCTCTGAACCATCTCTCCAGCCCAACCTCTAACTTTCTTCCTGTCTCCCCTCTAAAACCCTGAGCTTTTTTTCAGGGTGTGGACTGAATCCTTCTGTTCTTTAAAATATCTCGTTCACAACATCTCCAGTCAGGCTGACATTTGTAGTTGCCATTTTCTAACTTGATTTCTTGCAGGTTAAGAAGAGCTCATGTTAATTTCTGAATCGCTTATACTGTTCACCCTTCCCTGTTGTTTCAGGGAATAATCGAGTAATGAATTTGGCTGGAGGGACGGCTTAGCGGTTAAGGCGCTTGCCTGTGAAGCCTAAGGACCCAGGTTTGATTCTCCAGATCCCACGTAAGCCAGATGCACATGATGGCGCATGCGTCTGGGAGTCTTTTGCAGTGGCTGGAGGCCCTGGGGCACCCATTCCCTCTCTCCCTCTCTCTGTCTCAAATAAATAAATAATAAACTATATAAAAAAGAGAGTAATGAATTGGCTTAAACCTAAACCTAGATGTGTTCCCACCTCCTTTTATCAGACTGATGTGCAAGGATCTCTAAGCTGGCCCAGGGCTCCTGCCTGGGAGCTTCCTCAGGACCAGAGATAAGGACATCCGGTTTGGTTTCATTAGGCAAAAAAATAAAATTTAAAACCTCCACATACTCACTGTACAAATGGAAACCAAGAGGCGCCACCTCCAATGGAATCCTCCATTATTTTTCAGTGCTGGGTATCAAACCCCAGGTCTTAACATATACTGCACAAGTTCTCTATCACTGAGTCATACCCCCTAACCCTTTAATAAGATGTGTCTTTAATCATATACTGTTTAATCTAAGTGCGCACATGATATGTTGCCATGACTTTGGACACCAACTTATAAACTTTTAGGTGTAGGAAGGGCTTAGCATGATCAGATTGGATATTTCACTCTACAAAGACATGAAGGTTCAGAGAGAAATGCAAAGTGAATACTATAAAACAATGCCCATTGGTGATAGTACGTGCTGGGAGTTAGGGCTTAATGCTCCCCCCCACCCCCCAGCCCTGAGCTCCTTCCCTACAATGTGACGACTCTTCACGTTCTCGTTTTAGGTTTGGTTTTGTTTTGACATTTTGGGGGGAGAGGAGTATACGTGTGTGTGTGTGTGTGTAGTATACATGGTATGGTGTGTATATGTGTGCATGTGTCCCATGCACAAGTGTGTGGAGGCCAGAAGAAAACATTGGGTATCTTCCTCTGTCGCTGTCTGAGTTGTTTTCTCTACATGAAGTTCGGAGCTGTCATTTTCTGTAGACTGGCTGACTACTAAGCCCCCGGCACTTCTGTCTCTGCCTCCTACGGGACTGGGGTTATAGGCATGTGTGTGGCCCTTCCCAGCTTTCATTTATTTATTTACTTGTTTTCAAGGTAGGGTCTTGAGCTAGCCCAGGCTGACCTGGAATTCATTATGTACTCTCAGGGTGGCCTTGAACTCCCAGTGATCCTCCTACCTCCTCAGCCTTCTGAGTGCTGGGATTAAAGGTGTGCGCCACCACGCCCAGCCCTGATCTGCTTTTGATGTGAGCGCTGGGGATCAAACTCGGGTGGTCTCAGGTCCTTTCAGGCCCTTGAACTTCAAGGTAAAGGCTCTTACCTGCCGCGGCTCCAGCCCGTTGTAATGCTCAAAGTGTTTTGCGATGGGATCTCATGATGTCCACCCAGGCTGGCCTTCGATCCTGGGGCTGAAGCTATGCTCCTGCCTCAGCCTCCCGATGACCAGTGCAGGCCATCGCATCTAGCTCCTTCGTCCTTTCTTGATGTCAGAGACTAAATCCAGATCTGGCCCTGTTTGCCGTGTTTAGCAACAGATGCTTTCCTTTTGCCTCTGAGTCAATAAATAATTTAGTTCTTAGCACATGCATTAACAGTTCTTTTCTTTTCTTTCTTTCTTTTTATTTTTTGCTCATTTGGAGGCTTGCTAAAGTGTGACCCTCCTTCTTAAAAGCTTGGAGTGAGGGCTAGAGAAATGGCTTAGCAAGGCGCATGCCTGTAAGCCTAAGGACCCCGGTTCGATTCTCCAGGCCCCACATAAGCCAGATGCACATGGTGGTGCACACATCTGGAGTCATTTGCAGTGGTTAGAGGCCCTTGCGTGCTCATTCTCCCTCTCTCTCGCTCTCTGTCTCAAATAAAAAATAATTTTTTTTTTTTTTAAAGTTTGGAGCAAAAGCCGGGCATGGTGGCACACGCCTTTAATCCCAGCATTTGGGAGGCAGAGGTAGGAGGATCACTGTGAGTTCAAGGCCATCCTGAGACTACATAGTGAATTTCAGGTCGGCCTGGACTAGAGTGAGACCCTACCTTGAAAAACTGAAAAAAAAAAATGTTTAGCGTGGAGGGCTAGAGACCCAGGTTCAACTCTCCAGGTCCCACGTAAACCAGACACACAGGGTAATGCAAACGCGCAAAGTCACACATGCGCACGTGGTGGCGCACGCATCTGGAGTTTGATTACAGTGGTTGGAGGCCCTGGCACGCCAATCTCTCTTTCTTTCTCTCGCTCTCTCACATTAAAAAGTAAAAAAGGTCAGTCTGTTGGACTTGCATTAAAAAAAAAAAAAAAATGAAAAAGTTCAGAGTGGGGCTGAGCAGAGCAAAAGCCTCTGAACTGTAGAAAGAAGTAAGAGCTGACCACACCATCACTCTTTCTCACCGCTGCTCAGGAGTAAGCCCGCTCAGCCAGCGGCTCTTGCTTTCTGCCATGATGACATTCCATTTGTCTTTAAGGACACAAGGCCAGTGAGGAAGGCCCACTTCATAGGTTATCCTCCTCAGGATGTAAAAAGGTTGCTTGCCAGCAAAACTGGGGAGTGAATGGTAGGGACCATTTGCTTCAGACTTTCGACTACTTTTAGAAAGATTAGCACATCCTTTACTTTAGTATAGGAGACTTTAAACAGATGAAAAATAGGCAGAATTAAATAACAAAGATGCCATGTACCTACCACTCTCTTCAGTTATATCATTCTGGCATATTTGCTCTAGGTCTTTCTTCTTCCCCGTCTCTTCGTGTTTCCCTCTTTTCTTTCTTTAAGCTTCATCCCTCCCTTCTAAATTAAAATCTCGGATGCAGTTAAAGCCTGTGTGACTGACCTGTCCCAGGACTCTTGTGCAACTTGTAGTGATAACTGTTCTCAATTTTGAGATTTAATTACTGTGTGCTTTTTTACTTTTCTTTTTCTAATTTAATTTTTATTCATTTGAGAGAGAGAGAGAGAGAGAGAGAGAGAGAGAGAATGGGTACCCCTTCAGCCATTGCAAACGAACTCCAAACGCATGTGCCACCTTGTGCATCTGGCTTATGTGGGTCCTGGGGAACTGAACCTCAGTCCTTTGGCTTTGCAGGCAAACACCGTAACCTCTAAGCCATCTCTCCAGCCCTACTGTGTGTTTTTTTTAAATACTTATATTTGTATCTGTAAGTCATAATTTTAATTTACTTGCTTCTCAGCTTCTTTTTATTGAGAATTTTCATACATGAACATATGGTAACTTGATCATAATCCCTTTCTATTGCCTTCTTTTCCCCTCTTCCCCAAAGTAGGGTCTCAGTCTCACTCAGGCTGACCTGGAATTCACTATGTAGTCTCAGGGTGGCCTCAAACTCATGGTGATCCTCCTACCTCTGCCTCTCCAGTGCTGGGATTAAAGGTGTGAGCCACCACGCCCAGCTCTATTGCCTGCTTTTGTCTGTTCTTCCCCACTCCATTCCTCCGAACCCCTTCTTCTTTCCAACTATTTCTCTTCTATTTTGGTGTCTTCTTATTTTGCCCTCCTCCATCCAGGCTGAAATGTAAATAGGTCCAACATTGTGCAGGTCTTGTGGATGTCATGACAGCTGACAGCTACCATGAGGTTGTGAATACCTTTGAGCTAGTGTGGCAGTAATATTACCAGCTCATAAAAAGGAAGACATGTAAACATTTATAATTGAACGTTAAGCACAGAATGGAAAATTCTTGAATGTATTTTGAGTTAGATGTAAAAGGCATTACAAATTTAAACAAATATTTTATTTATTTATTTGAAAGAGATAGAGAGAGAGAGGAAGAAGCAGATAGAGAGAGAGACAAAGAGAGAGAGAATTGGCACACCAGGGCCTCCAGCCACTGCAATCAAACTCCAGACACGTGTACCGCCTTGTGCACATGTGCGACTTTGCACACTTGTGTCACTTGTGTGTCTGGCTTAAGTGGGACCTGGAGAGTCGGACATGGGTCCTTAGGCTTCACAGACAAGTGCCTTAACCGCTAAGCCATCTCTCCAGCCCCCGTTACGATATTTTACAAATGCTTTCTCCTATCCGAAGGGCTTATCGTGAGTCATTTGTCACACGATGAATGACAGCTACTTGCATTTTTCCAAAACGCCTTGACAATGGTAAGTTTAGGCAGCTATGGCTTACCAAAGTGTAAACCCAATGACTTCCCTCAAAACATTTTGACTCATGGTGTCTTCCAGATTTCAGTCACAAGGGAGCAAGTCATACTGCTCAGACTTCATTGTTTAATATTGTATTCATTTCTCTTTCATGTTTGTTTCGGTTGGTGGGAAAGGTTCACTTTTGATTGCAGCTTTTGATTGTCTTGATTTCTGCAATTTATCTTTATTTGCCATTTTATGGGGGCTATGAAAATACCTATGAAAAGCTCCTTTCCCCCACATCTCTGCACATAGGCTTCAATGAGTTGGGTTCATCCTGAACACATTTCAAACACATCAGCACTTTCAGAGCCGCAAATTCCTTCTTAATAAATTACTGTCTTCATGTGAGGTGCTATTTTAAAATCATGAAAGAGAGCAGTTTCCAAATATGGGTAACTACTTTCAGGGAATAGTAAATGAAAGCATTTAATTAAAAGAAGGCACTACGTTTTTATTGTGTTGTCATCAGATATTTGAATAACTAGCTGTAAATGACTTCTATTTATATAAACATGATTTTCTAAATCCAATTGTCTCTGTTTCCAAATACATTCTACTTCCTGAGCAAAACTGCAAACGGAATGGCCATGTCTCCACAACTAAAATGAAAGATTGCAGCAGTAAACCAAATTCACAAACAAGAGTAATTAGGGACCTTTGAACCTGGAGTAGTTTTTTCTGTCCCCTTGAACTGATTGGATAATTTACTTAGCTAATTTTGTGCAGTCACTGTGGTACCATTTGAATCTTCCACACAGGCAGCAGGAGGGCTTTTGCCAGATGCTGACTCCATCTCTGGTATCTATCCAGCAGCCTCCAGAACCATGACCCATAGAAACTTATTGTTTAAAAATGACCCAGGCTTGCGCTGGAGAGATGGCTTAGCGGTTAAGGCACTTGCCAGTAAAGCCTAAGGACCCATGTTCGACTCTCCAGATCCCACGTTAGCCAGACATACAAAGGTGAGGCAAGCACAAGGTGGCACATGCCCACTAGGTGGCGCAAGTGTCTGGTGTTCAATCGCAGTGGCTGAGGCCCTGGTGCACCAATTCTCTCTCTCTCCCTCTGTCTCTCTCTGTCTAAAATAAAAATAAAAAAGAAAGATTAAAAATGATCTAGGTTGTGGTGTTCTGCAGAAAATGGACCAAGACACAATAGAAAGTTAATTCTTCACTCTAGAATCTCTCCCACTCAAATGAACAACGTTGAAGCATGCAGCTTGGATTAAAACTATCCCTCTAAGAAAGATCTGGTTATATGCCTCCAGTAAGTTTCCTCATTTAGGTCACAATGATTTATCAAAAGAGAAACCAATCAAAGATAGCATTATTATTTACTGAGGAACTCTTAGGTGACCACTTTTTTTTTCTATATTAAAAGTAGAATGAACAACTAAAACTTGTGTGCAAAGTATATGACTTGACATTTGATGCATAGGTATATTTTGTGAAATAATCAGTTCAACAAGGAAAATTAGCATTCTGTTACTTCATGCCTTTCACACTCCCTCACCCCCCATGTATGTCTCTTAGTCTTCTCTCAGTGAGGACACAGAAGCTCTAGTCTGAGCAGATTTCAGGAATACAATGCAGTAAAGTATAATCTAGAATGCAGTCATCTTGTATAACTGAAATTTTGTGCTCTAGTTACTAACATCTCCCCCATTTCCCCTAGTTTTAGCTGCTGGCAACCAGCATTCTGCCATCTGCTTCTATGAGAGCAGCTGCATTTATCTAAACATGTAAGAGAACACACACAGTATTTGTTTTTCTGCATTTGACTTATTTCACTTAGCGTAATGTCCTCTAGGTTCATGTTGTAAATGGTGGGGTTTCCTTCTTTCTTGAAGGCTGAAGAATATCCCCATGTAAGTATGCATAACATTTTAAAAAACTTCTTTTTTTTTTAGAGAGAGCAAGAGTGGGAGAGAGAGAGAGAGAGAGGAGAGGGAGAGGAGAGAGAATTGGTGTGCCAGGGCCTCAGCCACTGAAATCAAACTCCAGACACTTGCACCACCTAGTGGGCATGTGTGACCTTGTGTTTGCCTCACCTTTGTGCACCTGGCTAACGTGGGATCTGGAGAGATCTAACCTGGGTCCTTAGGCTTCATGGGCACCTTAACCACTAAGCCATCTCTCCAGCCCCTTAAAAAACTTTTACTGACAATTTTATACAATGTATTTTGATCATAATCTCCTGTTACCTTCTCTTGTCCTTCCCCCTCTGCTGAACCCCTTCTTCTATCCAACTAATCCCCTTTCTACTTTGATGTCTTTTCCTTCTTTTTTTTTTATCTTTTCCCTCCTCCATGGTCCATGATGAGATGTTGATGGGCCCAATATTGTGCAGGTCTTATTCAGGTAAAGATAAGTCTCTGTGAGGTCACAAATGCAATGGTCATTTTTAAATCTGGAAGACATGATTCAAAAGCAGTCCTCCCCCTCCCCTTTGGTTCTCACTTTCTTTCCACCCCCTCTTTAGCAATGTTCCCTGAGCCTTGGAGGGTGCGATAGAGAAGTCTCACTTAGCACTGAGCATTCAACATTCACTTATTCTCAGCACTTGGATGAGTTCTTGAGTCTCTCCCCCCCCCCCCCCCCCCGTAGTCATTGCCAACTGCAAAAAAGAAGATTCTCTGATCAAAGCCGAGAGCAGTCTTCGGCTATGGGCATAGGCATAAATATTTAGAGGGCAATTTGATGAGTACAATGTGCGGTTTGGCCAAACAACAGTAGTAAGTTATGTCCTAGAGCTTAAGGCTTTCCAGCCATAGGTTTGTGACTAGGTTTTCCATAACAGTGATGAATTCCCTCTGGTGGAGTGGGCCTCAAATCCAATCAGAGAGTTCATGCTACTATTTTCTAAAATTTATTTTATTTTATTTATGTGAGAAAGAGAAAGAGGGAAAGAGGGCAAGAGAGAGAGAGAGAGAGAAAGAGAGAGAGAGAGAGAAAGAGAGAATGGGCATGCTAGGGCATTCACCTGCTATAACCGAACTCCAGATGCATGCACCCCCTTGTGCATCTGGCTTATGTGGGTCCTGGGGAATCGAACCTGAGTCCTTTGGCTTTGCAGGCAAACGCGTTACCTGCTAAGCCCTGTCATGCTACTGTTGTACCAGTGGGCATATCATGCCTGGCTGGTCCATTACACAGACTATTTTTATGCATTTGTTTATGAATATTCATTTGGGCTTCCATTTCTTAGTTCCTGCGACAAGAATAAGAGTGAAAAAAAAAAAAAAAAGAAAAGAAAAAGAAAAAAGTACAGATATCTCTTGAAGATCCTGATGTCTTTTCCTACAGACACATACCCAGAACTGGGAATGTTGAATTGGAAAGTGGCTCTGTTTTTTAATTTTTTTTGTGGGGGGGCACTGCTATACTGTTTTCTATTAATGGTTGTGCCAGTTTACAAGGCTGAATATCAATAGTATACGGGGATCCCTAGTCCCAGATCCTTGTCATCACTGATCTTCCGCTATGTAGCAAAACTTGAACGCAGTTTTCACCCTTTCAGCAAATTTCTTGGATGAAGTTGTTCTTCCAATTTTAGACATACTGAAATTTCCACTCAGATTGGTTCAATAGCGTGCCCGGGCTCTCACAGCTGGTGAGTGTTGAGGCTGATATTAAAATCCCAACCCATCTGCTGGTAGTGCCACCAGATGAACCTTGTTCTTTCTTTTGCAAAAAGAAAAAAAAAAATACAGAGTAGAATCATTTTAGGATCCCTTTGATAGTCTTGGGTTTTCAAAAACAGCTACAACACAGAATGTATGTTTAGTAAGAATGTCATGGCATCTGCCTTCATAGTTGCTTATCCTGCCATTTGACAATCATTCTCTGATTTTTTTGGGGGTGTGTGTGTATGTGTGTGTGTGTGTGTTGCAGTCAGGTTCGCACTGCTGGTAGAAATCACCCGACCAAGAGCAGCTTGTGGGAAAAAAAAGAGGTTTAATTTGGCTTACAGGCTCGAGGGGAAGCTCCATGATGGCAGGAAAAAAACGATGGCATGAGCAGAGGGTGGACATCACCCCCTGGCCCATATAAGGCAGACGACAGCAACAGGAGAGTGTGCCAAACACTGGCATGGGGACACTGGCTATGACACCCATAAGCCCGCCCCCAACAATACACTGCCTCCAGGAGGCGTTAATTTGCAAATCTCCATCAGCTGGGAACCTAGCATTCAGAACACCTGAGTTTATGTGGAACACCTGAATCAAACCACCTGCGTGTGTGTGTGTGTGTGTGTGTGTGTGTGTGTGTGTGTGCGCGCATGCGCACACGTGTACCCTGAATGCAACCGTGCAGGGACCTGAGTTTGACATTAGGTGTCATCCTCCATTGCTCTTCCATGCTGCTTCCTTGAGTCTCTCTGTAAACTTAGAGCTTCCAGTTGTGTTTGGTCAGGCTGGCTGACCGGTGAGCCCCGGCGATGCTCCATCTCTGCCAACATCAGTGCTCGGCTTTTCGTTATGTGTGTTGGGATTGAACTGAGGTCCTCAGGTTTGTGTGGCAGGTGCTCTTACCCGCTGAGCTGTCTCCCTACCACTCTGGGTTTTTTTTTTTTTTAATTTTTATTTTTTAGGCCAGGGGTGGTGGCGCACGCCTTTAATCCCAGCAGTTGGGAGGCAGAGGTAGGAGGATTGTCGTGAGTTCGAAGCCACCCTGAGATTAATTCCAGGTCTTCCTTGGCTGGAGCGAGACACTACCTTGAACAAAAAATTATTTATTTGAGAGAGAGAGAAAGAGGGAGAGGGAGAGAGATAATGGGTATGCCAGGGCCTCCAGCCACTGCAAACGAACTCCAGACACATTAGCCCCCTTGTGTATCTGGCTTATTGGGTCCTGGAGAGTTGAACTGGGATTCTTTGGCTTTGCAGGCAAATGCCTTAACTGCTAAGCCATGTCTCCAGGCCACTCTGTTGCTTTTTGACACAGAGTCTCCTATAGTTCAGGCTGGCCCTACATCTTTAAAATATATATTTTTTTTATTTATTTGAGAGAGAAAGAAGCAGATAGGGAGAGAGAGAGAATGGGTGCAACATAGCCTCTAGCCACTGCAAATGAACTCCAGACACATATGCCACCTTGTGTATCTGGCTTTATGTGGGTACTGGGGAATCAAACCTAGGTCCTTTGGCTTTGCCAGCAAGCACCTTAACTGTGGAGCTATCTCTCCAGCCCCTGGCCCTAAATTTGCTATGCACTTGATGATGATCTCAAAACCCTGGTCACTTTGCAATCATTTTCAAAGTTCTGGGATTATAGACATGTGTCATTACACCTGGCTTGACCTCTCTCTCTTTCTCTCTTGTGCTCTCTCTTGCTCTTTTACTATTTAATATATCTGAAAAGTTGGACATGGTAGCATATGACTGTCAATCCCAGAAATTAGGAGGGGATGGCAGGAGGACCAGGGGTTCAAGATTTTCTTTAGCTATATAAAGTTCAGGGCCAGTCTGGACTATGGAAAACACTGTCTCAAACAGACAAACAGGAAAATTGTAGAATTTCAGTTAATGCTTTTGCTTTTCCTCTGTCCTCATTTCCCTCCTCTGTTCTCACATGTTAACACAGGAGAATTATGCAAGAAAATTTATAACTCACCTAGACAATTACCCCATAGATAAATTTATTAACCTAAACAATAGCCTCATTTTTTTGCCAAGATCTGTCAGTTCTGAAGTTAGTCACCAATAAAATAGATTTCTCAATGGGTTGGTGACACCAAGTGTCAATTTACCCAGAGGAGTTATTTCATGTCTCTTGGCCACTTCTCAGCTATTCACTGATATTTCCAGTGACTTGAGAGGATTCAGCCAAAATGGCCCCAAAAGATGTATTGTCACCTTACTTACTGGTGAACCAGATCACAAATGCTGCGTAACAGATCCAGCCACTATTTAAGTGAGAATCTACATAGGAGTCCACAGAGATCTCCTACGCATTATAGCTATGCATTGTACAACAGCTACTGACGGACTATTTTCTAAGACCGGCCGTTGTTTTTTTACTCTTCTTGGAGAGGCCAGGTTGTATAGTGAGTGGTTAGGCACACAGACACCCAGCCCAATTAACAATGGCTTTTTGTCCTTGGACAAGTAATGAATACTGTATTTCAGTTGCTACATCTGCAATAGTGGGGTAATAACACACGATTGGGTTGAAGACAGAAACGAAATTAAGCCGGGATTAGTCCTCAGCATGGAGACAGTACTCCATATGTGACTACTAATTCCCCTGCGGACCCTGTGACATACGTAGGATTATGATCATCTTTGACAGTTTAGGAAATTCAGGCGTAGAGGAGACACACGGCACAGACAGGCTTTGAAAATAGGTCTGATTAATCTCAAAACTTATCTTCCTTATCCCTGGCCTGTCCTGCTTCTCAATGGAAGAGAAACACAGTGTCAAGAGAACTTACGGGCAAGGCCTGCCAATACGAGGGATGCCTGATCCCTAGAAGGCTTCCTGAGGGGTGGAGCAGAGGTAATCTGGCCAAGAGGCAGGTTTCAAGAGAGCATTTTGGGGGGGGGGCTGGAGAGACGGCTTAGCAGTTAAGGCACCTGCCTACGAAGCCTAAGAACTCATGTTCAAATCTCCAGGTCCAGCATAAGCCAGACACATAGCGACCCAGTGCGCAATGTCACACATGAGCACAAGGGGGCGCACGCGTCTGTAGTTCATTTGCAGTGGCTGAAGGCTTTGGTGCACCCATTTTCTCTCTCTCAAATAAATTAAAAAAAAAATTAAAAAGAGAACATTCTGGGCTTCCTCCGCCTCCCGGGAATTTAAGTGATGCCGGTCACCCCCGCAAAGGCTCAAGCACTGCCAAGGAACTCCTCCCGTGGTTGTGAACGTGTAGGAACGCTGGAGTGGGCAGCCTTTGCACACCTCCATGTCCCGTTCTTCCTGCCTCTCTGCGCTCTGGGACTGGCTGGCAGAAACTAGCTCCAGAAGTCGGCGTCCACTCACTGGGCCTCTGAGAAGTCCACACAGCATGGGCTTTCTTGGCTATTGGATGAAAACTAGAGTTACTGACCTGCTACTGTGTGTCTTTCCAGAGCATCTTATGAGGTAGAAATGTGGAACAGGGCTGGGTGTTATAGTGAATTCCTGTCATCCTAGTGCTAAGGAGATGGAGGCAAGAGGATCTTCAGAGCCAGGCCAGCCTGGGCTACATAGTGAGACTGTGTCTCAGTAAAAAAGGAAGGAAGCAAGGAGAGAGATGGGAGGAAAGTGGGAGAGAGAGAGAAAAGAGAAAGGAGAAAGGAGAAATTAAGGCTCATAGGAATCAGGTGAATTGCCCAATGTCATTGCCCAGTTTGGAAATGGACAGTTTATATTCTTCTCACTAGTCAGGGTTATCCTTCTAGCATGCGGATATTACAAAACTAGTATTTCTACTGATTACTTTAACTACGTCTATCTTCTTTTTTTTCTGCCCACTTCTTTCCTTGGTATTGATTTTTTCTTAGTAGGAACATGCAATGGAATTTTTGAGGTAGCAATTGAAATTGTTTATGACCTTGGACTTGGTTATCTGTCGATTAATATTTCTCCATGTGGACTCTTCCTTCTATCATCATTTACATTTGATATTAATCTGATTGTTACAGGTTTTGTTTTAAAGTTATTTTTATTTATATATTTGAAAGGGAGAGAGAGAGAATAGGCATGCCAGGGCCTCCAGCTGCTGCTAATGAACTCAAGATGCAGGTGCCACCTTGTGCATCTGGCTTACGTGGGTTCTGGGGAATCCAACCTGGGTCCTTTGGCTTTGCAGGCAAGCGCCTTAACCACTAAACCATCTCTCCAGCCCTATTTCAGGGTTTCTAAGGGCTCTTGAACACACTTGCTGGTAGCAAAGTAATAGTTAAAATAATAGAGGCAGGAATCCGCGTTCTCATAGCCTTGCAGTGAAGGAAAAGAGGAAATTCTGGGCTCTTGAAAATGTACTGCCAAGGTTTTCCTAAAGATCTCTGCCAGACGAGCATCATTTCACGAATAAAATAAGTAGTCAATACAGTAGCAATATTAGGATGGTTATTGGCTTTGCTATTTCAAGCTATCCATTTTTTAAGAATATATTTTATTTATTTATTAGAGAGAGAGAGAGAGAGAGAGAGAGAATAGGCATGCCAGGGCCTCCAGCTGCTGCTAATGAACTCAAGATGCAGGTGCCACCTTGTGCATCTGGCTTACGTGGGTCCTGGAGAGTCGAACCGGGGTCCTTTGGCTTTGCAGGCAAGTGCCTTAACTGGCAAGCCACCCCTCCAGCCCCACAAGCTATACATTTTTATGCAACAAAGCCTGTGAAGTAGTAAGAAGATTTGTGCTACCTCCTCTGTCTTTCTTCAGGGCCGCAGGAGGGACAGAAGCATCCCAAGTCTATCCTTTCTCTCCCTGGCTCTGACCCGCCTCTTTCTATAGGTAAGTGTTGCAGTCAGGTTCGCATCGCTGGCAGAAAACATCCAGCTGAGAGCAGCTTGTAGGGGAAGCTCCATGATGGCAGAGGAAACGACGGCATGAGCAGAGGGTGGACATCACCCCCTGGCCAACGTCAGGTGGACAACAGCAACAGGAGGGTGTGGCAAACACTGGCGAGGGGAAGCTGGTTATAACACCCAAAAGCCCGCCCCCAACAACACACTGCCTCCAGGAGGGTTTGGCTCTCACCACTGTGATTACCAACACACGTGCTCTGGAAGCATTTCACGTGTACTGTACACCCCGAGGTCTGGCATCAGGCCGACTGTGGCTGGAATCCTCATTCTTGTATGTGCGGTGGCATCAAGGGCATGTGCCACGTTCATACTGAGGCATACTGAGGTGGTCTCGTTCTTTAATGCCAAGTGGTTTGACTTTTCTCCAGCAAGGATGGATGATAACTGTCTTGTACATTTCAAATGTATTCACATTTTGGAAAATTTGAAAGCATTGGCTCTCATGACCAATTCATTTCAGGAATGAATCACATAACTACCAGTCTCTGCCAGCTGGCTCTCCAGTGACCAGCCCTATCTTCAATTTCATATAAATTGCAAGTACTCTAATATTTTATATTTAGGCAATGCTATACTGAGTTGCAGTAATAGCCATATTTGTTGTTGTTGGTTTTTTTTCCCCCTTTGAGACAGGGTCTCACATATTTCAGGCTGGTTTCCAACTCATTAGGTAGCTGAGGATGACCTTGACCTTCTGATCCTCCTGCCTCTACCTCCTGAGTGCTAGGATTACATGCCTGCACCACCACGCCCAGCTTATTCAGTGCTGGGCATTGAACATAGGGCTTTGCGTATGCATGTCAGGCAAGCACTTAACTACCTGAACTACATCTCCGGACCATATGTTTGCTTATTTATTTAACTTGAGAACTTTTATAGTGTTTTTAATGCTTTTAAAAACGGGACAATTAAAAAAAAAATCCCCAGCACTCAGGAGGCAGAGGTAGGAGGATCGCCGTGAGTTTGAGGCCATCCTGAGACGTCATAGTGAATTGCAGGTCAGCCTGAGCTAGAGCGAGACCCTACCTTGAAAAAAAAAAAAAATCTTGAAACGTTTTTCTTCTGTTGTGACATCACCCGTGAAAAGCGGTATTAGGATCTCTCTGGAGAAGCAAAACCTGCTGGATTTGCCACTCGGGCTCAGTCTCCTTTCATAGAATTGCTGGTAGAGTTCTAAGCTTTCCCCAGAGGCAGCCACTCCACCAGGAGCAGCAATATGTGAAGTTTTTGCAAGAAAGTTTGTGTGTGTGTGTGTGTGTGTGTGTATGCGAAATGGTGACTCCTGCCAGAAATGTCATATGGTTTCGTTAACTTTCTTCCCAGGAAGGAGGAAGTTTTTTTCCCAAGCCACAGATAAATACAGCTGGAATGCTATTCAGAAGTCAGAAGCACAGGGGTTTGACTACAGAGACTGAATTTTACACACTCCGTTTGTTTCTGGTTCAGATAAGGCTTTCCTTCTATTTCCTTAGGGGAAAAGTCCAATTCTCTTTGAAAAGCATAAACCTTTATTCCCCTGCATGAAAATGATTGAGATTTCTGCCCCTGCTGTTATCATCTATATCATAATAAATTTATTTAAGGAAGGAAAGGTCTCTCATGAATCTCTTCTGGAGTTCCCTAGGGAAGAAAAGCATAAGAGAGAGAGAGAGAGAGAGAGAGAGAGAGATGATAGGACATTCCGTGTCTCTCTTCTCATCCCCTCAGGCTTACAGATCGTTTCCTACCATGCTGTTGATTAGCAAGTCTGCACATACCGAGTGTGGTAGTAATTAATGCTCCCATGTTGACTCTTAGGAGCTACAATACCGTGAAGTACTCCTTCAGAGTTATCAAGGAGAAATTAAATTACGTTCAATACAGTTTCAGAGCCACATTACTCAGGATATAAAGCACCGCTATTAGAAATGGGATGGGGATGGGTCGTGTTGACGATGGTTGAAATGGTAAGGAATTGTGGGAGCCAGATGGTAAAGCCTTTGAAATCGGGCAGTGGCAGGAACACTCAGAGCACAGAAGCTGGCACCTGCTAAAGATCACGGTTCTCTCCCCTCTGCAGATAATTTATCAACACCTTATGGCCCGAGTCTCTGAAACTGCTAGTTCTATAGTCTCCATTTGCTAGGGCAGTGAGGGCAGCGGTCTCACTTATTCTGCGCACAATTTACTGATAAATCTTGCTAGGCTGAAAAGGCCAGTAACACCCACACTAGTTTTCTGTGACTACCATAACAATTCACCATATACTTGGTGGCTTAAAGCAACCTAAATGGGGCTGGAGAAATGGCTCAGCGGTTAAGGCGCGCTTGCCTGCAAAGCCAAAGGACCCAGATTTGATTCTCCAGGACCCGTGTAAGCTGTCAGATGCACAAGGTGGTGCATGCGTCTGGAGTTCAAATGTAGCAGCCAATGCCCCTGGCATGCCCATTCTCTCTCAAATAAATAAATTATATATATATATATATATATATATATACATATATATATATATATATATATATATATACATATATAAACTTTAGTGACTAGTTCAGTTCCCCAGTATCCACGTAAAGCCAGATGCACAAAAAGGGGCACATGCATCTGGAGTTCATTTGCAGCAGCTAGAGACCCTGGTGTGCCCATTCTCTCTGTGCCTCTCTCTCTGCTTGCAAATAAATAAATGGGAAAAAATTAAGAAAAGCAATCTAAATGTATTTATTCCCTTATAGTTGTGGAAGCCAGAAGTCTGTCATTGGTGGTGGTGGGGGGGGTGGGGAGACGGGTGACCGGGGAATACACTCCCTATAGAGGTTGTTGCCTTCTCCAGATCCTGGTGGCAGTCGTCACTGCTTAGCTTGTGGCCGTGTCACCCTGGCTGCAAAGCCAGCAGCATCTTCCAATCTCTTGGCGTCCCATCTCCGCTATCTCCAAACTGCTTTTTCCTCTGTGTGTGCACGGACCATAAAATCCCCCTTTGCTGAGTTCACTTTTCAGGGACTGCTGTGGCTGGAACCCAGAGCTTCACACACTTTAGGCAAGCAGCCCACTACCAAGTTCCCTTCCTTCCCTTTCTTTCAATCAGTCTTTCTTTTTCGTTCTTCTTTCTTTCTCTCTCTTTCTTTCTTTCTCTCTCTCTTCTTTCTTTCTCTTTCTCTCTTACTTTCTCTTTTCTCCCTTTCATTCATTCATTCATCCTCTCTCTCTCTTTTTCTTCTTTCATAGGGTCTTGTGTAGCACAGGCTGGCTTTGAACTCCTGATCCTCCTGCCTCTACCTCCCAAGTACTAGAATGACAAGCATCACTACCTTGCCTAGTTTTTTTTTTTTCTTTTGAACTAATATTTGAAGTTAGCATACAAAGTAGTGGGTTTCATTGTGACATTTTTGTACACATGCGTCATTATACTTTGTTCTAACTTAGCTCCTTCATGCCCCTTACATGGGCTGCCCCCACTAGAGATTGGTTTCCTTCCTTCCTTAACATTGCCTTTAGACACAGAGTGTTTCAAAGATGCCCAGGCAGGACTCAAACTTGTAATTCCCCTTCCTCAATCTCTTATGCGCCACCACATCTAGTCTTGCTTCCTTTTAAAAATTTTTATTTATTGGCAATTTCATACATGTATATAAGGCATTTTGATCACATTTTACCCACAATGCCCTATTTTGTCCCTCTCCCATTGACTCTTTTTCCTAGCTGGTTCTCCTTTACTTTTGTGTTTTTGTTTTAATGACTCAATGAGTTTAGTTAGGGTTATCTGTATAAGCATGGGGGTTTTACCCCAGAGCACCTGTCCCTTTCTTATAAGGACACTTGTTATTTTGTGGAAGGTGCACCCAGATATTCCACCCCATCTCAAGAATTTTAATTTAATCTCATTTGTGAAAACTTTCATCTTAAACTGGGCACGGTGGCACAAGCCTCTAGTTCCTGCACTGGGGAGGCTGAGGTAAGAGGATTCCCCTGAGTTCGAGGCCAGCCTGGGGCTACAGAGTGAGTTCCAGGTCAGCCTGGGCTAGAGTGAGGCCCTGCCTCCAAGCAAAACAAAATGAAAACAGCCACAGTTTCTGAGGTTTAGGACCATGCTATGATTTAATCCTAAAAATGTCTTGGAAAGGTTCACGCATAGTGGCTTGCTGGTCAGTTGATGGGTTTCTTTTGAAGTGATTGGATCACGAGGGCTCTGTCATCAATCAGCTAATCTGTTGATGGATGCATAATTTGATGACATTATGGAGGTGATATAAAGAAAGACGTTGCGCTTTGCTAGAAGAAATAAATCAGTGAGGCACTCCTTTGAAGAGTGCATCTTCTGTCCGGCCCCTTCTCTTCTCTTGCTCTGACTCCTGCCTGCCAAGAGGCTAGCCACTTTGCTCCACCATACGCTGTCACCATGACGTCCTGCCTCACCCACACACAGGTCACCAACAATGGAACCAAATGACCTCTGATGCTGTGAGTTAAATTCTTCCTCCTTTAAGATGTTTTCTCACACACTGATGTAGACCTGGTCTCTTTGGGAGGGCTATTTTTCAGCCTATCACAACTACCTCAACAACTCCTTGTACACACACACACACACAACACACATACATTATACTAGTGCAATATTCTTAACAAACCACAAAGTTAATGGTAGGGAATAAAGTCTTTGCTGGGCGTGGTGGCACACGCCTTCAATCCCAGCACGCGGGAGGCTTGCTGTGAGTTCGAGGCCACCCTGAGAGACTCCATAGTGAATTCCAGGTCAGCCTGAGCTAGAGTGAGACCCTACCTCGAAAAACCAAACAAAACAAGGAAAAAAAAAAAAGAGAGAATAAAGTCTTTTTCATATTTATTTATTTATTTATTTGTGTGTGTATGGGTATGTGTGTGGTCAGAGGATAACTTTGAGGTGTCTGTCCTCCACCTTCTTTGAGACAGGGTCTCTACACACTGAAAACCAACTGGCAGACTACAGAGAAACATCTGGCCAGCCGGCCTTTGAGCTTTGGGTTCTCCTGGCTCAGCCTCCCATAACCTGGCTTTATGTGTGAATTCTGGGCAATGGAACCAACCTGAGGCCAGCAGGCTTTGTAACCAAGTGCCTTTAACCACTGAGCCATCTCTGTCGTCCCAAGAGCAAATTCTTAACAGTAATGAAAGTGGTGGCTCTGTCTTACTGAGCATTTTCTGTGTACCCAAGGGAGCTCAGCACACGGTCACCTCTGCGTCTTATTGCTGCTCATTCCTACATCACGTATGTGGGATCAGGGGTCAGAAGTGCTCCTGTTGAAGCTCTAGGAGCTAAACTGATACCTCATAATAGGTATTTCATGCTTTCCTCCACTTTCAACCTCCACATCCCTCCCTGGGCTGTCCATAAACCTAATCCAGATGCTCTTCCTTTATGCAGTCTACTTTTCTTATCCTAGTTTCCAATTCTATTCCTTGGTTACTCTTAATGATTTTATTTGTTTAATGCTAGATTTATTTATTTATTTTTTAGGGAGAGACCGAGAGAGAGAGAGAGGGAGAGAGAGAATTGGCACACTAGGGCCTCAGCCACTGTAATTGAACTCCAGACACTTGTGTCACCTAGGGGGCATGTATGACCTTGTGCTTGCCTCACCTTTGTGTGTCTAGCTTGCATGGGATCTGGAGAGTTGAACATAGGTCCTTAGGCTTTGCAGGCAGGTGCCTTAACCACTAAGCCATCTCTCCAGCCCTGATCTTATTTTTATATTTTTTTGTTTATTTGAGAGAGAGAGAGAGAAAGAGAGAGAGAGAAGGAGAAGGAGAAGGAAAGAATGGGCATGCCAGGACCTCCAGTTGCTGCAAACGAACTCCAGATGCATGCACCCCCTTGTGCATCTGGCTTATGTGGGTCCTGGGGAATCAAACCTGGGCCCTTTGGCTTTGTAGGCAAATACCTTACTGCTAAGCAATCTCTCTAGGCCCCTGATTGTATTTTTTTTTTTCGAGGTAGGGTCTCACTCTAGCCCAGGCTGACCTGGAATTCACTATGGAGTGTCAGAGTGGCCTCGAACTCACGGCAATCCTCCTACCCCTGCCTCCCGAGTGCTGGGATTAAAGGCATGCGCCACCATGCCCGGCCTGATCTTATTTTTAACACAAAGGTAAGAGTTGGTTATCTGGAAGATGAAAAGTACACCTATTGACTTGGAATGACCTCGTTAGTACGCAAAGTCCTTGGCCAGGTGAATGGGCCAAGGCCAGTCCCTGGGCAAAAATATACTTTTATAGCCTGGCTGAAGAGGTTGTCCATGGAGAGGATGTTGCCTGTGGGAGATAAACTTGTGATTTCCTGTGCTGCTGTGTGTTCTCTAATGCTTCTCTCCTGACCTGCTGCACAGCTGTCTGTTCCATTTCCACAACTTGCACCAGGAGAAGGGAAGGAGACAGGACTAACGTTTCATGATTGCCTACTCTGTTAGGCGAGGTGCTAGCAGTTTTGTATCTTAGCATAGATACTTTTATACTGAGTATAAAAACTTTTTCTCATGTTATTCCTTACAACTGCAGCAATAATCTGGTGAAATTGTCTTAGAGTCACGATTTAGGACATTCACTGTGGTTAGCTAGCACATCTATACTTCTGTTGAAGTGTCGTTTTCTGTGAATAAAAGCTGGTTGAATCTGGTTTATATGGTAGCCAATGCTTTAGGAAAGAGTCGAGGTCAGGTCTGCTCAGTTTTAGAAACGCCCTTTGGGCCCTGTGTGACCCTGTACAAGTAGAAAATATGTTCTCAAGTCAACAGCAGCAGGCCAAGGGCAGATCTGGGGAAGGTGGTACTGACTGGCTTCGATGTCATGGCTGAATCAATGTTACTTAGTCACTCAGAGCTCCACTTTGTGTATCTGTAAAACGATGCTAATAATTCCTACATTCCATGTTTTTTTTTTTTTGAGAATCCAAAATAATTTGAGGTATGTAAAATGCCTCATATATGCTGATGGGAACCAGACTGTCAATATTAGCCAATTAGATCTCCTACAGATGGAATGTGAGCCCTCCATTTTTTAAAAATTTAATTTAATTTTTTACTGCCAATTTCCATGATTGCAAACAATATTCCATGGTAATGCCCTCCATCCCCCCACTTTCCCCTTTGAAACTCCACACTCCACCATATATATCTCCTCCCCCTCTCAATCAGTCTGTCTTTTATTTTGATGTCATGATCTTTTCCTCCTATTATGAGGGTCTTGTGTGGGTAGTGTCAGGCACTGTGAGGTCATGGATATCCAGGCCATTTTGTGTTTGGAGGAGCATGTTGTAAGGAGTCCTACCCTTCCTTTGGCTCTTACATTCTTTCCACCATCTCTTCTGCATTGGGCCCTGAACCTTGGAAGGTGTGATAGAGATATTTCAGTGCCAAGCACTCCTTTGTCACTTCTTCCCAGCACTGTGGTGCCTTCTGAGTCATTCTAAGGTCACTGACATCTGAAAAGAAAAGGTTCTCTAACCAAAAGTGAGAGTAGCATTAATATAAGGGCATGAGCATTAAGAGAAGTGCTTACTGGGCAGCTTGATGAGCATAGTATATACATTTAGCCAGACAGCAGCAGATGTTACACCCCCAGGGCTCATGACTACCCATGTTGTAGGTTTTCAGTATCAGGAATGTATTCCCTCCCATGGAGCAGGCCTCTAGTCCAATTAGAGGGCAGTTGGTTTCCCCCAATACAGACATGTCACTATTGCACCCATTGTGAGCCCTCTGTTTGTCTGTTGATATTCTAACCCACATGTTGATGATTTTAAGAGGAGGAGAAATTATTAGATTGCTTCACAAGGACTTGTGACCAGCTGACCTTATTACACCTCAGAGAGCTGGCTCACTCTGTCCACCAAGTCAGGGCACAGTGTAAAGTGGTAGTCTGTATCTGGGAAGAGGGCTCTCGCCATAACTTGACCATGCTGGTCTCCTGATCATGGACCTAGGGCCTCCATAATGGTATGAAAGAAACTCATGTTGTATAAGCCACCCAATTTATGGACTAAGAAAAGCTCATAATAAGCAAATACACGAGTGGCAAGTTTCAAATAAAATGCTGTCTTGCTCTAGTCACTTGAATCTTGCAAGTAGAAAAAACCTTTTATTTTTCCCTTTCCATTGCTTTTTTTTTTTTTTAATTATTTATTTAACAGAGAGAAAGAGGAAGGAAGGGAAGGAGGGAGAGAGAAAGAGAGAGAAAGAGAATGGGCATGCCAGGGCCTTCAACTGCTGCAAGTGAACTCCAGATGCATGTGTCACCTTGTGCATCTGGCTTACGTGGGTCCTGGGGGATCAAACCTGGGTCCTTTGGCTTTGCAGGCAAACTCCTTAACTGCTAAGCTATTCCTCCAGCCCTTCCCTTTCCATGTCTTCAGAGCAGTAGAATATGAATATTTCCTTCTTCTTGTCAGGGAAGGAATCCTGGCCTTGTTAGGTCGCTGCCCTTTTCCTCCTATGGTGCCTATAAACCTCATTGCACTTGGACCAACCTTTACTCAAAATAGCTTTTCTCCTTTTATATGCTTATCTCTGTATTGGAGACCTTGGGTAGCTTGAGAGATATCTTATCTCTGAATCATTTACTACCAAATATAATTTCTGGCATGTGGAAGGGGCAATTAAACATTCTCCCCAAAGTGAATTAAATGGAGTTTCCACTTTTTGAAATGTTAGAAAAAAAAATCAAATTAAACATTCATTCTAATCAAATCTTCTCCCTCGGGAAAGGAGACTAATACCACTGCTGTTGTTTTTTTCACATTCCTTCCTGTTCTTCATTTTCTTTGGCTGCTGTTCTAGTTCTCGGGACAGAGAGAGGCAATGCTCAACGTTTGTGACTTTAGACTAATTACTAACAAGTGGATTTCTGCTTTTCTTCCATCCTTCTGTTGTGCCAGACTAGGGAGGATTTGGGGCTCATGGAAGGAGAAGTGATTTGCCCACTATCAATTTTATAAGCTAACATTTGAGGATGTTGTGATAACTCCTTTACATGCATAATCTCTCTTTCTCTCTCTGTCTCTCTTTTGAGGTAGGGTCTCACTGTAGCCCAAGCTGACTTGGAATTCACTATGTAGTCTCAGGGTGTCCTCAAACTCTCCACGATCCTCCTACCTCTGCCTCCTGAGTGCTGGGATTAAAGGCGTGCATCACCACACCCAGCTACATGCATAATCCTATTCAATTCTTTCCACAACCCTATTAAATAGTTATTATTACTATGTCTACTTTACAGTTAATGACACTGAGTTGCAGAGGGTAACCTGACCAGAGTTTGGCTTTTGAACGTCACAGTATATTAAGTCTGATCACAAATGTCCTTTCTTCCTTTCCCTTCCCTTCCCTTGCCTTCCCTCTCTCCCTCCCTCCCTTCTTCCTACCTTCCTTCCTTCCTCCCTACCTTCCCTGTCTCTCTTTTCAATACTGGAGATCCAATCCAAGACCTTGCACATATTAAGCACATATTCTACATCTGAGCTATGCTTCCAGCTCCTCAAATCTTGTTTCTTTCTCTCTCTCTCTCTTCTTTCTTTCTTTCTTTCTTCTTTCTTTCTTTCTTTCTTTCTTTCTTTTTCAGAGAAGAAGTGGGTGAGAACTGTGCTAGGGAGAGAACCCAGGGCCTTGCTCATGCTAGATAAGTGTGCTGCCACTGAGTAACAGTCCTAGTCTGCCCCCCTCCCACCAATGCTTTATTCAACTGTGTTAAGGAAATGATTCTGAGAAAGAAAACAACGAATTCGGTCTTTGACTGAATGCTAATTTGAGGCACCTACCAGAATTCTGTTGGGGTTCTAGATTACTTCTGGGAAAGGAAGGATAGAAGGAGGAAGGGAGAAAAGGTAGGTAGGAAGGAAGGAAAAAGAAAGGAAAGGAAAGGAAAGGAGAACGAGGTTTGGACAGGGTGAGGCGAGCGAGGGATTTCCGGCTCAGCAAGCCTGGGCTCCCCAGCCTGTGCCTGACTCGCCTTGCCTTGGCTTCGTTCCAGTCCCGCGCTCTGACTTTTGCTGGTGGGTTGCTCAGCGTTGAGTCAACGTCCCCTATCAAACATGAGTCAGACCCAGAGAGAGAAGCCACACCGTGATTTGAGCAAGCGAAGTTTAACATAAAGAATCATTAACTAGGAGTCTGTTGCTCAGAACTGCGTGAGGACGCAGAGAGAGCCAGAGTTTGACCCGGGAAGTCAAGGCTTTCTGACCTCCAAGCTGAGAGGGAGAACTCTGTTTTTCCCCAGGGCTGCGCCTGAGTGAGCCTGACTTGCCCTATTCATTGGGCAAGAACACCCAGGGGCCTCTGCAGCATTTCCTTTCAGATCACCCCAGGCATTCAGGCTATTTAAAAAATCTAAATAACATCTCAGTCAAACTAACATTCCAAGAGAGAGAAATGTTTTAATATGTCTTTTTTTTTTTTTTTCCCCCAGAACAGCCTTTAGGCCCGGGAGTGCAGGCAGGCTGAGTGACGGTCGATATAGTATATCCTGAGATTTATGGGAACCCAGAGGTTTTGGCAAGAGTACAGATAAATCTCAAGGAAGAAAATTAAAAAATAATTTGATATCGTACAAACCACACAGTAGAATTTGAATGCAGGTCAAATCACAGCAGCTGTTTATTATCCCTCTTTTAAGCTACAGTAACAGGATTGCTTAAACAAATGTGCCTCCTTTCTAGAACTTTCAAAAGTATTTAATCTTTGCATAATGATTAATCTCCAGCTCCAGAGGAAATTCCCAGAGGAAGAGAGATAGAGAAAACACAGAGCATTTTAAATGGAAGCAACATGGCAAAGAGAAAAGAGGGAACTTGCTACTAAGTCCTGCATTCTGGGATCCACTCTCACGAGAAATCTTGTGGCCACCCTGTTGCATAGTAACTAGCCGAGGGCAGAATGGCCAACAGATCACAGTCCCAAACATTTGGACAGTGGAGACTAACTAGGTGGAAGGAACAGCAGTAATTAAAGGCTTATACCACACCCTGTATTTATGGAGTGGTAGATCTGGAATATTTCAAGAAGTTTTATTCTTTGCTTCTTCCACAGCAAGGGATGTCTTGTCTTCTGAACCCTGGAAACGCCTCCCCCACTCCTATTTCCCCCATCCAAGGAGTGCTGTGAATATTTTCTTTTTCAGAAAAGGCCCTCGTCAGTGGGGCGTGGTGGCGCATGCCTTTAATCCCAGCACTCGGGAGGCAGAGGTAGGAGGATCGCTGTGAGTTCGAGGCCACCCTGAGACTATACATAATGAATTCCAGGTCAGCCTGGGCTAGAGTGAGACCCTACCTTAAAAAAACAAAACAAAACAAAACACACACACACACAAAAAAAAAAAAAAAAAGAAAGAAAGAACAGAAAAGAAAAGAAAAGCTGGGGATATAACTTGGTGCTTGCATGCAGGGTGGCCCTGGGTTCAATGCTGAGTTCCACATGAAAAACAAAACCCAACAGGTCCTTCACTGCTGTTTACTTCTTGCGATTTTTTTCAGGGGAGGTGCTCTTGGAAGCTTTTGGTTGTGGAAAGGACAGCAGGCCTGAAGTATACTTCTCTGTAAGTTGGCAGGCAAGTAAGAAGTAAGAAGTTGGGCTGTGTCAATCTAGCTACACATAGAATCGCCCATGGCTCACTAGCATCTAGACTCAAAGCCAGATGTGGTGACAGACTACCTATATTCTTAGCACTTTGGAAACTGAGGCAGGAGGGTTGAGAGTTCAAGGCCAACCTGGATTATATCGGGAGACCCTAATCTCAAACATAACAAGCAAACCCAGGAAACCTAAGGCAAGACCCCACTTCAGGGTAATTACAAAAATTGGCAGATGGGCCCAGAATGTCAGTTAGTATTAACAAAAAAGTAGACAAGAACAGAAAAATAAAGTGAACCTTCCTAAGGGCCGTCATCTGGACATGGTTTGTGTGTGTCCGTCAAGGGTTTCATGGAACAGACTGGGTCCTTTGTGCCATGATCCTGGAAGGTGGTGAGACATTTAAGAGGTGATGCCTAGTGGGGAGCCCCTAGGTCATGGGAGGGGGACAGGACTACATTCATAGGTATTGCCAGTCTACATCTGGCCCAGGGCAGCTATGAATGCAGACTAACACAAAATGGCAAACTTACTTAAAACATTGTAGGATTTTTATAGACGACAACATCAGTATCACCATTTTAAAAAGTTGGATATAGGGCTGGACAAATAGCTCAGCAGTTCAGGTGCTTGTCTGTGAGGCCTAAGAACGCATGCCCGACTCTCCAGGTCCCACGTAAGCCAGATGCACAGCGATGCAAGCATGCAATGCTGCACCTGCACACAAGGGGGGCACGCACATCTGGAGTTTGTCTGCAGTGGCCAAAGGCCCTGGCATACCCATTCTTTCTCTCTCTGCTTCTTTCTCTTTTTCTCAAAAAAAATAAATAAGTTGGACATGCCTGGAACTTTGAGACCCCTGAGCTATCTATCTGTTGAGAGAGTTGTCACAGGAATAAAACATACTCTCCGACTCTCTTTTTCTGTCTCTCATTTCTTCCCCTCAGCAGTTCCTGCTGCTGTAAAGTCATCCCCCACTATGCTGTCAACAGAAACCCAACCAATTCTCCTTACCTCCTGGGTCCTGAACTAAGTGAGCCTCTTTTTATTTATTTTTATGCATTTGTTTGGTTTTTCGAGCCAGGGGTCTCCCTCTAGCCCAGGCTGGAATTCACTCTGTAGTCTCAGGGTTGTCTCGAACTGACAGCAATCCTCCTACCTCTGCCTCCTGAGTGCTGGGGTTAAAGGTGTGCGCCACCACGCCCGGCTCTCTGCAGAATTTCTAACATAAATTGTTTTCATTAAAAAACGACTTGGCTGGAGAGATGGCTTAGCAATTAAGGCACTTGCCTATGAAGCCTAAGAACTCAGGTTTGATTTCCCAGGGCCCATGTAAGCCAGATGCACAAGGTGGCGCATGCATCTGGAGTTCATTTGCAGTAGCAGGAGGCCCTGGCACACCCATTCTCTCTCTCTTTCTCTTTTTTTCCTCTCTCTCTTAAATAAATAAATAAATAAACGACTTATTAAACACACCCTCCATGCCTTTTCCTTTTTGTACTTTTGTGTGTGGGGCTGTTTCTCAGAATGCCGTTGAAGTCTGATCTCTGTGAGAAGAAAACATCTCTGTCACTCAGTAAGCCGCTGGTTTCTTAAATAACTTTCTGTCTCTGCTCTGAAAGCGTTTTTCATAAAAGAAGTTGAAAGTTCCATGTGGGTATCCATATTCTCATCACCGAGCCTGTTATAAAGCACGCATTCAGTGTGTATTCAATGATAAATGACTAAACAGATTGCGTGACTCAGTTGGGAAACCCAGGATTATAATGCATAGGTCACAGATAATAGTCACCAAATCATGGCAATTGTAATATAATACCTGTCTCCATTAGGGTGTTATTAATGTGTCAAAGATATTAGTGGAGACAATGAAAGTGATGATAAAATCTGTCATTATAGGGAAATTTCCCTTAAAAAAAGAACTCTTATTTATTTATTTATTTATTTTCAAGAAGACAGAGAAAGAGAGAGAGAGAATAGGTGTACCAAGGCCTCCTACTGCTGCAAATGAACTCCAGATGCATGTGCCACCTTGTGCATCTGGCTTTATGTGGGCACTGGAGAAATGAACCCAGGCTGTCTACCTTTGTAAGCAAGTGCCTTGACCACTGAGCCTTTTCTCCAGCTCCAAGAAGTAACATATTTTGAATGTAATACTAGTATTTTGTTTGTTGAATGGACTAAACCATTGTTGGGCTATGTAAATAGTCCAGCCTAGAGAAGAGTAATATAAAACAGTATTCATAAAATGTTAAATTAATGCCTTGCTAACTAGTACTTTGGAGTTGTTTAACTGATGAGAAGAGATTACAATGGTCTCCTTGGTAATCAATGACTCATCCTAAAGACACTGGAAGAGGTTATTATACAGAAAGAAATAGAACAGGGATTCATACCCTTTAAAATAAATATTTTGTGGCCGGGCGTGGTGGTGCACACCTTTAATCCCAGCACCCGGGACGCAGAGGTAGGAGGATCGCGGTGAGTTTGAGGCCACCCTGAGAATACATAGATAATTCCAGGTCAGCCTCAGCTAGAGTGAGACCCTACCTCAAAAATATGTATATATATATTAGCCAGGTGTGGTGGTGCATGTCTTTAATCCCAGCACTCAGGTGGCAGAGGTAGGAGAATCACTGTGAGTTTGAGGCCACTCTGAGATTGCATAGTGAATTCCAGGTCAGCCTGGGCTAGAGTAAATTCCTACCTCAAAAAACCAAAAATAAAATTATTTATTGATTTATTTATTGAAAAAGAGAGAGAGAGAGAGAAGCAGATAGAAATAGAGGTAGACAATGGGCACACCAGGGCCTCTATCCACTGCCAAGGAACTCCACATGCATGTGTCCCTTCACACACTTTTAAGGGGCAAATAGAGCATAGTTTAGGCTTGAGGCTTTAGACCTTACTGTTTAACTCTAAAGTCATCATAGGTGGTGTGTAAATGAATGGATGTGATTGTGTTCCACAAAACCTCATCTGAAAAAGAAAATGGACTGCAGACGGATGTGTCTTGTGAACCCGCTCTTAGAAGGGAGAAAACCTAACCCTAAGCTGCTCGGGGTGGCAGCTAGCACTGGGCATTTTAACTCAACTGTAAGAAGCTGCTAAGAGTTCTGCATGAGCAAGTAGGCCTACTGTGATGAGGAAAGACAGGAGAAAGCAACAGTTGAGTTGTAATGACAATCCTTACTAATGTTTACTGAGGACTTAATAATTTCTATGTTTTATCTCATACAATCCTTATTATAATCTCAGGTAGCCTCAAGGTATTATCATAGGTGGGCATTAATGTATTCTCATTGGTTGGATGAAGAAATTGAAGCATAGACAGGTTACGCAACTTTCTCAAAGACACACAGCTAGAAAGTATTATACATGAGATAAGAGCCTAATAGATAGTGTCATCTGCACAAGAGCTGCACAATATTGGGCCCATCAATATGTTGCCATAAATGACAAAGGAAGGCAAAAAAAAAAAAGATATAAAAATAGAAAGGGATTTGGGCTAGAGAGATGGCTTAGTGGTTAAGGCACTTGCCTGCGAAGCCTGAGGACCCATGTACGATTCTCCAGATCCCATGTAAGCCAGACACACAAAGGTGAGGCAAGTGCAAGGTCACACATGCCCACTAGGTGGCGCAAGCATCTGGAGTTTGATTATAGTGGCTGAGGCCCTGGTGCACCAATTCTCTCTCTCTCTCTCTCTCTCTAAAAAAAATTTTTTTTTTTTTTTAAGAAATAGATAGGGATTAGTGGAGAAAAAGAAGGGATTCAGTGAAAGGGACTTGGGGAGAAGGGCAAAAGAAAGTAACAATGAACCTAGAAAGTCTGACCTTGGAGCCTGAGCTTCTGTAACAATGTGCTGTCGTTTTACTCCAGAGGGCAGAGCCAAGTCCAAAGTCAGTGGCTGGGAGTAGAGAGAGGATAGAAGAGTCTCTGCAGGGGTACTGCAGTGCTCGCTCAGATTATGGGGGTACACTATGCTGCAGATGGACCAGGAACGGTGCTCTGGGGCATATACTGTGGGGAGGCAAATCCCTATGGTCTCTCTCGTTTCTTCATGTCAAGCAGAGGCATTATTCACCTTCTGCTTGGGGACGGTGTTTCAAGGAGATTTGCCCATTCTAACAGGCTGGGGAGCTTGATCTGCGATGGGATGCCCGTGTGTGCCGTGAGGATATGGGCCACTCTGTTATCATGAGCCTCACGCTGCCTGCTGGGCTGAAGGTAATGAAGTCCTTTGTCTTTGGCGTAGCAGTCTCATGTCTCCTGTCAGCATCCATGAATCTGTGGCAGTTTAACTTGTCACTGTACAACTAGGGTAAAAATCTCCAACTTTCACATTTCTTGACATACACAGGAGGACAATGGGTCAGGAAAGCTAGTGTGGAGATCAAGACTGACTAGTCTTGGCATGGTGTCTTTTTATTTTTATTTTTATTTTTATTTTTTATTTTTTATAGGTAGAGTCTTGCTCTCTAATCCAGGCTGAGTTGGAATTCACTATGTAGTCTCAGGGAGGCCTCAAACTCACAGCGATCCACCTACCTCTGCCTCCCAAGTGCGGGGATTAAAGGCATGGGCCACCACGCCCGGCTCATGGTGCCTCTTTAAATTCTGAGGGCCAGAGGCTTGTACTGAAGCTGGAGAGGGGCAAGGCTCTGCAAGTACCCTTAGCTCTTGATGACGTAACTAGCAGAGGGCCTAAAACTGGCCACATGGAGCTAAAGCTGCACCATAGTTCACTGGAATGATTTCCAATGAACCATAGTTCCATAGCTGTAATATGAATATTACGTGCCGGCAATCTGATATTGTACAATGGGTCCCAAACTTTGCTGCTTATCACCTTGTGTGGTAACATTAAGACAATAATAATGTACATTCCTGGGCACCCGGTCATATACTGTGAACTGAATACCTGGGGAGAGGCTCGGAAATCAATATTTTACGAAGGCCTGTGAAATCATTGAGAGGCAGCCAGCCCTTGCAGTGTTCTGACGATAAGGACTGAATTCTGCCACGGCAAATCCGGCTTCTCTCTATCTAAACGTGCACATTTGTTACACAAGAAGAACTGGACTTTCCAGTATGGTGGCAGCTGGCTAGCCACATGTGTCCATGTAAAGCAAAATTAACACAAGTTGAATTGAACCTACACTTCAGCTGGTCAGATGTGTGAACTTTGTGGCCAGTCTTGAATAGCCACCTGTGGTTAAGTGGTTACAGTGTTATATGGCACAGATGTGGACACTTCCATCACCCTAGGAAGTTCTAGAATAGTTTATCACACCAGGAAGGAAGGATGAAGCAAAGATGGACAGAGGTGGACCAACATGACTCTGATGCTAAGTGCTTGGTGCTCAGGAGGTAAAGACAGGCAGATCTCCCAGGACAGCAATAGCAGGGAACATCTAATGTTGATTCTGGCCTCCACATGCAGACACAAGCGTGCCCAGACACCACATATGAGCACACATAATCACACACACACACACACACAGAGGGGCAGGGAGAGAGAGAGAGAGACAGGAACCAACAAGAATCAGACTCCATTGGCTAAAGACGGGATGATTTGAGCACTGATTAGAATTCACAGCTGCACTGTATTGACATGCATCATATATAAATCTACGCGTTCACAATAATGCTAAATATAATTTATTGGTGACTTTTGGTGGACATCAGGGAACCAAGCTGATACTGAAAACCAGAAAGCAAGGCTGAGGAGGTGGCTCAGTGATTAAAGGTGCTTACTTTGCAAAGCATCCCAGCCCTGGTTCGATTCCCTACTACTCATGTAAAGCCAGATGCACAAAGTGGCACATGGCATATGGAGTTTGCAGTGCTAAGTGGCCCCGATGCACCCAGTGTCTCTCTCTCTTTTTAAATTTTTGTTTTGTTTTGAGGTAGGGTCTCACTCTAGCCCAGGCTGACCTGGAATTCACTCTGTAGTCTCAGCGTGGCCTCGAACTCACGGTGATCCTCCTACCTCTGCCTCCCGAGTGCTGGGATTAAAGGCGTGCGCCACCACGCCCGGTGCACCCAGTCTCTTTTCTTGCAAATAAATAAAAGATATCAAAAAGAAAAAGTAGCAAGCAAAGGGTTATTAAGCATTTAGTCAACCCTGTTTCTAAAGGCTAGGCTGAACCAATGTTTGCGGTGGTTCTGAGACTCACAGCAGAAGGCTCATTAGCAGGTCCCAGAACTGAGCACCTGCTGCCCTTTGCCGTGCCCAACCCAGTAACACATCCCTACACTGACTTCTCTCCCTTCCTTCCTTCTGTTCTTTGGGATCCTCAGACACAGAGCTGTCTTGAAAACTCTATCTGAGGCTGTGCGTTATTGGGGAGAGCTCAGGACCGTCTTCCAGTTCAAATTCCTGAAAGAATGTTGCGTCCCACCTGGTATATGGTTTGGTTCCTTGCTTCAGGTCCACTCCTGGTCCAGTCTCCTGTGAAGGACTGCCCCTTCCAGAGATGTAGGTAGGATTTAGCGTCTAAAAGACAGAAGGGAAGGATGGTTGTGGGTGGCAAAAACTGAATACAAATGTGCATTCTATCCGGGCGTGGTGGTACACGTCTTTAATCTCAGCACGCGGGAGGCAGAGGTAGGGTCACTGTGACTTCGAGGCTAGCCTGGGACTACGGAGTGAGTGCCAGGTCAGCCTGGGCTAGAGGGAGACCCTACCTCAAACAACAACAACAAAACCCAAAAAACAAAATGTGCATTCTAACAAGATTTCCCACATGAATTGTATGCACCATGAAGCCAACCATAGTGACCTGCTCAGGAGCTTTTTTTTTTTTTTTTTTTTTTTTTTTTTTTTTTTTGTGGTTTTTCAAAGTAGGGTCTCACTCTGGCCCAGGCTGACCTGGAATTCACTATGGAGTCTCAGGGTGGCCTCGAACTCACGGCTGTCCTCCTACCTCTGCCTCCCTAGTGCTGGGATTAAAGCCACCATGCCCGACTCTCAGGAGCATTTTAAAGAGATAAGCTATTGAGTCCAAAGCTCAACGGGAAGTACAGTTTTTTGGGGGGTTTGGGGGAGGCCGAGGGAAACACAGACTGTTACGGGTGGAGGTTGGAAGGGGAAAAGTGAGATGGACTGAATGTGGAAACACTTTAAAGCCGTGATAAGGACACTGGGTGATAGGCCTTATGGGGTGCGGGGCACAATAACCTCCACGTTCAAGGAGGAAGATAAACCACAAAGCAACAGAGAACACACTGCCTCCACCTCATGGAGACACAGAGAAGGTTCTCATCCAATGACCCTTAAATACTAGATCCACAGCTCCAACTGCGGGCAGGTGGAGTATCGCGAGGGCGGCCGAAACAATCTTGGGGACCAACTGTCCCCTCCAGGGGTTCTCTATTCCTAACCCAAGGGCTGTTGGTCTCCCAGTGCACTACCCGCTCTCTCGTGTCAAACCTCGGTTACAGACATGGTGCACTGACGCATGTTTGGTCACATGCTCCCTGGGAAATGATGTAAGGCTCTGGCTTGCAAGGTTTGCTCGTTTCCAGCGCATGGGCGCTCCCAGCTCGCCCCAGCTGAGGCTGGCTCTGGTGCCCCAGTGGAAATCCGGGGAAGCAGCAGCGACAGTGGAGATACAGGGTAGAAAGGATGCCGCAGAGTGATTCGCAGCCTTCCCGTAAGTGACATGACCTTCCTGATGACAACCTGTGCTTGTTTTTAAAATTTTTTTTGTGCATTTATTTTTTTATTTGAGAGGGACAGACAGAAAGAGGGAGAGAGAGAGAGAGAGAGAAAGAATGGATGCACCAGGGCTTCCAGCCACTGCAAACGAACTCCAGATGCGTGCGCCCCTTGTGCATTTGGCTAACGTGGGTCCTGGGGAATCTAGCCTTGAACCGGGGTCCTTAGGCTTCGCAGGCAAGCGCTTAACTGCTAAGCCATCTCTCCAGCCTTTTTATTTTTTTATTTTATTTTTTTGTTTATTTTACCTGTGCTTCTTTTTGCTTCCTTTGCTAAAGTCCAAAGAAACTCTCCAGTTGACCTTCCTTTGTCTCCTTGGTGATATGTTGCAGGCCGGGCAACCTCATCCAGTGTCTGGCTTAACTCTTAGCTTCAGTGTGATTGAGGACTTATTATCGTGGCTTCTGAGCAATCGCAAACTCAGTTGGCAAGAAGGTTTTAGGACAGCAAAAGTAACTTGAATTCCACATTTATTTTTATTTTTTATTTCAGTTATTTTAGAGAAAGAGAGAATTGACATGCCAGGGACCTCAGCCACTGCAATCAAACCCCAGGCACTTGCGCCACCTAGTAGGCATGTGTGCCCTTGCGCTTGCCTCACCTTTGTGCGTCTGGCTAACTTGGGACCTGGAGAGTCGAATGTGGGTCCTTTGGCTTCTCAGGCAAGCGCCTTAACCACTAAGCCATCTCTTGCTGCTTCTTCCTCCAACATTCTCTAGGTTGTGGAAAGCTCACACCTACTCTTCCAGACATGCCACACCTCTTGTCCCTTGCTTGGGGGTAGCGTCCGCCCAGTTTCCTGAGGTGTTGCACACCCTGCTTCTGTGCTTCTCTGTCCCCTCCCCCTGCCTGTTCAAGTCTTCATTTGGTTTCTTTGGATGTCACCCAACAGCTACACACCTGTCTTTCCTGAGAAATCTCAGCAGACACGCACGTCCCTTCCCTTGGAGATATTAACAAATAATGTATATCTCACTTGCCACGGGGACTGCCAGGTGGCGTGACCTGGTCTGCCCACCTGCCACAGCGCCCTGCCTCTGGGTTTACGGTAGGTGACCCCCCCTTGGGCACGTCCCACACTGTGTTCTACAGCTCATGGCTGGCTGAAACCAGCCTGTTGTCACCCACAAGCCTTTCCCATAAGTGCTCTGGTCGCTCAGTTTTTGCTTTTTCCTGGAGAATATCCAGTGCCAGAAATCCAGAGGTCCATACAACCCCCCCCCCGCAATGCTTCTTAGCTCACATGGAAGAAGTTTTGTGAAATCTCTTTGGCATCTCATCAGATCTGTGGTGACTTGCAGAAAAGAAAGGCTTCCTGCATTAAAAGTCCTAGTATTGGGGTTGGAGAGACGGCTTAGTGATTAAGGCATTTGCCTGGGAAGCCAAAGGACCCAGGTTCGATCCTCCAGGACCCACGTAAGCCAGATGCACAAGGGGGCGCATGCATCTGGAGTTTGTTTATAATAGCTGAAGGCCCTGGGATGCCTGGGATGATGGGATGTGCCCATCCTCCCCTCTCTCTACCTCTTTCTATCTCTCAACTAAATAAAATACAAATTAAAAAAAATTTTGAATTTTAAAAATGTCCTAGCATCTGCTTAAAATGTAACGGCTTGTTTTGTCCTCTTGTTCTCCACATGAAGACACCTTCATCTTCAGACTCATGATTTGCGTTTTATTTCTTTTGATATAGCGACAGAAGTATGAAAAGTTCCCTTCTCTGTGCCGGAATTAGATTACCTCTCTTCCCACCTCCCAATGCAGCCAAAGTGGTTAGGATTTTTCCTTTTTTTTTTTCCTTTCTGGTTTTGCAACGTAGGTTCTCACTCTACACTCTAGCCCAGGCTGACCTGGAATTCACTATGTAGTCTCAGGGTGTCTTCGAACTCACAGCGGTCCTCCTACCTCTGCCTCCTGAGTGCTGGGATTAAAGGCGTGCATCACCATGCCCAGCAGGTTTACTCCTTTTAATTCTCATTTTTTTTCCCCATGTAAGTTTTTCTCATAAACACACGTAACCGGCATTCTTCACAAAGACAAAGACAGGCCAGTTTATACTGTTTAGCACATTCCATATCCTGACAGAGCACTCTGCGTGGCTCAGGTAACCCACCACAGGTTTGGAATATTCCCAAATTTGGGAAAGCTGGTGGGGGGAGGGGCTCAAGTTCATCGTGTCCTTCCTGTCCACTGACTGCCTGACTTGGCCAGCTGAGTTACATTCAGGCCTTGAGGACTAAAAAAAAAAAAAAATGCCTTTAATATAAACCCAAGTTACACAAGAATTTCAGCTTTTGTTGTCAAGCCCAGCAGAGGCTTGACAAAGGTGGAACATCGTTAACCATTCTTCTCCTCCTCCTCCTCCTCCTCCTTCTTCTTATTCTTTTCAGATGTCCACGAACTTGTGCCCAATTCATCCTGTAACCCCCCCCCCCCAAAAAGACCTCCGTTTTCTGTCACCTCTGGTGAGTTTGGAAGGCTCCAATGTGGACACAAAAATGAGAGTGCCCAAGGGCAGGGAGTCTTCCAAAGTTCTTGTCAGAAAGATGAATGTCATCGAAGGGATCTGAAAGACAAAATGAGAGGGGTCAACCCAGTAAGCATTTGTGAGATTATAGTGTCCAAACCACTAACCTCAAAATGAGAGGGAAGCCCTGGCACAGATAGTGCACTGGAATTGGTCATGCTGTGGGCATAGTTTCAGGGGCACATAGCAACCAAGGTTGCCCGTGAAGGAGGTGTGCTCCGTAAATATAAATGTCCCCCAAGGACAGGCATTGGGCTAAGGGAGGAGACTGGCTATGAAGATGTATAATTTTTTTTTCCAGAGAATAAGTTATCATACATGGAAATTAAGTAAAGGCTCTGAATTCCCAGATTATGCTCTTCCTTTCCTCCTCCTTCTCCTCCTATTTCTTCTTTTTTTTGGGGGGGGGTGTAGATAGTATGTGTGTTGTGTGCACATGTGTGAGCAAATGTGTGCTCCCCGTGTGGAGGCTATCAGGTGTGTCTTTCTCTATCGTTCTACCTCATTTCCTTGAGACAGGCCTTTCTCTGAGCATGGAACTAACTCTCCATGATTTGGTGTTGCAGTCAGGTTCGCATTGCTGGTAGAAATCACCCAATCAAGAGCAGCTTGTGGGGGGAAAAAAATAGGCTTACAGACTTGAGGGAGAAGCTCTGATGGCAGGGAAAAACGATGGCATGAGCAGAGGGTGGACATCACCCCCTGGCCAACATAAGGTGCACAATAGCAACAGGAGAGTGTGCCAAACACTGGCATGGGGACAGTGGCTGTAACACCCATAAGCCCACCCCCAACAATACACTGCCTCCAGGAGGCGCTAATTCCCAAATCTCCATCAGCTGGGGACCTGGAATTCAGAACACCTGAGTTTATGGGAGACACCTGAATCAAAGCAGCACATTTGGTTAGACAGGTTTAAATGATAAACTGCAGCAATCTTCCTGTCTCTGCCGGGGTTACAGGTGTGGATGGCCATGCCAGGCTTTTCACGTGGGCACTCGTGTGCATGGCAAGCACACTCACCAAGGAGTCTTAGTGTATATACCCAAACGTGGTAGCTCTCCATTCTTCTGCTTTTCATTTATTTATGAGATACAGAGGGAAGGAGAGAGTGAGAATGGGCGTGCCAGGGGCCTCCCAGCCACTGCAAACAAACTCCAGACGATGTGCTAACGTGGGACCTGGAAAATCGAACCTGGGTCCTTAGGCTTTGCAGGGGAGCGTCTTAACCACTAAGCCATCTCTCCAGCCCATTCTGCTTTTTTTCTAGATCAAACCAGTACTGTGCAGGTGCTGGGCACGAGCCTTGTTGCTGAGTTACACCTCCAGGGCTCTAGCTGTCCTTTAGTAAGACCCTGGTTTGCTTTTTTTTTTTTTTTTTTTTTTTTTTTTTTGGTAAGAAGTTAAGCTAGATATGTGCACATCTTAAAAAATGCATAATATCCTGGAATCTAGCATATTGTAGGCAATTAAAAAAAATGTTTATTGGCTCCCACATAGGGTTCGTAGCCTGTCACAGTAGCTGTAGCAGTGGTTTTTAAAAAAGAGTGGGTGGAAATAATATGAATGCTCAGAATGTTTCACAGTTGTGTCCAGTGCCCAATCCTCCACGAAAGGGCTGCTCTCTTGCTGGGGCAGGATTTCATAAATTTACCAGAAATGCATAAACGTTGGGTGTTCCCTTGGCCTTAGCAGGGATAAGACGTAGCACAGGGCATTGATATAAGTCATGTGGCCATTAATATATGAAATTCAGGAAGTAGCCATTCCCTCATCCTCCTCATTTCCAAAAATAATCTTTCCAACACATTCTCCATTGTTCTGCCTTATGGAGTTAGGGCTTCCTTAGCTTGCCTTATAAGGTTGTTTCAGGGTTGAAAGCTCTCACCATAGGAAGTTTTTTGTTTTTGTTTTTTTTTTTCTACTGTTCTGCCGAGTTGCCTTCTGCTTAATTTTAGTTCATTGTGTCTATAAAGACAGGGAGGGCCTTACGGGGCAAAAGGCCCAATCACCTTGGGAAGAATGAATCATTCCAAGAACCATGAGATTGGCTGGAAGGCAAAAGCAGCTGGGGGCAGGAAGCCGGGGGCGGCCAGGCTATTGAAAAACAGCATCAGAATGGTTTGTCTTCTTTGTTCATACCTCCCACTAGGGGGTGCCCAGAGCTCCAGAATCATCACTGTTACCAGGAAGCTGAGGTGTGATGGGGCCATGTCCTATTGGGCAGGAGCTGACCATACTTCCTGAGTTGAAAATAAAACGTGTGTGTTTGTGTGTGTGTGTGTGTGTGTGTGAGAGAGAGAGAGAGCTCAAATCAGTAAGTGCGCAGATTCCTCTCATTCACTCAAGAATTCTCATTCTATGGAAACCTCTGGAGCTACCCTGAGCTCTGTAAGACGCACTGATCTCAAGGTCAGTGGCTAGAGAGCCGTGGGTAAGAAATGTCCTGTAGGTCCCAGGGGAAGTGGCAACACAGGGTTGGGAGTCGAGAGCTTGTGGGTGATAAGAATTGAGCACAGTTAGGGACTGAATGGAGGTGAGAGATGGAGTAGCAACCAAGGAGGAGGTGAGACAAGGTAGAGGTGCGGGGATTTTGAGGGTCTCAGAACACCCAAGTGCTAAGAAAGGTTGGGGCAAAAACTTTCAGACAGGGATTTCTCTCTCTCCGTCCCTTCCTTCCTTCCTCCCTTCCTTCCCTCTCCTCCCCTTCCCCTCTCCTCCCTTCTCTCCCCTTCCCCCTCCTCCTCCCCCTCCCCTGCCTGTTACATATCAGCAGCAGAGCCAGATGGGAAAATAAATAAATAAATAAAGGGCTGGAGACATGGCTTATTGATTAAGGCGCTTGCTTGCAAAGCCTAAGAACCCAGGTTCAATTCTCCAGGTCCCAAGTAAGCCAGATGCACAAGGTGGTGCATGCATCTGGAGTTTGTTTGCAGTGGCTGGAGGCCCTGGTGTGCCCATTCTCTCTCTCATAAAAAAAGTGCAGATGCTAGACCCCTCCAGTGGGCCTCCTGAAAGTTGCAAAGCAACTGTTTATAATTGTACCAGTTCCAGGACACAGAATACCCAAATCTGACAGAAAACTCTTTTGTAGAGAAAGTTGGAACTTTTGGGCAGATTTCCTTTTTTAGAAAGAATTTTATTTTTAAAGTTAAGTTATTTTAAAAAATCGACATAAGGGCTGGGAAGATGGCTTATCTGTTAAAGGTGCTTGCTTGTAAAGCCTGCCAGTCCCAAGTTTGATTCCTCAGTACCCACATAAAATCAGTTGCACAAAGTGGTATACATGTCTGGAGTTCATTTGCAGTGGCAAGAGATCCTGGCACACCCATTCTTTCTCTCTTTCTCTTTGTTTGCAACATATATATATATATATATATATATATATATATATATATATATATATATATATACACATAAAGCTTGCACATGTATATGGGGTAGATAGCATGTAATGTTTCAATACATATACTCAATGTGTGATGTTCAAATCAGGGCAAGCATATCTGTCTTCACAAACCTTTATCATTTTGGGGGGGGGTGAAAACATTCAAAATCCCTTTTTTCTAGCTTTGGAATACATAATACATGATCAATAGGCATCTTACAGTGCAGTAGAACCCCAGAGCTCATTTCTCCTATCTAGTTGTAACCAATTACCCAATGACCAATCTTCCCTCCTCCCCTATTTCAAACCTTTAGTGACCACCATTTTACTCTCAATTTCTATGAAATCAGTGTTTTAGATTCCACTACGAGTGGGATTATGCCATATGTGTCTTTCTTTTTTAAAAATGTTTATTATTATTATATTTTAGAGAGAGCGAGAGTGAGACAGAGAGAGAATTGGCACACCAGGGCCTCAGCCACTGCAATCAGACTCCAGATGCTTGCGCCACCTAGTGGGCATGTGGGACCTTGCGCTTGCCTCACTTTTGTGCGTCTGGCTAACGTGGGATCTGGAGAGTCAAACGTGGGTCCTTAGGCTTTGCAGGCAAGCGCCTTAACCGCTAAGCCATCTCTCCAGCCTTACTCTCAATTTCTAGGAAATCACTGCTTTAGATTCCACTGTGGGTGGGATTGGGCCATATGTGTCTTTCTGTACCTGGCTTATTCCGCTTCATCTTAGACCCTCCATTTCCATTGGGAAAGACTTCTTGTTGCTTCAGGGCTAAACAGGTGTTCCTGACCCTTCTATTTATAGAGGCTAGTCTGCCCTAGCTATGACTCACACCCCTTAGAACTTTCCACATGCTCACGGGAACAATCGCTGCGAAGGTCACAGGAAACCGTTTCTCTGAACACCTCGTGAGATGGTCCTACTTGGAAAGTCATCTCAATGAATTCCTGAGTCACAGCCATGACCCAAGGCAGCAACCTCTCACTGCGAGCCCCCCCTTCCCCCCGACAGCAGTGACCTCAGCAGCCTTGAGCAAAGACTACCTTAGGGGGGAGGGTCAGGCGACGCCGTGATTAAGTCTGATCACCAAATTGCACCTTCCTTTATGTAACACTTCCTGCTACGTTAGCTGGGACTAGACTATTGGTTGTGGCAAAAAGTAGTCCCTGTACTGAAAGCCGTTATCTTTGACTTCTTGGGAAGGGGGGGGAGAGAGCTGCAAACGTATATATTCCTCCTGACAAGGCCTGTATAAGTTGAGTCGGCTTCTGTGAGGCATCACTATCTAGAGACAGAACCTATCAGAGAGATTCCTCACGACCAAGGGTCCACCTTGGTGTGCGTGTATGTGTGTATATGGTGCGGGGGTGGGGGTGGGCATGGGGATGGTACAGTGATTGTGCACAACAACTTCAGTGAGTGTTCAAGGTGTGCTGGGAGCTCTGGGTAGGTTTTCTAATGAGGATTCATGTCATTTTCAGAGTGCTCAAAATAAGAACTCGAAAATGCTGCCAGAAAAGCAATTACTGCTGCCTCAAATCCATGTTGGAAGAAAATGTGAAATAAAAACCAGTAAAACACAACAAAGCAGGTCATTGTGCAGAAAATAACGCTGTTCTATGAACCTGGCTGGCCTGCTGGTGACTCCAGGAGGTTAAGGCCAGGTTGTCTAAAGCGGTTTTGGTGTCTAGGTTTCAAGGGGGACTATGTCCTTGAAAAGGGGGGGGGCAGGTGGAAAGAGCTCGCCTAAAAAAAATTTTTTTTTTTGCCCTCCCCGTCTATTTTGTCCCTTCTGGCTTGTAGGAACAAGAGGATTCATCTGACTCAACTGGAGATGGCTCCCTTCCCTAATTTATTGTTTCATTCCCGAGGCGTCCTCCTTCCCAGCTCAGTGTGAGCTGACAGGAGCCCCTAGGAGGGCCTCAGATCTCACATCAATGCCATCAGCACAGTGGCAGAGCTGCTCCTCGGTTGGCCCAAGGCCCCCTCCAACCTCTTTCTTGTCCTTCACCAAGCTTTCCTGACAAAGAAACGAAGTCCAAAGGCAGGAAATGACCCCCAGGGCCGTACAATGCCGGCGGAACGCCCGCTTTGTTTCAGTGTATTCCAGTCTGTGGACCAGGAAGCCCGGCCCATTGCCAGGTGCAGGTCTGTTTCCAGCCCTCTCTTGGCATCTGCCACTCCCAGCTGGTGACATTTGTACATGTCAGAAGGCAAACCTGTCTCCACATCTTCAAACTTTCTGGAGAGGTGTCACCCCAGCAAAGTCCTTGGGTCTCTGGCTGGCTGGCAGTGCCAACCTTCTGATCTCCTTCATCGGCAGCCGGGCTACCGCTGGGCTCCAGCCTAGGACTCCGGCACAAGGAGTCTGTTCTCGAAGATTTGCAGCATCTGAAATCAAAGTGCCCATGCTGCCAAAAAAAAGAAAAGAAAAAGTCTGGCTCCCTCTTCTGCTTCATAATCCTGTCTCACCAGGCGTCCCTGAAGAAACCCAATGACTCGGGAAGTGTCTGAGGGAGGACTGGGGGTGAGCTGGGCTATCTCACTGTTACTGAAAATTCCCTCCTGCCTTGCATCCCAGTAACAAACACATACGGAATTTAGTTTTTTTTTTTTTTTTTTTTTAACTTCTTGTCCCATTTTTCTCTGTCGGCTCTCGCTTCCAGAGACCCTGCATTTACCACTCCTGTAATCAAGCTCTGCAAAAGCTGGAGGCCCTCTGATGGGGAATTCGTGGCTGCCGTAAAGAAGTTTAGACTTGACTCTTACTCCCAGGAGCAGGCCATGAAAAGGCTCCCAGTCCCGCGTCCAGAAGAAACCATCACTCACCTGCTTTGTTCTGACTCGAGGGGGCCCTGTGTTTGCCTAGGCTTTTAATTTTGACAGGACGCCATCCATCAGTCTTCCCGCTGAAGGCTGAGAGCCAGTTGGAGTCTACACACCGTGAGGTGGTTTTCTGGGATGTCTGCCCCAAACAGCTAGCCCACGCAGGACCTCCGACCCCCCTCGCCCCCCAGGGTAACTAGAAAGTCACTATTGCTGAATAAATCATGCACCTAACTCTGAACATTTCTGGAATCCTGAACAGATTAAAGTATAAGGAATCTGGTGTATTTGTTGCCTCCTGACCTACAGAGAAGCCCCAAGCAAGGGGCTGGGGAGCTTGCACAGTGGATAAAGATCTTGCAGAGCTACTCTGAGTTCGGATCCCCGGCCCCCTGAAAACAAGAAAGCCCGAAGCCACGGAGGGCTTCTGAAATCCCAGGGCGCCTATTGCAGAGCCGGGAGAATATCCCAGAAGCTCACAGACCAGGCAGTGAACAGCATGTGAGAGACCCTGCCTCAAACGAGGTGGGAGATACGGACTGACCCAAAAAATTATCCTCTGACGTGTGCGTGCGTGTTTAGAGCCCCAGCAAGCGAGAAGGGAGCAAGTCTACATCAGGCTGATGTAAATGAGACCTGGGAAAAACAACGCCCTTCAGGTATCAGACACCCGTCTTGGAGTGCAAAGCCACTCTGTGCCGCTAGCTAGAACTGTGTTCTCCGTGTTATGAAAGAGGTTTTAGAAATATGCTCCGATTAAGCGGTTTACCCTTGGAAGGGGACTATGTGCTCCATTACAAGATAGTAGCTTTATGTCAGTGGCAGGCTGTGTCCGCCGCGTGTAGCTGCTAGGAACGAGTACATGAAAGGAGCTTGGAGCGCTTCGTGAGGGGGTGTCGGGAAAGTACAGTGTAGCTTTCCCTGCCTGTGGGCTGTGAACCAGGAGAAAGCTAGAAAGAGCCTGTAGAAGTCATCTTTCCAATTATTGGCATCAGCCAAACAGGACAAATAGCTCATATTAAGGTGGTCACAATAGAAATAAGACTTTTTTTTTGGTGAGGCAAAGTTTTATTGGGTAAAAAGAAAGGAAAAGAAGAAATCTGGTGCATCAGGTCTGCATTCCAAAGTTTGGGACCTCAGGATGCAGCCCCAAACTGTTTGGAGCGTCAGCAGCCTTTATTGGAAATAACCACATGATGTTTATAGTAAAAACGGGATGGGAGTTAAACCACAAAGTTACAAACACTTAAACAAGGGTGTGTGTGTGGGGGGGGGGCTATTACAAGAAGTCACAAGGTTACATAGGTCACAAAGGGGGAACTGAGGCAAGAAACATTCAATGCTATGTAATCACAAAGATATTTAGAAACAAAGAGATACCGGAAGGTCATGGTGCTTTGCACAGAGGGATCATCCCAAGAAATGAGACTTTTTAAAAGAAAAAAATAGACTGGATTTCAAGCTATGTTTAACCCCCCCCCCCATCCTACTCTCAGAGTTATTTATATGACTCTAGACTTTTCTCTACAATAACAAGAATAGTATCATTGAAGAGAAAAAAAAAAGTCAAGATTCAATCAGGACACAATTGGGGGGGGGGGGGCGAGGGAGATAACTGAGTGGTAAAGTGCTTGCCTTGTAAGTCTGAGGACCTGAGTTTGGTTCCTAGAACACATTAATTCTAGCACTGGGGAGACATAGACAGAAGGGATCTTTAGGTCTTGCTGGCTAGCCTGATTGGTGTGCTCCAGGCCAATGAGAGACCCTGTTTAAAAAAAAAAAAATAGGGGGATAGGACTGGAGAGATGGTCCAGCAGTTAAAGCGCTTGCCTGTAAAGCCAAAGGACCCAGGTTCAATTCCCCAGGACCCACGTAAGCCAGATGTACAAGGTGGCGCATGCATCTGGAGTTTGTTTGCGGTGGCTAGAGGCCCTGACACACCCATTCTCATTTTTTCTCTCTCTCTTTCTCCCTGTCTGTCTCTTTCCCTCTTTCTCTCTCTCCCCCTCTCTCTCTGTGTCTCTCAAAAAAGCAAATAAAATAGAGTATTAAAAGAATAGATGGATAGTGTTCCTGAGGCTATAACACACGTGTGTACATGTGCATGCCTCCCTCATGGGCACCTGCGTGTGTATGTGTGTGTGTGCATGTGCACACACACACACACACACACACACACAAAGATGCAATTGAAGATAGTTAAGAATTGGTGAGAAAGGTACCATGTTATGCCTATTTTTGTATTGCTTCCAGTTCTGATCTAATTATGTGCTTAAAAGCAATACAGTTAAGTACAGCCATAGTTATTTATTTAGTTTTTAAATTTTTGTTTATTTATTCTTATTTGAGACGGGGGTGGGGTGAGAGAGGGAGACTGGGCTCACCAGGGCCTCCAGCCATTGCAAACAAACTCTAGACTCATGCGCCACCTTATGCATCTGACTTATGCGGGACATGGAGAATCGAACCTGGGTCTTTAGGGTTTTTCAGGCAAGCGCTTTAACTGCTAAGCCAACCCTCCAGCCCCATAGTTATTTAGCATTTTTTAAATCTATTTTATTTATTTATTTGAGACAGTGAGAAGGAGAGAGAGATAGAAAGAGTGAAATGGGCACACCAGGGCCTCCAGCCACTGCAAATGAACTCCAGACGCAGGCACCACCTTGTGTATCTGGCTTACATGGGACCTGGAGAATCGAACCTGGGTCCTTAGGTTTCACAGGCATACGTCTTAACCGCTAAGCCATTTCTCCAGTCCCTCATAGTTATTTTAATACATAACGGAGCCAAAGAGTCAGCCATGCTGTCTTTGTCACATATTTAGGAGGTTTAGTCATGGAGGGCCATCTGGTCTTTGGTGTTCACAGATAAAGACCGAGAAGCAAAGGCACAGCAGTGGAAGGTCAGAGCCATAACATGAAGGCAGTGTTCCACAGCCTCCTCTCTCTCCCCTGACTCTTAGATTCTTTCTCTCCCCTCTTTGGTTATGGTCCCTGAGCTTTGGAGGGGATAGTATAGATGTCCTGCTTGGGGCCTGAGCACATGATGACTGTGAAGGTATTTTTTTCTGAAAGAAATTAACATCTGTACTGGTTGGTTCTAAGTAAATGAAAGTTATCTTTTCCTGGCCTGAGGGCCTCACCTAATTAGTGAAAGTCCTTAATAGACAGACTAAAGACTGACCTGGGGCAAGGAATTCAGCCAGCAGACTCCCTTTGTTCTCTTGTTTTGGAGTCTCCTCCTTCTGGTCTACCCCATTAGATTCTGAACTTAACTAAGCTATCTCCATGGCATGAGTCAACTCCTTAAAATAAATTTACATTATCTATCATTCAATTGTTTGGGGAACCCTACTAAAGGTTTTTTTTTTTTTTTTGGTTGGTTGGTTGTTTTTTAAATGCAGTCAGGGACAGTTTCTACAAACAGTTTCATGTGCTTAAATACTGTGAAAATGTCAAATTGCTATAAAAGTTCCTGTATGTTTTAAGTTTCCATAGCTTGCTTGTCTATGACTGGTAATCAAGATGTTTGTGGAGGTGCCTTGGCCTCTCTCTTGCCTTCTCATGGGCAGGAGCTCTTAACACTCTCTCCTCTTTCCTTCTCTTAATCTAATAAAGTCTGTCTAAACTTTAGAATAAAGAGTTTGTGGAACATACTTGAGAGTAATTTTGAATTGGTAAAAAAAAAAAAGTGTATGATCAATTTGTTTATGCATATGTTTACTTTTTACTCTGAACTAATTCTAAATTTTTGAAGAGTTGTTAAAAAAAAGAAAGAAATAGATTTCCATGTGCTCAATATGCCACACCCTTTATATTCCTTCCTCAACTCTTCCAACTTTAATATCTACATAACTGTGGAACAATTTTCAGAACTAAGGGAATTCACTTTGCTATTATACTACCAACTAAATGACCTTACCCACATTTTATTGTACCTATATTTTAAAAAATAAAGTCACAAAGTGGGGTGTGGTGGCACATGCCTTTAATCGCAGTACTTGGGAGGCAGTGGTAGGAAGATGGCTGTGCGTTCAAGGACACCCTGAAACTTTCCAGTTCCAGGCCAGCCTGTGTTAGAGCAACACGGAGACCCTACCTTGGTAAAGCAAAAAAAAAAAAAAAAAAAAAAAAAAACTAACGAACTAAATAAAGCTGCAGATTGAGGATATGCACATTTTAGTAATCTCTAGGCCAGAACATTTTTTTGCAGAATGGGTGGAACTGTTTATTTTTGGATTAGCCATTTGAGAACCAGTAATTGTGGATTGTTCTGCAGAAGAAAATATAAACTACAAAAGCCAATTAAAAACATCTCATGTAGGCTAGGGAGATGGCTCAGCGGTTAAAGGTGCTTGCTGCGGAGCCTGTTGGGCCAGGTTCAATTCCCCAGCATCCACATAAGGCTGGATGCAAAGTGGCATATGCGTCTGTGGTCACAAAACACCTACAGCAACAGGAGGTGGAGCCACGAGACTCTAAACCTCGCGGGCCAGCTAGTCTGACATTCATTTGCAGTCTGCCAGCACGTTTGTCCCAGCAAGAGACCCTGTCTCAGAGAAGGTGGAGCGAAAACACCTTAAAGTTGTCCTCTGACTTCCACACGTGCGCTGTGATACAAACACACGCCTACAAATACATAATTAAAAACCAAACATGGCGCGCATATTGATGTAGCTAATACTATAGCTCTAAGATTGTTCATCAATACTTCCAGGAATGACAAATCGTTGTTTTATTTTATTTATTTGCAAGCACAGAGAGATAGAAGAGAGAATGGATGTGCCAGACCCCTAGCTGCTGCAAATGAGCTCCAGATGCATATGCCATTTTCTGCATCTGGCTTTACGTGGGTACTGGGGAATTGAACTCTGGGTCATTAGGCTTTGCAAGCAGGGGCCTTAACTGCTGAGCCCTCTCTCCAGCCCTCCTGCCTCCCCCCATTTTTTTAAACTAGGAAGAATAGTCACTTAATGACAATGTATAGGAAAGTGATACTTGGATGTGAAACAAAAATATGTGTTTTTGGACAAAGTATCTTTTTTTGTTTGTTTGTTTTGTTTTCAAAGGTAGGGTCTCACTCTAGCTCAGGCTGACCTGGAATTCACTACGTAGTCTCAGGATGGCCTCAAACTCATGGTGATCCTCCTCCCTCTGCCTCCCAAGTACTGGGATTAAAGGCGTGCACCACCACACCTGGCTTCAAGGTATCATTAAAAAAAAAAAAAAAAAACTTAAAAAATTTATTTATTTTGAGAGAGAGAGAGAAAGAATGGGTATGCCAGGGCCTTTGGCTGCTGCGAATGAACTCCAGATGCGTGCACCCCCCTTGTGCACATGTGCGACATTGTGCGCTTGTGTCCCGTGTGTCTGGCTTACGTGGAACCTGGAGATTTGACCACAAATTCTTAGGCTTCGCTGGCAAGCACCTTAACCGCTAAGCCATCTCTCCAGCCCTCTTTTTTTTTTTTTTCTTTTAATCGTGTGTGTGTGACGTATGACCTTCCATGGAGACAACCCATCCCTGGCTTCTAGGGCCCTGTTGTCACGACTGGGCAGAGTTTTATCCTGGTACTTTAGTGTTGTAATTTGTGCAGATGCTATGAACCCTTCATGGGCATGGCTGTGTCTCGTTCCCCCTGGTATCTCAGTGCCTCCAGGTACAAACAAATGCTCATAGAAGGAATGAACGAAGCCTGTGATAAGTTCACCCCAACATTCTCTTTTCTCTCTACTTGATCTTTTTAAAATTTTTATTTATTTATTTGAGAGCGACAGACAGACAGAAGAGGCAGATAGATAGAGAATGGGCGCACCAGGACCTCCAGCCACTGCAAACGAACTCCAGATGCGTGCGCCCCCTTGTGCATCTGGCTTACATGGGTCGTGGGGAATCGAGCCTCGAACCGGGGTCCTTAGGCTTCGCAGGCAAGCGCTTAACCGCTAAGCCATCTCTCCAGCCCTCTCTGCTTGATCTTGTTGGCAGAAAGAGACCTTCGCTTGAAATTATCCAGTGAATGAGGCAATGCCAGCATGTGGTAGCTTGAATGTGAAGTGTCTCCCAGAGCTTCAAGTGTTTGTGATTAAGTCTCAGGCTTCGTCCCCGGCTGGTGAGCCTTGCTGGGGGAGGCTGTGTCACTCTGGGTGAGCCTTGAGGTTTTTAGCCTAGTCCTGTTGGGTACAGGTAGCTCACGCGTGCTGCTTCCTCCCAGCTGCTGTGACAAGATGTGACCACCCAGTTCCTGCTTTGCTGTGCTTTGCCCCGCCATGATCAAACTTCCCTTCAAAACCACAAGCTGAAATAAATCTTTTCCTCCCATAAGCTGCTTCTGGTTGGGTGTTCTGTCCCAGGGAGAAGGTAATCGCTACACCACGTGTCTATTAATAAAGAGGAAACAGGCATTGAAGGCCAGGTGTGACTCAAAGGCCGACTAAAGAATATCGCTTTTACAAATAGCACAAATGTGTGGATGCTGACTCACTTTACTCAGTAGACTTGTTGTGCTCCACAGCTAACTGTGTCTATCTCAAGTTTTCTCCCCAGGCAGATGGGCTGCTTTTTTTTTTTTTTTATCAGTTATCATTATTCTTCAGCATTTCTGAGCGTGTGTTTTCAAAGTGTTGTGGCCTACATTCTGAATGACCCTGATGGGTGATAGGCAAGGAGAAGAAGCGTTATATTGGCTCCAAGCTGCTGGCATTCAATACATGCTGTGATCCATCATTGAACTTGAGAATGGGCTGGTGTAAAATTGTGGGAAGAAAGCCTTCCTCACTTTGGGGAGGCGAATGAAGAGTGATGTGTCTGGGAGGAAAGGAAGGACTTTCTTTTGTATGGGAATGGAGACAGCCACCATCTTAATTTCTGGCCCCTCCCCCAACACCTCTACCACACTACCTTCCTCTCAAGCTAGCACACTCTATGTCCTCCGTCACGGAAACTTCTAGAAAGGATATCTGCACTTTCTAACCTTGCTTGCCTACTTCTCACTCGCTCAGGTCACTGTCTGACCACCACTTGTTCTGTCTGCCAACAAAACAGTTTGTGGCAGAGTCATTCCACCTGCCCTGAGCCCTTCGCCGGCAGTATCTATTGTTGACCATCTGTCTGATTCAAACACGGTTCCCTTGCTCCCTTCTTTCCTCCTCCTTCCCTCCCTTCCTTCTGTGTGTGTGTGTGTGTGTGTGTGTGTAGGCCAGAGGACAACCTCAGATATCTTTCCTCCTGCACTGTCTGTATTTTTTCAAGACGGCACCTCTCATTGGCCTGGAACTCACCGAGTAGGCTAGAGTAGCGAGTGACCCTCAAGTCTCCTCCTCTTTCTACCTCCTCAACACTCAACACCGAGATTATAAATTTGAGCTACTATGCCAAGGGTTTCTTTCTTTATTTTATTTTATTTTTCTTTCTTCTTCTTTTCTTCAGTGTGAGAGATCGACACTAGGGCATCATGGTAGGCCAGCACTCTACCATTGAGTCACATCTCCAAACGCTACCCTTCTTGGGTTTTGCAGCTCTATCTTTATTTATTTTTTTAATTTTGTTTTTATTTTGTCATTCATTTTTAGAGATAGGGTCCTTCTTTTTTGTAATGTCTTATTTTATTTATTTATTTGAGAGAGAAAGAGGCAGAGAGAGGGAGAGAGAGAATGGGTGCACCAGGGCATCTAGCCACTGCAAACAGACTCTAGATGCACGTGCCACCTTGTGCATGTGGCTTACTTGGGTCCTGGGGAATCAAGCCTGGGTCCTTTGGCTTTGCAGGCAAGTGCCTTAGCCACTAAGCCATCTCTCTATCCCTGCACCTCTATCTTATTCCACCCAGGTAAATATAAATACTAAAATGTTCAAGGTTCAGTTATAGATACTATTGCCTTTTTGACACAGGGTCTCATATAGTCCGGGCTTGCTTCAGATTTGCAATGTAGCTGAGAGTGACACTGAACTCACTTCCGATAATCCTGCCTCCACCACCTGAGCTCTGAAACTACAGTTATTCACTTCCATCCCTGGTTCCTTATTTTCAGCTCAGATCTCTCCCCTGAGCTAGAGTCCCACGTAACAAATCGACTTCTTCCCTCACATCTCCACTTGGAAGGCTCACAGGTGTCTTAAAACACAACACAGAACTCTCCCTGCATCTCTTCGTGCTCCATCTCTCGGAATCGCACCAACAGCCACTGCTGGCCAGGCCAGAGAGTGGGCTCACCCTTTGCCCTACGCCACCCATTCAACTTCTCTTGAATCCACACCTCTCTCCTTCCACTCCCGCCATCCTCATCAGAGCTACCGACCTCCCCTCCCCTCCCGGGTCACTGTGAACACCCCCTTACTGGCCTATCTGTTGCCATTGGGACCTGAACCTCCTGCCATGTGTCTAGAGGGATCGATTCATCTGACCTTCGCTCTCCCCACTCCCCAGCCTGTCTGAAATGGCTGAAATCTGTGCGAGGCTCCCTCTTCTTTGAAAATCCAGTATTATAGATAATGTGACCACAAGGCCTGCCTCTGTCCAATCTTATCTCACCATGCTCAGCCTTGTTCCCACACTCACACCACAGTCTGTCCTTCTTTCTTTCAGATCCTCTTTTTTTTGGTTTGAGGTTAGGGTCTTATTCTAGCCCTGGAATTCACTATGTTATCTCAGGGTGGCCTTGAACTCAGAGATCCTCTTACCTCTGCTGGGATTAAAGGCATGAGCCACCAGCTTTTTAATTTTATTATTATTATTATTACTTTTTTGTGAAACCACTTTTCCTCTCAGCAATTGCCTTTGTCCCAGAATGCCCTGCTTTCTCTTGAACTTGCAAACTTCCACTCTATTCTCTTTGGTTTCAGCACCGGCACAGTTTATTTGGGGCTATTTCTCTGGACTCTTTGATCAGGATAAGTCTTTACCTGTGTCTTCATGTGCTGATCACAACTGTAATCTTATATTCATGGTTAAAATTTATTTCTCATTGACCATCAGCTCCACCAATGTAGGAACTGCCTGGTTTTCTGGGCTTAGAGATAGCACGGTGCCTAGTACCCAGTAGGTACTCAGTGAATGGATTTGTTGAGTGAATGAATGTAGACTTTTGTTTTCTACAGTCCTTTCTTTTCTCTTGGCTAGTCCACTCAAGCTTCATCATTCTTTTTTTTTTTTTTTTTTGAGGTAGGGTCTCATTCTGGCCCAGGCTGACCTGGAATTCACTACGTAGTCACAGAGTGGCCTTGAACTCATGGCGATCCTCCTACCTCTGCCTCCCGAGTGCTGGGATTAAAGGCATACGCCACCATGCCTGGCCAAGCTTCATTCTTTATCCAGGGGCCAACACTTGAACGTTTAGACTGAACCTGTGGGATTGTGAGGAGCCTCTGAACACTTCCTGCTTTGTGATATATTTGTCTCCCCTCAATAATTTTATTATCAGGATTCTATGGAGGAGCTCATGCTTAGGAAATCCTGCCAAGATTTAAATCATTCTTTTTTTCCTAATATATATATATATATATATGTAATTTAATTTATTTATTTGAGTAAGAGGGAGAGAGAGAATGGGTGTGCCAGGGCCTCCAGCCACTGCAATTGAACTCCAGATGTGTGCGCCCCCTTGTGCATCTGGCTAACGTGGGTCCTGGGGACTCAAACCTAGGTCCTTTTGGCTTTGAGGCAAACCCTTCAACTGCTAAAAACCCTTCAACTGCTAAGCCATCTCTCCAGCCCGTAAATCATTCTTTTGACCAGCCTATCCACGCTGTGTATCTTACCCACTCTTGAGTCATTCACTGGCCATCTTGGCCATCAGATCATCTGTCACTGTGTTATTGTGATTATATATCTAGAAACTTTTTTTATTGAATAATGACCCCAAAGGGTGAGATTAGTGACTCTAGCAATTCAGATATACCAAAGAGAAGCTGTTTAGAGCTTTCTTTAACTGAAGACTGGAAAGATCTTCACAGTAAGGAAAGAATTGCATGCTGAAGTTGCTAAGTGTGTGGTAAGAACAAATCCATCCATGAAATTGTAGAGAAGGGGGAAAAATCATACTAGTTTACCATTGCACCTCAATTTGCAAAACTTAGTCACAGTGCTAGATATATGCTTAGTTCTAGGTTTGGTACCATCTGTGGTTTTTGGACATTCACTGAGGGTTTTGGAACATATTTCTCAATGCTGAGTGGGTGGGGGAGAAGGAAACTATTCTACTTAGTGCTAGGTGCTAGAGTATTTGCCGAGCATGTGTGAGGTCCTGTGAGGTCCTAGGCCTGATCTCAAAAAGTTTATTGCGCAGACCTTCATAATAGGAGAAAAAGATGATGACATCAAGATAAAAGAGAGACTAGATAAGACAAGATAAAAGAGATAAAATGGAGAGAGGGAGGGGATATGATGGAGAGCAAAGTTGTGAAGGGGAAAGTGGGGGAAGGGACATATCATGGTTTATTGTCTGTCAGTATAGAGGTTGTCAATAAAAAAAGTTAACTTAATAAAGCCGGGCATGGTAGTGCATGCCTTTAATCCCAGCACTCGGGAAGCAGAGGTAGGAGGATCGCCCTGAGTTCGAGGCCACCCTGAGACTACTTAGTGAATTCCAGGTCAGCCTGGGCTAGAGTGAGACCCTACCTCACACCCCCCCCACCAAAAAAAATTAAATTAACAAAAAAGTTTATTGTGCCCTGGCCCATTATTTTCTTAGTATTTAGGGTGGGTGGGTCTGTTTATTCCTTAGCAATAATATGGACAAACACAAGTATGTGCAGACCCCTTCCTTAGAGGGTGAGATAGTAGGATGCCTTATGTGAGCACGTGGAGAGGTAGGATTGCCTCCACTGTGCTATGCGATGACACCTCTGCAGTGAGCCGACATTCATGTGAGCACTTCCCGAGATAGAAACTCACATGACCTAGGACTGAATTTTCAGCCTAAACTTTTCTCTGGTAACTCCAAGCCATCTTTCCTAGTTCCAGCCTTTAAAATCCCAGGGAATACCCTGCTTCGACTTCCAGAACAGCCATTCAAATATTGTCAAATACTAAGAGAAGTATTTTCTGCTCATTAAAATAACATATGCTCATTGTAGGGAATTTGGAACATTCGGAGGAGTATGAAGAAAATGGGGAATTTTGATCAGTAAAGAGAAAAGTAAATGTCAATTGCCAAGAACCTACCAGTGTTTTGTGATTGCTTTTAAGATTTGAATTTTATTAAAGGACCATATAAAATTTGGGGGTCAATCAAAAACCCTAGTTCTTGACAGGATTATCTATTAAAGACAAACTTTGTCTTCATATAAAATCTTAAATGTGAATTTTTGCATTTATCCCTTGTAAACTATATTTTGTGTTGATTCTCTCTTCTATCACCCAGAACACTTTTTTTTTGTGTGTGAAATCACGATTATTTTTTTCTTCTTTTATATTTTTTAACTTATTTGATTTTTTTAAATAAAAAGGTTGCACACATACACCCCTCTCTCCCAGCCCCAGTTCTGCTGAGGGTCTTTGGTGGGATTATTGGTATTTATTGTGAGGACCAAGAAGCCTTAGTCAGTCTCTGCAAGGGATGGGGGAAACGTGGTGTCTCAGGCTCTTCCTACCCACCCTGAGGCTCTTATGATCTTTCTACCCCGCTTTCAGAATATTCTCTGAGCCTTGGTGGGCAAGATAGAGATCTGATATAGTGTTGTTTTCCCTGTAGACTCTGGATCTCTGTTTTGATGAGGTTCGAGTGATCCCAGTGTCTGTCGCCATCTCCCTGGAACTGGTTTCCAGGCTAGCCGTGAGAGCAGTATTTGTGACACCCCACTTTCCTGTAATGACTTCTGGGCTCAGGCAGATGAGGTGGAGGTGACCCATTTCCTGGTAGACGCTCTCTCTTCTGGATGTGCTGATGTATCCTTGTTCTCCCCAGTATTCTCCTCCATCTGTAAGATAGAACAGATTCTCCAACCAAAGGCGACAAGAGTTTGAAGAGGGAATAAGCCTAGTTGTTAGAAAGCCTTACTGATGTGCCTGTACACTCTTTTTAGTTAGGAAGCAGTGGAGGCTCTCCCTGGAGTCTATTGGTGTCCTGTTCTAGGGAATCTATCTGGCTTGGTTCCCAGAGCCTGATATGAGTTCACCCCCACGGTCCAATCTGTGAGCAGGTGGTTACCTACGTCGGCTGTGTGCCACCGTTGCACAAGTGTGTGCTTCTTGCTCAGCTGGTTGATTTTGTAACTGGCAGGATCTCCTGATTAATCAATCTGTTGGCCACTTATTTTTCCAGCAGCTCCCAGAGCACTTTTCAGCAGCTCTGAGGGCTTAGCAGGGAGGGAACTAGATCCCCTCTCCGTTCCAGCATGATCACTTGATGTCCTGTGCCCATAGGCGTTGGGGTCTTCAGCAGTAGGGACTTACCTTTAGGCTCTTGCCGGTAACCAAGTGTTTTGGCAATGTCCTGAGCTGTTTCGGGGACCTCAAGTCCCCGTGCCCAACAGCTCATTGTGGGGGAACCCAATTCTGGCCCTGGGAATTACCATTCAGCACCATGTGAGCATTGTGGAACCAAAGATGAGATCCTGCCCAGACACCTGTGGTGGTTTGATTCAGATGTCCTCCATAAACTTAGATCTTTTGAATGCTAAGTCCCCAACTGATTGGCAATTTGGGAACTGAAGACTCTTGGAGGCGGTGTAGTGTTGGGGGGCAGGCTTATAGGTGTTATAGCCAGCTCCTTCTTGCCAGCGTTTGGCACACTCTCCTGTTGCTGTTGTCCACCTGATGTTGGCCAGGAGGTGATGTCCACCCTCTGCTCATGCCATTGTTTTTCCCTGCCATCGCGGAGCTTCCCCTCAAGTCTGTAAGCCAAAATAAACCTCCCTTTTTTCCCATAAGCTGCTCTTGGTCGGGTGTTTTCTGCCAGCAATGCGAACCTGACTGAAACAACCCCCATCTCAGAACATAAGGGTGGGAAGCCAGAGCCACCTGCCACGTCTCCGCCAGTCCCTCCAGAGTAACAGGGTCGCATTGGCAGCTGCGTCTGGAGGCTGGATGTTGCTCTGTAAAGACATTTAATAAAACTCTGCACAAATAAAATAAAATAAAATAAAATAAAATAAAATAAAATAAAATAAATAAATAAAATACAAATCTATATAGCTGCATTTTCACTGAAGTTTCATCTTTGGAATTTCTCAGAATTACTCGTGTACCATTTAAAAAAAATGGTCATACGTCATAATCTTTTTCTTAGCAAACTGAACTTGCCTCTGATTAATTACCTTTTAATTTCTAAGTCTTTACAAGCTGTCATCTAAATGACGTCATTCTAGAACCTTCCTGGAAATCATGCCAACCCGTGACTTCTGACTTTGTGCCGCTGCGGAAGTAGCCACGTGCAGCTGTATTGGTTCTGACTAGTATTTGATGGGGTAAAGAGACGATGCCGTGGGCTTGTGCCGTCTTATTCTTCCTCCTTCAGGAGATCGGATTCCTGTCAGCGGACAGAAAACTGGAAAGCTGTCGGCTAATAACGCAGTCAGTGACAGGACGATTGCTGTTTACATTGCTCTTCCAGGTTTCTCAATTGAATAATGCTGGTGAAGGATGACGGCTTATTTTATTTATGACTTTGGATCAGCTACGAGGCTACCTGACTTCATGGAGCAGATACTGCATAAAAGTCCCCCCCCCTTTTTTTTTGTCAGTCAAATCCTGCCTAACGCATATGACTATGGGAGTTTACTTGTCAAGGCCATCTTGGGGCGAGTCATTTTATGAAGTCAAGAACTGAAGGGCTGGAGAGATGGCTTAGCGGTTAAGGCACTTGCCTGCAAAGCCAAAGGACCCAAGTCCCATTCCCCAGGACCTACATAAGCCAGATGCACAAGGTGGTACATGTGTTTGGAGTGCTATTTCAGTGTCTAGAGGCCCTGGCACGCCCATTCTGTCTCCCTCTCTCTCTCATCTGCTCCCTCTCAAAACTTAAAAAAAATTAAAAAATAATTTTCAGTGATTTATATGTTTGCTTGGATTTTAAATATCAGGGTTGCTTAAAGCAAAGCAAAAATAAACTCCATTATCTCTTTACTTTTGGAAGACGTTTCCGGTAGCCTTACACTATCTTTTGTGAATGTCACCCTGTAAAAAAACAATAGAAGGGGGAAGATTTTGCCACTCCAGACAAGCCACCAGCGAATAAAAACCAGGGCCTCTACTGTGAATCACTTTCCCACTTTGCATTTGCAATGGCCAGCATAGCCTCCCACGGAATGGGTGTACACTACACCCCCGAGTGATGACTGTAGTGACCCCACAGTCGATAGGATGGGCTCACTCCTTCTGTAAGAAAGCTGTGATAGTTTACATTGTGCCTATTCAGGCTGCTTTTAAAAAATTTATCTAGTCAAGATGGGCATGGTGGGGCACGCCTTGAATCCCAGCACTCGGGAGGCAGAGGTAGGAGGATCGCCGTGAGTTCGAGGCCACCCTGAGACTCCATAGTGAATTCCAGGTCAGCCTGGGCTAGAGCGAGACCCTACCTCAAAAAAAACAAAACAACAACAAAAAAAAAAAAAAAAAAGAAAAGAAATTTATTTGTGTGTGGAAGGGGTGGGGAGAGGCGGGGGCTAATGTGCCAAATCCTCATGTGGAGGTCAAAGGGCAACCTTGAGGCGTCTGCGCTCCACCTTCCTTGAGACAGGGTCTCTTGTCACTGAAAACAAATCCTGGCTTTGGATTCTCCTGTCCCTGCCTTCCTTTGTCATAGGTGCGCTGAACTCACATATGTACAAAGTTGTCAAGCTTTGTGTGGGTGCTGGGGAATCGAACCTTGCGCCAGCAAGCTTTGAAAGCAAGTGCCTTTAAGTGCTGAACCAACTCCCCAGTCCCTCAGGCTGCTTTAATGAAATACCATAGATTGGATGCTTATAGGCAAGAGAAATTCCCTCCTTCCTTCCTTCTTTCCTTCCTTCCTTCCTTCCTTCCTTCCTTCCTTCCTTCCTTCCTTCCTTCCTTCTTCCTCCTCTTTCTCCTCCTCCTCCTCCTTCTTCTGTTTGTTTTTCAAGGTAGGGTCTCACTCTAGCTCAGGCTGACCTGGAATTCACTCTGTAGCCTCAGGGTGGCCTTGAACTCACGGCAATCCTCCTACCTCTGCCTCCCAAGTGCTGGGATTAAAGGTGTGCGCAACCACGCCTGGCTGTGATGGTTACTCTTGACTGTCAACTTGATTTCATCTGGAATCCCTTGCAAGACAAATCTCTGGGCACATTTATGAGGGAGGGAGTTTCTAGATTGTGTTAAGTGAGGCGAGAAACCTATTCAACTATGGACTGAAGCATTATATGAGCTGGGGTTCCAGATTGTATATAAAAAAAGTGAAGGCTGGAGGGATGGCTTAGCGGTTAAGGCATTTGCCTGCGAAGCCAAAGGACCATGGTTTGATTCCCCAGGGCCCACGTTAGCCAGATGCATCTGGAGTTTGTTTGCAGTGGCTGGAGGCCCTGGCGCGCTCATTCTTTCTCTCTCTGTCAAATAAATAAATAAATAAAAATAAGATATTTTTAAAAAGTGGGCTGAGCAGCAACATTCACTTCTCTCTGTTTCCTGACTGTGGACTGGATCTGATCAACTGTTCACACTCCTGCTACCATGTGTTCTAGACATGTTGGACTGTAGCCGCCAACTGTGAGCCCAAATCAGTCCTTCCTTCCTGAGTTTCTTTTTTTCAGGCATTTTGTCACAGCAATGGGAAAAGCTGCGAACACACTGAGCACGTGCTCTTCCATTGAGCTACATCCCTAGCGCGTAGTCAGTGTCTAAGGGATGTTTGCTTTCTACCATGGCTATTACTACGACCCCGACACCATTAACATAGCCATAAGCCGAAACAGCCATCTACTTTATTTGAGTTGAATCATTCAACAAGTCCATTACAGTTTAGAAGGTATGTTCCCTAGCCCTGGAATAGCCAGAAGATTCAAGTACAGCTTAGTGATTACTATATATTTCAGTATGCTGTTGCTATGACACTTGGTCAAGAGAAGCAAAGCTATCCTTATCTGTTAGTTGGAGTAGTCAATCCATCAACATTCATGTCTGACCATTTGCCGATAGTGTTTACTTTAAAAATTGTTCTCGGGCTGGAGAGATGGCTTAGCGGTGAAGACGCTTGCCTTGCAAAGCCAGTGGACCCAGCTTCCATTCGCCAGGACCCACATAAGCCAGATTCACAAGGTGGCGCTTGTGTCTGGAGTTCACTTGAAAGACAAAACAAACCAAAACAAACAAACAGACAAACAAAAAACTGTTCTCTTTCTAAAACGTTTTGTCTTCTGGTCACCGTGATTTTTCTTTCACTATTTTTTGTTGTTGTTGTTGTTTTTCGAGGTAGGGTCTCACTCTAGTCCAGGCTGACCTGGAATTCACTGTGTAGTCTCAGGGTGGCCTCGAACTCACGGCAATCCTCCTACCTTTGCCTCCCGAGTGCTGGGATTAAAGCTGTGTGCCACCACGCCCCGCGTCTCACTATTCTTTATTTGTTTTTTTGAGACAGGGTCTCAAGTTGCCCAGACTGGCCTTTAATTTGCTATGCAGCCAAGAATGGCCTTGAACTCCTAAGCCTCCTATTTCTGCTTTCCAAGTACTGAGATTACAGGCATGTGCTTGGCTCATCACTCTGATTTTGCAAGGCATTTTTCAAATATTTGCATATTTATTTATTTATTTGACAGAGGGAAAGTGGCAGAGAGAGAGAGAGAGAGAGAGAGAGAGAAAAGGAGAGAAAGAGAGAGAGAACAGGTACGCCAGAGCCTCCAGCCAATGCAAACGAATTCCAGATGCATGCACCACCCTTGTGCATCTAGTTTATGTGGGTCTTGGAAACAAACAAACAAACAAACAAACAAACAACAACAACAAAAAACAACTATGTTGTGTTACAGCTCCATGTTTTAGAAAAAACTCAAAATTTGGGGGCTGGAGAGATGGCTTAGTGGTTAAGCTCTTGCCTGTGAAGCCGAAGGACCCCGGTTCAAGGCTCGATTCCCCAGGACCCACATTAGCCAGATGCACAAGGGGGCGCACGCGTCTGGAGTTTGTTTGCAGTGGCTGGAGGCCCTGGCGTGCCCATTCTCTCTCTCTGCCTATTTCTCTCTGTGTCTGTTGCTCTCAAATAAATAAATTTTTAAAAAAAGAAAAAAGAAAAAGAAAAAACTCAAAATTTAAACTATGATACACTAATAAAATATGCACAGAAGAACTAACTAATATAGGCAAAGTCAAGAGCTACTATTAGACGTATGGCACCCAGTTTCCAAGTGTGACCCATCTATCTAGGACATTGGTGAAGTGGCAGCAGTAAACAGAGACCACTGGGTTGTCCTTACCCAAGATATAGAGACAAGTCAACATGTACTTATTTATTTATTTGACAGAGAAGGAGGGGGAGCTGAAAGAGGGAGAGAATGGGCGCACCAGGGCCTCCAGCCACTGCAAACGAGCTCCAGATGCGTGTGTCCCCTTGTTCATCTGGCTAACGTGGGTCCTGGGGAATCAAACCTGGATCCTTTGGCTTTGCAGGCAAATGCCTTAACCACTAAGCCATTCCCTCCAGCCCAAGTTAACATGTATTTAAAAAAGGATCCTCTAACATGAACATCTCTATGAGGAAATACCTTTCCTGGGACACGAGGACAGTGGATAGGTGGAGGAGTCACTTTCCTCTTTGCTGAAACAGAACGCCCGTCCAGAAGCAGCTCATGCAAAGAAAGGGTTTATTTCTGGCTCACAGTTTTGGGGTGAAGTTTCATCATGGCGGGAGCAGACAGCCCAGTGCCATGTCTCTACACAGAACCAGGGAGGAAGGAGAGATGAGAGAGAGAGAAAGAGAAAGAGAAAGAGAGAGAGAGAATGAGCTTGCTCAGTACAGAAAGCTGGGCTTGGGCTATAACACAAGGCCTACCTCTGACAACACACCTCCTCCAGCAGGGCTCCTTCCTCCCAAAGTCACCACCAGCTGGGGATTAAGCGTGAGGCTTAGTTAGAAGGACATGAAGCTGTGGGAACATTTAATATTCAAACCACCATACTGGGGTCGAACAGAATCATATGTATGCTGCCTGTGACTTTTTTCTTCACAGATGCAATCCTTTTCATCTTTTTAAGTTGGCAAACAAAGTTGCCTGTTACTTCTGTGGCCACTCCCCTGAATTCTCACCTAGGAGTGAACAGAGCTATGGGACCAAGGTCATTAGGGGATGCTTGGCTTTTGTGGTGTTTGTGTTGTGTGTGTGTGTGTGTGGATGTGTCCTGGGGGTTGAAGTGTGTAAGAACAAGAATGTAGATCACTGGCTGGAGAGATGGCTTAGCAGTTAAGGCGCTTGCCTGCGAAGCCTAAGGACCCACATTCGACTCTCCAGATCCCACGTAAGACGGACGCACAAAGGTGAGGCAAGCGCAAGGTTGCGCATGCCCACTGGGTGGCGCAAGACTCTGGAGTTGGATTTCAGTGACTGAGGCCCTGGCGTGCCAATTCTCTCTGTCTCTGTCTCTCCCTCTCTCTCAAATACAATGAAAGAAAGAAAGGAAAGAAAGAAAGAAAGAGAGAGAGAGAGAAAGCAAGCAAATCAAACAGAGTGTATAGAAAAGAGAATGTTCACAATTCCTGGGACCCCTTCTAGTCATAGGCCCTCTGAGCAGTTTGCACAGCCTTGCAGCCCAAGATGTGGGAACCAGGATGCAAGACAACTGTCCTGTGCCTCCTCCTATCCCCATACTTTGCCTGTACCCAGAGTCACCTCGGTGTGGCAGTCACACTACAGCCTGGGTGCTATGAACCGGAAGTTCTTTCACTAGTACAATTTTCTTAGCTCCCCCCTCAGCCTGCTTCCTTTCCTCTGTATGCTGCCAAACATACAGCCCAATGTCATTGCCAATGTGACCTCTTCCATGAAAACTCCCGGAGAGGATTTTGTGAGGTGCTGGTGGAAAGAAAACCAATTAGGATCAGTTTGCTGATTGGATTTCTCGCCTTAACTCTTAGAAAAGACAGACAGTTCATGTTGAGCTTCCTCCCTTCCCAACTCTCAGCACGCGCTAATTCCTAAGGGTAGGCCTGGAGGTTGCAGCTCAGCCTCAGGACAGCCTCCGGAATGTGGTGAATACTAATAAAGAAGGTGAGAAAGTTCCAACTTGAGAATTTCTCAAATAAAAAATTCCATTACTTCAACCCCTAGGAAATCAGTCCCCAACCTCTTGCGTTACCATAATTCATTCCCTTCTTGAATTAACCATGCCTGTGGTGGAGGGCCAGAATTCCATGAACTCGAGAATTTAATAAAGAATTCGATTTCCTTCCTTCACTCCAGAGGCTGGAGGGCTTCAGGTCCCTTTGTTCTGCCAACCTCCCCCCAAAGCTACAGACGCTGCAGTGACTCCAATGTGTGACTGAGTCTGTCTCCTGGGCTATAACACCCCAAGGCCTGCCTCTGACACCACACCTCTTCCAGCAGGGCTCCTCCTCCCAAAGTCCCCTCCAGCTGGGGATTAAGTATGAGGCTTAATATTCAAACCACCATACTGGGGTCAAACAGAACCATATGTATGCTGCCTGTAACTGGTTTGTTTTTTTTTCCTTCATAGATGTAATACTTTTCATTTTTAAAGTTGTCAGTGTCACTGGAGACCCATGCTTATGCTGGTCTGGTCTTACATCCAACTCACAGGCTGGCTTCTGAGCTTTCTAGAATTCAGACAAACCTAAGAACAAACAAACAAACAAACAACGCTTGATTGAATAAAAACAAAGATAGGCAGTTTTAAAACAAAAAGAGGGGGAGATAGAAAATTTATATTAATTTCCCACAGTAGAGGAAGAAACAAAAGTTTGTTTGTTTATTTATTTATTGGGTTTTTCAAGGTAGGGTCTGTTTCTAGCCCAGGCTGACCTGGAACTCACCGTGATCCTTCTCCTTCTGCCTCCCGAGTGCTGGGATTGAAAGTGTGTGCCACGGTGCCTGGCTTAAAAACTCTTAAAAAGAAAATATGTTTTTCTCTCTCTTCATCCTTAGGACTCTTAGAAGACATCCAAAATCCAAGCCCAAGCCATCAATGCAAATTGAGTTCGTAAGGGTCAGTGGGCAACAGCCTGAAGGTCCTTTCCGCTGAGTGAGCGCCCTGGGGACAAGGCCAGAACATGAAGGACGCTTCAAAGAGGCTAGGCGAAGCACAGACACCAACAAAGGCCTATGACTGGGGTGAAAACGATGGGAAACAATCTGTGACGGGCCAGATGCAACATCTGGACACTTGCTGTGGCTAGGAGCACAGTGAGTCCCATCAGTTAACCAGAGAGGGCTTCCTGCAGGAGGCGCTGTTGTTCAGAGTTCTGCCAGGGGACAGGCAGGCTGGGAACCAAAGTGACGCTTTGGAATAACTGGTCAACAGACTGACCGCCTTTGCTCTTACTGATTGTAATTCAGCCATCACTTACGCGGTTTTTGCTGCGGTCTAAGTAATTCAGACCACTCTGCATTGATCTGATCTTGAAGGGAATCTTTGATGGAAGATTTTTTTTTAAGTGTAATTTTATATTTTATTTTATTTATTTGAGAGAGAGAGATTGAACACACCAGGGCCTCTAGCCATTGCAAATGAACTCCAGATGCATGCACCGTCTTGTGCATCTGGCTTATGTGGTCACTGGGGAATTGAACCTGGGTTCTTAGGCTACACAGGTAAGCGCCTTAACCACTAAGCCAACTGATGGCAGTTTTTAAAAAATATTTTATTTATGTATTTATTTATTTGAGAGAGAGAGAGAGAAAGGAGGCAGACAGAGAGAAAGAGAGAATGGGTACATTAGGGTCTCCAGCCACTGCAAACGAACTCCAGACTCATGTGCCCCCTTGTGCATCTGGCTAATGTGGGGTCCTAGGGAATCGAACCAGGATCCTTTGGCTTTGCAGGCAAATGCCTTAAACGCTAAGCCATTCCTCCAGCCCATGGCAGTTTTTTTTCTCAATTTTTATTAACATCTTCCATGCTTATAAAAAATATCCCATGGTAATACCCTCCCTCCCACTTTCCCCTTTGAAATTCTATTCTCCATCATATCCCCTCCCCATCTTAGTCAGTCTCTCTTTTATTTTGATGTCATGATCTTTTCCTCCTCTTATGATGGTCTTGTGTAGGTAGTGTCAGGCACTGTGAGGTCATGGATATCCAGGCCATTTTGTGTCTGGAGGAGCACGTTGTAAGGAGTCCTACCCTTCCTTTGGCTCTTACATTCTTTCTGCCACCTGTTCTGCATTAGATCCTGAGCCTTGGAAGGTGTGATCGAGATATTACTCAGTACTCCATTCACTTCTTTCCAGCACCATGATACCTTCTGAGTCGTCTCAAGGTCACCATGGCAGTTTTTAAAAAGTGTTTTGTTTATTTATTTGCAAGGAGAGAGAGAGAGAGGAGAGAAAACACAGAGAGAATGGGCGCACCAGGGCCTCCAGCTGATGTAAACAAACTCCAGACACCTGTGCCACTCTGTGCATCTGGCTTTACATGGGTACCCAAAGTAAGAGTATGAATGTATACACCATGTGAAAATTTAATTCTGGCTTTAAAATGCTGAGAGAGAGCTTAGTCAATAAAGTGCTTGCCTTGTCAGCGTGGGGACCTGAGTTTGATTTCCAATGCCTATGTTAAAAAAAAAAAAAAAAGAATCCAGGGCTAGGGAGATGGCTTAGCAGTTAAGTCATTTGCCTGCAAAACCAAAGGACCCAGGTTCAATTCCCCAGGACCTACATAAGCCAGATACACAACATGCATCAAGTGTTCATTTGCAGTGCCTGAAGCTGTTGTACCCATTCTCTCTTTCTATCTGCCCCTCTCTCTCTCTTAAATAAATAAAATCAATTAAAAATATCTTAAAAAAAATCCAGGGCAGGAGAGATGGTTAAGGCGCTTGCCTGTGAAGCCTAAGGACCCATGCTCGACTCTCTAGATCCCACATAAGCCAGATGCACAAAGGTGAGGCAAGTGCTCAGGGTCGCACATGAGCGTAAGATGGCGCATGTGTCTGGATTGCAATTGCAGTGGCTGGAGGCCCTGGTGCGCTGAGTCTCTTTCTCTTTCTTTCCCTCCTTCCTTCCTTCCTTCTTTCTTTCTCTCTCTCCTTCCTTCCTCCCTCCCTCCCTTCCTCACTCCTTTCCTTCCTTCCTTCCTTTTTTCCTTCCTTCCTTCCTTCCTTCCTTCCTTCCTTCCTTCCTCCCTCCCTCCTTCCCTCCCTCCCTCCCTTCCTTTCTTTCTCCCTCTCTCTTTCATTAAAAAAATATAACAAGGAAATCCAGGCATGGTGGTGCATGCTTGTAGTCCCTTCTCTGGGGAGAGGAGACAGGAACCTCCCCTGAAGCTTGCTGGCAGGTGAGTCCAGACTACTTGTGAAGTTCTAGGCCAGTGAGAGACTCGGTCTCAAAAACGAAGTGATGGCACCTGAAGCAAGCACAGCAGTTGTCCTCTGGGCTCCACATGCATGCACACACATGTACACTCGTGCATACACAGTTACGTACATGCACACACATGTCCACTGTGCATAAACAACTACATGCATGCACACAATGTATACCCGTGCATGACACACATGTACACCTGTGCATGCACAGGCACACACACAAATGCCAAGAAGGGAACTATGCTGTCTTTTTTCCATGGGAGAGTAAGAGAGACAATTGGCACACCAGGGCCTCCAGCCACTGCAATAGAACTCCAGATGTGTGCACCCCCTTGTGCGCACGTGTTATCTTGCATGCTTGCCTCACTGTGCATCTGGCTTACATGGGACCTGGAGAATCGAACATGAGTCCTTAGGCTATGCAGGCAAGCACCTTAACTATGAAGCCATCTCTCTAGCCTATGCTATCTTTTTTATGGTTTGTAATTTTTTTATTTTTGACTTTTATTGACAACTTCTGTAAGTGTAGACAATATACCATGTTGCCCTCCCATCCCTCCCCTTTTCCCCCCTCACAAATCCCCTCTCCAATTTAGTCTCTCTTCTATTTTGATGTCATCATTTTTTCCCCTCTTGTTATGCAGGTCTTGTGTAGGTAGCATCAACCACTGTGAGGTCATGAATATCAAGGCCATTTTGTGTCTGGATGAGAGTATTGTAAGCAGTCTTCCCCTTCCTTTCACTCTCACCTTCTATCTGCCACCTCTTCCACAATGGTCCCTGAGCATGCTGTCTTCTTTTTGTCATACCTTATTTTTAAAAAATATTTTATTTATTTACTTATTTTGAGAGAGAGAGAGGGGGGAGGGCAGATAGAGAGAATGGTTGTGCCAGGCCTCCAGCCACTGTAAATGAACTCCAGATGCATGCACTACCTCGTATATCTGGTTTACATGGGTTCTGGGGAATCGAACCTAGGTCCTTGGGCTTTGCAGGCAGGCGCCTTAACTGCTGAGCCATCTCTCTAACCCTCATACCTTTTCTGTTTGTTTGTTTAGACAGGGTCTAGCATGCTTTCAGGCTGGCTTCCCCTCAGCTTCCTACCTCGTGTGAATGCATAGTTTCAGCTACTCAGGCGGCCGAGGCGGGAGGTTCCCCTGGACCTCAGGAGTTCAAAGCCAACCAGCCTGCACAACATATCAAGACCACACACACCAAAAATTAAAAAAAAAAAGAAAGAGTAAAAGTTGTATACCTTTTGGGATTCATGGCTAGGCAGGCATTTAGTTCAACTTAATTTGAATAAAGTTTGTATTTTTCTCCAAAAAAAAAAAACCCACCAAATATACTTTTATCTTTCTGGGGATATCATGCTTGGAAAAGAAGTGCTGGTTCCATTTTGTAAATGTAGACAAATTGCATAGGCATTCTTTGTGTGTATCTCCATCAATAACTTCCCCAGTGGTGAGCAAAACACTATCTATTGACACAGGCATCAATTAAAGTGGGAGTTTAGGTCCCTGTTCACAGGATTATACATCATTAAGCTTCACAGATTGGATCTACAAAGAGGTGGGGAACCTCCTCTGGCTTCACGGGCAGTGCCACTCCTGCCGCTAGAATCCTCTTTCGGAGAGGATTTAAAAGTTGGTTTCCAACAGCTGTCATAATGATCCCCTCCTTTCTTAAGGCACTCATTAGGAAATAAAACCAGATATAATTAACAAACAAACAAACCTATCTGCCTGCTGCTCTGACTTGTTATAATAAGTGTTATTTCTACTTACAAAACAGTTTCCTGTCAGCACCCTGCTGTTTCCTTAATAAGACTTCTGCATTGGGGAAGAAATAAAAGGTCTGTATGAAAATGAAGCCCTGAGCTGTCACCACGGCTTCCCCCCCACTGGTCTATGTGCAGATGTGATTTGCTTGGAGCTTGAGAGGGAGTTGAAGGTCTAAGCCATCGTGGAGACAGCTGGGAGGGAGCTCCGGGTTTCTAGAGTCGGCTGGCTGGCTGAGGGATCACACTGCCCACTGGCTCACAAGTACCTTGGTTTCCTTACTGGATGAGGGGAAACTTCTTCAGGTTTTTGGGCAGGTTTCCCCGCCCATGGAGGAGTTCCAGAGAGGCTCAAGCAAGGAGACCCAGCTAGAGAAGACTCTAGCCCTCTGGTCTGTGGTGGCAAGAAGGGGCTGAAAGGACTCTTGATGGGGTCGCTAAAGGGGGTTAAATATAGCAGCTGACAAAGTGAATGCTTTGTGAACAAATGTTAGGAGTCATGGTTTTTCTTCTGTGGATTTTTTCTTCTTTGTTTGCTATTTGCGGTAGGGTCTCGCTGTAGCCCTGGCTGACCTGGAATTCTCTATGTAGTCCCAGGGTGGCCTCGAACTCATGGCAATCCTCCTACCTCTGCCTCCCCAGTGCTGGGATTAAAGGTGTGTGCCAACCACGCCTCAGGCCACTGGACATTTTAAAAATTATTCTTTTTTAATTCTGGAAAAGTCCAAATCTACAAAAGAAGGCAGAATAGAATAATTAACTCCCATGTCCCGTGCCTTATTTTCAGGAGTTATTTCCTCATGGTGTGTTAACATACACTCTTTCCTCACTGGGAGCTCAGAGAGAACTCCTGAATCAATTTTTGAAACAAATTCAAGATGTCGTGCCAATTATTTCATCCATAAATATTTTAGTCCTTATTTCTAAAGGGAGATAAATACTTATTTTTTTTTTAAATAGATCTACAGGGGCTGGAGAGATGGCTTAGTGGCTGAGGTGCTTGCCTGTGAAGCCTAAGAACTCATGTTCAAATCTCCAGGTCCCACGTAAGCCAGTGATGCAAGTGTGCAATGTTGCGCATGGGCATAAGGGGGGGGCACATGCGTCTGGAGTTCATTTGTGGTGGCTGAAGGCCCCGGCATGCCCATTCTCTCTCTCCCTCCTTCTCTCGCTGTCTTTTCCAAATAAATGAAAGAAATAAATTATGAATAAAAGATCTACAGGGACTTAGAGGTAGAGCTTAATGGCAGAGTGTTTGCTGAGCTTGCCCCAGGCCCTGGGTTAGATCTCTAGCACCCCTAGCACAGCCTGGAGTTTGTTTGCAATGGCAGGAGGCCCTGGTGTGTCCAGAAGTTCTGTCTCTCTCCTTGCAAGTAGATAAAAATTTTAAAAAGAAAATTTAAAAGCCAGGTGTGGTGGCGCACGCCTTTAATAGCAGCACTCGGGAGGCAGAGGTAGGAGGATCATCATGAGTTCAAGGCCAGCCTGAGACTCCATAGTGAATTCCAGGTCAGCCTGGGCTCGAGTGAGACCCTATCTCAACAAACCAAATAAATAAATAATAAAATAAAATAAAAGATCCCTCAATTTCAATTTCAATTTTCTCCTGATTAGACTGGGTATGCAGGATTTGGAGGAAGGATGCCATAGAGATAGTTTTTTTTTTTTAAATATTTTATATTAAGGGGCACATAGTACGTGGCAACCTGACTCGAGTCTTTTTAACCTGCCCCCCTTTCAGACAGGGTCTTATCATATAAGCTGACTTTGAACTCATGATCTTGCTGCCTCAGCATCCCAAATGCTGGAATCACACCATGTAGCACCGTGCCAGCCTCTGTGTGTCTTTTGCTAATACAAATATCTAGGGGTTGTTGTCATTGGGTAGCTATGTAATGTGAAGCTGGATTGAGCAGTGCCCTCCAAAGACCATGTGTTAAGTATTCCATGCCCAGGGTGGCATTATTGGAAGGTGCTGGTAGGAAGTGAGGCCTTATGGGAGGGCTGTAAGTGATTCTCCACCTCCTAAAGGTTCCACAACCTTCCCCAAACAGTGCCACCAACTGGGGACCCAGTTGTTCAAACCCCTGAGCCTATGGGGGGCATTTTTTACACTCAGACCTCCACAGTGTCCGTCATCAATGTGGAGGAAGCCATGGCAGAACACACACAAGGCAACACAATGGGTAGGGAGGAGAGGCTCACCGAGACTGTCTTGGAGGAAGAGCCAGCCTCGCCACACACCTTCGCCTCTCAGATGCGGTTAGCTACCTCTGGCAGCGAAGCCTCTGGCCCCAGAACTCTACTGTGATGGAGTCTCCTTGTTCATGAAGGTGTGATTCTGCCCAGCAAAAAGCTCAGGCTCACAAGGGTGACTTTGCACCAGCAGGACCCTGCCACTCTGTTGTCTTCTTGTGCGCTCTGTGGGCGGTGATGGGGTTTAAGTTTCATGCTGAGCGTGCCTTGACCCTGGAGAAGTGTGTTGAGAAAACTCTAGTTTTGCTTCTAGATTCTTGGGCCATTCATATATATTTTTTTAAGATTTTCTTTTTGTTGTTGTTTATTTTTATTTATTTGAGAGCGACAGACAAAGAGAGAAAAGAGGCAGATAGACAGAGAGAAAATGGGCGCACCAGGGCCTCCAGCTACTGCAAACGAACTCCAGACGCGTGTGCCTCCTTGTGCATCTGGTTAACGTGGGTCCTGGGGAATTGAGCCTCGAACCGAGGTCCTCAGGCTTCATAGGCAAGCGCTTAACCACTAAGCCATCTCTCCAGTCTGGGCCATTAATATTTTTAATGGTAGCAAGGGTTCCTAAGAAACAGTGTAATAGTAAATGAGCAGGCTGAGCCCTGGGTGGCCGGGCCTCCAGGCCCTTGCTCTGCCCCTGGCTGGTTCTGCAGCCTTGATCTGGCCACTCAACCCCACTTTGGAGTTCCACAGGAATGTGTAGATAAAATTCTCCCGATCTCATAGGAAAGTCTTGAGAAATAACTGTTCGGGAGCCCAGAAGGCAGGGAGAGTTTGAAGAGAAGAGAAGAAAGGGGGAGAAAATTACGTTTTGGAAACAGAAATTACGAATTCACAAGCAGTGACAGGGTGCCTGCACTGTGGAGATTTATGGCGAGAATGAAGATTTATTTGGCATCTTGAGTTTTTTTTTCAGGGAGCACAGGCTATTGGAGGAGTTGAGAGAAAGAAGAAAAGGAAAAGAAATTTAAAGTGCCAAGAATAATTTATGTAGAGGTTTCTAGGCCAAATGCTACTGATATGCGACTCTTCCTGCTCATGTGAAAAAGATCTTTCTGTGAAGATTATTCATACCACATCTGTTTTCCTCGTTGTGTCTTGTTATGGGCTTCCTCCTCCCACCCTTTTCTCCCAGCAATTGTCTGAAGTCCCTTCAGATCCTTGGTCCTCCGAGGTTTCACAACAATGCTCGGCCCAATTTTTCCCACAAGTTCTATTAGCTAAGCCTGGATGCCTCACCTTTTTAGCTGGCTTATTATTACACATTATGAAATACTTGTGCCTAAGAATAGCCCGGTATTTGAAAAACAAATAGACTAGAGTCTTCCGAGACCTTCTCGTGGAAGGCATTTCTAATCTCGCCCCCCCCTCCTCTTGGAAGCTCAAGTTTGGATCAGAGTTAGTGGTAGTTCGGGGTCACCAGATGACCCTGTTTCTTTTCTGGAGCTTTTCATTAGGAGTTCGCTTCCCCTAACCTTTCTCACAATTCCAGATACCATTACGGGCCATGGTCAAATGTGGGTGCCCTGGTGAAACCCTGAATCTGGGCAGATGATAAGATTATCCTGTCAGTCCTGGGGACTAAGGGGTCATGGTAGGATGAGGAAAATCATTAACATCATGGGAACCAGGGAGCCCAGGGTCAAAGTTAACTCCTTTCTCTCACAGACAAAACCCTGACACTTCTGTCTCGCTCTAACTCAGGCTGACCTGGAATTTACTATGTGGTCTCAGGTGGGCCTTGAACTCTTGGCGATGTTCCTACTGCTGCCTCCCAAGTGCTGGGCTTAAAGGCATGTGCCACCACGCCCTGCTTCTCTCTTTTTTAAAAAAATTATTTATTTTTATAAATTATTTATGTATTTGAAAGAGAGAGAGAGAAAGTGGCAGCATGAGAGAGAGAGACAGACAGACAGAGAGAGAGACAGAATGGGCGTGCCAAGGCCTCCAGATGCTGCAAATAAACTCCAGACACATGTGCCACCTTGTGCATCTGGCTTATGTGGGTCTAGGGGAATTGAATCCTGGTCCTTAGGCTTTGCAGACAACCTTAACCACTGAGCCTTCTGTCCAGCACACCCCGTTTATTATTTCTTTAGTTAAAATACTTTTATTTATTTATTAGAGAGAGAGAGAGAAAATGGGCATGCCAGGGCCTCTAGCCACTGCAAACGAACTCCAGATGCGTGCACCCTCCTGTGCATCTGGCTAATGTGGGTCCTGGGGAATTGAACCTGGGTCCTTTGGCTTTGCAAGAAAGCACCTTAAGCACCCCCTTTTATTATTTTTGAAAGATGGTCTCATGTAGTCCAAGCTAGCTTCTAAGTCATTGTATAGTTGAGGATGACCTTGAACATTTGATCCTCCTACCTCCATGTCTCAAGTGTTGGGATTACAAGCATGAGCCAGCATGTGATCCAGTTTATGTGATCCTGGGGATAGAACCCAGAGCCTTGTGCACCCTAGATAAGCACTCTACAAAATGGGCTACATTCCCATCTCCTTGTCACATTCTTCTCGAGGAACAATAATCTCTTTTTGTCAAATATTTTATTTTTATTTATTTGACAGAGAAGGGAGGGGGGGAGAGAGAGAGAGAATGGGTGTGCCAGGGCCTCCAGCCACTGCAAATGAACTCCAGACGCACGCGCCACCTTGTGCATCTGGCTAACGTAGGTCTTGGAGAATCGAACCTGGGTCCTTTGGCTTTGCAGGCAAATGCCTTAACCGCTAAGCCATCCCTCCAGCCCCAACAATCATCTCTTGACTTGTCCTGTGGTTCTTGGGGTAGTGTGGCAATATAAGGGCTGGAGAAATTCTCTTGGCTTCTAAGCCTAAATATAGGGCCAGCAGTATTGGTTCCCATCTTATTAAACACTTCTGTTCCTAGTCCTTTCCAGTGTTCATGCCCACTTCAGGGGCACTTTCCACAGGTGTGTCGATTTTCTAGAAGATTCAGGGGTGGTTGTGTTGTTTCTGACTTGAGCAGGTCTTACAGTGTGCGAGCGTGGCTCTGGACTTGCTGAAGCCGTGGTGTGGGATGGAAAGAAGCCTGGCTAGGGACTTGGGTTACGGGGGCTTCAGCCACATTGTCTTGTGATTTTCTTGCATGAAGATTGGCAATATTTAAGATGATCTGATATTACGATTATTCCTAGCAGCCCATGTCATATTAAAGATAAAATTGATTTGAACAAGGGAAACATGTAGCCTTTTAAAATATTTTTATTTATTTATTTGACAGAGGAAGGGAGGAAGGGAGGGAGGGAGGGTGAGGGAGAATGAGAGAATGGGCACGCCAGGGCCTCCAGCCACTGCAAACGAACTCTAGATGCATGCGCCCCCTTGTGCATCTGGCTAACGTGGGTCCTGGAGAATCGAACCTGGGTCCTTTGGCTTTGCAGGCAAATGCCTTAACTGCTAAGCCATCCCTTCAGCCCATATGCAGCCTTTTAAAAGTATGAAGAATGTTCCAGTGTCTAAGCACAAATACAAAGTGCTTCCCCTAACCTTCCTTACAATTACAGATGGTCTGAGGAAAAGGAAGAACCAGACAAAAGTGACTTTAAAGCTTGAAGGGATGGAGAGATGGCTTAGCAGTTAAGGCACTTGCCTGTGAAGCCTAAGGACCCATGTTTGACTCCCCAGGTCTCATGTAATCCAGACTCACTAGGTGATGCAAGCTCAAGGTTGCACATGTGCGCAAGGTGGTGAATACTTCTAGAGTTCGAGTGTAGAGGCTGGAGGCCCTGATGTGCCAATTCTCTCTCTCTCTCTCTTTCACTCACTCTCTCTCTCTCATAAAAAAGCATAGAAACCAGCCACTTTAAGTGGCATTTTACCTACTCAGAATATTATTTGGGAAGAAAACTTCCCTTTATTGGCCATCTGGTCTACGTTTCTGAAGAGAATCAGTGGCCATCTTTTCACCTATAAGGGGCTGAGACCGAAAGTCTTGGGTATTCCAACCCTGGTCACCCTGCTACGGAAGGTGTGTTACATGTCTCCTCCCCAGTTCTCTCGTTCCCAACCACAGCAATGGCCTCCAGTTTTTGTGTCTTGAAGGAGGAGGATGCACACGGAGACACACGAGAGAAAGCACGAGTGGGAGGTAGGGTTCACCCTTCAGAGTGGACAGCAGACTTCCTCTAGGAACCTGTAAGTCTTGGTCTCCCATTCTCCTCCCTTTACCCAACCCCTAGGGCAGTCTGGGGGTGGTCCACTTCCTAGAATAGGTGGAGGCTTTCTTAGAAGCCATCCTCATCTATAATCCAGTCTGTTATAATTTCGATGCATTAGATGCAGGAATACGTCTAAAAGTGTAACTACCCATATAGTTCAGAAGTTTACTAGTGGGTGGGGGAGCTGGTCAGAACCTCCCCTGACTGGCTTTGTTGCTCTGTCCCAGAAAGCTGTCCCTCTTTCTTACCTTATCTGTAAGCTTGGTTATCTCAGACCCAGCTGCAAGTTCTCTTCCATGCCTTTCCTGACTGGAGTTTGTAACCCTAACATTCATTTTTAACCCTAACCACCCTGTCAAGTGGCTGGCTCCCATTGATAGCAGTGGCACTCGACCAAAGTCCTTGTCGCTGAGAGTTAGTTGTATAAGAAGTGTTACTTATTTATGAGCCTAAGATAGGAAAGAGAGATAGAAACACCGCCTTAAACTAGACGGAGCCTGGGCAGGTGCTGGCCACAATTCCCTTGCATCACTGTGGCACCTTGCAAGCTGGGTACCCAGCCTCCAGGGCACAGACAGGCAATTATGTTAAATCATGCACAACGAGTGACAGTTTGGCGGGGCATGCGGAATGGATTGAGAGCAGCCAGCTTTATTTGTTAGTAGCAATCCCAGACCCAATGGCTGCAGAGATAAGGAATAAGGATTAACTCTCATAATAGTGCTTCCTTTTCTGTTTAAATACTTTTTCCTTTTTTCCCCTGTGAAAGCCACAGCGCACACATTTTGGCATATTAAAATTTTCCAATTAGTATTAACTCATTAGTCCAGCATGAGTGACTTTGGAACTTTCAGCCCAACAATCAGCCAGTGGCATGGGGGTGTTCATCAACATGCCATAATCCCACAGAGATGTCCAAGATTAGCCCGTCCTTTGCTTTAATTGTAGAACTGGATTGCACACCAGAGCAGGAATACACATTCACTTTGTGTCTCTTACTAATTCTTTCATCTGGAACAAGCCACTCGACCTCTTTGGACCTCAGTTTCTGTAACACAATGAGTTTAAGTTTGAATCTGTAAAGATGCCCGCCCTGTATCCTTTATTAGGACAAACGGATCATAGTTGATTCATTCATGCAATAGTCAGCTTTGCCCACTAATAATGACCAAGTGACCATCAAAACCAAATTTCAGTGGTTGACAATAATTTATTTCTCTTTCATATATATGTTAATGCAGCTGCAGGCAGCCCGTATTTCAGCTCCTTGTGTTCGCTTATTCTGGGGCCCAGGCTTAAGAAGCCAACGTCAAGAGCAAGAGAACAGGGGATGGAGAGATGGCTTAGCGGTTAAGCGCTTGTCTGTGAAGCCTAAGGACCCCGGTTCGAGGCTCAACTCCCCAGGACCCACGGTAGCCAGATGCACAAGGGGGTGCACGCGCCTGGAGTTTGTTTGCAGTGGCTGGAGGCCCTGGCACGCCGATTTTCTCTCTCTGTGTGTGTCCGTCACTTTCAAATAAATAAATAAAAGTAAACAAAAAAGAGAACATAGAAATACACAATGCTCTGAAAACTGCTGCTTGGTCGCAGTGGGTGTTACGCTTGGGCTGCCTTCAGTCCACTCTGGCAGACCCCTCTCCAAGGCAAGCAACATGTTGGTCATGAGGTTGGGGAGGGGCAACAGGGGACACCCAAGTACTTTGGCAACTAGAGGTTTTATTAATTTCTCCTATGGGAAAGGAGAATAGGAGCAGTGAGGTCTCACAGTCGATTTACCTGTATATATAGATGCCCACGGAAAAACATCTAAAAGCGACTCATTAAAATCCTCTCATGTCCAGAGAACTGAAACATATTAAAACTATTCAAATCAGCATTACTCACCAGATTCGGAAACTAGGCTCCAGATGTTTACTAGTGAATAAGAACATGGGTAAATAAAGTGTGGTTTATCCATATAATACAACATTATTCAAGCACAGAGAGAAATAAAGTTAAGTATTGAAAGAAAGAATCTTGTCACAAAAGAGCACAGATTGTATGATTCCATTTATGCAAAATGTTCAGAATAGAGGAATCTAGAAAAACAGAAAGTAGGTTAGCGATTTTTAGGGACTATGGGGGGGGGGGCAGGGCAGGGAATAACTTCTAGAGGGATATGGGTTTCTTTGGGGTAATGGAAAAGTGCTGGAAGATATTAGTCGTAATTGCACAACCTTGTGAATATACTAAAACTGCTGAGTTATATGAGCTAAAACGGATGAATATTTTTATTTTTAAAAGATAGATGTTGGCTGGAGAGATGGCTTAGTGGTTAAGCGTGCTTGCTGCTTAAGCACGAGGGTCTTTTTGGCCAGGGACCTCTGAATTCAACTCCCCAAACTCATGTTGTAAAAAGCTGGATGTGGGGGCTGCAGAAATGGTTTAGTGATAAGGCACTTGCCTGCGAAGCCTAAGGACCCTGGTTCAAGGCTCGATTCCCCAGTACCCACGTAAGCCAGGTGCCCAAAGTGGTATATGTGTCTGGAGTTCATTTGCAGTGGCTAAAGGCTCTGGCATACCCATTCTCCTCTCTATCTACCTCTCTCTCTCAAACAAATAAATAAAAATTTTTCAAAAAGCTGGATGTAACCACACAGGTCTGTGACCCAGGTCCGTGGTTGGGGAGGGAGGTGTTGGAGACTGGAGAATGGCTGGGGCTTGCTAATGGACAGCAGCTCCATCCTGAAGGAGAGCCCATGTCTCCAGGATACATGTGGATGAACAATAAGACATTGACTTCTGATGGTCTCTTTTGGCCTCCACATGCATGGGGGCGCATGCATCTGCACACACACACGTGCATATACCACACATCACACACACTCTGCAAACATCTTCAACACAGTCAAGCAAAAAAGGTGAAGGTTACAGTATCAGAAATGTATATATATATATACACATACATACATACATGCATATATATGTATTGAGGCAAGCCCAACAGATTGGCCGGCCTTCCTTCCTTCCTTCCTCCCTCCATCCCTCCTTCTTCCCTCCCTTTCTCTCTCTCTCTCTTTCTTACTTTCTTCCAGAGAGAGAGAGAGAGAAAGAGGCAGAGAGAGAGAGAGAGAGAATGGACGTGCCAGGGCCTCCAATCACTGCAAACAAACTCCAGATGCATGCGCCCCCTTGTGCATCTGGCTTACATGGGTCCTGGAGAGTCGAACTGGGATCCTTTGGCTTTGCAGGCAAATGCCTTATCCACTAAGCCATCTCTCCAGCCCTGACCTTTTTTTATGAGGGAGGGAGGGAGAGACAGAGAGAGAGAGAGAGAGAGAGAGAGAGAGAGAGAGACAGAGAATTGGTGCACCAGGGCCTCCAGCTACTGCAGTTGACATCTAGATGCCTGTACCCCTTTGTGCACATGTGCAACGTTGTGTGCTTGTGTCTGACTCATGGGGGACCCGGAGAGTTGAACATGAGTCCTTAGGCTTCCCAGTCAAGTGCCTTAACCTCTAAGCCATCTCTCCAGGCCTGAACTATATTTCAATTAATAAAAATTTCAGAAGTTTAAGGTATTGTAGAGTTTTTACTTTTTTAAAGTTTTATTTATTTATTTGACAAAGAGAGAGAGAGAGAGAGAGAGAGAGGGAGGGAGAGAATGGGCACACCAGGACCTCCAGCCACTGCAAAAGAACTCCAGATACATGCACCATCTTGTGTATCCGGCTTACGTGGATCCTGGGGAATTGAATGTGGGTCCTTTGGCTTTGCAGGAAAGTGCTTTAACCGCTAAGCCCTCCTTTATTTTATTTCATTTATTTTATTTTTTGTTTTTGTTTTTTTTTTTTCGAGGTAGGGTCTCACTCTAGTCCAGGCTGACCTGAAATTCACTACGTAGTCTCAGGATGGCCTTGAACTCACGGTGATCCTCCTACCTCTGCCTCCCAAGTGCCTGGGATTTAAAGGTGTGCGCCATCAAACCTGGCTGAGTTTTGATTTTTTCACTTCCCTATTCTGCCTGAATTTTAACGTAATAAACAAATGCTATTTTTATCTCCAGAGAGAAAGAACGAAGATATTCTCATTAAGGAAAAGTACAGAAATCCCAGTTGCACAATGGTAGTTCTCTTGAACTTTCATTAGGATGCAATTCATGCATTTCTGGCAAGCTAAGAACTTGAGCCACCCTCGAGTGAAGCCCTTAAAGATTATCGCCATGCTCTACGACTAACCTGGAGGAGAACAACTGCAGTGATGGCCCCATGCAAACCAGAGGCATTGGTAGTCAACAACTGCAATATGCTTCCTAGGGAAAAGCGGTTTTCCAGAGACCCGAATCCGTAAGTTGCCCAATTTCCATATTCTTGCCTCAGACACAGACTCATCTTAAAGCTGTACTATCATGAAAATTACAAGCTCGATTAAGTCTTCTGGTCAAGGGTCTCATTTCTCTCTCTTTTTTTAATTTTTAAAAATATATTTTACTTTTAGTTATTTATTAGAGAGAGAGAGAGAGAACTGCAAACAAAGTCCAGACACATGTGCATCTGGCTTACATCCGGGGAACTGAACCTGGGTCCTTAGGCTTCTCAGGCAAGCATCTTAATGGCTAAACCATCTCTCCAGCCCTCAGCTCTCCTTCAAGTGAATCTGAGAGCTAATATTCTGGCCAAGAACCATCAGTCCTGGGTTTGTGAGTGAAAGGTGAAGAGGGCTGGGTCCAAGCGGTTTCTGAAAAATGAGGCGAAATGAGATGAGGGTGAAACGGACCAAGCTGAAAGCTACAGAGGTGACTTGTGCCTTCCGCTCACCCGCTGCCTGCGGCTTCCTCCCAAGAGCCAGAAAGTGCCACGGACCCTCCGGACTCCAGGCTGGCTAGAAGATCAGCTAGCATCTCTCCCACGGTCTATCCTTATCACTGCGCGGCATTAGGGGAGGTTAAGTGTTTAACCAAAGCGCTCCAAGAAGCAGAGCAGCCCAGCGGGCCCGAAATATGTCCCCTGAGCAGGGCGCTCTGATGCCAGGGTCTGAAAGTGAAATCGTACAGATGAGAGAGGCCAGCGTACAGTCAGTGGAAAATTAGTGCTCAGATGTACGTGGAGGTGTGTAGAAACACATTTCTAGAAAGGCCACAAGTTTAGGTTCTTTACAAATAGCACATCATAAATGTAATTGGCTCAAACATTGCTGTTAGTCACAGTTTTGATCTGAAAGGTCAAATGGGACTGCAAAACAAAACAAAACAAAAAACAATAATAAACCTCACGACAACAGAATTTTTTAAAATGTTCTTTGTCCAGCAGCATTCAAGCATGATGCAGTCGAGTAGCCTATTACTCACCATTTATTATCTGAAGAAAGAAAGGGCAGAGTTGGTCTCGCTGGCAATTCTAGCAAGAAAATATAAGGTCATGCCGTGCCCTTCCCACGGCAGCTCCTTGAAGAACAAAACCCAGTTTCCCAAACAGCAGTGCAGTTCGGACCGTATCTGCTCGGCATCACCTGTGACATTATGTTAATTCTAATCTGCAACGCAGATTGCATTAACAAAGTGTATCAAGAAGCAATCAGTGTTTGTCAAGTATGTTTCCTCCTTAGCCCCGCCTGACCCTGTGCCCCCAGAGGTTGCATAAACCACCTAGTCTAACATTGGAGAAGCTTAACATGCTGTCTGACTGACAACTTCCAAAGGCTCCTACAAGTTTCTCAGCACAAACCAAGTGATTTTGTAACTGGGCTGTAAGACATTTCTTTGAAACCAGCACAGAGGTTACCCAGATGATAATCTGAGTGAATTCTTTATTCTTATTTCACAGCTCAGCTACAAGTCACTTAGCCAATTAATTAGTTTGGTTAGTTTTATAGAACGGGGAGGAGTATCTTGCTATGTAACCCAAGGTGGCCTCAAATTCCCTACCTTTCTGCCTTAGCCTCCCCTGTGCTGGGATTATGGGTGTGTGTAACTGTACCTGACTATTTTGATGTTTTCTAAAAAATATTTTATTTTTATTTATTTATTTATTTATTTATCTGACAGAGAACTAGGGAGAGAGGGTGAGAGAATGGGTGCGCCAGGGCCTCCAGCCACTGCAAATGTACTCTCAGATGCATGCGCCTCCTTGTGCATCTGGTTAACGTGGGTCCTGGGGAACTGAACCTGGGTCCTTTGGCTTTGCAGACAAACGCCTTAACTGCTAAGCCATCCCTCCAGCCCTATGTTGATGTTTTAAGCGTTCATTTTAACTGTGGTGGAGGATAGGTAATGTAGGCCTGAGGATAGGGCTTAGAGCTTGCGGCGGTTTGAACGTAAAGTGTCCCCACAGGCCCGTGTGTGTGAACACTTCACCCCCAGCCGGTGGCACTGTCTGGGAGGTTTGCGGAGTCTTCAGGTGTTGGAGTCTTGCTAGAGGAAGCAAGTCTCTGGAGGCAAGCTTTGAGGTCTTACGGTTTCAGGCCCGCTTGCTGTTTTCCATTTTCTCCCTCTGCTTCCGTCCACGCTGCTGACAACGTGACACCAGCTCCCTGCTCCTGCCATGTTTTTTTCCCTCAGCCACGACGGGCTCTCCCTTCTGGTGCTAGGAACCCTCTTTGCTTCCCTAAGGTGCTTCTGGCCAGGTATCCTGTTTTCACCGACAGGAAAGTAATCGAGTGAACAGTTGCTTAGCATGCGTGAGGTTGCGGGTGCGAGACCCAAGACTGGGAAGTAAATAAGCCACGAGTGATGGCTCATGTCTGTAAGCCCAATGCTCAGCAGGCTGAAGGAGGAGAATCACTGTGAGTTCCAGATCCACCTGGGCCAGAGACAGCCCCTTGGAATGAATAAATAAGTAGCCTACATGACAAAAAGTTAGTACATTTTTATGTGAAGTCTTTGGATTAAAAAAAAATTTTTTTTTTTCTAGGTAGGGTCTCACTGTAGCCCACATTGAAATTCACTATGCAGTCTCAGGGTGGCCTCGAACTCATGGCCTCTGACTCCCCAGTGGTGCTGGGATTAAAGGTGTGCACCACCATGGCCGGCTAGATTTTACTCTTCATTTTGAAAAGGTCAACTTTCATAGGTGAGGACATACGTGCTGATTGTAGTTTATTCAAGAATCTTCAACGACACATCGTGGGCTTGCAGTGAATATGTGTTCTTAGGTCAGTGGATGAATGAATAATGCACCACTTGGGTTCGTGTTCTCCACATCCTCTGTCCTCTCTCTCTGTCAGAGCGGGCCAGGCAACACGAGGCAGTCACACATCTCCCCTCTGCTTCGCTGTGAATGTCAGGCGAGGCTAAAGCAAACTGTGCTGGCTGGGGCCAAAGATTAGAATCCTCCGTGCATGAAGTTAATTGGCACCAAAGGATAAAATGTGAGATGTCTGACTGCATTTAATACCTGCTGGATAAGCTTGATTAGATGGCACCATGCCCTCTTAATCAACCAGCCACCTTCAGTACTTGTATAATCAAAGCAAGCTCAGAAGAGTGTGGGATCAGGGTCATGCAGAGCACAGGGAAGGGGCATGTGTGTGTGGGGGTGTGGGTGTGGGTTGGGGTGGGGTGGGTGGAGTCAAAGTGCAGGAGGCTGGGCTAACACGCAACTATCTTAGCTACTAGTTTTCCGTGAGCACCATGTGAGAAGTTTCAAAACCCACCACTGACTGAACTTGCATCAGACCAATCAGAATCTCTTGGGTGTTGGGGAACGGTGGCAAGATTTATCCACTGAGCCACCTGTCCATCTATCTGTCTGCCTCCTCCCACCTTGCTTTGGGGTCTCATTTCAATTTCCGGAGCTGCAGCTGATTGTCTGAGAAAGCCGTGTTCTTCTCGGATAGCTACGGAGGGTCCAGTGACTGGGAAACGTTACCTGTTCTGTGTGGGGAGAGGTAGAGGCTGGGAGCCCTTATCTTGAGGACTTTGCAATACCCTGTGTGCATGTCTTCCATTATAGTCGTCTTGTTTCCGGTGCATGGTGAGTGTTGAGATATGTGTGAGAGGGCTGACTTCTTGATAAACCTCATGCAGACAGCCCGAGGCCCTGGTGCCCACTTGGCTGCCAGCCCTGAAAAGGGGGTCACTCCATATGCAGGTTCCAACATCAGCTAAGATCCATCCCTTTGTCCCTTTGTCCCTTGATGTCATGGATAAAACTTCTCTAGCTCCCGTATCCTTCAGCAGGGAGCTCATATCTTTAGCAAGAGCCCTTGATGGAGGCAATATTTTGAAAATCCAAAAACCAGCAGGGCTCGCTGGAGGTGTTATATATATATTTGGTTTTTGTTTTTGGCTTTTCAGGGTAAGGTCTCACTCTAGCCCAGGCTGACCTGGAATTCACTATGGAGTCTCAGGGTGGCCTCGAACTTACGGCGATCCTCCTACCTCTGCCTCCCTAGTGATAGTTCATTCTGCTTCCTCAACTATCAAATCAGGCTTGTTTCTGACCCTGCAGCCAGTATGAATCTTCTGTCTTATTCACAAACAGTAGATTCTCTACCATAATCTATCACTGTTCCCCTCTTCCTAATGGTGGGTGTCAGCTCTTCCTTGTCTTTCCTGCTATTGAGGGTGGGGATTAATCTGTGGACTGACCAGTAAGGAAAGTGTACTGACTGTCCCCATTACACATGTGTGACCTTCTCCTGTGGTTCTCAGGTAGCTGGATGTAGGAAAGACCTTTAATATTCACCAGCACAGGAAGCTATAAATACTGTACTGTTTGTTTAACACATAGCATTAATCTTCAGTAGCCCAAGGGATAAACGAATAGGGAAACTATCACAAGTTACTATAGAAAGTCAATGGGCTCGTAAGATGGATGCTGCTCCGTTTCAAAATTGTGCTGCATTTACATTGATAGAGTGATTTTCTTCTGGGAATCTTGAAATGCAGCGTCTATAGTTCTAATCTGGTATGACTCTGATTTGGTCTTAGGTTTTCATAAGATAGGAAATTGGCCCAGTATGGCTTCATTCATCTTTATAACTTCTCTACTGATATTAGTCTTTCCCTACCGAGGTCTGGCGAGCTCAAGCTTTCATTCAAACTAGCAAATTCTACATCGGTTTCAGAACCAAGAGAAAAAGCCTAGGCCTGTGGCTATGCCTACGTCAACAATAAGAATTAAAAACCACATTATGTAAGGTGAGGTTGGGGACATTTTATTAGTCAAAGGCAATTGAGTCTCATAAACAGGATCTGTTCAGGAATGTTACTTAGAATTTATTTTCTTGTTCGTGGAGCAACGGGTCATTTAGCCTAAGTGCCACTTCGTAGCTTTGTTTTTTCAGCTGAGAAGGATCTGAATGTTAAAAGTTTACCAAACTGACTGTATTTGCTGAATACAGAACTGACTAATAAAGAAAAAAAAAAAAAGTTTACCAAACTGACTGCATGTGGACATGTTAATGAAGGCAGTCTTTCAAATAGCCCTTCAGGAAAATAATCTGACTCTAAATTCTTAATCTTGGGTATTTCATTAATTAGAAAGCCCTAAGTTATTCCCAAACCCATTCTGCAACATCTACTAACTGTGATATGAATTTTGACATGATCCATCATGTTTCGTTAGGAATTTTCTCTGGTTATTATTCTGGGAGACATGAAAGAATATTTTTAGTTCATTTTTTTCCCCCTCATGTAACAGAAATACAGCAAACTGACACCGTGGACTGGGGAGATGACTCAGTGGTTGAAAGCACTTGCTGCTTACGAATAAGGGCCCCTTGCCGGAGACTGCCAAATTTCTCTTCCCAGAGCCCATGTGAAAACCTGGGCGTGGCCATTCACACCTGTCCCTCCCGTTCCCAAGGTGCAGAGGCCACAGAGTCACTGGGGCTCACTCCAGGTTGAAGAAGAGACCCTGCCCCAAGGAAATAGGCAGATGAGCGACATGAGCAGGACACTTCGCTTGCCTCTGGTTTCCACACACATGTGCATGGGGCACATGCATCTGTACACACGTGTGTATACATCACACATCGCAATACCACACCATATATATCTTCTGTGCATGTATAAACAACAACAAAAAGTAAACCAACGGCAAGAAAGCTGACATAGCTCAGAGGCAGACAGGAGGGCACTGTCCCAGCTGGGTGAACATGCATTGTTTCTGATATTCTATTAGGATAAAGGAAAACCATTCGTACAAGCAATGACTGTATACTGGCAAGCCAGGCTCCTATCCATTCACTCTGGCAGAGAAAACACGTTTAACAGTGGCAGCAAATGACGTTACAGATCAAGATTTAAAAAAAAGAGAAAGAGAGAATGATGGTTTAGTGGTTAAGGCACTTGCCTGTGAAGTCTAAGGACCCATGTTCGCCTCTCCAGATTCCACATAAGCCAGACGCACAAAGGTGAGGCAAGCGCAAGGTCGCACATGACCACTAGGTGGCACGAGTGTCTGGAGTTCAATTGCAGTGGCTGAGGCCCTGATGCACCAATTCTCTCTCTCTCTCTCTCTCTAAAAAAATAAAATACAAAATACAGGCCTGGAGAGATGGCTCAGCAGCTAAAGGTGCTTGCTTACAAAGCCTGATGGTCTGGGTTCAGTTCCCCAGTATTCAGATGCCCAAAGTGGACCATGCATCTGGAATTAGTTTGTAGTGGCAAGAGGCTCTGGTATGCCCATATCACTCTTTCTCTCTGTCTCTCACTTGCAAATAAATTAAATAAAAATATTTTAAACCTGTGTTTTTATTTATTTATTTGCAAGCAGAGGGCTGGAGATATGGTTTGGTGGTTAAGGCACTTACCTGCAAAGCCTAAGGACCAGAGTTTGATTCCCAATACCCACATAAAGCCAGATGCACAAGGTGGGGCATGAATATGGAGTTTGTTTCCAGTGGCTAACGGCTCTGGCATGCCCATTCTCTCTCTCCCTATCTGTCTCTTTTCCCCACTCTCTCTCAAATGAATAAATAAATAAATATTTTCAAGCAGAGAGAGAGAGAGAAAGAGAAAGAGAAAGAGAGAGAAAGGGAGAATGAGATCATGGGCAAACATTGCCTCCTGCCAATGCAAACAAACTCCAGATCCATGTGCCACTTTGTCTTTACATGGGTACTGGGGAATCGAACCCCAGGCCATCAGGCTTTATGAAGCAAGTGCCTTTAAATGTTGAGCCATCTCCTCAGCCCCAGGTCAAAATTTTGATTATCCAGGAAATCTATCTGTTAGCAGGTAAGTTAAATATATACGAGTGTAATAGAAATCATTCATCTTGCAGCTTTCTGTATATTTTTTATTTTATTCTTATTTTATTTTGGTTTTTCAAAGTACAGTCACACTCTAGCTCAGGCTGTCCTAGAATTTACTACATAGTCTCAGGGTGGCCTCGAACTCATGGTGATCCTTCTACCTCTGCCTCCTGAGTGCTGGGATTAAAGGTGTGTGCCACCACGCCCAGCTTGTATTTTTAAATTACAATTTATTTAAAATATTTTTATTTATTTGATAAGAGAGAGAGAGAGAGAGAAAATGGGTGCACCAGGGCTTCTGGCCGCTGTAAACAAACTCCAGATTCCATTCAGTACACTGTGCATCTGGCTTTATGTGGGTGCTGGGGAATCGAACTTGGACCCACAGGTCTTGCAAGCAGCACCTTTAGCTGGTGAGCCGTCTCCCCAGCACACAATTAATTAATTAATTAATTTTTATTTATGAGAGAGAGAGAAAGAGAGAGAAAGAATTGGCATTCCAGGGCCTTAGCCACTGCAAATGAATTGCAGGCACGTGCACCACCTTGTGCGCCTGGTTTACATGGGTTCTGGGGAGTTGAACCTGGGTCCTTAGGCTTCGCAGGCTAAAGCCTTAACTGCTAAGCCATCTCTATTTTAATTGTTAGATAGAATTATATATATATATATAAGATGTTTTATATATATATATGTACATATATATATGTGTATATATGTATGTTATATATGAAATCACACAAAGTGGCTCAGGCTGGTCTCAAACTGGCATTCTTACCTCAGCATCTCTAGGGTTGGGATTACAGGAGTGTGCCACCACACGTAGCTAAAACTTGTATATGCTCACGACGTACAATGTGGTGCTTTAATATATGTGCACATTACAGAATGGCTCACTCGAGCTAATTAACGTAGTCATTGTCTTACATACTTTTTGTGATGAGAACATTCAAATCCTACCCACTTGACGATTTTCAGGTTGATAATGTATATTTATTAACTATAGTTACTATACTATAGGAATTTAGTTCTCATGTCTATCTGAAACTTTGTATCAACATCTCCCCCATCTTACCACACATAGCTCCCACTAAACACAATTCTACTCTTTGCTTTTTTGAATTCAACTTTTTTTTTAATTTTATTTTTATTTATTGATTTATTTGAGAGCATCAGACAGAGAGAGAAAGAGGCAGATAGAGAGAGCGAATGGGTGCACCAGGGCCTCCAGCCATTGCAAACGAACTCCAGATGCATGCACCCCCCTTGTGCATCTGGCTAACGTGGGTCCTGGGGAATAGATGCTCGAACCGGGGTCCTCAGGCTTCACAGGCAAGCACTTAACCACTAAGCCATCTCTCCAGCCCCTGAATTCAACTTTTTAAGGTTACAACATATAATGAAACCATGCAGGGTTTGTCTCTCTGCGTTAGTCAGCTTTAGTGTTGCTACGAGAAATGCCTGAGATAAGTCAACTTAAAAAGAGGAAAGGTTATTTTGACTCCCAGTCCATGATTGGTTGGCCCTGCCCACTTTTTAGGTCAGTGGCCGGTCAGTGCATCAAAGTGGGAGCACATGGTGGCAGAGGTCTGACCGCCATCATCCATGGCTGGAAATTGAAACAGGGAGAAAGAAGAGAGCGGGTGCCCCAATCCCCTCTAAAGGTACTCTTCCAACCACCTGCAACCTCCCGTTGGACCCTGCCTTTTAAATGTTCCATAAAGGAACCATGGGATAGGAACCAAGCCTTTAATACACAGATACTTAAGGCATATTCCAGATCCAAAGTATAGCACTGTATAGTATAGTGTCTGGCTTATTCCACTTAATATAATATCTTCCAGGGGCTCATCCATGTTATTGTAACTGACAGGCTTGAATAGTATTTCCACTAATCCAAAAGATTGATTAGTATTTCCACTGCAGTGTGATACACACTGTCACATTCACCTATTGATGAACACTTAGGTGGGTTTCATATTGTGGCAGTGATGAATAGTGCCGTAACGAATGCGGACAATGTAGATATCTCTTGTTTACGTGTGTGTGGTATGTGTAGCGTGTGTGCGTGCATATGTGTGTGTGTATGTGCGCGCGCACGCAGCTGCATGCACCCCCATGTACGTGTGTGCAGAGATCAGGGCAGAAATCGGGTGTTCTCTTTCACTCTTTGTTTTGCTTCCTTGAGATGGAGTCTCACTCAGCCTAGAGCTGCTATTTCCAGTCATTCCGGCTCATCAGTGAGCCCCAGTGACTGCCCTGCCTCTGCTTCCCACAGGACTGGGGCTATAGGCACGTGTACCACACCCAGCGTTTTAAGTTGGTTCTTGGAATCAAACCCAGGCAGTCTCAGACTCTCTCAGCCCCTCTTGATTGCATGACAAGTGCTCCTACCTAGTGAGCCATCTGCCCAGCGCCCCTCAGAGATCCTTTTTTTTTTAATTACTGATTTCATTTCCTTTGGGATATATGCCTAGAAGTAGAAAATGACAGTTCTATTTTTAACATTGAAGAACCTCTATACTGTTTTTCATCGACTTACATTCCCACCAGTAATGTGCAAGAGTTCCCTCTTCTCCATTTTCTTATTGGCATTTGTTATTTTTTGACTTAATGACAGTAGCATTCTAACAGGTATGAGGTGATGTCTCATTGTGGTTTTGATTTCTATTCCCTGATGATTTTTACACACATGTTGACTACTTGTCTTTTATTTTTTTTAAGATATTTTTAATTTTTATTTATTTGAGAGAAAGAAAGAGTGAGCAAGCGAGCGAGAGAGAGAGAGAAGAGAGAGAGAGAGCATGCCAGGGCTTCCAGCCATTGCAAACAAACTCCAGACACATGCACGCCACCTTGTGCACCTGGCTTATGTGGGTTCTGAAGAATCGAACCAGGGTCTTTTGGCTTTGCAGACAACTGCCTTAACTGCTAAGCCATCTCTCTAGCCCTTTTTGTCTTTTTTCAAAATGCCCAGTCAGGTCCTTTGTCTACTTTTAAGCTAGTTTATTTGTATTCTTACTCTTTTCAGTTTTTTTTTTTTAATTTATGAGAGGGAGAGAATTGATGTGCCAGGGCCTCCGACCACTGCAGTCAAGCTCCAGATGTGTGTGCCACCTTGTATACATGCACAGCCTTGTTCATCCCCTTGTGTGTCTGGCTTACATGGGATCTGAGGAGTTGAGAATGGGTTCTTAGGCTTTGCAGGCAAGCACTTTAACTGCTAAGCCATCTCTCCAACCCTAAATTTATTTTATTTATTAGAGAGTGGGGGAGGGAGAGAATGGGCACACCAGGGTCTCTAGCCACTGCAAATAAACTCCAGATGCATGCCCCACCTGGCTCTATGTGGGTACTAGGGAATTGAACCTGGGTCTGTAAGGTTTGCAGGCAAGCGTCTTAACTGCTAAGCCATCTCTCTAGCCCTTGTGTTCTTACTCTTGAGTTACATTCTATGTAGTTTGAATATTATCTCCCTGGCAGATGTATGGTTTGCAATGATTTTCTCCCTTTCCACAGGGTGTCACTTTATTTGGTTGGCTGTCTACCTTGCAGTGCAGAAATTTTTATTTATTTTTAATTATTTTTTTCTGAGGTATGGTCTCACCCTAGCCCAGGCTGGCCTGGAACTCATCTGTAGCACCAGGTTGGCCTTGAGCTCACTGTGATCCTCCTACCTCTGCCTCCGCAGTGCTGGGACTAAGGTGTACGCCACCATGCCTGGCTCAGAAGCTTTTATTTTGATGTAATCTCATTTGTCCATTTTTTTTTGTTTTGCTTTGTTTTGGTTGCTTGTGCCTTTGGTTATATGAAAAAAAGTCTTTACCAAAACCAATAATATGGGGTTTCCTAACTATTTTCTTCTAGAGGTTACAGTTTCAAACCTTATGTTTGTTTTAAATCCGTTTTGCATAGATTTAATTTCATTCTTGAGCATGCAGATAGCCAGTTTTCCCATGGTCATCTACTAAAAAGATTATATTTACCAATTATGTATTCTGGCATCCTTGCTGAAAATTAATTGACTGCAAATATGTGGGTTTATTTCTTCAATTATGTAGGTCAAGTACCTTGAGAAGTCAGGAATTGGAAGTCAGCCCATCTGGTTCAGTTTTAGGAACAACAGTATCAAATAGCCAACGCTAAGAGATCCTGGTAGTGAAATCACCCTGACTATTATATAACCTTGTTCTCTGGTTTTGGTTGTTAACTCCTACTTGGTGGCTACACCTCAGGGTGCTCGTGAAATCCACTGAAAACAGTAGTTATCTCCCACATCCTTTTCTATAGCATTTCTTTTTTTTTCTTTTAGAGAGAGAGAGACAAAGAGACAGAGAATGGGCACACCAGGGCCTCAGCCACTGCAATCAAACTGCAGACACTTGTGCCATCTAGTGAGCATGTGCCACCTTGCTCTTGCCTCATCTTTGTGCATCTTGGCTAACGTGGGATATGGAGAATTGAACATGGGTCCTTAGGCTTTGCAAGCAAGCACCTTAGTCACTAAGCCATCTCTCCAGCCCATCTACAGCATTTCTTCGATGATTCTGATACGTCATCAATGTTTTCCTCAGTATCTCAGAACAGGAAATGCCCTCCGTGCTTATTTGGAACAGATGTGATGTTGCCTATGGTAAGTTCATGTCCACATTCTGATGCATCAAAGTCTCTGGAGTCTTAGTGTTTCCATTTCCTTTGGCAATTGGCCCTAGTCAAGTCCAGATTATACTCCCCCAGTCAATTTAACAGACAGCTCAAGCTAAGCACAATGACGCCCAAATCTTTGGTGAATGAGGGTATACATGTTAACAACTTTGGCACATACCTTGTTTCTAATCGAACAACCAATATAGTCTTTAGGTTTATTTATTTGACAGAGAGAAAGAGGGAGAGAGAGAGAATGGGCACACCAGGGCTTCCAGCCACCTGCAAACAAACTCCAGATGCATGCGCCACCTCGTGCATCTGGCTAGTGTGGGTCCTGGGGAACCAAACCTCGGTCCTTTGGCTTTGCAGACAAGTGCCTTAACTGCTAAGCCATCTCTCCAGCCCATCTTTAGTTTTTTTTTTTTTTTTTTGCCAATGTTAATTAGAAAAATCTTGCAATTTCCTGGCTGTGTGAATTTGTTTTTTCCAGGTTTGACTTTCTAAATTGGCTCCTAGGGGCATTCTGATCCTGGACTCTGGACCTAGTTATGCCTAGATGGATGAGAAGGCATAGGTAAAGGGCACAGGGTGCAGAGGGAATTAGAATTCCTGTGCAAAACAGCTGTTTCATTATAAAGGGAGGTCATTGTAAAGCCTTCAAGCAGGGCCAGTCTAGCATCTTCGGAAGGGGAGGAGGTTGTGTTTGCTTTGGTAAAAGAAGTGCGGTACGATTACGAATACTAGTCATCCAGATTCTTCCAGGTGTCCTCATTCTGTCTGATTCCTGTTGCCCATTCTCCAAGTCATGCCCTGACATACCTATCAGTGACGGACGTAAACTTAGCCTCCATAGAAATTCAGTTACTGGAGGCTGGAGAGATGGCTTAGCAGGTTAAGGCACTTGCCTGCGAAGACTAAGGACCCATGCTCCACTCTCCAGGTCCCACGTAAGCCAGATGCACAAAGGTGAGGCAAGCACAAGGTTGCACATGCCCACTAGGTGGTGCAAGCATCTGGAGTCTATTTCAGTGGCTGAGGCCCTGATGCACCAGTTCTCTTTCTTTCCCTCTGTCTCTCTCTCTTTCTAAAAAATTAAAAATTAAAAAAATTAATTGAAAAGAAATAAATTCAGTTCCTGGCCTGGATTGCACTCTGCATATTTTTTTGGGGGGGGCGGAGGGAGATGCGGTCATGGAAGCTCTGTGAGTGTGGAAAATTCTGGGCAGGGGATGTGTTCAATGGCAGGATGTATTCTCAGCATGAATGAACCTCTGGATTTGATTCTTAAGCAACCGAAAAAAAAAAAAAGAAAGAAAGAAAGAAAAGGTGGAGTCTGAGAAACTCCATTTCTCTAATAATTGCTTCATCTTAAAATTTAAAATTTTAGCCAGGCACGATAGGCACACACCTTTAATCCCGGCACTTGGGAGGCAGAGGTATGAGGATCACTGTGAGTTCGAGACCAGCCTAAGACTACGTTAGTGAATTCCAGGTCAGTCTGGACTAGAGTGAAACCCTACCTCGAACCCCCCCAAATTTAAATTTTAAGTCGATCTTCATTGTAATAACCTCACTGATGCAAACAGAGTCAGTCATCCTAACCCTCAGTACTTGAGATCCTCAGCCTCATACAGTAATGCATTGTAGCAGTCCGAAGGGAAGCCAAAAATCTTTGCTTTGCGGCTGGGGAAATGGCCTAGCGGTTAATGCATTTGCCTGTGAAGCCTAAGGACTCCGGTTCAACTCCCCAGGACCCACGTAAGCCAGACACAAGGGGGCGCATACGTCTGGAGTTCGTTTGCAGTGGCTGGAGACCCTGGCATACCCATTCTGTCTTTCTCTCTGCCTCTTCCTCTCTCTCTCTCAAAAAGATAAATAAATAAAAATATTTTTATGAAATAAATTTTTTTAAATAAATAAAAATCTTTGCTTTGGTATACACTTTGTTCCAGGTGACCACAGGTAGCCACTTTCCTACTTTCTAGACCATGAATTATAAGTCCTCCGTCATTTAGTGATACCCTGACAGTCGCTTCCGACTCAACTAGGTCAGACGCCAATAGAAGGATTCCAGGCCTTTGAAGTGTGTTGTTTGCAATTATTTCTGCTCTAGTTTCTTTTATTGGTTAGAGTGTCTTAGTTGTAGTCAATGAATTTACTCTGGGTTACTTTAAGGAGGACGGAATTTACTAAGGGATAAAGAGTTTAAGGAATCATTACCGAGGTTGACAAAAACACTCTAGGTGAGCCGTTCGGGAATAACTCATGTGCATTTCCGCGCTCCCAAATGGTCTATAGCAGGGATGACGGCATCCGTTATGATCAGGCATCCAGCACAGCTGTCGGTCCCAGCGCAGGCTAGAAATGTAGGTGCCTTGTGCCGCGTCTCTTCCCTATTTATCCTACTTCTGAGGCGAATGCATCTGTTTTGTGGTCTCTCAAGCACGTGCTGGCTCACAGCACAGAAAGGGCCAGGAAATATAGCTTTCTTTTTTTTTTTTTCTCTCTCTCTCTCTTGAAGTACTGGGGATTAAATATTCAGGGTCTTACACATGCTGGGCAGACACTCTGCCACGGAGCTGAACCCCAGTCCAAATGCAGTTTCAATAGTCAAAGAACTATTGTTAAAAAGGCAAGACCAGCCATCAGAATTGAGGATATTGAGAGGGAGCTTGAGATTCTCTTTTGAGCATCTGACAAAGTGGCTGGAGAATAGAAGAGAGCAGTAGTGTGCTGGTGGGATCACCAGCATTAATTATTTGTTATGATTCATATTGAATGTGTATGTGTCTTAGCCTGAGTTCTCCAGAGAAAGACAACCAACGGAAAACACAGCCATACGTATTTACATAGACATCTCCAGTCATGCATCGCTCCACGAGGGGATATATTCTGAGATGTGTGTGGTTAGGCGATGTTATCATTGTGTAAACATCCTAGAGTGTACTTACACAAACTTAGATGGTATAGCTCAATCGTTTGATGTGGTCTCTAGACGTAACCAAGAGATGCGATAAACGTGAGATGTACGATGCTGCTGCGGGCGTTAACAGGACCTACTGCTTCACAGTAAACATACACATATGCGTATATTTATTTATATACCCACACGCATGCTCTGTGATGCTAGGAGTGTTTCATGCATGCTAGGCAAGTGCTCTGCCAAGGACCTATACTTCTAGCCCTACAAACTATTTCTATAAGAGGGAACACATGACAAAAATAATGAAATTAGTGCCGGGCATGGTGGTGCACGCCTTTAATCCCAGCACTCTGGAGGCAGAGGTAGGAGGATCGCTGTGAGTTTGAGGCCACCCTGAGACTACAGAGTGAATTCCAGGTCAGCCTGGGCTAGAGTGAGACCCTGCCTTGAAAAACAGAAAACATCAACAAAAAATTATAATAAACAAATAGCTCAGTATCATATTTTTAAAATTTTTATTTATTTGTTTGTTTGACAGAGGAAGAGGGAGAGAGAGAGAGAATGGGCATACCAGGGGTTTCAGCCACTACAAATGAACTCCAGACACATGCACCCCTCTTGTGCATCTTGGCTTGGGTCCTGAGGAATTGAACCTGGGTCCTCTGGCTTTGTAGGCAAATGCCTTAACCACTAAGCCATCCCTCTAGCCCCATATTTATTATCATTATTGAGAATTAGGGATGGAGTGATGGCTTAGCGATTAAGGCACTTGCCTGCAAAGCCTAAGGACCCAAGACTTATTACCCAGAACCCACTTAAAACCAGATGCAAGCCGGGCATGGTGGCACACGCCTTTAATCCCAGCACTCGGGAGGCAGAGGTAGAAGGATCGCTGTGAGTTTGAGGCTACCCTGAGACTACATAGTGAATTCCAGGTCAGCCTGAGCCAGAGTGAGACCCTATCTCGAAAAATCAAAAAACAAAACACCCCCCCCAAACAACAACAACAACAACAACAAAAAAAAAAAACTCAGATGCACATGGTGGCACATGCATCTAGAGTTCTTTTGAAGGAGCTAGAGGCCCTGGCACACCCATTCTGTCTCTCTTGTTGATAAATAAATACAAGTAAAATTAAATAAAAAAGAATTCAGTATAGGTGTGTGTTCTAACTGCATCACTACATGTGCTTGCCTCACCTTTGTGTGTCTGGCTTATGTGGGATCTGGAGAATCGAACATGGGTCCTGAGCCTTTGCAGGCAAGCGCCTTAACCACTAAGCCATCTCTCCAGTCTAGTGTCCATCTTGTGAATACACATGACAGGACATTGAATTAATGCCCACATGTCCAACCCCTATTTCTGGTTCTCTGGGCACTGGTTGACATAGGCTCAAAGCACAAGGTTGGCTACGTTTATCATGTGTGCTTGCTGTTTATTTCAGTCTTGGATTAGAGCACCCAATAACCAAGAACTTGTACAAGAGAACTTTGTTCAAGCCCAAACTTTATGAATAATGTATAAGTCCCTGACTCATCCGAAGCATTGGTAAACAAAGCCCAAACAGTTGGCCGCCCCCTCAGCAATGCGCAGACAGTGTCCCACCCCTTAGCAACTGTGAACGGCAATATTTGAAGGTAGCAGTGGAAATCATGAGTTTATCTTTAGTGCCATCCATATGTTTATTGGCACAGCCAAGTCAGAGCAGCGACTGGGCACGAGCAGAGAGAAAGGCAAGTGTCACTACTGAAGTGTCTGAGTCCATTAGCTGTTGCTCCAATGGAAGATTCCCCCACTAAGTACTCTATAGACAATTGAAGGTGTTTTTTTTTTTCCTCACAGCTCTAAAGGTTGGGGAGTTCAAGCCTGGGCAGCTAAAACCTCTGTGAGGCACTTTATGATGACGTGGGCCTTCTGCTGACTTTCAGAGCATCACAGGGTATCACACGGTGAGGCAGCACATGATAGCTTAGGTCTCTCTCCCTCTTTTGTGTCTTTGTGCACGCATTCATATGCACACGTGTGTGCAGATGTACATGTGTGTGTGGGTGCACATGTATGTGTACGGAGGTGCTTGTGTGGGCCAGAAGACAAGCTCTGGTGATGTTCTTCTCAGGTGATATCCACCATTTTTTTTAAATATATTTTTTTATTTACTTAGTTATTTGAAAGAGGGAGTAAGAGGCAGATACAGAGAGAGAATGGGCACACCAGAGCATCCAGCCACTGCAGACGAACTCCAGATGCGTGCACCACCTTGCGCATCTGGCTTACGTGGGTCCTGGGGAATCGAGCCGAGGTCCTTTGGCTTTTCAGGCAAACGCCTTAACTGCTAAGCCATCCCTTCAGCTCCCACCAGTTTCTTTTTTGTTTTTGTTGGAGACAGAGTCTCATATTAGCACTGGAGCTCTCCAAGTTGGCGAGACTGACTAGTGCAGTTGACTATAGCAAATTAAACAGATAAGAAGTTGGTCAAAAGGATTATTGCAGCCGAGCCTTGTGGCACATGCCTTCAATCCCAGCTCTCGGGAGGCAGAGGTAGGTGGATCACCAAGAGTTTGAGGCCACCCTGAGACTACATAGTGGATTCCAGGTCAACCCTGGACTAGAGTGAAACCCTACCTCGAAAAACCAACCAACCAACCAACCAAAGAAACAAAAAAGATTATGCAAAAAATAATATAGAAGTTGAGAGAGGTAACGAGGCAGGCTCAAAGCTAAGCCTCTGGGGTCAGGGATGGACACCGTGCCGCAGAAGGGCCACCGTGAGGGAACTACTGACCTTGCTTTTCCCCAGAGCGCAGAATGGCTTCCAGGAGCTCTGCCAGCCCTGAGATCTCTGGCCAGGAACTGATCTTACAACTGGCACTGCAGGCAACCTGGTGTCCCCTCTATCACCCCTGGAAGTAAGTGGGTCCTTCCTCTAGCTGGTGTTTTCTGATTAAACTCCTGCCTGGGCACCTCTTAGTGGTGAGCTTTGACTTCACTTGTGATCTCTGAGGAAGCAAAGTTCATTTCTAAGTTTCCTGTAGAGAGGCAGAACTCACGAGTTACCCAAACATGGCAAAATGCACAGAAGGTACGAGGCAGCCAGGGAGTATGACACAGTGCGACCTCTCAGAAAAACGTAAGACTCAGAGAGTATGTCAAGCATTTGGCATGCCTCTGAATTCTATAAAACAATTTTTTTTGTTTCCTTTGCCCCCTTCATCAGAAATATCCATTTATGGGCTGGAGTGATGGCTTAGCAATTAAGACGCTTGCCTGCAAAGTCAAAGGACCCAGGTTCGATTTTCCCCAGGACCCACATAAATCACATGCACAAGGTGACACATGCATCTAGGGTTTGTTTGCAGTGGCTGGAGGCCCTGGTGCACTCATTCCCTCTCTCTTCTCTCTGTCTCTTTCTCTCTATGTGTCAAATAAAAAAAATAAAATATTTTATTTTTAGTTATTTGAAAGAGGGAAGGAGAGAGAGAGAGAGAACGCTAGGGCCTCTAGCCACTGCAAACGAACTCCAGATGCATGTGCCAACTTGTGCATCTGGTTTACGTGGGCACTGGGGAATCAAACCTGGTTCCTTAGGCTTCACAGGCAATCACCTTAACCACTAAGCCGTCTCTCCAGCCCTGTATTTACTTTTCAATGTATCTCTTTTCACTACGGATCCAGTTTGGGAAACATGAAGAAGGTAACAGCTCTCCTGTAAATCACACTCTTTGATGCAACAGGGTCAGACCCTTCCTTTCCCCATTCTCAGGGTCTCCCTTCCCAGCACAAGCCAGCAGCCGCCATACAGAGCACCTGACCGCTGCCCTGGAGACACTTATCCACTTATTCAATAAATGCTTACTGACGTCTGCAATAAGTAAGGCAGCCGCTACTGTTTGAATGACGACATTCCTCGAAAATTCATGTTGGGGCTTGGTTCCCAATGCAGCAATATTGCCTTTAGGAAGTGCTTGAGTCCCGAGAGTGTCCCCCTCTTTAAAAGCACTTGCTGGAGGGAGTTGGATCCTTGTCCCTCCTGCCTCTCAAGGACATAGCATTCCTTCTCTCTGGGGATGCTACATACAGCAAGGTGCCCTCTTACAAGTATAGAATAGCTCAATTTGCTGGTACCTTGGGTTTGGATTTCTCAGCCTCCAGAATTGTGAGAAATAAAGTTTGATTCTGTTTGATCCTCCCTCCCTTCCTTCCTTCCTTCCTTCCTTCCTTCCTTCCTTCCTTCCTTCCTTCCTTCGCAAGCAGAGAGAGACAAAGATGAGAGAGAGGGAGGGAGGGAAGGAGGGAGAAAATGGTCACATCAGGGCCTCTGGCCGCTCAAACGAACTCCAGGTGCATGGCTCACTTTGTGCATGTGGCTTTATGTGGGTACTGGGAATCAAACCCGGGTCATTAGGCTTGGCAGACAAGCGTCTTGACCTGCTGAGCCATCTCTCCAATCCCAAAGTTTGGTTCTTTATCAATCATCCAGTCTGCCATTGTAATTGTAGCAGCACAACACGCAGAAGGCACTGACCAGCCGTCCACTGTGTGTGGGTCTGCCTGGTTTTACAGCTGGACGTCCTGTATCTCAGGAAACCCCTTAGTCCCTGTGTTTGAGAAATTAGGGTGGTTCGCTCACAGCAAGCCTTTCTCCCCCTGCTCTTTACATGAGCTAAAGGGTGGTGGGACTGGGCAGAGAATTAGAGCATCCCTGTTGCTTTGGTTTGGATGAGTGTCCTCTGAGGGTCAGTGTGTAAAGGCTTGGTCTCCAGGGTGGCAGGTTTGGGAGGGTCTGGGGACTTTCTTAATTTTTTTAAATATTTTATTTATGAGAGAGAGAGAGAGAGAGAGAGAGAGAGAGAGAGAGAATGGGCATGCCAGAATCTGTAGCCACTGCAAATGAGCTCCAGATGCATGCACCACCATGTGCATCTGGCTTAGGTGGGTTCTGGGGAGTCAAACCTGGATCCTTAGGCTTTTCAGGCAAGCACCTTAACCGTTAAGCCATCTCTTCAGCCCCTCCCTCTCCTCCTCCTCCTTCTTCTAAATAATATTTTATTTCTGTGGACTTTCAAGAGATGGGACCTAGTAGGAGGTCTTGAGTCATTGGGAACATGCCCTTGAAAGAGATTTTGGGGGGACATGGGGAGATGGTTCAATAGCTAAAAGAGGCTCTTGATTGCATGCATACTGGACCAGGTCCAATTCCCCAGCACCATGTAAAACCAGACGGCCATTCCTTTGTAGCATCAAGAGACCCTGGCATACATCCCCCATGTAAATAAATAATTTGTTTCCAGAACAGATCATGGGTCTTGCTCCAACTCCTTCCTTGCTGTGGATGTGAGTAGTGGCTCTCACCCAAACTCTTATGTCCTGTCCTTACCAAAGGCCCAAACCAACGGGACTCTCAGCTCTCGGACTTCAACCTCCAAATTGTGAGGTAATGAAACTCTTTAATTTTATTTAGTTTTTATTTATTTATTTGAGAGAGGGAAAGAGGCAGAGAGAGAGAGAGAGAGAGAAAATGGGCACGCCAGGGCCTCAGCCACTGCAAACGAACTCCAGATGTGTGCACCACCTTGTGCATCTGGCTTACATGGATCCTGGGGAATTGAACCAAGGTCTTTGGCTTTGAAGGAAAGTGTCTTAACCACTAAGCCATCTCTCTAGCCCCTAAACTTTTATTTTTTTGATAAGTTAGTTGTCTCAGATATTTCACTGTAGTAGCACAAATTTGACCAATATGCCTATCCCTTGCTTTTCTCTTCCCAGTTTGATAACTTTAGGATATTCTTTCTGCTCCCTGAAGGATCTGTGCAGTATTTTCGGTGCTATTTCGAGGGCTAACGGGTCATCACTAATCTCTTACTGTTGGCCATTTCGATTCATCCAGCCCAAAGCCCTGTGGGAGGGAAGGGCATAGACGGGTTCCTACTGGGTAATTCCTTCTTTCTTCGCAAAGAGGATTCAAAGTACGAAATCATCAGGCAGCCAGGCATGGTGGTCATGCCTACAGTCCCCAAACTTGTGAAACTGAGTTGAAAACCAGCCTGGGCTACATACATAGTGAAACTCTGTCTCATAAAACCAAATGGCTGTGGGAGTCTCTGTCAGCTACAAGTAGAGTTCTCTTGGCTTGTCAATCTGACTTCTTGTAAAAACAGTGTTCTTATTTCATCGTCTGTGTATATAGTGCATGCATGTGTGTGTGCGTGCGTGTGTGTGCGTGTGTGTGTGTGCGTGTGTGTGTATAAATGTTGTTAGTTTTTTAAGGCCAACCCTAATTAACAGCATTTATTTTACTCTGATTGCCTCTGTGAAAGCATGCGAAAAAGTAAATTTGTATTCTGAGAATGTGATTGTTTCGGTCTGAAGTGTTTAAGGAAATTAATGTTCCTGGGAACTCACCATTATTTGCTGTCCAAAAAAAAAAAAAAAAATTCTCCAGAGAGCAGGGAAAACACCCAAGCCAGGAGATGGAAAAGAGGACCCCAGGCTACGGCCATGAGGCTTCTCAGCTGTCTCCCACTTTCTGTCCAGCTGTCAAACCTGAGGCGGGTGTTCTAAGTGCGGGGTCAAGGTGAACCCCGCTGGCCTGGTACTTGAGACATGTCACGCTGCCGTTGCAGCTCTCCCCAGCCTTCTCTCCCCACGCTCACTCCAGAGTGGCTCCCACCCCAATCGCAGTCCCAGCTTTTCACATCCCCATGATTGATTTTTTTTTTTTTTCTTCCTGTAAATGGTTCCCTTTCTTCTAGTGCCTCTCAAGCCCACCACCCCTCGGCCACTTGGCGAGTTCCTCTCATCCTGTCAGTCGGAGTTTACAGCTCGCCTCTTCCTCTTTGGGAAAGCCCAGCCCAACCCCTCCTGCTCCTCCGTCCCTTGTCTTCCTTACCGTGCAGACTGTTATCAGAGCACTCATCACAACGCACTGTGGCTTTGTCAGCATGGCTGCCTCTCTCATTAGATTGTGTCTTATTTATCCTTGTTACCCCTTCTCCATTTCAGGGCCCGCCGCATCCTTGTAACATAGGAAGTACGGATACGTACCCATTGGATGACTGCATGATGGCTGATACATGCCAATTATATCTATCTATCTATCTATCTATCTATCTATATATATATATATACACACACACACATATATATATATATTATTTAAGAAATATTTTATTATTTATTTGACAGAAAGAGAGAGAGAGAATGGGCAGGCCAGGGCCTCCAGCCACTGCAAAGGAACTCCAGACGTGTGCGCCCCCTTGTGCATCTGGCTAATGTGGGCCCTGGAGAGCCGAGAACCTGGGTCCTTTGGCTTTGCAGGCAAACGCCTTAACCGCTAAGCCATCCCCCCCCCAGCCTGCCAATTAATATTTATTGTACACTTACTATGTGCAAAGCGTCATACAGACGTATGGTAGGTAAAGAGAAATATGAAAGACAGGAGGACGCAGACCTCAAGAAACAATAACTTCTGTGTTGAATAGTGTTGAATCTTAATTCAGAGAATTAAGTAGCAAAGCAGGGTGCCTCAGCCTTATGCATGGCTGCGAGAGCCTAGGGGAGGAAGGGTCATTTGAACCGGGGTTGAGCGGAAGTAGAGAAGGACAGATGACATGAAAGGATCTGGACAGAGACTTGGGGAATCCAATTGAGGAAAGAGTAAGAAAAAAGGCATGAAGATAAGGGCATAGTAATTTCCCAGAAACAAAAGGATCGGAGACTTCTGGTTTTACAATAACATGTGAAATGGCCCATTTTTTTTTTCAGAGTCTAAAATAAATCCCATTAATATCAATAAGTGCGTCTCCCCTATTTGCATCCTCTAAGCAGGAATGGTGATTAATCTTCTCCAAATTGTTCAAGGACGTGCGACAGGGTGCTCATAAGTCTTTAGCAGCAGGAAATGCTTGCTACAAATGAACTATTTACAATTGACTTTTGAACATCGTTTCTGCTGGGACTACACAGCACGTAACAGCAATGGTGAGTATTAGCATAGACTTAACCACCACCGAGAAGCCAAGCGTGGTGGTGCACGCTTTTAATCCCAGCACCGGGGAGGCAGAGGTAGGAGGATCGCCATGAGTTCGAGGCCACCCTGAGACTACATAGTGAGTTCCAGTTCAGCCTGGGCTGGAGAGAGACCCTATTCTAAAAAAACCAACCAAACAAACAAACAAAAACCCTTTTGGGGCTGGAGTGATGGCTTAACGGTTAAGACACTTGCCTGCAAAGCCAGAGGACCCAGGTTTGATTCCCCGGGACCCACGTAAGCCAAATCCACAAGGTGGCGCATGCATCTGAAGTTCATTTGCAGGGGCTGGAGGCTCAGGCTTGCCCATTCTCTCTCTATTTGTCTCTTTCTCTCTCTCATAAATAAAAGTAAAAAATAAAAAAAAAACAAAACACTGAGAAAAATGTTCACAAGTGGAAGCCATTTCCAGCTGGGTGTGAGGGCACAGGCCTAAAATCTCACTGTTCAGCAGCTGGGGCTGGAGGGCTGTGAGTTTGATTGCAGTGAACTTTTAATGGGAGCTGGGGATTAGCTCTGTTGGTAGAGTGCTGGCCTAGCATGCATGATGCCCGTGTTTGATCCCCAGCACTTCATAAACTGGGCTTGGTGGCACATGCTTACAATCCTTGCACTCAGGTGGAAGAGGCAAGAGGATCAGAAGTTCAAGGTCACTCTCAGCTACACAGGGAGTTTGAGGCCATCCTGGGCTAGAGAACCTGTCTCAGAAACAAAGTTTTAATGTCTGTGGTGCAGTCTTAGGCTTTCAAAATAAAGTTGGAAAACATCAACTTATTCAATAATTTATCTTACGGTTATAGATTTAGACTAGAAAGAAACAACTTAAAAAATTGCCGCTTAGTATTCCTTTAAGAAAATAAGAAAATTGAAAGATTAAATAAATATAAGACCTAGTCAGATGGCTCGGTGGGGACAAGTGCTTGCAGAGCAAGCATGAGGACATGAGTTTGGTCCCCAAAACCCATGTAAACAATTCTGGGCATGCACACCTCTAACCCCAGCCCTGAGAGAGGGCAGAGAGACAGGACACTTGCTGGGTCTCACTGGTCAGCCAGTCCGAACAGAAAAGAACAGATCCAGGTTCACAGAGAGACTCTGTCTCAAGGAAACCAGTCGGAAGAGTGAGTGTGGAGGCTACCTGATGTTCTACTTAGTCTCTGCATGTGTGCCCATGGGATACATGCATATACACACACGTGCATACATTATACATACATGTGTGTATGTATGTGTGCACACATATTTACATACACACATATACATACATACATTATATATATATATGTATACATACATACACACACACATAATATACCACACACACAATTAAATATAAACATTGTAGGGCTGGAGAGATGGCTTAGCGGTTAAGCACTTGCCTGTGAAGCAAGAAGGACCCCAGTTCAAGGCTCGATTCCCCAGGACCCACATTAACCAGATGCACAAGGGGCGCATGCGTCTGGAGTTCGTTTGCAGTGGCTGGAAGCCCTGGCATGCCCATTCTCTCTCTCTCTCTCTCTCTGCCTCCTTCTCTCTCTGTCTGTCACTCTCAAATAAATAAATAAAAATTAAAAAATTAAAAAAAATATGAAAACATTGTAAATGAAGAGCCAGGAGTGGTGGTGCACACCTTTAATCCTAGCACGCAGGAGGTGGGAGGCAGAGGTAGGAGGATCACCATGAGTTCAAGGCCACCCTGAGACTACATAGTGAATTCCGGGTCAGCCTGGGCTAGAGTGAAACCCTACCTCAAACAACAACAACAACAACAAAAAACAAAAAAACCCATCAACAACAGTCACACACATTCCTTCCTTGTGTTTTCACATGCCAACGTACCTTCACATTCATTTGCCTAGTTTTCTATAATCTGATGAAGTAAATGGAGCATGAAAGATGATCCTCGCTTGACAGAGGACTCAAACAAACAAAGGCAAAAAAAAAAAAAAAAAAAAAAAAAAGGAGAGAGAGAGAAATGCTCAAACGACTGTCTGATCCCATAGAAAGAACCAGGATTTTGGCCATCTGTCTTCTTGCCTGTTATTACACTATGTCAATCAACATCTTGTTGCTGTGACAAAAGCCCTGACAAAAATCAATTTAACATGAAGAGAGATGTATGTGTGTTTAGTGGTTTCAGAGGCCTCAGTCCATGGTTGCTTGGCCCCGTTGTTTTGGGACCAGCGGCCAGGCAGAATGTCATAGCTGAAGTGCATGACTGACAGAGAGAGAGAGAGAGAGAGAGAGAGAGAGGCTCTTCAAGGCATATCTCCAGTGATCGACTTTTTCCACCTAGGCTCCACCTCCTAAACTTTGTGTCACCTCCTAATAGTGCAGGCATAGGGACCAAGCCTTTACCAGATGAGCCAATGTGGGGGGCATTGGAGGTTCACACAATAACATACAGCGTAATGCCCTTGAATCAATGTGCTTTACGTCGAGCGTGGGAGAGAGGAGCAATGGTAATGTGATTGTCCTAGACATCCACAGAAGGTCACCAATACCACGGCGGATGTAAAGGACTCAGGAAAGCTTTTTGTTTATGCCTAAGAATAGAGGCCCGCTAAAGTACATATGTCTGATGCTGACGTAACAAGTGTGTGCCCATTGGAATTCAGGTTAAAATCTCCAAATAATTTATGAGAAAACAGATACCTTCCCATTACCAAAGCAGTAGACAATGTTATGACGTTATTATTATTTTATGATATAACAAACATCTATAGACAGCTCGGTCTGTCCCAGGTACAGTGTCTGGAGTTTGATACACACAATGGCCTTTAACCACCATCCGGTGAAGAACTTACTCGTACTGTTCTTTCGTGCACCGGAGGACCGGAAGCTCACTCAGTTAGTTTGTCAAGATCTTGCAGCTTACGAATCTCAAAGCTGGTGACTGACTCCGAGCAGCCACTGAACTCTTAGTGCCCACGTTTCCACTGCATCACACCAGCTCCTCGGTATAAATTGCAACGTCGGGGTGGGGTGGGAGGTGGGGGAGCTGAGCGAATGCCAAATGTACAGGTGGGGATTAGGCCTGACGCTGAACACTGACTCGAGTCCATGGATTAGATCATGTGGCATCCACTGGCTCCCTCAGTGACCTCCCCAGACACTATCTTAGTGAATAAATCTGCTCCCAGGCAAGCAGAGGAGTCAGTTAGCACAGGGTTACACACCGAACTGTTCCCATGTGTTTCTCTTGGCTCCTCTAGTTTTGAAAAGTATTTATTTATTAGAAGGAAAGAGAGAGAGAGAGAGACAGAGAGGGAATGTAGGCATGCTGGTCCTCTAGCTACTACAAACGAACTCCAGATGCATGTGCCATCTTATGCATCTGGCTTTACAAGGGTACTAGGGAATCGAACCCAGGTCCTTAGGTTTGGAGGCAAGTGCCTTAACTGCTAAGCTATTATGTCTCCAGCCCTGCTCTTCAGTTTCCTTATATTTCTCAGTTCCTTTGCATGAGTAATTTTATAGATTCTCTCCCTTTCTCTCTTCTTTTAAAAAAAAATTTAATTTTTTTTTTTATTTATTTGACAGACAAAGAGGGAGAGAGAGAGCCTCCAGCCACTTCAAATGAACTCCAGATGCTTGCGCCCCTTGTGTATCTGGCTAACGTGGGTCCTGGGGAATCAAACCTGGGTCCTTTGGCTTTGTAGGCAAATGCCTTAACTGCTAAGCCACCCCTCCAGCCCTCTTCTTTTTTGTGTATAGTATGTGTGGTGTGTGTGTGTGTGTGTTGACCCACGTGCCTGTGCACATGAGTGAGAAGGCTGCCAGGTGTCCTTCTCTATTGCTCTTCTGCCTTAGTTCCTTGATTTTTAAAATTTTAAATATTTTATTTATTTATTTGCAAGGAGAGAGTGAGTGAGCGAGCAAGAGAGAGAGAAAGAATGGACATGCTAGGGCCTCTAGCCACTGCAAACAAACTCCAGACACATGCCCCACTTTGTGCATCTGGCTTTACATGGGTACTAGAGAATTGAAGGCAAGCGCCTTAACCACTGAGCAATCTCTCCAGCCCTGCCTTAGTTTCTTTCTTTCTTCTTCTTCTTTTTTTAAATTTGAGACAGAGAGAGAGGGAGAGAGAGAAAGAGAATGGGCACACCAGGGCCTCTAGCCACTGCAAACAAACTCCAGACGCCATGTGCCACCTTGTGCATCTGGCTTATGTAGGACCTGGAGAATCGAACCTGGGTCCTTAGGCTTCTCAGGCAAGCCCCTTAACTGCTAAGCCATCTCTTCAGCCCCACCTAAGTTTGTTGAACAAGGTCTTTCACTGAATGTAACTCATGGTTTGGGGGTTTTGGGGGAATCCCAGAGATCCTTCTGGCACTGTCCCCTCAGCACCGGTGTTATAGGTGCATGTGTGGCCAGGTCTGGAATTCTACATGGGGTCCTGGGGATCGAACCCATGCTTGTGCAGCAAGCACTCACTCTGCCCCACTGAGCCATGTCCGCCTGCCCCTCTGGGAGGCATATTCTTGCTGTTTGTCAGGCTGGCTTAAACTTCTGGTCTCCTGCCTCTATTTGTCAGGTAGCTGTGACCAAACATCCTAGAACTTGCGGCCAGTAGTGTAGAGTTGGGTGTCCTTCCTCCTCAATCTTCAGCAGATGTTTTAAAAGACTCACCGCCCTGAAGAAAACATTCCTTCAACCCGAGCTAACAAGCACATCCGGCCAGTGGAGAGTGCTGTCTGCTCGGACCCCTGCCTCCTCCATTCCCACGGTGTCGGCGAGGAGCACAGCCGGCCATCCTCCCGAGAGCCCATCCGCTTACCTGACCATTCCCAGTGAAAGGAACGCCGTGCAGCGGTGCCCTTGAAATGGAACGCTTTCCTGTTGAACCAGAACGCAGCCACATCCTCCCATGTGCTCTTTAGGGTACACATCGATCCGACTTGATTTGTCAGAGAGCCAGGACTGCAGGCGTGTCCACGCCAGAGACATCAACCGATGTCTGAAGCCAGCAGTAGTTGTTCGTCCTGCCTGCGGCTACATGACTTGTATCTGGAGGACACGTTCCCGGTGAATGGGAATGCCTGAGGTGACAGAAACACAGGGTGCTCTGAAGTGAGCTGTGACTGAGTAAGTCCGTCTTCATATCTCTTTAAAAAATATATTTATTTATTTATTTGAGAGAGAGAGAGAGAGAGAGGGAGGGAGAGTGAGAGAATAGGCACACCAGGGCCTCCAACCACTGCAAACGAACTCCAGATGCATGCGCCACTGTGCGCGGCTGACTCAGACGTGGGTCCTGGGGAATCGAACCAAGGTCCTTTGGCTTTGCAGGCAAAAGCCTCAGCGGCTAAGCCATCTCTCCAGCCCGTCTTCATATCCTACAAGGCTTTGGTTTCACCCTCTTCCCTGTTATCCTGTCTTCTGCGGCTAATGCCAGCCAGCAGAGGCTAAAGGCAATGCATACACATGATCATGTGGAAATGAAGAGGGCCGAGTATCAACATGTTGTTCTAGGATGATTAATAAATTCAAGAAGTCCCTTTAGAAGAGGTGCCACACCAGAGGGAGGAAGTCCCTTTGCTGGTGAGCGGTCATTTCTTCTCCTTCCCTCTATTCCTCCTATTCTTCCTTAAAACAAACAAACAAACAAAAAAACCTTAAAAAATATTTATTCAGCCGGGCGTGGTGGCGCACACCTTTAATCCCAGCACTGGGGAGGCAGAGGTAGGAGGATCGCTGTGAGTTTGAGGCCACCTTGGGACTACATAGTGAATTCCAGGTCAGCCTGGGCTAGAGCGAGACCCTACCTTGAAACCCCCCCCCCCAAAAAAAATTATTTATTTTTTTGCAAGGAGAGATTGAAGGTGGAGAAACAGATTCTCTTCTCAACGGAACACTGTCGTAATACATGTGGCACCATTTAGCCTGTGCTATGGCATCTCTGAGGGTTGTTTGGTTTTGATAAGCAGTGAAAAGATCCCTTATTTTTTTTTAAGCTTTATTTTTATTTATTTATTTGAGAGAGAGAGAAAGAGACAGAGAGAGGGAGAGAGAGAATGGGTGTGCCAGGGCCTCCAGCCACTGCAAATGAAATCCAGATGCATGTGCCCCCTTGTGCATCTGGCTTACAGGGGTCCTGGGGAGTCGAACCAGGATCCTTTGGCTTTTGTTTTGTTTGGCAAACAAACGCCTTAACTGCTAAGCCTTCTCTCCAGCCTCCCCCACCGCGCACTTTTTAAGGTAGTCTATTTCCTATAGACCACCTACAGCCTCCTCCTTTGGGAGAGAACGGTGTAGTTCAAAAATGAGTATCAAGGCCCTAGCTTCCTTGTACAGGACTAGGAAAATGAAGCTTGTAGTGGGATAAATGAAGAGAGCGTATTTAGGACCTATTTATAGAGTAACTGATTTCGTCTGTTATATTTGAATTAGGTGTGCCTTCACAAAAGCAACCTCTTTCTAGAGAGCCAGAGTAACTAACACAAATGACCTGACTGGCCTTGTCTGTAGCTTAGATAGGCAGAACATGGTGGTCTGGGGACGGGGTTTGAAGGAGAAAGTTACCGGCCACCTTGAGGCCTCAGCCTAATTTTTTGTCTTTGTCCGCAGAGCAGGGTGCAGGCAAAATAGCCGGGGAGGAAGTTCTAGCCATTTCCAAAATGTGACTAGAGGGCTACAGAGATGGCTTAGCGGTTAAGCGCTTGCTTATGAAGTCTAAGGACCCTGGTTCGAGGTTCGTTTCCCCAGAACCCATGTAAGCCAGATGCACAAGCACATGTCTGGAGTAAATCTGCAGTGGCTGGAGGCCCTGGCGTACCCATTCTCTCTCTCTCTCTCCTCTTTCTCTCTCTCTCTGTCACTCTAAAATAAATAAATAAATAAATGAAAAGAAAATGTGACTGGAAGCATTTATCTCAGGAAATTACATATCGTAAGGAACTAGATGGCATGCAGATGCAGGAGAGGCAAGAGGGTGCGAACATGCTTTTGGTATTGTCATGGTTTGTATGTGACGTGGGCTTCCCCCAAAGCTCATGCGTTGAAGACCTGATTCCCAGTGGGGGATTTATACAGAGGTGTTTGGATCATGTTTGGGTTGGAATGTCCATGCCCCCCCACCCCCCCATAGCCTCAGGTATTGGTGATTAAGCTTCCTACTCGATCTCTAGCAGGTGGAGCCCTGATGGAGGAGGTGTGCCACTGAGGACGGATCTCGAGTCCAGCCCTAAGGCGTGTCTTCAGAGTCAGCTTATGCCTGCTGGTGCTGGCTGAGGTCTCTCTGCTATGGATGGATGATGATGGGAACCAGCTTGTTCTGCCATTGATGGAGCTTCCCCTGGACTCCGTAAGCCTGAAATGAGCCCTTTCCTCCCATAAGCTGCTCCTGGTCAGGTGTTTGTCCAGCCACAAGAAGGTGGCTAGGACAGATCAATGAGGATGCTAACTTCTTCAATAGATCAGTTCGTGGATGAGTTCGTAGCTGAGAAGGAAAAGGTAAAGTGCTCTTCCTCTCACTCTTCTCGTAGCAGCTTTCCTCTATCCCACCCCGACAGCATTAAGCTTTTATCGTGACACAGCCCTAAAAGCAATGACCCAGCTAACCATGGACAGAAATCTCTGAAGCTGTGAATCAGCGTATCTTTTTGCTTCTTTAAGTTGTTTTTCTCAGGTATTTTGCCACAGTGATAAAAATCTGACTGACAAAGGTACACATTGAACTGTCAGGAGAATCTTGGTCTCACTGAATTTTAATACGACCACAAGTAACCGTTGTGTTCATTACAGTGTGAAAGGACCCCCTCCTTTTGCCACTGAGTCACACCTAATGGGAGGCCTTCCATAAAGCTGGCCATACTTTCAAAACAGGTTTGGTACCACTCAAGGCATTCTGGGATCTGAGAGGACCCAGTCTCATTGTCTACAAATACCTACAGTCGATATACTTTCTTTTTCTAACTAAGTGTCCTTAACTGCTTTTAAAAGTAGCCTTACTGGGCTGTTGGGATGGTTTAACAGTCAAGGTGCTTTTCTGCAAAGTCAAAGGACCCTGGTTTGATTCCCCAGGACCCACGTTAGCCAGATGCACATGGTGGTGCATGCTTCTGGAGTTCATTTGCACTGGCTAGAGGCCCTAGTGTGCCCATTCTCTCTCTCTTTCTCTCTGTCAAATTAATTCATTAATTAATAAAAATTTAAAAGAAGTCTTATTTAAATATAATTCACACACCATAAATTCTACAATTTAAGATCATACAATGACAGTGGCTACACGTTTTTGTTCCTTTAAGACATCTCAGCATTCAGATATCACCCCTTATCCTCTCATTTCTCAAAGCCCTATCCACAAGAAAAAAACTATATTTTCCTGTCTCTATACGGTTCCCTATTCTAGATTTTCATATAAATCATATGGTATGGATTCTGAGTTACTGGAGTGGGGTTATGGATAGCCACTGCAACTAATGGAGGCCAGATCCTTTCCCAAGAATACACATCCATAGGTATATTCACCAATGTCATAAGGTTTCATGAATCTTCTGAAGTCTTGGTCCGGGAGGCCATGGTTCAGTCAACACGCACTTATCAGGTTAGTCTGATCATACCTGACAGGGTTAGACTGCAGAAGGACAGGTCACCTTTGTGTAGAAGACTCCTCCAAATTGATACATTCTCTCCTGAAGAGAGGAAAGAGTCTCTGACTCAGCAAGTCAAGTATGGGAGACCTGATACTTAAAGGTCAGCAACCATTCCCCAAGGTTATGGTAATTAGAAACTGAAACATTTCTTCCTGGGGCAGGGATGGAGGAAGGAAGTTCTTGAAACTCAGGAAGTCTGGGGAAGGTTCGCAAGACCTGCTCTTAAAGGCTATATTGAGCTGCCTGCAAGTCATACAGCGTGCTTGAGGGTGGGCTTTTTGATGATTCAGCTGCCTTTAAGTCATCCATTGCTCCTGGAAGCAATCCCTCCTGTGCTCTGGAAGTAATCCTAGTAAACTCATTGGTTCACAAAAACTGGCTTTGGTGGGCTGGAGAGATGATTTAGAGGTTAAGAGGTTTGCCTGCGAAGCCTAAGGACCTATGTTCAACTCTCCAGATCCCACATAAGCCAGACACACAAAGGTGAGGCAAGTGCAAGGTTGCACGTGCCCACTAGGTGGCGCAAGCATCTGGAGTTCCATTGCAGTGGCTGAAACCCTGGTGCTCCAATTCTCTATCCTCGCTCTGTCTCTCTCTCTCTCTTGCTGTCTCTAAAAAATAAAAAATAAATCAATAAAAACTGGTTTTAGTGCAATCATCCTTTGGTCTACTATCTGTGGCCTATCTGGGGAGAAGACGTGTGTTTGCTTTGCCCCAGGGAAGAGGTTTCCTGCAACAGTCACCCAAGGTCATGGCTTGCCCAAGGTGAAAAGTGACTGAAGCAATAAGCAAAGGACAGGCACCAAGTGTTTACAGAGCCAAAGAAGCTATGTTTATAACACACAGTTTGCCAAAGGGGGGGTGATGGTGAACAGATGTGTCATTTGCAATTATTCTTAAAGATGTTAATTATGCAAATGAATTTCTGATTAGGGTTCTAAAAAAAGAACCCTATATATTATGGGGCGTTGGATGTGTACAATCAAGCATGCCTGCCGACTCTTCCTGCAGGTAATCACTATTGGTGCCAGACTCATCACCTGGGCCTCTTGTTTGCCACGTGCCATCTGGGGGGTGGCCAAGGAGTTCTGTGGGGTACCTTCCAAATGCAGAGTGCTAAAGCTGAAAAGATCTTTGAGATCATGGAGTACAGATCTGTCCCTGAACAGAGGCAGAAGCTGAGGTCTACAGAAATGATGTAATTTGCCACTAGCCGCACGAGGATAAGAGCCCATATCTCTCATAACATCGATTCACTTCCCTCACCTTATTAAATCAAAGAGGACATAAGTCAACTATCAATTTTCCAACCAGGGTCTAACTTAAATCTGTGAGAAGCGAGGGCCAAGTGGATGATGTGACTAAAATATCTTGGAAACACTCACACATGAGTGTGTACATGTGGGTGGGTGGATGTGGGGAGCAGCTCGCTGGAACAACATGGGCATTGTACAGTAGGCGATTCTATTTAACAGAGTCGCTGCTAGTCATCTGTGGCTGTTTAAATTAAAAGTAGATAAAATTAAAAATCCAGTTCTTCTGTTGCAATAGTCACATTTCAGAAGCTCAGTAGTTGCTCATAGCTGGAAGCTACCATATTAAACAGGCAGAGCCTTTCATCAGTGTAAAAAAATCCTACTGCACCAAGCTTTCTAAAACAGACCTTTTTTAAGGCTGAATCCCAGTCCCACTGTTGCAGAAATTCTCTGGAACGATCACCCCAACGCCAGTATGAGTGAACGTAGAGGAGTTTATTTCTTGGGGGCCAAAAGCGCTTGAGGTAGCCCTCCAAAGAAGTTCTGCCCCCGGAGCTGAGATTTTATTTTTATTTTTATGGTTTTTTATAGTTTTTTTTTTTTTTTCGAGGTAGGGTCTCGGTCTAGCCCAGGCTGACCTGGAATTCATTCACTATGTAGTCTCAGGGTGGCCTTGAACTCACGGTGATCCTCCTACCTCTCTGCCTCCCGAGTACTGGGATTAAAGGCGTGCGCCACCACGCCCGGCTATTTTATAGCCAAGGGGAGAGGTAAGTGCCCAAACAAGACGTGGCAATCTGTATATCAATCATTTTTATAGTCAGGCCATCCTAACAATGAACGCCACTTCACTTTGGTTTAGCCTAAATTGTCTTTGAAGCTCGCATGAGTTCGTAGTTAAGGTTCCCAAACCTCTGTGTCCTCAGCTATAAAATGGACATAAATCATAAATCTGTCTCATTTGCCTGTTATGATGATTACTGATGAAACAGAGGCAATGGGCTTAGGAAAGGGAATAGTTGTCAGTAGTGAACAAACACTGTTACCCTCATCCAGCATTCCAGTGTCCTGCTGAAGAAGGCGCAGTCTTTTCTGAACCCCGAGCTCTACAGTTTCTTCCTCTGGAAGACTCAGGAATCTTACTTACCTGGTGCCCTGGGACTCCCAAGAGTCTTGGTTGGGTTACTGTGGAAGGAGGTTGGAAATGTGGAGGTGGAGGTCTGGGATGGTTGGAGAAAAGATGATCAGAGTCCTGAGTCCTGGGGGCGGGGGGGAGGGGGGCAACGCAGCGTGAGTGTGAGAGGTGGTGGACGGCTGTTAAGATCAAACCAGTTTGCACATTTGCCCAGGGCTGACCCAACAGGTACGGTGGCCGGCGAGGTGTTTTTGAGGTCACACCCCCCCCTCTCAGGTGCCTTGTTCCAGCCGCTTCCCTGCTTGTCTACGAGAGGGAGGCAGGCGAAAGGAGAGGAAAAGAATCTGCAAAGTCCAGCTGGCCCTTGGCAGCTCTGGTCAAAGGTTAGCTGTGCAGGAAGCTGATTAAAATGAGATTGCCTTCCGCACAAGTCCCCAGGTCTCAGCTGCGTTCTCCTTGAACCCCATCCCCTCAGGATCCTTTCCAAAGGTTGCAGGTTATCCAAAAAGTCACACTACACAGCCTCTTAGGGGGAGCTGAGGACAATTTTCACACCCGGCCAAAGGCTGTAGGCACCAGCCCCTCCACCACCCTGAGCAACAAACAAAAACAAAACAAAAAAAAAACAGACTTCCAGGCACAGGGCCCAGAAGGGGCGAGTGGAGAGTTGTGGCTGTCGTCCATGTTAACCACATGGCCGGTCACTCCACAACATCGATTGCACTGCCAGGGCTCATAAAGCACTGGGAGAAGATATTAAAAAATAATTCAGTTTTGCCCTTAGGGAATTTTTGAGTAATTTGGGAGCTAGTGAGCCAAGGGACAAAACGGGTTGATGGTGAGAGAGGAGAAGGAACACACTGCAATGGGAGTTTGAGATGGGTTTCCGTTCCCCAGTCTGCCATTAATTAGTGGCGTTATCTGTGGTTCAGTTATTGCTGTTGTTTGGATCTCTTGACTCTCATGAATAAATTTGAGTTGATTGTCTGAATGATTTTAAAGTGCTCTATTTCTAGAATTCTGATTCAGACATAGGCATGTCCATTTCTATGCCATGGAGTAAGATTATTGGGGTTGTCAGAAAGTTCACAGTGCCCAGGTTCATTTGGTGTTGGAACAACATTTGTCATTGGGTGTCCCATGCAATATTGGGGATGTACTTATATTCCAGGGTGATTTATTATTTACCTGATGTCTAAACTTAGCTGGACACAAGGTGTTACGGCTCTGCATGTCTGCCTTCTACTTAGCTACTTAGTTATTTTTTTCCCATTTTATTTTTATTTATTTGACAGAGAGAGAGAGGCAGCTAGAGAGAATTGGCGCGCCAAGAACTCCAGCCACTGCAAATGAACTCCAGACGCATGCGCCACCTTGTGCATTTAGCTTACGTGGGTCCTGGGGAATCCAACCTGCGTGCTTTGGCTTTGCAAGCGAGTGCCTTAAGCGCTAAGCCATCTTTCCAGCCCTAGCTGCTTAGTTCTTGATTAGTGGGCAGGTGTTTCTGGGGCCTGGTGAGGAAATTTCTGCTTCGCTGGCTTCAGACTGACACATGATAAGAACTGTAAGGAAAGTGCAAGAGAAAAGCAAAAGAGAACCCTGGACTTGATCTCTACAGATTGTTTACGGAGAGAAACAGCGCGGGGCAGCAGCCTTCCCGCGGGATGAAGGCTGAAGCACTGGGCCAGGCTGGGGTGCAAGCTTATAAGGAGGATCCTGAGAAAAACATACTGGATCAACTTCAGGTCCAAGGGAAGTAGATAAGGAACTATAGTTATTTGTGTCTTTACTCAGAATAAGCATTTTTTTTTTTTTTTTTTTTTTTTTAGCAAAAATTGTCTGGGGAGGATAACCCATCAGACGGTTTCTGTTCCCTCAAGGTTTTCTGAGCTCAGGGAAGTTTAGTTTCTCATTCGGGAGTAGGCAGGCCAGTCAAGGCTGTGCTTCTGAAGTTTCTTTATTGCTTGCTAGTTATTAACTCTTTAGTTCCCTCTAGTATTCAGGGAAGGCTATTCAACCTCCAAGAACAAACTAATTAACATGGGTGGTCAGACACTGCAAACCCCAATTCCTCTGTGGTTTTAGCTGGGGCTTGGCTGAAATGCGAAGGATGCTTTATCTCCTTGGGTCTTGCTACCTTTTGAAAAAGAAAAGCAGATTCTCCAATGGAGAATGAAGTCAGCACAGATTAAATGGGATACGCATTATTAATTTATGGAGGATTTGATGGATGGAGCCCTCGATTAGACAAACAGTCGTGGGAGCTCGACACTGGAGAGCATCATCTTTGTCTCCAGAGGATTCTAGCCAGGTATGGGTTCCTTTCCACTGAGCAGACCTCTTAGCCAATCAGAAAGCTATTGGTTACTCACTACGGTTGTGTGTCACTACTGCACTTGTGTGTACATCTTGTCAGGATGTGTGCTTCTAAGTAGCTTAGACCCCTGGTTGCCCAGACCGCTCCCAATACTCATATAGTGCTTTCCAGCAAAAGACAGGCTAGCTGTCTGGGGTCTGACCCTCTTCCGGATTCCATCCAGGTCTCTCTGCGCTCTGTGCCTGCAGTATGTGGTGTCTTCAGCAATAGGGTCTTACCTTTTACCTCTGGTGGGTAATCAAGTGCCTTAACAGAAGCCTGTCTTGTTTTGGGGACCTCTTAGATCTCTCCGATCAACAGCTCATGGTGGGTGGACCCTGCTTTCTGGTACTGGGAGTTACAGGCCAGAGCAAAAAAAAAAAAAATTTTTTTTTTAAGGTTATGCTTCAACCTACCCTCTCCAGAATCCTTCTTTCTTTTCAGATACTCCCCCCATACTCCTGTTGAGGGTTCAATCTCTTAGTCTACCTCCGAGGACAAAGGTTTCTATGGTGCCAGTTCATTTGGGGTTTAGTTTTGTGTTTCCCCCCACCCCACCTTCCCTACCCCTCCTCCCAAGCCCTTCCATCCCAATTGTCTGGGCTTTGAGGTGCCTATCAGGCATGTCAGCAACTTGGGCTGGTCCAGGGAACGGCAGATGAGTGAGACCATGCGTCGCTTGTCTTTCTGTGATTGCTTGAGTTTGCTGAGTACGATCTGTTCCAAATCAGTCCATTTTCCTACAGATTTCATTGTGTTGTTTTTTTCTTACTGCTTTTCTTTCCTCCTGCTCCAACCTCCTAGGTACTCCAGGTTTACTGAAAGTACTTAACTATCTTCTAGACACCTCATTCACCTCTCCAAAGCTTTGCACATGCTGATCGTTCTGTTGTTAATGCCTTCCCTCTTACCGGGCTGGTGCACATGGTCTCTCTTAACCATTCTTAGCTTGTGTGGGACCTACCCAGAGCCTGATTCAAGCCCTCTTTGCTGTGCCCTTCTCCGTGTTCCCAGAAGCCACCGTATTGCATTATAATGATCAGGCTAGACATCTTTCTCCTACTGCTCTGTGAGCTCCCTCCAGGGCAAACAGCCTAGCTTGACTCATTCATCTTGGTATCTTCTCTTCAGTATTGCAGGACAGCTCTTCCTCCATCACAGTGTCCGGCTGACAGGCCCATTTAATAAGTGACCGTCCTGTGAAGGAGGACCAGAGAGTGCAGCCCCGATGTGTAATATACAAGTTGTGTGATGACACATAACTCTTCAGGGCGGAAATGTTCCAACAGAAATATTAGTGTTAGGGGCATACTGAAGCTCATAAGCCCTGAATAGATACTGTAATTTGTGAGGAATAATGAAATCTCTGTCTCAAGGCACAAACCCGAATAAAGCCACGGCATGAAGTTCTTGTAGTAGGCTAACATTAGCCTTCCTATCAGCATTCAGTAATCCTTTCTTCTTTGGGGTGGAGAATGGCGATTTTGGTATCAAACGATAGCTCATCAACGTGTGCGCTATGATTTAGGGAAGGGATCTTTCTTTCTTCTTTGTCATGTGACATACAGCAAATAAACATACTATCTCTGCTGCTGGGACTTTGTGAGAGGCTCTGAGGCTGATCCCAGGGACAAAAGGTATTTATGTGGTACTTGGCCTAAATGAAATCTAGACGGAGACTTCCGACAATCTATCTCCTTCAATGCATATCGGGCATAAATTTAGCCCTTAAGGTCTAAGGATCTTGGGAAATAGAGTGAGAAGCATTCTAGAGATGACAGTACTTGATCAGGAGGCCACATGGTAGTCCCAGCTCCGTTATTAACCAGCTGTCTGCTCCTAAGGAAGCCACACCACCTCACTATCCCTGTCCTTACATAGAAACACTCACACGAGCTGATCTCTGGAGCTATTTCTCTGTTCTGTCATTTTGACTCCATGTAGAGACAGGTTTACTGTGCTGAATGACGCTCAAGATGCTTGGTTTTTCACTGGCAGCTCTTTTCAAATGCCCCGAGAGGGTCCCCCTCCCGTGGCCTGTAGGTGGTCTTATATTCTTGTAAAATTCCAAAAGTTAGATATTTTAACTGTGGATGGTTATGACAACTGCTTCTTTCTCCTCCTCCTCCTCCTCTCTCACGACAGCTCTGCAGGAATGTGGGATCTCAGAAACAGCTGCAGGAATTTTTAGGATCTGGGGATAGGGAAATCGTGCCGGGTCCATATTGATTGGGGATTTATTGGTATATCTTTATGTGCTTTATAATCACTCCATGCATGTCTACACTATTGCTAGCCATCCTAGTATAGCGATAGCGTCCAGGAATGTATCTACCATTCACTGTATTGTCTTTCTAGAACTGTGGTATGAAAGAACTACCGCTTTGGAGCCAGGAAGTGAACTTGTCTTGCTACACTTGACACTAGAAGCATTTGAAGAGTAGGAGAGAAACAAGATTTGAAATGCATCGAGCCAGAGGCAGTCTGTGGGAATCTTCTAATCATCAGACATATAAAATTATAAATGGATGAGCAGTTCACAAGGATGCTTAAAGAGTATGGAAATGTTCTGTCAGAAAGATTCTCAGCAATGTAGTATATACAATTCTGCACACACTTTTTCTTTTTTTTTTTTTTTGATGGTAATTGCTCAAAATAGAATCTACCAGAATTCTTGTGCCGCTAGGGATAAAAACCATTAATAGTATTATAAAAGGGAAGCCTCTGTGTGATATTGCTGGTTTTGTGCATCCCAAACTAAATCTCAATATACCTGATGCATCTTATCTTGACGAATTCTGCCAGTTTCAGATGAAACAACATGCAGTGTTGACATAACTCATTAGAAAGTCCTGTCACCAAAAATTCTGGTGACAAAATGCCTATATTTGTGAGAAGGAGTACTTTGAGTAAACGTATGCAGCTCAATATATTATGGTCACATTTTAAAAATATATTCAGCTTCTTCTTGGGTATGTTTAAATTTCAGATTAATTTTGTGTCTATTTTCAGAACAGAAAATTCAATCGACAAAAGGAGGGATATATAGCATTAGAAAATGATAACCTAAACTAAAAGGGAGGGGGAAAATGAGTCAAAACTTCAAAATGGCCGGGCGTGGTGGCGCACGCCTTTAATCTCAGCACTCAGGAGGCAGAGGTAGGCGTATCAGATCGCTGTGAGTTCGAGGCCACCCTGAGAATACATAGTGAATTCCAAGTCAGCCTGAGCTAGAGTGAGTCCCTACCTTGAAAAACCAACCAACAACCAAGCAAACAAATAAACAAAAGATAAAACCTTCAAAATGTTGAAAACTCATTTATCACAACAGAAACTGAAAGCTCCCATGGCCAAATCACAAGGACAAGGGCTGGTATGGCAGTTGCCTTTGTGTTGCTGGGACAAGACACCACACCCAAAGCCGCTGATGGGAAGGAAGGATTCATTTTGGCTTACAGCCTTGAGGGGGAAGTTTCATGACGGCAGGGAAAAGCATGGCACGAGCAGAGGCTAGACATCACCTCTGCCCCAGCAGGTGTCAAAGAACAGCAGGAGAGTGAACTAAGTCTGGCAAGGGGAAGCTGGCTACAACACCCCTAAGCTTGCTCACCACAGAAACATCCCCTCCAGCAAGGCTTTGAATCAGATGTCCCCCATAAGCTCGTGTGCTCTGAATGTTTGGTTCCCCCAGCTGGTGGCAATTTGGGAAGGAGAGCCTTGCTGGAGGAGGTGCATTGCTGGAGGCAGGCTTAGGGGTGTTGTAGCCAGCCTCCTCTTGCCACAGATTGGCTCAGTCTCCTTCTGTAGTTTTCCGTGTGCCATCCAGCCTCTGCTCATGCCATGTTTCCCACTGCCATCATGAAGCTTCCTCTCTAGACTGTAAGCCAGAATAAAAACCTTCCTCCCATCAGATGCTTTTGGTCAGGTGCTTAGTCCTAGCAACCAGACGGTCACTACAACAGCTGGGGATAAAACTAAGTGGTAGAACACTTGCCTAGTAGGCACAAGCTTCCAGGTTCCATCCCAGTACCACACACACACACACACACACACACAAAATCATAAAAAAAAAAACCAAGAAACAAAACACAATAGCAAAGTAAATTTTGATAAAATAATCACAGAAGCCATGCATGGTGGTGCACACCTTTAATCCCAGCACTCGGTGGGGCAGAGGTAGGATGATCACTGTGAGTTTAAGGCCAGCCTGAGACTACAGAGTGAATTCCAGGTCAGCCTGGGCTAGAGAGAGACCCTACCTTGAAAAGCCAAAATAAGGGCTGGAGAGATGGCTTGGCGGTTGGGCGCTTGCCTGTGAAGCCTAAGGACCCCGGTTCGAGGCTCAATTCCCCAGGACCCACGTTAGCCAGATGCACAAGGGGGCACATGCGTCTGGAGTTTGTTTGCAGTGGCTGGAAGCTCTGGCGCGCCCATTCTCTCTCTCTCTCTCTCTCTCTGCCTCCTTCTCTCTGTCGCTGTCAAATAAATAAAAATTTAAAAATTAAAAAAAAGAAAAGCCAAAATAAGATAAGATAAAATAAAATCACAGAAGACGTAAGGAAATTTTGTGTGAGGCTGGGGAGATGGCTCAGTGGGTAAAGTGCTTGCTGGTTAAGCGTAAGGACCTGTGTTCAGATCCCAGCACCCACATAAAATTTAGGACATGGTGGCCCACCTTTAATCCAGCTCTGGGGTATGTGGACACAGGCAGATCCCTAGGGGTTTCTGACTAGCTGGTCTAGCTTGATCAGTGAGCGTCAGATCCTGTCTCGAAAAATAAGGAGGAGGTCCTCTGAGGAGGATACCTGACATTGACCCTCTGGCCACTATACATGTGTACACCTGTGTACTCCAATATACACAAGCACACACATACATTCATGTGCCCATATATACAATAACATGCATACACTCCACACATATACCTGGATACTCTGGGCCTAAGGAACAGAAGAGTGGGAGGAAAGTGGAAGTCTTTGCACAGGCATGGATTACAGCTGTTTAATGTGTGTCACAGTGAAAGGTTGGGGAGCCTGAAGAGCCATCATTCTTTATTGCTCCTGTGATAGAAACTGGAGAGGGTGTATAACAAATTTAATAAAATGCTAAGAATTTTATACAGTATATAATGAGTTTGGAGTTACTTTTTCTTTTTCTTTCTTTCTTTCTTTCTTTTTTTTTTTTTTTTGAGACATGATCTCATGTATCCCAGGCAGGACTGGAACTTTCTATGTAACTCAGGCTAGCCTCAAACTTGTGATCCTTCTGCGTCTGCCTGTGCCTCTGCTTCTCAAGGGCTGGGATTGCAACCAAATGTCACCACTTCTGGCCTCAAACAGACAAACAAACCAAAACACCCAAGGTTTTCTAAATAATCAATATTAAAAAAAATTATTATGAATTTAGCCACTATAAACATGGTTGAGCAAATCTCTCTGGACTGAGGCTTGAAGGTTTTAGGGTACATGCCCAGTAGGGGAATAACTGGGTCTGTTGGTAACTGTACAGTCAGCTTTTTTTTAGGAGTCTCTGTATTGCTTTCAAAATGGTTGTACCATCTTACATTCCTACCAACAGTGGATGAGGGTTCCTATTTCTCAACCCAGATGTCCATCACTAGAAGAATGGATAACTAAGATGTGGTATATCTACACAATGGAATTCTGCACAGCAGTAAGAAAAAAAATGACACTGATGAAATTCGAAGAAAAATGGTTGAACCTGAAACAGATCATTCTCAGTGAACTTACCCAATCACAGAAAGATAATACCCACATAGTCTCACTCATCTACAGCACCTAGCCTGAATCTACCCAAGATGCCGACATACCCAGCAAGCATCTCGAGGACTGGACAATAGGGTGGGTGGGGAGGGAGGGGAGGGCAAGGGAGGTGGTGGGGGACACAAATCTAGCCCCAAACAACAATGCTACCATAAAATTCTACATCCTAAAAGGCAGATCAAATGGTTAAACCTTCACCAGGCCCTTAGAGGGAACACCTGAGTCACAAGGCACTGGAGAGGGTACAATGAAGACTGACCTTAATCTTCTACAGCTTCTCTCTCTCTCTCCTCTCTCTCTAACTCTTTTCTATTACTTATCTTTTTCTTCCTTCTCTTCGTGGGCACTGACCTGTAACTCCCAGTACCAGCATGGGGCTATCATCCACAATGAGCTTTTGATCAGAGAGACCTACAAGGTTTCCTAAAAGAATGACAGATTTCTGTCAGAGCGCTTGATGACCCACCAAAGGTTAGTGGTAAGACTCTACTGCTGAAGACACCATATGCAGTTGACACGTAACATTGAGTGGCATGGCTGGAAGCTGGAGATGAGTCAGTCCCCAGACAGTCAGTGTGTCTAGTGCCAGAAGGTGCTACATGGGTGACTGGGGGAAAATGACCAATATCTGTCCAAGCAACTCATGGTCTAACCTACTTAGCAGCAAATAACCTGTCGTGATGCCCACACAAGTGCAATAGTGGTGCACAGCCATGGTGGGAAACCAGCTGCTCTTGATTTGGCTAACTGATCCCCTCAGTGGAATGGGACCCATAGCTGGAGCTGGGAAACAAGTCAGAACCATATCCAAACATGAGCCTGCTCTCCATTATCAAGCTACCACCAATCGTGGGCTAAAAGAGGGCCTAGACCTATTAAATTCTCTATTAAAAAAAAGTAAGGGTTATCCCATTTGTCTGGTGCTAACTTTACTCTCCCATTGGAGAATCTGCTTCTGTTTTTCAGATAGATGCAGATCCTAAGGAGAGAACTACCCCACCATACCTCAAAAGGGCCCTAACTGAAACTAAGAATAATTGGCAGAACAAGTAAGGGTGCTGTTTTCTTGGTGAACCTGGTACCAGCACAAGGGTGAAGGAGATTGACACAGAGAACAATCAACTCCTACCAAACCAGATATCCAGAGACACAGAGGCTCCCAACACCTCATCACTGAAGCAGACCTAAAACGAACCCAACATGGCTCAGGGAAATTTGTGGAAGAGGGGGCAGAAAGAATGTCAGAGCCACACATTGGGTCATGATACACAGAGACATTTCTCCTACCCATAACTGTGGGCTAACTCCACAATGCATGGCCCATATACCTCAACAAGGAGGAGCCGGGGGAGGGGAGGAGGCTAACAATGGTACCAACTTGACTGTATTCAATGAGTAAAAAACTAATTAATAAAAATTATATTTAACATACACACACAAAATTAGAGGGTAAAGCAGGGTAGGGGGTGGGAGGGAGATGGTGCAGAGGGAGAAGTTTAATCAAAACTAAGTACAAAAGAAAGCCAAGTGTGGTAGCGCATGCCTTTAATCCTGACATTTCGGAGACAGAGGTAGGAGGATAGCCATGAGTTCGAGGCCACCCTGAGACTACATAGTGAATTCCAGGTCAGCCTGGGCTAGAGTGAGACCCTACCTCGAAAAACCAAAACCAAAACAAAACAACAACAACAACAAAAGAAAAAAAAAAAACAAGGGCTGGAGAGGTGGCTTAGTGTTAAGGCGCTTGCCTGCAAAGCCAAAGACACTTGGTTCGATTCCTCAGGATTCATGTAAGCCAGATGCACAAAGTGGCGCATGCTTCTGGAGTTCGTTTGCAGTGGCTGGAGGCTCTGGTGCGCCCATTTCTCTGTCTGTCTCTCTTCTCTGCATTTCTCTCTATCTCTGCTTCAATGTTCCCCGAGCCTTGGTGGTCAAGATAGAGATCTGATTTAGTGTTGCTTTCCCTGCAGACTCTGGATCTCTGTCTTGATGAGGCTTGAGTGTCCCCAGTGTCTGTCACCATCTCCCTGGATCTGATTTCCAGGCTAGCCGTGAGAGCAGTATTTGTGTCAGCGCTTTCCCTGTAATGACTTCTGGGCTCGGGCAGATGAGGTGGACGTGACCCATCTCCTGGTGGACATTGACTCTCTCTTCTGGATGTGTCCTTGTTCTCCCCAGTATTTTCCTCCATCTGTAAGATAGAACAGATTCTCCAACCAAAAATGAGGACAGTTCGAATAAAAGGGGGTAAGCCTAGTCATTAGAAAGATATACTGATGTGTATATTCACTCTTCTTAGTTAGAGAGTGATGAAGGTTCTCCCTGGAGCCTATTGGTTTTCTGTTCTAGGGAATCGGGCTCACGTTCATCCCCCACCGAGCAGGTCTCATGTCCAATCTGTGAGCAAGTTACTTACATCGGCCGGGTGCCACCATTGTACAAGAGTGTGCTTCTTGCTCAGCGGGTTGATCTTGTAACTTGTACAGTGGGAATAGCCCAAGGCACACTGGACCCTCACCCCTGCAGAGACTGACTTAGCCCTCTTGGTCCCCCCAGTGAATACCAATAACCCCATTGGAGACGCTTAGCCAAATCGGAACAGGAAAGAGGGGTCCTAAAGGGTACATCCATTTTATAAAAAAAGGTAATTAAAATTATTGTCTATAAATTTTTAGCCGATTATATAATCTTTCTTATTTCCCCCATTAGAAAAACATTTTAATACTACAAAAAGATAGCTAGCAGTTTATAAAAATATTGTAGAAGTGAATTAGGCAGTTCACAACTAATTATGTTTTGTCATATTCTGGATTTGTGATGTGTGAAAGTTTTCAACTTTTAAAAGTGTATCTTTTTTTTTTTTCTTTTTTTCGAGGTAAGGTTTCAATCTAGCCTAGGCTAACATGGGATTCACTATGTAGTCTCAGGGTGCCTTTGAACTCTCAGTGATCCTCTTACCTCTGCCTCCTGAGAGCTGGGATTAAAGGCATGCGCCACCACGCCTGGCCATTGTGATTCCATTGGAAAAGATGGTCCATAGTTTGCATTATCTTTGATTCATTGGTGTGGCAGATAGAGGCTGAGAGTTGTGTGTAAGAAATGACTAAATTAGTCTTCAAAATAATAGTATTTCTACTTTACGGACAGTATAATTTATGTATTGCCATGGGGAGATATTCAAGAATATAATAACCAGAAAGCAAGGGGAGGAATGCTATGTGTAATAAGCATTGCTATAAAAATATACTAGCAAAGATAATATAATTGGGTCCTTATGTGTGCTCCCCAGTAGGTAACTGTGGATGAAGGTTCAAGATGAAGTGATAATCTGTTATATCAAAAAAGCTGTTTTCATGCAGTCTGGTTAACTGATAGTACTTTCTGAAGAAAGAGAAAAAAAAATGGTTTGATCGATTGGTGCCTTAAAGTATTCTATTGATCAGTGGTCCAGAGGATTCATTCTGAGCGATCTCTTCTATTAAAGATGATGGGACGAAGTGACCCATAGATGCTCCTGTGTCCCATTTCTCTTAGGACACAGGCTAGGGAGAAATTCTCCAGAGCAGCTCAGATTTTCAGTTCATCCTAGTAGTTTGCTTTCTGCTATTTTCATCTTCGTGGCTTCAAGCTGCTGGTTCATAGCAAAAGTTTTTTTTATTTTTTTAATTATACATATATATTTATATCCATAGCCCCATGTTTTATTATGGGGTTTTTCAAACATACAGAAAAGGTTTTAAGAACTCTATAGAGGACAGTAAATATCTACCATCTACATTCTGTGGCTAACTCTCCACCAAGCAATGCTTTCTTATTGCGGATCTGTTTATTTCTCTAGCCATCCATTGACATCCATTGATTCACCTCGCATTAGCATGCACTTCAAACAAGCTGCTGACATGAGCACCCTCACCCTGCCACAGCCCCGACTCAGCTTGTGTGTAAATAACCTAGTGTCTCATGTTTGTTGTTTTCTTTCCTTTTGAGGGTTTTTTTTTTCTCGTTTTTTGCATGCAGGAATGTGCAAATGCAAATCCTCACTGTACCATACCATGAGTTTTTTTTTTTTTTTTTTTTTTTTTGAGAGAGAGAGAGAGAATCAGCGCCCCAGGGCCTCAGCCACTGCAATAGAACACCAGGTGCTTGCGCCACCTAGTGGGCATGTGCAGCCTTGCACTTGCCTCATCTTTGTGCGTCTAGCTTACGTGGGATGTGGAGAGTCGAACATGGGTCCTTAGGCTTCGCAGGCAAGCGCCTTAACCGCTAAGTCATCTCTCCAGCCCTTCAGTGTGTTTTGGTTAATGCCTTTATCTCTGTAACTCAAACTTCCATTGAGAGACTATTACAATCTCTGAGGAGACCCCCATTCTCTTCCTGGAAGCATTCTCCCACCTCAAATCAACCCCTTCCAGACAACTACTGTTTTCATGTTCCCCCCCACCACCACCACCATAGATACTTGCTGTAGAACTTCACCTAAATGGAATAATTCATGTCTTCTGCATAAGGTTTCTTCCATGCAGCATGTTTTTGTGACTCACCATGTTATGGTTTGGATACGTTCTTTGCTCTATCTTAGTATTTGGTAGCATTACATTGTATAAATGTAGCACAGTCTATTTTCCTTTTGATGGATGACCTGTTTCTGGGTTTCTGCTATTATGGAGAATATTTCTTGGGGCTGGAGAGATGGCTCAGCAGCTAAGGCGCTTGCCTGCGAAGCCTAAAGACCTAGGTTCAATTTCCCATGACCCACAGTAAGCCATATGCACAAGGTGGAGCATGAGTCTGGAGTTTGTTTGCAGTGGCTGGAGGCCCTGGTATGTATACCCATTCACTCTTTCTCTCTCTCTCAAGAAAATAAATAGATAAAATATTTAAAGAAGAGAATATCTCTTTGAAAACTCTTGTATAAATATTTTTGTGTATATACAATTTCATTTCTCTTGGGTAAATAACCTAGGAATGGAATTCCTGCATCATAGGGTACATATATGTTTAGTTTTATTATGTCAAATCTTTCCCCAAAGTAGTTCTACCATTTTACACTCCCACTAGGATATGAGAGTTCTACTTCCTTCACATCCTTTTGAACATTTGGTGTTATGGTCTTTTTAACTTCAGCCATTTCTGTGAAGTCTCATGTAGTTTTAATTTTCACTTCCTTGGATGTGTGTATGTATGCATATGTGAATACATATACATTCTCTGTAGATTTTCTTTAATTTATTTTGAAATTGTTTCAAAGCTTCCAGAATGCCAGGAAGAACTCTCATATCTTTCGCAGCTGTTAATATTTTATTGTATTTGTTCTATTGTCCACTGCCTACTTACTTGTAACTACCAACAGTCTTTTTTTTCTGAACCTTTTGAAAGCAAACTGGAAACATGCTGTAACTTCCCTCCCACGCATTCCATAATGTATCTTTCACACAAACAAGGATGCTTTCCTTCATAGCCAATATGCAGCTCTCCACATGAGATGATCAAAATTGGTATAGTGCTGTCTAGCCCATTGCCTCCATTCAGATTTCACCAAGATTCATTCATTCAGGGGCTGAAGAGGTGGCCCCGCAGGTAAGAGTGCTTCCTGTTCAAATATGAGGACCTCAGGGGGCCTGAGACCACCTGAGTTCAATTTCCTAGCACCCACATAAACAAGGGCATGCCCACGCATATCTGTAATCCTGGTCCTGTGGGAGGTGGAAACTGGAGAATTTCTGGGGCTCCAGAAAACTGCGAGCTCTGGAGTTAGTAAAAGACTATCTTAAGGAAACATGAGGGTGAGCAATGGAGAGGAACACGTGATGCTCTCCACATGCATGGTGCACTGGACATGCACACATATGCACACAACACACTACATACTCACAAAGAACCATTCGGGCTGGAGAGATGGCTTAGAGGTTAAGGTGCTTGCCTGCAAAGCCAAAGGACCCAGGTTCGATTCCCCAGGGCCCACGTTAGACAGATGCACAAGGTGGCACATGCGTTTGGAGTTCATTTGCAGTGGATGGATGCCCTGGCGTGCCCATTCTCTCTCTCTTCCTCTCTCTGCCTCTGTCTCTCTCTCAAATAAGTATTAAAAAAATAATCGAGGCTGGAGAGATGGCTTAGCAGTTAAGTGCTTGCCTATGAAACCTAAGGACCCTGGTTCGAGGCTCGATTCCCCAGGACCCATGATAACCAGATGCACAAGGGGGCGCACGCATCTGGAGTTCGTTTGCAGTGGCTGGAGGCCCTGGTGCGCCCATTCTCTCTCTATCTGCCTCTTTCTTTCTCTGTCACTCTCAAATAAATAAATAAAAATAAACAACAACAACAACAAAAGAATTAAATTTCTTTCTCCTGTTCATTGCAGGATACTGTCCTACTGTCCAAGTGCATGTTCTGGTTCTTTCTCACTACTGCAGCTGCTCTGTCCGTACTTGACATTCTGTTTGCTGACCTCTGACCCAGGCCTACTTTGTGCTTTCTCATGGCCAGCCTGAGCTTACGCGTTCTTGGCAGTAAGTCTCCAAAATGCTGCTTTTCTCTCTCAAAAGCTCACACCTAGAGGCAACTGCAGGGGGCTTTGTGTCTTAAATTCAATATTGCTTCTTTTTTTTTTGCAATTGACTAGTGTTTTGTGGGGAGACACAGTCTGAGCCTCCTGTTCCTTATTAAACTTCCAAGTACTTTGGCCTCCAATGACAGAACCAACTACTGCATTTGTTGCCAAACAATCAGTGTCTATTCCCATGGTGTCTTCTGTTTGTATTAGTTGGATTTCGATTTAGGAAGGAGCCTTTCTTCTCCTTCAATTATTCATTCATTTATTTATATCAGCACAGACATAAAGATTCTGATTTTATCCAAAGGGCGTACCTTCCATGCTGCCTTCTCTGTCTTAATACATTCTCATCGTACATGCAGTGCTTCCTTATTTTTAGGTATGAGATGTTTCAGGGTTCCATTTATACATTACTTGTGGCAGCTCCGGTGTAAATCGTTTCTTTAAAGATTTTGGGTTCATATTTTTTATTTTTTTATTTTTATTTATTTATTTGAGAGCGACAGACAGAGAGAGAGGAAGAGGCAGATAGAGAAAGAGAATGGGTGCACTTCCAACCACTGCAAATAAACTCCAGACACGTGCGCCCCCTTGTGCATCTGGCTAACATGGGTCCTGGGGAATCAAGCCTCGAACCTGGGTCCTTAGGCTTCACAGGCAAGCGCTTAGCCACTAAGCCATCTCTCCAGCCCCTTGGATTCATTTTAATAAGAGATAGGACTTAGAAACCAAGATATGGGTTCTCAGTGCATTATTCTTTATTTATTTATTTTTAGTTTTAAAAATTGATTTATTTGTTTGTGAGAGAGACAGACAGACAGAGAGAGAGAGAGAGAATGGGTGCACCAGGGCCTCTAGCCACTGCGAATGAACTCCAGACGCATGTGCCCCCTTGGGCATATGGCTTATGTGGGTCCTGGAGAATTGAACCGGGGTCCTTTGGCTTTGCAGGCAAACGCCTTAATAGCTCAGCCATCTCTCCAGCCCATCAGTGCGTTATTCTTGATGTGTCATTGCTTTTCAGTTGACATAGGACACAGAGCTAGAAAAATAGAGACATTTTCATGTCTAATTATATGCATGTACACAGGGGTACATATACGAATACACATCTGTAACTATTTCTGTGTTTACATACGCACGTGTGTGCAGATACACATGCATATACTGAAAGCACAAATTCATATCTAGACCTTGATTCCAATCCCAACTCCTCAGTGTTTCTGTTTGTTTTAGATTTTCTGCACTGTTTCTAAATGTCTTGGCTGGCAATAAGAATTTAGGCTCCTATTATCTTCAGTTTATGTATTCATCAGGCCCGCCTCCCAAGCACACCCCTACCAGCTCCACATCCCTCCTGCCCCTGACGTACTTCAAGTGCTTGCTGCCCTGCATCCTTGGTCTCCTGGCTGCCCCTGCATCGCCTCTAACAGCTTGTCTCTGTGTGATCTCTCCCTGCTGGCAAGGGAAGTCAAAGGGATCAATGTGGCAGGTTTTAGTGACCAAAAAAAAGTCGGGCGTGGTGATGCATGCCTTTAATCCCAGCACTCAGGAGGCAGAGGTAGGAGGATTGCCGTGAGTTCGAGGTCACCCTGAGACTCCACAGTGAATTCCATGTCAGCTTGGGCTAGAGTGAGACCCTACCTCAAAAAACAAACAAACAAACAAACAAACAAACAAACAAAAAAAACTGAACAAAGCTAGTCTTCTCCTCTATTTGTGGTAGTTCTATTTTCTACCTCGTTCTCTTGAATCATTACCCAAACCCTGCAAAATCCAAAATCAACCAACCAACCAAATAGCAACATCAAAACCCTATTTGCTTGATTTAAGAAAACGAGTAAGTGCAGTGAGTTGCAATGTTTATGTAAAGCTCCAAATCAAAAAGCATTTCTTCAAAAGGCTAGCAGCTGTGGGACCAGCTCAAGCCTATCACGACAAGGCCAGCCAAGACCGGAATGGCTCTCTTTTAACAAGTGGTCATGCTTATGGCTGGCAAAGGGTGTCAATGTAAAGGCTTAGAGTAGAAGCCTCCACTGGCCGAGGTGTTTGATTTCTTCTGGAGGGCCACAGGAGGTGAGGAGCCTCATCACCAACCCCAGTCCTCTGGCCTTGGAGCCCATGAGAGGTCCCCTGGGGCAACTCTGTGGGCATCCATGTCAACAGCAGCCACTTGCTTGAGCCCCATGGGATGTTCTCGGCATAGTCTTTGCTGATGGCCTTCGGGGAGTGGAACTGTGCTAGTTGGTTCCACGTTTCTTACGTCAGAGAATTAGTCTGGCTTTTGGAAACAGTCTGACGTGGACACCATGGGTGGTGGGCACACCCTGAGTGTACCAAGCCTCAAGCAGGCAGTGGCTCTTTCATTTCTAGCTTGGCATCGACTCACTCCGGCATTACCTTCACTCGCCAGATAAACACAATTTTTTTTTTTTTTTTTTTGGTTTTTCGAGGTAGGGTCTCACGCTAGCTCAGGCTGACCTGGAATTCACCATGGAGTCTCAGGGTGGCCTCGAACTTACGGTGACCCTCCTACCTCTGCCTCCCGAGTGCTGGGATTAAAGGCGTGCGCCACCACACCCGGCCCTAAACACAATTTTTTAAAAGATTTATTTTAAAAAAAATTTTATTTATTAGAGCGAGAGTGAGGATGGGCACGCCAGGGCCTCTAGTCACTGCAAATGAATTCCAGACGCATGCGCCTCATCGTGTATCTGGCTTACGTGGGACCTGGAGGATCGAACCTGGTTCCTCGGGCTTTGCAGGCAAGCGCTTTAACCGCTAAGTCATCTCTTCAGCCCTAAACACAGAATTTTGACTTAGAGATCAGGTTGCACAGATCTGGGGCACCCTCAGAGTCTTCTTGGCTGCTCCCCATTCATGGTGATATATCGTATTTGCATGTTTAAGGCAGCTGGTGGTCTATGATGAGGATAGCAAACTGGTTTTAAGCATATGCTATGTTTGGTTGTTAGCGGAGGTCTGTGTGGTAATGGACTTTTGAGACATCATCCTGGACTCAATGTCATTTTTTTTTTGCCATCATATTATGAAGGCCTTGTGCAGACAGTGACAGCCAGTGTGTAGTCATAAATGCAGCTACCATTTTGTGTCTGCAAGACAGTTTTCCAAAGCACTCCTCTTCATCCTTTGGTGTTTACGTTCTCTCTGCCACCTCTTTTGCACTGGTTCCTGAACCTTAGAGGGTGTGATAGACACGTTTCATTTAGTACTGAACACTCCCCAGTCACTTTGTCTCAATGCTTTGATGAGTTTTGGGATCTGGAGAGTCGAACATGGGTCCTTAGGCTCCGCAGGCAAACGCCTTAACCGCTAAGCCATCTCTCCAGCCCTCAAGAGGTAATTTTTTTAAAGCTACTATCCTCTACTTTTGGACTTTGAGAAGCTCAGGGCAAGGTTGTCCTGAAGCTAGGATCCCTGGACAGGGATCTTGTCACTGAAGGGTATCTGTGTCTAGGCCAGATGAGTTTGTAAGTTTCCTCCTTGGGCCCCAGGTGGTGCAAACAAGGACCGAAGAAGTTGTGGTCTGACTTCCTGACTTGGTGAACTACAGGTACCACAGTGCTTGCTCCGGTTCTTACGTCATCACACTGCCATCAATGCCTGTGATCAGAATCGTGAATGTTCTTGAGATAACTGAACTAATGATCAGAACCTTAGCGTTGGAATGAACCTCCAACTTATTCTAGTTCCAACACCTGCTGAAAACCAAAATGCCCTCTCTCGTACCAGTGTCAGAAATGGATTCTGGCTGTTGAAGCAGTTTCCAGGGATTGAAATACTTGATCTCCTGCTTTAATTGACTCCTTGTTGGGCAGCCGTAATAGCTCAGAAATTCTTTAAAAATTAAGCTTACATATTGCTTTCTGTGATTTCAAAGTTCTTCTACTGATTGATTTTCCTCTATCTTATTGTTGGTGTTTATCCAACAACCCAGTGGCTCATGCAAATCAGGGTAGGCTAAGCAAGGTGGGTTCCAGGCAAAATTATTAACAAGGATCGTAGTAGGGTCCATTTTCAGTAGTCTTGATTATACTGCCTTAGAGCCACGTCTCAGGCCTCCCACTCCCAACTTTTCTTTCTCTATCAGAATTTGTGTTGTGAGGAAAAAAAAAAAATTGGAAACATGGCCACCATCAAGTATAGTGGATTGGTAAGGCTTGATCATTTCCTCCCGAGAATATTTACACTTCGTTAAGGACGAAACCTTGGCATAAAGGAACAGATTAGAAGTGAATCGTAGTCATCAAGCAATGTGAGTGAGGATTGAGGGAAGATGAGTTTGTTTTCTTGGGGCTTGAGACACCACCTTAGTATGGACATAGAGCACACAACAGGAGCCTGGTACCAGGTCCCCAACTTGGCGTTACTGCTTCACTAACTGAACCCTAGTGGTCTCATGGGAAGTTGTTGGGGTGGGACGAAGGGAGATTAGGGATCTGAGTTATTTGAGGTCCAAGTGCAACATAAAGTGGCGGTTTACATTGTGTTCAGATGAAATAAGCCAGGCACACAAAGACACACGCCACACATCCCCGCTCACAAGTGAAAGCTTAAAGAAATATGATTTCATAGAAAAAAAAATAGCACAGTGGCCACCAGAAAATAGGGAGGGTAGTGGAAAAGTCAGGGGAAGATGGGTAGATAATGGGTACCAAAATACAATTAGATAGAAGGACTAAGATCTAATGTTCGGCTGCACAGTGGGCTGACGGAAGTTCATAATAATCTAGTGTGCGTATCATGAAGAACCAGAAGACAGGAATGTAGCCCACGACAAAGAACGGATGAATCTTGAAGGAGAGGGTAATGCTAATTATCCCAATTTTATACTTACATATACATTATCACCCCACACTTCCTAAATATGTATACTAAAAATGAAAATAGCAAGGGGAAAAAACAAGAGAGAGAGCGAGAGAGAAAGCGGTCCATTTGCTAAAATTAAAGCCCTGGAGGACTTCGGGGGCCACCCTGGGTTTGACTGATGACGTGTTTTAATTTTCTCCTCCAAGATGGCACCTCCAACAGGGAGCTCTCCACTGGATCATTCCTGCTGCCAAGAGAGGAGGCAGCCGTCATTTGGAGGCATGTTTTTTTTTCCTACAACAAACAGCTATGCGTCTCTTGACACAGAGCATAGACATTCCTTGAAAGGATTTGTGCTCAAAACAGACAAGGCCCCAGCCCACCTTTCGTTAGGAGACATGAAAATATCACAGCCTGCGGTCATTGAGGGCACCGTGGAAACTAAACTCCTTTGCCCTGAGGTGCAGAGATGAATGTGTGTGTTTTATGTATTATTTACAGAGCAACCTGTCCAAACACTGCATTTTAGGAGCAGGTATGCAAGTACTGATGGAAATCACAGCACCAGAGGCATGAAACGGCCTTTGAAACGCAGGCAGGCTTTCATTAGAGCCTACCTGGATCCCATGAGTGGTGCTGTTTGCATACAGTCCCCTTGCCTCATCACAAACCAATTCTACAACTTGGTTCAGAAGCAGCGAGATCAGGGATTTCAAATGAGCCTTTCAGTCCAGATGTGTCCATAATAGAAACCGCTGGGCAGCAGGGCGTAATTAACCATCTCTCCTTCGCTGAGACCGCAGAATGGCATTAATTCTGCCAACTGGGCTCGATGTGAATTGGCTGGAATGTCTGACTAGATTTCCAGCTGCTGCTCTAGCTTCCAGCAGGATTTGCATTCCAAATAAAACGAGGCCTGAAATAGATGTGTGATACATGTTCACAGCTATTTTTAATCAATGATCACTTGGTTAGCTGGGAGAGATTATCAGTAGGTAACAATCCATTTTGGATTTTGCTGTATCCTGCAGGACACACATTGACTTTCAGCCTCCCCCCCGGCCCCGCCACCCCCCGCCCCGGCAGCCCTCATCCTGCATGGGCTCTTTGCGCAAAGGCTAGGAGGGGAATGGAGTGGTCAGTGTCAGCCGAGATGTGCCACAGCCACAGTGGAACTGGAGGGCCATTTGCTTAGGACCATGGCTGTGTTGAAGTTGTCTCTTGTTCCCCCAGAGTCTTCGTGGAGCAGTGAGAGGCTCCGGCTTCAACCCCGTGAACAGCCACCCTGAGACCTGTCACTGTTCTAGACTTTCTAAGCTAGACTTTCAATTCATGGAAGAACACAGACAGAAGTGTTTCTTTTTTGTTCTTTAAAAAGAATCTTTTTTGTTTTTATGAGAGAGAGAGAAAGAAGAAGAAGAAGAAGAAGAAGAAGAAGAAGAAGAAGAAGAAGAAGAAGAAGAAGAAGAAGAAGAAGAAGGAGAAGAAGAAAGAGGCAGATAGAGGGAGGGGAGAGAGAATGGGTGCACCAGGGCCTCCAGCCACTGTGAACGAACTCCAGATGTATGCGCCACCTTGTGCACGTGGCTTATGGTCCTGGGAAATCGAACCTGGGTTCCTTGGCTTTGCGGGCAAATGTCGTAACCGCTAAGCCATCTGTCTGGCCCAGAAATGTTTATTTCTTCATTGCTAACTTGTCTGTGCTGGGTTGAACCGAGTGTCCCCCATAAACTCATGTGTTCTGAATGCTTGGTTCCCAGCAGGAAGCCATTTGTGAGGTGGAACCTCACTGGGGGAGATGTGTTTCTGGTGTGGGCTAGAGGCTCTGGCACACCCATTCTCGCTGTCTCTGTCTGCCTCTTTCTCTCTCAAATTAAAAAACAAAAACAAAAACAAAAAAACCCAAAATTTCCAATCTTAAAATAAAGTAGAAGTCTGCACTTCCTTGGCTGCATACTAAGGTACCCACCAATTCCTAATAGTACCCACCACTCCCTAATAGTACCCCCCACTCCCTAGTAGTACCCACCACTCCCTAACAGTACTCTCCACTTCCTAATAGTACCCACCACTTCCCTGAGTATACAGGGGCTTGAGGTATCATTAGCTTTCCTTACATTTTCCTACCTTGCCTCTCCCTTAATTAATTAATTAGTTAATTAATTAATTTTTTACCCTCTTTTCATCACTTTGAAGTCCTGCCACAGCATTTTGGCCATAGAAGCTAGGCCAGACTCCAGCATGTAAGAAAGAATTAAGTAAGAAAACTTCAGTTTAGGGTATGGGAATGAGGAACTGGAGGAAGTTATACTGAGTATGCTGAACATATGGAGCCGGCCGTGGTGGCGCACACCTTTAATCCTGGCACTTGGGAGGCAGAGGTAGGAGGATCGCCATGAATTCCAGGCCAGCCTGACACTACCTAGTGAATTCCAGGTCAGCCTGGGCTAGAGTGAGACCCTACCTCAAAAAACACCAACAACAAAAATAAAATAATAATCTGTTATGTGATACATTCTACATTTTTTTTTTTTTCGAGGTAGGGTCTCGCTCTATCCCAGGCTGACCTGGAATTCACTATGTAGTTTCAAGATGGTCTTAAACTCATGGGATCCTCCTACCTCTTCCTCTCAAGTGCTAGGATTAAAGGCATTTGCCACCATGCCTGGCTATATTCTACATTTAAAAATTTATTTATTTGTTTACTTATTTGCAAGCAGATAGAGACAGACACAGAGAGAGAAAGACACACACACAGAGAGAGAAAGAGAGAGAGAGACTGGGGCAGATAATCGCCAGATGCATGCACCACGTTGTGCATCCGGCGTTATGTGGGCACTGGGGAACCAAATCCGGGTCGTTAAGCATTGCAGGCAAGTGTCTTAACTGCTGAGCCACCTCTCCAGCGCTGCATTCAACATGTTAATGAAATTTCAACATACTTACACATATTCAGTGATAAAAGCTTCTATCAATGTCTGTTTTGAATAGAGGAAAACTGTTCAATTATTTCTCCCTATATATTTTGCTGGCTTTTCTTTGTATAATCACCAGCCTTTTTTTTCTCTCTATTCTACAATATTTTGACAGGTTTTTCTTTTCCGCTTAAAAATATTAAAGCATTTCTCATCAGCCTTTAATAGAAATAGCCAGAATTTGGTATTTGTTTTTCATCATGGCCATTGTCTGCCTTGTCAATACCACAGCACTCAACTGAAATTAACAAAAAAAAAAATTGAATTGGCAGTGCTGAGGAGAAAAGCGTGCATATGCTACATCCCAGCTCCTGAAATCAATTCTTCCTTTATCATGCCGCATTCATTTATTTTCTCATTCATTTGGATTCATTGTACTTAGTCCTTGCCTACATTTTTCTCATTGTTCATGTGCTAGCTAGCCTCCCGGATGACCCCGTGACCTCCGGCTGGTATTCGAACCCTTACACATCCTCTCATGCATTAAACAGGGCCGGCCCACGTAGCCACTGGGGCGGCTCAGACAGGGCGCTGTGGGATTTCTGAGACTCGGATCTACAGTGCACTGTGTATTTCTTTTCTCTCAGATTCCTTGCTCCGAGGAAGGTCAGCCACCACATCCTAAGAACGGAAGAAATCCACCGAGAGGCCATAGGAAAGGGTCCGCGGTCTCCTGCCAGCACCCAGCTGTGTCTGGATGCATCATCTGGGATGCAGACCTCCCATCCCCAGTGCAGCCTCCCGATGATTAATGCTCTGTCTTGCACCCTGACCACAGCCTCCAGAACTGGGACCACGTGACCAAGCTCATCACAAGACACCGACTCACTGAGACTGTGGGAGACACTCGAAGTGTCCACCTGTTTGTTTCAAGCCACTGCGTTGCTACGGTAGATAAATTCAATCCATGGACTTGAGGAGTTTTCCTCACGTGGCTCGGTGCTCGTGGGATGAATTTGTAACTGATGGAAAACATACCAACACCAGAAACAACACAGTTAACCTTCCCAGTTTCCTAACGGAAACTTTCAAATCCTCCCCGATTTTACTTTCTTTCCTTGCTTCTTGTATTTCCTTTTCTTTTCTGTGTTCCACAACATACACAATACATTTTTATCATCACTGTACACCCTGTTCATGTGTGTTTGTGGGGGGCATATATGTGTACAGGAGTATGTGCAGACATGTGTGCATGCCTGTGAAGGTCAGAGGTCAATGTCAGGTATCTTCCTAGTTATTCACCACCTTACTTTTTTAAACATTAAAAAATTGTTTTATTTTAGAGAGAGTGTGTGAGAGACAGAGAGAGAGAGAGAGGGAGAGAGTTGGCATGCCAGGGCCTCAGCCACTACTGTCGAACTCCAGACGCTTGCGCCACCTAGTGGGCATGTGTGACCTTGTGCTTGCCTCACCTTTGTGTCTGGCTAACGTGGGATCTGGGGAGTCTAGCATGGGTCCTTAGGCTTCTCAGGCAAGCGCCTTAACCACTAAGCCATCTCTCCAGCCCCTCTACCTTATCTTTTGAGACAGGGTCTCACACTAAGCCAGTAGCTTATCAATTTCTGTAGGCTGGCTGGCCACCAGGCCCCAGGGATCCCCTGTCTCCTGCTTCCCCAGTGCTGAGGTTATAGGTGTCTGCCTCTGTGCCCAGCTTTTATGTGGGCGCTAAACATCTGAACCCCAGTCTTCATGCTTGTGTAGCAAACACTTTGCCAACCGAGCCCTCTCCCCATCCTTCCACCCCAAGGATTTTAATACCTTTATTATACTTCACTTTTGTTTTCAGTTTAATATCTTTGAATTTGGTTTGTTGATTTTAACCTAATTTGTTTCTTCTACTTTTATGGCAAAATACGTTTATTATTGACATTTAGATGGTATAAAAATGCAGCAGAAAGAAAACTAGCCCCTATTGGTCCCTTTACCTGGTTTTAGTTCCATTATTTATGAGATAATGATTGAACATCTGTAATATGCTGTGCTGTGCCTATAAGCTCAAACAGGTAATATCTATTCTCAAAGAGCTAGTCTTTGAGCAAGGGAAATGGATGAGAAATCTGAGACTGAAAAGATGATGCGATTAAGCCGGGCGTGGTGGCGCACACCTTTAATCCCAGTACTCGGGAGGCAGAGGTAGGAGGATCTCTGTGAGTTCGAGGCCACCCTGAGACTACATAGTGAATTCCAGGTCAGCCTGAGCTAGAGTGAAACCCTACCTCGGAAAAAAAAAAATGGGGAAAAAAAAACACATGATGTGATTCGTGGCAGGATCTAATTTGGGAGCATACAGAAGGGCTCCATCTGGGGCACCGAGATATTCTTACAGTGCACAGGGCTTCCGGGGTTCGAGGAAGCAGTGGTGTCATTAGGGACGCCTTCCTCTCCCCAGCACAAATGTACAAATCTCTCTGCCGGTTTCCTTTCTTCCATCCATCACTGTGGCAGAACTTTATATCGCGAGCTATGAAAGGGTTTTATTTCTTTCACGGTCCCTTTCTACTGTGTCATTCAGAGCAGAATTACAACGAGGCTCTAGAGAGGATCTTAAAGAACACTCGCTCGATGCCTCGACTCTTCTAGCCACCGCCTCACCTCTCTGCTCTTAAGTGCCATAAGAAACAATCTTCACTGCTTTAAAAAAATTTTTTTATTGACAACTTCCATGATTGTAAACAATATCCCATGGTAATTTCCTCCCTCTCCCCACTTTCCCCTTTGAAATTCTACTCTCCATCATATCCCCTCCCCGTCTCAATCAGTCTCTCTTTTATTTTGATGTCATGATCTTTTCCTCCTATTATGATGGTCTTGTGTAGGTAGTGTCAGGCACTGTGAGGTCATGGATATCCAGGCCATTTTGTGTCTGGAGGAGCACGTTGTAAGGAGTCCTACCCTTCCTTTGGCTCTTACATTCTTTCCGCCATCTCTTCTGCTTTTTAAAATTTTTTTTATTTTTTTGTTTATTTATTTGAGAGCAACAGACACACAGAGAGAAAGAGACAGATAGAGAGAGAGAGAGAGAGAGAATGGGCGTGCCAGGGCCTCCAGCCACTGCAAACAAACTCCAGACGCATGTGCCCCCTTGTGCATCTGGCTAACGTGGGTCCTGGGTAATCGAGCCTTGAACCGGGGTCCTTAGGCTTCACGGGCAAGCGCTTAACCGCTAAGCCATCTCTCCAGTCCTCTTCTGCTTTTTTTGAGGCAAACCCAACAGACCTTTTAAAATATATTTTTATGAGAGAGAGAGTATGCGTGTAGGGAGGGAGAGAATTAGCGATCCAGGGCCTCCAGCCATTGAACTGGAACTCCGGATGTGTGTGCCCCTTTGTACGCATGTGCGACCTTGCACGCTCGTGTCACTTTGTGCGTCTGGCTTACGTGGGACCTGGAGATTTGAGCAAGAGTCCTTAGGCTTTGCCAGCAAGCGCCTTAACCGCTAAGCCATCTCTCCAGCTCCTCTTCACTGCTTTTTCACGTCTTCACTTTTGACTGTCTCTTCAATTAATTTTGACACTTCACCGAGGTTCTTTATATCGAGGTCACTGATGAGATAAGGGTTGGCTTTTCCAATCTACCAAGCCCGCACAGGCTGATTTTTTTGCAAGAGTCGTCTGCCTCCTGCAGAGCCCCATCAAACCCCGGCTGAGGCAGACTGCTTAAGTGGTTAACCACAAGAGTTGACTGCAGCCGCCTTGTTGTGATAGGACTGGGAGATTAGGGGAGGGTTGCTAAGATGGCAGATGCTAAGAGGAAGGCTAGGCCTGGAGCCAAGGTTCCACAAGGCACTACCACTCTTGCACCCCTGATGAGGAAGGGTTAAAGCCTGCTAGGCCAAGGACTGTGGCTCCCGGAGTGGGACATCCAGGCCTGCTCCATCTCTTGCTCTGAACCAGGGCGTCCCCAGATTCGTGACTGCTCTCTGTGAACACTGCTCCAGCGGGTCTGGAAACACAAGAGATATTCTTATATTTACTTTTGTTAACATGGCAACCAATAAAATCTCATGTTGCCAGACCGAATGGCCACTTCTTTGTCCTGGTGGCATTGAGCCCCTAAGCAGCATTTAACACAACTTTTTTGGGGGGCGGGGGAGAAATGCTGCTTTTTCTCTTGGCCGCTGACACCAGCCCTGTAAGTTCACCTCCCATCTCACTCGTCCTGCTGCTGTTGCGTTCTCTCCCCCTGTTCAGCCCTTGTTCTCTTCCGTGCTTCAGTTGCTCCTTAGAAACTCTCAATGTACCTATTCACTTCATCTGCCAGTTGCTTTTCTTTTCTTTTCTTTTCTTTTTTTTCTGAGGTAGGGTCTCACTCTGGCTCAGGCTGACCTGGAATTCACTATGCAGTCTCAGGGTGGCCTCGAACTCACGGCGATCCTCCTACCTCTGCCTCCCGAGTGCTGGGATTGAAGGCGTGCGCCACCACGCCCAGCTTTCTTTCTTTTTTTTAAGTTTTGCTTATTGTTATTTATTTATTTGAGAGTGACATGCAGCAGAGCAAGAAAGAGGCAGAGAGAGAGAGAGAGAATGGGTGTGTCAGGGCCTCCAGCCACTGCAAATGAACTCCAGATGCGTGTGCCCCCTTGTGCATCTGGCTAACGTGGGTCCTGGGGAATCGAGCCTAGATCTGGGGTCCTTAGGCTTCACAGGCAAGCGCTTAACCACTAAGCCATTTCTCCAGCCCTGCCAGTTGCTTTTCACGTACACAATAGTGTCGCTCCTTACCTATAGCATTGTTATCCAGCCACATTAATGAAATGCAACTCTTAAAGCAAATTCGTACTTGAATTATACCCGATGAGTCTGAGGTTTCTGTGTTTTGCTCTGAAGGGGCTGTCAAACACTGTACTCATAGGTCCACATGTCTTTTTTCTTTTTTTTTTTTTAAATACTTTTGTTGTTTATTTTTATTTATTTAAGAGCAACAGACAGAGAGAGAAAGAGGGAGAGAGAGAGAGAGAATGGGCGCGCCAGGGCTTCCAGCCACTGCAAACGAACTCCAGACGCGTGCGCCCCCTTGTGCATCTGGCTAACGTGGCTCCTGGGGAACCGAGCCTCGAACCGGCATCCTTAGGCTTCACAGGCAAGCGCTTAACCGCTAAGCCATCTCTCCAGCCCGGTCCACATGTCTTGGATGACGTAGGGAACTTAGGGTACACATGGATGGCACGTTCATTCTTTCTCCTTGAGCTTCCCTCTGTTACTTGCATGTACTTTTCTCAGGAAATGCTCTTCATCTTCCTCCCATCCAATGCATCACCAGTTCCCATTAATTATTCCCTGTAATATCATCTAGGCAGGCAGCCAGAGTCCACCCGTTTGGCTCCTTCTCTACTGCCAGCCTCGTTCAAGCCGTCCACATCTCTTCTCTGAATGACTGTGGTAGTCTCTTAGTTGGTTTTCCCTCTCTTCTCCCCTACCACAGTTGCGTGTGTATATGTGTGTGCACTGTGCGTGCATGTGTGTGCTTATGTGTGAGCACAGGTGCTTGTGCACACATATGTGTGTAGCCCAGAGGCTGGCACTGGGTACCCTCCCTGGTTGCTTTCCACTTTATTTTTTAAATTATTATTATCTGGGGGGGGGGGTTGAGGTAGGGTCTCACTGTAGTCCAGGCTGACCTGGAATTCACTATGTCATCTCAGGGTGCCCTTGAACTCATGGCGATCCTCCTACCTCTGCCTCCCTAGTGCTGGGATTAAAGGCGTGCGCCACCATGCCTGGCTCTCCACATTATTTTATTGAGATAGGGTCTCTCACTGAACCCAAAGCTTATCAATTTATCACCTGTCTCTGCCTCCCCAGTGCCGGGACCGCAGGTAGGCGTCACCACATCTGGCATTTTACGTGGGCTCTAGGGGTCTGAACTCAGGTCCTCGGGTTTGTATAGCAGTCTTTTTACCCACTGAGCCGTTACCCCAGACGTCCAAGTTTTTCTCTACCCGTTCTTCGTAGCAGTCTTTTGGATCTGCAAATCTCATGCTTTCATGTCAGTGTCCTAAAGCCTCCGGTTGCTTCCACTCCATGACTCTTGGCCATCTTTCCAGCCCTCTGATAACACGTCCCATCTGTGAAGTCATCTCTGGCCTCGGAGGCCGTTCGCTGTCACTGGGCCTGCCCCGCTCATACCTGTTTCCCCCTCAGCCCAGAGCTGCTCGTTGTACAGGTGCCTGTTTTCACCACCAGCCCTCAATTGACAAGCTATTGCCTTAGAAAGGTTTGCTAAGGCCATCTCGCCAAGGGAATACTCTTCCCAACTTATTCCCGACTTTCGAAACTCTCTGTCCCCTTCTCCGGATTAGTTTTCCTTTTGGGTGCCCATACTGTTCTTGAAGAATGTCCCTTATGAAAGACTGCCGAGCCTGTCAGGTGGAAACCTTAGCTAAGAAGCCAGACCAGCTCGTCTTCTTGGCTCTTCTGCCTTGTACAAGGTTTCTTTCTTTTAATATTTTATTTATATTTATTTATTTATTTGGCAGAGAGAGAGAGGGAGAGAGAGAGAGAGAATGGGTGCACCAGGGCCTCCAGCCACTGCAAATGAACTCCAGACGCATGTGCCCCCTTGTGCATCTGGCTAATGTGGGTCCTGGGGAATCGAACCTGGGTCCTTTGGCTTTGCAGGCAAATGCCTTAACCGCTAAGCCATCCCTCCAGCCTTGTACAAGTTTTCTAATCTCAACTCTGCTTGGTTTCCTGATCTGCTCACTGAATATCAGCTGTTTTTGTGTCTTGGCTTCCTCCCGTAGAATACATGGTCTGTGAGGCAAGGTTGATTTTGAATCCCTTCCCTACATATTCTATCCCAAAGCCATGCTCTGCTCTTCTGTCTGTCCCGGTCGACTGGGCCACATGGCCATCAGGTAGCCTCTGGCTTCAGGTGGGGTTTGCTAATCCAGAGCATCACCAGGAGTAGAGGAGGGTGAGAAGTTGCTTACAGGTATCCATTCCCGTGGGCGGGGGGGAGTCCGCGGGGACAGCTCTGTCTTTGACTCAGTCGTGCGTTGTATCCGGTGACCTCTCCAGGGCTCCGCTAACCCCTCATCCTCCTTCCTTCCAGCCATGTGTTGATGACCAGTTCCTGTGGCCTCTTTATACCTCACCCGCCCCTTCTTAAGCTACTCAGCTTGTGCTATCTGTTTATTACAAAGACCTTGAACATGCTGGGACAATGGAGGCCCTTGTCTTGTTCACTCTTGATTTCAAGTGTCCTGGCATAAAATGGAAGCTTAATAAAATTCTCTGGTATTCATGAATGGAATTCATGAATGGATTCAGAATTTGAGATCTGAAGGATAAAGACAGTGTTAGCTTGAGCAGCAGTGGGGAGAATTGTGCCCCAGGAAAGAAACAGAATAGAAAATGTGGCAGAGACAGAAAGCAGCATTTTCAATAAGAACAACAACAACAACAACAAAAATATTATGGCTTAAGTGTGAGATGATGAGAAATGAGTCTTAAGAAGAAAGGCTGAGTTTGTTCCCACAATTCTTTTTTGTTGTTGTTGTTTATTTATTTATTTGAGAGCGACAGAGAGAAGGAGGGAGAGAGAGACAGAGAGAGAGAGAGAATGGGCGCGCCTGAGCTTCCAGCCTCTGTAAACGAACTCCAGTTGCGTGCGCCCCCTTGTGCATCTGGCTAACGTGGGTCCTGGGGAATTGAGCCTCGAACCAGGGTCCTTAGGCTTCACAGGCAAGCGCTTAACCGCTAAGCCATCTCTCCAGCCCTGTTCCCACAGTTCTTGTCAGCTGTGCTACGTTAGGAGTTTTACCTGCATTATTAATGTGGAGGTAATACCAGTTTGTACAAGCTGCATTTGGATGCTATAACAAAAATACACTCAGCTGCAAAAAACAAACAAAACAAAACAAAACAAAACAAAACAAAACAAAACAAAACAACGGGGGGGGGCATGGGATATGGCTTAGAGGTTAAGGCACTTGCTGCGAAGCCTAAGGACCCATGCTCTCCAGATCTCATGTGAGCCAGACACACAAGGTGACACATGCACAAGGTTGCACATGCACACAAGGTAATGCACGCGTCTGGAGTTTGATCACAGTGGCTAGAGGCCCTGGCATGCCAGTTCTCTTTCTGTGTTCTCACTCTCATTCATTTTTTTAAAAAAAAGGCCTCAGGCTGGAGAGATGGCTTAGCGGTTAAGTGCTTGCCTGTGAAGCCTAAGGACCCCAGTTCGCAGCTCGATTCCCCAGGACCCACGTTACCAGATGCACAAGGGGGTGCACGCATCTGGAGTTCGTTTGCAGTGGCTGAAGGCCCTGGTGTGCCCATTCTCTCTCTCTCTCTCTCTCTCTCTCTCTCTCTCTCTCTCTCTCTGTCTGTTGCTCTCAAATAAATAAATAAAAATAAACAAAAAAATTTTTTAAAAAAGGCCAGTCTGTGGGGCTTACTTCAAAAAAATACGCTAATTTTTTGTTTGTCATAAACAACAGAAATTTGTTTCTTAGGGCTCAAGAGTCCAAGATGAAGGTGCCAGCCACTTTCCTGTCTGGTCAGGGCCCGCTCTCTGGTTGACAGGTGGCACTGTCTCCCTATGTTCAACTGGTAGAAGGGGCAAGCAGTTCTCTGGGACCACTTGTATAAGGACATTATCAACGCTCATGACCTCATCACCTTCCAGAGGCTCCACCTCTTACATTATCGCATCAGGGTCAGGTTTCCCCATATGAACTTTGTGGGGGCGGAGAGCGCAAACATTCAGACCGTAGTGAATAATGAAGGAGGAAGGTTTCATACCCACTTATTCGTGAAAAGCACAAACATGGCAGACATCTTTTTTTTTTTTTAAAAAAGACCTTTGTTTTCATAATGAAAGTGATAAGGCAGATTTGAATAGCATGGAAAAATATTTAAAAAGATAATAAAAGGTACTTTGAGTTTCAAAACCCAGTGATAGTTTTGTCTAGCTTATATAATAAAAGCCATCCCACCTTTAATCCCAGCACTCGGGAGGCAGAGGTAGGAGGATCGCCGTGAGTTCGAGGCCACCCTGAGACTCCATAGTGAATTCCAGGTCAGCCTAGGCTAGAGTGAAACCCTACCTCAAAAAACCAAAAAAAAAAAAAAAATAATAATAATAATTAAAAAAAATAAAAAAAATAAAAGCCATCCCAAGAGCTACCTTTGCCCCAGTGCTCACTGTGGACGGGTACTGGGTGCCCCTAGGCAACTCCATAGAGCAGGCACTGCCATCATTTCTATTTTGCAAAGGAAGCAACTGAGGCACAGGGAACACATTGATTTTCCAAAGCACAGAGTGTTGCTGGGTAATGATTCAAACAAGGCACCGTGGCCTCGTGGACGCCATGCCTCATGTCTTACCATGTTATATTGCCGTATTGGTTTTTCTTTTCTTTTCTTCTTAGTGCTGGGCAGGGCATTGAACTCAGGGGCCTCATGCATACTAGGCAAGCTCTCTGCCAGTGAGTCACAATCTCAGCGCTTTCCCATTTTTTAGTTCTAATATTTGGCATGAAAACACTTACAGCTCTAGATGGAATTTGCTGTGCAAAATATTTGTGGCTTACTGTGAGTTTTTAAAACACAGAACTTCAAATTTCACGAAATGACGACATTGTTCTATGTGTCTTTTTCTTTGTGTGGCATGAGTGTCACTTCACAGTGATTGATTGTGATGGGCTGCCCGTGGGGACTCATCAAACGTGTAAATGGGGCTGGGGAGAAGGCACTTGCTTATTAGAGCCTGTTGGCCTGGGTTCAGTTCCCCAGTACCCATGGAAAGCCAGATTTGCAAAGTGGCACGTGCGTTTGGACTTTCTTTGCAGTGGTAAGATACCCTGATACACCCTTACAAATACACACTCTCCTTTTCTCTCTCTCTCTTCTCAGAAATAAATAAAAATATATTTTAAAACGATATGGGCATACAATCCAAACTGGGCCACTCAAAGCTCTTACATTCACATCCACGTATGGAGCATGGGCCGCAGGGATGAAAAGTCAGACTGCCAATGACCATCTTGCCCATCCTTGAATGCAGATCATCTGTGGCAGGGGGAAGAAGACCAGCGCAAGCTAAATTAAATAAGCAAACATATCTAAGGGATTCACAGAACCAGAGGTATAGACAGACTGCCAGGTAGTTAGCGTGAGGGAGAGAGAATAAGAAAAGTGAACTCTGGTAAGTTATTTAAAATTCTTTTTCTTTTCTTTTCTTTTTTATTTTCATGTGTGAGAGAAAGAGAGAGAGAGAATTGGTATGTCAGGGCCTCAGCTACTACAATTGAACTCCAGACACTTGCGCCACCTAGTGGGCCTGTGTGACCTTGCGCTTGCCTCACCTTTGTGCGTCTGGCTTACGTGGGATCTGGAGAGGCGAACATGGGTCCTTAGGCTTTTCAGGCAAGCACCTTAACTGTCAGGCCACCTCTTCAGCCCTATTTAAAATTCTTGATACAGATGTGTTTGAAGTCTTAGTCTTGGGCTTCCCAGGCACATAAAGTCTCCTTAGCCTTTCTGTCCTTTACAATTGGAAAGCCATATAGACTTGGTACTAGAGATAAGCCATTGCTTGCTAAGAGATTCTCCAGTGAGGATTTGGTTGAGCGTAACTGTGGCACACAATGGTGAGGTCTCTTCTACTAAGAGTAGGAAAATTCACAATCCCTGACATGCTTTCTGAAACATATGGTTCAGCGGGCACCTCTTGTTTCTTTACACTCGGATCAGATGCCAGCTGAGATTCAAGCTTTAGGGGAATCATCAAGATGTCAGGATGTTGTCTGCCTCTTGCGTGTCTTTCAAGGAAACAAAAAAGCTTCAGTATAAATTGGTCCCTCGGAAAGCAGGAAGCAAGCTTATAACTTCATTAAGAGACGCCTTTCTTCCGTTTGGAAGCAAAGGTGATCTAAGACCGTGTGAGTGTCGGATGACCAGACACTCCATGGGACTGCAGGAGCCAATCTCCCTGCCTAACCTGAAGTCAGTGTTGGCAGAAGCTCAGTCATGGCAGACAGTGTGTGGGTGGGGAGGATATGACTGGGACCCTGGAGGAATTAGAGCAGTTGAGAAACCTAATCCTTTAAATCCACCTCCAAACTCTCCTGTTCATTCCATAGAAAGGAGCCAACCAATGGGATTCAGCCTAGGGACAGGGCTTGAATAGTTCTGACTCAACACCCGAGTCACTGGGAGCTTAGCTAAGACTTGCTAAGGGTCGAAGAGCCAGAGAACCCAGTCCATAGTCAATGACAAGACAAGGGTTCCGATGTTCGCTTGCAGAGGTATCCTCAAACAGTAGATGCTGGTTGGCCTGAGATATGACAATCCAGGGAAGCTGGGAGTTGCTATGTTTCCCCGGCAACAAGACCACAAAGTAGGAGGGATACACAGGAGTGGGGGAAGGGGCTCAGCCCTGGAACCTATTTCAGGTATAACCTTGGAGAATAAGGAGTTTGGAGAGAATCCTCGGTGCACAGCCTGGAGAAGCCTGGTTGGTTCCACTGTCAAGATGCAAAGCCTTACTAGGTTCCAGCATAGGTCATATCACCCTTTCTAAATGGAGTTTTTATTTATTTGTTTTGTTTTATTTTGTTTTACAGAGAGTGCGAGAGAGAGAGAGAGAAACAGAGAGAGAGAGAGAATTGGCGCGCCAGGGCCTCAGCCACTGCAATCAAATCCCAGATACTTGTATCACCTAGTGACCATGTGCGACCTTGTGCTTGCCTCACCTTTGTGCATGTGGGTTACGTGGGATCTGAAGAGTTGAACATGGGTCCTTAGGCTTTGCAGGCAAGCATCTTAACCACTAAGCCATCTCTCCAGCCCCTAAATGGAGTTTTAATTGAAGATATACTGTTTCCCTTTATCCACAGTGTAATGGAAGAGTAAGGCTTTGATGTATTAATCATTTAAGCTGCAATTATTTAACCAAATGAGAACCATGTATAGTGCCTGGATACCCTAGATACTGAGGTGGATGGGTGACTCATGTGTCTTTGGAGTAAATGTGATTTGGGATATGCATACACACACTTAGGTGTAGGCTCTCCTGACATGTGCAAAGATGTGTTTGAGTGTGTGTTGAGCAAATTCTGCAGGAGGAAAGGAGTGTACCCTTTTGTTCTGTGAAGAAATTGCCCCTCTCCATCTTGCTAGGTTCTATGGGACTGTTAATCACAGCTTTTGTCCTGGCTGTAGAGGTGCTGAGTGATCCTGGCTGGATCAACCCCTTGTCCATGGTGACTGGACATGATATGAGTGTACTACTGTGATATTAATCTTGATCATCAACATGACTGGATTGAGAGTTGCCTAGGAGATTAGTAAAGCTCACTTCTGGGTGTGCCTCTGAGGAAATTTCCAGAAAAGAAACTCATGAGCAAAGAACCACCCCAAGCTTTGGTCGGTGCAGCCCACAAAGATGGAGACCCCAGTGAAGTAATGGGAAGAAATGGGCAGTCTCTGCTGCCTGGCCACTGTGATATAAATCTCATGGATACAGTGGATATGTCTTCCACTTGAATCATGAACTAAAATATGGACTTGAAGATGTTTCCTTGGATATGTTTCCTGGGATGGGGAAAGACTATTTATAGTGGAAAAAAAATGGAAGGCATTGTATAACAAAAAGTGAAGGGCTGGAGAAATGGCTTAGCAGTTAAGATGCTTGCCTGCAAATACTAAGGACCCATGTTCGACTCTCCAGATCCCATGTAAACCAGATGCACAAAGGTGAGGCAAGCGCAAGGTGGCACATGCCCACTAGGTGGCGTAAGCATCTGGAGTTCGATTGCAGTGGCTGAAGAAGCCCTGGCCAGCAATTCTCTCTCTCTCTCTCTCTCTCTCTCCTATTGTCTCTTTCTCTCTCACTCTCTCTAAAATGAAAATTAAAAAAAATTAAAAAAAAAGAAAAGTGAAGAAAGGGAGAAGAATAACATTATTTGAAGCCCTGGGTCCACCTGTATCATATTCTTGTAAAGTTATGTGAACAAGTATATTGACTTATTTCCATAGCAGTTTGAACTGAGTTTTCTTTTTCCCCCACTTCACTTTCAACTAAGAGATTTAAGAGCTTGGTATCATACTTTTTGCTTGCATATCTGTGGTGTGTGTGCATGTATGTGTGCTTGGGTGCACATGTGCACATTTGTGCATGTGAGTGGAGGTCAGAAATTAAAACTGGGAGTCTTTCTCAAAATCACTCCTCCCCATTCTTTTTTTTTTTTTTTTTAATTTTAGAGAGAGAGAGATAGACAGAGAGAGAAGTGGCACACCAGGGCCTCAGCCACTGCAATTGAACTCCAGACACTTGAGCCACCCGATGGGTATGTGCGACCTTGCGCTTGCCTCACCTTTGTGCGTCTGGCTTAAGTGGGATCTGGAGAGTCAAACATGGGTCCTTAGGCTTCGCAGGCAAGCGCCTTAACCCCTAAGCCATCTCTCCAGCCTCTCCTCCCCAGTTTTTGAGGCAAAGTCTTTCACTGAATCTGATTTGGCTGGATTAGCTAGTCATTGGGCCCCAGGTGTCCTCCTCTCTCTACCGTCTCAACACTGGGAAGGCTGGTGTGCACTGCACACCTGGCTTTTACATGGCTGCTTGGGACTCAAACTCGGGTCTTGATACTTGGGTGGGAAGATCTTTACGGGCTCAATAATCCCCACAGTCCTGAGGTATCACACCTTGTTGCAGTCTGGTTCGCATTCCTGGTAGAAATCGCCCAACCAAGAGCAGCTTCTGGGAAAAAGAGGTTTATTTTGGCTGACAGGCTTACAAGCTCCACGATGGCAGGGGAAACGATGGCATGAGCAGAGGGTGGACGTCACCCCCTGGCCAACATAAGGCAACAGGAGAGTGTGCCGAACAGTGGCACGGGGAAACTGGCTGTAACACCCATAAGCCTGCCCCCAACAATACACTCCCTCCAGGAGGCGTTAATTCCCAAATCTCCATCAGCTGGGAACCTAGCATTCAGAACACCTGAGTTATGGGGAACACCTGAATCAAACCACCACATACCTTTACAACTTTTATTCCTCAAAGTCCTTTGCTTTTTGCTTAATTTCTTTCCAAAGCAAAGTCGAAGGTAAAGTTTCCCTCACTTTAAAAAAAAAGGTTACCTGTCTGCATGCTTGAAGAGTTTTTCTTTAATAGTCATTCATACATATGAATTTTTGTTGCAAGAATGCACGTGTGTGTGTGTGTGCAGGGCCTGTGGGCCTGCACACACACACACACACACGTGCATTTTATGTCTTTATCTCCTTCAGATTTGGAGATCTTTTAAGAGAAATTTAGAAAGCTAGTGTCAGGTGCTATTTAAAGCTAGAAGGTTTTTTTTTTTGTTGTTGTTTTTGTTGTTGCTATTGATTTAAAAGCCAGCTATTGGGGCTGGAGAGATGGCTTAGCAGTTAAGGTGTTTGCGTGCAAAGCCAAAGGACCTCCTTTTGATTCCCCAGGACCCACGTAAGCCAGATGCACAAGGGGGCACACGTATCTGGAGTTCCTTTGCAATGGCTGGAAGCCCTGGTGCACCCATTCTCTCTCTGTCTCTCTCTTTTTCTCTCTGCTTCTTTCTCTCTTGCTCTCTCAAATAAATAAACACATTTTTAAAAAGCCAGAACTCGGGAGGCAGAGGTAGGAGGATCACCGTTAGTTCGAGGCTACCCTGAGACTACGTAGTTAATTCCAGGTCAGCCTGGACCAGAGTGAGACCCTACCTTGAAAAACAAACAAACAACCCCCCCAAACAAAACAAAACAAAACAAAACAAAACAAAAAGCCAGCTAGATAAAGCACCATGCTTTCATCATGTAGTTAATTAATTCACAAAGTAGCATCATTAGGGACCTTGTGTGCACCAGTCCCATGTTTGCTAGGCTAGAAAGTTACGTAAGACGCTAATCTCAGTCTTAAGGAGCTAGCCATCCAGAGACCAGGTAGATACGGGAAAACCAACTTGGGAAGGCTTCACAGGGGAGGCACGGACAGGTAGTAAGCTTTGTAAACTCAGCAGGAGACTGCCAAGAAAACCGAGAGGCGGCACTGGCCTATGTCCTTTTAATGGGGTGTAGATGGGCGCAGCCTGCATATTGATGTTTCCTTCCAAAATTTTATCCCACTGCTGTTAAATTCCACAGCGTTTCCTCATGACTGACAGGTCTCTATGCATGTGATGATGTAGACAGCTTTGCCTCACTCCTTAATTTCTCTCTACTGACTGGGTTCTCACACATTTTAATTGCGTGTGTATGAGAGCACATAGTATGTAATTTGTTGTTGTTTTCAAGATAGGGTCTCACTCTAGCCCAAGGTTGACCTGGAATTCACTCTGTAGTCTCAGGGTGGCTTCAAGCTCACGGCGATCCTCCTACCTCTGCCTACTGAGTGCTGGGATTAAAGGTGTGCGCCACCATGCCCGGCTACATAGTATGTAATTTTAAAGAGAAAGTGACTGTGCGCATAAGCAGAGAATGCGAACATGAGAAAGGATAGTCTAGCCAGACCTCCCTATCTCTCCTGTCATGTGTTCTAGCGGAGAAGGCCACGCAGTAGGAACTGAGCTGAACAATGGCAATGGTGATGCTTTGAGAAACATCGTGGTGTCTCATGTTAACTAAAATCCTCCGAGCCTGGCCTGGAAAGATGGCTTAGTGGTTAAGGACCTTGCCTGCAAAGCCTAAGGACCCAGGTTTGATTCCCCAGGACACACGTAAGCCAGGTGCACAAGGGGGCGCATGGTCTGGAGTTTGTCTGCAGTGGCTGGAGGCCCGGGTGTGCCCATTCTCTCTCAAATAAATAAAAAAATAAAATATTTTTAAAAATCCTCTGGGCCTGACATTATTAGCATGCTGTTGTTGCGGTCAGCTTGGCGTAGCTATCAGAAAACACCCAGCCAGGAGCTGCTTGTAGGAGGAAAAGGTTTAAGTTGGCTTGCAGACTTGAGGGGAAGCTCCATGATGGAAGAGGAAATGATGGCATGAGCAGATTGTAGACATCACCTCCTGGCCGACATCACCTCTTGGCCAACATCAGGTGGACGACAGCAGCAGAATGTGCCAAATACTGGCATGGGGAAGCTGGCTATAACACATATAAGCCCGCCCCCAATAATACACTGCCTCTAGGAGGATTCAGTTCCTAAATTGCCACCAGCTACGGACCTAGCATTCAGAACACATAAGTTTATGGGGACACCTGAATCAAACCTTCACAGCTGCATTTAACCATAAGGAAATTAAATTTCAGTCATGCTAAATTATTATTTTTGTACATTTTAAAATATTTTATTTATTTACTTGCAAGCAGAGAGAGAGAGATGGAGAGGAGAGACAGGCAGGTATAGCTGCTGCAAACGTCCCCAGGTGTATGCACCATCTTGTGCATCGGGCTTTACGTGGGTACTGGGAAATTGAACTCTGGTCATTAGGCTTTGCAGGCAAGCACTTAAACCATTGAGCCATTTCTCCAACTCCCCGAGTTATTTTAAAATATCATATTAGCCAGGCATGATGGCCCACGCCTTTAATCCCAGCACTTGGGAGGCAGAGGTAGGAGGATTGCCATGAGTTTGAGGCCACCCTGAGACTACATAGTGAGTTCCAGGTCAGCCTCAGCTACAGTGAGACCCAACCTCGAAAAACCAAAACAAATAAAATGAAATAAAATAAAATATCATATTAAACCTCTGGACTTTCAACCTAGTATTTTCCTTTTTACTCAATGACACTTCATTGTTTGTTTGTTTGCTTGCTTAACTGAGTTCCAGTTAAAAGCACTTCCAAAACTGGCAAAAATTTTATTTTAAAAGTCCACAAGTGGTAATCAGCACCTGTACATAGTTTCTTATGCATCTTGTAGTCAGTCTGACACTTCCTACCCCATCCTGTTTTGTGTTATTGTCTAGTTTCTTTTATGTGATTTGTGTTGTCTGAGCAAAAAGACCTTTTTTTTTTTTTTTTTTTTTTTAAGTAGATTTCTTTGTGACTTCCCTTAAGTTCACCACATCTCAGCTCTTCCTCGCCTCTCTGTGGCAGAATGCCAGGCTTCATTTATCATGCCTTTGGCCGTTTTTGTCAGCCATTGCAGCAGAATTTTCGCAAGAACCTTCTCCACTGTGTGTTGCAATGTCCGCGGCCTTTGCCACTTACGCCTTCTTCACTGCCTTTGAAAATAACGCCAAGACCCTCTCTTAGCTGCCGATTGCTTCTACAGTGGTACAGTAGAGATTATGTCATTTATAAAAAGAGAGAGAGAGAGAGAGAGAGTTTATTTGAGCTTACGGTTCTGGAGGTCGGAAGTCCAAGATAGGATGGCCAGCCACATCTGGTAAAGACCTTGTGTTGTGTCAAAACATGGCAGTATATATGTATAGGCAAGATGGTGTGTACAGAAGTAGGAGAACCTAGGGTAATGTGCTTTCAAACAACCTTCTCACCGTGATTACTCCACTAGCAATGAGATGCCACTGGTATGAGGAAGGCATCAATCCATTCATGTGGGCGGCTCTTCTATGACCCACACACCTCCGCTAAGCCCCACCTCCCTGCTGAGAGATTAAAGCCATAGTAGGCTTTTCATCTTAAGAGTCACACTATTTCCACTTTAAAAAAATATTTTATTTTATTTTATTTATTTGAGAGAGATACAGAAATAAGCAGGGAGGGAGAGACAGAAAGAATGGGTGTGCCAGGGCCTCCAGCCACTGCAAACGAACTCCAGACGTGAGTGCCCCCTTGTGCATCTGGTTACGTGGGTCCTGGGGAGTTGAACCTGGGTGCTTTGGCTTTGCAGGCAAGCGCCTTAACTGCTCAGCCATCTCTCCAGCCCCTATTTGCTCTTTTGTCCAGGGACAATCAGATTTTTCTTGTGCATTTAGTAGAAGCGGACCCTGAACTTTTCATGGTCAAAGATACATCGCCTTTGCAGTAAGTCAATGTTTCTGTTCCCTAAGCCTCATGTTCCTTTAGTCACAGCTAGGACTCCAGTGAGAGAAGCGCAGTGTTGAACACTCAGCACACGCTGAGTCCTGGTTCGAATCCTGGCTGCGCCCCTTTCTGGTTGTGTCATCTTGGGCAGACCTCTGCAAGTGCGTCTGCGAAATGGAATCACACTGTACACATGTACCTAATAGAACCGAGAACAGGAAGGACGTGAGAAAGAAGCTACCTATACACATAATGACACTAAAAATGTTAATTTCTGCATTCATGCTAAACATTCAGTTGAATGCCACAGATTTATGCATATCTCCTTTGAAAACATTGTGCGTGGACTGGAGAGGTGGCTTAGCGGTTAATGTGCTCGCTTACGAAGCTAGCCATGTGCTAGCTCTCTCCAGATCCCACATAAGCCAGACGCACAGAGATGACGCAAGTGCAAGGTCACACATGCACACTAGGTGGCGCAAGCATCTGGAGTTTGATTGCAGTGGCAGAGACCCTGGCACACCAATTCTCTCTCTCTCTCTCTCAAGCTCTATAAAATAATAACAATAAAAAACATGTGTGTGTCATTTGCTTTTTGGGTGGGGGGGTTATTTATTTATTTATTTAATTTCCAACTTCATTTGCTTTTTTGGTTCAGTGTTTTATTTATTGCGTGTGTCCACGTATGTGTTTGTGCGCACGGGTGCTGTAGAGCATGCATGGAGGTTGGGTGACAACTCTCAGTTTGATCCTTGCCGGTTCATCTCGTTAGAGACGGTCTCTCTTGATGGATTTCAGCTCTGCTGGTGTTCTTTGCTCCGCGGGCCAGAAGCTCCCAGAAATTCTCCTGTTTCCACCCCGCATCTCACTGCCAGTTTGCTGGTATGACAGAAGCCTCCCATAGCTTCTTACGTGGGGATCCAGGGATTGAATGTGTGAGTTCCAGTTTGGGCAGCGGGTGCTCAATGGAGTGAGGCATCTCTCCAGACCCCCTCCAATGGTCTGTGCTTCTTTTTTTAACCCTTTTTATTGACAACTTCCATAAACACAAACAATATACCATGATCATAATTCCTTCCCATCACCTTCCCTTTTCTTCTCCCAAGTCCCCCCTTCCATTGAATCCCTCCTTCTTTCCAACTAGTCTCTCTTATATTATGATGTCATCATTTTTTTAAAATTTTTTTGTTTATTTTTATTTATTTATTTGAGAGCGACAGACAGAGGGAGAAAGGCAGATATATATATATAGAGAGAGAATGGGCACACCAGGGCCTCCAGCATAGGTCATGTCAGCCACCATGAGGACATGAATATCAAGGCCACTTTGTATCTAGCAGTCAAGGTTGTAAGCACCCCTCCCCTTCCTTTGGCTCTTACATTCTTCCTGCCACCTCTTCCTCAGTGATGGGGATGTCTCATTTAGTGCTGAACACTTCACGGTCACTTCTCAGCACTTTGGTGAGTTTTGAGTCACCCCAGTGGTCACCGCCATCTGAAAGGAGAAGCTTGTCTAACCAAAACTGAGAGTAGCATTAATAGATGGGCATAGACATAAGTAAGTATTTAGAGGGCAGTTTGGTGGGCCTAATATATCCATTCAGCTAGACAACAGCAGTAGTTCCCCTTTAGGGCTTGTGACCTCTCAAGCCATAGACTTTAAAAAAAAAATTATTTATTTATTTATTTGAGAGCAACAGAGAGAGAGAGAGAGAGAGAGAGAGAATGGGCATGCCAGGGCCTCTAGTCACTGCAAACGAACTCCAGACGCATGTGCCCCCTTTTGCATCTGGCTTCCATGGGTCCTGGGGAATCGAGCCTGGAACCGAACCAGGGTCCTTAGGATTCACAGGCAAGCGCTTAACCGCTAAGCCATCTCTCCAGCCCCAAGCCATAGACTTTTGAGTAGGTTTTCAGTACCAGGCAGGAATTCCTTCCTGTGAGCAGGCCTGAAGTCTAGTCAGAGAGCAATTGGTTTCTTTCATAACAGACATGCCACCATCGTACCAGTTGCCACATTTGGATTGGCTGGCCAAATGCTGTTTTTCTTGAACACTTTATCCAACTATCCACTCTCTCTCTCTCTGAATTTCATATATCCCAGGCTGGCCTTGAAATTACTATGTAGCTGAGGATGGGCTTGAAGTTCTGATTGTCCTGCTTCTACCACCCAAGAGTTGGGATTACAGGCACGGGTGACCACATCTGGTTTATGAGGCGCTGGGGATCCAGCCCAGGGCTCCATGCATCCCTGAGAAGCATTCTATCAAGTTAACGAGATCTCTAGGTCCAAGTATTTTTTTTTTTTCTAAAACATTTTCCCTATTCTGTACCTTAGGAGTTGGCATGGCTTACTACACTCTCTGGTGTCTTCGACTGAAAAGGATGGTCCCACTTGATCACTTCTCGGGTGTTTTGAGTCACTTTTAGTCTCATAGCACTCTGACTACTCCACATATCATCTGATGAGGCAGTTTCTGAGAGGAAAATTTTCACCGAGATAGTGGCATAATCAGTTTCTGTCATCTGTATAGTGATGTGTCCTGGTACTTATATGGGCTCACTTTCCGTTTTTCCTAGGTTCTTAGAAAATGTATTCAAAGACATATATGTTTTTTTCAATCCTGTATCCTTCACATTAGCTCACAGGCTGTGACTGATTACTTTCAGCCTTGTCTCCTGTAGATGAGGGGCAATCACGTTCCTCTTCTAATTTTAAAATTTCTTTTTATATTGAGGAGAAGCACCACTTAACACATATTCATTTATCTTTTTTTAAATATTGAGTTTGTAAAATTTGTTATTTATTTATTTACTTGTACATGTGTGTGTGCACATGCACCACACGCTCTTACTGCTGCAAACGAATGTTAGATGCATGTGCCACTTTGCATCTGGGCTTTACATGGGTACTAGGGAATCAAGCTCAGGGCATCAAGCAGGTTGGCAGGTGTTGCAGCCAGGTTCACATTGCTAGAAGAAATCACCCAACCAAGAGCAGATTGTGAGGAAAAAAAGAGGTTTATTTAGGCTTACAGGCTCGAGGGGGGAGCTCCATGATGGCAGGGAAAACGATGGCATGAGCAGAGGGTGGACATCAGCCCCTGGTCAACATAAGGTGGACCATAGCAACAGGAGAGTGTGCCAAACACTGGCAAGGGGAAACTGGCTATAATACCCATAAGCCCGCCCCCAACAATACATCACCTCCAGGAGGCTTTAATTTCCAATTGCCATCAGTCAGGGAACTTAGCATCCAGAACACCTAAGTTTATGGGGGACACCTGAATCAAACCACCACATTCCACCCCTGGACCCCCATCAACTGATAACCATACATGATTTAAAATGCAATGAATTCACCCAACTTTAAAATTCCCCATAGTTTTTATTAATCCCAGTGATGATCAAACATCCCCATAGTCCAAGATCTTTTAATTGGGCCATAATAACAAAGAAAAATCCCCTCCCAAAACCATAATGGCACAGAATAAATACACTGCCAAAGATGGCATTGGGTATAGCAAAGAAACATTCAACCAATACAAGATTTAAAACAACCAGGGTAAACATCAAACTCTGTAACTTCAAGTCCAACAACTCTAGCCAGTGACAAATCTTCAAGTTTAATAATTCTAACCAGCAATAAGTCTCTGGCATTCCAATTCCACCCCTCCAGCTAGGCTACTCACAGTCCTGGAAAACTTCATCTGGGGCCGGCAGCTCTCCTTAGCAGCCATCTCATGGTCCCGGCATCTCCACTGGGTCTCCACTGCAATCCATGGTTCATCTTGGCTACATTGGGTCTCCATGCAGGCATCCAGCAAACCTGCTTCACACTGCCCATGGCCATTTCCAAAACACAAGACCGTGTTGCAAACTCAATGACCCTCTCTTTCCTGCATTTCTTATATACCACAATACCAGGTAGGGTGCCAATTTGTTAATCCAGGGGGGAATAAAGCAGATTCTGAAGAATAGGATACTCCTTGAGCACTTGGGCCCCTTCAAAAGAGTCTACATTCTTCCTGTTGTCCCAGTGCAGGTCAGCTGGCCCATTCTCAAAAGTTGTAATCTCTCAATTTGTTTGGTGCTTTAAAAAAATATTTATTTATTTATTAGAGACAGAGAGAAAGAGAGAGAGAGAGAGAGAGTGGGTGTGCCATGGCCTCTAGCCACTACAAATGAACTCTAGATGCATGCACCACCATGTGCAGCTGGCTTACATGGGACCTGGAGAATTGAACTGGGGTCCTTAGGCTTTGCAAGCATGCGCCTTAATCGCTAAGGCATCTCTCCAGCCCTTCTGTTTTTTTAAATATTTATTTATTTATTCATGTTTGGTACTTTTTAACCTGTAGAGTAAACTTGGGGAAATATTAATTTTCTGTCCACAGACAACCCTTTCATTCCTTAAAAGAGCAGAGAAAAAAAATCTTAAAACTTTAAAGCTTATGGATTCTTGGCAATGTGCAGGCACAAAAGTCAGCAAGAACGGTCATTCTGCACTTCTGCCAAATTGAGAGAAAACAGTTCTGGCTGCCAGGTATGACAGATATCACCAGCCAAATATTACATTATAGCATTGGCAAATATTACATTATAACATGGGGGGACGAATATTACATTATCACATTGGCAGACAGGAGGAAGAGTGTGGAAGACATTAAAAAGCCATTCTGTGGGAGAATGACTCAACTCAGCTGGAGAAAGATGAAAAAGAAAACAACGAATATTCCTTGGAGGATTAAAAAATTTTTTTTTGTTTTATGTTTATTTATTTATTTGAAAGTGACAGACAGAGAAAGAGGCAGAGGGAGAGAATGGGTGCACCAGGGCCTCCGGCCACTGTAAACGAACTCCAGACGCATGTGCCCCCTTGTGCATCTGGCTAACGTGGGTCCTGGGGAATCGAGCCTTGAACTGGGGTCCTTAGGCTTCACAGGCAAGCACTTAACCACTAAGCCATCTCTCCAGCCCCTTGGAGGATTTTTAACATTTAGATACAAGTGGACATCTCAAGACCAGCCAGGGTTTCTATGGGTGATTCATGTGACGCTAAGGATGTTGAACTGAATGCTGATCAATCTCATGTTCCCTCTCCCTGGATTACCCATTTATGCTAGCTCTGCTCTGCCTTAAGAGAGTTTCAGGGGCTTCACAGGTTAGCCTCAGGGGTGGAAAGACTGAACAGCCCAGTGTTGACAAATCCCATGAAAATGTGGGTCTTTGGGCGGGGGGTACATTCTGGGTCAGCAATCTTGTCTTTTAAGTGGATATAGTAACGATGAAGGTTCATCCAGTTAGATCCAACTGTGCCTCAAGAAGATAAAGGCTAATGATGTAGACATTGTCTTCTATTGATAAAGGATTGATCTTGGGCGAGAGAGATAGCTTAGCCATTAAGGCGCTTGCCTGCAAAGCCTGAGGACCCAGGTGTGATTCGACAGTGCCCACATAAAGCAGGTGCACAAGGTGGCATGTGTGCCTGGAGTTTGTTTGCAGTGCCTGGAGGCCATGGAGTGACCACTCTCTCCCTGTGCCCCCCCCCCCGAGTCTTTCTCTCTCTCTCAAATAAATAAATAAATAAATATTTAAAAAGAATTTATCTTATAATTTCACTTCAACCAAATGATTCAAAGCTATGAGTTTCCTCAGGAATCTTGGGGAGGGTAGAGCCAAGCATGCATAAGTCCTCGCCTGTCACCGGGAGAAACGACTCCCTCTGCGTCGTCTTGGAGGACAGCACATCTGGGGTTTTAGACAAGCAAAGATTCAACATAATTGGTGTTGACAGAGAGGCTGTGCAAACAGACCACAGTGAATTCCCTAGCCTTGGCAGCTAAGTATAATAAAATTGGGGTCCAGGGAGCATCACTTTGCATTCAAGTTTCCCTCCCTCTCATTGCCTAGGTTCCCAGAAGTTCCAGTGAGGGAGCAGTTGTTTACCACGGAGCCGAAACCCTTTCTCTCCCCATTATCTCTTCCCACAGGGCTGCAGGGCCGGCAGCCATCCCGAGAAGGGTTCTGAAAAGAGGGCTGGTTGACACTGCAGGCAGGTTCCCCTTGTGCATCTGAAGAGGGGCTCATCTATTCCCTGGGGGGGGGGTTCACTTATGCTCATCCAGGCGTGGCCCCCATAAGAAACCTGAGAGACTGGTGAAGCAGTGCCAGGTGAACACTTAAGAAAATGTGGATCTGAATACGTTTTTTCTCTACCATTCCAAGAGGACTCACTCTTGGGAGAGAAGTTGTTGCAGCAAAGCGTGGGGCTGTGGCATGAATGGCGAATGGAGGGGGAGGGGAGGGAAAGGAGAGAATAGGAAGGAATAGTGATGCTACTGGGGCCAAGGGTGGGGGGCGGTGAGACGTTCTCATCCGTCGCCTTAGGTGGAAAGCTTTGCGGGGGAAGAACTGTCTCAAAGCGTTTTTGAGGGACCTGGGGCAATGGCTCAGCAGTTAAAAGTGAATATGCAGGGCTGGAGAGATGGCTCAGCAGTTAAGGCGCACGCCTGCGAAGCCTAAGGACCCAGGTTCAATTCTCCAGGTCCCACGTAAGCCAGATGCACATGGTGGCACATGCGTCTGGAGTCTGTTTGCAGTGTCTAGAGGTCCTGGCATGCCCATTCTCTCTCTCTTTCTCTCTCTCTCTGTCTCTAACAAATAAATTTTTTTAAAAAATAAATCTTTTAAAAATAAGTAAATATGTGGTCCTGTGGATCTTGGCCTAATAAATTTAATCTTCTCCAGAAAGCCTAAAAAAATTGCTTAAAATTCTCACAGAATCTAGATGGTGCAATGACTTTCAAAGCTACCAGTTAGTTAAGGGGAATCCTGTGTGGGGTGCAGTTGTTTTATTTTATTTTTTTTGGCATTTTGCTTCATGTATTGTGATCAGAAAAATACTGATGCCAGAAAATTTATCTGAGAGTCTATATTCCAGAAACAACGCATACTTAAATTAGAGGTTTATTCTTCCAGATAATTGAGTTGTAACTGACAAATGAAAGTAGTATTTTTTAAGATGTGGGGTAAGATGTTTTGATACATGTATACATTTTGAAATAATTGCCACCATTGAGCTAATCAACACATATATCATCTCACACAGTCACCTTGTGTGTGTGTGTGTGTGTGTGTGTGTGTTGGGAAGATTGAATACCTGCTCTTAGCAAATTTCAAGTATAGCGTATGATGTTATTCATTACAGTTACCGTACTGCGCGTTAGATATTCAAACCTTGTTCTTGGAGGTCTACGCTGCTGTGACTCAAGTTAACTTGAGTCAAGGAGACGTCTTTCATGGTGGGGACACCTCAGGTCTCCTGGAGCACTGGCTCCGATTCCTCCTTTGCTGTGTTCTAGTCCTGTCTGTGACCAAGCGTCCTTCTACCTCCTCTCCAGTGGCCATCCCAGCCTTGATCTGATGACGCCCTTTGGTGCCCATGCCAACAGCTGTGTGAACCTGCTCCTTGCAGTCTACCTCTAATTACCCGGAAGGAGAATTCCAGGCTACTAATTGGCTCCTCACAGCAACCTGCCAAGGACAGGTAGTCATGAGAAACGAGAACCAGGAAGTCGCGTTTCGGTGAGAGCTGGGCATGAGAAGGGGTTCCAAATGCAGCCCTTCCTGGTCTCTTCAGGAGGTTGGATCTGGGACTGCTTCCTACTCCACACCAGCGCCTTAACCACTGAACCATCTCCCCGGCCCTAAAACCAAGCCTTGATTCCCCATCCCTGTCCCTCTGAACCTTCATGAGGAGCTTCTAGGAAAGCTTGTGACCAAAAACGTCTGATACCAGAATTCCTGGGTGGATTAGAAAGTGAGGGTGAAGGGAGAATGTGACAGATACTGAATTAATCTGCTTGCGCAGACCGTGAAGTTCTTTTTTTTTTTCTTTATTAGTTAGTTTAGTATTCAGCAAACACAGTTTGGTACCATTATTAGGCTCATCTGTGACCTGCCCCCTCCCCTTGGCCCCTCCTTGTTGAGGTATACGGGTCATGCATTGTGGAGTTAGCCCACAGTTATGGGTAAGATAAATGTCTCTGCATATCATGACCCAACATGTGGCTCTGACATTCTTTCCGCCCCCTCTTCCGCAAAATTTCCCTGAGCCATGTTGGGTTCATTTTTGGTCTGCTTCAGTGATGAGGTGTTGGGGGCCTCTGAGGCTCTGGCTCTCTGATTTGGTAGGAGTTGATTTTTCTCTGTACTGATCTCCTTCCCCCTTGTGCTGGTGTCCGGTTCATCAGGAAAACAGCACCCTTGCTTGTTTCTCCAATTTTTCTTAGTTTCAGCCGGGGCCCTTTTGAGGTATGATGGGGTGGCTCTCTCCTTAGGATCTACGTCTATCTTTCTTTCCCCGGGATTTGCAGCGCAGCTAGGCGGTCGCCATCTTGGCCGGAAGTCCCCGTGAAGTTCTTAAAAGGGTTTTTCTTACCATCTTGATGGCTAAGGAAGAAGAGAGAAATGTTTATGGGATGTTGTCTGCTTCTCTTTTTTTGAAGTCCTTGGTGTATGTTTAGACTGTGTGTGTATGAGAGAGAGAGAGAGCGAGCGAGAGAGAGAGAACATGTTAGAGTTTGAGAGGGCAGGAGTATGCATGCTATGGTGTGTACGTGGAGGTCAAGGCACAGCCTTGGATGTCAGCCCTTGCCTTCCTCATTACTTACGGCTGGAGCTTTTGCTGGCCAGCGAGCCTGTGAGCTTCTGGGGAGTCTCCTGTCTCTGTCTCCCATCTTGCCCTAGAAATCCCTGCATTACAGCTGCGTGCTCTCATATTCAGCTTTACATGGGTTCCTGTGACCCAAAGTGGCCCTTATGCTTTCGTGGCAAGCACTTTACCCACTGAGCCAAGTCCTCAGCTGCGTGGCTTCTTTCCAGTCCTTTCAACATCGAAAACGTGGACCACCACCTCCTGTTAAAGTTGAAGCATATTCTCACAAATGTTTTCCAAAACCTTCAAATGGAAGGATAGAAAATTCCCAGGGTGTCAGACTGAGGAGAGGGGAGGCTCGCTGAGAACCACGGGCCAAGTCATTTTGAGGTGGAGGCCCAAGATGGTGGGACTTGGCCAGGCTACTCAGAAATACCCTTCTGTGACGCCAGTAGCCTCTGTGGTTTGAAGATTTCCTAAGCTTCCTCATGATAAAAAATCACCTGAAGCTCTTACTGAAAACATGCATTCCCAGGCTCCATCGCTGATTCGCTCTTCAGGCGAGGGTTTGATGAAGCAGGAAGTTTAGAAAATCTGTTTAAATAACTGAAGAAAGCTACCTTGTAGGAGATAGCTTTTGGGATGTCCTTCTGGCCTACTCGTAGGTAGGACACTGACAGTCGTGTGTGTGTGTGTGTGTGTGTGTGTCTGTCTGTATCTGTATGTGCAGACCAGAAGACAACTTGGATGCTATTCCATTCAGGCTCTGTCCACCTTTTCTTTTTCTTTTTTTTAAAGATTTTATTTTTATTTATTTTATTTATTAGAGACAGAGAGAGGGGAAGAGAAAGACAGAGAGAGAGAGAGAGAGTGAGAATGGGCGCACCAGGGCCTCTAGCCACTGCAAATAAACTCCAGATGCATGCACCACCATATGCATCTGGCTTACGTGGGTCCTGGAGAATCGAACCGGGGTCCTTAGGCTTTGCAGGCAAGTGCCTTAACCGCTAAGCCACCTCTCCAGCCCTGTCCACCTTTTCTTTTGGAGACATGGTCTCTCGTTAGCCTACAGTTTGCCAACGAGGCTAGACTGGCTGTCTAGGGGGCGCCGAGCGTCCTCTACAGTGCTGGGCTTACAAGCACGTGCCACCACACCTGGCTTTTTTCATGGATTCTGGGGGGCGGGAGGGAATGTCAAGCTGAGATCTTCATGCTTTTAAGACAAGCACTTTAACAACTGGCCCCTCTCCCCAGCCCCCAAAATTTGTGTTTAAATTGCATCGTCTCTAGGCTGTGTGAGTCAGATACTCTCCGCCGGTGAACTACAGGTGGAATTTAGTGACAGCCAGTCTGTCGTTAAAACTTCAACAAGGACTGTCAAGAACACGAGGCAGCCTTATGTTGCCATTTGGATGAAGTGGCAGTTCCCATGGCCTACAGGGAGGCGGAAGAATGGAATGCAGACGAGCTTTTAGCTTGAAGTAGCTCGATTTGATTTCAACGACCTGCAATCCAAGCCTATGATACTCTAATGCTCTCGACAGTCACCCGTACGTCACTAAAACTTTTAAGCCGAAGATGAATTGAAGTTAATGGGCCTTTTCTTTTAACATGCCAATTCTTCTGGGAAATACTATGAAGCATTTGTAATTTAGTATGAATTACTCTATCAGGAGAAGTAGAGTGGCGTTTGTAGGGGGAAGAATGGGGGGAAGCAACGAAGTGAAGGTAATGGTGAAGCCATGACTGGGCGGAAAGTTGCCGTAGGGTTTTCAGAGACCACAGGGCAGCAGGCATACCGGATGTGGTCAGCACATCACTTCTTTAGGAAGAGTGCCGTTATTTCCAGAATAGACTTAAAAATCTGTCCCCCAGGCCTGGAGAGATGGCTTAGTGGCTAAGCGCTTGCCTGTGAAGCCTAAGGACCCCGGTTTGAGGCTCAATTCCCCAGGACCCACGTTAGCCAGATGCACAAGGGGGGCACACGCGTCTGGAGTTCATTTGCAGTGGCTGGAGGCCCTGGCGCACCCATTCTCTCCACCTCCCCCCCTCTCTCTGCCTCTTTCTCAGTCTGTCGCTCTCAAATAAATAAAAACAAAAAACAACAACAACAAAAAATCTGTCCTGCCATATATGATGTAGTTTTGGTGTCAGATGGCATTTAGGAATTGCTAGGTTCAATTTTCAGCTATAAACAATATCTGGGCAGCATTTTTTTGTTGTTGTTTTTTTGGAATCAAAGCTTAAAAACATGAAGAAGTTATTTCAATATGACTTGCCGTGTTCTGCCAGTCGAAGTGGGTTGATAATTAATTGCTGCATCAGTCGATACCACTAATAACTTTGCTCAGTCCTTACTCCTCACAGAAATGTGAGCCAGGTTCTCCCTGAACAGACATACAGTTGCCCATCTCCTGAGGCTGAGTATATGCTTGTCCTGGGTATCTTTTTTTAACTTATTTTTTTTTTTCATTTTAGAGAGGGAGAGAATTGGCATGCCAGGGCCTCAGCCACTGAAATCGAACTCCAGATGCTTACGCCACCTAGTGGGCATGTGTGACCTTGTGCTTGCCTCACCTTTGTGCGTCTGGCTTACGTGGGATTTGGAAATTCTAACATGGGTCCTTAGGCATCGTAGGTAAGCGCCTTAACTGCCAAGCCATCTCTCCAGCCCTATGTAGGTATTTTTTAAAGGGAACCCACCCCCGAGAAGGGGGAAAACTACTGAACTCTGAAGATGTGTACCAGCCTGATAGAGTCTGATGCACATTTACCTGGGAGATAGCTTCAAGTTTCATTGTAAGCTCCCCTCAAGGCTTAACATATGGAATTAGTGTAGAGAGGGATTTTTTTTTGGGGGGGGGGTTTCGAGGTAGGGTCTCACTCTGGCCCAGGCTGACCTGAAATTCACTCTATAGTCTCAGGGTGGTCTTGAATTCGCGGTGATCCTCCTACCTCTGCCTCCCGAGTGCTGGGATTAAAGGCATAGATTAAACCTCCTGGCTAAAACCTGTGCTTTCTTGACATGGGTATAGCATTACACAATAATTTGCATATAAATGCACCCCCACGCCTTTTTTAACTTCTTATGTCGGCTTTTAGGTTCTTTGCAAAGCATGAGCTCCCAATTCTTGTTAAATCTATAAACTATTTCCCTTACTAATGACTGGGCAAACACTTGTGTGGAGACGACTTTCCTGAGACCTTGAAGTAAGCGAAACAGGCAGAGCTGAGAGCCCGACACCCCTCTCTGTAGTCCTTGCCCAGCCAGCCTGCCTCACACGCGATCTTACGAGATAGCTGCTGTCCACAGCTTCCTGGAGTAAAGGAGAAAGAAGCTTGGGCACCGATGAAGGAAGAGGAAATTGTCTCAGTCCAGCACTCTCTCAATATTTAGTCCATACCTGTCCCATTGGACCCGTAGCACCCACTTGATTTAATATAATCATGATGGAAAATTGCTGTACAGAAAGCATTTTATAAAGAAAGCATACCAACATGAATGAACATTGGGTGAGAAAACCGCAGATTCAGGAAAATCTAACATGTATTTCATCTACAAAGAGGCAAAGGCTGCTAGTTATTTCCTTTTGTCCAGTGAGGGATTCAATTGAGATGTAGAAGTCTGGAGGGTGCCGGGTCCGGAGTTTAAAGCTTTGGGCTCTTTTTAGACCCTTCTGCAGGCTGACTTATGTGTGAGTTGACAGTGACGTCAGAAATAAAGCGGTGTGATGTAATGCTATGAGCCTGCGCTTCAGAGGCAAATGGTCTTCGGTTCAGATTCTGAACCTCAGTAACGGTGTCACTGACCCCTGTGCGTACCTTTCAAGAGATGAGCAAACAGCATCTTGCAGATGGGCCGTAGTGATAATCGCTATTAGATTAGTGTACTAGGTAGGTTCTCTAGAGGAACAGAACCGACTGAACACACACACACACACACACACACCCTCGGTTCTAATAGCGGGTGGGGTGTGGGGCCCATGTGCCCCACACCAGAGCTGGAGTATAGCAGTGTGACAGCAGCAGCCTTCCAAACCAAAGCAAGCTTTATTGTTGCTGTGATCAGACTTGCATTCTGCATATATATATATATATTTTTTTAAATTTTTTTTTATTTATTTGAGAGCGACAGAGAGAGAAAGAGGCAGAGAGACAGAGAGACAGAGAGACAGAGAGAGAGAGAGACAGAATGGGCATGCCAGAGCCTCCAGCCACTGCAAACGAGCTCCAGATGCGTGCGCCCCCTTGTGCATCTGGCTAACGTGGGTCCTGGGGTCCTTAGGCTTTACAGGCAAGCGCTTAACCGCTAAGCCATCTCTCCTGCCTGCTTTATAAAAAAAACTTTTTTAATTGGTCACTTCACTGGCTTGGTGAGCAGTCATTCAGTCATTGTGTGGCTGGTGTGCTACAGGCATCTTTAATAAGTACATTAGCCTGGTGGACATTGCTGCTGGACCACATCAGGACACCACATCTATGACTTGGTAACTCTCTGGTGAATGGTAAGCATGATTGTGAAAGTAGAGATGAAGTTCATTCTTTTCTTTTCTTCTTTCTTTATTTCTTCCTTCCTTCCTTCCTTTTTTTTTTAAAAAAAAAATTATAATCTTTCCTCCACCAGCCCCAGCCCCTGGAAGGGAGACTGTGTCAGGAAGCACACCCTGAGTGGCCATTTCAGAGACAGGAAAAAGTTTAACCATTGGATGCTTTGCCTGCTAACTTGTGGCATTTAATTTGTGGCGTGTTTCTTTGGATTATAAAAGGATTGATTGAGCTTATGAAACTAGAGTCAGACCATGTCTGTAAGTGAAGTCGTTTTCGGTATTTCAGTGAGGAGACCGAGGTTCTCTGAAGTTTGAAAAGTCCTGCTTTTGTAAAAAGGAGGAATAATGTACAGGAGAAAGAAAGCATGCTGGATTGCTAGACGGGAGGCCCGAGTTCAAGCCCTGGGCTCTTCTTTGATGAGCCTGCAGGTATTTCTTTGGCAAAGCATCTTATACTTGTGTGCCTCAGTGTTTCAATATGTTACCTATGTGATTTTAGAAAACCTCACTTAATCTTATTGTTCTCCATTTGCTCCATCTGTAAGAAGGGTGCAAGAGTAATAGCCACAGTCAGGTTTGCCCTACAGATTAAATGTGCTTAAAAGTGTAGCTCCTGAGGCCTGGAGATGTAGCTTAGCAGTTAAGGCACTTGCCTGTGAAGCCTAAGGATCCATGTCCGACTCTCCAGATCCCATGTAAGCCAGACACACAAAGGTGAGGCAAGCACAAGGTCGCACATGTTCACTAGGTGGCGCAAGCGTCTGGAGTTTGATTGCAGTGACCGTGGCACTGATGTGCCAATTCTCTCTCTCTTGCTGTCATTCTCTTTAAAAAAAAAAAAAAAAACTGTGGAGCCTGGCACATTTAAACTGTCAATAAATAGGCATTGTCATTGTTATGCATCCTTGTCCCATCTATACCATCCCCTGCCTAAATAATCAGTTCAGGAAGAAAAAATAAATCCCTCAGCAGTTTTACAGAAAAATAAGATATTTGCATTCAGCTGGCCTTATGTTGGTGAGCTCAGGGCTCCGCTGCAGTGTGACCATTCTCAAAGCGAGGAGGCATCATTAGCTCTTGCTCAAATGGATGTTCATAGTCAATTTCATCCACTTAAACAACAAGTTGGCATCACCAAGTGCCTTGACATTCAGCTGACCTCTGGGGAATGCTGCTTGCTGCCACGGGGTTCATGGTAGAAATGGCAGAATTAGACATCAGCAGTGTGCTACTTAATCAAGCCTCTCTTCATCTTCGGAGCTCAGAAGCCTGGACCAGCTTTTAAGTTTGCTCGAAAGTCAGTTTTTCTCAGTGATGTTTACATCGCTACTCGTCTTAATAAGTCCATTCGACCTCAGATTTCCCTTGCAGAAGCCTGAACTTGGGAGAATCCTTCTCTTCACAACAAAAACGTTTTTTTATAGTTATTTGACACAAGCAAGCAAAGGAAACAGGAAGAGGGACACTCCGGTTCCAGTTCTGGGTATCTCGGTGGTTAAACGTATTAGCTTGCAAAGTCTGCAGGCCCGAGTTCGATTCCCATAAGCCAGATGCACCAAGGGGCACATGCGTCTGGAGTATGTTAGCAGTGGCAAGGGGCCCTGCCTCTCTCTCTCTCTCTCTCTGCTTGCACATAAATAAATATATATATTTAAAATATTAAACACGGTTAGTAGTTGCTGGGAGAAGGGGAGTCACGTTCATAGAGGTGCAGCCATTGGTAAATTGTCCATTCCACAGTAAACAACCTCCCACTCATGATTATGCAAACAAGCCTAACTCAACTCAGTGGGTTAAAAAAAGGCATGAAAATAAGATGGGAATTAATGGGGAGGGGGAGGTATTGGTGAGGGGGGATAAAAGTGGGCAATTGGGAGTAATATGATAAAAATATATGTATGAAAGTGCTAAAAATGAAAAAAAAATACAAACACACACCCAGAAGCCATAGATTACTACTAGAAAATTTTCAGTGCCAGAGATGGGATACGTTCCAGTGAGTTGTTGGCCAGGGAGGCCCCTGCTGTCTCCAAAACATTACAGGCTATTGCCAAGGCTCTTGGTTTCCCACCAGAAACAGATGGCAAGACATTATTGCTGAAGACTCCACATGCCTGGGCTGCAAGGTCACTGAGAAATCAAGCTGAGGCTGAGCTGAAAACCTTCTCCCTGTAGACCAGTCAACTGAAAGCTGGAAAAAGCTGCACTGCATGCAGCCCTATGGGAGACAGAAGTCATCAGCGGTGGAAAACAGTGGACACTGGAAGCCTCATGTTTGACCAGACAGGCCAAATGACCAAACGGGTGCAATAGTGGCATGTCTGCTCTGGGGGAAACCAATTGCTCTCTAATTGGTCTGAAGGCCCTCTCTATGGGAGGGAATACATGCCTGGTACTGAAAACCTAATCAAAAGCCTATGTCAGGGGAGGGCATGAGCCTTAAGGGTGTAAAGCCTGCTCTCGTCTGGATAAATGCATATTTTATGCTCACCAAACTGCCCTGAAAGCACACTTAATGTTCATATTCATATAATAATGCTACTCTCACTTTTGGTTAGAGAAGCTTCTCTTTTCAGATGGCAGTGACCACTAGAATGACACAAAAGGCACCATAGTGCTGAGAAGAAGTGATGAAGGGGTGTCCAGTACTGAAACACCTCTATCACAACCTTCCAAGGCTCAGGGTCCATTGCGGAAGAGGTGGTGGAAAGAATGTAAGAGCCAAAGGAAGGGTAGGACTCCTTACAATGCAACTGTCCAGACAGAAACTGGCCTCGATATCCATGACCTCACAGTGCTTAGCAATACCTTCAAAAGATCCTCATAATAGGAGAAAAAGACGATGACATCAAAATAAAAGAAAGACTTATGGAGGGAGGGAGGGAGAGTGGAGTAGTGAAGGGGAAGTTGGGGAAGGAATTGTCATGTAAGTATAGAAGCTGTCAATAAAAAAAATATATACATTAGGGTTGAGGAAATGGCTCAGCAGTCAAGGCATTTGCCTGTGAAGCCTAAGGACCCCAGTTCGATTCCCCAGGACCCACGTAAGCCAGATGCGCAAAGGGATGCACGCATCTGGAGTTCGTTTGCAGTGGCTGGAGGCCCTGGTGCACCCATTTTCTCTTTCTCTCTGTCTGCCTCTTCCTCTCTCTCTCTCTGTTCATATAAATAAATAATAAAGTATTTTAAAAATTATACATTAAAAAATAGAATAAAAGTACAACACAAAAATAGCTAACTCTCTGACTCCTCATGACATGCCAAGCAGTGGTCTAAACTCTTCATGTGTAATAATTCATGACGAATCTTCCCAACAGACATGTTAAGTAGATTTGCTCCTGGTCCCTTTATAACTGGTGAGAAAACTGAGGGACAGACAGATTGAATGATCTGTTAGATGACTAGTTAACAAGCTAAATCACGATTTAATCTCTTACCGTGCGGGCCTACAGCCAGGCAGGTCAACAGCTGTTCCTGAATGGCACAAGATACTTGTAATGGTTGATTTTATTGTTTTATTAAATATCGAACCCAAGAAAATTAAATCGCAGCAGGCTGCCAGTATAATTCAAACTTTTATTAAATGTCAGAATATTGGATGCTTGGATGCGTTTTACTTCTGGGCAATTATCCAGGTTAGAAAAATATATTTAAGTATTTGCTGCTGTGATTATGTCATTGACTTAACAGTAGCGAATCAGATTATGCAGTGAGGAGAATTGAATTACAGACACACATTTGGGAGGACACCTTCTGATCTCTGTGTGTGAGTTCAAACGTTACCTCAGAACCAGAAGACTTCTCCCTTGTCCGGGTATCTCTTCTGAACTAGATATTCTATAGAAACTAACAAACTTTGTGCATTCCAAAAGGGGAATTAAATTTTTATTCTTCAGCCAGGTGCATTCCTGCTATGGATAAATAATTGTGGTTTATGAGCAAATTTATGGCTACTATTAAAACTATTTTCTGTTTAATTTGGAAGACCTAAAATAGCTTCAATATTTCAACTTATTTTTTTTTCTTCCTAAAAGTTCTCCAAAACATTATTCTTGGAGTGGGAAGAAAGATCTTTCAGGTCCATTTTACTTTACTGTGGTAAAATAAATAGAGTAAAATAAATAATAGAGTAATTTCTTTCTGTGTTTGTGTGTGTGTGTGTGTTTGTGTGTAGTGAATGTGTGTGCATGTCTGTGTGTGCACATGCTGTGTATGTGCATAGATGTCACCCTACTCATGCATGTGGAGACCAGAGGAGGACATCAGAGGCCCTCCTGCGTCAGTCATCCATGTATTTCCTTGAACTCTTCATCCAGAGCTGCCTTTTTTTGTTGTTTGTTTGTTTTTTGTGAGCCCCAGAGATTCTCCAGTCTCTGCTCTCCACAGGGCTGGAGTTACAGGCATGTGTGGCCACACCCAGATGTTTACATGGGTGCTGACTGAACTTGGGAACTCATGCTTGCACAAGTGCTCTTATCAGATGTCTCCTCAGCTTCTAGAATAATTCCTAAGGCTATGTCATCCCCAAACACATCCACATTGATTACTTCTTGTACCATCTTTTTAAATTTTTTTGAGGTAGGGTCTCACTCTAGCTCAGGTCTTCTTTATTTTTTTTTTTAATTTTAGAGAGGGAGAGAATTGGCGTGCCAGGGCCTCAGCCACTGTAATCAAACTCCAGACACTTGCGCCACCTAGTGGGCATGTGCGACCTTGCGCTTGCCTCACCTTTGTGCTCCTGGCTTAGGTGGGATCTGGAGAGTCGAACATCGGTCCTTAGGCTTCACAGGCAAGCGCCTTAACCTCTAAGCTATCTCTCTAGTCCTCCTCACGCTCGTCTTAAATCCCAACTTCAGATCTCACTCAGACACAACATCAACCTGGCAGGGTGTATGGTAGTCCCCCACCCCCTTTCTCAATGCCGTTTGAGGATCAGGGCGTCAGGCTGAATTTGGTTCCCCTGTGCCCAAAGGGCCAAGCAAGATGATGGCCTAAATGGATGTTTCTTTTTCGGGGGGCGCGGGGGGGGGGGGGGCTACAATCACAAGAATGAATCTTGAAGACAGGCTAGAAGGGCCTTGATACTCATGGTTATAAAAGAGCAGCTGAGGCATTGCCAACGGAGGGAGGAGGGAGAAGCAACGTGAGCCTAGAAGTGAACTGGCAGGCTGTTGTCTAAAGAACAGGGAGACAGAAGGTAGGGCAGGCACAGGGCAGGGAGTGAATCCTGCGGGTCGAGTGATCTTTTTTTTACCAGCACTGAGTGGCACCTGTCAGCCTGGACGCCAGGGCTCCACGTTTGCAGCTGGCCTGGCTTGCACTCATGTTATTTCTGCCTGGTTTTTGCCTGCCCTTTGCTGCCAAGGCCCCAGCAAGCCTCCTGCTCGCTGGAGTCTGTGCTCCATTCCACTTCCAGCTTAATAGAATCGATGTTGCTCAGTGCTCCCAGGACGCATGGCACGGCTCTGTTTGGCTCTGGCAGGAGGGGAAAAAGGAAAGATCCGTGCCAGCGAGGCCATTTCCTTCGGCTGCAGTCCCGCCGTGCCTCTTCCGTCTTCCGAGCGGCAGGACTGGAAGATTCCAAGCAGGCTTTTGGAATTAAAATATTTGATGCTTTCTGTCGTGAAACACAGAGACCGTCTCTTCTAGTCAAAGCCACCAAGTGTTTGTCGAATTGTAATTAGCTCCATAAGCTTGGTATAGACTCACAGAAGCAAAAGCAATGTAAACGGCATCTCCGGAAGTCACGATGACAGTCGCCCCTCCCTCCCTTCCTCTTTTATTCCTTTCGCCATCCCCCCTCTCTTTGATTGCTAGGAATCAAACACAAGGCCTTTTAGGCAAGCTCTCTACAACTGAGCTACAAACCCAACTACATTATGATATGAAATCATCTAATGCATACAGTAATGTTTTGTTGTGTCATGACTCGAATCATGTCGACTGAAAATAAACCATGCAAAGGTTTATTTCACTCCACTTTCCGTCACCAGTCTTTAAAAGAATCCTTTTTTAAAAAAAAAAATATTTTATTTTTATTTATTTATTTGACAGAGAAAGAGGGAGAGAATGTGCACGCCAGGGCCTCCAGCCACCGCAGACGAACTCCAGACGCGTGCGCCCCCTTGTGCATCTGGCTGATGTGGGTCCTGGGGAATAGAACCTGGGTCCTTTGGCTTTGCAGGCAAATGTCATAACTGCTAAGCCATTCCCTCCAGCCCCAATTCTGTTTTATTTTTTTAATTCAGCTTCATTGATGTATAATTGGTGACGCTGGAATTGTATACATATAAGGTATTTAAGGTGTGCAACTTGATGTATTGATATATGTATACATGATTAAATGAACACCACCAACATACCCATCACCTCACTGAGTTGCCATTTTCTATTGTATTTTCAGGGAGAACATTTAAGATCTACCCTTTTAGCATTTCAAGCATGCAGCACAGTATTGAACTGTAGTCACTATGGTATATTTTATATTTCCAGAATGTATTCATTTTTGCATAACTGAAATTTCTACCCCTTGACATCTCCTATTTCCTCTTCCTTCCTAGTACCTACCACAAGCTCCATGGACACCAGTCTTTCATTCTGCTCCTGTGAGCTGTATGTCAGATTCCACATAGAAGTAAATCCTGGGGCTGGAGAGATGGTTCAGCGGTAAAGGCACTTTCCTGCAAAGCCTAAGGACCCATGTTCAACTCTCCAGATCCTACATTAGCCAGAAGCACAAAGGTGAGGCAAGCGCAAGGTCGCACATGCCCACTAGGTGGCACAAGTATCCGGAGTTTGATGACAGTGGCTGAGGCCCTGGCACACCAATTCTCTCTCTAAAATTAAAAAAAAAATTAAGAAAAGAAGTAAATCATGGCATATTTGTCTTTCCATGGTATATTTGACTAAATGTGAGACATTTGGCTTTGCATGGCTATCATGACCTGGGTTGAATGCACCCTTTTGCCCACTACTCTGTAAATGCTCAGTGAATGGCTCTTTGTGCCATCCTGCCTCTTTCTTTGGTTCATGGCGCCTTTTACCTTCAGTAGCCAACTCTGACACATCAGGACTGGGCTTTTCTGAGACCCTATGCTTTCACAAATAGCAAAATTTCCCTCAATATTCCAATGGTTGTGTGTATTATTTCTGCCTTGGTCGGTCGGTCTGTCTGTCTGTCTCTCTCTCTCTCTCTCTCTCTCTCTCTCTCTCTCTCTCTGTGTTTTGCTGGGGAACAAATCCAGAGCATCACACATGCTAAGCAAATACTCTACCACTGAGCTATATATCCCTAGCCCTATACCACGTTATAAAATTATTCTGTGCTGTAGATGGAACTATAGTTTCTGCTTGGCCTGAAGCCCTTCTGCACTGTATTCAATAAAATATTTTACCTGAAAAAAAAAAAAGAAATAAACAAAAGCATTCTAACTTTAATCTGGGCATGCCTGTAATGCCAGCACTCAGGAGGTTGAGACAGTAGGATAGCTGTGAATTTGATGCCAGCCTGTCTCAAAAAAAAAAAAAAAAAAAAGAACAAGCAAAAAATAATTCTAATTTTAACTTTCTATGAGTTCTTGGAGTTATAAGTAGCAATAAACACACACACAGCTACTTTGCATTACTACCAAGTCAGATCGATTTTGTAGCTGGCTAATCAATAGCTAATGCATGGATGGATGATCAGCCCATGTATGGTGTGACAAATTGAACTAAACCATAGATAAGTGACCTCAAACTAAGTAAACAGCTTGCCATCATTTACTCTCCCCTATCAGGAGGCTCTACTAATTTTTCACATGCCTGTGTCTAGTGTCTTTTGATGAAGTATAGTAGTCTGTGTCTCAGAACTTCCCTGCTGGTCAAAAGACATGCATATATTTTTAAATATGTTCTTAATTTCTGGTCCATAGGAATAAACTAGGCCTCGGGGGGAAGAAATGCATTGCATGGGCACACTTTGTGAAGGTAAACACACACAGGCATTCTGCTCTGTTAATTAATGATAGCAATGCCAAGTTTTTATAGCAAACCAATTTTGCTTTTGAACACCAGGGAGATCTTTGAGCCTAAGAAATGCTTCAATTTAGGAAAACCATCGCTCAGCCAAAAGTCCAAATGTAACAGGTGAATTATAGTTAGTCTAGAAAATTGGATGCATTAAGAATTGGTCCATGAATACTCGGGAAGTATTTTCTGGAAACTAAGGACAGCTCTGAAAGTGCGGATTTGTTCCAGCATTTCCCCAGGAGTTGGAATTCACATGCATAGGCTGGGACCATGGGAGCTCGGAGAGTCTGGAGCTGTGAGCAGCCCTTCGGGTAGAACCTTGCCTTGGGCACGTGAGGGCCTCGCCTGGCTGATGAGGGATGGATGTTTCCTGTATCCAGTGAAGACTGAACCTGACCTCTTTGGCAGAGGGTAAGTTGTGTTTATTCATCAGGAAGTCATTTATGACTGCTAACTGTGACTTGATCTCCTCGGTGTATTTAAAGCCATCCTAGGCTAGTGTTTTCAAGTTTCACTGGAGACATAGGTGCCACTTGTCAGCAGAAAAGAAGGTAGGAAGTGAAGGATAAGAAGGCTGAACCTGGGCTGGAGAGATGGCTTAGCGGTTAAGCGCTTGCCTATGAAGCCTAAGGACCCCGGTTCGAGGCTCGATTCCCCAGGACCCACGTTAGCCAGATGCACAAGGGGCGCACGTGTCTGGAGTTCGTTTGCAGTGGCTGGAGGCCATTCTCTCTCTCTCTCTCTCTCTCTGCCTCTTTCTGTCTCTGTCTGTCGCTCTCAAATAAATAAATAAAAATAAACAAAAAATTAATTAAAAAAACAAAAAAATTATTAAAAAATAAAGAAGGCTGAACCCCCCTGCAGAGTTCTCTAGAGCACCCTCCCCAGATGCAGTGCACGCTATTCCAGGCCCGCACGATTGAGGCTGTGGCTGCCGTGGGCTTGTGCGTCGTTGTCTATACGGAGGCATAGCTGGGGAGCCGAGGAAAAATAGAAGGCAGCTTCCCTACTTACAGTGAAAACATGAGCCTGAGCCCCCTGGAGCCCATCCAGAGATATCTACTGACTACTAGGCCTCTATTCTTCAGAAATACTCAAAGAAGTGTCCGCTAGAACTCATACGATGAGATGAATTATAATGTCACGCACAAGAACCAAAATTGGCAGTGACCTGAATATAAGACGGAGGGCATAAATGATGACATTTTTTTTTTTTTTTTTTTTGGTTTTTCGAGGTAGGGTCTCACTCTAGCTCAAGCTGACCTGGAATTCACTCTGTAGTCTCAGGGTGGCCTCGAACTCTTGGCGATCCTCCTACCTCTGCCTCCCGAGTGCTGGGATTAAAGGCGTGCGCCACCACGCCCGGCTCAATGATGACATTTATATGGAGGGGGTATGACGTGACTATGGAAAACAGCTTGGGACCCGTGGAAGGGTGAAGGTGGCCACCACAGAAAGCTGAGGAAAAGCATCAAGTGCACCAAAGTGTGTATATGCGTGTGTGCGTGTGTGCGTGTGTGTGTGTGTATTATCCCATTCTGCACTGGGGCATACCATGCATAGTTAACATGCATTATTCATGTTGCCAAATATATGTGTGTGCGCGCGCACACACACACACATATATTTGAAAAAGAAGTTTAAATAATTTAAAAGTGTTTCAGTCAAGTTCCCCAGAGTCATCTTGGGATTACCTAGTAACCCAAACCAACACATCCATAATGGCAAACTGAACTTCCGTGGTATCCCAAGGCTATCCGGGGAAGCATCTCATCAGAGTGCATTTCTGCGATGTGTGTCCTACCTTCTGAGAGGGGGCAGGGCTAGAAGTCCCAACAGTTCATTGACCTGGCCCCTTTCTCCTGTCAGCTCAAAAATATGACTGCTGACACACCGTCCCTTATGTCCTGTCTTGTAGTGTACAAAGCACTCTTTGCATGTCGAATAAGAAACTGTGAGGGGCTCCTCTCATCCCCTAAAGGTAACTGAGGTTTAGAAGACAGCTGATGTGCTTTCAAGGACACCGGCAGTTAGTGCAGAACCACTGAAGGAGTCAAGGAGGGATTTTATCCCCAGAGAGGCCATTAATTCCAGGTAAATCTCTGTTTTTCTAGGTCTCAAGCTCCTCAGCTGTAAAACAAGCACAGGGAAGTTTTCTAAGGATACCGATTAAAGAACATGAAGGAGCCCCTCCCTCTCCAGCTATCCCAGTTACCTTTGAAACCACTCCGTGGCGTGTTTAAAGATATTTATATTGCATACACATGCCAGGTATCTTTTCCATTAACAGGTTTAGGTGTAAGGGAAAAAGCTGAATATTCTGAGGTGACTTGGAGGACAGATTGGGGTTTTTTGTTTTGTTTTGTTTTCTGAAATAGAGTCTCACTCTAGCTCAGGCTGACCTGGAATTCACTATGTAGTCTCAGGGTGGCCTCGAACTCTTGGCGATCCTCCTAACTCTGCCTCCTGAGTGCTGGGATTAAAGGCATGCGCCACCATAGACTGGGTTCTTACGGAGTGTGTGGCAAGATCCTGAGGTGGCGTGGTCATGAGGTCCCTGCTGTGGCCCTCCCCACCAGGGGTGTAGGTGGGAGATGAGGCAGATCCAGTACCCTGCATGTATACTGCCTCCGGGAGTCATGGCGCCCCTGGAGGTGAGTTCCTCTTTTCTGCTGACCTTGGGAATTCCAGCTGCTTTCATAAGGGTTCCACTGGAATTTCGAGGAGATAGACAGCTTTCTACAGCTCTGGCTGGTACCTGAGGACTCTAAGTAAACACATGCTAAATAACGGAATTTGCTGTGTGACTCTCTGGGTCAGAGTAAAAGACTCCATCCCTTCTTGTAACCCAGCCGCCACCTTATTAATAATCGTCTTCTAAACAACTGAACCCTAATCCTGAATCTTAATCCTGAGCTAAGATGTCCATGAGCCTGTTCCCACCGGGTTCTGCTGTCAGGTGTAGGATTTTTTGTTTTATTTTTGTTTTTCAAGATAGGGTCTCGTTCTAGCTCAGGCTGACCTGGAATTCTCTCTGTAGTCTCAGCGTGGCCTCGAACTCACAGAGATCCTCTTACCTCTGCCTCCCGAGCGCTGGGATTAAAGGCGTGCGCCACCACGCCCAGTTTAAGGTATAGGTTTTATTATTATTCAGATATGCTGAGGCCAACAAATTATGAGATGACTGCCATTGAAAAGGGAATTTCTTATTTATTTATTTGAAAGCAACATACACAGAGAGAGAAAGAGTCAGAGAGAGAGAGAGAGAGAGAGAATGGGCGCATCAGAACTTCCAGCCACTGCAAACGAACTCCAGACTGCATGCGCCCCCTTGTGCATCTGGCTAATGTGGGTCTGGAGAGTCGAACACAGGTCCTTAGGCTTTGCAGGCAAGCATCTCAACCACCTAGCCATCTATCCAGTCCCGAACCCCTCTTCTATATCACATTATTTTTTTTGAACCTAGAACTCAGTGACTGAGCTAGATTGGCTACTCAGTAAGCCCTAGGGATCTTCCTGTCTCTGCCTCCCCAGCACTGGGATTTCAAGCGCCTGACGCCATGCTTGGCACTTTGACGTGAGCACTGAGCAGACGAGCTTGGGTCCTCAGGCTTGGGCAGAAGCAACTTGACCCACCGAGCAATCTCAGCGTGGTTCACTTTTACTCACTGTGTGAAGGTTATTGAGTCTTTAATTTCTTCTTCCTTTTTTTTTTTTTTTTTTTTGGTTTTTATTGTTTTCTCCATAATCTCTCTCTGTCTAGGAATTCCCCTGCATTTATTAACTTAGCTCCTTGTATGTTAGCTTGTTAATTTTGATGTCTTTTCTTCCTCTCCTACAACATAGCTGCATCAAAATGGCTCACTCAGAACAGACCCAGCATAGATGAGTCTCTCAAATTTGGGTCCTTTTGTGGAGTCCTTATCCAGAACCCAAAGTGGCCTCTTGGGTCTTGGTAACTTGGGTTTAGGTAGTTAGACAACAGTGACATACACTTCAATCTGTTTAAATGCCAGCTGAAAGTCTATTCTGATGGGATTCTGTGACTGGAGAGGCGAAAATGTCTTCATGCCTGTCTGATACAGGACACAGCTCATGGTTCTGAAAAAAAAAGAAAGAAAAAAAAAACCAAAGAACTTCCTGGATATATCTTTTCTGGGACTATAACAGACACAATAATTTGCACTTGGGCTTCTCTGGTGCTTTCTGGAGCATCCACTACAATAACTCTCAAACCTTTCCTGTCCTGGATGGCAGACAGAGCGGTGCCTTGGGCGACAGAGTGAGAGCATGCAAGTGAATAAAAGAGGGAAGAAAAGGACGCCTGGAGCAAGAGAGGACCCGCTCAGTCACTCTCCGGTTGTTAGACACAGCAGATACCCTTTCTGTTAAGAATTTTAATGTTTGTATCTCATGGAATTCAGCACTCGATCAGAGAGAGAGGAGAGAGAGAGAGAGAGCGCGAGAAGGTCGGGGAGTGCGGGGGGAAGCTACGCTGAAGCTGCCCTGTCTGACAAAGGAAGCAGTTTAATAACTGTATTTGTTCCTAGTCATTGCTACAGTGAATCAGTAGCAAGTTGTGCTACAATTCTGTAGGTCAGAAGCCCAAAGTGATGGAAACGTTCCCAAAATGAAGTTCCAGGTCCAGCCCTGTTAAAAATGTCCCATCATTTCAGTTATTAAAATAGGCCTTCTGCTGGCCTTTCTGGGTTTTCTTGTTATTTCATCTTAATATCATCACCTGGATTCCTATAATTCTACAATTGTGTTTTCAAAAATTTTTTTTGTTCATTTTTATTTATTTATTTGAGAGTGACAGACAGAGAAAGAGGCAGAGAGAGAGAGAATGGACGCGCCAGGGCCTCCAGCTACTGCAAACGAACTCCAGAACGTGGCGCCCCCTTGTACATCTGTCTAACGTGGGTCCTGGGGAATCGAGCCTCGAACCGGGGTCCTTATGCTTCACAGGCAAGCACTTAACCACTAAGCCATCTCTCCAGCCTGTTTTTTTTTTTTAATAATTATTTTTGAGAGATAAAGAGGCTGAGGGGAGAGAGAGAGAGAGACTGAGAATGGGCATGCCAGGGCCGTCAGCCACTGCGAATGAACTCCAGACTCATGTGCCCCCTTGCGGTGCATGTGCGACGTTACATGCTTTGTGTCACTGTGTGTCTGGCTACGTGGGGCCTGGAGATTCAAACACGCATTCTTGCATACTTAGGCCTTTCAGGCAAGTGTCTTAACCGCTAAGCCGTCTCTCCAGCCCTCACAATTGTGATTTTATACTGTGCAGGAGGTTTAAGCTAAGTCTGCCATTGCTTTACATGTAAATACGGATGAAACCCCTAAGTGGATGAAGGTCACCAGAAGATTCCTCTGCCATTGCTTGACACAGTCTGTCCGCTTGACTCTTGATCGATGTGGGGAGAGTCTGACTTGAAGTTCTTTCTACAGGACCATGTCTGACTTCAGGAGTAACCAGTCGAGGATCCAGTGACTAGTATGTTTATGAGCTACATGGGTTGCATAATGACTCTACTCTTCTTGTCGCTGTTGGTGAGTAATTCACAGAAAATGACTCCAGTCCCCCATGTAGAAAGGAGGCCATCTGAAAGTTTCACTGGTAGCTTGCTATGAGAGCCTTGGGTTGCCCCTCCTTGGATTTATTTATTAATATTTTAGAGAGCGAGCGAGCGAGAGAGAAAGAGAGAGAGAGAGAAAGAGAGAGAGAGAATTGGCATGCCAGGGACTCAGCCACTGAAATTGAACTCCAGGCGCTTGCGCCACCTAGTGGGCATGTGCAACCTTGCACTTGCCTCACCTTTGTGCGTCTGACTAACGTGGGATCTGGAGAGTCAGACATGGGTCCTTAGACTTCGCAGGCAAGTGCCTTAGGTGCCAAGCCATCTCTCCAGCCTGTCTTTGGATTTTTGTAAGTTAGAATCCTACAGCTGCTTCTGGAGAGTGCCAGAATTCCCCCAGGGTCCTCTTAGTCTATGCTGAGTAAGCAAGCAGTTCACGACCCCAATCCTGCCTGCTTTTTGATGTTCACTGTCACCCAAGAAATAGGAAATGTTCAGGGCAAGCCTATGAGAGGCCAATCCTAACATCAAATTCATGAAGCCTTTTCACATCACAACGAAAAAAACGCCTCAAATACATTTCAATCATCTTAAAATTGCAGATAAAAACTCACATTATATAAGAAAATAGCAGCAGAGGTTGACTAATCTTAAAAAAAAAAAAATGACAGTTGAAAACAAAAGCCCAACAGCTAGTCTCCTTGGGCTAAGGGGAAGGTTCTCCTCCCGGGGGCTCTGGGGGAGAAAGCCTTCCCATGCCTTCCCACTTTCTGGAGGCTGCCTGAGATCCTGAGCTCCAGGCCAGTTTCTACCTTCAAAGGCAGCACTATCAGGTCTCTCTGGTCTCTCTTCTGTTGTCAGTCACTCTTCTCCCTCTCCCACACTATGGCTAGGAACGTGTCTCTGCTTTAAAGAATACATGTGGGGGCTGGAGAGATGGCCTAGACGTTAAAGCACTTGCCTGCAAAGCCAAAGGACCCAGGTTCGATTCCCCAGGACCCACGTTAGTCAGATGCACAAGGGGACGCGTGCATCTGGAGTTCGTTTGCAGTGGCTGGAGGCCCTGGCGCGCCCATTCTCTCTCTCTATCCCTCTTTCTCTTCTCAAATAAATAAATAAATAAAATATATAAAGGAAAGAATACATGTGATTAGATAAATAACTACACAGATTAGATCTGTATCATTCATCATTATCTCCCCACTTCAACAAAATCCTTAATCACCTCTGACAACCCCTTCTGCCATGTCAGGTAATGTGTTCACTGGATTCTACTGCAGCCACAAAGGTAATATCCCCACAGAGATGCTAAAAAAAAAAAAAAAAAAGGCAGCTTTTACTTTGGACTTAACTTTTCCATTTCCTGAGATCTAATGGATAACGACTAATGGATATTTGCTGCTTAGAAAAAAACTGTCCATTTGATTTGACATCAAATCAGCATGTGACAAATATCTCTACTTTTAAGATAACTTTAGGGGATAGGCACTTAGCTCAGTGGTAGACTGCTTATTTAGCATGCATGAGAGCCTTGATTTTTTCCCCTAGCACTTGAAAAATAAAGCAAATGAAATTTTATAGGCCAGTAATAATAATATTATTGATGAGTTAAATTTTTTCTTGAAGGTATAATTTTAATTTCAGTTGTAGGGTGTTTGATCCTATTTTCTCTGTCTTCTAACATACATGAGCTTTCCCTACCTACAGAAAGATAGCTTAGCAGTTAAGCCCAAGGACCCATTTTCTACTCTCCGGAACCCACAGAAGCCAGACCCACAAAGGTGACTCAAGCGCAAGGTTGCACATGCCCACTAGGTGGCGCAAACGTCTGAGTTCGACTGCAGTGGGTGAGGCCCTGGCATGTACCAATTCGCTCTCTCTCCTTCCTTGCTTTCTCTAAAAACAAAAAACAATAAAAATAAAAACACCAACAACAAAAAAAAAGCTCTAAGGACTGGGGCTATAGCTCAATGGTAGAGTGATTGGTTAGCAAGCATAGGGCCTCAGTTTGGTCCTCAGCAGTGAGGATAAAAAAGGAAGAAAAAAACAAACAACAACAACAAAACCCTTTTACTCTTCCTGTTCTCTGTAGCTATAGATACCACTCCTTTTTATTTTTTCTGCCAAAGTTCTCAAAACAAAATTTTAAAAATCATCAACATGTGCTACCTTTATTTTTCTTAAACTTTACTCCTCAGAACCTAGGCTTAAGTTCTGCTTTTAACTGTTGACATACTTGGACTTCTGGGGTTATACCTCTGGAGTCTCTTTTGCACCGGTGACTGTATTTCCCTGTAACTTTTGGTCCCATTGATCTTGAAACTCCATACCCTTAGCTTGTGAACTTCTCCTGGTTTGCGCATATCACACTACCAGACCCTGGTTTCTCTTCCTTCTCCACCTAGTCTTACCCGGGGACCCCACCTCTACTCTTATTTTTGTACCTCCTTCTTCTCCCCATGGGTGGCTCTAGGTAGCCACTATCTGGTGGACATTTCTATGTAGCTATTTCTTCTGCCTTCTAAAAACTCAAATGGCCAGAGCTGCAATCTTCAAATCTGTTCTCCCTTGTGATTTATTTACCCATACGCTTACTTAAAAGTGTTTTATTCATTTTAGCCAACAGATGCAGCATTGCCCTAGTTTTCCTGGCTTACGCATTAGACCCTCAGCATTTCCCATGATTCCTTTGCTTCTTTGGTTGATTTGTTCATTGCTTGTTATTCATAATATCTGACGTTCCCTTGGTTTCCAATATCAATATTTATCACTAATCATTCCTATTAGTATGCAAACACACTGTTTTGCTCATTCTCAATAAAATAAGCCCTGTTGTAATGCCACCTGACCTCCGGTCATTATTTCTCTCCTTCCCCTATGGCAAAGCTCCTTGAGAGAGGAATCTATACACACTGCTCTAAGTTTCCCTCCTCTGCTTTTGTAAACCCATTCCCATCAAGCGGACACTCCCAACACTCTGCTGAAGCTGCTAATGCTGTTAAGGTCACCAGAGACCCTGTGCTGTTGATTTCTAAGTTCTCATCTTGCTTGGCGAATCAGCAACTGTGAGATGTCGGCTAATCCTCTCCTGTTTAAAACACATTCTGCTCTTGCTCCTAGAGCCCCTCATCTCTTTATCTACTTCCCTTCTGCCTCTTTTGTTCGCTCCTAGCTGATCTCCTAAATTTCAACAGAAAGTGGTTTTCCATGTCTCCGTCCTTGACCTTCTCGTCTATCCACACATCCTCCCTGGGTGACATCATCCAGTCTCGTGGTGGAAGTCTCATCTATATTTGGATCTTCTTGGCTCCAAATTTATATCTTCAGCTGAACTTCTTCCCTAAACTCTCAGCTTGTATATCCCTGCGGTTCAGTCAGCATCTTCACTGGGTAGCTAATAAGAATCTCAAATTCAGTGTACCCCACCTGGGCTCCCGATATTGTCACCACTCCAACTCTTACTTTCCGTAGCCTTTCCTCCATTAACGACAGCTCTGCTCACTCCTGTTCTCTCTCTGTTGCCAGATCTCATACATATCAGCAAACGCTATTGGCTCTGCTTTCAATATCCATCCAGAAACTAACCACTTACCTGCTTTCTTTTTACCAACTTGTCTAAACAGCGTCATCTGCCCATAAAACATAAAATAACCGCTCCGCGTGTGGACTCTGAAGTCACCGGAATCCTGAAGCTACCACTTAGCAAGTTAGTTATTCACCATACCTCCCCAATTTGTTCATGGATAAAATGGTAGTTATTAATCAGAGCAATACTGCTGCTAGTCCTTATGTGACAAAAATTAAAGATGAATAACATAGGGCTGGAGAGACAGCTTAGCGGCTGAGGCACATGCCTGCAAAAAGCCAAAGGACCCAGGTTCGATTCCCCAAGGCCCACATAAGCCAGATGCACAAGGTGGCGCATGTGTCTGGAGTTCGTTTGCAGTGGCTGGAAGCCCTGGCATGCCCATTCTATCTGTCCCCCGCCCCCCCCTCTCTCTTTCTCTCTGTCTAATAAATAAAAATAAAAGAAATTTTAAAAAGATAAAAAACATAGAAAGTACCTACAGTGCCTACTAATAGTATGTGATCAATGCAGGTTAACCACATACTATTCTAGAACATTATAATGGCTCTATAAAAGCAACTGACAAGAAGATCAGAGAACTTATGGAAATGCCCATTCTCCCAAGAAAAAAACCAGGCAGATCGTTAAGTACTCAAACTGAAGCTTGACACGCATGTCTGAAAAGCCAGCAGTTGGAAGATAGAGGTATGAGGGTCAGGAACTCAGCATAGCCTCCGCTATATAACACGTTTGAGGCCAGCCTGGGCTACATGAGACCATATTAAAAAAAAAAAAAACCAAAGGAGGGATGGAGAGATAGCTCAGCAGTTAAAGACACTTGCTCTCAAAACCTGAAGGCCCAGGTTCGATTCCCCAGCACCCATATGAAGCCAGATGCACAAAGTGGCGCATGCGTGTGGAGTGCACTTGAAGTGGAGGCTCTGGTATGCCCTCTCTCTCTCTCTGACTCTCTCTTTCTATCTCTGTCTCCCCCTCTCTGTCAAATAAATAAATAAATACAAATATTTTTTTTTAAAAAAACACGAAGGAAACCAAACCGAACAGCTGAACTAAATTAAACCAAAATAACAGCCAAACTGCACAGAGCCGGGCTGGGGAACGATTGTGCCAAACCGCTCGATTGCTGGGTCCGTTGCTCTCTTCGTGTAGCTTTGCTCTGTCTAAAGATTTGCAAATACCCCCCCCCCCCCCCAGCTGATGTTTCCTGATCCTGTGCTATTTGCTCCTATCACTGTTCTCCCTCTGTCTCAAGAATAATTTCCACAGCATTCCTTCTCCTGATCTCCTGCTAGAGTTCAGGCACCTCAGTTGGCTTTACTCTTGATCCTGGCTGTATTTTGGGTTGATTCCTGTTCGTCCCCCACCCCACCCCACCCCACCCCCGCAGCCCGGCCACCCTTTCGGGACCCCTCCCATTTCTGGCTTGCTGTCACTGTTACCAATGATGACATTTAGAAAGGAGTCCTGTCAACCCAATAGCTGCTGCTTCCGTGCAAACCATTTTAAGTTCCCATTTTATTGGCTCAAAGAACCCGGCAAAAGCCATTTTGCTTTTGGTTAATACAGGAAGAGGTTAAGCTCTGAGTGAGAATGGTAAAAACAAAAACAAAAACAAAAACAAAAACAAAATCAAAAAAACCATGCCCGCAGATTTCAGACAGCCAGGCACGTTTCAGAAGGAGATTGAATAATGAACGAAGTTCCCTACTCAGTAGTAACCTTTCATATTTGGAATTAAAACTCCAGTATTAGAAATGTCAGGGATCTCTTTTGGCTAAGTAAGAGGATTTTGGGGAGAGAAACGTCTCTCTGTTGTGTTTGGATTTCATCAGGGTTCCTAAGGGCACATGGCAACTTGGCTGGAAATCACTCAGAGACATGTCCCCTCCTGCCACTCTTCCCTCTGCCTTGCCACTCACGTAGTCTGAGGTTCTCCATCACACGCAGGTTGCACACGCCAAGTAAATTAGGCAGATCGTGCTCATGCATCAATGCCACCTACTTGGATTCCTTTCTGGCCATTGCATTTCGTTTCTCTCCTTTTTAATCAGCTTCATAAATCTGACCCTGACAAAGGTCTTGCCTCTCCACACCACAGCCGGACACGAGATGGTAATTTGCCCCTGAGCTTTCATTGGCTTCTCTCCTTGAGTGACCATCAATGACATGTGGTGCCCATTCATTACAGGGGCTCAGGTGTGGCTGTGAGGGGGTTGGTTGCAAGTCCTGCCAACCGTGACTGCTTCCAAAAGGACTGGATGGTTCTCCGAGCACTGGGCGCATCCGGGGATTACGTTACACGGAGCCTAACGTGCTGGGAACTGCAAAGGACGGAGCACAGGGCGAGGAGTTCCTCTTGAGTTATCTGGCTGGAGGGTAAGTTTTTCAAGGGGATTATTCAAATCAAGAATTGAAGACAGGGCTGGAGAGATGGCTTAGCGGTTAAGCGCTTGCCTGTGAAGCCTAAGGATCCCGGTTCGAGGCTCGATTCCCCAGGACCCACGTTAGCCAGATGCACAAGGGGGTGCACGCGTCTGGAGTTCGTTTGCAGTGGTTGGAAGCCCTGGCGCACCCATTCTCTCTCTCTCTCTCGCTCTCTCTCTCCTTCTCTCTGTTGCTCTCAAATAAATAAAAATAAACAAAAAAATTAAAAAAAAAAAAAAAGAATTGAAGACAGGGGACTGGAGAAGATGGCTTGGCAGTGAAAGCGCTTGCGCCTGCAAAGCCATAGGACCCCATGTAAGCCAGATGCACAAGGACAGGCATGCGTCTGGAGTTCATTTGCAGTGGCTGTAGACATGCCCATTCTCTCTCTCTCTCTCAAATATATAAATAAATAAAATATTAAAAATGTTTTTTAAAAGAATGCAAGACAGACACAGAGCTAGCTGTTTAGGGAGATATTTGCTCTCTCAGGTGGGGGCAGCTGTCTAGGGACTGGTGTTGAATTTGCTATGTCCAGGGACACCTGACTCAGCCCGTGTCTCCTGCTCCTAACCATGAGAGTCTGGAATGTTGATCCAGCTCAGGTGGGCAGAGCGTGCGTGTCTCACGACTTACCTTCTGTGCTCTAGGAGCCGCCGCGTTGAGTCTCGGGTCTTTTCTGAGTTCTTGTCCTTCTCTCACTCTTTTGTTTGTTTGTTTGTTTGTTTTTCAAGGTAGGGTTTCACTCTAGCTCAGGCTGACCTGGAATCCACTCTGTAGTCTCAGGGTGGCCTCGAGCTCACGGCGATCCTCCTACCTCTGCCTCCTGAGTGCTGGGATTAAAGGCGTGCGCCACCATGCCCGGCTTGAGAAGCATTTCTTTTTCTCTTCTTAGGCAGGTGTTGTCTAAAGCTGACTTAATGTCCCCTTGTCCCCCGAGAGCACCTCTAGTTCCTTAGTCAAGGAAGGGACTGTCCAGACACTCTCTTCTCCACCTAACGTGATTTGTGCCCATAAAAATGCAGTTGCCGTGGACAGTCATTTTCCACAGAAGCCTTTCTGACTCGTCCATTTTAAAGACCTCAGGAGGTGGAGACACCTTATCACAGTCTGGCAGCTTATTTCTGCTATTCACAAAACAGCATTAAAACCCCTTTTATGGGCTCATAACAAAATAGCCTATTGAAAGAGCGTAATGACTCCTTGTACTTTTGAATGTGCATCGCCAATAAGACGACTGATGATTTAAGGGCTTTGTGGGAGACCTTCATTCCCCACCTGGCCTGATTCTTGAGAGAGTGATACTCTGACCCCTTCCAACTGTGAAGTCTCCAAATACTTGGGTCACAAACACTGAGTGACGATGACAACAGGCTGTCGTTTATATATTGAGCACTTACTATATATATATTAGCCTTCACATTCATTAGGTCGATATGTGCTTTGTGTCCATTATGTTTTAGGTTCCTCTAGCATCCCTATGAAATGTCTAGTGATTCCTGTCCCCCTTCACAATGAAGAAGTAGAGTCTTGGAACCTTCTGCAATGGAGTTTTGCATTTCCCAGGACCTCAAACTCATAGATTAAAAAAAAATTTTTTTTGTTTATTTTTACTTATTTGAGAGTGACAGACAGACAGAGAGAGAAAGAGGCAGATGTGTGTGTGTGGGGGGAGAGTGGGTGTGCCAAGGCCTCCAGTCACTGCAAACAAACTCCAGATGCATGTACTACCTTGTGCATCTGGCTTACGTGAGTCCTGGGGAATCGAGCCTTAAACCAGGGTCCTTAGGCTTCACAGGCAAGCACTTAACTGCTAAGCCATCTCTCCAGCCCAAACTCATAGATTTTAAAGTACATTCTTCCTTAAGAAATCCCATCTAGGGCTGGAGAGATGGCTTAGCAGTTAAGGAGCTTGCCTACGAAGCCTAGGAACTCATGTTCAAATCTCCAGGTCCCATATAAGCCAGACATACAGAGACACAAACACGCAATACACCACAAGGGGGCACATGAGTCTGGAGTTTGCTCACAGCAGCTGATGGCCCTGGTGTGCCCATTCTCTCTCTCTCAAAATAAATAACTTTGACAAAATATTTTTTTAAATATATTTTATTTATTTATTTATTTGATACAGAGAAAGAGGCAGAGAGAGAGAGAGAGAGAGGGAGAGAATGGAAACACCAGGCAGCCAGTGTAAACGAACTCCAGATGCATGCGCCTCTCTGTGCATCTGGCTTACATGGGCCCTGGAGAATCAAACCAGGATCCTTAGGCTTTGCAGGCAAATGCCTTAACTGCTAAGCCATCTCTCCAGCCCAACAAAATACTTTTTAATTAAGAAATTCTATCTAGACCATGAATTTGTGTATATCAATGAGCATATACCATCTATATGCTCACGTCTCTAAACTGAAATCCTAAATCTAATCTCTCTCTCCAACCCCCCCCCCCCTGCCTTGTACATGCTATGCAAGCAATCTTTGATGACTGAGCCACACCCCCGGCCAGACTGCTTCTCTTAGTCTCACCGTCACCTATCCAATTGCCTAGCCCACTTGAACTGCTAAGCAACATCTCAAACTCATCACAGAGAAAACATTGTTCTACTTCCTCCAAGTGCATTTCTCCTCTCAGCATGCCACGCCCCGTTCAGGAGCTCACACTGGGAATGTAGAATGGTCCTCAATTTCTACATTTCCTCATCTGTACTCGTAGTGTGTCTGTTTCTGCTGCTGCTTCCTTCGCCCACACAACAATGCTACTTCTTGTCCGGACAGTTGCAGCAGCTCCCTCACTGCCTTCTGCTTGCCAGCCAGCCATCTTTCACACGATTCATTTAAAAATAGTAATCAGGGGCTGGAGAGATGGCTTAGTGGTTAAGGCGCTTGCCTGCGAAGCCTAAAGACCCATGTTCGGCTCTCTAGGTCTCACGGAAGCCAGACACAAGAAAGGTGAGGTGAACGCAAGGTCGCACATGCCCACTAGGTGGCGCAAGGGTCTGGAGTGCGATTGCTATGGCTGAGGCCCTGGTGCACCAATTCTCTCTCCTCTCCCTCTCTAAATAAAATAAAATAAAATAATGAGTTGTTACTCTTTCCCTGCCCCCAAACTCATCAAAGACTTTCTTTTTAATTTTTTTTTAATTTATTTGCAAACAGAGAGAGAAAGAGGGGATATGGGAATGTGCATGCCAGAACCTCTTGGCCACTGTAGACAAACTCCAGATGAACATGCCATTCTGTGCATCTGGATTTACATGGGTACTGGGGAATCGAACCCAGGCTTTCAAGCTCTGCAAGCAAGCACCTTTAGCTGCTGAACAATCTCCGGAGCCCAAAACCTTTCTTTGGATTCAAGTCCAATCCATGGTATGATCTTCAGGGCCACACAACCCTGTGAGTTCAGCTAATAGTAACTAGTCCTCACTCGTTGCTCTGTAGACACACCGGTCTGCTTTCAGATCCTTGGTGAGCTGGAGCTCCTTTGGGTCTCAGAGCCCTTCACTATTCCCTGTCTAGCCCATGAGTAAGAAATACTGCCTCCTCTGCTTGGATGTAACCAGTAGCATGGAAAACGTATCGTGAATAAATTAGTTAGCCATAAATCTATGAAGTTTCAATTAGGTGGTGTTGTAGTCAGCTCCACGTTGCTGGGATGAACTTCCAAACACACACAGTTTATGGAAGGAACGGGATTTATCTCAGGCTTACCGATCCAGGGACAGTTCCCATAACAGCTGGCTCCCATTCATAAATCCAGGCAGAGAGACAGCACCAAACACAAGCACGCACGAACAGGCAACATGGCACAAACAGCAGGGGCCCAGGCAGAGCTGTCTGAGCTCTCCATATACCTTTGGGCTAGAAATCAGATCAGCTCCAGTGACGCCTTAGGGCTAGACTCCAGAATCCGCAACCCTCCCCCACCCCTGTCCCCCGTGACACCTCCTCCAGCCAGGCAGCTGGAAATCCAAGTTAACACCTGAGTCTAGCGGGAGACATGCATGCAAACTATCATAGCTGGTATTAATAGAATCAACGTCGGGAGGGGAAGGGATGGAGAATGTACCATCCTGTGAAGTTGATATCCCAGTTACTAGGAATTAAGTAACTGGGAGGTTGGGGGATGCCTCAGGGTACATTGGTAGAAGGCAGCAGGTCTGGAATTGTGCAGGTTATTTGACCTCATTACCCACGTGCACCCCCTAGGTCCTGGTACCCTTGCATAGGCCCAGCCTTGAGAGAGTCTTGTCACTAAGAGAGAGAGGACAACTGGCTCTTCTGTGAATCCAGGCAGCATCACCGATGGCTGTGGGTCAGAGACACTGGATATCTTAGGTTGTCAAACGTGGCCCAAGTGAGCTGAAGTGAACCCTGACTTCAAGGACCAGCATCTGCCCGCACGGAGAAGCTGGTGAGTACAGTTAGGTATGGCAATTAATAAGCCACCATCTGCTGACACCTCACACTTTGAGTGGGATTTAACATGGTTATAGGCTGCTTTGAACATCCTCACCCCCCCCCCCTCCAAACCATATGTGCTTAAAAGATCCAAAAAGGAAACAGCTTAATCCAGGAGTGTGAAAGGGAACGGTGACATTCTGCCGTGTGTTGGTGACACGCGAATCTTTCCAGGCACCACCTCGTTCAGGGCTTCTGCGGTATTTGTGGTTCCAGGCATCGAGTCCCTGACAAAATGGCACTGCCAGGATGACTTAAGCCACATGCGTGGGGTGGAGAAAAGCACTGTGGCGTGGGAGTGACTTCTAAAAATTTGCTTTGAGCTTTGCCCCGGATTGAGTCGCCACGCACACCCAAGGCATCCCCTTTCCTCCTGAGACAGCAATCTGTGCTGTGTGGCTCACCCGCCCTCTTCCCGATGGAAACGTGTCTCCCTGTACTGCCTTCCCTCTTGCACTCTGTTTGTACGCATCCCAGGCTGGCCCCCTGATCCTCCCGTGCACTTCTGTTTTCCCCTACCACTAGCTACCGCTCCCTGAGGGCACAGACCTTGTCTTTGCTTAGGCCAGTGGAGCCCAGCACCATGACTTACGTTGGAAGTGCTTAATGGCAAATCGCTTCAAAAATAAATAAATGGATAAATTGATGATTTTAATTGAAAATACCTCAAGTATTTTTAGAAATGATATATTGTAGATCAATGACATTATTGACTATATCCTTCCATTAAATACTGAAAACAAATGTCTGATATTACCAGGCAAAGCAAAACAAGACACCTTCATTCATAGCGCGTGGTTTTGGATAAGACTACATGGGCTCAATCCAAAAGGTTGAAATAAGGAAGGCTATTGCTTTGAATCTTGCCACCAGCACAGAAAGGGGAACGTCTCTTAGAATATTCGTAGTCAGCATGGCTTAGCATAGGTATGTCAATAAATCATTGTCACAGATCTGGGATACATGCAAAGAGGTGTGTGGGTGTGTGCTTTAAATATGTTTTTTTTTTATTCATTTGCAAACTCAGAGGGAGAGAGACAGATAGAGGGAATGGGCACGCCAAGGCCTCTCGCTGCTGCAAACGAACTCCAGTTGCATGCGTCACTTTGTGTGTCTGGGTAACGGAACTGGCATTGCAAGCACCACTGAGTCCTCTCTCCAGCCCTGTGTGTATGTATATATTTAAAATTTATTTATGAGAGAGAGAGAGAGGCCATGGCAGGGCCTCTAGCCACTGCAAACGAAATCCAGACTTCCAGACTCATGCGCCACCATGTGCATCTGGCTTACGTGGGCTCTGGGGTAGCGAACCTGGGTCCTCAGCTTCTTTGCAGGCAAGTGCCTTAACTGCTAAGCTATCTCTCCAGCCCTGTGTATATTTTGCTTTATAAAGGAATATTTATTTAAAGAACTTCTGTCTGTGTGTTTAAAGAAGGCAAAAAAAAAAAAAAGTTTTGTTTTCTAAACATTCAAACAACATGGCCAATACAGCAGTTGTGATGTTTAAATGCTATGGGAACGCTTATGGTAATGAGGACTCTAGAGGAACGGAGTTGGTAATTCTAGCTATGTTAGAGAATGGGAAGCTGCAAAGTGAGACAGGAGCATCTGAGGAAGATGCATCTGGCCACAGAATCAGTGGTAACTACAGGAAGGGTTGGTCCTGGAATCCCGAGTTCCGTGGAGGAAGCCGTCATGCCAATCCAGATGTGAGGTGCGAAAGATACGGCGATAGCACGTGGCAGGGTCACAGAGGCATGGGTGGGTAGAAAGGAAGACATTTCAAAGACAAGAAAACAAAAAACCCTCTGCAACTTTGATCATTCTAAAGCGTTGGGTTTGAGTGGCAAATGTGACACATCAACAAGAGAAAAAGAGAAGTTGGGAGGCGCAGCTAGACTGCAGGGAAGCGGGAGACTTGTGCTTTGGATGTGTTGAGTTCAACATAGTGAGGTACCCAGGTGGAAATTCTCCCAGTCTCTCTGTCACTTCAGGACATGGCTGCTTTGTGAGGGATGCAGTGGGGACTTTGTGAGGGATATGGTGGGGTCTTTGTGATGGATGCAGTGGGGGGTCTATGTGAGGGTCCTTGTGAGGGATGCAGTGGGGACTTTATGAGGGATATGGTGGGATCTTTGTGAGGGATGCAGTGGGGGTGTATGTGAGGGTCCTTGTGAGGGATGCAGTGGGGGTGTATGTGAGGGTCCTTGTGAGGGATGCAGTGGGGGTGTATGTGAGGGTCCTTGTGAGGGATGCAGTGGGGGTCTATGTGAGGGTCCTTGTGAGGGATGCAGTGGGGGTCTATGTGAGGGTCCTTGTGATGGATGCAGTGGGGGTGTATGTGAGGGTCCTTGTGAGGGATGCAGTGGGGGTGTATGTGAGGGTCCTTGTGAGGGATGCAGTGGGGGTGTATGTGAGGGTCCTTGTGAGGGATGCAGTGGGGGTCTATGTGAGGGTCCTTGTGAGGGATGCAGTGGGGGTCTATGTGAGGGTCCTTGTGAGGGATGCAGTGGGGGTCTATGTGAGGGTCCTTGTGAGGGATGCAGTGGGGGTCTATGTGAGGGTCCTTGTGAGGGATGCAGTGGGGACTTTGTGAGGGTCCTTGTGAGGGATGCAGTATGCAGTGGGGGTCTATGTGAGGGTCCTTGTGAGGGATGCAGTGGGGTAACTGATCTGGAGACGGGAACGAGCTATTTAAGAGAAGTGGAGACAGCAGTCTGCAGATATTGAGTGCTCACCGGTCAGTGCCGAGGCATGCCACGGGACTCTGGCGCATAGCTGACTTCGACACCACCTTAACCCGGTGCCAGGGTAAACACCCTCATACGTTGACCATGTTGTGGCTGAGACTTCTACTTTTACTCATCTGCAAGTATCCAGTTTGTCAGAAGTTGTTAGAATGATCCAACTATATGACTTTAAAATATAGAAAAAAAAAACCACCTATTTTACAATGTCCGTAAACATAGATGCCTCCAAGTGGAGTTAAAATAGGGCTGGAGAGATGGCTTAGCGGTTAAGGGCTTGTCTGTGAAGTCTAAGGACCCCGGTTTGAGGCTCGATTCCCCAGGACCCACGTAAGCCAGATGCACAAGGTGGCACATGCATCTGGAGTTCGTTTTCAGTGGCTGGAGGCCCTGGTGTGCCCAATCTTTTTCTCTTTCTTTCCCTCTCTCTCTCTCTCTCTCTCTGCCTCTTTCTCTCTCTGTCTGTCACTCTCAAATAATAAAAACAATAAAATAAATTTTTTTTAAAAAAAGAGTTAAAATAAACATGCAATGTTAGTATTTGTTCTTCTTGACAAAGTTTAATCCAGTCTTTGAGAATGAACTCAAGACCCTCTGTGCAGCTTGCCTGGCTGCCCTGGGCCGTCAGTCTTTTCGTTGTCCATCTACCCACCACATTAGGCCCTGTGTCTACGGCACTTGCCTCTTTTTCTGTCTGCGGGTTTTTGTTGTTGTTGTGAGATGAGAGGCATTTACTCATGTTCGTCTTCCTCACTCCCTTAACAGAGCAGAGGTTGTTGGGTGATAGATTGCTGTTGGAAATAATCCAACAGAGGACTTTTTTTTTTTTTTTAACATGGATGGAGCAGTTGCTGTAGTGGAGGGAGAATGCATGTCACATGTCACCTCTCCTGGACAACGAACCCTAAGACTGCACCAGCAGAGGCAGCTCTCTCATTATATGCTGCTGGCCCGTATTTGTAACGTGTGAAATTTTTTTTATGAACTGCTGTCAAAGGCAATCCATCACATAGTAGCCTCTAGATTATATGCTGAGACTGGCTTTAAACAGAGACAAAATGAACCTTGAGGATAATGCTATTTTCTAAGAATATGATCGCAGTATCCCGGCTAGGAAAATGAGGCAGAACGGTATGTTCTTTTAAGTAAACAGCAGTCCTTGAAAAAGGCTCCCTCTGCCTAGCCCCACTTGGGGACAGTAACTGTGACAATGCTCAGGTGACTGTGAAATGTGCCCGAATACTTGTTTCCTGTAGTGCGTCAGGTGAGGAGGTCATGGAGGGGTGTGGACATGCTATGTGGACATGTAAGGGCTCTCCGGGTTGGTATTAACATTATCTCAAGAGGTATTTTTTTTTTATTTTCTTTATTTTTTGGTATGGTTTCGCTCTAGCCCAGGCTGGCCTGGAATTCACTATGTAGTCTTAGGGAGGCCTCAAACTCACGGTGATCCTCCTACCTCTGCTGGGATTAATGGCAGGTGCCCACCACATCTGGCTTCAAGAGGTATTCTTTTTTTTTTTTTTAATGTTTTATTTATTTATTTATTTGAGAGACAGAGAAAGTGGCATAGAGAGAGAGAATGGGCGTGCCAGGGCCTCCAGCTGCCGCAAACGAACTCCAGACTCATGTGCCACCTTGTGCATCTGGCTTATATGGGTCCTGGGGAAATAAACATGGGTCCTTTGGTTTTGCAGGCAAGCGCCTTAACCACTAAGCCATCCATCCAGTCCCCAAGAGGTATTCTTAGTCTAAAAGGACATGGACAAAACGCCGGGCGTGGTGGCGCACGCCTTTAATCCCAGCACTCGGGAGGCAGAGGTAGGAGGATTGCCGTGAGTTCGAGGCCACCCTGAGACTCCATAGTGAATTCCAGGTCAGCCTGGGCTAGAGTGACACCCTACCTCGAAAAACCAAAAAAAAAAAAAGGACATGGACAAGTTAAGTGAATTCTAGATGTCAACTGTGGACACATGGTTCAAGGTACTCTCTGTGCACATCTGTAAAGAGGTAGGATTTTTACACATTATAGAATATAAATAAGAGAAAGCCTCTAAGACTCATCACTTTTGGGTAAATCCTGGTAAGATGCCTTCGATGAGCTTAGTGTTTCCTGTTCAGGAAAAGCAAATTGTGAGAGGAGCACTAAAATCGCAATTCGTTGTCTTCCTTAATTAGAGTGAAGCTCACCACAGTTTTCAATGAAGCTGTGAGAAAATCCAAGAAATAATTCGCATTGTCAGGTCAGCAGACGCGGGCACAGCAATGTGATATGACAAGGATTTGTTTAAGGGATCTATCTGTGAATTGAATGGCTTTCTTCCCCCCCCCGCCCACCCCCCCATGGAAGATGCTAGCATCTATTCTAGTATTTATTCTCATAACACAAACAGCAAGCATCTCTTCTCAAGCCACCTTCGCAGATGTCATTCCGGGGAGAAACAGATAAATCACATTAATACCAATTGATGTGGGGCACTAATTAATAAGTCCCATTAAATCACGGAGTGCTGACATTTAGCGTCCAATGAATGCCTCATAATCTCTTGAATCATTAATATTTCCATAGCATCAGGACCCAAGGGTGGCCAGCCTGGGCTCATGCAGCATGTAGATTTCCTGTGTCTGACATGGCCCCAAGGGCATTAGGTGGGACAAGGGTACCGCACCTTGCTGTGCAGACGTATATGCCATGCACAATTAACTCCCAGTATCCTGGTGCTAGCCCTTCCTCCTCTTAGAAGCCGAGGGCCTGCCTGCCATTCTTGGAATTAGCATCTGTGACTACCCACAACCCCGGAGGAGCAGAACCGATCCGATGCTGACTGCGGTGGTGTGCAACACTGATTTGTTGTTGACCGACCCTCTCGGCACCCCGGAGCAACTTGCACAGGGAAAGAAAAAAAAAATCATTACCTTTGATTTATCACTGGGGCTTGCTTTATTCAAAGGTAATCATCACTTCACAGAGCAGGTGCCATTGCAAGGCCGGTATTGATCCAGGAGGCCTGACACTCGGGAGGTGGAGACGGGCCCACGGGGAACAGAAGTCCATGTCTAAAGCAGACAGAAATGAAGTGGGAGGGAAATCTCTGACCGCTGTTGTGGCGCTTCGGGGACACTGAGCGTCTTCTTTGAGCAAAGGCTGGGGGGGGGGGGGGGGGGCTGGAGCAGTCAGAGGGAGAAGCTGCCAAGGGGCCTGGGAGGCTGGGAACACCCTTCAGCCAGCTGGAGGACCATTTTCAGGTCAAGCTTCCAAAAGAGTTCAATTCCGGCCACGCAGCCTGCGGGGGGGTGGGGGGGGGGTGTCCTGGATGGCATTTAATTCCTGGGGTGAGGGGTGCGGGGCGGAGGGGGGAGAGGGATGTTCAACGTGGGCACAGATCAAAATCAACTTCGACAACTGACAGACTGAGCCTGATGTTGGTGGATGTGAGGTCGTGGGTGGGGAGGAGGAGGAGGATGGGAGGCAGATGGGAGGCTGGAAATAGATGGGGAGATGCTTGGAGTCTAGGGCCAGTGTGTATGTGTGTGTGTGTGGGGGGGGGATTTAAAAGCACAAGGAGGAGGAGGAGGAGGCGGGGATACCCACCTCGGGGAGGGGGGGTTTGCAGCAGGAGTGAAGAAAGAGCGACAGGGAAGAGTTGAAGAAAAGTCAAAGGAAAGTAGGGAAGGGGTTCGGGGTGTGGGGGGGTACAGTGGAAAGGGAGAAAGAAGAGTGAGGGCGGCGGGGCAGGGGTGAGGAGAAGAAGAGAGCTGTCCAGGCAGGAGGGTGGACGGTGGGACCGGGAGGCAGGGAGAGAGGGGGGGCTGGGAGGAGGAGAAGGAGGAGGAGGGCGCACGGGCCTGGCCACCCCACCTCCCCCACCCCGTGGGAGACAGCGGGGAGCAGGTGGCGGCTGGGAGAGAGAGAGAGAGAGAGAGAGAGAGAGAGAGAAGGAAGAAGAGAGAGGGAGGGAGGGAGGAGAGAGGGAGGGCGCACGGCGGAGCGCCGAGGCCAAGTGCATTGTGTCTGGCGGCGGCGGCGGAGCCCACGGCGGGGCGCGCAGCAGCGGCCATGGAGCGGCGGGCGCTCATCACGGCGCTCAGCCTCGGCCTGAGCCTCTGCTCCCTGGGGCTGCTGGTCACGGCCATCTTCACTGACCACTGGTACGAGACCGACCCCCGGCGCCACAAGGAGAGCTGCGAGCGCAGCCGGGCTGGAGCCTCCGACCCCCCGGATCAGAAGAACCGCCTGATGCCACTGTCGCACCTGCCGCTGCGCGATTCGCCTCCCCTGGGGCGCCGGCTGCTGCTCCCCGGTGGCCCCGGGGGACGCACGGACCCCGAGTCCTGGCGCTCGCTCCTGGGGCTCGGAGGAGGACTGGACGCCGAGTGCGGACGGCCGCTCTTCGCCACCTATTCGGGCCTCTGGAGGAAGTGTTACTTCCTGGGCATCGACAGGGACATAGACACCCTCATCCTGAAAGGTGAGAGGCAGGTGCGCCCTGCGCGCGCGCGTGGAGGAGGGCGGGATGCCCGGGCATGGGCGGGCGGGCGGCGGGAGGGCGGGGAGTCCCCAGGTCGCTTGCCCGCTGCCCGCTTCCATCCCCGCCTTCTTCCCCCCCGGGTCCTCCCAGCTCGTCTCTCCTCCTTCTCCCTCCTATCTTGCATTCGTGGGGACTCCCTGTCCTTTCCGCCTCTTCTCCTCTTTTGCGTGTGGGCACCTGACCCTGTGACTTGGAAGGCATGGGTGATTTTCCTTGACGCTGCCAACCCCCGCGAGAGGACCGGTCACTAAGACCCCGGTGCTCCTCACCTGGGCTCCTTCTGTCAAGTTTGTGTGTGTGTGTGTGTGTGTGTTTTTTCTTTGAGAAAATCTCCTTTGAAAGGGAAGTGTTTGCAAACCTCAGGAGATGGAGACAGACAGGGCTTGCTCCATGGTTTTGCGCTGATGATGTTGGCTGGCATCTCATGGAGCCGTCCTGGTGCTGGTGGTGTTGGTGTTGGTGGTGGGCACCCCAGCCTACAAAGCAGGTTCTAAGAGTTCTGGAGCTTCAGCCTTTCTGATGACCCCACCCCACCCTCCTCCTGGTGTGTGTGTGTTGGGGGGGGGGGTGCGTCTAGGCTGAGGAGAGAAGATGGCCAAGTCTTTGAAAGTAGAGCTGTCTAGACTGGGGCATCCGCGTGTCACGCTCTTGTGAGTGTGGCACTCTGTAAGGCTGCGTGTGTATTGTCTTGGCGTTTGGCACCGAGTTGGTAAAGCGTCTCTTTACTCTTGTGAAATCTAACACCTGGCGTGCCCATACGTGGAATCAGCTACTTTGAATCGGGTTTTCTTTTCTTCCTTTGTATTTTTTTTTTCTTTTTCTTTTTGGTAATCTCATTCATGTAAAAGTATTCAACTTGACAGTCTTATTTATAGGGCTTCCTTGAACTTGTATTAATAGAATTTTTTTTTATCCCCCTGAAAGAAAAATAAACCTCCTTCCCTTTGGCCAGTATTCCAAAATGAAGTCCAAAGCAAGTGTATTTTAAATATTGAGTAGCAAACGAACAGATGCATGTTGAATTACAGCCTGAGATGGAATTACAAAGAAAGTAGGGAGTTAATGGTGTTGGCCTTCCCCCTCTTGTTAGCTGGCATAGCCTTCATTTCTCAAACATGTCAACTTCCTCCTTCCCGTGGCTAGCCCAGCTGGGGACTGCTACCCAAATCTGTGTACGTGGAAGGACTCCAGCAGCGTGTGTGTGTGTGTGTGTGTGTGTGTGTGTGTGTGTGTGTGTGGTGGGGGAGGGGGCGATCAGACACAGCAGTCTTCCTTCGGGGGGGAAATGCGCCCTTTTCTTTTCTCTCCTAACTTGCATCCAAATCTGATTCCTCCTCGTGAAGGCACTGCATAATTAATTCTGATAGTGGCACGGAACATGAACGAAACTGTAAAAGCTAGAGATGGAGGCTCAGTGACGGAATGCTCACTTAGGCAAGGCGATTTGCAAAGCCAAGCAGCAGCCTGTAGTCTTGTCTTCGGAAACGACAGGGTCGCATGTTCCCCTCTTGCGTGCCACTTGGATAGAGCGCCCGTGTCTGTAACATCAGGGCAAGAGTCCAGCCCACAGCAAAGGAGTTCCCGTGGGATCTACTACAGGACACTTCTGGCAGGACTCTGGCTGGCTGGAGTGCCCAGCTCCTGGACAGTGAGCGATCAGATGATCTTGGAGGTGGACGGACTCTACTGGAAATCAGTGAACCTGACCTTCCCCCCACTGTTCTAATTCTCTTCCAGCCCAGTAGTACATCTGGACAGAATTCGCAGGCTAGTTACGTGAAAGAGGTTGTCCTGGTCATGGGTGAATCTTTCTCATGAAATAGTGAAAGAAAGAAAGCCTCAGACGTATCCGTCGTGTGTAGCGAATCCTCTGTGGAGAACCCTGGGGTGGTCATGGAATCCCATAGTGACTGTTGGTACCACGTAGTGTGTTCTCCCCACAAGTGTCTGAAACTCCTTGGCCTCCATTTTCATCATCACAAGTATTCGGAAGGCTATTTTATTTACTTATTTATCTTAGAGAACTTGCCGGGTCTGAAATGTATCATTGTTTTAAAAAGCAATGTTGGAAAACGCCTGGACGACTTTCAACAGTGTTTCGCGACTCTTCTACCTGAACCTGACTACTGCATGACTCCCAAACCTCCGTTTCATCGTCTGGGAAATGAGTGGATGGCATGAACCACATTCATTTCTGATTTTGTAAATAATCTCAGAGAGGAAAATGTCACCGACATTTACCTATCTCTAGCAGATCGTTCCGGCACTCACGAAAAGTAAGCAAAATTACCTTTGCTTTGGCATCTGACATCAGTGGCTGTTGGTATGGGTTTCCTAAATGAGCCATGTTGAGCTAGAAATTGACATCGTATGTAGTTAAAACATTTGTGTAACTAGAGACCCAAGTTCTAGTCTTAATTTCCTCTCTGAATTGCCTTATGAAGTCCTTCAATAACTTAGAAATTTTAATTCTTTTCAAAAGTTGGCTCAGGGGCTGGAGAGATGGCTTAGCAGCTAAGGCGCTTGCCTGCAAAGCCAAAGGACCTCGGTTCGGTTCCCCAGTACCCACGTAAGCCAGATGCACAAGGTGGCGCATGTGTCTGGAGTTTGTTTACAGTGGCTGGAAGCCCTGGTGTACCCATTCTCTCTCTCTCACTCTGCCTCTTTCCCTCTCTTAAATAAATAAATAAAAATAAAATATTCTTTAAAAAGTTTGCTCAGAAGGGAGGGTGTACAGGGGTCAAAGAGGAGGAGGGCTAAGAATGTTCTGGAAGGGTTAATGAGCCTTTGAGAGGAAAACAGGTCAAACCTTTGGACCCGGAAGGCCAAGCCAAGAAGTAGGTGAAAGTTACAGAGAAGGCAACACGGAAAACATTTTTAACCTTCTCACAATCACAATTATTTGTATTTCCTGTTCCTGGGAGCATGACAAATATCTCTGATAGATGTATGAGATAGAAGCATACAATATGGGCAATAACAAATCAGTTCAGAAATGATATGTATAAGCTCTTTTATTTATTTATTTGAGAAAGAGAGAGAATGAATGAGTGCCCCAGGGCCTTCAGTCTCTGCAAACAAACTCCAGACGCATGCGCCACTTTGTGCATCTGGCTTACGTGGGTCCTGGGAAATTGAACCTGGGTCTTTTGGCTTTGTAAGCAAGTGCCTTAGCCACTAAGCCATATCTCCATCCCTATATAAACTCTTCAATCTACTTAAGAGAAGTCACATGAGCCAGTAAAACATTTATCAGTGGCACAGACATTCTGAGAAGCCATCAAGTTCTGATCTTTTCCCTCTGTATGATATCCATTCATGTGTATCTAGATCACACTTTATTGTTGTTTTGTTTTTTGAGGTAGGGTCTTGCTCTAGCCCTTCGAGGTAGGGTTTCGCTGTAGCCTAGGCTGACCTGTAATTCACTATGTAGTCTCAGGGTGGCCTCAAACTCACGGTGATCCTCCTACCTCCGCCTCCCGAGTGCTGGGATTCAAGGCGTGCGCCACTATGCCCTGTGAGATCACAGTTTAGAAGGGTCTAGATTGGCCCTCCAAACACCTTCAACAAGAACGGAAGTAAAATGTTCTGTTCATTTGTTTATTTTGGGCAGGGTCTCATGGATGCTAGGCTGGCCTCAGATTTACTGTGTAGCTGAGGATGACCTTGAACTTCTGATCCTCCTGCTTCTTCCTCCTTAGCGTTGGAATTACTGGTGTGTGCCCCCACACCCGGTTTCAAGGCACGGGCATGCAAGAGCACACGCTCACTGACCTACTTCTCCCAGTGAGGTCCTACTTCCTGGTTTCCACCACCTCCAAATAGTGCTGTCAAATTATGAATCCATCAGTGCATGAATCCATTGGTTAGGTCTTTGCAAAGCCTCACCTCTGGACATTGAACTGGACTGGGTACATGAACTCAGAAGGAGGGTGGGCATTTTAATTCAAACCAGCTCTTGTCAAATGCTTTAGAGAAATTTGGTTCACGCTGTAATTTACTTTCCATTTCAATTAAAAAAAAAAAAAAGCCAACCGAGGGCCTGTTATATACAAAGTGATACTAAGAAGACTTTGGCTACATGTCGGGACTTTTTAAATTGTTCTTTCACGTATGTCTTTCTTGCAGCCCCAGATAACTGTTGACTGCCCAGGTAGCTTTCCTGGTCAAAGGACCAGCTCTGGGAACATGCAAATGTACTAATCTTCCACCCTGTCACAGAAGATGTGGCCTAGTTGAGGGAACCAAGTAGCAATTTGAAGAGATTGGATTTAAAGCTTAGTTCCCCCCCACACACACACACCCCATGCTGGCTGGGAATGCAACAAGTTTGAAAGGAGCCTTTACGTCTAAAAGTCACAGGGTTTGGCATGGTTTATATGAGGGGGTCCCAGAAAATGAGAGGTAAGCGAAAAATAGGTTCTTCATTTAGTCATCAGCCTTTTATTTACTTAACACATAGGTGTCAGTGTGCCAGATACTGTCTAAGTGTAGAAGATACACCTAGAGCGAATGAAGTGGACCCCAGTCTCTGTTTTCTTAAGTGCATTTCAAGTAGTGGAGTTTGTTTTTCTAATGGATTCCAGAATGACAGCTAACTCCTAGTAGCTTATGGAAGATTACCTGGCTAGAAAGGAGAGCACTTTGGGAAGGCTGAGAGCACTGGGGAGGAAATGAAAGAAAACGCAGTGCCCTGTGATGGTGTGTCATGCTCTTTGGGGACTGCCGACCATTGTGTACCAAGTGCAACAGCAGGTCCGCTGTGTGGACCATGAGACAGGAGGGGAGATGGAGGGAGAGTCCCTTGGAGACATTACATAGTGCTCCTTGTAGTTACTGTAAGCATTGACTATATTGGTGAGACTCTGTAAATACATTTTGTATAAATTTGGAGAAATCAATTTTTTAAAATATATAGTTCATTTATTTATTTGATAGAGAGTGAGGAAGAGAGAGGGGAGAGAGCGAGCGAGAGAGAGAGAGAGACAATAGGCACTCCAGGGCTTCTAGCCACTGCAAACAAACTCCGGATTCATGTGCCATTTTGTGCATCTGGCTTTACGGGAGTTGAACCTCCTTAGGCTTTGCAGGCAAGCACCTTAGTTGGTGAGCAATCTCTCCAGCCCTGAAATCAATTTTGAATGGGAATCAGAATCATTGAAATGATATTGGGAATCTGAATTGTTCTGTTAACTTTAATTTAAAAACTTAAAAAAAATTATGCATCTGGCTTTATGTGGGTACTGGGCAATTGAACCAGGGTCCTTAGGCTTTATAGGCAAGTACCTTAACTGCTAAGCCATCTCTCCAGCTCTTAGAAACTTTTTAAATTAAAAATTTAGACACTAAAGACATTTCTTTTCAGATATATGTATTTAACACATGGAAATCAAACTGGAATCTTTATATGCTGCCAGCAATAAATAAGAGGAACATTAATGTAGTACTTTGTTTTCATGAAATTAAAAATGATAGGATTTCAGAAAAGTGACAGTATTCTATAATGCAGTGTTAACTGGTATAAATCACTGAGGATTGAATTCTTAAGATCTGCAGTAGAAATATGTCCTTGTGGTTTTAGAAACAGTTTTCCTCTAATGAGATAAACAGAGATGTCAAAGACAGTGGGACATAAATACTTTGTCATGTTGCTCTCTGTGTGAAGAGGAGAGTGAGAGCTTTGGGTAGGAATTCATTGGGTCTGCTCTGCACTGTGCTAATGATTTATCTGCTTCCCCTGTTGCTTATTCTCCACAAAATTAATAGTCTGTACAGGACCCACCAAGTTCTACCTGACACAGAAATAGATTGATGATTCTCTTCAGCTCGTTTCTAGACCAAAGTATCGTTGGTGTGGGAATAATTATCTCCCAAGAGCAGATCTATCTAGGGAAGCTGAGAGGCCAGCGTTCTTTTCCCTTCTGCACCCAGACGTCCACCAATTGTTTTCAGTTTCAGACCTTGTCTCTGGGCTAGGGGGCGCTACTGGCGAGGGGAGTCCTCAGTTTGGGCTGTGCAGGGGAAGTGATTAAGATTTCCTTCACAGATTTCCTTTACGCGGGGCATGGTGGCGCACGCCTTTAATCCCAGCACTCAGGAGGCAGAGGTAGGAGGATCGCCATGAGTTCGAGGCCACCCTGATACTACATAGTGAATTCCAGGTCAGCCTGGGATAGGGTGAGACCCTACCTCAAAAAACAAAACAAAACAAAAAAGATTTCCTTTATTTCTCAAGACAATTGGTGTCTATAATTTTTTTTGAGCGTGCACTCATCTCTTGCTCACATACATATAATTTATATTCATTTTAAAATTACATGCGTGGGGCTGGAGAGATTGCTCAATGCTTAATGAAGCTTGCTTGTAAAGTCTGATGGGCCTAGGTTCAATTCCCCAGTACCCATGTAAAGCCAGGTGCACAAAGTGGCATATGCATCCCGTGTTTGTTTGGCCTGGCATGCCCATTCTACGCTTCTCTCTCTCTCTCATGGGAAATAATAAATAAAAATTAGGGAAAAAAATTACTTGCATGGATAGTATTAGTATATGCATCCTAAAACATGGAGAAAAGCACATTTTGGGGCTGCCGAGATCGCTCAGTTGTTTAAGTGCTTGTCTGGTAAGCATAAGGATCTGAGTTTGATCCCTGGTACTCACAGGCAACGCTGGTCCTGATGCGAGGAACCTTTCATCTCAGAGCTGGGGACGTGGAGACAGACTGAGGCCTGAGGCTTGTTGATCATCCGGTCTAGCCTGATTGGTGAGGCTGCAGACCAAAGGGAGACCCTGTCTCACAGGAAGCAGATGGTGCTCCTGGAAATGTCACCCAAGATTGTCTGTCCTCTGGCCTATACTGGGACACACACACACACACACACACAGTGTTTTGTGTTTTTTTGTTGTTGTTGTTTTCTTTTTTTTTGTTTATTTTCATTTATTTATTTGAGAGTGACAGAGAGAGAGAGAGAGAGAAAGAATGGGAGCGCCAGGGCCTCCAGCCACTGCAAACGAACTCCAGACGCGTGCACCCCTTGTGCATCTGGCTAATGTGGGTCCTGGGGAATTGAGCCTTGAACCGGGGTCCTTAGGCTTCGTAGGCAAGCACTTAACCACTAAGCCATCTCTCCAGCCCTGCTTTTTTTTTTTTTTTTTTACAAAGCACATTTTGAGGGAGTAGGGAATAAAAAGGTATAGATGGGAGTTGGACTATTTACATCCAACATTCTACAGACTCGGTAGCGCACCCCCATGCTCCTCCCCCCCCACACACTTTAAAGCCTGTTTCTCCCAGCGCTGCCACATAGCAGAGCTTCCTATCTCCTCTGGGCAAAGGACGGGGATTTCTTCGGTGCTTGAGATTTATGGCAGGACTCCCCAAGCTCTGTTCTCTCGCGCATTTATCTTGCACAGGGGAGAGAAGACGGTGCATTTTATTTCTACATCAATTCTGACATCAGGCGCGGTACTAAATGAGCCCTTTTGATTAAACAACCACTACGTACGACACAACCCTTAATGACTGGATTTGCACTTTCTTCTTGTCCCACAGAGTGTTGAGGCTGAGCATACCCGAGTGTGATATTCTGTTTCAACACATTCTCTGGCTGACACTCACGAAGGTTATCTGGAACCGAAATTCAATTCTTGGCACTAAGTCATCAGAAGAAGCGACTGGCTTTTCATTCTTGCCATTTGCACACAGGAAGTATCTTTTTAAAGTTAATTTATAAACACAAAAACGGATGGCGCTTTAAGTGGTTTGCCATCAGAATGTCCAGAATCGCTGACATTTTCATTCTCCGTGTTCCTTGGATAACATTTAGCAGTGGCCTCCGGGGGAAAAATAGAAGAGTTTTTGCTATGTCACGGAAAGTTCACATCCAATTATACCTGAGTCGTGGTGATTTCTTTTTCCCTCTTAGCTTCTGATTTTTCTTCTTCAAAGCTCAAGAAGAGCCCTCAAACTCCATCAGGCAGACTGCTTCTAATTGTAAGTGTTCTTGATTGCTGTACAAGACAAGCTTTTTGTTGGGGAATCATCTGGAGTCACAGACGTTCCCTGCGTCACTGCTGAGTGACAGATCCGCAGGAGTGGGACGTGGTGATGGGATTTGGGCAGGTTTTTGGGCTTTTCCCACCAGTAACCCAAGAAGGGACTCTTTCATTGCCATGTGTAGCTGCCCAAGTCCATTCGTCATACGATCAGATTGTAACCACGGACCGTTACTACTGAAGCCTCTGCCAACCAAACCATGCCCTGAGATTGGCTGTGCCCGCCTTCCCTCTCCTCACATTCCATGTGCCCACCTTACCTCTCAGGGGCAGTTCCACTGTCTTTCTATGGATCTCACTGGTGTGAGCATCAGTGGTCTGTTTTATTAGCTGGTTCAGAGAACAAAAAAAAGTCAGATTGGGTCTGATCATCCTCCCCACATCACATCACCTCCCAACGGCAACTGGCAGGATGGGAGAAAAAAAGTTGAAAACCAACCAACTGGAGGTTGGCAGATAATATGAGTAGCCAGTATGTCTCCTGTGAAGCAAAAAACGCTCGCTCGTTGTTTTGGTAATGCAGAAAAGATCATTTCTAACTACGTGGGGCTGATGTCGCTTTTATATTCTCTTCCAGTTATTATTATTCTTGTTTTTAAACATCAAGGATTGATGGTGTCTAAATCTGTGCGTAGCTGGTTATAAAGATATTTTAAAATCAAAATCAAAAGCCTAAATAGAAAAATGGACTTTATCTTCCAAACCTGGCAAAGTTTATCACAGTTCAGTAGCTGTTGCTCTCTCATAGTGTTTCCCTGTGGTTAGAAGGGATTGCGGTGATTAATCTGCTTTTTAAAAAATATTTTATTTTTATTTATTTGACAGAGAAAGAGGAAGAGAGAGAGAGAGAGAGAGAGAGAGAGAGGGAGGGAGGGAGAGAATGGGCGCTCCAGGGCCTCTAGCCACTGCAAACAAACTCCAGATGCACGTGCCCCTTGTGCATCTGGCTAATGAGGGTCCTGGGGAATCGAACCTGGGTCCTTTGGCTTTGCAGGCAAATGCCTTAACCGCTAAGCCATCCCTCCAGCCCAGTTAATCTGTTCTATTGCAAGTTTTAACTATAAGGATGTAACTGAACTTCTCCAAGCAGGAGAGAGGGCTTGGGTGCTGGTGAGGCCGGAAGCCTTTGCTTGCTTCACGGTGACAGGAAGCTAGTGTGCTGTAATCCATCTTTCCTGTAACTCAGCCAGATAGGGTATCTGCAGACCAAACCACCACGTCGTGAGGACGCTCATCAGGGAACGCATTAGCAAGCGACTAAAGGGGAACAATGGAAGTCGTGCTTTACTTTCCATTTTCTTGAATTCTCATGGAGACGCCGAATTATTTTCTAGAACTCGCTGGATGTCCCCCCCTACCTCGTGCTTGAACTTTTGAATATTTTGCTCAGCATCGAAAAAAAATCAGTCATCGTTTCCCCTTTGAGTCGAAAGAACCTGTGTTCCCTTTTGCTTTCTCCAAGTCAGTGGATGCCACGCAGGTAGAAAATGAACTCCGGAACGGCTGGAAGTGGGAAACTGTGTATGCAGAGATGATTCCAGAGGGTCTGTTTCTTTACCTCAGGTCACAAATCAGTAGTGATGCTTGCATCCGCCCTAGATGAGGGCTGACTCTCAGACAGGCCCTGTCCTCATCAATCACAGAGCAAGGGGGCGGGCAGTCAGCGTGGGAGGCTTTATTTGGTCAGGACCTCATTTGTCTACATGATAAGATAATTTTATTTGGCGTGGGAGATGTGAACATTTCCTTCACTCCACAGTCAATAAATGTTACTGTTTGAATTTTTTTTCATGTTTTTTGAGACAAGCCCCAACAGACTGGCCTTTTTTTTTTTTTTTTTAAATAAGAGAGAGAAAAGCCGGGTGTGGTGGTGCACGCCTTTAATCCCTGCACTCGGGAGGCTGAGATAGGAGAACTGCTGTGAGTTTGAGGCCACCCTGAGACTCCAAAGTGAATTCCAGGTCAGCCTGGACTAGAGTGAGACTCTACCTCGAAAACCAAAAGAAAAAAATAAAATAAAGAGACAGAGAGAGAATTGGCAAGCCAGGGCCTCCAGCCCCTGCAATTGAACTCCAGACACGTGTGTCCCCTTGTGTGCATGTGCAACCTTGCGTACTTGCATCACTGTGCGTCTGGCTTACGTGGGACCTGGGGAGCCGAACATGAGTCCTGAGGCTTTGCAGGGAAGCACCTTAATCGCTAAGCCATCTCTCCAGCTCAGAATTTTTTCTTCTTTTTTTTAAATAAGAGACTTGGGTCTGGGGAGATTGTTCAGTGGGAAAGTGCTTGTCTTGCAAGCATGAAGACCAGAGCTCATGGAAAATGCTGGTACTGATAGTGTATGCTATAATCTCAGGGCTGGAGAAGCAGAGACAAGAGGATGTCTGAGTCTCTTTGGCCAACCAGTCTAGACTAACTGGTGAGTTCTGCACATACACACACATATGGGCCCACACAGATATGAATACATATACACACATGCATCCCCACACACACACACACACACACACACACAGAGAGAGAGAGAGAGAGAGAGAGAGAGACGGGGGGGGGGGGCTTTTTAGTGAAAATTACTGCTATGTCCTATAGGGGTTCTGAACTGGTGGGGGTCTAATTTGAATTTGATAGCCTTCTCCCCCCCCCATCTCACAATTTAGAAAACTGCTTAAAGTAATACTTCAGATTGTCAGAATTTTTTTTTGGGGGGGGTGTTTGAGGTAGGATCTCACTCTAGCCCAGGCTGACCTGGAATCACTTGGTAGTCTCACAGTGATCCTCCTACCTCTGCCTCCCCCGTGTTGGGATTAAAGGTGTGTGCCACCACGCCTGGCTTTTCAGAATTTTAAGTATGAGAATCCTCTCAAATATTACTCAATAAAGTTATCTTGGAGAAGCAACAAGATTGATCACTTGTCATGTGATTGAAAAATTATGAAAGAAATTGTCTGAACAATTCCTTCAGGGGATCAGAAAAACGTACTGGCCGATTGGAATCACGTAGCTTCTCATTTATTTCTGTGACTTAATCCTGAGCATCTAGAATGTTGCAGAAAAACTTTGCCTAGTGTTCAAGCAACGGAAATGTTGGCTAAAGGAAGCTGAAACTGACAAGTGTTAGGAAAATAAAGAGAATGGGTGAATAAAAGGGTGACAGATTGCTAACATGAATGGCTCTGAACAATATTCTTTTCTGCAAGTGTTTGAAACAAAAGGCACAGGGTTACCACTTACAATTCAGCAGCAGCAGGTACAATCCAGCCGATGTCTGCTAAGGAAGCATCAAAGTTGTGCTGTGTTTCCGTCCTTCCCCCCTCCTCCCCCCGCACCCCCCCCCCCCCCCAGTTATCTTTTCTTTCTGAAAGAGACTCAGATTGGTAGGAGGCAAATGGGAACGTGCAGGCGGGATCAAAGATTCACGGAGCTAAAAGGAACCATCAAGTCGTGATGCTCACCTGATTTTTACACTCCAGTAATGAGTGATTTACACTTGCTGCAAACTCCTGTCAATTACATGCAGTTTCTCTAACTGCCTCTTTTTTTTTTTTTTTTCCTCTGAAAGCTTGTTATCAGAGCACCCATGAGCCAGGGGGGATGTTTTTATCAGCATAATCTCAAATTGGTTTTAATATAAGGAGAACGGACCTTATGGGAGAAGGTCCTTAGATTTTATATAGAAGAGGGGTCGGGGCTTAATCTCACTGTGTTTTCTGGGGGTGACGTTTGCATGGGGACAATGATGGATGGCATGGCATGGGTGCTTCAAGTCCCTCAAAGCCTCCCCCGGGCACCGCCACTGATTTAGAAAATTGGCAGCTGTATAAATAACTCATTTCCTGTCGGTGCTCTGAACAGGTCCCCAAACACCTGATTTGGGAGAGTTCAGAAGAAAATGACAGCAGAAGCCATAGAAAGGGCACTGTTGTGTATGTCCTTCAAATGTGACAGTCATTGAAATAAATGTGTCTGAGAGGCATTAACTAGAGCAGTCCCTTATTCTCCTAGGCACACATACGGATGATTGTGTGGTAATGTTTTGATTATGTCATGGGGGAAATTGAGTACTTTTTACTAATAGGTCCCAGATTTTCATGTTGAAAATTTGTGGCCGGGCCTGCTCTGGAGAGTGTGTGTTTATTTCTAAACCATCACACAATTCTTATTTTAGCACACACTTCCAGTCCTATTTATAGGTTAAAATGCAGAGCCATTTTTTTTTTCTTTTTTGCTCCCAATCAATTATGTCCCCATATATGTAGTTTTCTAGAGTTGTTCTTATTTCTAAAAGGGTCAGCTGCAGCAGTATTTCTGGTGAGGTCTGACATATTATAAATTGGGTAGTGGGTATAGTATTTTTATGAGAGAGAGAAAGTGAGAGAGTGAGAGAGCGAGAGAGATAGAGAGAAAATTGGCACGCCAGAGTCTCCAGCCTCTGCTGTCATGCGCCACCTTGTGGGTTCTGGGGAGTTGAACCTGGGTCCTTAGGCTTCACAGGCAAGTGCCTTAACCACTAAGCCATCTCTCTAGGCCATATTTTTTTTTTTTAAAAAAAAGTAAATGAATCAACCACTTGATAAACATGTATGAACTCCTATGGGCAAGTTCGTTAAGACTCTTTTAGTGTCAAGTAACAGACTATCCCAATGAACATAGCTTAACCCACAAAGGAAACTCATCCCCTTGCGTAATACAGCGTCTGGAGGAGCCCTACACGCAGGCTAGTTAGCTGCAGAGACTGGGTGCTATGAGGTGTTAGCCTTGAGCCCGGCCCCTTCCTAGTCACAGTAGTTCCGAGTCACTTCCCCTCCAGATAACAGTTAAGGAGCCAGGTGATGGGAGAGACCATATCCCATGTTTGGGCCCCTGTTTACACTACATGTAATTCCTCCCGAGTGTTCAGCAGACCTCGCGCAAGTCTCGATGGTTGGAATGATGTCACGTGGCCGTTCCTTAAACATCCCCAGGCAAGTGGAATGGACTTACTCTAATTCCCTGATGCATCAAGCTTAAGGTAAGGCTCTAGGCCTGGAGAGCTGCCAATCTTCCCTAGAAGCTCTTGGCTATCTGGCCTCTGTACAAAGTCTAGCTGCTCCTAGTTACGGAAGAGGAGGTGCTGTGGATCTAACGGTGGAGGCTGACCTAGCAGGGACATTGAAATGGTAGTCACATCCTACCCACGGCCATTCCGCTATGGAGCAAGCATCCGTATCTTCCTGCGGGCTCTTGTGGCTTTACTACTTCTTTGCATCCCACTCGCTGGGCGCAGAGGAATGCTCTGACGGCCCTATGTATTTCTTTCTGAAAAAGCAGTTTTTGTCTCCTTAATCTCTAGTGACCCACAGACAGCACAGTTCTTCCCGCCCCCTCTCCCCGAAGGAGACTTTGTTTAAAATGCAATGTAAAATATTCAGAGTTGTACATTTCAGTGAATATCTACGGGATCTGAGATCAGATAGTACAGATATTAAAATTCAACATATATATGAGATTGGTTGGGTCAGTGTTAAAACAATTTCCAGACAGGTAGTTTTTGTCCCTCTTGACCCTTCCCCTATCAGGTGGAAGTCCAGTGTGGTCCACAGAAGGACATTGTGGAGATCAGTTGGAACATGCCTGGCCCCACTGAGATCTCAAGCCAGTGCCATTAATGAGATCTCTTCAAGCTACGCAAGGACTAATTTTTAAAAATATTTTCATTTATTTATTTGAGAGACCCAGAGGCAGGGGAGAGAGAGAGAGAGATAATAGGTGCAGCAAAGCCTTTACCCACTGCAAACAAACTCCAGACGCATGCGCCACCTTGTGCATCTGGCTTTACGTGGGAGCTGGGGAATCGAGCCTGGGTTCTGTAGAGGAAAACAACGTGACGAGTGTATTTCATTCCCATCAATGTCTATCAGCCGCTTGTAAGTAACCGCCACACCAATTTCCAAAACCATCTGTGATAAATGTGAGAAGAAAAAAAAAACAACAATAACAAGAACTTTGTAATATTTTATTTTTACTTATTTATTTGACAGAGAAAGAGGGAGAGAGAGAGAGAGGGAGGGAGGGAGGGAGAATGGGTGCACCAGGGCCTCCAGCCACTGCAGAAGAACTCCAGACGCGTGTGCTCCCTTGTGCGTCTGGCTAACTTGGGTCCTGGGGAATCGAACCTGGGCCCTTTGGCTTTGCAGGCAAATGCCTTAACCACTAAGCCATCCCTCCAGCCCTCACAGGACCCTTTTGCTACTGCTTACGTCCACCTGTATTGATAGAGTTACGTTGTTCAAACTTTGAGAAACTAAACCAGTTCTGATACAAAGAAATGTCTGCTGCCTTTACAATGACCCATCTAGAAGGGCAGCCGAGGAGGCAGCTGCTTATCCAAGCATGTTTGTGTGTCTGTAGGGAGGAAGGCCATGTGAAAGAGAGTCATATCCCAGGAGAGTTTACGTCAAACCACTCCAGTGGGCCAAGTGTATCCTGCATGGAATTGCCCTTCTCTGACATACCTCTTCAAGGAGCGCCGAGAGGTCTGTTTTTTTTTTTTTAAATCTTATTATCTGCTCAGAGCAGGAATTACGAAGCAAGAAAGCCAGAGCCGCTGCAGATGGATCTGAGCTAGCGGGATTTTTGAGTTACAGAAGTCTTAGAAGATGCTGGAAAGCCACAAGGTGTGTGGGTGGACATATATTTGGACCACCAGATTGCATGCCAACTTGTGGGAGAGAGAGTGAGTGAGTTAGAGGAAAGGATTTGGGGTTGGGGGGGAAGGACACAGGAAGGCCAGGAGCGTGCGCAAGGAGGGGCGAGTGCTTGCTGAATCTTTGGTGAAGCAGTTCCAGAGACTCTTCATTTCTTGAAATATCCATTAGGCACATTGAGCTCTCTCAAATGCAGTCTCATTTATGTCTTTCCTTTGACTAAAAGACCCTGGTGTATTCCTTAATAAGTTAAATATAATGTTACCTAGTCACCCAGCATTTCTACTCATAGACACATACACAAATGAATTGAAAACAGAGACTCGGAGCTGGGGCAATGGCTCTGTTTGTAAAGCAACTGCTGTATAAACATGAGGACCCGGGTTTGGAACCCAGCACAGCTGTGCTGGTGTGCATCTGTAATCCTAGCAACAGGGATGGCAGACACCAGACGGTCCCTGAGGCAAGCTGGCTCCCTGGCTAGACTATCGGAGTCAACCAGCTCGGCTTTCACTGAGACCTAGACTTAGTAACGAGGCTGAGAGCAATGGACGCGGTACCTGAACTTGATCTCTGGCCTCCCCATGCACACACAGCCTCACACACATGACCCGCACATATATGAACATGCACACGCATATGCACGCACACATACCGCTCACATATATACACACAAAGAAAAACAGAAGCAGAAACAGGGCTGGAGAGATGGCTTAACAATTAAGACGCTTGCCTGTGAAGCCTACAGACCCAGGTTTGATTCCCCAGGACCCACGTTAGCCAGATGCACAAGGTGGCACATGTGTCTGGAGTTCGTTCACAGTGGCTGGAGGCCCTGGTGCGCCCTTTCTCTCTATCTGACTTTCTTTCTCTCTCTCTCAAATAAAATAAAATAAAATAAAATAAAATAAAATAAACAGAAATAAAACACTCTGAAATATTTTCCTGCTTTCCTATTCATAACAACACTCTTCACAATAGCTAAAAGGTGGAAATATCCTGTAAGTCCATAACCTGATGGATGCATAAAGTGTATTATGTCCATACAGTGGGCCATGCAACATGATGACCATGTAAACATCATGTTAAGCCAGTCACACAAGGTCATGTATCGTATGATTCAATTTATACGGACAGGTCCACAGAACACAGACCCATAGAGACAGACAAGAGGGAGGGAGAGTGGGGAGCTGCTGCTTCACGGGAATGACATTTTCTTCTGGTTTATGAAAATGTGCTGGAAGTAGAGGGAGACCGCACAGTACAGTGTCACTAAATCACACACCTTAACATGGTAAATGACAACAAAAATCCTCAAAATGGTGCTTTCCACTGAGCACAGCCACAAGTCTGAAAAAAAAAAAAAAAAAAAGCTTTTACTGGTTGGACAGATGGCTTAGTGATTAAAGCACCCACTTGCAAATCCAAAGGGCCTAGGTTCGATTCCCCAGGACTCACGTAAGCCAGACGCACAAGATGGGACATGCGTCTGGAGTTTGTTTGCAGTGGCTGGAAGCCCTGGTGCGCCCATTCTCCCCCTCTTTCTCTCTCTTTCCTATATAAACAAACAAACAAATAAATAAACAAAGCTTCGACCGTGAGGTTCCATTTCCCTCTCTGGTTGCTCAGCTGACAGCTTCTCTATGAAGTCACGGTCCAGGCCACGTGGGACCACTTGCCGTCCCCTTGGTACATGAGCCCTGTCACCTTTCAGTTTCGTCGCATGGCCCATTTCTTCTGCCTGAAGTCCCACCGCGTCCCTTCCATCTACACGGTGTCCATTTTTCCTTGGACACTTAGCTCCATTCTTTTTTCTTTTCTTGACTCTGTGCCCAGCATTTTTCTTATTTTTTTATTAATTAATTAATTCATTCATTGCTTTACAGTAGTCCACTCTTAACCACACTTCTGCTTCCCATGTTCAGCTGTGGTCCAGAAATATTAAATGTGATGAAACCTCGTACCTTCCTGCTTCACAATACCACTCCCTTGATCTGTGTCACAACATGATATATGCTGCCTCCCACCTAGACACCCAGTAGCCTCCTCTTTATCATAACCGCCCATCATGGTAGCTTGGTCGTGCTTGTGTTCGAAGCTTACTTGATAAAGACCTCAAAGTGCCAAAGTCCTCATGCTAGTAACTTTATCACTGTATATAAATATATATTTTTTCTTTCTTCTAATTTTTTTATAGTTATTTATTTGCAAGCAGAGAAAGAGAGAGAGAGAGAAAGAGAGAAATACAGAGAAGAGAGACAGACAGAGAAAATGGCATGCCAGGGCCTCCTCACTACTGCAAATGAACTCCAGAAGCAGGTTCCACTTTGTGCATCTGGCGTAGGTGGGTACTGGGGAATTGAACCTGAGTCCTCAGGCTTTCCAGGCAAGTACCTTAACTGGTAAGCCATCTCTCCAGCCCACAGTGTGTGTGTGTATATATATTTAACTTATTTATTTATTTGAGAAGAGAAAGAGGCAGAGAGAGAGAGAGAGAGAGAGAAAATGGGTGCTCTAGGACCTCCAACCACTGCAAATGAACTCCAGACACATGCAACGTTTTGTGCATCTGGCTTACGTAGGTCCTAGGGAATCAAACCTAGGTCCTTAGGCTTTGCAGGTAAGTACCTTAACCACTAAGCCATCTCTCCAGCCCCTTTATTACAGTATATTATTGTACATTTGTTGTATTGCTGTTGTTAAACTCTTACCATTTCTAATGTATAAATTAAACTTAATCATTGTTAGGTATGTATAGGGGGAAAAAACGTAGGAAAGGCGATTAGCCCCAGTTTCAGGCATCCATTGGAAGCTTTGAGCATGTCCCTTTTGAATAAAGGGGAATAACAGCATCAACTAGACACACACACACACATATATATATGTATGTATCACAGTAGGGTTCTAGTTGATGTATATATATATATATATAGCACACACAAGCTCAAGGGTGATTTCTGCATTGCACTGTAGTTTATTTGCTTGTCTATTTTTCTTTGTTTCTTAAGACTGGGAAGAAATGCCAGCTAGCTCAGTATCTGCATCTGGAGATCTTTCCAGTGAATGGCTGCTGAGGAAAAAAAAAAAAAATTGTGTTGGGTCGATTCAAATCACAGTCCTAGCAGACCCATTCTCTTCTCACCCACTGCAGAGTTTTCATTCAATTCAAGAACAAGGAGAAGGGGAGAATCTGCAACACTAAAGGCACTAATAATTAATTACACCAAGACACTAATCGTTAATTAGAGTAAGACACTAATAATTAAAAGACAAAGTACTTGGCATTTAGAATGCAGTAATAGTAGCGGGCACCAAAAGCACAAACCACCAAAAGGGCGAAACGCCAGGGTTCATGGCATTCTTTTATTTTCCAAAGAATTCAAAATACCAGTGTAAAACTGACGGAGACCTTCCTAACAGGAGCTTTCCTCATACAATGCTCCCTCCAGTCCTTAACTGCAGGACTCCGGAACGATTTGGGCTTTCTTTCTTTTTTTTTTTTTTTTTCTGTTTTATTTATTTATTTGAGAGTGACAGACAGAGAGAGAATGAAGCCGATAGAGAGAGAGAGAGAGAATGGGCGCACCAGGGCCTCCAGCCACTGCAAACGAACTCCAGACGCGTGCGCCCCCTTGTGCATCTGGCTAACGTGGGTCCTGGGGAATCGAGCCTCGAACCGGGGTCCTTAGGCTTCACAGGCAAGCGCTTAACCGCTAAGCCATCTCTCCAGCCCGATTTGGGCTTTCTTATCCGGCCGCTTCTCTCCATAGGAAAGCCCTCCCTCCGTCGCTGGGCCTGGTGGAGTGGTTTTCAAGCCACAGCTCTTCCCATGCTGCCACGTTTGTGCCGTGCCTGTCCTTGCGCAGCTTTTACTTATTAAATATTCTTTTCTCGATCAGTTATTCCGAGTCCAGGGATCTGCTTCGTATGGCCAGAAAGCAGCTGGCCAGAGAAAACTTGTGGGGGACTCATGGTTGCTTCCGTAACCTGGCCCGTGAGCGAGCTGCTTCACTGCTGTCCAGCTCTTTCCTAGCAAACGTCCCCAGGTGATAAGCAGCCTGGAGAGTCCCCAGGGTGGTGTTGGGGGGCTGGGGTGAGTGTTCTTGCAGCTCTTCGGCACGGTGGTTCTTTATTTTGAAGTGAACTTCCACCAGGAGGTTTATTTCTCAGTTTACTGAGGTGACCAGACTCAAGAGACTTGAGATTTTTCGTCACTCTGCCCTCACTTAACTTGCTGTGTGACCTTGGGCATGTCCACACACATCTCCAGGTCTTGATTTGCTCGTCGGGACAGGTAGAGATTGAATGAGTCGCAACTGGTTTGGGTCTCTTGCTCCATTAACTCCTGCAACGGTAAGATGGCTAGAAGACAGCGGCTGAATGAACTCAGCCAAGTGTCAAGCCAGGGAGAGGTCATTTTTGTCTAGAAGGAACTGTTAGGGGGCTGGAGAGATGGCTTAGCAGTTAAGGTGCTTGCCTGCAAAGCCAAAGGACCCAGATTTGAAATCCCAAGACCCACATGCACACAGTGACATGCATCTACAGTTCGTTTGTAGTGGCTGGAGGCCCTGGCGTGCTCATTCTCTCTCTCTCTCTCTCTCTCTTTCTCTCTCCCCCTGCCTATTTCTCTCTGTCAAATAAATAAAGAATAAAATATAAAAAAAGGAACTGTTAGGACAAGCCGCTTTACAGTTGTTTTCAAATTGTTCACATGGCTCTGCTCTGCTCTTTTGAATGTGCCATGCTTTCCTGTCATTAGTTTTCTCTTTCATTTCCCGAGAATTTTAAGGGAGAGATCAGGACTTTCCGGAACACCTCAGGAATTGCATTTTGTCAGAACACCGTTTGCCATTTGGCTGGAAGGACTCAGCTGTATAATTTTTTTTTTTCCTTCTTAGTTGATTTCCTAGGGAATTGGTATTAATCAGGCATATCTGGTTTTAGGAAAGGGAATGTGGGTTTATAATGGAGAACCAAAGTGGAGACTGCTCTTTAGAAAATTTCATAGTATGCATAATTTAACCGTGCTTTACCTACTCATTCCAAATTTCTCTGAAGGACATTTGATAAAAGAAAGAAACCTTTTTTTTTTTTATTACTAAAGGGGGAGGAAAAACCCAAACCCACCTAGGTTAATTTCCTTCTTTGCTTCCTAAAAGCATTTAATTTGCATAATCCACGTACAGTCAAAGAGAAGTCCACAATTAGGCCTCAATTTTTTTTTTCCAGTTTCCGGGGTGTGCTTTCTGAACCTAATAGCCTCCTGTGTTGAATACCTGAAGTTATATTTGATCTCTTTAATTCATATCATGAGTCTTGATTATTCATTTCACTTTCTTTCATTTCCCTTTCAATGATGTCTCTAGGTAGTTTGCGTGCAGCTATTGTAACTGGCATAATAATTAATTTCACTGGAAGTCCCACTCACAGAAGTTGAGCATACATAGCCTGACTTTTCTCGACCACTCCCAACCCCCTTCTTTGTGTGGATGGAAGTTGGTACCTGGTCCCTCTTGGGGGTCAGCCAGAAGTTGGTCTGCTGCTCAGCCTTTGATGCTTGTCAGTACTGTTCCCCTCCCCTCTCAAATCCTTCCATGTCAAGCAGACAGGAAGTGGGAAAGCAAAGCCAATCTCCTGCAGCGTCTGCGTCCAGCTGGTTGTCACTGGGAGTAACACAGTGTGACTTCCAGCAGACCCACTATGTATGGGCCCGTAGTTCTGAGCATACCACGTCGCCATGTCCCTGTCATAGGCATTGGAGTCAGAGGGAGCTGTGACTTGTTGGTCTTAACTTTGTCTCTTGATCCGAGAATATGTTTCTTAAGATTGTTTTTTTCATTGTACGAGACATTGGTTAGTTCGTTTTCCATTACAAATAATAGCAGCAGGGCGGAGACTTATAAAATCTATGGGAGATTATCAAGTTGGAATTCTGTAGTGGCCGTCTGATGAGGAATGTGTTGCTCATGACTATAAGAAAATGCTCCTTAATTTACACATCATATTCCTTCCACGATTTCAAGCAGTTTTTACTAAGAGACAAGAACGTCCTCTGACTAAGCCCACACGTCTGGGGAGAGTAACTGTAGAACTGCTGGTAATTGCTGCTTGTATACAGTGCAGAGTATATTTCTCCGGGAGAGTGGAGGCAGAATTGGGGACCCTGGGATTTAGGAGCTGTTGGACTGATTGTGGCTCTTCGTGTGCCCGATGGGACATGACAAATCATTTGAACCTCTCTAGACCACAGGCCCTCATTTATTTATTTATTTATTCAAAATATTCTACTTATTTACTTATGTATGATAGAAAGAGAGGCAGATAGAAAGAGAATGGGCATGCCAAGGCCTCCAGCCACTGCAAATGAACTCCAGATGCATGTGCCACCTTTTGCATCTGGCTTTACGTGGGTCCTGGGGAAAGGAACACAGGTCCTTACGCTTTGAAGGCAAGCGCCTTAACTACTGAGCCATCTCTCCAGCCCCAGCTCCTCATTTTCAAATATGTTTTCTAGAGGCTGGGGAGGTGACTCAGTGGCTAAAGTTACTTGCTTGCAAAGCCTGCTGGCCTGGGTTTGATTCCCCAGTACCCCCATAGGCCAGATACACAACGTGGTGCATGTGTCTGGAATTTGCTTGTAGTCACAAGTGACTCTGATTTATCCATACTCTCTCTCTCTCTCTCATAAATAAACAAATAAATGTAATTTCTAAGAACTTTTTGATTATTACATTTTATGATTCATGTAGTACAATAGGAAGCAAAGAATGAGTTTCCCAGAGAGCTTCAATCTACCTTTGTGTGCGGCAAAGCACGTGTTTATCTAGCTGGATGGATGTATTTATTCAGTGTCTTACGTACATTTCTGCCTTCCAACACAGAGAACACATCTAGCCCTTGCTTAGTGAGTCAGTTATCATTATGAACTGTGACATAATTCTGAAATGTCTGAGGAAATGCAGATAGATGAGAGCCGTGAACCTTGAAGTGAAATGACGTGTGTACCGTGCTCTTAAAGTGATTGTGCATTTTTTTTTAGTTTTTTGCTTGTTGTTTTACTAATTATCATTTCCATCTTTCTATTGTCTGCCTCCCTAGATGTCCAGTTTAATACTCCACTTTGCTCCTTCTCAGGGGCAGGAAGGCAGGAGTTACAGATGAAGCAAGTTGATCGTGTGTCTGAATTTAGGGCAGGTCATCCCAGGTGACATTTCTGTGAGTGAACACTGCTGGACTTTCTTGTCACTGCCTGAGGCCTTTGTGACATTTTTTTCTATGTTGTGATAAGTGACCCTTATTAAGTACAGTGTTAGGGCATGTGGCATTTCCTGTATAGAGAGTGATGGAGAGTGTGTGGCTATCCTTCTAGAGGGGAAAACTGAATGAGAGCAGGGCAGGTCCAAGGGAATACAGAGGGGGCAGAGGAAGAAAAAGAAGTCTAGCAGAGGGCATATCTGTGGGGTCTTGTGAGGTACCCCAGTGATTGACAGGCATGACCAGCTCTCATCTGTGGGGCATCCCACACAGTCACCCCGTTGTCCAGAGCCGTGGCTTGTCCCTCACCAACCTCTGTGCAGTAAAGTGAACAGAGAGAATTGGTGGGGGCAAAGGTTAAATTAGGACCAGCGGATGCAGAACTTGTGGTTCATGGTTATTCTGTTGATCCTTGGCGCTCCTTGCAATACATTAAGAAAATTTAAATTGGTTGTTCACTTTCTGCGAATTGACAAATAAGGGCCATTCTATTAGCTGGCCCACTGCAGAATGTCCATCTCAGCATAAATCTGGATGCGGAGTAATTTGCAATTGTTTAATCTACAAGGTTTGCAGTTTTGGAGGGGAGCCTCCCACCTCCTCTTGGCTGTGGCCTCACCTCACCCATCCAACAACAAAGCCAACAGGGCTATTTTAGGCGATGGAAGCCACATTAACAATAATCCTAGGGTTTTCTCTAAGCGTTTCTGAATTTTAAAAAAAAATTATTTTTATTTATTTATTTTAGAGAGATATAAAGAGGCAGAAAGAGAGAGAATGGACATGCCAGGGACTCCAGCTGCTGCAAATGAACTCCAGATGCATGTGCCACCTTGTGCATCTGGCTTACGTGGGTCATGGGGAATCGAACCTGGGCCCTTTGGCTTTGCAGGCAAGTGCCTTAGCCGCTAAGCCATCTCTCCAGCCATGAAATTTTAAAAGAAGAATAGGACCAGTCTTAAGTGGGGCTTTGCTGTGTTCTGTGGGTCCTATGGGTAGAGAACCAACATTCCTTAAGTCACACTTGCTGGGATCACATGTTCCCCCACTAGAAGGAGGAGGGAGTTCAGCCCAACCTGGGCAGGCTTGAGCTTCCATTGTCTTGTACTATCTGTGGTTGTAATTTTGCCTCGGCTTGTGCTTTTGTAGCTCACGAAGATGATGGAGAAGTGTTTGGGAAAGTGACCAGCCATTTGAGAACTAATACCTTCCATATTGTCCCTTTTGGCATGGTATTTAAGCATGCCATAACTGTGCTGTGCCCCTCCTTCCTTTCCTCCCTCCCTCTCTTTCTCACCTTAAAAAAAAAAAAATTTTAGAGAGAGAGGAAGAGAGAGAATTGGTGTGCCAGGGCCTCAGCCACTGCAATTGAACTCCAGACTCTTGCGCCACCTAGTGGGCATGTGTGACCTTGCGCTTGCCTCACCTTTGTGTGTCTGGCTTACGTGGGATCTGGAGAATCGAATATGGGTCCTTAGGCTTCACAGGCAAGCACCTTAACTGCTAAGCCATCTCTCCAGCCCTCTTTCTTGCTGTTGAGACAAGCTCTCATATACCCCAGGTTAGCTACATACTCTCTATGTAGAAAAGGATACCTCAAACTCCTTATCCTCCCGTCTCCACCTCCTGAGTGCTTGGATCACAGGTGTGAGCCTCCACACTTGGTTTACACAGTGCTGGGGATTGAACCCTGGGTCTTGTGCATGTTAGGCCAACACTCCACCAACTGAGCCACATTCCTAGGCCTGTGCACTCGCTCTCTCTCTCTCTCTGTCTCTCTCTCTGTAACACAATCCATGTGGATGTGGATAGTCACAATGCGAAGGCAACTTCTACTTTCTTCCCTTCTAAAGTTGACCTCATCCTCAGCAGAAGAACACTGCCTTAATTAAGAACAGGATTCCAAAATTACAGTCCCCATAGCCTCCCAGCCTGCCTTATTTATCTAAGGCTTGGGATTGACTTCTTCTTTATTGATTTGGGCTGCTAATCATGCAGTCTATTGGGCTGTTTCTAATTATTTTGGCTATCTTAATTATTGGATTGTGCATGATCCGTTCCGTTCAAATAATTCCTCAGTAGAGAGAACTGAACCAGAGGGAGAGTGCGCACATCTACCTAATTCCTGTCTGCCTTTGCCTCCAGCCCTTTGTGTCATGTTAAATGAATCAATTTGCTTCCCTGTTTTTCATTTTTCTATGAGCAACAAAGAGAACGATATTTATCTTGTGGCTTATGATTTAGGGTCACTGAACATCAGGTGCTATCAAAATGTAAATTGTTGCTATCAGTTTGATAGACTCATTTGCACCGACTTCGTTGTAATTTAAATCTTTATTTTTTTTTCCTCATTTGAACTTTCGAAAATATGTGCTCAGTGTAGAAATTACAGCAAACTGTAAAGAAGGAAACCAAAACCATCTATAACCCCTAACTTAGTTATGTAAACCTGTGAAGAGATTTGTTTTCACTCAGGCCCCATGCATACGTGAACACTTATTCGAGATAATATGAAATATACTGCCTCGGATCCAGCATTAAGCCACAAGAATGTTCCAGTTTTAATCGTATCATTTCATATCTATTTTAGTGTGTGGATGCACAGCCATCTAGATAGCGAATCTTTCTGACTCCTGTATTTCCTCATATCCCCTATTCCTCCAGCTGACAGAATCAGTGGTGGAAAATAAACTTGATCCTATCACTGCCCAGCTTAAATTCCTGTGTGGCTCCTGATAACCTGAGGACCAGGTCTACGCTGGGGGGGGGGGAGGGGGAGGGGTGGGGCCTCTCTGTCTGGCCTCTGTGGACAGTGCCTCTCAGCACTTGCGGCTTCAGCAACACCGAACCTCCTTGCCAGTTCCTGCAGACATCCCCTATCTCTGCACTTCAGCCTGGCTGCTCTTCTACCTGAAATGCCCTTCCCTTCCCTTCCCCCCATGCCACCTAGATGCCAGATTCCACAGGGCGCCCCTCCCTCCTCACCTCCCTTGTGCAGCTCCAATGGCCTATTTTTTTCTCCCCATCACTTCAAAATATGGCTTGGACTCCCCTAATCTGCTCTCCATGGGTCAGAGTGAAATAGCTTTTTGTTTGTTTGTTAAAAAAAAAAAAATCAATTCTGGGAAAAAAAAAATTAATTCTGATCATGTCTTCTCGTATATAATCTGGGCCATGAGAGAGATGAAGTCTCAACCTGGACATTAGACTCTCCATCTACAGTCCTCCCACACCCGCACTTCCTTCTTAGCCCCCCCCCCACCCTTCCTAACATCCCTCCTACTGTCTGCCCCACAGAGCTCTTCCTTCTACTGCTCAGGATCCTCCTACCCAGCCTGGGGACCTCAGCCTGCCCTTTCCCTTGTGGCTCAGGTGCCCTATTTTACCTGCTTCTCTTTTATGCTGCAGTTGTGATTTGACCTCTCTTTTTGCTCTTATTTTAAGAATACCTACGCCCCTCACTGTCAGAGAGGACGTGTCCTTGCTTTCATACAGTTTCCAGGTAGAATGGCACTAAAGAGGCAAAAATCAACGGGCCCATGGCTGGGGTCAGACAAGCTTTTCAGAAACCACTGGGGCTGGGTAAGATGAGTTAAGTTATATTTGACTAAGTCGGGCCAGACAGGAGGCCTGGATTAGAGATGGTTGTGCATCGGAAATGTCTGGACACTTACGGTCCGTTGAGTAACCAGCAGAATCAATTACCAGCCCCATTTCTATGATGAACACTCAGAATTATTATTATTATTTTTTTTTCTGAAGGCCCTGAAACTAGTGAGGAGCAGGGCCATAATTACCTCCAGGGTAAGGAGGCGATGTGGAGTGAAGCACACTGGTCCAGGCTGTGTCTTAGGAAGTGGCGTGATAGACTTCCTGGTGGACAGTCTGCAGGAGCTGTGTTTGGTTTGTCTGTCTGTGGTGAACATTGGCAACTGGCCAGCGGGGGTCGTAAACCAGCTAGACGGGGGAATGACGCTGTGAGAAACCCAGGAGCACCTGCAGAAACTGATTGGACTTACCTTGCCTTCCTTGTGTGCCGGAATGAGCTGCTTCTGGCTGGTGTGCACCGCACTGCGTCCCAGCAGGAAGTCACCAGGTGCTCAGGCTTTGGAAAACTCGGGAAGTTCTGAGTCCGGTGGGAGAAGCAGACAAACTCACTGCTCCCAGCCCTGGGCTCTTGTGCCAAGAGGCATGAGGCTGTGGATGCCCCCAGAATGGTACCTATCTAGCCCCAGGCTTTGCAAAAACAAACAGATTCAACAAGCCAGCAGTCTTCTGGAAACAGAATAATCTGTAAAGGATTTTGCCAGAGAGAATTAAAAAAAAAAAAAAAGAAAAGAAAAAAGAAAAAGTCTTCAGAATTTTCTTAAATCAGGTTTTTCTTTTAATTACCTACTTATCCTTCAGAAACATGAAGCAGTCCCATTCCTTATCAGCATAGTCCTTGTCAATTATGCGCAGGCTCGGGCTTACGGTGCCAAGGGTGATGCTTAAGTAGGAGGCAGCTGGAAATGTTTCCCCCTTGGGGCGAGGGGAGAGAAAGGAATGCTGATGTGTGGCAGCTCCGGGCAGACTCTGGTGCTGGCGGTCGGCCACGGAGGGCTGCGCCCGGGGGCAGGGTGCCAGGCTGGAGGGGCAGACGCCTGGACTGGGGGGATGTATGTGTGGATGGAGGAGACGGGGTGGGTGGGGGGGGGTAGCTAACCTTTGAATGTTGTGATCTGCTGAACTCTGCTTACCCAGTGCTTCTTAAAGCACCGAATTCTCGAATAGCTAATTTAAAGGATGCTAAATAAAACTGCTTGCTGGCACTTTTCTCCCTTTGCTTGACTGGCTGTAACATGCGGCTTGAGATGCTGGTGACGTAAGATTAATGCTGGAGACATTGTGTGGGGATGCTCTGATAAGAGGTAGGGTGAAAGGTAGTGTGGTGTGCGGCGTGTGTGTGTGTGTGTGTGTGTGTGTGTGTGTGTGTGTTTTACAAGGTGCAATGAGAAGAGTGAGGTACAGGTCTGGACTATTCACAAGTTATCTTGTCCCCTCTTTGTCCGTGATCAGGCAATGTGTATGTCCTTGTTAGGAATAGATGTGATAAGGACCGGTGGTAAACACAAAGAGAATTATGGTCGTCTTTCGTTCTGTCATTAGAACTTGATCAAATGCCCATTTATTTATTTATTTTTATTTCTTAGAGAGAGCGAGAGGGACAGAGAGAGAGAGACAAAGAGGAAGAGAAAGAGAGAGAGAGAATCGGCCTACCAGGGCCTCAGCCACTGCAATCGGATGCCAGATGCTTGCGCCACCTAGTGGGCATGTGCGAACGTGCGCTTCCCTCACCTTTGTGCATCTGGCTTACGAGGCATCTGGAGAGTCGAACATGGGTCCTTAGGGCTTCGCAGGCAAGCGCCTTAACTGCTAAGTCATCTCTACAGCCCCCCCCCCCCATTTTTAGGCTCAAGAATTTGATGGCTATTTGGACTGTTTGAACTGTATGGGTGGGTGGGTAACTCTGCAAGAAAAAATAATTGGGAATCTAGTTTTAGAGGTGGGTCTTCAACCCCCATGCCCAAAGTCTCATCCAGAGATATTAGTTTTACTTGGTCCAATTATGAAGGTTTCCCTTCCATTGTTACATTAGAGTTTGAATGGAGACATGGATTAGCAGCTAAGGCATTTGCCTGCAAAGCTAAAAGACTTTGGATCTATTCCCCAGGGACCCATGTAAGCCAGATACACAAGGTAGCATATGTGTCTGGAGTTCCTTTGCAGTGACTGGAGGCCCTGGCATGCCCATTTTTTTCTCTCTCTCTCTCTCTGTGCCTCTTTCTCTCTAGATCTCTCAAATAAATAAATTAATTAAATTTTAAAAAATGAGTTTGAACTCCTGTCTCCCCTGTCCCCATATCTTTGATGTATGTCTGGGGCTCTGGAATTACCTTTCCAGTAATCCTTCTTCTCTTCACCCACTTCTCATATCTTCCCCCTTTCTACACACTGCTGTGCCCCTTGCTTTGGTTTCGTTCAGCCCCAGTCAGGTGTCCAAATCCTTGAAAACCTCCCGCACCATTAGGTGAAGGTCTCTCTGGGCAGTAGGTTCCCTCGGCTTCCATTCCTCCCTCAGTGTGGGTAGAGGGCAGCCCGGGTGTAGCGGCGGGAGAGCAAAGTGGGTAGGAACGCAGGTTGATATGAATAAATGCATAGCCACATGCCGGTGGGGCTGGCCAGCTCTGTCCTTATCCATTTCAGAGGATTAATCACGCATGATCAGATGTAGTCATAGTGATTCTTATCTGAGCCAGTCTGTTCCCATACCCAAAATGCATCCTGACTCCAGCCCTGTCACTATCCACAGTCTTCACTTGATCTTAGACAAAAGGCCAAAAACAATTTTAATGAGCGTCTTTTAAAAATATATTTTATTTTTTATTTAAATATTTATTTGAGAGAGAGAGAAAGAGAGAGAGAGAGAATAGGTGTGCCAGAGCCTCCAACCACTGCAAACGAACTCCAGACATATGTGCCACCTTGTGCATCTGGCTTATGTGGTCACCGGAGAGTGGAACCTGGGTCCTTTGGCTTTTGTAGGCAAACGCCTTAACCGCTAGGCCATCCCCCCAGCCCTTTCATGGGAGTCTTTAGCAGAGTGTTTCACGTTGCTGAGCCTCGGTTTCCTCCTCTGGAACATATACAAAGAAATGTGAGGACTCTGCGTGGAGTCTGCCACATGGAAGGCCCCAGTAAATTCTTATCCCTGCTATTTAGCTATGTGGCCTCGGATTGTTTCTTTAGCGTGACACGCCTCGTTCTCCTTACTTGTGAGAGGGCAGCACTGTCTGCCTCATGTCACTGACAGAGATGGTGAACAATATGCAGCATGCTGTGTAGTGAATACAAGCACGATTATTATTTTTTCCTATGGCTGTAGACAGTCGTCCCAGTGGCTGGAAAGTGAGCTTATCACTGTAGATTGATGTCGTGATTGATTAGCAGAGTGTGTGTGGAGCTGTTGGGAAAAGTGGAGCCCACGAGGAAACACATGCTGTGCTGATTGTCACTTTCTTTTCCTTTTTTTATATTTTATTTTTATTTACTTATTTGAGAGACAGAGGGAGAGAAAGAGGCAGACACACACACACACACACACAGAGTGAATGGGCGCACCAGGGCCTCCAGCCACTGCAACTGAACTCCAGATGCATGCGCCACCTTGTGCATCTGGCTTACGTGGGTCCTGGAGAATTGAACCTGGGTCCTTAGGCTTCACAGGCAAGTGCCTTAACTGCTAAGCCATCTCTCCAGCTCCCTGATTGCCACTTTCTGCCATGGCCACTAATGGCTTTGGGTTTGGCTTGTTCCTACCATAAGGCTCCCGCAATTGGAAGGTGGGAAATCCACCTCAGGTCTTGTTGGGATGCAGTCTTTAAAAAAAAAAATGTGTTTGTTTATTTGACAGAGAAAAAGAGGCAGAGAGAGAGAGATGGAGAATGGGTGTACTATAGCCTCCAGCCACTGCAACAAACTCCAGACACATGCACCACTTTATGCATCTGGTTTACGTGGGTCCTAGGGAATCGAACCTGGGTCCTTTGGCTTTGCAGGCAAACACCTTAACTGCTAAGCCATCCCTCCAGCCCTGGAATGCGATCTTGATAATGCAACCAATCTGTAGACTTTATTATCGCTCCTTGACTTCTTTTTGTCTGGCACTTACTGGGCCATTGGTCTATGAGAGACTGGCTGAAGAAGTGACAGAAAAGGGAGTCCAGATGACGGTTTTGGTTGATTATTGCTTAGAAAAAGTTTAAAATATTGTTTAAAGTCAACTTGTGTTGGTTTAGTCTTTGAAATTGATTTCAGTAATCCATATAAGCCTAGTGGCATACTTCTGTCAAATATAAAGCTAGCTACATACTCAACCCTCTTTTACAAAAATCATTTGAATGGACACCTAGTAATTGTTCATATGTATAGGGCCTGATGAGACATTTCAGTACATGCATACAATGGGGAATGATCAGCTCAAAGGAGGTGGCAGTATTTATCACCTCAGGCATTTATTATTTGTGCTAGGGACATTCAGAATCCTCTCTACTAGCTACTTTTGAAATAGTGAATTAATTGCTGCTAATCATTGTTACCTCACTGTGCTCTAGAACATTCAAAGGTGTTCCTTCCATCCAGTTCCACACCTGAACCTACTGGCCATCCTCTTTTGAGCCCATGCTCTTGCATACCCTTCTCTGGCTTGAGTAAACGTTCTTCAGATCTTTCAGATCTGCTTCAGGAGGGTTCCTGGTTTCCATTTATCTTAATATGCATCTGTGACACATCCCATCGTAAACCCAGTGGCCCATCTGGTGATGAAGGGGCCAAGAGAATATTGTTCATGCCAGCAAATATTTTTAATCATTTTTTTTTACAGTGTGAGCAGGGCTGTTGCCCTTGCCTGCATTTTCATAAATTAGCTGTACCAAATGTCACTTTCCCAATCTCCCTATATAGTAGCAATTAGTCAATTAAACTCAGTCCCAGGTTTATTTCGTAAGGCAAACAAACTTCAAAAAGTGTAGTGCAATTAAAACTATTCTACCAAGATACCTGGAAAAGATCAGCAGCACATTGTCTTTAGGATAATTTTCCTTGGCACACTGCCAAGCCATTCTAAAATGTGTAGCCTCTCTCTAGCAAGTTGTTTTTTGAGGATTTGGGAAATTGCTGAAGTCATAGGGCTTGATGGAAGGTCATCACAAAGTCAGTATCTCTCTCTCTCTCTCTCTTTCTCTCTCTTCCTCTCTCTTCCCCTCCCTGCTTCATAGCTCTCCCATGTTCTAGACCAGAAGGCAATTGCTCAGTTTAAAAGGCACTTGCACAATAAATATTTTGAATGAATGAATGAATGGACAAATGAAAGCAAGAACAAATAGTGTGATGAGTGACCTTTGAATGCCAAAGGTCATGCTTGACATAAACACAGGAAGTACAAGGGTGGTTGTCAGGGGGCGGTGGGAGGGCGACACCCTGACATGGCCACCCCGGACAGAGCTTCTGTTTTACAGGATGAGTACAGTGAGTGAAGAGAGCATGGTGGTGAAGGCTGTCATCGCAGTATGAATGTGCTCAACGCTCCTGCAATACTTCTGTAACACAGGTCAAGACAGGGGAATGTTAATGAGATAGCCAAAGCAGAGATTCCAATCCTAAAACTCTGCATGGTTAGAAGTGCCTTTGTTGAAACTCAGACGACCAGTGGAGAGATTTCAGTGTCCTGTTTCACAAATAAATGACATGAAAATCTGAAGATAGATGTATGGACGAAGGTAATGAGAATAGGTTCATTGTGCCTGTATTACCTCTTCTGCATGGTGGCACAGCTCAAAGTAAAAAAAAAAGAAAATAAAAAGACTACCAAGGGCTGGAGAGATGGCTTAGCAGTTAAGGCACCTGTCCACAAAACCTAAGGACCCATGTTTTACTCTTCAGATCCCATGTAAGCCAGACACACAGAGGTGAGGCAAGCACAAGATCGCACATGACCACTAGGTGGCACAAGCACCTGGGGCTCTATTACAGTGGCTGAGGCCCTGGTGCGCCAATTCTCTCTCTCTGTTTCTGTCTCTGTCTTGTTGCTCTCTAAAAAAGAGGAGAGAGAGAGAGAAGGACTACCAGGGCTGGAAAGATGACTCAGTGCTTAAAGCCACTTGCTTGAAACTCCTGCCAGCCTGTGTTTGATTCCCCAGAACCTATGTAAAGCCAAATGCACAAAGTGGCACATGTCTGGAGTTCGTTTACAGTGGCAAGAAGCCCTGGCATACCCATAGTCAATCTCTCTCACTTGCAAATAAATAAGTAAAAATAAAAAGGAGTCTATCTCGACCCATAATTTCCTCCATGAAGAATTGTAGAGTATAGCGCATGCCTTCCTGCTCTAGCCTCACATGGTTTAAACAACTGACTTCTGCTTGGCTCCACCAAGATCTTTATGTCAATCACTGTGCTTGGATGGAGTTGGGGGGTCTAGGAGCAGAGGCTGATACACCGTTACCATACGGATCTCAAACTCTGACCACATATTCTAACTGTGAACTTCACCAGAGGCCCGCACATGAATTCTGTGGGATGCCTACAACTGAATGTTTATTCGGGGAAATCACCAAACACAAAGGCAGTCAGCAAGAGAAAGAAAAGAGCAAAGGAATTACGAAAGAGAAGGCACAAGAACAAAGCATATGCTGCCTATGGGAGACCACCATGGGAGGGAGACCACATTGGCTTTAATGATGCTCGTGGAGTGAGAGCGAAGAGATGGAAAAAATAGGTCATTAAATAGCAGTGCACAGAGAGCTGACACGTTTTGAGCAGTCTTCTCCGAAGTGATGAAGACGTGCATAACAGCCGGTCATAGATATCCCAAGGAGTTCATAGTTAGTAGGGTCTCTGGCCAGATTTCGAGATCTGTGTGGTGACTATTATAAGCATCTGCTCTGATACCCCTGAAACCATTCCCTGACTTCAGGGAAGAATGACCTTGGCCGCAGTAAACACCACCATCACCACCAACAGCAAAACCACTATCGTGTGACACAAGGGTCACTTTTGATGACAGAGCAAGCAACTCATTAGGAGGATTTAGTAACTATGAACACATGTACATCCACACCGGGGTTTCTGAATATACAAAGCAATGCTAAAAGAACTGAAAAGGAATGGAGAGCAGTACGGTAACACTAGGAGACTTGAATAGGGCACTTTCAACACTGAACAGATGATCCAGACAGAAAATCAATAAGGAAGAAGCAGTCTTGAGCAACACTGTAGGCCAAATGGACCTAACAGACAGGTACACGACATCTAACCCAATGGCAACAGAATACACATCTTCCCCAAGCACACAAGGGACATTCTCCATGACAGACTATATGTTCAGCTGCAAAACAAGCTTTAAAAAGAATTAATAAGATTGAAACCATATCATCTTTTGGTATACACTTGCATGAAAGTAGAATAAATAGCAGGAAGAAAATTTACCAAAAATGTTTTAGGATAGAAAGTCAACCGCATTTCCTTACACAAACAACAAATGATCTATAATAGAAATTAAGGAAACAATCCCACTTACAATAGCATCAAAAAGGATAAAATACTTAAAAATAAATTTAGGACACTGAAAACTAAAAAAAAAAAACTACTGATAAAATACATTGAAGAAGTCACAAATAAATGAAAAGATATTCCACACTTGTGAATTAGAAGAGTTTATTTTGCTAAAATGTTTGTACTCGTGTCCAGATTAAATTTAATTCATATCAAAATTCTAATGATTTTTTTTAACAGAAATAGAAAAAAATAATTCTAAATCCACTTAGATCTACAAAAGACCTTGAGTAGTCAAGCCAGTCTTGGGAAAGAAGAATAAAAATAGAAGCTTTATACTTCTTGACCTCAAAATGTGTTAGTAATATAGTAAATTAGGAAAGTAATGGTATCAAACAATGCGGTTCAGGTATCAAGATAGACACAATGATCAGTGAAACAGAATAAAAAGGCCAGATATAAATTCCCTTGTACTGTGAATAACTGATCTTTGACAAGGAAGCCAAGACTAATAGTAGGGAAAAGATAGTTGTTTTTTTTTCCCCAAAAAATGATGCTGGGCAGGCTGGAGAAAGTGGCTTAGTGGTTAAGGCACTTGCCTGCAAAGTCAAAGGACCACATTTCAATTCCCCAGGACCCACGTAAGCCAGATGCACAAGGTGGCACATGTATCTGGAGTTCGTTTGCAGCGGCTGGAGGTCCTGGCGCTGCCCATTCTCTCATTCTCTGCTACCTCTATCTGCTTCTCTCTCTCTCAAATAAATAAATAAATAAAAATATTTTAAAAATATTTTTAAAATGATGCTGGGGAAACTGGATATCTACACACAACAGAATTAGAGTAACTTTTTTTGTACATAAAAATCAACTCAGAAGTGACAGTTGAGTGATCAGGACTGAATGAGACGTCGCTGTGACACCTGTTCAAGGCTTAGGAAACATTGCAGAAGAGGTGGAGGAAAGAATGTCTGAGCCAGAGGATGGGGAGGAGTGTGTTGGAACGCTGTCTTCTGGACATGACATGGCCATAACATTCACACATTCATTCATTACATTCACAGGGGCTCTTGTTACCTGAACAGTATTGGGCCCACCAAATGTATCTGGAGTTCATTTGCAGTGGCTGGAGGCCCTATCATGCCCATTCTCTCTCTCCACCTCTCTCTCCCTTCCTATTTCTCTCTTTCAAATAAATAAGTAAAAATAATTTGTTTAAAAAAAAAAGAATATCAAGACTGAAGTTATGTCTTAGTGTTTAAGGTGCTGCCTGCCAAATCCAAGGACCCAGGCTCAGTTCCTCAGGACCCACGTAAGCCAGATGCACAAGGTGGTGCATGCATCTGCAATTCCTTTGCCGCCGCTGGAGGCCCTGACACACCCATTCTCCCTCTCTACCTGCCTCTCTCTCTCTCTCTCTCTCTCTGTCTCTCATATAATAGATAAATAAAAAGAATATCATTGCTTGTAGTGAGTAGAGATACAAATATCCTCTTGCAAAGAGTAGCACAAAAATTAATCAGGCTTGGGCTGGAGAGATGGCTTAGTGGTTAAGGCACTTTCCTGCAAAGCCAAAGGACCTAGGTTCAATTCCCCAGTACCCACATAAAGTGGAGTTCGTTTGCAGTAATTGGAAGCTCTTGCATTCTCTATCTCTCTCCCTCTCTCTAATAAATAAAATAATAAAAAAAATTTTAAAAATTAGGTCCATCAGCATGTCATCCTGGATGATGGAGGAGGAGAAAAATAACATCAAAATAGAAGAGGGACCGGTGGGAAAGAAGGGGTTCAGTGAAAGGGAGATGGGGAGGGGCAACAAAAGAAAAGTAATGGGTGGGGATCATGAACAAAATACATTAGGTACAGGTATGAAAATTGTCAATTAAACAAATTCAACTCGGAATGGGTTTTTCTACTTACTTTCTCATTGCTGCCACCAAGCATGTGACCACAGGCAGCGTGTGGAAGGAACCGGGCCCTAATTCCCAAATTGCCACCAGCCTGGGGACCTAGCATTCAGATCGCCTGAGTTTATGGAGGACGTCTAATCCAAATCGCCATATTCCACCCCCGGCCCAATAAACTGATAACTATCCATGATATAAAATGCAGGTGCATTCAGTTTCTCTGAGGGAGGGAAGTTGATAGACACTAACTTTTTTTCTTTTGAGACTGACATTTTTTTGTTGTTGTTGTTTTGTTTTTCAAGATAGGGTCTCACTCTAGCCCAGGCTGACCTGAAATTCACTACATAGTCTCAGAGTGGCCTCGAACTCACGGCGATCCTCCTACCTCTGCCTCCCAAGTGCTGGGATTAAAGGTGCATGCCACCATGCCTGGCAAGACTGGCCTTTTTTTTATGCGAGAGAGCAAGGGCGAGAGAGAGAGGATTGGCGCGCCAGGGCCTCTGTAGTCAAGCTTCAGACCCTTCTGTGCGTGTGCAACATTGCGTGCTTGCGTTGCTTTGTGTGTCTGGCTTACATGGAATCTGGACTGTCAAACATGAGTCCTTAGGGCTTTGCAGGCAAGCACCTTAACCACTAAGCCATCTCTCCAACCTGTCACTAACTTTCTTTGTTTTTTTTGAGGTAGGGTCTTTCTCTAGCTCAGTCTGACCTGGAATTCACTATGGAGTCTCAGGGTGGCCTCGAACTCACGGCAATCCTCCTACCTCTGCTCCCAAGTGCTGGGATTAGAGGCGTGCGCCACCACGCCCAGCTTGTCGCTAACTTTTATTAAGCATCAGCTGTGGGCTAGGGTCTGTGCTGTGTTCTCTCAGTCAGTCTTAAAAGACAGTTCTGTGAAAGTTGTCAATCACCTGTTTTACAATGAGAAAGCACACACTCCAAGTGGTTGACTCTGTTGTTTAAACACAGTTGGTTCCAAGGCTAATATTGTGGTTCATACTCTTCATAAGCTGCTGCTAATATGCGCATGTTTAATGCATTCACAAGTTTGTGTGTGTGTGTTTGCGTGCACGCGTGCACATAGCTGCACACTTACAATTTAAAAAACTCAATGGAGGGCCTGGGCGTGGTGGCGCACACCTTTAATCCCAGCACTCGGGAGGCAGAGGTAGAAGGAACGCTGTGAGTTCGAGGCCACCCTGAGACTACATAGTGAATTCCAGGTCATCTGGGTTAGAGTGAGACCCTACCTTGAAAAACCAAAACAATTAAACAAACAAACCTCAATGGCATTCAGATTCATTGAAAAAAAAAAAAAAAAAACAAATCATACTGGAGAAGGAAGAAAGCTTAGAGCTGCACCCCACAGTGGCGAGAAACAATCCTACCTTTCCCAGTCCAGGGCACTGCAGACCAGGTGTGAATTCACACGATTACACCTATTGCTATTCAGACAGCTTCTGTTTTGGTTGTATTGGCCTGAGGTCTGCATGTGGTGACCAGAGCAAGCTTAACCAAGAGCGACTGGCGCTCTGTCCCCGTGGAAAGGAGACCACAGTGTGTTCAGGGGTTGTCACCAGTGAGGTGACAGCTGTGTTCACTTACACATGAGGCAGTGGCTCAGGGAACAAGGCATAGACGGTTCTTGACTGCCTCTCTTTCTTACTCTCCAAGGTGTCATCTTGTTACCTTTCTTACCTTGGCAATGCTAAGAAGGGGACAAGGGGAAGAAACGTCTCTGCTTGGTCTTCCGCTAGAGAAGGAAGGTAAAGGACCAGAGGGGGAGGAGGAGGAGGAGCAGGGTTGGAGGAAAATACTCAGCTAGGGTTGAAATCCTTCACAAGCCACGTGAAATCACACCCTGTCTTTGGCCTGAAGTCTTGACTATGTGATGTGACGGTTGTGAGAAGCTAAGAACTCCTGGTTTTAAAATTGTAAGCACTTTGTTATTTGTTTTTTTTAAATATATTTTATTTATGTATTTATTTGAGAGAAAGAGGGAGAGGGAGAGAGAGAGGGCATGCCAGGGCCTCCAGCCACTGCAAACGAACTCCAGACGCGTGCGCCCCCGTGTGCATCTGGCTTACGTGGGACCTGGAGAATTGAACCGGGATCATTTGATTTTGCAGGCAAATGCCTTAAACACTAAGCCATCTCTCCAGCCCTTGTTATTTTATATATATATATATTGTGTAAACACGATGTAATTGCACCACTAAAGGGGATTTGGGAATTAGCACAGCAGTGGTCATCCACTCCCCTAACCCAAAGACAAGTCAAATTTCCCCTTTTACATGGGATCATTCTTGTTTAGACATTCCTATCTCTGGTTCGTTCCAATGCCGCTTTGATTCTTGAACTCCCTGTGGAATGTTCTCTATTTCTGGCATGGGTTGAATCTATCTGACTTGTCATTGAACCTTCCGTCTTTGCCTCAAAGCAATCATGTATTTGTAATTCTTTAAACCCAGTTGTTTGGGATTGTTCAGTTTTTTTTTTTTTTTTCGAGGTAGGGTCTCACTCTAGCTCAGGCTGACCTCGAATTCACTCTGTAGTCTCAGGGTGGCCTTGATCTCACAGCGATCCTCCTACCTCTGCCCTCCCGAGTGCTGGGATTAAAGGCGTGCGCCACCACACCTGGCTCTGTTCAGATATTTTTTAAAAAGCAACACAAATAATAATAGAAGCTGACACTAATATAGTCTCTTCACTTAATCCTCCTATGAGATAAATGCGCTATTGCTGTCCACATACTACCACTTGGGGAAAAAAAGGTATTCATAGAGTTTAAATAACTTTCCGAGGGCTCATTGCTGGCAAACGTGAAGCCAGGGTGCAGATTCATACTGTTTTGCGCCATAAAGATTATACTGTGAGGGCTGGAGAGATGGCTCAGAAGTTAAGGTGTTTGCCTGCAAAGCCTAAGGACCCAGGTTTGATTCTCCATGTTCCACGTAAGCCAGATGCACAAGGTGACGCATGCATCTGGAGTTCGTTTGCAATGGCTAGAGGCTCTGGTGTGCCAATTCTCACTCTCTGTCGCTCTCTCCCTTTCTCTCTGTCTCTAATAAATAAATAAAAATAAATCTTAAGGGCTGGAGAGATGGCTTAGCGGTTAAGCGCTTGCCTGTGAAGCCCAAGGACCCTGGTTCAAGGCTCCATTCACCAGGTCCCACGTTAGCCAGATGCACAAGGGGGTGCACGCGTCTGGAGTTCGTTTGCAGTGGCTGGAGGCCCTGGCGCGCCCATTCTCCCCCCCTCTCTCTCTATCTGCCTCTTTCTCTCTCTGTCGCTCTCAAATAAATAAAATAAACAAAAAAATATTTTAAAAAGAAATAAATAAATCTTAAAAAATTTAACAAAAAAAAAAGAATATAGAGGTATAATCCCATAACTACTAAGGAGTTGATTCTCTATTAAAACAAGGGCTGGGGGGGGGGCTGGAGAGATTGCCTACTGGTTAAGGTGCTTGCCTGCAAAGCCTAAGGACTCATGTTCAACTCTTCAGATCCCACACAAGCCAGACGCATAAGGTGGCACAAATTCACAAAGTCGCACATACACGCAAGATGGCACACACGACTGGAGGTGGACTGCAGTGGCTGGAGGCCCTGGCGCACCAATTCTCATTCTCTCTCTCATAAAGAAAGTTTTTTTTTTAAATTATTTTAAAAGAAACAAGGGCTGGGAATGTAGTTTAGTGGCAGAGTGCTTGCCTAGTATTCAGGAGGCACTGGGCTTGAGCCTAAGCAGCACAAAACAACAAAAATCCCAATAGCAATAGTAATAATGAAAAATTCAGGCAGAACAAAGTAGCATGTTCTGAAGAGAAGATATAAACAAAGCACGGCGCTTCCACACTGTTCAGGTGCTTTCATTTACTTATTTCGTGAAATAAGATCTCATGTAGCTCAGGATGACCTTGAACTTTCCATGGAGGCAAGCATAACCTTGAAGTCCTGTTCCTCCTGCCTCCACTTACCAAGTGCTGGGATTACAGGCATGCGCTGCCATACTTGGTTTATGCTATACTTTGGGTGTGTGTGTATGTGTTGTATGTGTGTGTGTGTGTGAGGATGCACATATATGTGTGAGGACAACCCCAAGTGCTATTCTTCAGGCTCTGTTCATCTTTTTTTAAATGTTGTATTCATTTATTTGAGAGTGACAGACAGAGAGAGAAGGAGGCAGTGAGAGAGAGAGAGAGAGAATGGGCGCGCCAGGGCCTCCAGCCACTGAAAATGAACTCCAGACACGTGTGCCCCCTTGTGCATCTGGCTAAAGTGGGTCCCAGGGAATCGGGCCTTGAACCGGGGTCCTTAGGCTTCACAGGCAAGTGCTTAACCGCTAAGCCATCTCTCTAGCCCTGTCCATCTTTTTTTTTTCTGAGACAGGGTCCCTTACTGGCCTAGAACTTGTCAAGTAGGTTAGATTGGCTGGCCAGCAAGCTCCAGGGATCCAGTGTGATATTTGTTTATTAAACATTCTTGCTCTCAATTGCTTTTGTTTATTAGCTTTCAGCTGAGTGTGTTTGCTTGGGGTCAAAGATGGAAGTTCAATGACAAGTCACAGAGATTCGACCCATGCCAGAGATAGAAAATCTCATCACAGGAAGTTTAAAGAAATGATAGTGGAGCAAATCAGTAACAAGAGTTTCTAAGCAAGAATGTTCTTGTACAAAAGTGGAAATGGTCTTCGGGTTAGGACAGTGGGTGACTACTGGTATGCCAATTTAATTTCTAAATATTTTTTAAACTATATTATTATATTTATTTATGGACATAAAGGGCCAAGGGAAGGGCTGGAGGGATGGCTTAGCAGTTAAGGCGTTTGCCTACAAAGCCAAAGGACCCAGGTTTGATTCCCCAGGACCCTACATTAGCCAGATGCACAAGGGGGCACATGCATCTGGGAGGCCCTGGAGCACCCATTCTCTCTCTCCCTCTTTCTCTGTCAAATAAATAAATAAAAATAAAATATTTTTTTAAAAAGAGAGAGTCAAGGGAAGGGCACCCATGTGGTTTGGGAGCCCACATGGAGGTCCAGAGGAAAACCGTGGAGAGGACAGAAAAGAAAGTTTAGGCCAAGTATGGTGGTGCATGCCTTTAATCCCAGCACTTGGGAGGCAGAGGTAGGAGGGTCACCATGACTTCGAGGCCACCCTGAGGCTCCATAGTGAATTCCAGGTCAGCCTGAGCTAGAGTGAGACCCTACCTAAAAACAAACAAACAAACAAACAAACAAAAAGGTTCAAAGAACTCTTGCCATGTGGAAAGTAAGGGCTAAGAAGGTTCTCCCCTCACCTTCGGCCAAACTGGGCAGAGTCGAGGGGAAACTCACCAGACGCTGGAGCTTCACGAGTGGTCAGGCAGCCCAGAGCTAATTTCTAAGTCTATCTGATTCAGAGGTTTGAAGCCAAAGAATGAGAAGCAGAGTATGTAAAAATGGCATTGGTAATTTTTTGTTTTTCCGAGGTAGGGTTTCACTCTTGCTCAGGCTGACCTGGAATTCACTAAGGAGTCTCAGGGTGGCCTCGAACTCATGGTGATCCTCCTACCTCTGCCTCCCGAGTGCTGGGATAAAAGGCTGTGCGCCACCACGCCTGGTGGCATTGATAATTTTTAAAGTGAAAAATAATTTTCAAGGTATTGATTGTGTATTAAAGATATGAAATGTACCTGAGGGCATAGTGCAGTTAGTAGAGTGCTTGCCTAATGTGCATGAAGCCTTGTGTTCAATCCCCAGCACTGCATAAAACTGGGTGTGGTGGTGCATGTTGGTGCTCAGGGGGTGAAGGCAGGAGGATTAGAAGTCTCAGAAGTTCAAGGTCATCGTACTTGACTATCTAGTGACCTTGAGAAAAGCCTCTGGTTATATGAAACTCTGTATCAAAAAATGCTAAGATTGCCGGGCGTGGTGGTGCACGCCTTTAATCCCAGCACTCAGGAGGCAGATGTAGGAGGATTGCTGTGAGTTCGAGGCCACCCTGAGACTCCATAGTGAATTCCAAGTCAGCCTGAGCTAGAGTGAAACCCTATCTCGCTAAAAATAAATAAGTAAATAAATAAATAAATAAATAAATAAATGCTAAGATCAAGCCAGGCGTGGTGGCGCACGCCTTTAATCCCAGAACTCGGGAGGTACAGTTAGGAGGATCTCCATGAGTTCGAGGCCACCCTGACACTACATAGTGAATTCCAGGTCAGCCTGGGCCAGAGTGAGACCCTACTTTAAAAAACAAAACAAAACAAAAATGCTAAGATCATATATTTATCTGTTTACATATGCAATGTGAAACTTAACTTCCAGTTTGTTCTTTAAAAAAAATTATATAGATAGATAGATATGTACAATTTGCAAGCAGAGACAGACAGACAGACAGACAGAGACAACGGGTACTGCCGGACCTCTTGCTACTGCAAACAAACTCTAGACACACACACACCACTTTGTGCATCTGGCTCTATGTGGGTGCTGGGGTATCGAACCCAGGCCGTCAAGCTTTGCAAACAAGTGCCTTAACCACTGATCCATCTCTCCATCACCCTGTTTGCTTTTTAATATATTAGAAAATTTAATTTTCATTTTATTTCTCCTGGGCAGTGTTGCTAGGTTCACTCCTTCTGCCTCTCCCTGCTTTTTTTCCCCTCAAATATATATTTTATTTATTGGAGAGTGAGAGAGAGAGGCAGATAGAGAGAATGGACATGCCAGGGCCTCTAGCCACTGCAGATGAGCTCCAGGTAGATACACTGCCTCTTGCATCTGGGTTATGTGGGTCCTGGGGAATCAAACCTGGGTCCTTAGGCTTTACAGGCAAGTGCCTTAACGGCTAAGCCATCTCTCTAGTCCCTTCTCCCTGCTTTTGACAGTGCCTAGTGCACGGGCTTGCCTTCCAGCCTTTGCAGTTGACCATTTGATGCCTTCTGAGTTAGGATCAGCCATTAAACCTACTGTAGCTGCCTCATTCTGGAATGAAATCTCTCCGACAAGAACGTGGCTTCAACTCTTCCACAGGACCCTGTGATTGATCCTTCCCTTTAAACTGGGATGTGTGCTGGCAGAACTGGTGCAAAAAGTAAAAAGCATTCTTGATTTTTCTGCTCATGAGCCAGTTATAGAAGTCCAAGTTGCCCTTAAAATGTTTTCGGGAACAAGGCAGACTGGCGTGGATTTGCCACTAGCGACCCTTAAGCATCGGTACTGCTGTTGCTATCGACTGTTTTGGACACAACCCTTAAATGTCGTATGTTGGGAAATTCACAGCCTTTGCTCACAAGAAACTTGGATCATCAATAGGGAAGCTGGTTTTCTGATCTATTAAGGAACAACAAAGACTACGGAACCAAGGTGTGAGCCTTCACTTCTAACTCTGGTAGAGAGTCAGAAAAGAGTTTGCTGTATAGCTGCAGTGTTTGGGGACAAGCTTTGTGGGTTTTTTTTTTTTTTTTTTTTCAAGGCAGGAACCTGGAGGCCTTAGTTGGCTTTGAAATGCTTTAAGGTGAGCGTGGTAGATGTAGGAAGATCGCAGAATGGGGTAGATCACAGACAGGGGATACTGCTGAGATAGACAGAGGTAGCCACTGGGAACCAGTGCCAGGTAATTTTATGTGAGTAGGTGGCCAGAGATGAGATGAGAGATCTCAATAAACGCAAGCCCCTCATCGGTTCTTGGATAGGGACGTGACAGACAGGCAATGAAACCTCAGCCTTATGCTCTGAAAGACCATGAGAGAATTTCTCATCCTCTGATCATATGAGTTTGAAACTGGCACATTGGCAGAGTATTAAAGTGATTTAATAAATAAGTACATAGCACGTATATGTGCCAGGCACTTTATTTTTAAATAAATGCATAATCATGTCATAGCAAATAAAGCTGTCACTTACAGTCATCAGTTTAAAGCAACACAAACTGACAGTGGTGGCAGTACACGTCTATAATCCAAACACTTGGAAGACAGAGGCAGGATTGCATAAATTCAACGTAAGCCTGGTTTACATTAGCAAGTTCCAGGCCAGCCAGAGCTGCATAATGAGACCCTGTCTCAAAAATAAAAACAAATCAAAAAATATATAAACAAAATGTAAGGGCTCAGTGGTTAAAGATGCTTGCTTACAAAGCCTGATGGCCCAGGTTCAATCCCCAGGACCCACATAAAGCCAGATGTACAACGTGGTGGGCACATACATGTGGATCCCATTAATAGCAGCAAAAGGCCACGGAGTGCCTTTTCTTTCTCTCTAATCCAAATAAATGAATGTGAATATTAAAAAAAAAAAAACTTTTAAAAAGGTCTGGAGGGATTGTTTAGTGGTTGAGGTGCTTGCCTGCAAAGCCCAAGGACCCCAGATTTGATTCTCCAGGACCCACGTTAGCCAGATGCACAAGGGGGCGCATGCGTCTGGAGTTTGTTTGCAGTGGCTGGAGGCCCTGGCACACCCATTCTCTCTCTCTCTCCCTCTATCTCTGTCAAATAAATAAATAAATAAAAACAAAATATTAGACAAAAACTTAAAAAAATACAGCAATATAAGTTTATGATACTGTCAATGGTAGGTAGATAGAGCAGATATCTTAAGGGTCTTTGCATTCTGGTGGGCTTTGGAGTCCCTAGAAATGCTGGGCCTTCACACAGCAGCAGCGAAATGCCCAGGCTGAGGTGTGAGGCCGAATGGAGGTCAGCCAGCCGTCTCTTCAGGAGTGGGGTGACGGGAATCCTGCACAGAGGCTGAGAATGGAGAGGAATTGAGTCACTGCTTGGGCAACCGTCGCGTATTGCTGCTTATCGTGGGTTAATCTGTGACGGCCATTTAAGGTATAGACTCTCGCTCTGTGACAGTGGTCTGTGCAAGGAACGTGGGAAAGGGCCAAGATTTATCTCACAATCCAGCGTTGACAGCCACGGAGTGCTTTGCACCAGGCCGCATCCTGGGCTAAATCTTGAATGACACTTTTTCTTTCCTCACCAACCCCCCCCCCCCACCCCCATGAAGTATCTGCCATCATTTACAGGCAAGGAAACTCGGGCTCAGGTGAAGTAATTTGCCAAAGGTCACACAGTTGGAATTCAAACCCAAGTCCTGTCTGGCTTGAAGGCCTTTAAAGCATCACCTATAAGGTCTCACCGTTAATGGCTAATACGGACATTTTAGAGCATCTTGCTCCATGTCTCACGTTTCTCCTCCAGTGTGAGTTTTCTGTGACTTATCTTGGAACTGGTTCATTCCTTCCCTTAGCATTAGAAACAGTAGCCATTCACCAACCCAAAGCTCTGAGCCTCACCTTAGTGCAATATGTTTATTTATCTAGCTTAGTCTATGGCTTATCTCATCATTACAGTGGCTCTGCTTGGCTCTTTAAGAAGCTAATTAATCACTAAATATAGACCACAACTTGTTCTTTTCATCCCTCTGCATGCTCCTTCCCCACATTGTGCGAGGCCATCTGGTGCTATGAGCTCATGCGTTCTGTGTTTCTTTGCGGAGAGCCAGACTCATCACTCTAAGCCCAGAAAGCCAGTGGGATTTTTGAGTGTGCATGTATGGCTTTGAAAGCACTGGGATCTAACGCCTCCTTGTGGATTTTTCCAGAATCACTCCTTAACATAACCATAGCACTTTTGTCTTTACGCTCATGTATGAGTGTATGTGTAGACTTGTCTGGTTTTTCTTCTTTTTTATCAGTAGGGCTAACTTCGGGCTGGAGAGATGGCTTAGTGGTTAAGGCGCTTACCTGCAAAGCCAAAGAACCTTGGTTCGATTCCCCAGGACCTCACGTAAGCCAGGTGCACAAGGTAGCATATGCATCTAGAGTTTGTTTGCAGTAGCTGAAGGCCACTTTCTCTCTCTCAAATAAATAAAAAAATAAATATTTTAAAAATAAGACTTACTTTTTCATTGGCCCACCATAGAAAAACTGAAGTCTTTCCCTGTGTGATTTTTGTCAAGTTCTATTTTGTCAGTGCAGTGTGTATGTCATAGGAAGCCAAACGTTCATCATACGCTTCCCCCTTCAAATCTTTCTGTCTTTCTGCTATGACAGTGGAACAAGTATTTAAGAAGAAGGACATAAAAGAGCTAATGGGGGCTGCAGAGATGGCTTAGCGGTTAAGTCACTTGCCTGCAAAGCCAAAGGACCTAGGTTCAACTCCCCAGGACCCATGTAAGCCAGATGCACAAGGGGGCGCACGCATCTGGAGTTCATTTGCAATGGCTGGAGGCCCTGGCACACCCATCCTGCTTCTCTCTCTTTCTCTACCTGCCTATTTCTGTATCTGTCTCACACAAATAAATAAATAAAAATAAAATATTTTAAAAGACTAAAAAAAAAAGAGCTAATGGCTGGTCCCTGACACTGCTGGTGAGCCAGCCATCACTCTCCCTTTCTCTTCTCATTCTGCTGAGATCTCTTATCATCATTTCGTTTTCAAGGGAGTGGAGCACTAGGACCACAGGACATTTTCTTGCAAGCTCAGCTTGGGAGCTCCAGGCTCGCCACTAGAGTGCTAATCTTTGGGATATTGGAGTGTTGTTTGTTACTGTCCAGGGCTAGACCAAGGCGCTCCTTTTACCTCCTGTCTCTCCTCGCTTCAGAGTTCTTACCATCTAAAGGTTAGGCTGAGGTCCTAGTGGGAAAGGAAAGGCCATTTGGTGATGTCAGCATCATTTACCTCATTCTTGACACGCACCCGGCCAGCTTCCCACCTTCTTCTTGCTATGCCCTCTGCCTGGTAGGAATTTGAAAGGAACCATACATTTCCCTCAGCACAGAGAAGATGTTCTAGGGCCAGTTCCTGTGAGTCTAAGAGAACTGTCTCTCCCATTCTACACCTCATCTCTAGCATGAAACAGCTTCTGAGAGATACAGGTAGGGAAAGGTAGAGTAGACCATGGGGGCAATCCAGTGTCCAAACAGTATGCATGAACAAAATCCTTGGTTAGGAATCACCTTTGTTTCCAAAAAAAAGTGCATGTTGGAACTAAGCTGATTTTGTTTAAAATTTCAAATTGACTATATATTTTAGAACCATAACTTTGGAAACTCTACAGAACTAATAGGGATTTATAAAAAGTTAATGAATTCTAGCTTTTGTGAGTAGAGTTTGGCTAACAGCATATCCATTAAAGCTTGGTTATTTCTTGTACGATTAATCTCTCTGAACTTCACATTATTCTGCTTAGTAGAAGCAAAATGGATTTTTGTCGAATGCTTTTACTGTGTCTTTGAGATAAGATGGTTTCTGTCTCCTATGCCATCGATACATTATACTGCATCAATTGATCTGTCTGCAGTGAACCAACCTTGCATTCCTGAGATAAATCTCAGTTGGTCATAATGTGTAACTCTTTTTGAATGTTGCTAGATTCAGTTTGATAGTATTTTGTTAAGGAATTTTCTTATATATTCATAATGTCTTTGTTTTTCAACCTGAGAAATATTGTCCTCATAGAGCAAATTAGGAAGTACTCCCTCCACTTTTTTTGATGAATCTGAAGGATTGATAAGTCTTCGGAAATGTTTGGTAAAACTGACCAGTGAAGCCATGTGGACTTTTCCTTGAGGGAAATTTTTTTACTAAGTTGATTACAAATTCAGCCTCCTTACTTGTTACAGATAGATTTAGATCTTCTATGATGTCTTCAGTTAGTCTTGAAGTTTGTGTCTTTCTAGGAATTTGCTGTTTCATGTGCCTTATTTAATTTTTTAGCATGTAAGTTTTCACACTATCCTCATATTTCTTTTTATCTTATTTTCACTGTCCTTTTTTTTTTTTAATTCACCTTATATTTATACTTAGATTCTATCTGTTGTAGCCAGATTCACATTGCTAGACAAACATTTACTTCAGGCTTACAGAATCCAGGGGAAACACCGTCAGAGGTGAAGAAGCTGGCTCACTTCCATAGAGCATAGCAGGGAGACATGGTCAAAGAGTCAGCAAACATTCAACAGCAACAAGCATGAACAGGCAGAGTTCCAGCTACAGTCCGTATACCTTAGGACAAGACTTGATATCTGTCCCCAGTGACATCTCTCTTCCCCAGCAGGGCTCTGCCCACTGGAGACTCCAGTTGCAAGTCTGAGTCTATGGGACTGACTATACATTCAAACCATACACAACCCATTAGAGATTAGTGTCTCTCTCTCTCTCTCTCTCTCTCTCTCTCTCTGTATGTGTGTATAGTTTTCTTAATAGCCTCCAGGCATAAGGGAATTTTGTGTGCTCTTACCTTCATGAGATTGCTATGGGGGTTTGAGTCAAGTGCCCCCCCATGAACTCATGTGTTCTGAATGCTAGGTCCCCAGATGGTGGCAATTGGTACTTGCAGGTTTGCTGGAGGAAGTATGTTGTTGGGGGGGGGGCGGGTTTTGGGGTGTTATAGCTAGTTCACCCTTGCTGGTGTGTTGTAGTCAGCTTCTGTGTTGCTGGGATGAACATGCAAACCAGGCATGCTTTAGGGGAGGAAGAAATCTATTTCAAGCTTACAGATCCAGGGAAATTCCATCAGTGGTGGAAGAAGCTGCCTCCCATCCATAAATCTACCATCAGCCAGCAAGCACCAAATAAACAGCAGGGGGTGGGGCTGGAGAGATGGCTTAGTGGTTAAGGCACTTGCCTGTGAAGCCTAAGGACCCAGGTTCTCTCTCTCTCTCTCCCTCTTTCTCTGCCTGTCTGTCACTCTCAAATAAATAAATAAAAATAAACAAAAAAATCTATAAAAGAACAAAAACCAAAGAAACAACAACTATATATATATATATATATATATATATATATATATATATATATGTGTGTGTGTGTGTGTGTGTGTGTGTGTGTGTGTGTGTATGTGTGTGTGTATAGATAGATATAGATATATTGAGAGAAGATAATCTCTTCCTTCTTTCAACTTTTGACATTACCCTTTCATTCAAGATCTAAATTTCAAGCCAGTGACATTCCTGACATGAGTTTTATTAGCTGCCTGAGGGTTAAATAGACTTTTGTCTGGATATAGAATCACTACATAAACCACCATGTAGAAGTTTCTTTATGTGGAAATGTCTTCTGGTTTCCAAACAATACGCTTTCTAATAATTTTTTTATGCAACCCATTTGTAGGTTTGAGACTTGGTCAAATTTAGGCATGTAATTTACATGTTAAGTTAAAGTTCTAGGCCGATTTTCTCCAACGATCTAAATACTTTTAGGCCATTTTCCCTTGAGTATTTTTGTGTTTTGGGCCATACAAATCCACTATTGAAAAGCATTTAGGGAAACACACACACACACACACTTATAAAATTTAATGCCTTCAAAAATAGGAAATTATTTAAATTTTTTTGTCATATTTTAGGCTTTTGCTGCTATGTCTTGCCTCTTAATCATCACACTGTTCCTATCCCTTCTCCCATTCAGTCTGGTTTAGGATAAATTATTCTGCCTTGGGCTCCAGAATTCTATTACAAATGAAAAGACTAGTGAATCGCATTTCTTATTTCCTTCAAGGTATTGCACAACGATGCACGGCTATCAAGTACCACTTTTCTCAGCCAATCCGCTTAAGGAACATCCCTTTCAATTTAACCAAGACAATACAGCAAGATGAATGGCACCTGCTTCGTAAGTATTTCTGGGGAAGGATCCGAAGGAAATGATGTTTTGCCAAGCAAAAAAAAAAAAAAAAAAAAAAAAAAAAAAAGCCTCCCCATCAACCTCTTAGGTTTGGACTCAAAGCTTTTATTCTGTTTGTCTTTGGATCCAGTTGAATTCCGTCCAACACTCCAAGGATCAGTGCCCTGCGCGGCTTGTTTACAAGCCAAGTGTGGAGAAGCGAGGTGTGAATCTCTGTGAGACAGTGCAGTGTGTCTGTCTGCCTGGGTGGGTGGCACTTGTATATAGCAAGTGACTGAATCTCTTCACTGAGTCACAAGGTACAAAGATCCGCCCTTGTTACTTGTCTTGTAAGCCAAGAAGATTATACCTTCATTGCCCTTGCTTTTGTTTTGCTTACACAGCATTTATTTTAACTGCGGTGCTAAGCTCAGACCATAGTATTTTTGCTAACATACCTTCAAGTGTGTGATAATTTTCTCAGAGGGTGTCTGTTGCTTGGACATCTCAACGAAAGGAACAAGTTTTTTTTTTTTGTTTTTTTTTTTTTGCTGTCAGGAAAATGTGAAAATCTAGATAGGACCATGTAATGTGCAATTACAATGGGTCGATATTTACTTGGAAATTGTGGATTTTGGATGCTTGGTAATAGGTGACACCTAATAGTAAGACGCTCAGCTCTTTTCAATGTTTCCTTGAGTCACAGGATGATAATAGCATTTTATATCCGAAAGGACTTGTCTGGCCAGTTAAGAGAGGAAAATAAAATCATCACAGGGTCTTGTAATAGTCCTTGTCCCGTTAACTCTAAAAGTTTGTTATACCCCAGCCGGGCAATATTTGAGCATTTTCCTCTTTTTTTTTTTTTTTTTTTTTTAAGTAGGGTCTTACTCTAGCCCAGGCTGACCTGGAATTCATTCTGTAGTCTCAGGGTGGCCTTGAACTCATGGCAATCCTCCTACCTCTGCCTCCCGAGTGCTGGGGATTATAGGCGTGTGCCACCATGCCCAGCTTCCCTCTTGATTTTTTTGGGGGGAGGGGATTCTCACAGAGGGGCTTTTGGCAGTCTCACCACAGTTCTTTCTAAGAACGTCATGCTTGATGGTCTATACCACACTTACTAGATAGAGTTAACATGTCTGGAACTAATGTTCACTCATGGCTTGCGCCCGGCCCTTGTAAGGCTGTAAGATCATCGTGGCTGCACGATTTTTGCAGTTCTCTGTTCTGATAGAACTATGTGCAGAATGCTTACGCCCATAATACGAAACTGAACACCCCGAATTTTCACCAGTTCCGGACCCTTGCTTTGTGACATTACACATCCCTTTCTGGGCAGAGACATCCTGCTTTAGTTTGGATTCACAGGTAGAAAGCTCTGAGCTGGAAATGAGGAATGCCTTTTAAGAAAACAGGGCAGTCTGCCTGTGGGTTAGACGCGAAGGCCAAGACCGGAAGCCCCAGTAACCCAACCTCCCTTCATGCAGTGCCACTGAGATCCCAAGGAGCTTCACAAACAGAGCGAGGTGGCAGCTGCCTGCATACTTTCTTATTATTATTATTTTCCTTTTTATTGACAGCTTCCATAGTTACAGACAATAAGTCATGATAATCCCTTCCTCTACCCCACTGTCCCCTTCACAAATCCACACTCCATCATATCCCCTCCCTCTCTCCATTAGCCTCTCTTTTATTTTGGTGTCATCATCTTTTCCTCCTATTATGAGGGTCTTGTGAAGATAGTGCCAGGCACTGTGAGGTCATGGATATCAAGGCCAATTTCTGTCTGGTCAATTGCATTGTAAGCAGTCCCACCCTTCCTTCGGCTCTTACATTCTTTCCGCCATCTCTTCCGCAGTGGACCGTGAGCCTTGGAGGCTGTGATAGAGATGTTTCAGTGCTGAGCATTCCTCCATCACATCTTCTCAGCACTAAGGTGGCTTTTGGGTCATCCCCAGTGGTCACCACCATCTGAAAAGAGAAGCTTTCCTAACCAAAAGTGAGGGTAGCATTAGTATATGAATGTGAACATTAAGTAAAGTGCTTACAGGGCAGTTTGGTGAGATTAACATACGCATTTAGCCAGAGGAGAGTAGGCATTACACTCCTAATGCTCGTGACTTCCCCCACCATAGGCTTTTGGTTAGGTTTTCAGTACCAGGCATGTATTCCCTCCCATAGAGCAGGTCTCCAGTCCAGTTAGAGAGCAGTTGGTTTCCCCCATAGCAGACATGCCACTATTGCAGCCATTGACTCATTTGGCCTGGCTGGCCAAACTTGAGGCTTGCAGTGTCCACTGTTTACACCACTGATGGCTTCTGTCTCCCATAAGGCTGCATGTAACACAACTCTGTCCAGCTCTCTGTCAGCTGGTCTACTGGGAGGAGGTTTTCAGCTCAGCCCCAGTTTGATTTCTCGGTGACCTTACAGCCCAGGCACGTAGAGTCTTCAGCAATAGGGTCTTATCAACTATTCCTGGTGGAGAACCAAGAGCCTGCTGCTTGGGTACTTTCACAACAGCAGAGAAGCCCATGCTGTCAAGCACGCTATCTGAATCTTACTTTGGCTCCGTGTGCCAAGACATGATACTGCAGTTGTATTTTGCCCAGACCTATTGCCTAGCCTTAGGGAGAGGAGTGGGGGGGGGGGGAGTGTGCTTGGGGCCTGTTTGTTTTAAGAAGCATTATTTGAATTCTATCATGTAGCTATAACTTTGTTGAGTTATCAAACAAAAACAAAAACAACAGGAGGGGCAGAAAAGAATCAATAAAAAAGTGAACTCAGCGGCAGGTTGGCAATCCTAGTGCTGTTAACTGTGTACTTCGGCAAGTGGAAAGGAAGACTCTACACAGCTGTCATGAGGTTTTGCCACGGACCATCCAGGGGAGACTTGTCCCATGGGAACAGTCCCTCTCTACCCTGCACAGATAGGGGTTTGGCTGGTGGGACTTGTATTTTCAGGGGAGAGGGTGTTTGCGAGTGGGCATCTCAAGAGGGCAGGTCGCCTTCATTCTCTCAAACTTCACAGATACTTCTGGAACCCGTTCCCCAGGTCTGCCCTGGGCTTGTCAACCTTCGTCTGCCCGCCCCGCGGGTATGATGCAGTCCTCCAAGGACTTAGAGGACGAGCCCCCCGGCCACGCCACTGGTTGAACCCACAGATAAAATCTGGGAGGAGAATTCCCCGAGCCCTGTCCACCACGTCACTCATTTTCACAACGTACACCAGGTTCTCTGTTCTTTACTTTCTCCTGAGCCTCCCTCAGATTCCCGCATGTCTGTTTCTGTTTGAGACCAGATTTAAGAAGAATCACGGCCGGCTTCCTGGGCATGGCGGTGGCTGTCCTGCTTTGTGGCTGCATCGTGGCCACCGTCAGCTTCTTCTGGGAGGAGAGCCTCACCCAGCACGTGGCCGGGCTCCTGTTCCTCATGACAGGTAGGCTGGATACCTCAGGCCGCCTCTCAGGTGCAGAGGATGCTGCTCTGCCTGTGTTCAGCTCGTCTCACTTTCTCATGCCCCCATCAGTTTCAGGGTTTTGCTTTTTGTTTTTTGAGATAAGGTCTTGCTCTAGCCCAGGCTGACTGGGAATTCACTATGTAGCTTCAGGGTGGCCTCGAACTCACGGCGATCCTCCTACCTCTGCCTCCCGAAAGCGTCTCTGGATTCGTTTTGGAATCGGTGTGTTAGAGAGGGAAGGGGAGGAAGGGTAGGAAAAGAATGTGTCAGATGAGCTAGGAGCCACAGGCAGGGCTGGAATTTGAAGCTGAGGTGGTGTAGCAGACAGCTTCAGGTTCGCTGACATGAACTTCCAGACCAGGCACGGTTATGGAGGGAGGGATATTTATTGAAGCTCACAGATCCAGAGGAAGTTCCATAATGGTAGAAGAAGCTGGCCCTGTTTTTTTTTTACAGGTCCAAGCAGAGAGCGAGAAGCCACAAGCTCCAAAGCTAAAAGGCACACAGCACACTTCAAGAACTCCTGGCCTGAACTAGGCAGTTTGCATTATCTTGAAATTGGAATTTTAATCCCACCACCACACTTAAGATCCGCCCAGTGACACCTCCTCCAGCCAGGTGGCCGCAGATCCAAACTACAAACTAATAAAACACTGAATGTATTGGGGGCCATCTATTCAAACTACCACAGGTGACAGAAGCTACTGGAAGGTTTTACACAGAGGAATGACTTTACTTAAAGAACGAAATTGGCATAGGTGTGGAGAAATGGCTAGGGAGTTTTTTGATTAGCACGTGAAGGATATGTTTGACTGAAAAGGAGTCGGAAGCGGAGTGGATGGCTAATGCTAGCTAAAAGTGGCCTGTAGGGAACAAATCTTGCCTTTTTTACCCTTCACAAGTTAACGTGTTAACGATGAGTGAGTGCCAAATTAAGTTTCACAAACTTTTCCCAGCATGAGAACTAATAGTATCCGAGATGGCCATTTCTAATAAGTTTATTTTCACTTCCCTGGCGTTTGGTTACCCAGGTGACCGTGACAAGATTTTTCTAGCATTTCCCAGTATAATGGGTCACTTATCAAGCTTATGTTCACACGAGACAGCAATGTGTCTCTGGGGCTGATGCCATCTGTTTCTCTTTATGTTTTATTATTAGCATATATAAACTATACACAATAGTGGGCTTCAGGATGACAGTTTCCTACATGTCAATGCCATCTTTTTAAACATTTTAAACTTTTTTATTTATTTGAGGGGCAGGGTGAGAGACAAAGAGACCGATAGAGAAGGGAGAGACAGAGAGAGAGAATGGGCACACCAGGGCCTCCAGCCACTGCAAATGAACTCCAGACGCATGCGCCCCCTTGTGCATCTGGTTTACATGGGTCTTGGGGGACTAGAATCTCGGTTGTTAGGCTTTGCAGGCAAGCGCCTTAACAGCTGAGCCATCTCTCCAGCCTTGCTCTTTTTTTTTTTTTTTTTAAGGTAGGGTCAGTAGGGTCTCATTCTAGCTCAGGTTGACCTGGAATTCACTATGTAGTCTCAGGGTGGTCTTGAGCTCACGATGATCCTCTTACCTCTCCCTAGAGCTGGGATTAAAGGTGTGCGCCACCACACCCAGCACACATTTGTTTTTTAAAAGTATTTTTATTTATTCGAAAGAGAGAAACAGGCACAGAGAGAGCGAAAGAGAGGGAGAGAGAGAGAATAGGTGTGCCAGGGCCTCTGGCCACTGCAAATGAACTCCAGACGTATGAGCTACCTTGTGCATCTGGCTTATGTGCGTCCTGGGGAATTGAATCAAGGTCCTTTGGCTTTGTAGGCAAACACCTTAACCGCTAAGCCATCCCTCCAGCTCTCATTTGTTTTTGTTTTTAATATTTTTTGTTTATTTTTATTTACTTGAGAATGACAGACAGAGAGAGAAAGAGGCAGAAAGAGAGAGGGAGAGAGAGAAAGAATGGGCGCACCAGGGTCTTCAGCCACTATGTGCGCCCCCTTGTGCATCTGGCTAATGTGGGTCCTGGGAAATCGAGCCTCGAACTGGAGTCCTTAGGCTTCACAGGCAAGCGCTTAACCTCTAAGTCATCTCTCCAGCTCTCATTTGTTTTTGAAATGGTTTCACTGTGTTGCCCTGGCTGCCTGGGACTTCCTATGTTTATCAAGCTGACCTTGAACATGTGCCCTCTTATTTCGGTCTTCCTCAGTGCTGAGATTACAGGCCTGTGTGAGCAGGTCCCGTAGCTTCCCTCTAACTCTAGAAATTTTTTGTTGGTGTTTTGTTTTGTTTTGTTGAGGTAGGGTCTCACTCTAGCCCAGGCGGACCTGGAACTCACTATCACTATAGTCTCAGGGTGGCCTCGAACTCGCAGCGATCCTCCTACCTCTGCCTCCCAAGTGCTGGGATTAAAGGCGTGTGCCACCACGCCCAGCCTCTCTAACTCTAAAAGAGGCCCCATGCCACCATCCCTTCATAGAAAAACAGAAGAACTTCTAGATTTGACAAAATTTTTAGTAGTAGTATTTTTTTTAAAGTTTATTTTATTTTATTTATTTCAGAGAGAGAAAATGGGTACACCAGGGCCTCCAGCCACTGCAAACGAACTCCAGATGCATGCGCCACCTTGTGCATCTGGCTTACGTGGGTTCTGGGGGAATCGAACTGAGGTCCTTTGGCTTTGCAGGCAAGTGCCCTAACCACTAGGCAATCTCGACAGCCCCCCCCTAGTAGTATTTTTTTAAAGGACACTTTTAATGTAGGTGGTACATGAATAGTTTAGGACACTCAGCATAGGGAGCTGGTGTTACCACTGAGGTAGTAAATCACAAGACCATGCAAGGGAAGCGCTGGGTGGTCACAGCGGGAGAGCCAGCAGCTGCCCCCCGGGCTGTCTAGGATTTAGAGAGGTTTGTTTTTGTTTTTGTTACTACAAACAATGTCTTGAAATCTCCATTGTAAATGCTGAAAAAAAACTGCCTTCATGCCTGCATGAGATAAATTAGCCTGGGGAGCCTTGCCCAAGCAGTAGTAGGACATGAGAGCAAGGAAGGGTTAAAAGAATTGATTTTAATTAAGCAGACTGTCGTCAGCAGCTCTAGACGGCGGCCCTCCCACAGATATTAGATGCTAAACTTAGCCTCTTCTAATATGCAGGCGCCTTCATTCTGTGCCTGAACTTAGCAGCCAAACCGTCAATGGGGAACATCCATCGGTGATGTGACAGTTTGAAAGGTTAAAACGGAAACTATATGGAACAAGTTTTGCATCTTCTCTTTATTGCGTGCAGACAAGCCTTGATGGCCCACAGATGGGACTGTCAGCTCTCAGCTGGGAGTTTGGACCCTCCTTCCCTTTCCTCTCCTCTGGGGTCTTGCAAGGGTTCTTGAGCCAGACCAGGGGAACAGAGGTCACACTGGGCTTTGGACGTCCTGTGTTCTGAGGTTGCATGTGCCGTCACAGTGACCTACACAGGGGATTGAGGCAGTCAGACTGTCCTCTCCCAGCCTGAGCTTCTGCCTGCCTACGTGTGACTCATTTGGTGCACTTCGAATGATTATTTCCATCCACTTAAATTCTATTAGATGGCTGTTGTTCCATAGTTGTAATTGTTGTTATTTAAATTATAACTATTTTAAAGGGCTAATTTTTCAATACTGTCATTACATATATATTTTGATTGTTAATAGTTTTTAGTTATCTTTTAAATATATATTCAAAGATTTATTTTTATTTATTTATTAGAGACAGAGAGAGAGAGAGAGAGAGAATGGGTGTGCCAGAGCCTCTAGCCACTGCAAACAAACTCCAGATGTATGCGCCACCATGTGCATCTGGCTTACATGGGACCTGGAGAATAGACCCTGGATCGTTGGGCTTCACAGGCAAGCACCTTTACTGCTAAGCCATCTCTCCAGCCTGTAAAAATATTTTTAATATTATTATTTATTTATTTATTTATTAGAGAGAGAGAGAGAATGGGCACACCAGGGCCTCCAGTCACTGCAAACGAACTCCAGAAACATGGGACATCTTGTGCATCTATCTGGCTTTGCGTGGGTCGTGGGGAATCAGTCTTGGGTCCTTTGGCTTTGCTGGCAAACACCTTAACCGCCAAGCCACCTCTCTAGCCCTTAAATTATCTTTTAATGCACCAGAAGTCTAAAAATCAGATAAAGCTTGAATGTCCCCTGGTTCAGGTCTCACTGACCTGTTGGTCCTGTACAGAGAGTGACCTCTGTCATTCTGGAAGAGCATGCATGGCATGTGACACTCCCGCACTGAGAGCAGAGGAAGAAGAGACAGAGTCCAGGAAGCCCACTGAAGAAAGCATCCGGGAAGTCAGTGCCCAGCCTAGGCTTGCCCTTCCTTTGCTGCCATCAACTGTGATCTAGAACTACAGATCCTTTCTTAGTTTCTTATCTGAAAGTCAAATGAATGCTGGAATTCAAGACTTAAAAGGTTTTATGTATAAAGATAATATAGGGCATGATCTAACACCGTCAGCAAATTCTGGGCAGTGTGCAAAATCAATTTCACTAACATTTCTGCAACAAAACATATGAATATTCACATTAAACATGATCAATAAGGACTATAGTAGCCTTATGTTAGGGCAGGCTCACTCTGTTACTCAAGGAAATTACTGCGATCTTGCAGGGAAATATTTGCTTTTATTCTTATTATTTTACTTTTTTAAAAAAACAACAAAAGTTATTTATTTATTTGAGAGTGACTGACAGAGGAAGAGGCAGAGAGAACGAGAGAGAGAATGGGCGCATCAGGGCCTCCAGCCCCTGCAAACGAACTCCAGACGCATGCGCCCCCTTGTGCATCTGGCTTACGTGAGTACTGGGGAGTCAAGCCTTGAACCGGGGTCCTTAGGCTTCACAGGCAAGCGCTTAACTGCTAAGCCATCTCTCCATCCCTGTATTATTATTATTTTATTTCAAGGTAAGGTCTTGCTCTAGCCCAGTCTAACCTGAAATTCACCGTATAGTGTCAGGGTGGCCTTGAACTTGTAGTGATCCTCTTTACCTATGCCTCCTAAGTGCTGGGGTTGAAGGTGTGTGTCAACCACACCCAACTTTTGTTTTTAATTTAGGAACTGCAAATTATAGATAGTTTGTGTATGTGTGCATGTATTTGTCTCTTTAATAATTTTTTAAAAAGGGTTTGTCTACTCAATCATTTATTTAAGACAGGCATGACTTCTTGAGTAATCCACCTGAAAAATAACAGCAGGCATTTTCTTCTTCTTCTTTTTTTTTTCCTCTTTTTTTTTGCTGGAAGGGCAGAGAGACCAGAATGATGAGCAGGGCATCTTTTGAAGGAGCGGGGAGAAGAAAAATCAATGTTTATGCCTTTGGGTATTGTAGTTTGGGTATTTATCAAGCAGGCTTAACCAGAAGGTAGTAGCTTCTACTCTTTTTAGAGCCATTTAGACACATCGAAGGAGAGAAGTCAGAGAATAGGCCTGGTCACCCTAATTACATGTTACCAGCGAGCCGCTGGCATCTTGGAGATTTGAGGGTCGGAAACTGTGCTGATCGGGATGGCAAGTATAAATTTTAGTGCTGTCCCACTCTGAAAGTGTTCCTTCCAGCCCTGCGCTTCTATGATACCATGGCATCTTCTAATTAAGAATGTTGGCAGAGGGTCTGGAGGGATGGCTTAGCAGTTGAGGCATTTGCTTGCAAAGCCAAAGGACCCTGGTTTGATTCCCTAAGACCTACGTTAGCCAGATGCACAAGGGAGTGCACATGTCTGGAGTTCGTTTGCAGTGGCTGGAGGCTCTGGTGCCCATTCTCTTTCTGTCCCTCTCCCTCTTTCTCTGTCAAATAAATAAAAATAAAATATAGAAAAAAAGAATGTTGGCAGAAAACCTTTTAATATTTTATAAGTAAAGTGGCAGCACATAGGGTTTGTCAGGGAGCCAGTGATTAGTATCTCCCCTTGAAGATCCTCCGAGCCACAGCCAAGAGCAGGCTGAGGAATGTAAATCTTCCCCTTGGAGCCATTAGCTGGGCTGGAATATCATCAGTTCATCAGGGAGAAGAGGAAGCCAGAGGGAAGAATGTAGATGTGTCAAGACGGAACACTCACACATGTAACCACTAACGGATGTGACTATGGAACCTAAAATGGAATTCACAGTGTCAAAACTGACCCAAGAGATGATCCGAAGTTATGGACTCTGTTGCAATAAACAAGCTTCCATGTTTATGATGCATGTTTCTTCTTTTAAAAACAATTCATCTGGGCTGAAGAGACAGCTTAGTGGTTAAGGCGCTTGCCTGCGAAACCTAAGGACCCAGGTTCTATTCTCCAGGTCCCATGTAAGCCAGATGCACATGGTGGCGCATGCATCTGGAGTTCATTTGCAGTGGCTAGAAGCCCCGGCATGCCCATTCTCTCTCTCTCAAATAAATAAATAAATAAATATAACAAATGGAAAAAGTTCATTTATTTATTTGTAAGTAAAGAGATACAGAGAGAGAGGGAGAAAGAAAGAGCATGTGTGTGTATGGGTGCATCAGGGCCTCTAGGTGCTACAAAAAAACTCCAGATGCATGTGCCACTTTGTGTATGTGCCTTACGTGGGTACTGGGGAATCAAACCCAGGTTGATAGGCTTTGCAGGCCAGCACCTTAACCGCTGTGCCATCTCTCCAGCCCCAGGAATGCTTTTTCTTCCTGTGTTCAAATTTTGCAAGTGTCTTGAGTAAGTTTCTGTTAGGAACTCTTTTAGGAAAGGATGCTAACCACTGCTTTGTCTCATCACAGTGCCTTCTCCCGGATAATTCTAAGTGAACCTGCCCATCTCCTACATAAAAGCTGTGACAGCAAATTATTTCAGACTTCTGAGACATATAGGGGTCTGGAAGAGCAGTTCTACTTGTTCTCTTCTCCTTCACTTTCCTCTCGCCCAGAGCGATACCAACGGCATCTTGGACAGAAGGAAGATATTACTGGAGGGTGGCAGCCCATGTGGGAGTGAGGGAAGGGCAGATGGGACATATTTGCGGGCTGTAAGCCTACTGTCCTCTACTCTTTGTTTACTGAAGTAACAGAACATAAACCAAATCTCACCTATTCCAAAAAGGACCCGAGAGCTGGAGAAGTGGCTTAGCGGTTAAGGCTCTTGCCTGCGAAGCCTAAGGACCCTTGTTCAACTCTCCAGATCCCAGACACACAAAGGTGAGGCAAGTGCAATTTCCCAAATGACGACTAGATGGCGCAAGCGTCTTGCACTCAATTTCAGTGGCTGAGGCCCTGGCATACCAATCCTCTTTCTCTCTCTCTCTCTCTCTCTCCAAAATAAAAATAATAAAAGAGGGCCTGAAGCCGGGGCATGGTGGTGCACACCTTTAATCCCAGCACTCGGGAGGCAGAGGTAGGAGGATTACCATGAGTTCAAGGCCACGCTGAGACTACATAGCTAATTCCAGGTCAGCCTGGACCAGAGTGAGACCCTACCTCAAAGAACCAAAAACAAAACAAAACACAAAGGACCTGAGAGGCTCAGAGAAGCATGTGCTTTTTCATGGTAAAGCCAGTGCAAATAATAAGAAGAGGGACAGCCAGATTTGCAAGGTGTGTTAGTCAGCTTTTTGCTACTGTGACAAAGTACCTGGAAAAAATCAACTTAAAGAGGAAAGGTTTACTTTGGTTCGTGGTTTTATAGGTTTTTTTTAGTTCATGGCTTTCTTGGTTCCATTGCTTTGGGCCTTTGGTTAGGCACGACGCCATGGTAGGGAGTGTGTGGTGGAGCAAAGCTCTCCACAGTAACCAGGAAGGAGAGAAGGAGAGAGAAAACGGGAATGGGAATCCCAGTATCTCCTTCAAAGGTACACTTCAGTGACTTAACTTCCTCCTACTCCCCCATTGCCTCCCCATAGTACCCACAAGTTTTCAACACATGGCCTTTGGGGGGACATTCAAGGTCTAAACTCCAATACAAGGCAGATGAATCCAAGAATGAAAGTTAAAGCCAAAAAAAAAAAAAAAAAAAAAAAAGGGCCAAAAAATTCCCCATGGGATTGGGTTCCAGATTTAGCTTTAGGGGTCTTAAGAACGCTGGAAACTTGGACAAGGAAAGAAATCCTGTTAGAGATGTCATTCATTCAGCGTCTGTGAGGTCAGCACACACCAAGAGCCCGGGGAAAGCACAGCCCCGTACGTAACATGGAAGAAGAGAGATACCGTGTATGTCCTCAGATTGTTTCTTTTCAATTTTTCTACTCAGTATGAACCTATAGGGTAATAGTCAAATTTGTTTTCCCAAAATCAGTTTCAGGAGGTTGATGGGGGAAGGGTGCTAATAAAAAAAAATCAACTTTCTAGTATGAAATCAAAGGGAATATGTTCAGAAAGAAAAAATGTATAGGATAGTCCATTTTTACCGAGTATTAAGTTCACCAAGAAGTCTTAGGGAACACACTTATTCCCTGTCTCTATTTTGGAGTAACAGACTCAACAAAAGCTTGACACGGAAAGAGACTTTTAGTAACCAAGCTCCCATTTTCCTTTTCTCAGATAAGGCCACTAAGGCTCGGGGAATGGGTAGGTAATTTCAAGGTCACATAGTGTTTGGCGGTTCAGCTGGAGACGGAAATGCATATTTCTAAAGTCCCAGCCCAAATGCATTTAGACATCAAAGGATGCTTGAAAAGTCCGAGTCTGAACTCAAGCTTTCAGAGGTCATTAACACCATGTTCCTCATAAAAAACACGTGCTTTTAGGCAGTCAGCTGTGTGAAGAGAGCTAATGTGGAATAAAATGTATTTTTTTTTTCTGTGAACAGGTCATTGCCCTATGATGTGTCACCTGTTGCTACTCCAGAGACATTATCTTCTTCCCCCATCAGCCTTATGGTTCTATCCCCGGCAGTTATTCAAAGGGTCTCGTACACAAACACTGGCTTTGTCCTGGTGTCAGTGAAAGCATTCGTGTAGATGTAAGAACACTGGCTCCTCCCAAGGCTTGGCAACAGCAGTAAATGAAAGGATGATTTCCAACTTGATTTTCTTTTTGGAAAACTCAAAGTGATATGTCTGCTATTGCTTTAAAAAAAAAAAAAAAGAGCAGGGCTGGGAGATGGTTTAGCAGTTGGAGACACTTGCTTGTAAAGCCCTATTGGTCCAGATTCGATTTCCCAGTACACACATAAAGCTAAATGCATAAAGTGATGTTTTGGAGTTCATTAGCAGCTCTGGTGTTTATTCTCTCTCTCTCAAAGAAGAAAGAAAGAAAGGAAGGAAGGAAGGAAGGAAGGAAGGAAGGAAGGAAGGAAGGAAGGAAGGAAGGAAGGAAAATAAAACAGTGGATAAGATTTTACCTGTTTTAGAAAAACAAAATTACTTTAGAGTTTAACAACCGAATTAGGCAGAGTAGGAAATGTCAAATTATCTCAGATCAAGTAACCTTTTAATTTGGAACATTCATTTTCTAAATGCACACTTGGAAAAAGGTTCAGGCAATACGCCGATTTGAATGGAGACAGAATTCTAGTGCTTTATAAGATGGCATTAAGATGATCTTTATTTTCCTCCAACATATTCTGAATTTTTGTGCTAGTGTTTTTGATCTCCAAAGCTATAGATGAAAAGAAGGGAAGGAGGTTTTCCCTGCTTCTTCTTCTTCTTCTGTTTTTGGCTATTTTCAGTCCTAAGTCTGTGTTTGTTTTTGATGGAGATGCTGCACATCCCTAAGGATACAGAAGCAATTTTCCCAACAAATGGATGTCACCTCCGCTGTCCACAGAGATAAACCAGAGTCTGATGAAGGGATGTATAGGGCTCAGAATGGAACTGGACATTTTGACATTTGACTGGGTTCCAGTTTCTGTTTTCATCACCCACCGTCAACTCAGCAATTGTCTGAACAAAACAAAAACAAAAACAAAAACAAACAAACAAACAAAAAAACCCAGCGCATCCTTGGGGATCCACTGTGGATAAAAACATCTGAATCACGGGCATGTCGCTTGAGCACTGAAAACTCAGAGGTTTGGGGTTTGGAGCATTTTTGTCAGAGTCCTAATTTTAGTGTTCTTGAAGGACAATCATACAAACATGATTAATGTAAGAAAGAAAAAAATTTGTTTGTGAATATTTTTCTCCTTATCCCTCAGATTAGCTGCAGTTTGCATGGTCGACGGCATAGGTGATCTCTTTTTGTTGCATGTGTGTGTGTGTGTGTGTGTGTGTGGTGTGCATATACATATGCATGTTCGTATGTGTGTGGGTTCACGTGTGTGTGGGGGGAATTCAGGTATATGTGGATGCATGTATGTGGATACCGGGGGGTCAATGTCTTGTCACTTTTAACATATATTATTGGAGACAGAATGTCTTACTGAATCCAAGGCTTAATTGATTCAGTAGACTTAAGTCGCAAATAAGTGATGAGGAGGACCCACCTGTCCCCATCTCCCCAGTGCTGGTGTGACAGTCACACAACACCAGGCATGGTAGTTACCTTGTCATTTCTGGGATAAAGCACCCAACCAAAAACAGCTGATGGGAGCAAAGTTTTTTTTTTATTATTATTATTATCTTACAGTCTTAAAGGGAAGCTCCATGATGACATAATCAGAGCCTGGGCATCACCTTTACACAGCAGGTGGACAACAGCAGCAGGATTGTGAGCCCATTCTGGCAAGGGGGTGCCGGCTGTGACATTCCTAAGCCCACACCTCTTCTAGCAAGGCCCAGCTCCTAAATGCCGTCAGCTAAGGACCAGGCATTCAGAACACACGAGTTTATCAGGGACCTCTGCCTCACACTGCCGCAGCAAGCCTACGCATTGTTCATGTGTGCTGGTGATTCAAACTCAGGTCCTCACACTTGGGAGCACTTAACCCATCCCTTGGCTCAGCTGTTTACATCAATTCCAAATTCCCGGACTTGATTTCTATTATTTGAAAGCATTCACTCTGGGGTTGGGGAAATGGCTCAGTAGTTAAAGGAACTTGCTCCATATGCCCGACTGCTAGATTCCCCTGCGTAAAGCCGGATGCACGGTGGTGAATGGGTCAGTAATCCCAATGCAACTACAGCAATGGAAGGTGGGCCAGCTAGTCGGGCCTTCGCAGCAACAAGCAAGAAGAGAAACCTTGTCTCAGACAAGGTGGAAGGAGAGGACCAACACCTTGAGGTTGTCCTCTGACCTCCACATGCACACCACGGCACACACATGCCTCCCACACATCACACACGTACACACACACACAACTATATAATTACATATACACACAAATAAAACAAGAAAGCATCCTTTCATCAAGAAGACTACTAAGGGGTCTGGAGAGACAGCTTAGTGGTTAAGGAACTAGCCAGCAAAGCCTAAGGACCCAAGTTCGACTCTCCAGGTCCCACATAAGCCAGACACACAAAAGGTGAGGCAAGTGCACAAGGTTGCACCTGCCCACTAGGTGGCGCAAGCGTCTGGAGTTCAATTACAGTGGCTGAGGCCCTGGCGTGCCAATTCTCTCTCACTCTCTTGCTCTCTCACTTTTTTAAAAAGGCCAGTCTATTGGGGTTGGATCAAAAAAAAAATTTTTTTTAAAGAAAACTTCTGGGCTGGAGAGATGGCTTAGTGATTAAGGTGCTTGCCTGTGAAACCTCCAGACGCACAAAGGTGAGGCAAGCGCAAGGTTGCACATGCCCACTAGGTGGCGCAAGCGTCTGGAGTTTGATTGCACTGGCTGAGGCCCTGGTGAGCCAATTCTCTGTCTTAAAAAAAAAAAAAAAAAACAAACAAACAAAGGAAAACTTCTGAGGCTTTCATATGTGCTGTGCATTGTACCTTCCAAAAAGGTTCAGCTATCTGTAGTACTTCATTTGAATTATTTACAAGCTACATGACAAATATGACAGTTGTCACTGAAAAAGAAAGAAGACTGTATAATGACGGCAGCTACATTAAAATGTGTTAGCTCTGGTATAAAGCAAAGGAAATAATGGTTTTGATTAGACTTGAAGATTATAGAAGATATTTTTCCTTAAGAACAGAACTTTGGGGGCTGGAGAGATGGCTTAGCGGTTAAGGCACTTGCTTGCAAAGCCAAAGGATCTCCGTTTGATTCGCCAGGACCCACATAAGCCAGATGCACAAGGTGGCACATGTGTCTGGAGTTCGTTTGCAGTGGCTGGAGGCCCTGGCGTGCCCATGCTCTCTGTCTCTGCCTCTTTCTCTCTTGCTTTCTCAAATAAATAAATAAATAATAAAAAGTGGTCATCTGTTAAAAAATACAGAACTTTTAGGGCCTGAGGATGTAACTCAGGTGGTACAGTGCTCCTATCTCCCCCCCCACCCCACACACACACTACATAAAACCAGGTATAGTAACACACACTTGTAACCTAACATTCAAGAAACAGAGGCAGGAGGATCAAAAGTTCAAGGTCATCCTCAGCTGTATAGTGAGTTTGAGGCCAGACTAGGCTACATGAGACCCTACGTTTAAAAAAAAAAACAAACAAAAATAAAGACAAGAGAAAACAAACAAACAAAAACCTCTAGAAAAACAAAAACAGAATTTTTATGGTTTCTGGAAATAAAAACAAAGATAAATTCAAGCATACATAACCATTCGAACTAGATAAATATGAATGCTTCAAATTTTCCAAATTTTTACTGCTCCGTTTTCAATGTTTGCTGAATGATTCCATTCAAGTAAAAAAAAAAAAAAAGTTACATAGATGTTTGCGAATTTGGAGTGATTGCCTTACAGGTTGATCTGATTTTCGCGCAGGGCCTGTCCGGCATTTGCTTCGCAGCAGGCAAAGCTGTAACTGATCATTCTGTTCTCTTTTATTATTTATAGGGATATTTTGCACCATTTCACTCTGCACCTACGCTGCCAGCATCTCGTACGATCTGAACCGGCTCCCGAAGCTGATTTATAGCTTGCCTCATGATGTGGAACATGGCTACAGCTGGTCCATCTTCTGTGCCTGGTGCAGCTTAGGGTTTATTGTGGCAGCTGGAGGTCTCTGCATCGCTTATCCGTTTATTAGCCGGACCAAGATTACACATCTAAAGTCTGGCAGGGACTCTACGGTATGACTGTCTGCGCTCGAGGACCCCCCCTGCTAGGGTGTGGGTGACTCCCGAAGGCAGAGAAAAACGAGTTCACATCAGGATTCCAAGCACAAAGAGGTCTTTTACATTCCAAGTTGTTGCCTGCAGCCCCTTTCTGGATGACTGATAAAAAAAAAAAATCATGCAAAACCTCCCAACCTTTCTAAGGACAAGACTACTGTGGATTCAAGTGCTTTAATGATTATTTATGCTTCGGACATGGAGCGGTGCCCTGGAGTCAGAAGAGAGGAACTGCAATGGGAAGATTTGTACGATTTTCCATTTATTTCAGAAAGTTTGTATATAACGATATTACCGGAGAGTCATTTCTATTTGCAGAAGGATTCGTAACAAAGCAAGTATAATTTTCTTGTCACCGTGCCATGCTTGTGCGATTTTAATGCAACATTTTCAGAACTTGTCCCGACGGTGTCTTGTGTCGGCACCCACCGTCTGTGCGTTCTTCGTGGACGTTCCTCGTCACATGAGGTTCTTCTCTTGCCTTATGATTATGTTTATGAATTGAGGTCTGTTCTGTCCTTGTACTGGATTTGAAAAGCGTAGGGAAAACAGATCAACCGTGTATGAGCTAGTGTGTGACGCTCTGCAGTATTGTTTGAAGTCCTCTCTGTCACACCTGGTGTCTCTTTATGTGAACTGGATTTCTGCATTAAATGACTGCCCCCTTGGTAATTCAGGTGTGCTTCTCACTGTCTCTTAGCTGGATCAACTAGTCTTCCTTGCCACAGGACATATGAGGGCTCCGAGTTTTGTTTGTTTGGTTGGTTTTGTTTCAAGTTGTTTTAGAGAGAGCGAGCAAGAGGGAGACAGAGAACTGGCGTGCCAGGGCCTCAGCTGCTGCAATCGAACTCCAGATGCTTGCGCCACCTAGTGGGCATGTGCGACCTTGAGCTTGCCTCACCTACGTACATCTGGCTTACGTGGTATCTGGACAGTCGAACATGCGTCCTTAGGCTTCACAGGCAAGCGCCTTAACCACTAAGCCATCTCCTCCAGACCTGGTTTTGCTTTTTGAAACAGGATCTCAGTATGTAGCCTAGGCTGGCTCTGTCACTCGCTGTGTAGCCCACATTGGCATCAAACTTGCAGTGATTCTCCTGCCTCAGCCTCGTGGGTGCTGGGACTTGAGGTGTGAGCCACCACACCTGACTTACTAAGCCTCATCAAGTCAGTTCAATTAAGCTGGCTCATTACCATTCATCTTGTGTAACAATCACATGCTTGCTGTTCACATAAGGTCATTTTCAAGCTGTGAGTTTTGCTAGAACATTTATTTAACTTCCCATCTCTTTAGCACTGCCTCATGCTTATCTAGTCACAAGGACACAAGGGCCTCTGGCTTTGTTCTTGAACTTCTGGGCCACTGTTTTTTTTCAGTATTGTCTGCACATTAGAATCGCTGAGCAATGCCTTCAGCTGTACCTAAGCTGGGCTCCATGCTAGAACAGTTAACTCAAGGTCCACAGGTAAGCCTAGGCTTGAATTTTAAAAGAAAAGAAAATTGGAGACGGGGGGAAAAAAAGCCCAGATAATTCCGATGTGCAGCCAGGACTGAGAAGGACCACGACTTGGAGCCAGAACGTGACTTGCTTCCTCAGATACTAATTGAGTTGGTTCTCCGATTTATCACTTAACTGAGTGCCAGTAACTGGGCCATGCTTTCTCAAGATGCTGTTGCATGTGGTCCCTGGCACATAATTCCACGGAAGCCGAGGATCCCACTCAGAAGGTTTGCTTCATTTTTTTTTTTTTTCCCTCTTAAGATCCTTCCATTGTGTTTATTTTTCAGAGGAGGGGTGGGTTATAACTTCTAAGCATTTCCCTTTCCCCTTTCTACCCATGACACATATTATAAAGTTGCTCTGCAAAATAGGGGATAAGGCCATGCACTGCATAGACTGTTTCAGATTTTAATTTCACAAAAGGAACTTTCCTTATAAAAATAAAAACTGATTTGGGTTCTAGGAAGGTTGTAGCTTCATTGGTAGGGTGCTTGCCTAACATGTACCACACCCTTGCTTTCCCTCCTCAGCACTGCGTAAACTGGGCATGCTTGTAATCCCAACCCTTGAAGGGAGGCCGAGGTAGGAGGATCAGAAGTTCAAGGCCATCTCTGAGGCTAGCCTGGGCTACTTGAGTCCGTGGTCTCAAACAACAATAACCAAACTGATTTAGTTCTTGGCAAAGAAAAAAAGGACAGTTACCCCCCAGAGAGAATAAAGTTGATTTCTATGTGTTTCCAGGAAGAGACGGGTGATGCTTTTGGCTCCCTGAGCACTCTCCTTCCTTTGAGTGCTCAGTCCAGCAGAGGCTGGGAACATACTCTGAGCAGTCTCTGTGGCCTGCTTAACAAACAGGTCTCTCTGGATGAGATCAGAGACGTATAGAAAGGAGCGATTATTTTCATCTATTACTTATGTGGGAAATTCTCAAAAGCAGGCGAGCTCTTTCTTTGAAGTCTTTTTTTTTTTTTTTTAAAGATCCTCATAGACGATTCCAGGGCTCTTGAACATTGGTATTCCACCCACCACAGCAGTGTCTGAGTGAGTAACTTTTGAAGTGTCAGAGAAGCTTCCTAGGGGTTTGAGGTGGAAATTGAAGAAAGCCTCGTGGCGGCAGAGGTGGATAGGTTCACGCGCCAGAAACTTTCATAGGAAGCCGGGGGGAGTTTGCTTAGGATTCAAACCTGGGCTGGCAAGAGCCCTCCGGTCTTTTCAGCTCTTGGAGCTGGGAGCAAGGAGCTGTGTGTACTTGGCCAAGGTTCCTCCGTTTCTGTTTACTTTCCAGGAAGTATGAGCAAATTACTGTCAATATTGGGCATCTGTTCCCTCCCTTAGGGCCCTCCTTGGGGGATGCTTCCTTAATTGGCTGCACGGGTCTGTGTGGGATAAATAATTTCTAGACATGCTTAGCTTGTTCTCCCTGGGTCGGCTTGGTACCACTTCGCCCTGTGTGCATGGTGGCCAGACTCTTACTTTGCCTCGGGGGTTTTTGCTGGGCAGAAAGGAGAGGTAGGTGAGTGCTTTGAAGTAAGGATACAGCTGGTCCAAAAGGGGGGGAAGGGGACAGAGGAGGGACTTCACAGACTGGAAGTGCCCAAGGGCATCTCAGAGACTGCGAAGGGAAGAGGATCCTGATGAGCTGCATCCTTCCCGAAGGTACCAGGATGCCTGGGGCCTTTGTTGCCATGGCTCCCACATCCCAAGAGCAGATTCAAGGTGCTGAGAACAACCAAGCTTTGGGTGGGGGCTTCTCAGTAGTTAAAAAGTCCAGGGGAAAAAAAAAAAAAAAAGAATCAGGCCAGCCGTAGTTGCGCACACCTTTAATCCCAGCCCTTGGGAGGCAGAAGTAGGAGGATCACCAAGAGTTCAAGGCCACCCTGAGACTACATAGTGAATTCCAGGTCAGCTTGGGCTAGAGTGAGACCCTACCTCAGAAAAAAAAAAAAAGTCCAGGGACATTGGACCAACTATGGCTATGTGTCCCTAATAGTGACCGAGGGCAGCGTGTTCTAGTCCCGCAAGAAGATAGGGTTCAGAACAGCTGAGAGTGTAGACTAAGCATCTGCCACATAAAGACAGCATTTATAAAAGAAGGTGTCTAAACTTATTGAAGTTGTCAATAAAAATTAATTAACAAATATAAAGAAGGCTTTAGGGCTAGAGAGATGGCTTAGTGCTTAAGGCACTTGCCCGTAAAGCCTAAGGACCCAGTTTCAATTCCCTGGTACCCATGCAAGCCAGATGCATAAGGTGGCATGTGCATCTGGAGTTCGTTTGCAGTGGCTGGAGGCCCATGCTCTCAAATAAATAAACAAATAAAACTATTTTAATAAAGAAAAGAAAGCTTTGCCCAAAGATAGACACAGATGACACTTGCCCCTCCTTTGACAGTCTGGTCCTTGGTTTATCCACGCTACCAGAACCACTGCTACCCACTGAGGAGACCCTCCCTCATCCCACTTTCTCTCACCTACCAGGGGCTCTTGAGAGTCAAGGAGGGAAATCTGAATAGAATACACCCCATAGAATTCATTAAATCTTTCAATAAATACTGATGGAATCCCTAAGGTGTGCAAAGAACTCTGCTGGGCACTTGGAAAATATCAGTGAAGGAGAAGGTTTCTTGCCCTGTGATTTGCAAAATTTATAAAGTACACGTGAGAATATTACTCATCCTTCCTGGCTCAAAATTGCATAAATGCAGAATTAAAGGAATTCAGACAGTTGCCAACACAGGCGCTCTTGGTTATTATCACCGTTGCCTGTGTATCTTTCTCTTCACAGCATTAATTTACATTTTTTGGAGGTGCATCTTGAAAAGTTCCTCTGGAAACTCAAATATAAGAATGACAAAAGTTGGGACTGGAGATATGGCTTAGTGGTCAAGCACTTGCCTGTGAAGCCTAAGGACCCTGGTTCGAGGCTCTATTCCCCAGGACCCACGTTAGCCAGATGCACAAGGGGGCGCACACGTCTGGAGTTCGTTTGCAGTGGCTGGAGGCCCTGGTGCGCCCATTCTCTGTCTGTCTCTCTATCTGCCTCTTTCTCTCTTTCTCTCTCAAATAAATAAATAAAAATGAACAAAAAAATTTTAAAAGGAAAGAATGACAAAAGTGTACTACATAGGTGAGCTAATTAGAGGGAGAGAGAGAGAAGCCTGCGATCTGGAAGACAGGTAAATGGAGGTTTGTGACCTTTGGGGAATAGATGTGATGCAGATTTGTGGGCGAGGGAGGGGTCCCCCGGAATGTATGAACCCCAAGTTTTGGGTTCTGTACCTTTAATAAAGAATTAATAAAGACAGGCTCAGAAGGATAAATTTTGAATTGTTAAGTTTATCTAGGGAGAAACCACAAGTTGTGGGGTTTATTTACATGGAATCGGGATCTAGAAGGAAGACAAGAGCAGAGAGAGTCATAAGTGCATGGGAGGCAGGAGATACACACTTGTGTGGAAAACACAGTGTAGTCCGTTCACTTAAGAGACATGGCTGGGGCTGGGCATGGTGGTGCACGCCTTTAATCCCAGCACTCGGGAGGCAGAGGTAGGGGCATCGCCATGAGTTTGAGGCCACCCTGAGACTATATAGCGAATTCCAGGTCAGCCTGGGCTAGAGTGGGACCCTACTTCAAAAAAAAGAAAAAGAGAGACACAGCTGGAGCAGAGCCATAAACATGTGGTAGATAGAATCCAGGTGCTTATGCAGGGAGATTTAGAAGGAACACCCACAGCACCTATAACAGAGAGAAAATATTAAAGCAAAGACCAAGAACTTCAGATGAGAAATCTTAAGGAAGAAAGAGAGCCATACCCGGGGTTACCCCAAGTTCAGATTAATTACACAGGTGCCCAGCCTAGTGTTAGAGAAAGCCTGCACTTGGTAGGTCTAGAGTGTATGGAAAACACTCACGTGGTAGATTCAGAGACCAGAGGAAAATCATACATGGAATTAAAGTGAGAAATGATCCCAAATTATAAAGCAGAGGCAAGCAGAAAAACCATCCAGGCCAGGAAGCAGGATCCTATTCCCCCCCCACCCCCTCCACACCCAGCCGGGCAAGGGGAGTCACTCGGGTGTCCAAGCAGAGAGGGGAAGGAATCCAGAGAGTGATGCCTTTACGGTATAGAAAATGTATTCTTTTGTGAGATTCACGTAGGTACGGGAAAGAGCTGATTGATTTATAGATTTGGAGGGTGGACCCCAGGGCCAGCCTACCCGGGCAGTCTAGATTTGTGTTTCCCACCCCCTCCCTTGTCCTCCCCTCCCTCCCCACCCATCCTACTGTCTAGTCCTCGAGATGCTTCCTGGGTATGTAAGGCATCTTGGGTAGATTCAGGTTAGGTGCTGTAGATGAGTGAGACTACGTGGCAATTTTCTTTCTGTGATTGGGTAAGTTCACTGAGAATGATCTGTTGCAGGTTCAACCATTTTTCCTCAGATTTCATCGGGCAGTCTATTTCGGTAGCGTGCTAGACCGTGGGTGGCACGGGGCTCCCTTGATCAGTCTCCGTCAGACGCATTTCGTCTCCGTTCTTGGGTCAGGTGGCAGTGGCATCTCCGGGTTCCCTGGGCTTCGGTCTCTAGCAGAAAATGCCTAAAAGAAGCTAGCTTTCTCCTTCCCTCCCTCAAAACTACCCGATGAAGGCTGAGCATCTGGGATGCGTGGCGTCTGGGTGGCATCTCCAGGTCTGCCCGCGCTGTGCCCACTCCTGGGAACACCCACTGCTGTTTGACTTTGTCCTGTATCCCAGTCCTCCTGGCTGCCTTCCTCCAACAGGCTACATCGCCATCACCCCTTTCCTGGCCGGTCACTCTCCACATGCTAGTTACCTGTCCACCCCCTAACCAGACTGCTTTATTATTCTTATTGTTACCATTATTATTATTTTGGTTGTTTCAAGGTAGAGTGTCGCTCTGGTCCAGGCTGACCTGGAATTCACTATGTAGACTCAGGGTGGCCTCGAACTCACGGCGACCCTCCTACCTCTGCCTCCTGCCTGACTCAGACTGACTCTTACAAGGTGCCAGTGGCCTTTCTCACGCTCTGTGTCCAGTGCTTAGCCCAATGGCTGGTGCACAATAGGTGTTTTTAGGTCTCTGCAGAATCAGTGAATGAATTCAGAGTCAAGAGAAACTTTCCCTAGACATTTCTGACTTCCCTGGCACCAACTTTTATTTATTTTTAATTTGTTTTATTTTATTTTTTGCGGTAGGGTCTTGTAGCCCAGGCTGACATGGAATTCACCATGTAGTCTCAGGGTGGGCCTCATAAGTGATCCTCCTCCTACCTCTGCCTCCTGAGTGCTGGATTAAAGGCATGTGCCACCATGCCTGGCTGCTGACACCAGTTGTAGGGAAGTCATTAAACATAGACAGCAGGACTGGAGAGATGGCTCAGCAGCTAAGGCACTTGCCTGCAAAGCCTAGGGATCCAGGTCTGACTCCCCAGAACGCACGCAAACCAGATGCATGTGCGTGTAGAGTTTGTTTGCAGTGGCTAGAGGCCCTGGCGTGCTCATTCTCTCTGTCTCTCTCTCTCTCTTTCTCCCTTTCTCTGTCTGTCTCTGTCTCTAATAATAAATAAATAAACATTAGAAAAACATAGACAGTAGTACGACGAGACTGAGTGGAAAGAATGTAGCTTGGCAAGCAAGCAGTCCTCATTAGAATAATTAAAAGGTCTATGAACCCAAACTAACCCAGCTGTAACCTGAAATGTGCTAGGAACTAAGTACTATGGAACGTTGATTTGATGGCTTAAACATTACCAAGTTAGTCGCCTCAATAGGGTTCTGCACCTCAATTTAGACTTGTCTGTTTATGTGCAGTTATTTTAAACCTTTAATTGGAATTCTGAAAGGAATGTTTCAGGAATGATTTCTTTTGAATACAAATAGCTACGCTGACCAAGAACTCTTTGAAACTGCACTTCAATTTCTCCAGGGCTCTGTCCTTTGACTGGAAGGAGAGGACGCTGTCTGTGCTGCAAAACAACCAGGAATGCTTGGAGGTGGCTCAGGGCACCAGCTGCATGCTGGGAATATGACCACCCTCCTCCACTTGGGACGCAGCCTATGTTTTGCAAACTTCCAAAGCAAGAATTTTTATTGTTCTAACTCCTATTTGAGTATGTCCACCTGGAACTCCTATAAGAGAAAAATCAAATTGAAATGTTTTATTAAGTAAGATATTTTCCTGTCTTCATTTTTTCCTTTTTCCCTTCTTTGGCACTCACTGTTAAGACAGTGCCTGCTCTGTGTAAGGCCCTGGACATGCACTGGTCTCCCTCGGGTCTCCAAGTACTCCCTGAAGACAGGAGCCAGAGAAGAGCATCGACCTGGAGTGGAGAAAACAAGGGGACAGTGCTACAGGTGAGGGTCCCGAGTCTGGAGGCTGGGCCTTATTCGGGCAATGGAAGGCCATTGAAGATTGTAAAGGAAGAAGACGGCATGATCCCATTTCTAGTTTAAGAAGACCAGCATTGGTGGAGTGAGTAGGCCAGAGTTACTGAAGGCAGCAAGACCAGAGGAGATCAACTACCCCTCCCATTCCAGCCAAGGACCAGGTGAAACCAGACAGGAGTTGGGGAGACGAGCATGAGTGCTGCTTCCGTGGTGACCCTGGCAATCAGTGTCCAGGTGAAGGAGACAGATGCTGAGGATACTCAACACCTACCAAAGCAGAGATCTGGATGCTCCTTAGAGCTCATCACTGAAGTAGAATTAAAACACGCCCACCACGGCTCAGGGAATTTTGTGGAAGAGGGGGAGGAAAGATTGTAAGAGCCACAGGTCCGGACGTCATACCCAGAGGCATTGCCTCCCCTCAATAACTGACCACTGCTCCCACAACGCAAAACCCAAACCCCATGGGGAATACCAGTAACCCCACTGAGGAGGGCCCCCTGCAGAAGGGGGGCAGGGAGGAGGGAAAAGATGGTACCAACACATGATGTATTCATACTAAGTATGTTCTTAAAAATATGTAAAACAGGACTGGAGAGATGACTTAGCAGTTAAGGCACTTGCCTGCAAAGCCAAAGGACCCCGGTTCAGTTCCCCAGGACCCACATAAACCAGATGCTCAATGTGGCACATGTGTCTGGAGTTCATTTGCAGTGGCTGAAAGTCCTGGCATGCCCATTCTTTCTCTTTCTCTCTGTCTGCCTGTCTCTCTTTCTCTCTCGAATAAATAAATAAAAATAAAAATATTTAAAAAATATATAATTTAAAAGAGAATGCCAGCATTACAGCTGGGTGGAGAATAGATCTAGTGGCACATCTGTGAATCATGCAATATTAGAGATGGAGAAGCCTGTGGGGAGGAGAGATGTCATAGGAACCCAGGAGAAAGGATAGTGGCCTAGATAGAGGTGAGGGTGGTAAAGAGAGAAGTGAGTGGCTGGTAAATCAGATGGAGGGAAGAGAAGAGAGACTCTCAAATCTGATGCCTTTGAAATTTCTGAGTTAGGTTACTTACTAAGAAAACTGTGGTGCTTGTACTAAGACTGGATAAAAATAATTTGATGAGCAAGGGGAAAATTGCAAAGTTTCATTGTAAAATCTCTGTGTACCTATCCTGAACATGGTGGAGTCTTGGACTGAAAATTGTCGTTAAGAATATGGTTCAGGGGCTGGAGAGATGGCTTAGCGGTTAAGGCGCTTGCCTGTGAAACCTAAGAACTCATGTTCAAATCTCCAGGTCCCATGCACAGTGACAAGAGCGTTCAATGTCACACATGCGCACAAAGGGGCACATGTGTCTGGAGTGCATTTGCAGCAGACCCATTCTCTCCCTCTCTCTCTCTCTTGCTCTCTCAAAGAAAAGACTAGGGTCAAGATGGCGGTCCACCTACCCATGCCGCACCTCCCAGGGAAGGAAAGGCAAAACGTTGAGGGTGCATTAGGTCTTCTAGGGATGGACACAGATCCTAATGAGAGAAATCAGCCCATCACGCCTCACCAGGACCCCAGCTGAAACCACAGAGTAATTGGGGAAATAAGCAAGAGTGCTGCTTTCTTGGTGAACTTGGTATCAGCACAAGGGTGAAGGAGATAGACATAGAGAACATTCAATTTCTACCAAACCAGAGATCCAGAGACACAGAGGCCTCCAAGACCGCATCACTGAAGCAGACCTAAAACGAACCCTACATGGCTCAGGGACACTCACGGAAGAGGGGGCGGAAAGATTGTTAGAGCCACAAGTTAGGTCATTATGCACAGAGACATTGCCTCTTCCCCATAACTGATGGCTAATCCCACAATGCACGACCCATATTCCCCAATGAGGAGGGTCCCTGTGGAGGGGGAGGGCAGGGAGGAGGCTAATGATGGTACCAACATGGCTATATACACACTGTGTACATAACTAATAAAAAAAAATAGACTATGGTTCATGGTCACAGCCCTCTTCTAAAATCGACCCAACTTACAGCTGAGTCCACTTTCATTTCTAGTTGTTCTGTAGGAGGTAACCTTACAAGAGTGAAAAAAAAGTTGATTAATTTGTGGTGACTGGGAAGAATTCTGTTCAGGTTCAAGGGGAAAGCCCATAGTGATGGTGAGTGGATGTTTTTGTGTGGATGGGAAAGACAGAAGTCGCATCGTTGTGACCCCTAACTTCAGCCTGGTAGGCTGTTGGTCTCCAGGGCAGTGTCTGGAGCTTACTGAAGTTGCGAGAATAAGAATCCACAGTGTCTTAGGGCTGCCAGTCCTGAAATTCCTAAAAAGCCCAAGTCATTGTTCACCTTAAATGGCCAAGACACTCACCATACCACCTTATGTGAGAGTCGGGAAGCCAAGTGAACTTGACCCTCAAGTTTCTCAAAAGGGGTTCTAGGTACTCGGAGGTTGGTGCCCTCAGCATCTGCATACGCGTGGAGTGACACCCTCTGTGGATTTTAGAAAGTGCACAGTGCCTTGCAAGATTCATGAGGCACCCGCTAGGTTCTGACAAAGAGGCCCGGGGCTCTGCTGATCATGGTCCTAGAACACATCCTTATACAGTCATACACGTGACGCTCAGCCAATTTCATTGTTAAGCCATAAAATACCTTCTATTTCTATCTTTATGGCTTTTCCTGCCAGTCACGTTGACTTCTGATGAGCACATAAATCCTTGCTTTAGAAGCTTGGCCATGCCTGAAAATGAACTTCCCTCAGCCCAGGCCTCAGTGGGTTTCACACTCGTCCCCCCACACAAAACACATCACGCCCGTCACACTCACTGCTCCCATCTGTTAAACATTAAGTGTTTAAAATGCACCCAAAGCCTTGAATAAACTGCTGAAGTTTTCTCATTTCTCCTCTAAGCCTAGTTTTCCACTTCTTAGTTCTGGATTTGGTGGGGTGCTCAGAAAATAAATTAGAAAGACAAAAAGTCTCACTTTTTTCTTGTTTTTTTAGGGCATTTTGTTTTAGGAGAATAATGCTAGAATCACACTCATGATAATTATTAGGTCTTCTTTACTCTTTGTTAAAATAATTTGTATTTATTTTCAAGAGACAGAGAGAAAGACAGAGAAAGAGTGAGGAGGAAAGAGAGAGAATGGGCGCATCAGGGCATCCAGCTACTGCAAACGAACTCCAGACCCAGATGTACGTGCCACCTCACGCATCTGGCTTATGTGGGTCCTGGGGAATCAGACCTGGGTCCTTTGGCTTTTCAGGCAAACACCTTAACTGCTAAGCCATCTTTCTAGCCCTGCTCTTTTATTTTATTTTTGAATGAGAGACAGGGAGAGAGAGAGAGAGAATGGGCATGTCAGGGCCTTTCAGCCACTGTGAATGAACTCCAGACACGTGTGCCCCCTTGTGGTGCATGTACAACATTGCATGCTTGTGTCACTGTGCGTCCGGCTACGTGGGACCTGGAGATTTGAACATGCGTTCTTAGGCTTCGCAGGCAAGCGCCTTAACTGCTAAGCCATCTGTCCAGCCCAGGTCTTCTTTACTCTTGTTAAACACAAACAAAAGGTGGAGAAGAAAGCCCCAGTGCTCCAAGTCCTCTCCGGTTCTGCCCTCTTGGCATTAATGGGAGTCCCATGCGAGAACCAATTCCGTTATCTCCTCAGTGACTATTTTCAGGCCATGTTCTGTAGCATATCTTGTTATTATTGCTTCTTCCTTGAGGATAGAGAAACTAAGTCTTATACAAGTTTGCCTCTTTCCTTAAAGTACTAAGTGGCTGGGCTGAGATTTAGTTTCCCACCTTCTCACCCCGAAGTCTTTCCATCTCCCTACACGGCTCAAGCGTCCATGTCAACACCCCTGCACACACACCAACAGTGCATCGCTAACCACGTCATACAACCAGATGGAGTCACGTTCCCCCTCATGTTTTTCACCATTCCCCTCGAAGGTAATTGCTCTGTACTTTTTAATCAAGCAGCTGCATTTCTAAGCCAGAGCAATGCTGCCTTTTGTGACTCTTCAGAGAACGCCACATCTATTTTTATAAGCACAGACTTTTCTTTACATGGCTGACCTTCAAGAGACCCAGTGAGTTTACAGTAGCCTAAAGGTATGACAGCAATTTTAATTACCTCCTTGGCACTTCCCCCTACGACATACTGTGAGCACGTCTCATGTCAACAGGACTGCCTAAAGATTAATATTGGAGTGGGCAAGTCCTCCTTACTTTGTCCTGTGAAAGCTTCCCTGGCGGTTTAAAAAATATTATTAAATGAAGGCAACTGTTTGGAAAAGGAGGCTATAGAGCCTTACGGTTAGAAGTGCGCTAGCCACTGAGACTTAGGAATTTCAGTCCTTGCTTAGTGGCTGTCTTGTCATGTGGCTTTAAAAGTCAACCATTCCTGGGGAACCTTTCCAGGGAGGGGAGCTAATGTGCTTTTTTTCCAACAATGTCGGCAGGACGTTAATGAAGCCTCCCAAACTCTGAGCCACACTATGAACTTCCATTTTATCTACCTGAATTGAATGTGAACTAATTTAAAAGATATAATGTGTTAAGTTACATAAACAGTAAAAAAAAAAAAAATCTGATATCAGCACCAGGATGTCATCTTAATTTTTTTAAATGAAATTATTTTTTAAAATTCTGTTTATTTTTATTTATTTATTTGAAAGTGACAGATAGAAAGTGAGAGAGAGAGAGAGAGAGAGAGAGAGAGAATGGACACATCAGGGCCTCCAGCTACTGCAAACGAATTCCAGATACATGCGCCACCTTGTGCATCTGGCTAACATAGGTACTGGGGAATCAGGCCTTGAACAGGGTCCTTAGGCTTCAAAGGCAAGTGCTTAACTGCTAAGACATCTCTGCAGCCTCCATCTTAATTTTTTTTTTTTAATTACATATCAGGGCAGGAGAGATGGCTTAGCGGTTAAGGCACTTGCCTGCAAAGCCTAAGGACCCAAGTTCGACCCTCCAGGTCCCACGTAAGCCAGATGCATGAGGTGGTGCAAGTGTACAAGGTCACACACGCATAGAAGATGGTGTCTGGAGTTTGATTGCAGTGGCCGGAGGCCCTGGCGCACCAATTCTCTCCCTCTCTGTCTGATAAAAAATAAAATAAAATAAATTTTTAAAAAAATGTTAAAAATTTTACCTACCAAGGAGAGCACTTTATTTTAATTTTCTTGTGAAGAGTTGGGTTGGTTGGTGTGCAATGACAGGAAAATGAAACAAAACGAAACATGTCAAATCGACTCTTGACACGGTGTCGGGGGTAAACTGAGGCAGTGGTAGGCTTCTTAGATGACCCAGAGCAGCCCACAAAGGAGCAAACTAGGTTCTGAGGTGGGCGTATCTGAGAAGCATCTGTCATTCCGCGGACACGTCGATGCGGCCTTGGCCTCTGTTTATATGCCTTTGCCGTGGCTATAGTAAATCGCTATCATGCCGACACGTTTCTCAAATAAAATGGACTTGGGAATTGAAACTAAACCAACTGTGAAAGGTAATCTGAGAAGATAGCACAAGTGATTAATGCAGTATTGACTTAAGGGATGAGCCGGTTCTTAAATAAAGAATTCTCCAAATAAAGTAACAGTTTAGAGAGTGCTCACAGCTTTGGGGAATGGTTTTCAAGAGAAATGAAGTGGAGCCGAGGAAGGAATGAGGAGGAAGGGGAGGGAGGGCCACGTGGGGCCCACGGAGAGGGCGTGTGAGTCACCCTCTCTGACAAGCCCGTTCCAAACAACGACAACGACGACAGAAAATCAGTTACTGTGGGGATCCATGGGTTAAGAGGAAATTTAGTATAGTTCTGTGACTTTTTTTTTTTAGAGCTCAGCTTGTGAGTTTGTGATGTGCTTACATAATCATGAAGGGTGTCACAGAAAATGTCAGGCTCTCCCCTCGTCACCGTTGAGCAGATGGCTCTGAGCTGCATGAGCCCATGCATTCCAATGTCACAAAGGAAAAGGAAACGTTTCCCTCGGGAATTGTTTGCTGTTTATTTTTTTCTTTTTCAAAAATATATTTCATTTATTTATTTGAGAGAGAGTGAGAGAGAGAATGAGCACGCCAGGGCCTCCAGCCGCTGCAAACGAACTCCAGACGCATGCGCCCCCCTTGTGCATCTGGCTTACGTGGGTTCTGGGGAATCGAAAGGGGATCCTTCGGCTTTGCAGGCAAATGCCTTAAGCGCTAAGCCATCTCTCCAGCCCTGTTTTTTCTTCTTTTCTTTTCTTTTTACCGTTATACAATGGGATGCATGGACTTAGTCAAAGCATGAAGAGCTTGCTTTAACATCCCCGACTTTTCTGGCTCTGTTGACTTTATAAGCAGTTGGCCGTGAAACATAACTTGCTTGTGGGGAGGAGGGGCCAATGAGAAAGTGGCTAAAAAGTTGTGTGCTGAAGAAATAAGGGAGCAAGTGAGGTACCTCAGAGATGGCGGTCCTGAAGGTACTGCCTCTGTGTCTCAAGGTTATTTGAACGCTCCGCTTGGGATTTTTAGACTGGGACATTTTTGTGATCTCTTCAAGAGCAGCAACAGCAGCAAAATGGTTCTGGGCCTCAGCATAAAGGACATCTCCACTGTGTGGAACAGGGACGCATGACGATCACTGAATGGGTGACCAGAACTATTTATTTGCTCAATCGTCCCTAAGGACAGAGTGCACAGTGAGTGGCAGAGACTGGTTTAAGGGGCAAGGGGTAAACAATGACCAAACAGAAGCTTCTGTTCTCTAGGAAGAAAGGCAGACAGTGAACAAGCCTGTCTTACATAGTGACAGGAAGGAAAGAGGAGGTGTCCAGGAGAATCAAGTAGGAAGGGTGAGGCGTTGGCTAGATTGGACAGGAAGGCTGCCAACGGCCTCCGTAATTAAGAGACACTCAAGGAGAGAACCTGAGCGATACAGGTGTCCGGGGACAATGTCCAGGAGAGGGAACAATGAGGGGCCTCAGATGGCAACGAGCCTCGCAAAAGACAGAATGACGGAGAAGTGCTTGGGTGAAGCGATCAAGGGTAGCGGGGGTGGGGTCAAACCTCCTGCGCTCCAGATCTTCCAGTGAGTTCATTCCACTTCGAGCAGAAGATTAATATAACATGCCTTACCATAGACTCAAGCACAGATACCCCTGTCTCGGCAAATGAATTTTCCCTGGTTTTCATGCCCATTCGCAGAGGCCAGCACTGAGTTTATGGGGCAATCTGACAAAACCCATGGTGAATAGGCACATTCTGTCAAGGGCAAGTCGGTCTCCGTGTGCTGGTATCGAGGCAGGAGTCACCAAAAGGTAACCAGAGGGCTGGTGATGTGGCTCAGGTGGTAGAAAAAAGTTCAAAGTTCAAAGGCAATTAGATGGGTGACCGTGGCTCTGCAGTTAAAGGCATTTGCTTGCAAATACTGATGGCCTAGGTTCGATTCCCCCCCGGTGCTCATGGAAAGCCACGGGCAAAAAGTGATGCATGCGTCTGAAGTTTGTTTGCAGTGGCTGGAGATAGATACACTCACTCACTCTGTGTGCCTCTTCGTCTCTCTGTCTCAAGTAAATAAAGGAAAATAGATTTAAAAATAAATAAAATAAAAAATAAATAAATAAAAATAAAAAAAAATAAATTAAAAAAAAGAAGTAATATCTAGGTGATAGGGGAAGGGTCTGGGGTAATAGTTCTCACATATTCTACCCTGGGGAAGGCAGTTTCTGTTGCAGGAACTTGATGACTAACTGACAATATTAGACGACTGAGGCATTCAGCTGGTAGAATCACACTTCAACTCTCTTGATTCTCTTGAACATAATACATTCATGGAACGTTACAAAACGGCAAAGCTGAGCTCTTCCTGTACTGAAGTGTGATTGTGGCTGGTTCTCTAATCTTTGTTCCAGGCTGTTCCTAGATTCTGTTCCTCTTTCTCTTGGCATCAAGATTTTTTTTCAGAATGGCTTTTAGCCTTTTATTTGCCAAGCCTAAGGATAGCCCGCTTTCATCTAAATCCAGATTTCTGACTGGTGCTCTCTTGGCCTCTGTTCAGTTCTCTCTCTCTCTCTCTCTCAGAAAAACCACTGTAGCAGCAATCGAGACACAGCTAGTTTTCCAGGGAGCATCTCTGAGCCTGATGCTCAGCAAATGCCCAGTTCACACCTGACAAGTGAATGAATGAATCAAGGGGCGAATGAATGAATGATGAACATGGTATTTGAAAGGGAAACATCTATTTACAGGGCGAAATGTGAGTATGCATGGAAACGCTCACTTGAGATTTCTAAGTTAGCACTATTTTTCTCTGTTACATTCCTGCATCTTACCCAGTCTAGTCCAAAGGCCTCCTTGCACGGCTCCCTGAGTAATTACGTCCACCTGACACTGAGGAGAGCCGTTCGACTCGCCGCACCATTCAGTTTGAAGCCTCCATGAGTCTGACGTTACCTCGGGAGTCAGTGTGTCCCCTGACAGCTGTCTGTTTCTTTTCTTTCTTTCTTTCTTTCTTTTTTTTTTTTTCTTTTTGGTTTTTCGAGGTAGGGTCTCACTCTAGCCCAGGCTGACCTGGAATTCACTATGTAGTCTCAGGGTGGCCTCGAACTCATGGCGATCCTCCTACCTCTGCCTCCCGAGTGCTGGGATTAAAGGCGTGCGCCATCACGCCCGGCTCAGCTGTCTGTTTCTTGCAAAGCTTTCAGAGCGTCCCCTTGACCAATGTTCCCAGACCCACAGACATTTATTTGTTTGCTTTCCATAAGAACCCGTTCAATTTACCTTAAGAAACATTAGATGTTCTATACCACACCCCGAGCCGTGTTCTGGAGGAGGAAAAAAAACAGTATACTTTGAGGATGTCTTCTATTTCGGAGAAAATTTCAAAAAGCTTGGTGGTCATGTGCATTTAAAAAAAAATTTCAGATATTAGCCGGGCGTGGTGGCGCGTGTCTTTAACCCCGGAACTTGGGAGGCAGAGGTAGGGGGATTACTGAGAGTTTGAGGCTACCCTGAGACTACAAAGTGAATTCAGGTCAGCCTGGGCAATAGTGAGACCCTACCTTAAAAAAAAAAAAATTAAGATTTTTTTTTGCAGAAGCGAAAGCCATGATTTGTTGCTGGGATGTACATGGAGACCCATGTGAACTGCTCTTTCCCATCACTGCTGCTAATGTCACTCGACTCTACGAGAAAACATTTCTGCTTGCCGTTTGCTGCATCCTGGGCACACACACAAAGATACCCACTCCCATATGGTGTCCCCGCCGCCCCATGAAATTGTAAATGGGCATCAAACAACACTAACACTGACCCTGGAACAGGTGACACTAGAAGATGCAAAAACCTATGAAGCATCCCAGTGACAATGAGATACACAGTGTCTGTAGGACAGGACATGCTCAGTGGCCTTGGCATGTGAGACAGGCGTTCCAGTTACAATCGGCAGAATCCCTGTATGGTGATCAGACTCCATCTTTGTTTTTTTTTTTACCCCAGTGTTCTTGGAGTAACTTCCCCTATTTCACTCCCGGTTTCTCACTGTCACAATCCATTACCATCAAGGAAGTCTTTCAGCTGTTATGCTGTGAATCCGGATGGAGACTCCCGGGTTCCACAATCCTGTTCCAAATGAGGAGCAGACAGACATCCAGCTCACACACTGACCGCCCGTGTGCCCATCCGTCCAGTGAAATCGGTAATCTAAAATAAATAACCCGTGCTTCCTAATCCAGCAGTTTCATGGCTGTGTCTAGGGCAGGGGAAATCCTCTCTCGGAAACTACTTTTGTAAAACACACACACACACACACACACACACACACACACACACACACAACAGGCCAGGTATGGTGGCACACGTCTTTAATCCCAGCACTTGGGAGGCAGAGGTAGGAGGATCGCCGTGCATTCAAGGCCACTGTGAGACTACATAGTGAATTCCAGGTCAGCCTGGGTTAGAGTGAAAACCTAGCTTGAAAAACAAAACAAAAACAACAACAAAAAACTCCCACTTCCTATGACTAACTCTGTACCCAGAGACAGGATGCCCATAGTGGATTCTATGGACGATGACTAGCTGAGAATTTGGGGGTAACCCTTCTCCTAGAAAGAGGGGCTGGCCACATTCAAACCTAGATTCCCACAAAACCAATGGCTTTCTTTCTGTCTTCCCCTCTTCCTGGCAAGGGAACGGGAATATATCATGACATCCCAAGGGCCCCTAGATACCCCCTATTTCCCAGGCACAGACAGTGTCTGTGGAGAGCTAGATGACTACCTTCAGACTGTCCTACACAGAGCAGCTTAGGTATTGGCACAATGGGAAATGATCCTTTATTGCGGATGACATCTGAGCAGACCCACCAACTAGGTTGACAGATGTGGTGACGGTGGTGTCACTTATCTTTCTATGAGATGATGGAGGGATCAAGAGAAGGTGTGGAATATGTCCTGATCCAGTCATGCAATGGTGACAGTCTTAAAGGTTCCCACATTGAACAAGAGGCATTGTGACCTCCAAACCAGAGAGCCCAGGCATGCAGCGACGAGATGCCAACACTTTATTAGGGTAATCAGGTAGCTAAGGGCTCTCACTTTCAGCTCAGGGACTCTACTCTGACCAAGGGAGAAACAGCACCATCTATTGGTCACTGATTCATAGCACACATAGCATCTCATAGGGCTGATTTGAATACCCAATATTAACATCCATTCTTTTTAAAAAATATTTAATTTATTTCAGAGAGAGAGAGAGAGAGAGAGACAGAGAGAGGCAGATAGAGAGAAAGAGAGAATGGGCACACCAGAGCCTTTAGCCACTGTAAACGAACTCCAGATGCATGTGCCCTCTTGTGCATCTAGCTTACGTGGGTCCTGGGGATTCGAACCTGGGGTCCTGAGGCTTCGCAGGTAAATGCCTTAACCACTAAGCAATTTCACCAGCCCCTCAACATCCATTCTTACTTTATAGTTAAAGTTCTCCAAACACCCAGTGTTCCAGTGTAACACAATACGATTATTCTTCATACAAACAAGAACTTGCTCATCCTTTCTCCTTCTGACGTAGGTAGCAATCTACCTCTGGAGTAGTTAGCTCTCTGCAGGGAACCATGACTTACTTAACTTGCAATAGGCCAAAGCCTTGACACAGAAGAGGAACTATTATTGCAGAGGAGGAAGGGTACCCATAGAAAGGGGAGGGGGCACAAGGGGAGGCAATGGAGGAATTAATATGAGCAAAGTACAATGACGCACATGTATGAAAATGTCATAATAATAAAAAAAGAAAATGTCAAAATGAAACCCATCCTTTTTTTTTTTATAAATTTTTTTTTTCCAAGGTAGAGTCCCGCTCTAGCCCAGGCTGATCTAAAACTAACTATGTAGTCTCAGGCTAGTCTCCAACTCTCCACAATCCTCCTACATCTGCCTCCCAAGTGCTAGGAATGAAGGCGTGCACCACCACACCTGGCTCCCATGAAACCCATTCTTTCGTGTACTTAAAAATATTGGGCATTTGGCTGGAGAGTTGGCTTAGCAGTTAAGGCACTTGCCTGCAAAGCCAAAGGACCTAGGTTCAATTCCCCAGGACACACGTAAGCCAAGGGGGCACATGCATCTGGAGTTTGTTTGCAGCAGCTGGAGGTCCTGGTGTGGCCATTCTCTCCCTCTTACCTGCTGTAGCAGACAGATTCAGGTTCGCTGAGACCTGCCTATTTCTCTCTCTTTCAAATAAATAAAATATACATGTATATATTTCAAATATCGGCTATGTATTCACATCACAGGTCTTTTGTTTTTTCAGGTGATAGGATAACTAATAGCACAAGTAATACTGTCTGTTATTTCACCCATATCACCATAAAATGAGGTCTTTGGTGAGAAGATTCATTGCGTGGAAATAAAGGATAGTGAATGAGGTAATTTAATAAGAACATGCAATGTATTTATGGCGCAGAGAATCCAAATACAGAATTAAATAGCTCATTATTCTAGTGAGCACGAATTATTGCCCAAGGGTCTCTTGTATCATCCCCCTCCAGTTGATTGTGTTATAACAAGTTTCAGGTTTTGGCCACAATTGCTAACATTTAATTAGCAGTGGCAGAAGTCACATCAGCTTTGGTGAGAAGCTGCCCAGGAGGCCCTGAACAAGAATGAGGAGTGGCTGGAGAAAGGGCAGACTGGCATCTTCATGGCACAGGGTAGACTATCCTCACACACTAAGAGCTTCTTCTCAGTGTCCCCTTTCTGTGACCATTTCAGTGGGCCTTGTCTAGAAACACCCATTCACATTTTTCTTCCTCAAAGTGTTTACCATGTCCCTGACCAGTTGTTATCACTCACTTTCTTGTGACTAGGACAAAATACTGGGAGCAGAAGCAGCCTCAGGAACAAATGGGTTTATTTTCAGTTTACAGCGTGGAGGACACGTGTCTGTGACGGCGCGGAAGGCATGGCAGGTCTGCAAAAGAAGGCTGTGTCACATCTCCACATTAGCAGGGAGGAGGAAGAGAGCGGGGGAGAGGGGAGCACCTCAAAGCCCACCCCCCCCCCCCAATGACACACTTCCTCCAGCAAGTCTCTGCCTCCCTAAAGGTTCTACAACCTTCCCAAACAGCCACACCAGCCGAGGATCAAGTATTCAAACACATGAGCTATGGGAGTCAGCTTACATTCAGAGCACCATCAGCCATCTCCTCAAACTCTCAGTCCCTCTCTGAGACACGCTGCTCAGGTCACGGTGTCCTTGGAGGCCAAGTGTCACAGCGTACAACTCTTGTGCCTCCCTGTGGGTGGGGAATTGGCAGAACCCGCAGACTCATCTGTGAGCCGGATTTCAATCCCCTAATCCCACCCACCATCAGACTGCCCATTTGGAATCCCTCACGAGACCACAGCTCTGGCGGAGGGCCAACAGTGCGTCAGGAGGCACTCTTCGAGAACAAAGCACTGACTTTGCCTGCACCTCCTAGGCACGGCCACGTGGACCTCTGCACTGATATATGCCACCTCCCCATGATGATCTCCTCTGCTGCTTGACCTTGACCGTGGCTTGGAGGAGCACGTCACTCCTCATTCAGCATGTTCAGTTGAGGTCACGTGGATATATGATGTCCTGCAGTCAAGACCTAGAAGCTGACCAGGAGTTGATTTCCAAAAGCAGAATCGTTACTCGCGGAAGCGAGCTTGGCTTGGCTCCAAAGGCTAAGAGGCTGCAGCTGTGTTTTCCTCCTGTCGGGATTTCCCACAGGCTCCGTACAACTTCCAGGTCTGCCACAGATGCTCTGAGCACTGTTTCCATCTCCCGGGTCATGAGGACATTAATGTAGAGCTGCTGACAGCGGGGCCGGGACCAGCTGGAAACTCTCTTAGCCAGGTCCCCATTAACAGCAAATGACAGCAACAACCCCAGAGGTGACGTGGGCTGGCTTCGGGTGCCAGAGAGCCCCATCAAGCATCCGTGCCTTCTCTTACCGGCGGTGCTGGTGTCTGCAGCTCCTGTCACGACACAGCGGTCGCTTCTGTTTGCCTTTTTGGTAGGGAACGAGGGCCACGGGTGTGTGACCTTGACCCTTCCATTAGCTGACAGCTTTTCTTTCATGGGTGAGAAAGCCACCATGAATCTGAAGTTGCTGAGGGGAACTATTCTGCAACCCAGGAAGTGGGTAAATGAACATTCAGTTTTTCCACTGAGAAAAACTGAAGCAGGGCTGGAGAGATGGCTCAGTGGTTAAAATCGCTTCCTGGGTAAGCATGAAGGCCCGAGGAGGCCTGAGAATTCAACCCCTACTATCCACAGAAAAGGCTGGACGCGGCCATACCCAGTCCTGAGCAGAGCAGAGACCCGAGAACTGCCAGAGCTCATGAATAACAGATCTGGTGGTTTGAGTGTGGAAGGTCTCCCATAGACTACGCTGCTTTCAAAATATTTTATTTATTTATTTGAGAGAGGGGGAGAAAGAGAGAGAGAGAGAGAGAGAGAGAGAGAGAGAGAGGAGAACAGGTGCACCAGGGCCTCCAGCTGCTGTAAACGAACTCCAGACACATGTGCCACCTTGTGTGTCTGACTTACGTGAGTGCTGGGGAATCAAACCCTGGTCCTCTGGCTTTACAGGCAAGCCTCTTAACCCCATCTCTCCAGCCCAGACTCCTATGTTTTGATGGCTTAGTCCCCCATCTGGTAGCAATTTGGGAGGTAGAGCCTTGCTGGAGGAGGTATGTTGTTGTTGGTGGTTTATCCACCTCTCCTCGTCAGGACTCAGCTCATTCTGTCAGCCGCCTATGGCAAGACGTGATGTCCGGCCTCTGCTCTGCCATCCTCTCCCTTCCATGGTAAAACTTCCCCTCAAGACTGTATGCCAAAACAAACCTTTTCTTCCCATCAGCTGTTTCTGGCCAGGTGTTTTGTCCCAGCAACATGCAGGGTAACTAAAACAAAGCAGCAAGCTCTGGGATCAGTAAGAGACTGGCTCAAGTAAGAAACTGCAGTCGGTCTATAGCGATGGCTTAGCGGTTAAGGCATTTGCCTGCGAAGCTAAGGACCCAGGTTTGATTCTCCAGGTCCCACGTACGCCAGATGCACAAGGTGGCGCAAGCGTCTGGAGTTCGTTTGCAGTGGCTGGAGGTCCTGGTGTGCCCGTTCTCTCTCTCCCTCTCTAATAAATGAAATAATTTTTTTTAAAGAAATAGAAATGGGGCAGGCCCTGGATGCTTCAGGAGAACGTATGGGGCACCCCACTTGGATACACACCACACAAACACATCACATTAACCGTACACATGGAAAAGTAAATGAATACCCCAAAGCAGTCAGAAGGGAACTGCCACATCTTTACCATATCGTCTCAGAAACGTCTATATACTGCCTTTCCACCCACCATCATTGGTTCATTATTCATGCCGCTATCTATCTCCACTGTGTGCTGCATTCAATGCTCTTATTCAAGGATACTGCCCCAGCATTGATCCTTTTTCAACACTTTTTCATCCCTCCTGGACTATTTTAACATTATCTACATAATGAAAGTCACTATTTTTATTATTATGTATATACACCTATGTACGTATATGTGTGCTACCTTCCTCAATTAAACGAGTATTTTCTGATTCCACATCCAATGTACAGCTCTGCTTCTTTGTTTCTCTTTCCTTCAAAACCAGTTTAAAAAAATTGTGGGCTAGAGGGGATAGCTTGGTGGTTAAGGTGCTTGCCTGCAAAGCCAAAGAGCCCAGGTTCGACTCCCCAGGACCCACGTAAGCCAGATGTACAAGGTGGTGGTACATGCATCTGGAGTTCGTTTGCAGTGGCTGGAGGGCCTGGTGTGCCCATTCTCTCTATCTCTCTGTGTCTGAAATAAATAAATAACAATAGAAAATGGTATTTATTTGAGAGAGAACATGAGTCTCACCATGTGTGTGTGTGTGGGGGGGGAGCATCTGGCTTTACTGGGGAATTGAGCCAGGGCTTTAAGGCTTTGCAAGCAAGTGCTTTAACAACTGGCAAACCCATCTACCCAACTCCACAAAATTTTTTTTTTTTTTTGGTTTTTCAAGGTAGGGTTTTGCTGTAGCCCGGGCTGACCTGGAATTCACTATGTAGTCTCAGGGTGGCCTCGAGCTCACGGCGATCCTCCTACCTCTGCTACAAAACCGGTTTTAACAGCTGCTTATGCACACCACCTCCAGTGCTTTCCCCCACTTTCTCTGAAGTCCACTGCAGTTTGGTTTTGTTCCCCTTCTCTTCCCAGAACTCCTATTGTCAAAGCCCCTATTGATCTCCATGCGGGCAAATCCAATGGTAGATTACCTCCCTCCTTTTCCTCTCCGGTCCGTTTGCGGCACGTGTTGGGTCGCCCAGTTTCCTCCATGGCCTCTGTTCATTTGCTTCCAGGCGATCACACTCAGTTTCCCTGCTGGCTCACTAGTGACCCCATCTCTGTCTTCCTTGCAGACTCTCGGCTCTGGTCCTCTGTCCCTTTGTCTTATACTTAGTCGTTCGGTGATGCCACTCAGTTTTGTGTCACCTGAATGAAGGCTGACAACTTCCCAAAATGTATTATTCCCAGAGCAGACTTTTCCCCCTCTAAACTGCAGACTCAGATGTTCAAGCATCTCTTTGACATTTCCACTATGCTTAATGCACGTTTCGAAATTAGCAAGTCTAAAAGTGTCTAGCGAGCAAGTCTGAGCTAGACTTGCTAGTTGAGACTGTCTGGGCTAGACAAGTTGAAACCAGGCTGTCTAGACCAGCGATCTAAAGCTGCACTTCTGATATCCCCCAGCCCACTGCTGCCCCTACTGGGTCCCTGCAGCCTTTCCTCGGTGTTGAGGGGCTCCCGTGCCCCAGGTGTGGCCACAGGCCTTTGCACTCAACTGTCGCCTCCCCATCTATCACAGCAGCAGTTTCCCGCTGCTGCCTCTGCATTCGGAGTACATCCACCTCTGCTGCCCCCATCCTGAGGTGTGTTGCGGTTTCCTTTGCCTGCCTTACCTCAGAAGCAACCAAAACCGCATAGCAGCTAGCCAGGTGTGGTGGAGCTCACCTGTAATCCTAAGAACCTGGAGGATGGAGAGTTGGAGGACACCCCTGGGCCACATTATCAAAACCAAAGAGTATCCCCAATCAATCAACACCCCCATCTGATTCCCGTACTCCCATCATTTCCTTCCTCTGACCAGTTCACACTACAGGTGTGACTGTGACCTGCCTTTGAAATGCAAGGGACTTGTTCAAATATGGGAGCAGAGAATCCAGACTAAACCCCACCTGTATCTTCATATGTAAATATAATGATACAAATATAATAACATAAATATGGGAGCAGAGAATTCAGACCACACCCTGCTTGCACCTTCATATGAAATTAGATATGATATAAATGATATATGATATAAATACGGGAGTGGAGAACACAGACCGTGCCAGGATTGGAAGGCACATTTTGGAGAGATTCACAAAGTGAAAAATTTTCTAAACATAGGAAGGCTGTTCAAATGGTATCAAATTGCCAATAGTTGAGGGTATAAGGAAAAAAAAAAATCAAAAGAGAAAAATATTTTTGTCACCTTCCTATTTTTCCCAAAGAAGAAAAAAGAAACACACTGGATTTCTATAAAGGAGGGTAATTAGACAATTTCTTAATGCTTTTTTTTTTGGAAAAGCAAACTTCATTTTCATCATATTGAAGGACTGCGGCTTAATTCATATTGTTATTATTCTGATGTATTTCATAATACGAGCCATATAGATTCATGGCAGAAAAAAAAAAAACTATTTTCATTTCAAAGGAGAAGCAAGTTACAGGTTTTTTAAAAAAATCAAGTTTAATGTATAAAAAGTTTCATATAAAGGTTTCTGCATTTCTGCACATTTGACAGCTTAAAATATCATCAAGCTTGTGTTGATGAGAAACAACTCATGTGAAATCCCAGAAATGTCTAAGGGGAAGTTGAAGCTTCTGCTCAGAAATTCTGGGGTGGAATGGGTTTTGGAGACTCTTCAAAACAGCCGTGAAGTGTTCTCTGTCGGTCACAGCGTGCCGTCTTCCTCAGGAGCGTCCCTGAGCCACACCTGTCTGTCTTCACAAGACATTGTTTTGGAACTCGCGGACTAGGAGGCCTCTTGGACATGGGGGGATTCCTGAGTGCCTGTCGTCTCAGGATGTGTGCCTGGCTCGCTGGCAGCCAGCCCCGGGAGGTTGAGCCTTCTTGTACTTACAGATGAATGCGTCTGTTTTCCCAAGGCTGACTCTGAAGCATTCCACTGGCACCAGAGAGCCAAACGGTGTCACCTGGTTCAGGTCCTCCTGGTCACTGGCTCCGTGTGAGGACGACACTGTCTCTGAGGTGCCAACTTTGTCTTCAGCACTCAGGAGCGTCTTCACTTCGGGGTCAGTGGTGTGGCCGCCCTTGCAATTCAATGGGGCGACGTGTCTGCGGCCACCAAGGCACCTGTGGTGATCTTCACTAAGCAACAGTACAATGGTCCCGTCAACACAAAGCACCCTGTGACAAAAAAAAATTTAGTTATTGGGGGTATTTCGTTCTTCTCAGACGACAAACAATCCTGCTTTATTTAGAATAGTTGTTTTAGATTTGAAATTTAATCCTGTCTATTTCAATACTAGAGTTTTGATAATTAGGTAGGCTCTTCCGCATAATGCATATTCATTATAGTAATTACGGAATCTCTGGTACAAATCTGCTTAATCACCTAGTTTTACTCTACTTAAAAGGCAGGCTTCCAATAATTTGTAGTTACATTCTAATAAATGACTGTACACAGGACAGGCAGGTGACAGAATCCTAAAGAACTGGCTGGAAGGAGGCCGATGGCAGAAGAAAATCACCAGGGGAATGTCAGGACGCGAACAAAGGGACGGCAAAGGAAAGATCCAACAGAGGGCAGACCTTGCACTATCGGCCATTCCTAAACACAAGTCTGGAGACACTTGGAAGGGCTGGGCGGGGGGCGGGGGCGCGTGCCAGGGGTGGAGGGAGCAGAGCAGGAGGGTGGGGGGAAGGGAAGGGGAGGAGGCACAGAAAACAGGCCAGAGACGCAGAGGGAGGTGGGAGGAGTGCAGAGTTCAGTCTGGAACATGCTGACATGCCTAAGGACACCCGAGCGTGGATTCCAAAGGACAGCTGGATACACAGCCTGGAGGGACTGAGAGAGACCAGGGCTTGAGGCAGATGGGGCAGAGGTTTTTAAGGGTAAGTGCTAGATGCGGTTAATACTGATACTCAAAAAAAAAAAAAAAAACTAAAGAAGGGGCTGGAGAGATGGCTTAGTGGTTAAGGCACTTGCCTGCAAAGCCAAAGGACCCAGGTTCGACTCCCCAGGGCCCCCATAAGCCAGATGCAAAAAAGGTGAGGCAAGCGCAAGGTCGCACATGACCACTAGGTGGCACAAGCGTCTGAGTTCGATTTAGTGGCTGAAGCCCTGGTGTGCCAATTCCTCTCTCTCCTCTCTTCCTCTCTCTAAAATTAAAAAAAAGAAAAATACTGATACTCAATTTGACAGGATTGAGATCATTTAGAAAACAAACCACTGTGCACTCCTTTGGGGGAGTCTCCAGATTGGGCTGTGGAAGACACATCCTAAATGAAGGTGGCATCTCTCTCATGGGCGAGGGTGCCACACTGCGAAGGGAGAGAGCAGGCAGGGCACCCCAAGACATTCCCCACCACGCCATGGGCCAAAATAAATGCTTCCTCCCTTTTCTGGTATTTTGTCACAGCAAAGGGAGAAAAAAAAAAGGCCATGGGGTATGGATTTACCATTAAGGGGGCTGGTCAATGGAGAAGCCCTAAGAGAAAACCCGGACAACAGTGGTTATAGATGTCAGGGAGGCCAGACTACAGTGTTCACTGTCCAAGCCACAGGGACTACAGGCGACCAGGTTTAGAAGGGCGCCAGTGAGCCTGGGGTCAACAGTTCTAGACCAGGGCCAGAGCAGACGCTGGTCTGCCAGAGCACCGTGGACACTGAGGCTGTGGGATGACGCAGTAGAGATGTCAGGTGTCCATCATTTAGTCCGAAGTTCACTAGTATATATAACAGGGAAACAGGGTTACAGCTGAAGGACCCGGAGCGAAAGGGCCGGATGTAGGGAGCTCAATCAGTCCTCTCCCCTACTCCATGAGCAGCCCAGACGGGTCCGTCTCCACACTTGCACGTTCTCATCTCCTTCATTCCTATGCTGCCTGGAACCCAGCAGCACTCTCCTGATAGGCAGGTCTTGTTACCCCCTCCGGTGTCTACTCAGAAGGCAGATGCAAATGCCTTGCAAGCTCTCCGGCTGCTTTCCTGGACTTTAGGCAACTCATAAGCTCATTCCCCACGACTTCCCAAGCTCGCAGCAGTCTCTACAGGGGCTCGGACTCCATGACCCGTTTTGCTCCTTGGAACACTTGGGGTTATTGCTTGCTCTGCACTTAACGCTCTTTCTCTTGTGTGTTTTCACATCACTTTAAATACTGCCTCCATGGAAGGGTCACTCTTTTATTTTTAAAATATTTTTTAAAATTTTTATTTATTTGAGAGAGAGACAGAGACAGAGAAAGGCAGACCCCCACCCCCCAGGTGTTGAAGACTGAGCTCAGGAGCCTGTGCTGCAAATGCTCACCCACTAAGTTAAACCCTCCATCTCCGGATCCACAGAATCCTCTGAACAATGCTCCGTGGTAGGTGCACGATCAGAAGATCACATACAAAGTGGCTGGGCATGTTCTGCCCGTGACTGAGGAACTATGAACTAGCAGAGCCAGCAGTCTGGTTCCAAAGCCTGTTCTCCCCCAACCACCGTTCTGTACATGCCTGTGAAGCCTCAGGGCCCAGGTTCGACTGCCCAGGTCCCACGTAAGCCAGACGCACGTGCGTGCAAAGTGGCGCACACGTCTGGAGTTTTGAGTTCAGTGGCTGGAAGCACTGAGGCGCCAATTCTCTCTCTCATAAAAAAAAATTACAAAAAAAAAATCTCGGGCTGGAGAGATGGCTTAGCGGTTAAGGTGTTTGCCTGCGAAGCCTAAGGACCCAGGTTCGAATCCCGAGATCCCAGGTGAGCCAGATGCACATGGTGGCACAGGTGTCTGGGCTTCGCAGCAGCTACAGGGCCTGGCACACCCACCATGCTCTCGCTCTCTCTTATATGCTCTCTCACTCTATCTCAAATAAATACATAAATAAAATATAAAAAGAAACCAAACCACAGAAAGCCAAAGTCAGGTCGTAAAGGCTGGGGGCAGATACCACAGAAGCTTGGTCACAGAAGAAAAAGTGCCTTATGTTCAAATACATACACTTGCAAGTTGGCAGTGAGGCATTCTAACTGTGTAGGAACTCTTGACCATTCATTTTCCTTGTTTTCAGGTAAATATCTAAATTCAGGGCTGGAGAGATGGCTTAGAGGTTAAGCGCTTGCCTGTGAAGCCTAAGGACCCTGGTTCGCGGCTCGATTCCCCAGGACCCACGTTAGCCAGATGCACAAGGGGCGCACATGCGTCTGGATTTCATGTGCAGTGGCTGGAGGCCTGGTGTGCCCATTCTCTCTCTCTCTCTCCCTCTTTCTCTCTCTGTCTATCACTCTCAAATAAATAAATAAATACTAATAAAAAAATTAAAAATACAATATATTCAGTGCCACAGTGTGTAGGCACCTTGCACACTAGCCTAGAGAAAGCTTAGCTGGTACGACTTGCTAGTGCGGCAGGGGCTCTCCTCAACCCTACCGGCTTGTGGATGTGTCTAAAACAAGGAGGACTAGATGTTTAGTTAAGTCACTACTTCTCTGGAGTTCCAGTTTAAATATGTCATTTGCTCACCCATGTTAGTATCTCACCGCGGACTGGCTAATGATTCGCCAAGTTAGGCTCAAAGGCTGTGCTTATTAACCCTGGACGTACAACACAAGCGGAATGGTAGCTTTTCATGCCCAGATCTTACCCCTAATTAATTGTGTCTTTGGTAAAAAGTGATAGAGAATGGGCACTAGTATTTACAAGACTGTTCCTGCAATGATTTCCACATGAAGTCAGGAATGTAAATGTAAAGACAGTAAAGTGTTATATATATATATATATTTACATTTTTTTATATCAAGCTTAGAGAAAAATAGAAGTCAACTTTTTTTTTTTGTATGAGTTTATAAAAGAATGGAATGAAACATTTGTTTAAGCAGATGGGGATGGTAGATAAAACAGGATGTTCTGCCTGTCTGAATAGCATTACCCTGGGCTTGTATTATTGAGCAAAATCCTTAAGGGCAGATAAGTGGGACATTCAGAGACTCTTGGTCGCAGGCCTACCTCCCATCCCCCAGGCGCTTCCTGTAACTGACCAACAGACCTGTTCACAAGTTTGTTCTCCCAAATCTTCTAAGAATACAGTGTCCCTGCTATAACGTGCTATAATTCCCCTTTAAGTTTAAAATTACTTTTATGGCTGTAACTGTAACATGTGAGTTGTGATTTGTGGTTTAACTACGTTTTGTAGTTTTTTTCCAATGAAAGCTGACACTCCCGCAGTTCGGGGCTGCTCTCAGAGATCCCACCCTCTGATGTGCAGGCCCCCCACTTCGGTTCACACCCAGCACCTTGTGAGCCAGCCCTTACTGGTGTCTGCTGGAGGGAAAACATGCTGCTGGATCTGAGGGATCCTCAGGAGATGCTGTGGTGCTTTGATTCAGGTGTTCCCCATAAACTCAAGATGTTCTGAATGCTAGGTTCCCAGATGATGGAGATTTGGGAATTAACGCCTCCTGGAGGCGGAGAATTATTGGGGACGGGCTTATGGGTGTTATAGCCAGTTTCCCCCTTGCCAGTGTTTGGCACACTCTCCTGTTCCTTTTGTCCACCTGATGCTGGCCAGGAGATGATGTCCACCCTCTGCTCATGCCATCGTTTCCCCCTGCCATCGTGGAGCCCTGGAGGATATTTTTTTTAAAGTTAATGGCAGAAAATGGTACAGAAAGGAGCTGAGTCAGTGGTTAAAGGGGCTTGAAAAGCCTGCTGGTCTAGATGGATATTTTTTCTTTTTTCTTTCTTTCTTCCCCTCGAGGCTGTAAGCCAAAATTAATCTGTCCGTCCCCCCACCGCAAGCTGCTTTTGGTTGGGTGATTTCTGCCAGCAATGTGAACCTGACTGCAACAGATGCTGATTATAATAAAGGTCAAGAACCTGGACAACAGGGTAAGAAGCAAGAGAATTCAACCAGAAGAACGGAGTTCCCAGCTGACAAAACGCAGTGAGATACTGCTAGGTGGGCTTAGAGTCCAATTCTGTTTCCTTACAGAACTCTGACGCCGAGTTCCTTCTATCCCTAAGGCATGCTCTGAAAAACGACATCTGGCCACGCATGACTTATACAGCAGGCTCCTAACATTTATGTTGTCTTAGTCTGCCAGTGGTCAGCTGAGGCAATTTACAATGGATTGACTTCTTATTCGTGTCAACTTAGATGACTGGAAAAACATTTATCCAGGCCTCACAGTTTGACTCTCTCGAGGAAATGCTTCCACGAAATTATATTCCATTAGGTCAACATCAGAAACCACGCGATGAACAACAGTCTGCATTTCCACTCTGTGGGCAGCAACAGTCTTGCCTGTTATTCTGTTCTGTGGTTTAGCAGCTCCGTGACTCTGAGGAAGTTACCCCCACTGGGCCTCGGTTTCTCATCTTTAAAGTGTGGAAGACTAACCTAATACGAGGTAGGTTCTTGTGAGGAGTAGACGCAGACACTTAAATTATCTGGCCGGGTGACTGAAACAGAAGTTATTTATTTACTTTTGAGGCAAGCCCAACAGGTGGCTTTTTTGTTTATGAGAGATGGAGAGAGAGAGAGAGAATTAGCAAGCCACTTTAATCAAACTCCAGATGCGTGTACCACCTTGTGTGCATGTGTGACCTTGCATATACGTCACGTTGTGCATCTGGCTGACATGGGATCTAGGGAGTCGAACATGGATCCTTAGGCTTCATAGGCAAGCGCCTTAACTGCTAAGCCATCTCTCCAGCCCTAGAAGTTACTTTGTTTTTATTTACTTTATTTTATTTTTGTTTATTTTTATTTACTTATTTGAGAGTGACAGACAGAGAGAGAAAGGCAGAGAGAGATAATAGGTGCGCCAGGGCCTCCAGCCACTGCAAACGAACTCCAGACGTCGTGCGTCCCCTTGTGCATCTGGCTAACGTGGGTCCTGGGGAATCAAGCCTCGAACCAGGGTCCTTAGGCTTCACAGGCAAGCGCTTAACTGCTTAGCCATCTCCCCAGCCCAGTTATTTTGTTTTTAAAGTTAATGGTAGAAAATGATACAGAATGAGCCGGGCGTGGTGGTGCACGCCTTTAACCCCAGCACTTGGGAGGCAGAGGTAGGAGGATCGCTGTGAGTTCGAGGTCACCTGAGACTACATAGTGAATTCCAGGTAAGCCTGGGCTAGAGTGAAACCCTACCTCAAAAAACAAAAAACAAAAAAACAAAAACAATGATCCAAAAAGGAGCTTTGGAGCTGCCTCTCCCCAATAACTGACTGCTGCTCCCACAAGGCATAACCCACAACTCCACAGGGAAAACCTACAACCCTGCTGAGGAGGGTCCCCTGTGGAATGGAGGCAGGGAGAAGGGAAAGGATTGTACCGACACATGAAGTATCCAGACTAAGTATGTCCATAATAGAAAAAAAAAAAATGTTGGGGCTGGAGGGATGGCTTAGCAGTTAAGGAGTTTGTCTGCAGAGCCAAAGGACCCAGGTTGGATTCCCCAGCACCCATGTTAGCCAGATGCACAAGGGGGTGCATGTGTCTGGAGTTCATTTGCAGTGGCTGGAGGCTCTGGAGTGCCCATTCTTTCTCTCTCTCTCCCCCCTTTCTCTCTGTAAAATAAATAAATAAATAAAACTAAATAAAATATTTTTTAAAAAATGTTGACACAGGGAACCCCATCAAGATGGCTGCTCCATGTTCCCGTAAATAATCCTCTCAATGTTCTGTAAGTAACCCCAGTAAACTCACTGGTTCAACACATGCACTGTGGTACACGCACACACACACCAAATAAAAATTTTTCAAAGAGAAAATTAAGCTGCCAAAGTTTGGGACTATTACTACAATGCAATCAGACTTAGGAGCTATGATACATTTTTGTTAAATGCCCAGCAGCTAAAAAGTTATGAAAATAAATTCAACAACTTACCTTTCCATTTCTTGTAGAATAATTTTGATGTCATTTCCTAACTTAAACTTTTTGCCAAATGGAATGTCAGAAATAATAATGTCGACACTTTCTGAAGGCAGTGGTAATTCTGGAATACAGAAATTGGAGAATCCCATTACAGTAAGGTCAAATATTTACACCCACATGACATATACCAAATATACACACAGAGAACTCTTTTTTTCCATATCTAATAAAACTGAAAATATTTTTAATACTGTTTCTATGGAAATACAAGATCTCAAATGCTTTCAGACTCACCAACGATACATGGTACAGTCAGTGCATTTTGTCCTTTGAAAAATGGCTTATGAGCTGCTGCTTTGACAAAATGATGTAAGTAGAATTTTACATTGATCAGAAAACCCAATTCTCTTATCACTGTATACAAGCAGAGTTGCTAGATCAAGGATTATATGAACTTGCCTAGAAAAACTTTCTACAAATTTTATCCTACAATGTTCATTTCATTATCATTATTATATATCCAAGTTTGCCTATTTATCTGCTTTTTTTGTTGCTGTTGTTGTTTATTTGCTTGTTTTTTTAGATGTAGGGTCTTACTCTAGCCCAGGCTGACCTGGAGTTCACTATGTAGTCTCAAGGCGGTCTTAAACTCATGGCAATCCTAGGCTAGGTCTAGGGGAATTCCAGGCAGATTGGGTAACCCTTCATCATGACTGGCTAGGCGGGTAGCAATTACATTTGTACATCTTTGATTGGTTGGGGCAAAAGGCACAAAGTGGACATGTCTGGGCATGTTTGGACATGTCTCCAGGAACTGACTCAGCCCCTGGGTGGCTATCTCCTCTGGTCACATGTCAGGGTCACTGTTGATTAACAGCCTGCCTTGCCTGTTTCTCCAGGAAACTGAAACTTAGGCCTAGTTAGGGGGTGGCACCTTATTGAAGCCTGTCATGGCATCAGTTTGGACCCTTCAGTAAGGGTCCAAGAATCCCTGAAGAAAGACCCTAGACTCAAATAGTATGTAAAAGCAAAGAGCTTTTATTCCGCAGAATCAGCCAGCAGGCGGGGGTCAACCTTTCATACAAAATGGTGACCCCGAGAGGAGCTTGCAGGCTCCTTTCAAGCACAGCTAGGGGAGTTTTAGGGGGATTAGGTCATCTTCTAATGTGACTGGCTAGGCAAGCAGCAGTTACATTTGTACACCTTTGATTGGCTGTGGCCCAGAGTTTACCATCCTTGGACATGTTTAGACATGTTTGAGAGACTTTGCAGGAACTGACGCAGACCCGGAGCCCGCTATCTCGGGCAAGTCCTTTTTTGGTCATAGTCCAGAGTTACTGCTGGAGCTGACTCAGGCCCCTGGACGCCTGTCTTCCCCGGCCACTGGATGCCTGTCTTTCCCGGCCATGCATCAAGGTCGATGTTGATTAACAGCCCTTTGTTGGTGGTTTTTCCCAGAAGTTTTGCCTGCCTCTCCAGGAAACTGAAACTTAGGCCTCGCCGTAAACCAGAGCAAATTTGAACCTCTCAAGGTTAGATACCAAGTGATGTGTCCCTGGTTGGGATTTAGGTGATTTTTTTTTTGGGGGGGGGTTTCAAGGTACGTTTCACTCTTGTCCAGGCTGACCTGGAATTCACTATGTGGTCTCAGGGTGGCCTCGAACTCATGGTGATCCTCCTACCTCTGCCTCCCGAGTGCTGCGATTAAAGGCGTGCGCCACCACACCCAGCCAAGCTGCCATTTTTAAAGGAGAGGGACACTAAGGGACCAGCAAACAATCAGGAATTGTGAACCATGGGAGCTATGAGAGGGGACTCTACACATTTTATCCCTAGGGCTATTTGTCATTGCGGTTCCTTTTCAATAAGCAGGGGACCAGGAAAGTGCCTCCCTCTACATTTCACTTGGTGACTAGTCCCTTGTTTGCCTCAGAGCTTACTGGAAGTGCTGGCTTAGCCAGCAGGGCTGGGTGGTTAACACACTCCTGTCTATCCACTGTGAAACAAGAACATGGGTGTAGCTGAAAGAAAGTCATTTTTATTATTATAATACTGCTCTGCATTTTATGCCTGTATCACATGATATCAGGCTATGAAACGGGGAACGAGTCAGATGCTACAGACGCATCTTTAAAAATCGTGTTTCTGTGTATATGATAATGGAAGCTTGGTAAATGTTACTTCCCAGTCATGAAATTTGTGAAAAGTAAGACAAAGGCAGGATTAGAAGAAAAGTCAGCATTTGCCCTACAGATCCATCTCAGGGCACATCAAACCAACCTTCGCCCGCAGAGGATCTAGCTCGAGTGTCTTACCTACGACAGAGACCTGAAGTAATTCAATCTTATCTGCCAAACTTGCAGCTTTCAGATTGTCATATGCTCCATGTAACTGTGATTTGCTGACATCAGCGCCCACATAATACACGTCCTACAGGGAAAGAAATTCAGGTTTTGAGTATAAATGAAGCTTTTAGATAGATATTTTTGTAGTTAAGGAAGTCTACTTTGCATTTTCTCAGAGCGAAAGTGAGGTTAATGGATTTTTAAATTCAAGTTAGAACAAATTTAGGGTATTCTCTCAAAATATTAACAAAATTAAAGCTTTTCTGGTAAAATTTTAGTCTGCTATTTTAGAATTATAGATACCTAAAGAATTTGGAGAGTAGTATAATCTAGGTATGAGTAGTTATGGGATCATGTCTCATTTTCCTAAATACTTCAAAGCAGTTAAGCAAATAATATAGTAGTGTGTGTGTGTGTGTGTGTGTGTGTGTAGACCACAGGACTACTTTGGGTGTCATTCCTCAGGAATGCTGTCCATTTTTTAAAAATATTTTATTTATTTATTTGAGAGAGAGAGAGAGAGAGAAATAGGCAGGTAGAGAGAGGGAGAGAATGGGTGCACCAGGGCCTCCAGCTACTGCAAATGAACTCCAGATGCATGTACCCCCTTGTGCATTCTGGCTTATGCAGGTCCTGGGGAGTCAAACCTGGGTCCTTTGGCTTTGCAGGCAAGCACCTTAACCGCTAAGCCATCTCTCCAGCGCCCTTGTCCATGTGTGTTGAGACGGGGTCTCTCACTGGTCTGGAGCTTGCCATGTAGGACAGACTGGCTGGCTAGGATTCCCCAGGGATCCACCTGTCTCTGCTTCCCGAGCACTGGAATTGTGGGTGCATGCCACCACATTTGGCTTTGTGTGTGTGTGTGTTCTGGGGATTGAACTTGGTTTACTCGTGTTTGCACTTAAATCACTTAGCAGACTGAGCCGTCTCTCGAGCCCGTAACAAAGCAACTTGGTTAATCCTTCACAATTAACGACAGTGAATGGGAGCTCACATAATACTGCCCACATAACAATGCAAAACAGACACTCAACTCCTAAATAATCGATGAGTACACTTGCTAAGTCAATCACTTGGTGGTCCACACCAAAACTTACTGGCCATTCATTAGCAGCTTCCAAAAGTATCGTTCCCAGTCCACACATCGGATCTAGAACAAACGCTCCAGCCTATGGACAGAAATATGAATTTGCCGTTATTGAGTTTGCAATAATAAATCTATCATGAAAGAACCCTAAACCTGGATAAGTCAATACTTTGAGAGTAAAGATGCCTTCTTGTGCTTTTTAGTTTTGGTTTTTCGAGGTAGGGTCCTGCTCTAGCCCTGGTTGAACTGGAATTCACTCTGTAGTCTCAGGGTGGTCTCGAACTCACAGCCATCCCCCTACCTCTGCTTCCCAAGTGCTAGGATTAAAGGTGTGACCCACCACGCCCAGCTCCTTCTTAAACTTTAATAGAAACTTCAGTAGCTCAACCCTTGAGCCAGAGGGGATGTTTGCCAGGGTTGAAGGAGGCTGTTGTGGCCACGGCACAGTGAGCAAGGGGGAAGAGGTGGTGGTGGCACTGGAGATGCCATCCACGGGCTGGGGTATACTGCACTCACGATAATCCCCCTAAACCCTAGAAGTCTATACCGACATTTAGCTCAGGTGAAAGGCCAACAGGAGAATACCTGAGGCTCTACTCGTGCCTCTGGAACCCAGGCTGATGCAGTGGTCAGCAGGGCAGAGGAGAGAAAGCAAGGTCAAGTGTTCACTGCTCTGAAAGCTCTCATCAGTCATGACTCACATCATTTCCTCCTGCATTTAACATGTCAGTCACGTGACTGCAAGGACTCAGGACAGTGTGATAATACCTGGGCTGGGGAAGGAAGTAGTAATTTGTAGAGAAATTTAATTCTTTCCTCTCTGGAGATCATGCCATGTCAGATCTTGTTGGTGAGGTAAGGATTCTGTTCCTATAATGAAGGATGGCAACTATGGGGGGGGGGGAAAGCTAACTGAAGAAGTCACATGACATGGGGCCACGGAGGGGTCATGCTGGCTACTCTGGACACAGACCATACAGAGGTGAGAATGCTTATATGGTTAGGAAGTCCAGGCAGGAGAGGATGGGCTTGAGTTACGAGTGCTATTAGAAGTGTTGGATTCTGGGTATTTATCAGAGATGGAATATTGAAGATGCCAGCAGTTTGGAATGACTGGAGTTTTTTTCTGTCTGAGTAAATGGAGGGAGAGCGGCCTGCTCCGCAGACAGGAGAAGGTTGGGAGTAGATCTGAAGAGACCAGAGCAGCCTTCTAGACATGTCAATCTGAGACGCCGCTTACAGTGGATGTCAAGTGAGGCAGTAGATAGATGGATCTAGAGTCAAGCTTCAGGCTACAGACGTGAGTGTGGGAAGAGTCATTGTGAGTCCGGTGATGAAAGGTGTTTCAAGTGTCAGAACTGGATGAGATTATCCAGGAAGCAAGGGAAGTTAAGAGGGGAAGTCTGCCCTGGGCCTCGGTGATCTAAATACAGACAGACGCTGTGAAGATGCAGATCCAGTCACGCTCACTGACAGGTGGAGCATGTGACTCAGGAGGACAGCCTAGGGGGGTCCCTAAACCGAGAGAGAAAAGCTGCTTCGGGGAGCGTGACCAAATGCGTGAAGCTTCTGAAAGCTGGAAGTGGGTGCCCAAGAGAATCGGAAGAAAGGAAGCAGACACCAAATATAGATAACTATTTTAAGAGGACTTTTTTTTTTTTTTTTTTTTTTTTGGTTAAAGGAAGCAGAGAAAGGGGGTGGGCAGCGGATGAAAAGCATGGACTTGGTTAGAGGGTTTTATTTTTTCAAGATGTACATAATAATAATATAGCAGGCATATCCAGCAATGTCAATGGCCCAGGAGAGAGAAAAGCTCCTGAATATGAATAGAAAGTGGACGCCAGGGCTTGGGTACTGGAGTGGGCAAGACAACTGCTACTATCATAACAAGAAGGCAGAGCCTCGATGTAGGTAGATTTGATGAGGAGAACAAGCTAAAACTCTGTCCTGAGTCTACAAAGAAGGGAAGAGTTTAGTGTGGACACGGAGATGACTATGACTCAAAGATTTCTTTCTTTTCTAAGACATGAGGTCTTGCAGTGAGGTTGAGGCTGGTCTTGAACTCCTGGCCTTTTGTGATCCTCTGCCTCAACCTCTCAAGAAGTTGAGACCACAGGCTCTCATGTCCATACCTGGCTAAGAACAAGATGTTTGAAGTTGATACATAGGGAAGGGTTACTTGTTGGGCCTGACAAGGTCTAGGATTTGAGTAGGGGATCATTAGAAAGAAATTACAAAAACCAAGAGGCAAGTTACTGAATGGCTATGAGATCATGAAGAATTAAGACAAGGGCTGGAAAGTCTGCTCAGTGGTTCAGGCGCTTGCCTGCCAAGCCTAAGTACCCAGGTTCAATTCCCCAGTACCCATGTAAAGCCAGGTGTGCAAAGAGGCACATGCATCTGGAGTTTGTTTGTTTGCGGTGGCTGGAGGCCTTGGAGTGTTCATTCTCTTTCTCTCTCTCTCTCTTGCAAATAAATAACTAAATAAATATTTAGAAAGAGAATTAAGACACAAATAATGGCCTATACTCTAACAAGAAAGTTGGGTAAAGAAATCTGTTCTTGACTCGCGTAATCAGCCAGCAGGTGCTGCAAGGGCACCGAGAGGCTCTGGGCAGAGGGGAGAACCCGGCATCAACGAGGAACAAGCAGGACACCTACCCCACCTTCAGGCCGGGTGGCACTTGCATGTGGGAGAAAAAGCACCCATCCCTCGACATGTCTACAAGGGAAGCAGGGTCCTCACAGCACGGCCAGGTGTCAGTCAGAAGCAACATGCTCTTCAGGAGGGAGAAACTGGCAGCGTGCGACAGAGAACGCACCTTGCATCTCTCGTGAAGGAGCAATGAGCAACAAAGGGAATGAGACTGAAATGGCAAGTTTGCTTGAAATTAATAATCGCATGTGGCATCGTTTTTATTAGGATCTTAAAATGTGATCACCCTTGGGAGAGGCATTTCTGACTCCTGGTACGATACAAGCAGGGCATTTTTATCAAGCATGATCTCTGGCTATTTCTCACCACTTCTGATCTATCTGAAAAATGTATCTATATCAAGGCAAAGGTAACCCTTCCAATGTGTAGGGTGGTTATAAACAAATTTATATTTAAATATAAACTACTGAAATCGTTGGCAGTTTGGAAGAGAGTAAACGATAATCATACCTCTCTTATACTAAAGAAACCTGGGACAAAGGACACTTGACAACGCCTGGAGGCCTCCACATACGTGTGCAGCACACACACGCCACACACATGTCCACATGCAAAGAAAAGTAAAGGAAAGAAGAGAGAATGCTTGGGTAGGAGGAATAAGAATTATTATTATTTTTTTAAATATATTACTTATTTGAGAGAGAGAAAGGCGGGGGGGAGAGAAAAGAGAGAGAGAGAGAGAAGGCGCGCTAGGGCCTCCAGCCACTGCAAATGAACTCCAGATGCGTGTGCCCCCTTGTGCATCTGGCTTACATGGGACTTGGAGAATTGAACTGGGATCCTTTGGCTTTGTAGGTAAACGCCTTAACCACTAAGCCATCTCTCCAGCCCAAGAATTATTATTAAACGGTAACACTTACATATGTCATAACTACTATAACTTTAAATACTGTTACTATAACAACGAGCACATACATTTTCTATGTGTTACAGAAAATAGTTTTAATTGCTTTTTCAATGCTATTTCATTTTATTTTAATAACTAATGCTTTTTTTAAAGGAACATTAAAATTTTTTTAAAATTTACTTATTTGAGAGAGACAGAGAGAATGGGCATGCCAGGGCCTCCAGCCACTGCAAACAAACTCCAGACGCATGTATCACCCTGTGCATCTGGCTTACATGGGTCTTGGGGAATCGAACCTGGGTCCTTTGGCTTTGCAGGCAAGCGCCTTGACTGCTAAGCCATGTCTCCAACCCTCATTTAATCATGATAGGAGCCTACCAAGACACTATCTTCATCTTGCAAGTGAGATACTGAGGCACAGTCTTGCCTCAAATTGCCAAGAATCTTACCCCAAAATGCCTGGCCAGTAAGTGCTACAGCCAGAATTAGGACCCAGGCAGGCAGAATAGAAAACAAACAAAAAACAAACAAACAAAAAGCAAAAAAAAAAAAAAACCTCACGTACATAAAGAGATTCAAGGGCTAGAGAAATGGCTTAGCAGTTAAAGCGCTTGCCTGTGAAGCCTAAGGACCTACGTTTGATTCCCCGGTACCCATGTGAGCCGTCTGCACAAGGTGGTGCGTGCATGTGGACTCTGCAATAGCTAGAGGCCCTAGCATGCTTATTTTCTCTCTATCTGCCTTTCTCTATCTCTCTCTCTCTCAAATAAATAAATAAAATAGAAAGTTTTAAGGAAAAAAAAAAGAGATTTGGGGCTGGACAGATGGCTTAGCAGTTAAGATGGCTTAGCAGTTAAGGAATTTGCTGGCAAAGCCAAAGGACCCCCAGTTCAGTTCCCCCACGACCCACGTAAGCCAGAACCTCAAGGGGTTGCATGTGTCTGGAGTTCATTTGCAGTGGCTGGAGGCCCTGGCGCGCCTATTCTCTCTCTCTCATAAATAAATAAAATATATTTTTTTAAAAAAGATTCAAGCAATATTCCTGAGCTTCAAAGAGAAGACTCTTACACGCTTGCAAGCGGAAGGAACAAGGTATGTAGTGGTAAAGGAAAGAAAACTCACACTGTGATCCTTATTCAGCTCCAACACCACAGGCTGAAAGACAGGGACAGCGTTGCAGACCCCAGGGAGGAGCTGGAATTCAAGACCTTCTCTTCTGCCTGGCCAGGATAGAAGGGGGAACCTTGAGGATAGAAAGGAATTCTGATAGTTTTTTTTAGTCAAAACTCCAAATCAGGGCAAGCAGCTAAGGAAATACTTTAATCAAGCAACCACGCCGGGTGGAGGCCTCCAGGGGGCCATGGTCAAGAGAACAAACGTGGATGGTAAGGAGCTGGTACACAGGACTTCACATGTGAACCTTAGAATGTGTCACTGCAATTCTGCCGTAACAAGGACCAACTGAGCCGTGCCAGGTCAACTAAGGTTCTGAAATGGGGGTGGAGGGTGGTATTGTAGACTAGTAGCCAGGGGTTGGGGGACAAAGTCAGAAAAACGATTTGAAAGGTCGCCCCGTAGGGAAGAGGAGAGAAAGGCCTTTTCATGATGGGAAAGTGGTAGCTGGAAAAAAAAAAAAAACGAGTGTATGTCTGGTTGAAAACAATGAATGAATAAATAAAAAAGCATGGCCAGGCAGAGGAAACGGTTGATGCTTTGTTTTAGTTGATGCTGTGCTGTGTGTGATCGATAACAGAGCTAGGAAAGGCAATTTAATGGGACAGAGCTAAAGTAGAGCTTACAAGTCCACGGAAGACTACTGAGTGATGGGCAGGTTACCCGACTGAACCAGTAAAACTCAAAGGAAGCAGTAAGAACGGGCGAACAAAGCCGGGAGGAGTCCATCTAAGCATGTGCCACGGATTTCCTGGAGTCTTCCACGGAAAGACCTTCGATGGGAGATGCCAGGATCAACACTGCATGTGAAGCTGGGTGTGGTGGCTCACAACTACAATACCAGCAGCACGTGGGAGGCTGAGGCAGGAGGATTGCTACAAGTATGAGGCTAGCTTGGGATACACAGTGAGTTCTTGGCCCACTCCAGCTACAGACCTTCTTGCAAAAGAACCAAGAAAGAAAACGACATCATATGGGGGGGGGGGGAATCATCTAGAAAGAAGGGCCCTGGAGAGGGTGGGATGAAGCCTGATCTTAGGACATTTGGCTCTGGCCTGTAACTCTCAGCACCAGAAATCGGTTGCCACGCACATTGAACTGTTGACTGGGCAGACCTACAAGGTCTCTTAGAAATATAAAGTGCATTTAAATTTGGCCTCATTTTTTTTTTCATTGCCAAAAGACTTTCAGAAGTTCAATAATATGAGAAATATTTCATTCTAACAGCTTTTAAGCAAAACAGTAAAAAAACAAGCAAAACAAAAATAGGGGGGAAAAAAGCAAGCCAACAAGATGTTCCTTACTAAGAGACCATATAAGGTAACTATGAGACTGACCCTCCCGTTATCAGTAACAATAACACTTCCTCACCTTGATTTCCGCGAGGGAAGCCATGGCCCATGCTATAGTGGAGCGCAGCCCAGCCGTTCGGATGTAAGTTCTGCTGGCTAAAGGGACCCTGCAAAGAAAGGAAACCAATTAGAGATCAAATGCTACTATATGTTAAAAAAAAAAAAAAAGGTTATAAAAATGACCAGTCTATAGCTGAGAACTGTTTTAATATATTCATCTCATAAAATATTCCTTGAATTAGAGAATATATATTTTTGAAAATATGGAACGCGTCGTGAATTTGCATGCCCTCCTTGCGCAGGGGCCCTGCTAATCTTCTCTGTAATGTTCCAATCTCAGTACATGTGCTGCCGAAGCAAGCACGAATTAAGAGAATATTTTAACTTTATTATGAAATGCCTTCTGAAAAAAGAAGCTTCGTCTACTCAACCAGTGTGGTGTTTCAGAAAGTCAAATGTTTTAGGTAACTCGTATGTTTCGTGTCTAAAATTTGATCACAAAAGCCGGGCGTGGTGGCGCACGCCTTTAATCCCAGCACTCGGGAGGCAGAGGTAGGAGGATCACCGAGAGTTCGAGGCCACCCTGAGACTACATAGTGAATTCCAGGTCAGCCTGAACCAAAGTGAGACCCTACCTCGAAAAACTAAAAAAGAAAAAAATAAAAAATAAAAAATAAAATTTGATCACACATAAAGGCGATCGATCTGTTATTAATTAGTGCTTCCTTGTCTTTGCATACAGAAAAAAAAAAATAGCTGACATTATCCCCAGGAACATACTTTGTCATTTCCATGCAGAAGGGAACATAGAGCTGAATGGACGCCAATTGCAAACCTGTCTTCTACAGAAAGTCCCTTGAGTAAGTTCACTTTTATTTATTTATTTATTGCTTATCTGCATCGTCTCCAAACAGAGTGGAGCGAGGCAGCGCTCGCATGGGTTCGCTGGCGACCCCCCCCCACGCTGCCGCCGTGTCCCCACCTCCACCTCCGTCCAGCCCCCAGCTGTGTTTCTACATTTCACAGAAGACTTCAAAATATGTTAGAGGTTTGTTTGTTTTTTTCCCCAAAAAAACATTACAAGTTATTTCTATCTTTTTCACTGCAATGAGTAAGCAGCATTTTGGAAGTTTCCATGTGCTTCTGTAGCTCACTTGTACAACCTGGGGTAAGATGGAGAAGTTATGATTTCAAGAAGCTGTGTTGGCTGGTTTGGGGGCAGACTTGCCCCACCAGCACTAAGAGGGCTGCTTAACAAACATTGCACGAACTCACAACATTCTCTAACACAGTTCGAGGCATATTAAGTTTATTAACATTGACTCCTCTTAGCATTTCATTTCTCATCTTTCTTGGACTTTCAATTAACCTGTTTTTGTTTTATTTACTACAAGCCTCTTAAATCCTTAGAATTAGATGATGTATTACTTTCAGAAGAGCAGTGTAATTGTGTACTTACGTTGCAATGAGAGAGTTCTACATAATAAACCTATGGGAGTTTGACTATTTTTTTTTTCTTTTTTTCTGGTTTTTCGAGGTAGGGTCTCCCTCTAGCCCAGGCTGACCTGGAGTTCACTCTGTAGTCTCAGGGTGGTCTTGAACTCATGGCGAGCCTCCTACCTCTGCCTCACAAGTGCTGGGATTAAAGGCGTGTGCCACCTTGCGGGCTGAAGTTTAACTTTTTAGTAAAGTTTTATTTTATTTTTTTAAAAAGGAAATAGAGCCAGGTGTAGGTAGGAGGATCACGGTGAGCTCGAGGCCACCCTGAAACTACATGGTGAATTCCAGGAGAGCCTGAGCTAGAGTGAAACCCTACCTCAGAAAACCAAGAAAAAGAAAAAAAAAAAAAAAAAAAAAGGAAATAGGTCTGAAGAGATAGCTTAGCGGTTAAAGCCCTGAAAAGCCAAAGGAGGGCTGGAGAGATGGCTTAGCGGTTAAGCGCTTGCCTGTGAAGCCTAAGGACCTCGGTTCGAGGCTCCATTCTCCAGGACCCACATTAGCCAGATGCACAAGGGGGCGCATGTGTCTGGAGTTCGTTTGCAGTGGCTGGAGGCCCTGGCGTGCCCATTCTCTCTCTCTCTCTGCCTCTTTCTCTCTCTCTCTGTCACTCATAAATAAAAAAAAATGAACAAAAAAATTAAAAAAAAAAAGCCAAAGGACCCAGGTTGGGTTCCCCAGGACCCATGTAAACCATATGCACAGGGTGGCACATGCATCTGGAGTTTGTTTGCAGTGGTGAGATGCCCTGGTATGCCCATTCTCTCTCTCTCTCCCTATCTGCCTATTTATCTCTCTCTCTCTCTCAAATAAATAATTAACAAATTTAAAAAGGAAATAACAACTCACATTACAAATAACACTATATTCATTGATCTGAATTCCAGGCTGTAAATTTGCAGGAAGAAAGACCACAAAATATTTTGATCAAGGTATTCGCTTCCAGAATAAACTTGGTAATAACGTTGCTGTAAAACACACCCACCTATACTTATAGATACCAGAAAAGTTGACCCAGAATGGAAAGCTGCATTCATTCCAATATTTCACAAAGTCTTCCAAGCACCAGGGGTCTAGGTAGGACCTCTGAAAATCTGGACAATTTTCACTAACAGAAGTTTAATTCTAGGTGAACCAGCCTTGCTGATAGGTGACAAACGTAAATGTGTGTTTTAATTTTTTTGTGTGTGTGTGTTTTGTTTCTCGAGGTAGGGTCTTGCTCTACTCCAGGCTGACCTGGAATTCACTATGCAGCCTCAGGGTGGCCTCGAACTCACGGTGATCCTCCTACCTCTACCCCCTGAGTGCTGGGATTGAAGGCGTGCGCCACCGCGCCTGGCTTCGCAAATGTGTTCTCATTTTGCTTGAGCCTAAGCAAAGTGATCCATATTCCTTCAACAGTGGGGCCACTACCATCAGCACTGAGAGACTATTCAGGAGGAGGTAGTACTCGACCTCTTTAAAACAGAATTAATAATGCTGGCTCTCAGCTGTGGTCTGGAAGAGGCAATGAGGCAGTGAGGTGGTGGTGGGGGGGACCAGCAACAAAGGGAAAACATTGGGCGCAGAGGCACATGACCAACTCACAGGAGTCGTCGTGCCGAGAACTTTCACTTCACTCCAGATCTTTACTGGTGGTTGAGGCCCTGGTGGAGCCTACCTCAGGACTCAGCACGAACTCCATCGTGAGCAGTCTTGGACACCTATGACCTTCCCAGCAATGTGCTGGCCAGTGGCTGGAGCTCACCATTAGATCAAAGCAGCTATAATACACTTAAGCATTTAAAACTATAACCTGCCTTGAGACTGCAGATAAAAAGGAGTTCAAGGGAAATAAGTGTCGCAACAGGACTTCGTCTTTACAGCGTGACCTTGCCTACATTAGCAGAAGAGGGGCGTCTGCAGATAAGCGAGGTTATGCACACAACCCACTTTAAAGACGTCACTGACATTCACCTATGCTTCCATGAAACTCGGAATTACTATTCTCATCCCACAACCACTTTCTCCCCAAAACATCTTGAAAAAGTACTTGTAGAGTGGGAATTTAACAGGTATTTTTTTTAAAAGGAAAAGGTTTTGTATTTATTATTTAGTACTCTGCTTGAATAAAGAGACACTTGAGAAAGGATTTTAGAAACTAGTGGTGTCCTCTTACAATAAAATAATGGAAAGTCTGGAGATTGCTCAGTATGAATTTAAATAACTACGCCACATTTCCTTTTCACTGATCTCTCCAGGATGCCAACATACGGGCAGTTTTATCTCAACATGGGCTTGTGGAAATCATTTCAAAATAGAAGTAGTTGGGCATAACTCTCAAGATTAATGACGTGGTCCCTGGACGACTGGGGTCACCTTCTGTAGCTCTGACTGGTCAGAGTGAGTTGTATCTTTAACCATCATGGAAACGTTCCTGGCTTAATCAAAGATCTCAGGGGCTTGAGAGATGGCTTAGCGGTTAAGCACTTGCCTGTGAAGCCTAAGGACCCCCGTTCGAGGCTTGCTTCCCCAGGACCCACGTTAGCCAGATGCACAAGGGGGCGCACGCGTCTGAAGTTTGTTTACAGAGGCTGGAAGCTCTGGCGTGCCCATTCTCTCTCTCTCTCTCTCTCTCTGCCTCCTTCTCTCTGTTGCTCTCAAATAAATAAATAAACAAACAAAAAATTAAAAAAAAAATTTCAGAAGGCTTTGCTTTCAGCCTCCCCTGCCATATCTGTACTTCATCCTATGGAAGTACAAGGTGTAAGCTTTTAATTTTACCAACTTTTCCTTTCTTCCCTTGCCCCCCAGGTAGGGTCTCGCTCTAGCCCAGGCTGGCCTGGAATTCACTATGTAGCCTCACGGTGGCTTTGAACTCATGGTGATCCTCCTAGCTCTGCCTCCTGAGAGCTGGGACTAAAGGCGTGCGCCACCACGCCCAGCTCCACAAACTTTTTTTGCATGTGTGTGTATGCATGTTCACACATGTGTGGGTGCACATGCATGTGTGAGTGTCTGTAAACCAGAGTCTGGCAGCAGGTGTCTTCCTTGATTGCTGTCAACTCACTTCAACACAGAGGTGGCTGATTTGGACAGTCTAGCTAGGCAAGTGGCCCTGGGGAATGCCATCTCCACTGGCCTGGGATTACAGTGAGCTGCCACATCCACCCAGAAGTTACATGAGTGCTGGGACGCCAACTCAGGTCATACTTTAATCACTGAACCATCTCCTTGGCCCTAACTATTTTTAAAAAAATTTTATTTCTTTACAGCTACTGCAAATGAACTCCAGACACATGCATCCCCTTGTGCATCTGGCTATTGTGGGTCCTGGGGAATCAAACTGGCGTCCTTAGGCTTCGCAGGCAAATGCCTTAACTAAGTCATTTCCCCAGCTCTCCTTGGCCCTAATTTTAAATGATCTTTTTATTTATTTTTATTTATTTATTTGAGAGCGACAGACAGAGAGAAGGAGGCAGAGAGAGAAAGAGAGATTATGGGTGCACCAGGGCTTCCAGCCACTGCAAACGAACTCCAGACGCATGTACCCCCTCGTGCATCTGGCTAACGTGGGTCCTGGGGAATCGAGCCTTGAACCGGAGTCCTTAGGACTCACAGGCAAGCGCTTAACCGGTAAGCCATCTCTCCAGCCCCTTGGCCCTAATTTTAAAAGCTCTTATGGGACAAAGTGAACCTTAGAATACAACAGTTACCTGAACACAGGAATTCCCACCACAGAATAAATGTCATTTAGATGCATAAAGATCTGAAAGAGAAAACACAGCAGTGAGAATGGAACAAGAAATTGACAAATTAAAACTTCTATCTTGACCTTATATGATCTCTCTATATATATGGTTTTAAAAAAATATTTTATTTATTTAAGAGACAGAATGGGCACACCAGGACCTCTAGCCTCTGTAAATGAACTCCAGATGCATGTGCCACCTTGTGCATCTGGCTTACGTGGGTCCTGGGGAATCAAACCTGGGTCCTTTGGCTTTGCAGGCAAGTGTCTTAACTGCTAAGCCATCTCTCCAGCCCATGTTTTTAGTTTCTATTTTTTTTTTATTATCAGGGATATGTATTATGTTAATTTTTAAACTTTTTACTGGCAACATCCATACACATATACAATGTACCGTGACCATAGTCCCTTCTCACTGCGTTCCCTTTTCCCCCTCTTGTATGCACTGCCATGGAGTCCCTTCTTTCCAGCTAGTCCCTCTTCTATTTTTTTTTTTTCGACAATTTTTATGTATGTTCAAAATGTATTTAGATCAGGATGACCTCCATTTTAATAAGAAAATCCAACACCAACTTGTTAGGTCTGGAGAAAGGCTCAACAACCTTTTGTCCTAGACAGAGAAAAACTAAATTCCACATACAATTCAGAGAAAACTTTGAGGTCAAGTTGGTGTGTAAGCGGTATGGAGAATCATGTACACAATTCAGGGTCTTTCTTTCCAGAGGATCTCCAAACTATCGTTAACTGCATTGATCATTCCAGCATTCTAGGTTAGATAAGACTCCTAAAATCCACTCTAATTCTAAGCTCAGGGGAGACTTAAGGCCACACACAGCTGTCTATCACGGGTACTGATATATGAAGAGTAAGAGAAACTTTCTTTAAGTCAAATTATATGGCAGCAAAGGGTCTCCTTCTGTCATTATCTCTAGGTGTGTTCCTGCTGCTTTTCTTTCTCCTACTAAACTGTGTACAGAATTTAAAAATCAAAATCTTCCTGACTTTTGTAGACTGATAAGACTTATAGAACATCCCTTTCAAAAATATTTATGTATTTATTAGAGGAAGGGAAGTAGGGAGGGAGGGAAGAAGGGTGGACACACACACACACACACACACACACACACACACACACAGCGACAGAAAGAGAGGGAGGGAGAAAGAGAGAAAGTAAATGGGAATGAACTCCAGATGCATGTGCCACTTTGCATCTGGCTTCATGTGGACACTAAGGAATTGAACCTGGGCCATCAGGCTTTGTAAGCAAGTGCCTTTAGTCAATGAGCCATCTCTCCAGCCCAAGACTTACAGAATATTCTGAGCCTGGAGTAGTGGTGCACGCCTTTACTCCCAGCAATCAGGAGGCTGAGATAGGAGGATTACAGAGAGTTTGAGGTCAGCCTGGGTACAGAATGAGTTCCAGTTCAGTCTGGGCTAGAGTGTGATCCTGCTTCAAATAAAAAAACTTATAGGGGGCTGGGGAAATTGCTTAGTGGTTACCGCATTTGCCTGCGAGGCCTAAGGACCCGGGTTCGATTCCCCAGGACCCATGTAAGCCAGATGCATAAGGGGGCACATGTGTCTAGAGTTCGGCTAGAGGTCCTGGCGCGCCCATTCTTTCTCTCTCACAAATAAATAAATAAAATATTTTTTTTAAAAAAAGACTTATAGAATATTCTAATTGCCATTTTGATCCTTGTAAGCTTTTAATTCCTGCTACTTTTGTCCAAGCTGTTTTGTCTCCTGAACTTTCATCAAGAGAATGAACACTGAACCGAGGCGGGGACTTCACATATACTAGGCAAACATTCTGCAACTGAGCTATACTCCTCACCTGCAATGTATCTTTTAATGTAAATAATTTTATCAGTTATTCCAATAATGCTAATATCAAGACTCACTTGAGGTGATCCCATTTAGACAATTCATACACCAGCTGAAACATCACAGCCAAGCACTCCAATTTTACTTATTCTGCATTTTAGCATAAACAGTATTAGAATTCTATTTATAATTTACAAAATGATATAGCAATCCATTTTCAAATGTCAAATGCTAAGAACAGCTTCCTATCAATTTTACAGAACAAAATTTGTTAAGATTATTCTGTCAACTTAAGTCATAAGTTTAATTAAGTTATTTTAAAGTTAATACTGTTTTTTGTTATTATTTCTACCCATCATAGTCAGTATTAATGGCATGAGATGGTGGTAAGAATTTACTACCTGTGGTAGTTTGAATAGAATAGATGGCCCCCAATATATTCAGTTGCTTGTTTGTAGTTTGCATCTTTAGCCACCTGGCTGGAGGCAGTGTCATTGTATGGATCTTAAGGTGTGGTGGTGGGTTTTAGATTTCAATCTAAAGATATGCAAAGTGTGCTGTGCTTTGGCTTTTGGCTTTTTGGCTTGTGCTTCTCTCTCTCTGCTTGGTCCTGTGAAGGCAGGCCAGTTTCTTCTACCATTATGGAACTTCCCCTGGATCTGTGAGCTTCAATAAATATCCCTTCCTCCATAACTGTGTCTGGTCTGAAAGTTCATCTCAGCGAACCTGAAGCTGTCTGCTACACTACCTTTGGTGAGCTAATCTATGAGAAAATAGTAATTGTGAAAGTGAGATAGGAGTTAGGGAAGAGATGGAGGAGGAAACCAGGAGAGAAGGTAAGAGGCAGTGGAAGGGCATAGGAGGAAGACACCCTCAAGTCAAAATGTTCAGGGAGGGCTGGAGAGATGGCTTAGTGATTAAGGTGCCTGCCTGTGAAACCTAAGAACTCATGTTTGAATCTCCAGGTCCCATGTAAGCCAGATGCACAGTGACACTAGAGCACAAGGGGCCGCATGTGTCTGGGGTTAGTTTGCAGTGGCTGAAGGCCCTGGGGCACCCATTCTCTCTCTCTTTCAAGTAAGTAAGTAATAATAAAATGTTCAGGAAGCCAAAATATTCTGTGTGCAGAGCTCGAGAAAGTGCTTGCTGAATAAGCATGAGAACAAGCGTGTGGATGCCCAGCACCTATGTGAATGCTGAGCAGGTATGGTGGCCCGTTTGTAACTCCAGCACTCAGGATGCACAGTGTACACGGGATCCCTAGAACTAGGCTGGCTAGCTGGACTGGCCTCATCGATGAGCTCTGGGGGCAACTGAAATACCCTGCCTCAGTAAATAAAGTGGAGAGTTCTAATCGATGTGCTCTGGGGTCAACTGAAATACCCTGCCTCAGTAAATAAAGTAGAGAGTTACTAAGGAAAACACTTGACGTCAGCCTTTGGCTCCACATATATGCACATACATGTGCACCCGTGCCCATGAATATATGAACACATACGCACACCATACCCACAAAAATGATAAACAAGCAGGGCATATCCCATGATACCAGCAAAGACACAGAGAGTGCCTTGCAACCTTACAATACAGGTTTTCTTTGGATGTGGTCATGTGACTCCATTTTTAGCCTTACTTTTGGGAGTTTGGAAAGACACTTTCTGCTCCACACTGCTGCTAAGGAAAAACAGACTGCAGGATCCATGCACGCGTGCGTTTTATAACTACAGCAAGACTGGAAAGTATGGGTAGAACACGAAAGACTGTCTTTAAAGAACCAGGTTACATGTACACACCACACGGACGAATATTCGTTACCTCTAACCCTGGATTCCTCAAGTCGGCTTGCCATCCAAACTGCTTCATGAGCGCAATTCCAAGAACTCTTCCTACCTCCTGGAAAGCAGCAAGTACAGGAAGGGTAAGAATACTCTGGAGGGCTGGAGAGGTGGCTTAGCGGTTAAGGCCCTTGCCTGCGAAGCCTAAGGACCCATGCTCGACTCTCCGGATCCCACGTAAGCCAGACTCACAAAGGTGAGGCAAGTGCAAGGTCGTACATGCCCACTAGGTGGCGCAAGCGTCTGGAGTGCAAATGCAGTGGCTGGAGTGCCAATTCTCTCTCTCTCTCTCTAAAATAGAATTTTAAAAGAAGAGAGTTTGCCTCTGGAACGTGGGAGAGGGGCATACCTGTGCAGGGAAGGCCTTCCCAACAGCTCCGCTGCAGCGACAGGAGACCCTGAAAGTCAAGTCACCAACTTGCTCTCCGTCACTGTGGAACCCCTTTTCCTGGGGGCTCTCTCTTCTAGTGACAGAGCCTCTTTGCTTCGGTGGGCCTTCAGCTTGCTTTTCCAGCTCCCATCCCTGTGATTCTCTTCACGCGCTTGCATCTCCTCTACTTTTGACTTCTTAGCCATGATGACTTCGTCTTCTACTTTTCTTTTCAGAGGGTTAGCGCCCCCTTCGGCGGGTTTATCCCTTTTCGCATCGTGCTCAAGAAGATTTTTCCACTGCGAAACTGCATCCAGCCAACTTCCTGGATCGTCGTTGACGAGCCTCTGCATTTCACTAAGTATTTTTCCTAAACAAACACAAACTCGGCTTATTTATCTTTAAGCTTTAAAGGCCAACCATCTATGACATTCATTAAGCATCAAATTCCATTACCTTTATTTTTTTTTTAAATAAGTTTTGTTGAATTGATTCCTAAATAAAATTTCTTTTGTTTGGAATTTATGTAATCTATCATATTATTATACAGAATAAGTTTGCTTATTATGTCATATATACGGCATCAAAGTTTTATTAAAACTCCCATAGAATTGCTGTTAATTGTTTCACAAGATCATTTACCCTACCAGATGTGCATTGCTCTTATGGATGTATGTATAGACCTAGTGGGTGTCTTTGAGGTAACTGTTACCTTGCATGTAGAAACTGAGGTTAAAAACAAGAATAAACTGGAGGCACATACATCAGACACAGAGCAGCCGGACCCCTTGGGCTTGTTCTTTTTGGGCCGGATAATACAAGCATAAATCATCAAAGAAGTTTCCATGAAGGGAAACTTGAGATACACAATGCACTCCTAACTCATGCTGCTGCCAAGATCAGCACTTTAACCTTTTTGTGATGAGTCATCAAAACCATCTGTAGTTCCTCAGCAAAGAGGGCACGTGGGACAGTGGCAAGATATTAAATCAGCCCACGCCTTCAGATTTACTTTAAAACAATTTCTCCTGCGTGCTCTGGACATTCCGTGGCTGGCATCTTTCTTGAAACAGTTTCTTACGTGATGTCTTACGCACATCGGCATCAAAGTGGAGCCCAAGGCATGTTTAATCCCGCAGTATTTGGCCCACTCTGCTGCTTTGGTTTAGTCTCCTGAAGTATTTTCACAGTGCTATTATGATCCTAGGGAATGGACAAAAAAAAAAAAAAAATCCTCCAAGTTCTATTTGCAAATGGCCATATGTTTATTGGACACACTTAAGGTCCTATGGGTAGGAAGTTTACTCTGCATTGTTTTCTAATTACATCCCTCAGATAAATTTTACAAGGTGACAGTTCTTGCCAATTTATGATCAACTTTGGCTTATTATATGCTTCTAAAACCAAATAAATGTGGCTGACCATAGTTATCCAGAAGTTGCCAGTGCATAATTCACCAAAAATAAATAAATAAATAAATAAACAAATAAATAAATAAGGCTTGTGACAGCAAAACCTCAGAAGACAAGCAGCAGACTGCAAAGAGACGAGACAGTCTCCTACGGTTATGTGACAATACTAAGGAACAGAAAAATATGCAACTAATGATATCACTGAATCTTAAAAATGTGAAAAGGATCCATATTAATTATTAAGCAGAAAACTGGAATATAGCATATCATGTGTACAAAAAAAAAAAAAAACCAGGCACACTATACCTTTACTTGGAGAGGAAACAGTAAATGGAAGCCGCTTTGTAATCAACAAAAATAATCTTTCTGCAGACTTTAATTTCTTCAGCACATTCAAGTCTGAACAGGTGGTGAAAAAAACCTTTCCTGAAATATATTCAACCTACAGACAGAAGGCTAGAGGTTAGCACAGTTCTGGGCCAGAATGGGAACCAATCCCCTTTCCTACTTACTTCATTAAGACAATTTCTACATTAGCAATACAAGTGGCCATTTCTGAAGCATCCAGTATTTGTTAGGCATTACGATTGGCACATCACTCTGAATGCATACCCTCCCCCCATCCCCCCGCTTAATCCTTAACTACCCTCTAAGGTAGATTTTATCATGCCCACTTTACATTATCAAGAAACTGAGGTTTGTGGGGCTGGACAGATGGCTTAGCAGTTAAGGCTCTTGCCTGTGAAGCCTAAGGACCCGTTTGACTCTCCAGATCCCATGTAAGCCAGACACACAAAGGTGAGGCAAGCGCAAGGTCGCACATGCTCACTAGGTGGCACACGTGTCTGGAGTTCGAAAGCAGTGGCTGAGGCTCTGGTGCACCAATTCTCTCTCTCTAACAAAAAAAAAAAAGATAATAAATAAGAAACAGGCTTAAAAGAGAGCAAATAATCTATATAATGTTACACAGTCTGCTATGCTACTTCTTATAAAGCACACATGTGGCTTGAATGATGGAACTCAAAATACTCAGCAACTGTATCACTAAACCTCACACACTGTTTGAAAGCAGGCAAAAGGAAGGCTGACTAACGTGATGCTCATGCTCTAGAGCGAAGGCACCGGGGACTTTGGGATAGCCCACGTGCTATATCACACAGCACAAATTAGGTGCCAAGACAAAGATGGGTATTATTAAATATCTCCTTGTAATTTACTAGGAAGCATATAGCAAGAATCCTGACAAACAATGTAACAGACATACACTGGCATATAAACCAAAACATAAAGTTTAAACGACAAAAAAAATTTAAAGACAATACTGGTCTATACATCCATTTGAGAGGCCCCCAAAAAAATGAAAAAGTTCTAATAATGCACTCTAATGTACACCCCTGGGACCTAACGTAAGTCTAATAATGCACTGATAAGCTGTAACAACAAGTTAACATTGACTACGGAAGTAACATTTCTAGAATGTTGCACAAGGATCTTTTTTCTGCTTTGTGAAGGGGGATTCTAAGCCGGGTGTGGTGGCGCATGTCTTTAATCCCAGCACTCAGGAGGCAGAGGTAGGAGGATCACCATGAGTTCAAGGCCACCCTGTGAGTACATAGTGAGTTCCAGGTCAGCCTGGGCTAGAGCGAGACCCTGCCTTGAAAAAAAAAAAAAAAAAGGGAGGGGGGATTCTAACAAAAGAACAAGGGGCACATGCGTGCGGAAGTGGGAGGAAAAGCCTGGCTGAAGTCCTCGTAGGTTAGCTTGGCAACACTCACGGATGAAGCTGATTGATAACGCCAGGTGGACGGATGGATGGATGGTGTAGCTTAGGCAGCCTGATGTATGGTCATGACATTTTTGGTAGCACAGATGGTAATTAATGGCCCGCCGTTCTAGAATTCTGATGAAAGCTGTAACAGCACTGATTTAGCTGGCAGAAAGAATTACTTTGAAAGGAGCGTAAAAGGCAAGAGTGTATAGAAGGTGATGCTGGAGGGCAAAGCAGATGAAGAAGGCAGAGACGATGAGGTCCTTGGCCACAGGGACAGGAAAGTGGACGGAAGCGGGTACACGTATCACAGAGTAACTGAAGTCACTGAAGGTGAGAAATTGGGGAGGAAAGGAAGTGAAACTCCAAAACCCCTAGGGTCAGCCCAGCTCTCAACGCTCAGGAGGCGTGTGGATTTTCTTGCAATCCTCTTTTTAGCAAGGGCCGTGGGTTGACTAAGATGATTCTAAATCATGTCCTGGAACTTGGATTTGGAGCGTCTTGCGTGCTACGGGCTGCGCGCACCCCTCTGGGGGTGTGGGCGGGAAGCTTGGTCCAGCATGGTCGCGCTGACAGGCAGCAGGGCTTTGGAGAGGCCTGGCCCCCGGTGATGGGTGAGAGGGTCACGACCACCCCGGGAAGAGGTGAGTCAAACGAACCGCCTGTCTTTATACAAATTACTCAGTGTCAGGTAGTCAGTCATCACAATACAAAACGGATTAGAATAAAAAACAGAAACACATAAAGACATTCCCATTCAAGAGAACCTGAATTCTAAGAGTGAGCTAGAGCTCTCTCCCTCTCCCCCAGTGTAACTAAGCTTTTGCTCCGGTCATTTCTGGAGTTGCTATTGCAGGTTGATGGAGAACCCTCTGCTGAGGAAACCCTAGTTTGGCACCAACTAAACCCAGGCAAGCACGCAGCCCTGGGTTTGACTCCCAGCATCACAGAAAACTGGTTGTGGTGGTACACACCTGCTCACGCACAAAAGCAGAGGCAGGAAGTTCAAGGTCATCCTTGGCAACATAGTGAGTTTGAGGCTGGCCTGGGCCACATGAGATCTTGTCAAAAAAAAAGGAAGGTAAGGGCTGGAGATATGGTTTAGCAGTTAAGGTGTTTTCCTGAGAAGCCAAAGGACCCATGTTAGATTCCCCAGGACCTACACAAGCCAGATGCACAAGATGGATATGTGTCTGGATTTCATTTACAGTGGCTGGAAGCACTGGTGTGTCTATTGAACCTGGGCCAGCAGGCCTTACAAGCAAGAGCCTTTGACTGCTAAGCCTTTTCCCCAGCCCCCAAATGTCCTCCGCTTAAAGGAAAAATTTATCAAAATAACATGACTGGGTATCAATTCAAAGACTCTAGAGGGTTTTATTTATTCAGGGTTTCAAATAATAAGAATTAGAATACCTAATAAAACTCTGAAAACCTAAAGCAGCAGCATTAGTACCTTTAAGAATTCGCCTGAGGGCCGGAGAGGTGGCCTAGCGGTTAAGGCGCTTGCCTACGAAGCCTAAGGACCCAGGTTCGACTCTCCAGGTCCCATGTAAGCCAGACGCAGAAGGTGACGCAAGCGTGCAAGGTCACACACGTGCATAAGATGGCGCACATGCCTGGAGTTGGATTATAGTGGCTGGAGGCCCTGGTGTGCCCAATTCTCTCTCTCTCATTATAAAAGGAATCTGCATAAGGCTTACATTCTTTTTGCAAGGAGTAAGCATATCATCCAAACTAGCGACTAAATTCTAAGCAGCACTGTGAGATCTGCACAATCGCACAGGAGAACACAAACGAAAGACTGGAGAATGACATCCTGTCTTTCAGTAGCAGGAGGAGAGCGAACTGTGGTGCTACTACGTAGTCAGCTGTGGAGTCTACTCCTTCCTCCCTTTAGCCTATGCCTCTAGCTGACCACATTCAACTGCAGTATTAGGGAGAAATGTGGCACTTTGGGCATTCCAAAATTTAGGAAGAAAATACTTCAAAATAATTTAAATACTGGGTTGGAGAGATGGCTTAGCGGTTAAGGCACTTGCAGTGGCTGGAGTCCCTGACGCACCTGTCCTCTCCCTCTCTCTCTCTCTCCTTCTGTCTCTAAAAACAAGCAACTTCAACAACAGTATATATACTAATACTTGTTATTTGAAAAACTGTTTCCTACTTGTTTCTCTCATTTTGAATTAAATTAAAACCAAGTATCTAAAACTGCTTGGCCTTATGTCTAACACTTTTTCTTTCATTTTAAAATTCGTGGACTCGAGTTCAGCCTGACAATTAGAAGTTTAAATCTACGCAAAACACATAGCAGGGCTGGGGGTAGGATGGCTTAGTAGTTAAGGTGCTTGACTGTGAAGCCTAAGAACCCAGGCTTGGTTCCCCAGAACCCATGTAAGCCAGATGCACAGGGTGATGCATGCATCTGGAGTTTGTTTGCAGTGCCTAGAGGCCCCAGCATGCCTATTCTCTCCCTTTCCTTCTCTCAAATAAATAAATAAATACACACACACACACATACACACACACACACATATATATAATATATATACATATATATATATATATAGAGAGAGAGAGAGCGTGTGCGCATGTGAGAGAGAGAGAGCGCATTGCCAAGAAGTGCTAAAATTCTCCTAATCCTACACATGCCATTTACATTTAGAACTCATTTTAAAGTACTAAGTGATATGCTAAGATGGTGTTTGAATTTATTTTGGTTCACCTTTGAAGATGGAATTAAAAAATATTTAATCTAATTCTCAAAAAGCCATTAAAGTCTGAAGGGCATGCACATAATCTTGAAAAAGCAAGCTCATACAGTCATTCCATCACATGAAAATGACTATGAATTTGACTGTTGCCTTAGCTCTGACTGACTATTCCCCACTGTCACGACACCATTAAAAAACTAAAAATTGGTTGGCCTATTCAGGGCTTGGGTTAATAGTCTTTGATATGTGGATTTATAAAGATCAATGAATCTACTGACTGGAGCTTCTGGTTAGCTGGCATACGAGTCACCTCTGCTACATTCAATTTTATCTTAAAAATAACTGTTCCTATCACTGTTTTTTTAAAAAATATTTATTTATGTATTCATTTGCAAGGAGAGAGAGAGAGAGATTGAGATGAGAGACAGAGAGAGAGAGAGAATGGGTACACCAGGGACTCTAGCTGCTGCAAGTCAACTCCAGATGCATATGCTAGTGTGCATCTGGCTTTAAGTAGGTACTGGGGAATTGAACCCAGAACCCAGGGCATTAGGCTTTGTAGACAAATGCCTTAGCCACTTCGCTCTCTCTCCAGCCCCCAATACTATTTTTAACTAAAAAAAATAATAATAATAAAATTATATAAAGGAAAGCTTAGGTTTCTCAACATATCTGTTTTTTTTAAAGAGGTCTAAATAAATGTGCATATCAACTGTTTTAAAATACCCAGGCGCCTATAAGGAAGTCTGCCCCGCAGCTGAGGCGTGGAGGTCTAGAGTCAAACCTTCATCTGACAAAGTCCCAGGCACAAAGACAGGAGTCAAGCTTACAGGGACGTCAGACAGAACCCATGGTTTATGCTGCTGAGAGATGGGGCCTGTAAGAGTCAGAGCCTGATGTTACTGAAGGAGTGGACTGTTTCTCTGGAGAGTGGGGCATGCACAGATGTGAACTTGGCCCCTCTGTGTGTTCCTGTGAGCTTGTATCTGCTTTCTACCGTGTTAGGAGGCAACAGCAAGTTCCTCACCAGATACAGTCCTTCAAATCTTGACTTCCTAGCATCCAGATTTGTAAAAAAAAAATATATATATATATATATATATATATATATATATATATTCATACATATATACACACACACACACACATATTTTACAAATCACCCAATTTGTAGTATTCTGTTGTAACAACACAAAAAGGATGAATACAGAGAAAACGGTTAAACTGCACCATGGAACTGCAGTTGGCCAGACCTAGCCCAGGGGAACATTACTGTCTAATACAGTAGCAACCAAGATGTGTGGTCTATGAGCATTCGAAATGTGACTGAAAAAGTGGATTATTTTATGTTAACTTTAAATAGCCACTGTGGGGGTCACAGCCCTACTAAAATAGCACTGTGACAGGCTGGGTCAGACAAGTAGGCCTAGAGCTGAGAACGGATTTAAATTTTTAAATGCATATTTAATGTATATATATATCTTAAATGGATATTTTCATACAGCATCAAAGAATATGTAACAGAAACCACATGTGATTTGCAAAGCCTAAAATATTTTCTACTTGGCCTTTTCCAGCAAAGTTTAATGACGCCTGCTTCAGACTAGGGGCAAACAACCCAGCTCTTTAACATGTGAATTCCGAGAGGAAAAAGTGAAATGGAGGAAGCCTGATTCAAATACAGAAGCTTAAAAGGAAACAAGCTGCAATTTTAACACCGATTAAACATTTGTTAATGAAGGAGTATTTCTAGTTGTGAAAACAATAATGTGGTTGATGTTTTTTTAAAGCCTGAAAGTAGGTATTACCTAAGGAGGGCTCAGAAGTCGGAATAATTTGTTCCAAGTCCCGATCTATTAAAGAAAGATGTAGTACTTGAACATGTGTCTGTTGAGTCCACGTGTGGTCTTTACTATTCCAGAAGTTACCTACATTCACCGTGGCAGGGCAGGTCCCTCCACTATAGCTGGTCATCTGTCTGCAGAATCCCCACCTGTGGGTTCAGTGAACCTCACATGGAAAATATTTGAAAGAAAAGAACTGTGTCTGCTGAATGTGTAGACTTCATCCCTTTTAGTATTCCCTAAACAATATGTTTTAACAACTTCAAAAAAAAAAATTTATTTGCAAGCACAGAGAGACAGGGGAGAGAAAGCGTGTGTGCGTGACAGAGAGATGGGGGGGAGGAGAGAGACAGAATTGGCACACCAGGGCCTAGCTGCCACTGCAAATGAACTCCAGACTCATGGACCACCTTGTGCATCTGACTTTACGTGGGTACTGGGGAACTGAACCCAGGTCATCAGGCTTTGCAAGCAAGTGCCTTTAACTGTTGAGTCATCTCTCTAGATCTGTTTTAACAACTTTTGACATAGTATTAGGTTTTATAAGTCATCTGTAGATAAGTTAAGGTGCAAGTGCTGTATTTATAAAACGCGAAAAATCACGGATTTTGTACAGGAGGGGGCTAGCACCAATCCTCCTTAGATATCAAGGTGAGACAGATTCAAGTGATCCACTTCTTACTGGGGCAGAGGTTAAGCTTATTGTCAGAGCACTGTTAAATCACTGACAACATTAATGATTATAAATCACCTATTATCCCCTTTTTAATATTTAATCTTCCTTTAACTATGACTGGGCTGGAGAGGTGGCTTAGTGGTTAAGGGGCTTGCCTGCGAAGCCTAAGGATCCAGGTTTGACTCCCCAGTGCCCAAGTAAGCCAGACGCTCAAGGTGGCACACGTATCTGAGTTTGTTTACAGTGGCTGGAGGCCCTGGCATTCCTATTCACTCTCTCTTTCTCTCTCAAATAAATAGACAAATAAAATATTTAAAAAACAATCCTGAGATTGCTGCAAATTAGAGGCAAGCCAAGAGCTCCAGCCTGACTCAGTCTGATCCAAGAGGGAGAGTAAAGAGTAGCTTCCTAATTTTTCCTCCTTTCCCCAGGCTTGTGGGAATCATCCCGATTGGATGACTAATTTTATATAAGGACCTGATATCCAAGCCGCCATGTGAATTTCTTGCTCTGCTGGGAACCTCCTGGCCTGGGAGGAAAGATCCCTCTTAGCTTGGGAACTCTTATTCTCTTTCTATTTTCACTCTCTTAAACATTTCACAATTTACTGTTCACGCCTGTGTTTTCGATTCTTTGCTAATCACAGACAAGAACTTAAGACCTATGAGCCACTGGCTGGAGGAGTTCTAAGTCCATCGAGAGAGCCCAGTCTGGATGTTGGGGGACTGGGACAACTTGATTCCCTGAGCCCTCTTCATAGCCTTCTCTGGAACTTTGGCTGCCCTTAGCAAGGGCTCTCAGGCAGGCACGAGGCTAGACTGCCCTCATATCAAACTTGGCTGCTCTGAACACGATGGAAGCCTTGAGACAAGTACTTGCCCACCACAGCCGCTTGCTTGAGAAGGCGTCACCCCAGCCACGACTGTTTCAGACAGCTTGCATGGGATCTCTCTGCCATCACAAACCTTGGTAGACAATACCCCCCAGCTACTCTCACTCAGGGCAGAGGAGCAGCATTTTGGCCCTGCAGAGAAGACCAGTGATTGGTGCAAATAGTCCTTCATGTGCATGGGGGCTAAGGTGTGTTTGGTGCAGGCGTAGGCCTTTATTTCATGAGGGATTGTGCTTTGTTTTATTTCGTTTTTATTTTAGAGCGAGACAGAAACAGAGAGAGGGCTGGAGAGATGGCTTAGTGGTTAAGCGCTTGCCTGTGAAGCCTAAGGACCCCGGTTCGAGGCTCGACTCCCCAGGACCCACGTTAGCCGGATGCACAAGGGGCCGTACGCGTCTGGAGTTTGTTTGCAGTGGCTGGAGGCCCTGGCGTGCCCATTCTCTCTCCCTCTCTCTATCTGCCTCTCTCTCTCTTTGTCTGTCGCTCTCAAATAAATAAATAAAAATAACAACAAAAAAAATTAAGAAAAAAAAAAAAGAAACAGAGAGAGAGAGAGAGAGAGAGAGAGAATTGGCACACCAGGGCCCATTGCAGCCACTGCAATCGAACTCCAGACGTTTGCGCCACCTAGTGGGCGTGTGCCACCTTGCGCTTGCCTCATCTTTGTGCCTCTGGCTTACTTGGGATCTGGAGAGTCCAACCTGGGTCCTTAGGCTTCCCAGACAAGCGCCTTAACCGCTAAGTCATCTCTCCAGCCCCCCCCCCAACTTTGCTTTTTCTATTAATCCTAACTCTTCCTAAAATAAATTTAGTGATCTACCCTTCCTGTCAGTCTGCATTGTCAATTCTTTGCCAACAGAGTTAAGAACCAGAGACTTTGAAAGCCGCTGGGGTGGGAGTTCTAATCCCACAGGGCTCTTTCCCATACCATTTGGTTTAGTAGGCTCACCAAAATAAACTTCTTTAACTCACTCTTTTACAAGGAGGTTTACAGCCCTGTTCACTTGTTAATCAACCTGAAGGAATGTGTTGTGTAAGAGATGTTTCTGCATATTTGTGTCATTTAACCCTCACAACTACACTACTAAGTAGAAGACTACTCATAAATGACCCTGGGAAATGCATCTTCATTCACAGGATAAAGGAAGGATTCTAAGGACAGGCTCTAGTTCACCGTTTCTTTTCAAGGAATTCAGGAAATGGCTTGCTTGGACCCTCTGAATTCCAGTTTAGCCTGGACTAGAGTGAAACCCTATCTCGAAAAGCCAAAAAGAAAAGAAAAGAAAAGAAAAAAGTACACCTTAAAAGACATTTTGCGAAGGGGGTAGCTGGAGAGATGGCTTAGCAGTTAAAGCGCTTGCCTGTGAAGCCTTAAGGACCAAAGTTTGATTCCCCAACACCCACATAAGGCCTGATGTGCATCTTGAGCTTGTAGGTGCTGGAGGTCCTGGCGCACCCACTCTCTTTTCCTCTCCTTACAAATAAGTATTTTTATTCCTTAGACGGGGAGGGGGGGGCAGATAGAGGGAGAGGAAAGGAGGGAATGGGTATGCCAGGGCCTCCAGCCACTGCAAACGAACTCCAGACGCATGCACCCCCCCTCCTTGTGCATCTGGCTTACGTGGGTCCTGAGGAATCGAAGCTAGGTCCTTGGGCTTTGCAGGCAAGCGCCTTAACCGCTAAGCCACCTCCCTACCCATTAAAAAAAAAAAAAAAATACAACTTTTGCAGTGGCAGATGTGCGGTCACTGCAGACAGAAAAGGCCGCAGGTTGCTCGCAGCCGGGATCCCAGGCCCTGTCGGCCGGCCTCCGAGGGCGGCATCACGCGTGGGCCGGGGGGTGGGGGGAGGCTGGGGATCTGGGGTGCCGGGCCGGCGGGGAGAAGGGGCCCGGGGACAGGGCGCCCCGCCTGCCTCCTGCACACTCACCTGCGTGGCCGCGAGCCGCGCGCGCACCTCCCGCATCAGGAACGGCTCCAGGCCGCGGCCCGCCGTGCAGAAGAATCGGGCGCCCCGGGGCCGGGAGCCGGTCTCCCCCATCGCCGCCGCCGCCATGGCGCTCCGGGGCGGGGGACCCCCCCCCCCAACCAAGGCCCGGTCACGTGAGCTTGGGCGCGCGCCCCGCCGGTCTTGACCTTGGCCTGCGCGGGAGCGCGCGGGAGGGCGGGGTTCCGCAGGAGCGACCCCTGTGGGTGTCTCCTGGAACTGCAGGAAGGTCTGTGCGCTAAGGGCGTGGGAAACTGTCACTAATCCTGGGATTCACTTGCCTGGTTCACACTGAGGGAAGGACCTAAGTTTGTCCATACCTAATAAAATTAATTTTCTTACATTCCTCCTACCTCTCTCCTCGTTATTTACTATTTTATTTATGAGAGAGAGAGAGAGAGAGAATGGGAGCACCGAGGCCTCTAGCCATTGCAAAAGAACTCCAGAAACATGCGCCACCTTGTGCGGCTGGCTTACGTGGGGACTGGGGAATCGAACCTGGGGCCTTAGGCATTGTAGGCAAGTGCCTTAACAGCTAAGCTATTTCTCCAGCCCCAAATGAAAATTTTTATTTATATTTATTTATTTATTGTGGGTTTTAGAGGTAGGGTCTTGCTGTAGCCCAGGCTGACTTGGAATTCACTATATAGTCTCAGATGGGCCTCAAACTCACAGCAATCCTTCTACCTTTGCCTCCTGAGTGCTGGAATTAAAGGCGTGCTCCACCACACCCGGCCCCAAGGGAACATTAAAAAAATATTTTATTAATTTGAAAGGGGGAGAGAGAGAGAGAGAGAGAGAGAGAGAGAATAGATGTAACAGGTCCTCTAGCCACTGTAAATGAACTCCAGAAGCATGCACCACCTTGTGCATCTAGCTTATGTGGGGACTGGGGAATCGAACCTGGGTCCTTAGGCTTCACAGGCAAGCACCTTAACCCCAAAGCCATCTCTCCAGCCCTCGCTTGTTCTTTCTTTCATCCCTTTTCACTGCTTGAAAAGGAACTACATAGGGCTGGAGAAATGGTTTAGCGGTTAAGCGCTTGCCTGTGAAGCCTAAGGACCCCGGTTCGAGGCTCGATTCCCCAGGACCCACGTTAGCCAGATGCACAAGAGGGCACATGCATCTGGAGTTCATTTGCAGTGGCTGGAGGCCCTGGCGTGCCCATTCTCTCTCTCTCTCTCTCTCTCTCTCTCTCTCTCTCTCTCTATCTGCCTCTTTCTCTCTCTGTCTGTTGCTCTCAAATAAATAAATAAATAAATAATTAAAAAAAAAAAAAAAAAAAAAAAGAAAAGGAACTACATAGAAGGAGCATGGCTTTATCTTCCTCTAGCAGGGATTGGGACAAACCTGTGAGTCCTCCAGTACCCAGAGTAGACATTCCTACTCTCCCGCAAAAAGGTCTTTGTGTTCCAGGAACACATTACATTTTATGCACTGCTTAGCTAACCGTCTTGGTAATGAATGAATGCAAATTAGGTATAGTCTACCTGATTTGAACGACTCTCATTACAGTATTTGAATGGTATTTTTTTTTTTTTTGAACACGGCTTTGAAAACGACAATGAAAATGACTTGGGCAGAATGGAATTCATACCACAAATTGGACAGCAGTAAATTAGTCGGTAGCTCTATATTGAATCAGATATACAGAAATTGCTAAATGAATGTCTGGTGAGTGCCTCCCGTGTGCTTCCGAATGGGATGCCAGTGGATAACTGATTCTCAGCCTCCTCTGACCCACGCTCTCTGCACCCCCCACAGCGCAGTAAATGTTCCTCATGGCGTCCTGTCACATGACCTTTGAAAGGTTCAACCCTAAGTTCTCAGACCCTTCCATCTTGGGGAATCCCCACCCCACCCTTTCCAAATTATTCTCTCTCTTGGCTGTTGCCATAGCTGATTTCAACTTCACCATTCTTTTGCATTCTGACCCCTTAGTACCCCCCCCCCACACACACACTGTATCCCCCAAGTGGGCAAGCACTTTGGTATACGCCACATCCTGTCCACTTCCACAGAGGCACACTAGCTCCCCTCTGTCAGTTACCAGACTGTTTCTAAGAGTCAAGTGCAAGGGTCTGGGTTTCAGCGCTTAGAGGATGGTGGAGATGACTGACTCACTGGGAATTTGCTCAGGGAGCTGGGCAGCACTGACAAAGGGGAGACAGCAAGAGTTTCTGGAAGGAAGTGACCCCTGAGCCCAGCTCGCAGGATCTGTAAAGGAGCAGGTGGTGGTTGCAGATGTCTGAGATTGTGTGCTAGGGTGGAGGAGGGAAGGTCTGAGCACGTCAGTGCGATGAATGGAGGAGTGGAGAGGTGGGGAGGGGGCAGGGTATGTCAGTGCCACCAACCCAAGGCCCTGGCCAGCACGGTGTGCTCCTGTCAGGAACCCCAGCGGAACTGAGGCTGCAGCTCTGCAGAGCCGACCTCCCCATCACGCCCTCCTTCTTTCTCCATCCAGGAGCCTCGGGCTGGCAAGCAGCTGCTCTTCTACCAGGGCTGGCCTGCTCTGTAGCCAATAACACCTGGCAGTGCCCTGCACAAAACACTCGTGATGAACAGCAATAGGAATAGGCAGAGTTCGACCTTTGCAGGGGGAAATAATTGGTTTTCTGAGAGGAAAGGTGTCTGGAATTATGTCCCCCATCAGTCCCGTTTTCCTCCATCTTTTCTTCTTCCCATTTAAAAATTGCCTGTAGGGCGCTGGAGAGATGGCTTAGCCGTTAAGCTGTTGTCTGTGAAGCCTAAGGACCCCGGTTAGAGGCTCGATTCCCCAGCACCCACGTTAGCAAGATGCACAAGGGGGCCCACGTGTCTGGAGTTCGTTTGCAGTGGCTGGAAGCCCTGACGCTGCCCATTCTCTGTCTCGCTCTCTGCCTCTCTCTCTATCTCTCTGTCACTCTCAAATAAATAAATAAAAATGAACAAAAAAAAATTTAAAGAAATGTCTGTAATCCTAGTCCTATGGGAAATAGTATGATAGTTCATGTTGATTGTCAACGTGACAGGACCCGCAACCACCTGGGACGGATTATCTTGACCAGGTTCGTTTAGGTGGGAAAACCCACTTTCATGTGGAGAGCATTATTTTATGGGCTGGGGCCCTGGGCCATGTTAAAACAAGAGAGCTGGCGGAGTTAGCAGTGGTCACCACTCTCTGCTTCCTCACGGTGCACTGATGTGACCAGCTTCCTCAAGCTTCTGCTGCTGCGCCTTTCTGCCAACATGGGCTGTGACCTGGGGCTGAAATAAAGCCTTTCCCTGCCTCCCTTAAATCGCTTGTTGTCAGGCGCTTTGTCCCAGCAACGAGAAGTTGGCAAAAACAAGCAGAGACCAGAGCATCCCTGGGTCTCACGGGAGCAGCGAGCTCCAGAATCAGTGAAAGTCTGGCTCAAGGGAACACGTGGATGAGCGACGGAGAGGTGGTGGGGGGGGACATCCAATGCTCTCCTCTGGTCTCCGCATGAGCACCCATGTGCCCATGCACGCATCTGCACACGGAATGCACACGTCGTATCTCATACACTACACACACCCTCAAAAACACGTTGTTAAAAAGTAACCTCAGGGAGGGCTGGAGAGATGGGTTAGTGGTTAAGGCGCTTGCCCGCCGAGCCTAAGGACCCATGCTCGACCTTTCTCCAGATTCCAGACGCGCAAAGGTGGAGAAAGCGCAAGGTCGCACATGACCACTAGATGGTGCAAGTGTCTGGAGTTCCATGTCAGTGGCTGAGGCCCTGGAGCGCCAATTCTTTCTCTCTCTCTCTCTCTCTCTCTCTCTCTCTCTCTCTCTCTCTGTCTCTCAATTAAAAAAAAAATAGTCTAACAAAAAGAGCCTAAGGTCCTTGTAGGTGTGCATTTAGCTTATCCAGCTGCGATTTGCTGTTGGAATATTACATATTCAGCTTGTAGGAAGTTGGACGTCCACAGGACCTATTATGGAGCAGGTAAACTTAAAAAAAAAATAAACTTTTTGTTTATTTTTATTTATTTATTTGAGAGTGACAGACAGAGAAAGAGGCAGAGAGTGAGAATGGGTGCACCAGGGCCTCCAGGCCACTGCAAACGAACTCCAGACGCATGCGCCCCCTTGCGCATCTGGCTAATGTGGGTCCTGGGGAATTGAGTCTCGAATCGGGGTCCTTAGGCTTCACAGGGAAGCGCTTAACTCCAGCCCTGAGCAGATAGACTTTTAAGTGGAGTTGTTTTAAGATTATGGAGTAGACCATTTGCTTTAAGAAATATCCCAGCCAGGCGTGGTGGCACATGCCTTTAATCCCAGCGCTCTGGAGGTAGAGGTAGGAGGATCGCCGTGAGTTCAAGGCCAGCCAGACAGAGACTACTTAGTGAATTTCAGGTCAGCCTGGGCTAGAGCGAGACCCTACCTTGAAAATCAAAAAAAAAAAAAAAAAAAAAAAAGAAAAAGAACTCTCCTTCGTTGATGCGACTGGAAATTTCTTTAGTGCCTACAAGTGCTGAATATATGTACTCAGATATTAGAGTGTGGATGCTCAGGTTGTGATATTCCTGAGGAAGGGATGGTTTCATTAGTCTGGGCACCATAGCAACACACTGGCTCTCAGTCAGGGTGGGTGCTGAGTGGGCTAGAAGATAAGTAACAGGAAGATCAAGGTGGCAGAAAGTCCCTCTCACCTAGGAGGGTCACTGTAACCAGCTATCAGCAGGAGCTGACCAGATATGGGAATAAAGGCAGACTAGTGAGGTCGATGAGGCAGGGAAATTGAGGCATTAAAGGGTAGGAGGACCCCACAAATATGAACTTACAACCTCCCTTACTACTTTCTCTTCTTTATCATCTCCTGTGCCCTCCCCTTCACACTTAATAAATGTCTCTTAGCGAAGAACATTCCTCACAATTACCTGAATAGAAATAGAATAGATGGTAAGACCCTACTGCTGAAGACTTCACATGCCTGGGCTCCAAGGTCACTGAGAAAGAAATCAAGCTGGAGCTGAGCTGAAAGCCTCCTCTGTGTAGACCAGCTGACAGAAAGCTGGAAAAAGCCATGCTGCATGCAGCTCTGTGGGGGTGAGATGTCATCAGTGTGAGATAAACAACAGTGGACACTGCAAACCTCAAGTTTGGCCAGGCAGGCTTAATGAGCCAATGGGTGCAATAGTGGCACGTCTGTTGTGGGGGAAGCCAACTGCTCTCTAATTGGACTGGAGGCCCTGCTCCATGGGAGGGAATACATGCCTGTAATGGGGTAGGTCATGGGTCCTAGGGGTGTAACGCCTGCTGGTGTCTGGCTGAATGCATGTGTTATGCTCACCAAACTTCCCAGTAAGCATTCTCTTGATGTTCATACTCTATATTAACACTTCTCTCACTTTTGCATCAGAGAAGCTCCTCTTTGCAGATGGTGGTGACCTTGGGAATGACTCAAAAGTCACCACAGTGCTGAGAAGAAGTGATGGAGGAGTGTTTAGCACTGAAACATCTCTATCACACCCTCCAAGTCTCAGGGTCCATTGTGGAAGATGTGGTGGAAAGAATGTAAGAGCCAAAGGAAGGATAGGACTCCTTACAATGCACTCTTCCAGACACAAAATGTCCTCAATATCCATGACCTCGCAGTGTCTGACCCTACCTACAGAAGACCGTCATAGGGCTGGAGAGATGGCTTAGCAGTTAAGGCGTTTGCCTGCAAAGCCAAAGTATCCCAGTTCGACTCTCCAGGACCCACGTAAGCCAGATGCACAAGGGGGCGCGTGCATCTGGAGTTCGTTTGCAGTGGCTGGAGGCCCTGGCGTGCCCATTCTCTCTCTCTTTGCCTCATTCTCTCTCTCAAATAAACAAATAAATAAAAATATATTAAAAATAAAAAATAAAAAAGAAGACCATTATAAAAATAATAAAAAAGAAGACCATTATAATAGGAGGAAAAGATGATGACATCAAAATAATAGAGACTAATTGAGAAGAGGAGGGGATGTGATGAAGGTTCGATTTGTGAAGGGGAAAGTGAGGGAGGGGAGGAAATTAGCATGGTTTATTGTCTATAATTATGGAAGTTGTCAATAAAAAGTTAAAAACAACAACAACAACAACAGAAGAATTACCTGGGGGCTGGGTGTGGTGGCGCATGCCTTTAATCCCAGCACTCGGCAGGCAGAGGTAGGAGGATCACCATGAGTTGGAGGCCACCCTGAGACTACATAGTTAATTCCAGGTCAGCCTGGACCAGAGTGAGACCCTACCTCAAAAGACCAAAAAAAAAAAAAGAATTACCTGAGATAGACTTTCAATGTCATGATAAACTCCCCCCTCTTGTATGTTGGAACAGCTGAATGAGGTTGATACCAAGCCTGGGACCCTTCTCGTCCAGGATATTAAGAAACATTGTTATGTCTCATCTGTGTTAACTTCTTTCATGGTTGCTGTGGCAAAACACATGACAGATAGAAGTAATTTGCCCAGCATGCCTCTAAATCCCAGCACTGGGGAGGCAGACGTAGGAGGATCTCTGTGAGTTCAAGGCCACCCTGAGACTACACAGTGAATTCCAGGTCAGCCTGGGCTAGAGCGAGACCTTACCTTAAAAAGCAAACAAAAACAAACACACACACAAAAAATGCAGTTTAAGGAAGAAATGATGTATTTGGTCCACGGCTTGAGAAGGTACGGTTTGTCCTGGCCGGGAAGGGAAGATAGGGTTGATGGCGCTGACAGCATGTTCTTAGAATTCCTCACATCTCCATGGATGCAATAAACCTCAAGACACCCCCCCCCCCGACCAGCCCACCCTCAGTGCTCTATGTCCCCCAGCCAGGCCCCACCTCCCAAATGTTCCACAGTTTCCCAAAACAGTGCCATTAAATGGTGATCAAGTGTTAAGACACATGGGCTGGCCAGAGACATTTCACATTACAGCGATAAACCGACCAATGTGATGGAGAGCTGGCTTAGTGGTTAAGGCACTTGCCTGCAAAGCCAAAGGACCCCGGTTAGACTCTCCAGGACCCACGTAAGCCAGATGCACAAGGGGGCGCACGTGTCTGGAGTTTGTTCACAGTGGCTGGAGGCCCTGGTGTGCTCATTGTCTCTCTCTCTCCCTCTGCCTCTCTCTCAAATAAATAAATAAATAAATAAAATATATTTAAAAAAAAAACACCCATGCCCACTGTTTACCCCCCTCCCTCAAGCCTTTGTATATACTATGACCTCTGCCCGGAAACACTTTTCTCCTTGTTTCCTTTAGGGATAATCTAGAATCCAACATGGTTGGTACTCACCCCTCCCCGTCTTTCTTGTACCCCTTTACTTATATGATATTTTGTAGCTCGATGATTTATTTATGCACGAATACTTATTAGATATATGTCAGTTAAGATGCAAGGACTTGGAGAAACCTTCAGTGGTGATGAACAGTGAGGGGGCTGGGCTGCTGAGAGCGGCCTAGAGAGGGTAGTCGGAGCATGCAATGTGTGGGACAGCTGAGGAAAGCAGACAGTAGCCGTTTACCAAGTGAGGTTGAATCCACGCGGGGAGTGTGAAATCCAATGAGTTTTGGTCTCTTACACCTGGAACATCTTTGCCTGAGTTATGAGGTTGACCTCATGAAGCTACGTAGAGCTAAGGCAGAGCCCGTTTTGAAGCTAGGAGCTAGTCATATGACAGAAATGAGTCACTGGAGGGAAAAGGTGGTGGCTTCACTGTAGCACTGACAGGTGGATCTGACATGCACAGGCCATTTCACCAGAAGAGGCAACAGCCATGCTAGTAGAAAGGTGTCTGGGGTAATGGCTTTCTGCTCAGCTCCTTTTCCAGTCTGCCTGGTAACTGAGTCCCATGATGTTTTATTCTGTTTATTTTTTTTTTTTTTTAGCAGTGTTTCCTCTGTGTGTGTGTGTGTGTGTGTGTGTGTGTGTGTGTACAGATGCATGTGCTCCATGCACGTGGGGAGGCCCGGAAAGATGTCAGGTACCCTATTTTTCTTCTGTCTCATTTCCTTGAGACAGACTCTCTCGCTGAACCCCAAGCTGTTTGGTTAGACGGCATGACCAGTGAGTCCCAGTCATCCTCCTGTCTCCATCCTCCTTGGTGCTGCGGTTACAGGTGTGTGCAGCCACACTCAGCTTTTATTTAAAAATTAAAAAAAAAAAATTTAGAGATTGGAGGGAGAGAGAGAGAATTGGCGCACCAGGGCCTCGGGGCCTGGAATCGAACTCCAGACGCTTGCGCCACCTAGTGGGCACGTGCGACCTTGCACTTGCCTCGTGGCTTACATGGGATCTGGAGAGTTGAACATGGGCCCTTAGGCTTCACAGGCAAGCGCCTTAACCACTAGTCCATCTCTCCAGCCCACACACTCAACTTTTTATGTGGGTGTGTGGGATCAAACTGGGGTCCTCATGCTTTTGCAGCAAGTGCTCTTACCCACTAAGCCATCTCCCCAGCTCTTGCCTTAAGCATCCTTTCTTTGCAGAGGCAACCCTTGACTGATGCATATATTCACCCTTTCTGGGTAGGCCACTAACTTAGCTGGCTTCTCCCCCTGAGGGCGGGGTTAGCCTAAATCTCTTCCCTTTGTAAGCATCTTGGAGGAATGTGGAACTCCACACAAGACCACTGAGTAACTTGTGAAGGAGATTTTATAATGTTTTTGATGGTATGGTAAAACCTCAGATGCAGACGCACAAATCTGTCTAAACAGACAATTTTAAATCAGCTCAGAGAAAAAGAATCAACATACTTTTATGACTGCAACTACAAGCCATTTTGGGAAAAAGCTAGTGGTCACACACCAGTCATTTAAACCAGTTATATGCTCACAGCCAACCCCTCAAGTGATGCTTCTGTGAGCACACAGCCAAAAACAGAAAGCAAGAAAGAAAGAAAAAAAAAGGAAACTCAGCAGAAAAGCATTGCTGAGAGTGTGTAAATGCCCTTCGGAATGTTACTCACTAATTAGTGTTTATATCACTGTAGTTTTAACGTAGAGTCTAAATTCTAACGATGAAGTATTTATACTTTGAGCCAGAGAGAGGCTCTTTTCATGCGTTATCTTGCCCTTAGCTATGAGTGCACTAAATTGATTTTTATGTACAAATACAGTCAAGTACTTCTGTACCTTTTCTGGAAAGTGTGTCATATATTTAATGCCTATTTCAAAACACTAGACTATGTGATACTATTATTTTCTTAAAATATATTTTGAGCCCATGGAGGTGTATTTATCCGATAGACTCTTACAGTGGAAGAGAGTAGGGAAAGTGTTTCTTTCACGCATTTGTTGAATGAACAAATAACTAAATCTGCAATTTTCTTCAATTTACGGGAATGAGCTGTGTGGCCTAGATAAAATGAAGCCATTTCTTCCTGAAGTTAATGTGCACCTTAACTCAAACCATTATTTTAATACTCTTTTCCTTTGGCTGCACTTATGATTATGTGAATTGTTTTCTTGTAGAGATGTGAAATTCTCTTTCCCTGATCCTACTCCTTCTTTTTAAAATGGGCTGTCTCTCTTGGTTGCCCACTTTGGCTTCAGACTCCTGGGCTCAAACTACTCTTCTGTCTCTGGCTCCCAAGCAGCTGAAATTTTGTAGTGCAGGCATTTTATTTCACAGCCCAGAGAAAACCACAGAAGTGCAGAGGGTATCTTTCCTTATTTTGATATTTTTCCTTTTCACTTTTTGAGAGAGACAGACAGACAGAGAGAGAGAGAGAGAGAGAGAATTGGTGCTCCAGGGCCTCAGCCATTGAAATTGAGCACCAGATGTTTGTGCCACCTAGTGGGCATGTGTGACCTTGCGCTTGCCTTGCTTTGTGCATCTGGCTAATGTGGGATCTGGAGAGTCGGACATGGGTCCTTAGGCTTCACAGGCAAGCACCTTAACTGCTAAGCCATCTCTCCAGCTCTCTCCCTTTCATTTTACTGTAAGCCTTCTAGTAGCAGCTGGCCATTTATTTTGCATACATCCTCAATGATGTTTGGAAAAATTACAGTAGCTCTTGGAGTGGTGGCACCTGCCTTTAATCCCAGCACTCAGGAGGTAGAGTTAGGAGGGTCACCATGAGTTCAAGGCCACCCTGAGACAATATAGTGAATTCCGGGTCAGCCTGGGCTAGAGTGAAACCCTACTTTGAAGAAACAGCAACAACAACAACAACAAAAAACAACACTAAAAATCTAACAGATGGAATCTGTAACAAAATAAAAACAATCAAGGGGTAAGTATTATTTTCTTAAGAAATATAGATATATCTTAGTGAGGTGGCCTTTAATCCCAGCACACAGGAGGTCGAGGTAGGAGGATCACCATGAGTTTGAGGCCAGAGTAGGATTTCACAGTGAATTCCAGGTCAACCTGGGCTAGAATGAGAACCTACCTTGAAAAAAAACACAAAAAATAAATAGAGTACCATATAGATAGATAGATAGATAGATAGAGAGATAGATAGATAGAGAGATAGATGGATAGATAGATAGATAGATAGAGCTCCATGTTTTACATGGATGGTATATGGCAGAACAGAAGCTGAACATCTCTTTGGGACATTGGTTTGGTTCCGTTACCTTTTCTTCCATTGTTAGTATGAAGAATTGGACATATATTGTGGAACAAACAAACTTATTCATCACGTATTGTTTCAACTTTGTATGCATGTATGGAGTGTGTGTGTTCATGTGCATGTTTGAAAGAGAGAGAGAGAGACAGACAGACAGACAGAGAGAGAGGGTATGTATGCCATGGTGTATATGTGGGGGTTGGAGGATAACATCAGGTGTTGGTCCTTAACCTTCACTCTGTTTGAGGGAGGGTCTTTTGATTGGTCACTGCTGCGTGCCAGGCTGGCAGGCATGTGAACTTCCAGGATGCTCCCATCTCACCAAAGGAGGACTGGGATCACACAGGCTCCCTGTCACGTCCAACCTTGCATGGCTTTTGGGGATCCGAACTCAGGCCCTCACATTTGCACACCAGGCACTTTTACTCACTCAGTCATAGCCCTCATTATGCATTTACTCATCTCTTTCTGTTTTTCCTCTTGTTGAAAGGTGATGATTCAGTGCTGAGACAGACATTTTGTGCTGTTTTTTTTTTAAAAAATAGATGTTAGCACCATTGAAAATTTCGCTCTGATATATATGCACACATAATCAGACACATATCCTAACATTTTTCTTTTTAAAAGTTCAAAATTCGGGGCTGGAGGGATGGCTTAGCGGTTAAGGTGTTTGCCTGCAAAGCCAAAGGACCCAGGTTCAATTCCCCAGGACCCACGTTAGCCAGATGCACAAGCGGGTGCACACATCTGGAGTTTGCTTGCAGTGGTTGGAGGCCCTGGCATGCCCATTCTCTCTCTCCTTCTATGTCAAATAAATAAATAAAAATATTTTTAAAGAGCCGGGCGTGGTGGCACACACCTTTAATCCCAGCACTCGGGAGGCAGAGGTAGGAGGATTGCCGTGAGTTCGAGGCCACCCTGAGACTCCATAGTGAATTCCAGGTCAGCCTGGACTAGAGTGAGACGCTACCTCGAAAAACAAAACAAAACAAAACAAAAAAAAATTTTAAAGTTCAAAATTTAGTAATTAGAAATATACTTAGTAAAGTATATATATATGTATATATATATATATATACATATATATATATGTATGTATATGTATATTTATGAGAGAGAAAGAGCGAGAACTGACATGCTGGGGCCTCTAGGCACTGTAATCGAACTCCAGACACATCGCCACCTTGTGTGCCTGTGTGACATTGTGTGTATGTGTCACCTTGTTTGTCTGGCTTACATGGGTTTTGGGGACTCGAACCTAGGTCCGCAGGCTTCACAGGCAAGCATTTAACCACTAAGCAATATCTGCTAGCCCAGTAATAGATTTTTAAATAATGAATGTGAATTATTTGATTACCAGAAAAATAATTTAGATGCAAAATAAAAGCAAATAATTTGTTGAGTGATAGTTAGAAGAAATAGGCAGTCAGGAACAATGAAAGCACAGGAGTTAGGTCACGGGGCCATGGAGTTAAGCAACACAAAAGGAATCTCATGATCTGCCCTGTTCTTGACACTCTTCTAGGAGATATATCAACAGGCCCCTGATTGGGGACTGGAGAACCAAGTAGGGCCATGGGCCAACTTAAGTAAAAAAGAAAGAAAGAAGACAAGTTAGTAGAGAGGAAGAGAGCCCTAGGTCCCCTCTATGAAAACTCTAGGCCTGTGAAGCCTAAGGACCCATGTTCGATCTCATGCCAGATCCCACATAAGCCAGACACACAAAGGTGAAGCAAGTGCAAGGTTGCACATGCCCACTAGGTGGCGCAAGCGTCTGGAGTTTGATTGTAGTGGCAGAGGCCCTGGTGCACCAATTCTCTCTCTCTCTCTCTCTCTGTTTCTCTCTCTAAAATAAAAAAAAAAAAAGAAAGAAAAAATGTACTCAGGGAGACTAAACATCCCCAAAAAGGTTGTTCTTTGAAAAAAAAAATGCCACAAACATGGACACTGCGCCCCTTTCAGCCAAACCACAGCCATAGTCAGGGAATCCTCATATCCTTCTGTGGACCCCTGTAATCACAATATTTTGCTTTAGAAAAAAACAAACATGCCGAACGCACAGAAGTCTCTGGAGGTCAGGGCCTTGGGCGATCATGGTCTAGGGCTGGTTGATGTCTCACGGTGTGTCTTTTAATCCAGTTTCGTCTTAGGACAGGAGAGTGAAAAATGTTCTGTTTTGATGGATCTGTGTTCTGCTTTTATTGCTGAGTTATTTTAATGGCCTTCTGGTCTGATGTTTTATAGCACAAAATGAAAGATGTTTATTTTACCCAGGCTTCAACATCTGACAGTCAAATCACCCAATCTTGCATCCCAGATAAGCTATAAACAGGAGTATGATACAATACGTCCCAAGGAACAAGTTTAAGAAGCAGTAATCAACACTGGATACAGACTTTTTTGTGCTTCCCGTTTATTCCAATTGATTGTGTTAGCACTAGCATTGCCTAAGAAATGAGGTTTCATGGTGTGACTTTTTTTTTTTTAATAATTCAACAAATATTTCAGTAACTAAATGTCAGAAGGATATCTGTGTTCAATTCCAAGTTGCTTCTGTGATTTTGAGAATGACCGTAGCTATCTATTTCAGGCACGGCTTTAGGCTCAATTTGACAAAAATACTTAAAAACCAAAGTAAATCTTTTCCCCGTAATATCTCAGGAGAAGGCAGGTCAGCAGCTAGAGTGGTAAATTAAAATATTCCTAACTTATGGGGGGGGGGTGATACTATATTTATTTAAATATTAAAATTTAATATTAATAGAAATTTAAATATTAAGAAATCAAATATTAAAGCTTTAACGGAGGCATTTTAACATTTGATGTTAACAGCAATACACCTCAAGCACATAATTTTCCAGGATTTATTTTGGGAATACTTCCAGGTCAACGATGGAACTGAAATGACCAATTCTGGTCGTTACCGAGCAGGCATGATGAGCTAACAGAGAAAACTGCCTGGCAGTGACTTACCTGCCGAAGAGAACAAAAGGCTTTGGGAAAACATGGGATTAAAGTGTTTCTAGGTAGCTTGCAGATCTTCACTATCGAGCAGGCCTGCTTCTCTGACCACAGCTTCTGCGGACTGCGACATTATAGAAGGCGATACTGCAGGTTAGAGTGCCTGCAGTTTATGCAGTTGGCTCAGCTCTCCTTCTCTTTCTCCTCTTCTTTTAGTTTGGTTTTCTGAGGTAGAGTTTCACTCTAGCCCAGGCTGACCTGGAATTGACTATGTAGTCTCAGGGTGGCCTTGAACTCATGGCGATTCTCCTACCTCTGCCTTTCCTGAGTGCTGGGATTAAAGGTGGGTCTTGGGGAATCGAACCTGGCTCCTTTGGCTTTGCAGTCAAACGCCTTAACCGCTAAGCCATCTCTCCAGCCTGCTTTTTCTTTTCTTGATGAGCCCAAAAGGGCCAAGGGTCTACTTGCAAGGTCATCATGCATGTGCTTGAATGATGATTTTTCTGGCTCTACTTTCAGCAATCTTGACTCTTCTTGATGATTTCACGTGACAGGAAAAAACAAAATCACATTTTTACAATTTATGCTGTTTTAACAAAAAAGTTTCAAATGAATTTTGCTTTCGTTGATTTCCATGAAGTCAAGCCATTCACTTCAGCATTATAAATCCCTCCAACACCAGATCTGTCAAGCCATGGTGATGGTGAAGCAGTTTTTGCTCATTTACTTTTCGATTTTTATTTGTTTTTTTGAGGAGAGGTCTCGCTGTAGCCCAAGCTGACCTGGAATTCACTATGGAGTCTCAGAGTGGCCTCGAATTCACAGCGATCCTCCCACCTCTGCCTCCCAAGTGCTGGGATTAAAGGCGTGTGTCACCATGCCCGGATTGCTCATTTACTTTTCATTTCCTGCCTTTCTCAGTCCTCTCGTGGGGTGATTTGCTTGTGAGTTCAACAAGGCATCTTACCACCAGCCTCATGATGCTTATACACCTTTGTCCACTGGAAGAAATGCAAGATAACAGATTTAAGCTAGAAGTTAAATTAGTTTCCTTCCCCCCCTTTTTTTTCTTAGAAACTCCTTCTAACATCCTGAATGTTAATTCAATTGATAAACGTTTCTTTTTCCCTTCTCCTTTTGCTTTGAGAACCTCTTATTATGATCCTCAATGATGTTTAATCTAACTCATAATTTAATCATTTAAGCAATAGTAAATGCTGAAACGAATAAATGGCACATAGAAATCTTCCTCTGGGGTTCTTTAAAAATGGCATCTTTTTGAGGTGACTGGCAGAGGGGTGTTTTTAAAGGATGTTGGATAGAGATGATATCTTTTCTACCTTTACTGAGTACTTTGATTGAAACTGCACTCCAATTTTATCTGAAAAAGCAGTCTTAAAAAAAAAAAAGTGCTTCCGTGTACCTGGCAGCTAAGGCAGGCAAGTGCCTTAACCACTAAGCCATCCCTCCAGCCCCATGGCATGGACTTTTCTTTTTTTTTTTTAATTACATTCAATGGGGAGTTACTGAAAAATTAGAGAAACCAAGGAAGATGACAAAGAGATCGGGATCAATATGCTAAGATATGAATTGAATCTTGTAGTCCAGGGTCCATTGGCTTTCTGGTTAAGAGACCTTATTGGTGAGGTGGTGGGAAGAATGAGCCAGAGCTGCAGAAGAAGTGATAGCAAATGTACCTTGTTTCAGCAAAAGTTAGAAAGGGTCATGGAGGGCTTGGAGGAGAGAGAGAGAGAGAGAGAGAGAGAGAGAGAGAGAGGGAGGGAGAGACTAGGGTGCGCCAGGTCCTCTAGTCACTGCAAACGAACTCCAAATGCATTTGCCACGATGTGCATCTGGCTAATATGGGACCTGGAGGATCGCACCTGGGTCCTTAGGCTTCGCAGGCAAGTGCCTTAATTGCTAAGCCATCTCTCCAGCCCCTAATATAGAGTCTTTATCCTTTAACCACCCGAATCTGAAGTCCTTGAGGTCGGTACTTTGTCATTACATTCTGTTGCTGTCAGCTCCACGTGGCTGGGATGAACTTCCAAACACGGCACAGTTTACGGGAGGAAAGGAGTTTGTGGAAGCTGGCAGATGCAGGGGAAGTTCCGTAGTGCTGAAATAGGCTGGCCCCTTTCACAGATGGAAGCGGAGAGAAACTCGGCCACTAGCCAGCCAGAGCCACAAGCAAGTACACATGAACCCAACAGCACACAGCAAGGAACCGGCAGCCAGCAGCAGAGACCCAGGCAGATTTCAGACTTCTCTGCACACCTTCGGGCTAGAAATCAGGTCTGACCCCAGTGACATCTCTTCCAGCCAGGTAGCTGGAAATCCAAGTTTTAATAAAACACCTGAGTCTATTAGGGGGCGTATCTTCAAGCTACCAGACACTCTCATAATAACATCTACTCAGCGGTTTATTAAATGAATGCCTGCTATCCTTTTGTATGTATGCATATAGTTCAAAAGGACAAATTAGAAATGGCATCTTTCAATCCCAGAGATGCAAAGTATTTTTAGTGTATTTTGAACCCACTGGTAACAATATAAATGGCAGCCCTAAAGTGATTTACCAACCTATTTGTACTGTCATTTAGATTTTACTTGTGGTAATGCATCCTTTGAGTGTCTCTTTGTTCTTAAAAATAACTGCTATTAAGCTGGGTGTGGTGGTGCACGCCTTTAATCCCAGCACTTGGGAGGCAGAAGTAAGAGGATCACTGTGAGTTAGAGGCCACCCTGAGACTACATAGTGAATCCAGGTCAGCCTGGGCTAGAGTGAGACCCTACCTTGAAAAACAAAACAAAACAAAACAAAAAACCCTATTATATAGCTATTAGAATATTAGTATTATAATTTAGCTATTTCTGTACAAACACATTTTATCTGTTATTGAAAATTGTTACTTATTTTGTGGCAAGAATAAAATGATACCTCACTACCAAATTCACTTTCAAACCAGCAAAAGTAGATGTATAAAAATTTAATGCAATCCTTTTAAACTTGATCAGACACCCCAGTTGTTTACAGTTGTTTACAAAGGCTACATAATGCAGTTCTCCTTGCTATCCCATCCCATCCAATTCCTGGTTCCAAATTGCCCAGACAACTCTGAGTAAGTGTGTTCTCTTCTAGAGATATTTGATGCACTCACAATCATGTAAAAGTATTCTTTTTAAAAAAGTTTTAAAGATGAGCCGGGTGTGGTGGCGCACGCCTTTAATCCCAGCACTCGGGAGGCAGAGGTAGGAGGATCGCCGTGAGTTCGAGGCCACCCTGAGACTCCATAGTGAATTCCAGGTCAGCCTGGACTAGAGCGAGACCCTACCTCGAAAAACAAAAAAACAAAAAAAAATTTAAAGAATCTTTTGCCATTTTTATTATTTATTTGAGAGAGAAAGAGAGAGAGAGAGAGAGAGAGAAGCAGGTAGAAAGAAAATGGGCACACCAGGACCTCCAGCCTCTACAAGCAAACTCCAGATGCATGCGCCACCTTGTGCATATGGCTTATGTGGGTCCTGGGGATTCAAACCAGGGTCCTTTGGCTTTGCAAGCAAGTGCCTTAACCTCTAAGCCATCTCTTCAGCCCAAAAGTATTCTTTCATTCCCATATTTACATAAATGATGGCTTGCATTAAATTGAAATTGCCACTTACTCTTTTTTTTATTTAGTGTTGTTTAACAATAAAATACTTATTTCATATTTTGATACCTTAGATGAGGGTGAGTCTTTCATTCGTTGTCACCTTACAACCTCTGTCTACAAGCAGGAACAGGCGTGCCCACTGTATTAGTCAGGGTTCTCTAGAGGAACAGAACTGCTAGAATGAATTATTTTAAAAGGGGATTTATTGGATCAGCTTACAGTAGTCCAATAGCAGTTGCAGGCCCGAGAATCACCGAACCTGGTAGTTGCTCAGTCCTTGTGGCCAGATGCCTCAGCAGTCCCGACCCGGCACTGCATATGGTGCTGGAAAGCCTGGAGGCTTCCTGAGGAGCCGCTGGGTTTCGATCCACGGGGGTCTTCAGTTGATGCTGGTCTTTCGTCCGCACTGGTCTTCAATCCACGCTGGAAGGTAGCAAGCAGCTCCGGCAGCCAAATGGAAGGAAGGCAGGAAGGCAGGAAGGGAGGAAGGGACTCTTTTTACCCAGAGCTTCCTTGTATCAAGTCCCCCTCTGGGCGGGACCGCCCATTCTGGGGGAAGGGCTCAACCTTGGGGAAAGACTTCCTCCTCTAGTTGATCCTTCCTAGAAGCAACCTATGGATTACTAAACAGATCAAGTTGACAACACCTTAACTATCACACCCACACACCGAATAGAAATTAAATACCAATTAGAAAAGTAAAATGATGAAACCAATTTTGCAAACTAGGTTTGGGTCTCTTTTCCTTACTACATGTAGCAAGCTCTAGGTGTGTGAGACGGATGTATATGAATACATTTTACTTAGATTGTGCATTTATTTGGCCTAGGGTTGGAGTTGAACTTGGTTGGCAAATAAGCCCTTTGTACCTTCGTGATAATACGTGCATGTGAGGGAGGAGGGGGTCTTGAGAACTCATCTGAACCACTGTCTGCAGCAGTAGCTGTGACGTGCCCATCTTCCTATGTTCAGCTATCTTGTTGCTAATGGTATATGTAAATCAGGTTTTGGGAAAAAGATACACATCATTTCAGGCACACCAGATGAATTATTTTCGCTATAGAACAATACTTCAGATATTTATTTGGAAAGTTCAGTTTTTTTAATATAATAAGTTGCTGTTAAAAATAATTGGAAGTTTATTTTATGAAAAATCTATTGACAATGGCCTGATCATGAAACATGCCTTTAAAAAAAAAAGAGAGAGCTTTGGGCTTAGTTTTCCAATTCCAGTACAATCTTGGCTTGGAAATGAAACTTCTCTGCTGATAACATTACTTTCTCTGGTGAGATTTATGTCACAATTTCAGCAGCTGCTTAAAATTCAATAGAAGACAAAATTATTCTAAAAAATGCAGAGCGAAACTGGTATCAGAGAAGAAAACCTTTCGAAATGACTTTTTTCAATGAAGCATAAAAGAATTGAGCTATATGATATTAGAAACTTGGTAAATTCCAACCATTATGTTATGGGTTAATCATAGAATTCTAAAGCATACTTCATCTAACACTCCCATTCTCAAGTGGGGAACATGACCAGGTACAAGTATTGATGAAATTTGCTGACACATCGAGAGGTTTTGCTTTTCCCTCCCTTTCTTCAGCCTTTTGTTTTTCCTTTCTACAAATATGTCCCTCTAGTTATATATGGTATTCTAGAATACAGTCTACTATGTGACACTTAGAACAAGGACTACAGAGTATAGTGGACCACCTAACGGGTATGGGGAAAACAGGGTGGCTAGAAGTAACACCTAAAAGAGCAAGTGGGGCTAGAAGGATGGCTTAGCTGTTAAGGTGTTTGCCTGCAAAGCCAAAGGGACCCAGGTTCGATTCCCCAGAACCCACGTTAGCCAGATGCACAAGGGGGCGCATGTGCCTCGAGTTCATTTGCAGTGGCTGGAGGCCCTCACAGGCCCATTCTGTCTCTCCCTCTCTCTCTCTTTCTCCCTCTTTCTCTGTCAAAAATAAATAAATAAATAAAAGGGAGTGCATTGCAGAGGTAGGAGACTGTAGGACAGGTGTTATATTTGGGGTGGTGTATGGGGTGAAAGATACCCAGTGAGACCAACTTAGTAGGTCAGCTTATAAATTTCAGTCCTCTGTAAATATTCAATTTTGTGAGACAAGTGGTTCAAAGTGCTTTCAACACAGTGCAATCCTGAAGAAAAATTTGATGTCTAAGACAGCTTGGAGTCAGTGTCTGCATACCACAGAGGTACTTTCACATCCATATTTATTACCGCACTACTCACAATAGCCGAGACGTGGGCCCAGCCTAGACGTGTATCACCAGATGAACAGGTGAAGACAAGGTAGTGTATATACACAACAGGGATTAAAAAAATTATTTATTTATTTGCAAGCAGAGAGAGATAGAGAGAAGAGGGACAGACAGATAGAATGAGTGTGCCAGGGCCTCCAGCTGCTGCAAATGAACTCCAGATGCCTGTGCCACTTTGTGCATCTGGTTTTACTTGGGCACTGGAGAGTCGAACTCAGGTCGTTAGGCTTTGCAAGCAAGAGCCTTCACCGCTAAACCGTCTCTCCAGCCCCCACAATAGGATTCCATTTAACTGTAAAGAAGAATAAAATTGTGCAATCGAAAGAAAATGGGTGGAACTGGAGATAACTATGTTAAGTGAAATAAGACTAGGAAAGAACATAGTGTGTTTTCTCTCACATACATAATCTAGATTGAAATATGAACTTTTTTTTTCTTCGATTTTTTGAGGTAGGGTTTCACTCTAGCCCAGGCTGACCTGGAATTCACTATGTAGTCTCAGGGTGGCCTCGAACTCATGGTGATCCTCCTATCTCTGCCTCCCGAGTACTGGGATTAAAGGTGTGCGCCACCACGCCCAGCTATATATTTTTTAAATTTTTATTTATTTATTTGAGAGAAAGAGACAGAGAGAGGAGAGAGAGAGAGAGAGAGAGAGAGAGAGAGAGAATGGGCGCACCAGGGCCTCCAGCCACTACAAACGAACTCCAGATGCATGCGCGCCTTGTACATCTGGCTTAGTGGATTCTGGGGAATCCAACCGAGTTCCTTTGGCTTTGCAGGCAAGCACCATAACCACGAAACCATCTCTCCAGCCCTGTATATATATATATATATATATTACATATGTATATATGCGACATGAAAGCATAACGGAAACTATGAAGGGGGAAGAATTCTAAAGGAGGGGATGGGAGAAATAAGAGACGGTAAAGGGTGACAAAGTTAAAATGTTGCATATTTTCTCTCACATATTCAGAATGTAGATTTCTCTCTTAGAACGAGCGTGCGCACACACACACACATGCACACAGCCAGAAAACAGAAGTGGAACTATTTGGGATTTAAGAAAACAAAAAAGGACCACATAAGCCAGATGCCCAAGATGGCAGGGGCGTCTGGAGTTCATTTGCAATGGCTGGAGGCCCTGGTGCGCCCATTCATTCTTTTCCTCTCCCTCTCTTTCTCTTTCTCTCTTAAATAAAATAAACAGAAACATTTTATAAAAGAGGACCAACCAGAGGGGAAAAAGGAGCAGGTGAGGATAATGGGGGAGCAAGTATGAGGAAGTTGCAACGAGATGTGTGTGTGGAAATATCACAATGAAACCGATTTGTACACTAACTAAAATGTTAGTGAAAGAGAGCCACAAAAGGACAGCTTGGATTCTGGTTGAACATAGCATAACAAACTACTTTTTGTTTTGTTTTAGTTTTTGATCATTAGAACTCTTTCCTAGCTGCAGGTAGAGGCTCTGGTTACACTACAATACAGGGAGGAACTTCCACAAATTTGGTTCAAGGACAGCTGGGACCTCATTTGGAGAGATTTAAGGAGACCATAAAACTGGGCGGAACTGGAGGTTTGGTCTAGGGCTTCACAAAGAAAGGGCCAGCATGCGCCCTGTGCTCACCTGAGAGGGGCGGGTGCGGAGCGGGCGGGGCAGCCGTGGGTTTTCAGTCATTGCCTCTCCACATATAATTGTGATGTGCTGTTAATGCACTTTCCCTCCCAGGCTGCTGTCACCTCTCTTCTCAAACATCAATGCACTATACCGCAGAGATGGGTGGGCCTCGCATAGCCCAAGGGTTTGTCAGTATGCTGATTCTCATCCCAAGTGGCTGGGATGGGACCAACAGGCCTTTTCTGTTCTGTTCTGTTCTGTTCTGTTCTGTCCTGTCCTGTCCTGTCCTGTCCTGTCCTGTCCTGTCCTGTCCTTTCCTTTCCTTTCCTTTCCTTTCCTTTCCTTTCCTTTCCTTTCCTTCTTTTCTTTTCTCATCTCGTCTCTTCTCTTCTTTTCTCCCTCCCTTCCTCCCTTCTTTCCTCCTTCCCTCATTCCCTCCCTTTTCCCTACCTCCATCCCCCTCTTCGTTCCTTCGTTCCTTCGTTCCTTCGTTCCTTCGTTCCTTCCTTCCTCCCTCCCTCCCTCCTCCCTCCCCCTTCCTTCCTTCCTTCCTTCCTTCCTTCCTTCCTTCCTTCCTTCCTTCCTTCCTCCCTCCTCCCTCCCTTCCTCCTTCCTTTCTTCTTGCTTTCTTTCATATGTGTACATCTGGAGACCAGAGGTCAACGTCTGCTGTCTTATCCACTGTCTTACTCAACGACTCTTCACCTCGTGGATTTTGAGATAGGGTCTTACACTGAACCTAGAACTCACTGACTGGGCTAGACTAGCTAGCTAGCAAGTTCGAAGGATCCTCCTGTTCCCACTCCCTCAGCGCTGGGATTACAGGTGTACAACAGCACATCCACATTTTGACATGGGTGCTGGGGACCCAAACTCAGTTCCACACACTTTCATGATGAGCACTTTACCCACCGAGCCATCCCGGCACCCCACTCCTCCAACGCTGAGGGTCTATTTATAACAAGCTGATGCTGTTAGAAGTGGATGCTCGTCTGTGAAGCACATTCTGACTGGTAATGTCTACCTTACACAATATTGTTCATTAGATTCTTCTCATCATTTTTTTTTTCAACATTACTTCCCTGCTCAAAATCCTTCATATCTCCAAAATGCCTCTCTTACTAACTAAAGAAATGACTTCATCTTAGGTGTTCCTTCTGCAAGATGGCTCTGGAGCTTTTTTCTTTTTCTTTTTTTTAAATGTCTATCCATTTTTAATTTTTTTGTTTATTTTTATTTATTTATTTGAGAGCGACAGACAGAGAGAGAAAGAGGCAGATAAATAGAGACAGAATGAGCTTGCCAGGGCCTCTACCCACTGTAAACGAACTCCAGATGCATTCACCCCCTTGTGCATCTGGCTTACGTGGGTCCTGAGGAATCAAGCCTCGAACCAGGGTCCTTAGGCTTCACAGGCAAGCACTTAATAGCTAAGCCCTCTCTCCAGCCCTCCATTTAAAAAATATTTTATTTTATTTATTTATTTGACAGAGAAAGAGGGGGAGAGAGAGAGAATGGGAGCACTAGGGCCTCCAGCCACTGCAAATGAACTCTAGACGCGTGTGCCCCCTTGTGCATCTGGCTAACGTCGGTCCTGGGGAATCGAACCTGGGTCCTTTGGCTTTGCAGGCAAATGCCTTAATCGCTAAGCCATCCCTCCAGCATCCCCCCTCTCTCAAGTAGGTCTTTCATTAATTCCCTACTTAATTTCGTGCTTTGGCCAACCAGGTCCTGAGTTGTCCTCCATCTATAGACACTGAACTCCTTCTATGAATTATATATAGCTCCTTTATTTATTTATCTTTATATTTTCAACTCTAAGCCCCATGGTTTGCCTTGGCTTATGGGTTCCTCATGGTTCTTGTCTTTTCTTTTGGATGTTTAAGTCGCTGGCAGCTGCCTTTGTTCTGTGTTTGAACCGTTGTAGCATAGAATTATGTGGTATCTACTTACATAGTTGTGGTTCCCTCTTCCCACCACTTTTGACATTTTGATGTAAGAGAAAAATGCTAGCAACATTTCTTTTTTAAAAAAATATATTTTATTTATTTTTTTGAGACAGAGAAAGAGGCAGAGAGAGACAATGGGCATGCCAGGGCCTCCAGCCACTGCAAACGAACTCCAGATGCATGCGTCATCTTGTGCATCTGGCTTACGTGGGTCCTGGAGTGTCGAACCGGGATCCTTTGGTTTTGCAGGCAAACACCTTAACCACTAAGCCATCTCTCCAGCCCCCAACATTTCTTTTTGCACTCTTGGGCACTGAACCCAGGGCCATGTGAATCCTAAGCAAGCACCCTAACCACTAGGCTATATCCCTCACTTTGCTAACAGCATTTAATACATTATTTAGACTAATTAACCTGTACCTGGTAATCTCGTCTCTTTTTCTCTCACTTATGTGTATCATTATACATAGTTGCTGATGCTAATTTACTGTCTTGTTAAGCCCATGCATCTTAATTTGCCAATAATTTTAGTGCATCCTCTGGCTTAAAGGTGACCACTGACATTTATTAAGCAATAAAAATACAAATGCTTTTATGCTAACTTTTTTCCTTTGCATTATTTTCTGTGCTACAGATACTCAAAGTTGCCAGAAGTTATTCCGTGTTTTTTTTTTTTTTTTTTTTTTCTTTTTGGTTTTCGAGGTGGGGTCTCACTCTAGCTCAGGCTGACCTGGAATTCACTATGGAGTCTCAGGGTGGCCTCGAACTCACGGCGATCCTCCTACCTCTGCCTCCCGAGTGCTGGGATTAAAGGCGTGCGCCACCACGCCCAGCCTGTTTTTTTTTTTTTTTAAGCATTCCATACCAAACGTTTGTGCAAATATATTGAATAATGACCATGACATTTTTCTTTATGGCAAAACAGACTTTGGTTAAACTCACAAATGTTAACTGAACGCCTACCACACACAGACCATTGTTGCTGCTGCAGAGGTGAATCACACCAGTAACACCTTCCCAGCCATGGCGTGAGAAATCTCATTCCGTCCTATCTCTGGAGCAGCGCCCCAACACTCTTCCCATCTATGTTTCCTTCACGTAGGGGTGCAAGGCACAGCGAAGCAGATGGGGCTGTTCGTCATGTCCTGATGGCCACCACATGTGATCATTCTGTCTCACGTTATACGTCGCCTCATTGTACCTGAGTCTCATCACACCCTGACTGACTCATTCTAAGCAGGTGTTAGCGTTGTGTGATAGGCCATCAGATTAAAATGCAAATCGGTCTGAAAGACCATAATCACATATGGCGTTCACTTTTAACATTAAGAAAACTTAAACCCACAGAGTGAAAATTACCAAAATCTGGTTTTTAAAACATGTTGATCTAGTCTCAAGGTATGAGGGAGTGAATTAAAATGAATACTTTCGAGTGCGCCCCCTATTGGCAGCATGTGCAGGTAGCTAGCTTGACCTTGACAAGACCTAAAGTCAACTTGTGATTTCTGTTCTTTATGAATTTTACCACTTAGCTTATCTAAGTGGAATCATACAGTACTTGTCCTTCCTTCCTTCCTTCCTTCCCTCCCTCCCTCCCTCCTTCCTTCCTTCCTTCCTTCCTTCCTTCCTTCCTTCCTTCCTTCCTCCCTCCTTCCTTTCTTCCTCTCTCTCTCTCTCTCTCTTCCTTTTTTTTGTTGGTTTAATTTATTTTTAATATTGAAAACCTGGACACAACCCAGGGAAAAATAGAAAAATAGCCGAATAACCTATACTTTCCCCATAGTTTTGATTTTTGGTTTTTTCGAGGTAGGGTCTCCCTCTAGCTTAGGCTGACCTGGAACTCACTATGTAGTCTCAGGGTGGCTTTGAACTCACGGCGATCCTCCTATCTCTGCCTCCCAAGTGCTGGGATCAAAGGGCGTGCACCACCACGCCCGCCTTCCCCATAGTTTTAATAACATGCAATTCTTTGCTTTATACGGATCAGTACAGAGGTCCTGACCAGGCAAGTTAGTAGTTAGTCATGACTCGGACAAAGAGCTGCCTCCTGAGTCGACACAAGCCACTTCTGAGCATAATCTGAAGCTAGGATCAGCAGTAGATACAGCCGAGTTAGTCAAGAGACTTACATGAATGCTGACGCTATCAAGGATTTGTGACTCTGGAGACCACGTTTCCTGAGACTTGAAAAATGGTGAGAGGAACAGGTTAGAAGGTTTTCTTTTTTTTTTCTCTTTTTTTCTTGTTTTTTCGAGGTAGGGTCTCACTCTAGTCCAGGCTGACCTGGAGTTCATTATGTAGTCTCAGGGTGTCCTTGAACTCACGACGATCCTCCTACCTCTGCCTCCTGAGTGCTGAGATTAAAGGTGTGTGCCTAGCACACCTGACTTGGTTTTCTTCTTATGTGATTAGCGGTTAATATTTTTCTAAAAACATACAAAGATTATATATGCCCAAATAAATTAAAAATATAATAGAAACATGAAAAAAGGGCTTAAACAAATAAAAACCCAAGGAGACATTTTTATATGCTATACAATAGAAACCATGCAAATTTATTTTTGACAGGTTTTCACCTGTCAAGATGGCATGATTTGAAAAACTAGTAAGATTTAAATATTTATAATGTTTTGCACAGAAATGTCACTTTCAGGAAATTGTTTTCTAAGAAAAGCAGTATAATTGTGCACCGAGATCTACACAGCAGCATTTACAAAGAGAAATAGATATGTGCTTAATAATTGGTGGGCGTTTTGAATGTGTGTACCTGCACACAGAGCACACTATGTTGACATTCAGTTTCATGACAGGGAAAAACTCACATACACAGATGTGTATGAAAATGATCTGCCAAATGTCTGCCAGTGGTTTTTTTTTTTTTTTTAATAGAAGAGAATAGTGAGATGTCGTGGTTTGATTCAGGCGTCTCTCATAAACTTAGGTGTACTGAATGCTAGTCTCCCCAGCTGATGGCAATTGCAAATTAACACCTCCTGGAGTAGTGTATTGTTGGGGGGGGGGGTTATGGATGTTATAGCCAGTCTCCCCTTGCCAGTGTTTGGCACACTCTCCTGCTGCTGTTGTCTACCTGATGTGGGCCAGGGGGTGATGTCCACCCTCTGCTCATGCCATCATTTCCCCCTGCTATTGTGGAGCTTCCCCTCGAGTCTGTAAGCCAAAATAAACCTCTTTTTCCCAAAAGCTGCTCTTGGTTGGGTGATTTCTACCAGTAATGCAAACCTGACTACAATATGAGAGATTATAAATATGTTTGTAAGGTATCTCCTTTATCCTGTGTATCTGTGAATTCTCCCACCTTCTTTGGATAAAGATGAAGGGTCTCTCTCTCTCTCTCTCTCTTTTTTTTTTTTTTTACATTTTATTTATTTGGGGAGAGAGATAGAGATAGATAGATAGATAGATAGATAGATAGAGAGAGAGAGAGAATGGGCACACCACGACCTCTAGCCACTGCAAACTCCAGATGCATGTACCACCTTATGCATCTGGCCTTATGTATGTACTGGGGAATTGAACCTGAGTCCTTAGGCTTCACAGGCAACCAGCTTAACTGCTAAGCCATCTCTCCAGCCCTGAAGGGTCTGTTAGTACTGCAGATCAATGCCAGTCTAGCTGGCCCGCTAGCTTTAGGTTCTCCTGGCTCCACCCACCTGTACTATTATCATAGGCACATTGAGATCACAGACACACGCACCGTTTTGAATCCGGCTTTATGTGGGTTCTGAGTAAGACTGAACTCATGTCGTCAAGCTTTGAAAGCAAGCACCTTTAACCAGAGTCATCGCCTTAGCCCTTTGCAAACTAATTCTTTGAAATATCTTTGCAAGCCTTTCAATACTGCCTCAAAAGCTGTAGGTTTGGATGCAAGAAACTACAAAGGAAGTTGCTGTGCTGTGTAAGCAAGCTTGCTAAACTCTACAGTTGATTTCAGTGTGAGGAGGAAACAGCCTCACTACCATCTTTCCATGACAATGACAAATTAAAAAACAAAATGAAACAGAAGGCTTCCCCATCCCTGCCATGGCCTACCTTTTGCAAAGCCAAAGTTCATTAGAATTAACTCTCCAGGGAAGTGTTTTCAGTCGTAAGGGAGAACAAACTTATGCCATTTGCAAAATGGATGCAACTGCAGATAATCACACTAAGTGAATTAAGCTAATCTCAGAAAGACAAATAATCATTTGTTCTCTAATTTTTTTCTTTTTCTTTTTTGGTGTTTCGAGGTAGGGTCTCACTCTAGCCCAGGATGACCTGGAATTCAGTATGGAGTCTCAGGGTGGCCTCGAACTCATGGTGATCCGCCCACCTCTGCCTCCCGAGTGCTGGGATTAAAGGCGTGCGCCACCACGATCCGGCATGTTTCTCTAATTTTTGAAGTTCTTTATCTTATGTAGATATACAATATGATATATGTATGATATCAAACTAGAACTAAAACTGTCTATGGGGATAATAAAGTGGATTACGGGAGAAGGGAGGGTAGAAGGATGAGGGAGATTATGCTCAATGTATAGTAGATATGTATATGAGAATTTACATAAAACATTTATCCCAAGGGCCAGGCGTGGTGGTGCATACCTTTAAATCTTGACTTTTGTCTGGTATGAAAACCACTTTGCCTCACCTTTGCCTCCAAGTGTGAAAAGCTTTACTACTTCCCCATACCGTGTTAAAAAAATAAATAAAAAACAACTATAGTTGATGAAATCGGTATGGCAAGAGGTAGTTGTGCTCCCATGTGGGTAGCAGCACTAATCACAATAGCCATGATATGTAATCAGTGTAAACGTCCACCCTCATATGAGTGGAGAAAGAGAATGCAATATATATTCATGCTGGAATATTAGCCAGACCCTGAAAAGAAGGAAACTACTGTTGTTTGCAAGAACAGGGATGAATCTGGAGGGCATTACCTTGAGTGAGATCAGCCAGACACAGAAAGGCAAGCACAGACATGGCCCCACTCATATATGCATCTAGAAGAGCTGATCTCATAGGCGGGGGAGAATGGTGGTCACCAGAGGCTGGAGAGGGTGAGGAGAAGGTCTGGCGAAGGTTGGTCAATGGGGACATAATTATAGTCATACAGGAGGAATGTTCTGGTGTTGATTGTGTGATAGAGTGACTGTGAATAATAATGGATTTCAATATTTTATTTATTTATTTGACCAAGAAAGAGGAAGAGAGAGAGAAAGAGAGAGAGAGAGAGAGAGAGAGAGAGAGAGGGAGAGAGAATGGGCATGCCAGGGCTCCAGCCCCTGCAAACAAACTCCAGACATGTGTGTCCCCTTGTGCATGTGGCTAATGTGGATCCTGGGGAATCGAACCTGGGCCCTTTTGGCTTGGAGGCAAATGCCTTAATCTCTAAGCCATTCCTCCAGGCCTATAATGGATTTTATATTTCAGAAGAGCTAGTCGAGATTTTTAATGTTCTCGTAACCAAGAAATGATACGTTTGAGGCAGTAACCTGATTCATTCTTTCTAGTGCATACGTGTACTAAAACATCATTCTGCTACCTCTGCAAAATGTGTAGAATTATTGTGCCAATTCAAAAAATAAAAAAAAATCACTGAATTGTTTTAAACTCACAGCAATTGTTCCGTGTGTCAGAAATAAGTATAAGTGCTTCAAGAAGTAAAGTTCCTCAATCGCAGTTCTAGGAAGCGCCGATTGCCTAGGCTACATTAGCAAGGACTGAAGGAGCTCAGGGAATCTGAAAACCAGGGTGCTCCCTCCCCAGAGCGCAGTGCTGTGGGGGCGAGGAGAGGTCAAGGCTTGTGGGGGGCTTGCTGTCAGATAGGGCTGAATAAACCCATGCCTTGTACCCACTTCTTTTTCTCTGCAGCAACTGCAGATGCCACAGCGCAGGGGAAGGCTAGTCCCTGCAGGGAAAGAAATTTAAACAGAATGCGCTTCTGCTCAGAGAAAGATGAGGTTTCCCAAGCTCGCGTGCTCAGAGATGTTTACTGAAGCAGGTTGTGTCTGCGCCACAAGATGCCACCCTTCCCTTGGAAAGGGGCTGAACCTAACAGCCCTGTGTTTTATGGGCACGCCTTTCCCCACTGCTTCTAACAATGCGGCGTTGTTATCTTAGGAAAAACACTTATATTTTGTGATGTACCACTCTGGTGCAGGGAAAGAAAAGAATTCCTTCTTTACAATGTCCCAAGCTCTTTGAAACGGCTGCGGAGACGTTCCTTCTCCGTTTTATCTGACAGTGGACGGTTTTGTTTGCAGGCATCACTACTTTGGACTCTTGGTGTTAAGTCTCGTTTTTGAGATACGGTTGTGGTATTTTCTTTTTTTTAAATTTTTTTTGTTTTGTTTATTTATTTATTTGAGAGCGACAGAGAGAGAGAGAGAGAGAGAGAGAGAGAGAGAGAGAGAGAGAGAATGGGCGCACCAGAGCTTCCAGCCTCTGTAAACGAACTCCAGATGCGTGCGCCCCCTTGTGCATCTGGCTAACGTGGGTTCTGGGGAATCGAGCCTCGAACCGGGGTCCTTAGGCTTCACAGGCAAGCGCTTAACCGCTAAGCCATCTCTCCAGCCCAGTTGTGGTATTTTCTTTCTCGTTGTTGTGACCTAATACATGCTAGGAAGCAATGTTAGGAAAGAAAGGGTGTGTTTGGCTTATAATTCCAGTTCACAGTCCACCACGCCGGGACAAGTCGTGGTGGCGGGAGTTTGAGGCAGCTGGTCACGTTCAGTCCGCAGGGAGGAAGCAGAGTGATGAATGCAGTGTGCAGCCAGCACTCTGCTTTTTACATACTGCAGGGCCACACCCTGCGTCATATGTTATCACTGTCCCCCACTTCAAGCTTTCAGTTTCTCCTGGAGTTTTTTTTTTTTTTTTTTGTTCAAGGAAGCGAAAATTAGGTTATAGGATTCGTGTTTGCTTATTTGTTTGATGGGTTGTTTCTACAAAATGCTCACACCGTTGTCCACAAACATCATACAGTTTTGCCTGAATGCAAAACAGGCTGCTGCTATGGCCAAAAAAAAAAAAAAAAAAAATTACTGATCGATAAAAGAGAACTCAGCATGATTTGTAATCAATTACTCTGTATTCTAAGCTGAGGATAATAATATTTACTCATCATAAGCTTTGGATTTTTTAAAAAAGGGTCCCCTGAAAAAAACATGCTAGAAATTACCTATTCTGCTTTTACTAACTTTCAAGTCCAAGTAAAGGAGTCTGTTCTGCCAGCGGTGGGTCTTCAAGCACCTGGGATGGCAGTCATGTCTTTCCTGAACGTCTGGGCACCTGTAGATGGGCAAGGCTGCCTGTGCCCTGTGGTCCTAGGGCCTGAAAACAAAGCCTCAGTAAAGACCAGCCCACTACTCTCCTCTGTCTCTCCTCAAACATTGTGCGGGCTTTGATCAGAGACACTACAATTACCCACGTGACAGGCCCCTGGGGAGATGCAAACTCACTTGGGTTTATTATATCCACGGCAGGGATATAATAGGGATGAGACATGGGTCAGCTGCTCTCCTGTCCCAGGGGAAGCAAAGAGGTTCAAAGTTCTGACTGTGTGGGAAAATAATGAGTGATACTGCTGTCCCTATGGGAAAGCTAAGAAAAAAAAATATATATATTACCAGAAGGACAAAGAGGCCATATTGGCTCATATTGACTAAACTACTGCTCATTGTGCTCAAAAGCCATTTGAAATTGTCACTTCATAAGGATCGATTTGGATTATTTTTTTTAAAGGTTTAATGGTTAAAATTACTATAAATAGTTCCTTCCTGTTTCTGTATTTTTTTTTTTTTTAGCATTAAGAAACACAACAGGACCAGGCGTGTTAATCCCAGTACTCGGGAGGCAGAGGTAGGAGGATCGCTGTGTGTTTGAGGCCAGCCTGAGACTACAGAGTGAATTCCAGGTCAGCCTGGGCTAGAGTGAGACCCCCACCTCGTGAAACCAAAAAATATAATAAAAGAAAATAAAGGAAAATAAAAGAGAAACACAACAGGGTCTGGTGGGAAGAGTCAGCGGGATCACACTCGTCACACAAGCACGAGGACCTGGGCTCACTTCTCTAGCACTCACATGAGGTGACAGACATGGCAGCACAGGCCTGTAACTCACAGCTCTGGGGGAAGAGGAACAGGAGTAACCGTGGCACCATATAATCTCATGTACTGGGTCGGAAGACTCATTTCCTTCTCGAGAGAGTGGATTCTGCTTTCTTTGCTGCCGTTGAAAGCAGCAGCAAAGAATAATATTTACTCACACTGTTGCTACTTAAGAAAATGTCAAGGGGCTGCAGGAATGGCTGAGCGGTTAAGGCGCTTGCCTGCGAAGCCAAAGAACCCAGGTTCGATTCCCCAGGGCCCACATAAGCCAGATGCGCAAGGTGGTGCACGTGTCTGGAGTTTGTTTGTAGTGGCTCAAGGCCCTGGTGTGCTCATTCTCTCTGTCTGCCCCACTCAAGTAAATAAATAAAATTAAAATAAAATAAATAATTTAAAAAATGCCAAAAGATGTTTTTAAAAAAGCCAGTATTAGGATTCTCCAGGCATTCTTGTTTAGGGGCATTTAAAGTCCAAAGGTGAAGGACACTATCCCCAAAGTTACTCTAGTAAGTAAGGCTCAGCAGTTGTTTAGTGTACAGAGTCATCAGTGATAATTAGAGAAAAGTAAAAAGAAAACACCAAGACAAGCCAAGGAAGACGAAAACACTACATCTAAGAACGACAAAATAACCCTGTGGTAAATTTCAGGAACCATGATGAGATTTTGTGACCTGCATCCTAAGATGGGTTTGATGCTTACATATATAATCAAAAGGGAAACTGTAGCATTGAGAGAGAGAGCAAGAGGAAAGGAGAGAGAGAGAAAGAGAGAGAGAGAGAGAGAGAGAGAGAGAAGAGAGAGGAAGGGAGAGAGGACCAGTATCTTATTTCCTCTCTGGAGAAGCTTTCCCAGAGAAGAGATGACTGTAGGATTATTTCTGAAGACCTGAAACAATAACTCAACAGAAGCTTGCCTTGCCTTGTCTCTCAGCACTATTTTAAGGCTTGTCAGATGAAATCGGCATTCTCCTTTTCTTTGTTCACTGTATTGTTTTTTTTTTTTTCTTCTTCTTCATGGTCCATGAAATCATTTCATGGTAATGTTTTTATGGCAATATAACCAGCTTCTCCTCATTGTAAGCGAGAATTGGATATAAAATTTGGACTCATAACCAGATGGACAAGTGGCTCAATCTATCCTAAGTCTGTTGGCTTTGTCTTGTATGGCCAGTGTTCCTATTATTTTATCGATAGCTTTAGTAGTTGTCTTAAATCTAACATATTGTTGCCCCAGGTCACTGAAAATGCTTCGTGGGTCACTTGGGGACACAAGCAATGCTTTATTCCTGAAATCTGCTTTGATGTCAACATTTTCTTGATTTTGTTTTTTTATTTCCTCCTAGAGATGAAAGATCGTCAGGTTCTAAAGACTAAGCACAATACTTTACCAGGCAGTCTTGTAGATAATAAAAGTAATTTATATTTTTGTTGTTTCTTCTGCTCAAACATTTTACTGAGATAAAGTGATCTTCATGCTATGTAGGTGGGAAAACACAAAGATTTTCATCTTAAATCTATGGTTTCTTAAAAATAAAGGAACTAGGGGCTGGAGGGATGGCTTAGCAGTTAAGGCACCTACCTGCAAAACCAAAGGACCCAGGTTTGATTCCCTAGGACTGACATTAGCCAGATGCACAAGGGGGTGCACACATCTGGAGTTCATTAGCAGTGGCTGGAGGCCCTGGCCCACCCATTTTCTCTCTCTCTCTCACTCTCTTTCCATCAAATAAAAAAATAAGTAAAAAATAAATAAATAAAAATAAAGTAACTGAGCCAGGCGTGGTGGCGCACGCCTTTAATCCCAGCACTCGGGAGGCAGAGGTAGGAGGATCGCCATGAGTTCGAGGCCACCCTGAGACTCCATAGTGAATTCCAGGTCAGCCTGGGCTAGAGTGAGACCCTACTTCGACAAACCAAAAAAAAAAAAAAAAAAAAAAGTAACTGGGGCTGGAGAGATGGCTTAATGGTTAAGGCACTTGCCTGCAAAGCCAAAGGACCCCAGTTCAATTCCCCAGGACCCATGTAAGCCAGATGTGCAGTGACACAGCCCACAATGTTGCACATGTGCACAAGGAGGTACATACATCTGGAGGTGGTTTGCAGTGGCTGGAGGCCCTGGCACACCCATTCTCTCTCTCTCTCTCTGCCTCTTTCTCTCTCTCTCTCTCTCAAAATAAATTAAAAAAATGAAAAAAAATAAAGTTACTAACTTGTCCTGTACAGTTTTGGATATTAGCTTGAACGCCAACATGGGCAAACTCTGGGTCCTTCCTAACTCTCAATTATGCCTCCAATTTAGATTGAAAGGACATTTGGGAAAGATCTGGAGATAAGGCCCTCAAAACGTATTACTGTGAATTTGCCAGGAGAGAGGGGATTATTGGTTCTCTACAGGCCTGTTTTTTTTTTTTTTGTGGGGGTCTTCAAATGCAGGAAAGAGCCAGCGCTTACGGGTAAAACAGAAGCCCCTGTGGCTTAGTCAGAGACTGAACTGGGCCCTGCTCCAGAGACTGGAGTCCCTAATCCAATGCTTAGAGAACCAGAATGCACCCATTGCAAGCACTGTGTCTCAGACGATGTCTTATAGCTGTTCAGAGAGTGCCCAGAAGGGCCTTTCGGTGTGGCTCTGCAATGTAAGAGCCGCTCACCAGTGACCAAGGAACCATGAAGGCCAGAGGAAACCGCTGACAAGGTGAAACCCCAGAGTTGCTGTCAGGTGCGCCTGTGGCCTGGCTCCCAACTTCTGACTCAAGATTTGTGGGAACGACACTTGGTGCTGGACTTTCATTATACTAGTCACCAAGAAGGGAGAATAATTATTCCTGAAAATACTCAGAGAATTCAAAATATAAAACTTAAATAGGAGTTCAAATCAATTAGTGTCCCTTAGATTTTATTTTTTCTTTTTTTTAATATATTTTATCTATTCATTTGAGAGACAGAGAGAAAGAGGGAGGGAGGGAGGGAAGGAGGGAGAGAGAGAGAGGGAGAGAATGGACATGCCAGAGCCTCCAGCCACTACAAACAAACTCCAGATGCATGCGCCTCCTTGTGCATCTGGCTTATGTGGGACCTGGGGAATTGAACTGGGGTCGTTTGGCTTTGCAGTCAAACTCCTTAATTGCTAGGCCATCTTCTCCATCACCCTTCTTTTTAAATAATATTTTCATTTATTTACTTGAGAGAGAGAAAGAGAGAAAGAAAGAAGCAGATAGAGAGAAAGAATGGGCACTCCAGGGCCTCCAGCCTCTGTAAACGAACACAAGGCATGTGCGCCACCTTCTGGAGCTGGCTTATGTGGGTCCTGTGGATTCAAACCTGGGTTCTTTGGCTTCACAGGCAAGTGCCTTAACCACTAAGCCATCTCCTCAGGCCCTTGCTTTTTCTTTTTGAGGCATGTATCCCAGGTTGGATAACTTTAAAAATATATATATATATTTATTTTTTAAGAGAAGGATAGCGAGAGACAGAGGGAAAGAGAATTGCCATGCCAGGGCCTCAGCCACTGCAATTGAACTCCAGATGTTTGCACCACCTAGGGGGCATGGGCAACCTTGTGCTTGCCTCACCTTTGTGTGTCTGGCTAACATGGGATCTGGAGAGTTGAACATGGGTCCTTAGGCTTCACAAGCAAGCGCCTTAACCGCTAAGCCATCTCGCCAGCCTGGGAAAGGATGACGTAGAACTCCAGAGTCCCCTGCCTCCACCTCCAGAGTCCTGGGATTGCTACACCACATGGGTGGTGCTGGGGGTGGAACCCAGGGCTTTGTGCATGTTAGGCAAGTAGCCACACCAAGTACATTCTTAGCCCCTTCAGATTTGGTTTCTGAGGTAGAGTCTCAGTCTAGCTCAGGCTGACCTGGAATTCACTCTGTAGTCTCAGGGTGGCCTCGAACTCACAGTGATCCTCCTACCTCTGCCTCCCAAAAGTGCTGGGATTAAAGGCGTGCGCCACCATGCCCGGCTTCTCTTTGATCTTTGGCTGTTTGGCTTGAAGCACTGGAAAAGAGGGTTTTCCATAGAAAGGTGCTTATTTCTAATAAGGGTGGCATATGTTTCTCTCTCTCCCCCTTTTTTACATTGAGTTAAAAACCATCCTATAAGGCATCAACATTAGGCTGGGCTCAAAAGAACCACATTTGAGAGAGAGAGAGAGAGGGAAGGAATAAGAAAGGAGAGAGGTGGGGGGAGAAAGAGAGGAACTGCAGACCCTTTTCATAGTTTGTTCAAGAAGCCTACAGCGAGCGTTTCCGTGCAGGTAATCAAGTGACTTCATTTATAGCCAGAATCATAGTGTTTTGCCACAAGCACAGCCAACAAAACAGAGCATTGCTGGCAGGAGATGGTCATAGCTCTAATATCTTTTAGGTTGCCAAAAAATAAAAACACGACAGTAAAACTGCTATCCTGAGCAAAAACTTAAAAAAAAAAAAATCAATGGCTTTCCATGGCACCTGTGTAATTGAAGCCTGCATTAGATGCCTGGCTCTTCACGGTGACAAGTGACTCAGCTCTGTCATGTCACAATTTTCTGTCTCTTTCACTGTCTTATGTGGTCCATGCTTATTTGTTGGCTCCACGGCTGTCCCCCACCTCCACCCCTTCAGACCTTCTCTGTGTAGACAGCTGCCTTTGCCATCGTTGGTCTGCATGCTTCTCTCGAATTCTCACTGTCAACTTCTCCACCAAAAAGCGTCGCCTGGGCTGGAGAGATGGCTTAACGGTTAAGCGCTTGCCTGTGAAGCCTAAGGACCCTGGTTCGAGGCTCGATTCCCCAGGACCCCACGTTAGCCAGATGCACAAGGGGACGCACGCGTCTGGAATTCGTTTGCAGTGGCTGGAAGCCCTGGCGCGCTCATTCTCTCTCTCTCTCTCTCTCTCTCTCTCTCTCTCTCTCTCTCTGTATCTGCCTCTTTCTCTCTGTCTGTCGCTCTCAAATAAATAAATAAATTTTTTAAAAAAATAATAAAATAAAAAAAGCGTCCCCTCTTTGTGTGCATTCTCTTTAGTGAACTGACAGATGTTTGCTTTCCTTCTAAGAATTTTGGATATTCCAGGGACTCTTTGAACAGCGCTTAGCCAAGTATACTGGTTTTCTCATTGCTGTGACAAGTATCTGACGAAAGCACTTTAAGGAAGGAAGGAAGGAAGGAAGGAAGGAAGGAAGGAAGGACGGACTTAATGCAGTTTGAGGATTACACAGTCCAACACTGTAGGGAAGGCATGTGGGCAGGAATGTGAGGCAGCGGGTCACTGGCATCCGCAGTCAGGAAGCACTGAGGTGAATGCTGGGGTACAGCTTCTTACAACTTCTATTTTGGAGGGTTTTTAAGCTAGGCTCTCACTCCAGCCCAGGCTGACCTGGAATTCACTATGTAGTCTCAGGCTGGCCTTGAACTCACAGCGATCCTCCTACCTCTGCCTCCCGAGTGCTGGGGATTAAAGGCGTGCGCCACCATGCCCGGTTTAACATCTCCTTTTTGTTTAGTTTGGAACCCTAGCCCACGTGGTGGCGCCCTGCATTTGGGTGTATCCTTCCTGCTCAGTTTAACCTTTCTGGGAACATCCTTGCAGACACACTCAGTGGTGTGTTTCCATGGTGATTCTAAATCCCATTGAATTGACATTGGAGATTAACTATCACACCAGGAAATACGACATTAGGCCATTTTTTGGACGTACACAATGTTGCCTCATTTTAGTGTGACCAGAGATTGCACACAACTGTTGTATATACTACATATGTAGGAGTTTGGTCAGAGATGGTACTTTAAAAGAAAAACTTAGTTTTATTTATTTATTTGAGAGAGAGAGAAAAAAAAATGGGCATGCCAGGGCCTCCAGCCATGCAAACAAACTTCAGATGCATGTGTCACCTTGTGCACCTGGCTTACATGAGTTCTGGGGAATCCAACCTGGGTCTTTAGGCTTCGCAGGCAAGTGCCTTAACCACTAAGCAATCCCTCCAGCCCAGAGAAGGTACTTATTTTTATAGCTTTATTCATTTATATTCACTAATCCATTCAATTCTTCAGCAAATTAAAAAGAAATTTTGTTTATTTTTATTTAATTATTTGAGTGACAGACAGAGAGAGAAACAGGTAGATAGATAGAGAAAGAGACAGAATGGGCGTGCCAGGGCCTCCAGCCACTGTAAATGAACTCCAGACGCGTGCGCCCTCTTGTGCATCTGGCTAACTTGGGTCCTAGGGAATCGAGCCTCGAACCAGGGTCCTTCGGCTTCATAGGCAAGCGCTTAACCACTAAGCCATCTCTCCAGCCCTATTCAGCAAATTTTTATTGGCAATTGCCACGCGAGAACGTGAGATTTGGTTTTGCCCCAAATGAAACACCGGGTCAAATAGGAAAACGGGCAACATCGAAACCATCACCAAGCCAAGGATAAGGTCCAGATATCATGGGATAGCGCTGCGAGCATGTTTTATCAGGGCACCCGACCTCATGTGAAGCAAGAGAAAGCGTCTCTGAGTGGGTGAGGGCGAGGTGAGGTCTGATGGAAGAACAGGCATTGGTTAGGGAGTGTGGTGGGTGGGGAACTAGGGTCTGCTTTGTTCTTTTTAAATTTTTGTTTATTTATTTATTTGAGAGCAGCAGACATAGAAAGAGTCAGATAGAGAGAGAAAGAGAAAGAGTCAGAGAGAGAGAGAGAGAATGGGCGTGCCAGGGCCTCCAGCCACTGCGAACGAACTCCAGATGCGTGTGCCCCCTTGTACATCTGGCTAAGGTGGGTCCTGGGGAACTGAGCCTGGAACTGGGGTCCTTAGGCTTCACAGGCAAGCGCTTAACTGCTAAGCCATCTCTCCAGCCCTGCTTTGTTCTTATTTACTCTTCCCACTATTCTGCCCCACCCCTTTCTTCTTCCTAATCCCTTCTTTCTTCCTTCCTTCCTTCCTTCCTTCCTTCCTTCCTTCCTTCCTTCCTTCCTTCCTCCCTCCTTCCCTCCCTCCCTCCCTTCCTTCCTTCCTCCAAATGGTACCCTTTCTGTCTTCGCACTGCACATATGCCATTAGGAGTGGGTGTGTTGGGGGGTCGGGCGGAAGCATGGCATATACCAGGAACTGAGAGACACGTACAAGGTCAGAGAGCTCTACTGGACTTCCTCAAGGTCGGACTAGACCATCGAACTATTTTTGGTGGAGGGATGATGTCATGTGATGTAAACATCATAAAGAATACCGGTTCAGCCGGGCGTGGTGGTGCACGCCTTTAATCCCAGCACTCGGGAGGCAGAGGTAGGAGGATCGCTGTGAGTTCAAGGCCATCCTGAGATCCATAGTGAATTCCACGTCAGCCTGGGCCAGAGTGAGACCCTACCTCAAAAACCAAAAAACAACAACAAACAAAAACAAACAAACGAAAAAGAATGCTGGTTCAGTGGGCAAGTGATTGGAATAGCAGAGTGCTGAGTTTCCCAGTGCAGCCTTGGTGGATATGTAGGGCACATGTGAGGGGAAGCTGGTGACCGAGATGCACAGAGGTGGACGGAAGCACAAAGTGGGAACTGAACAAAACTTGGCAATCGACTGGCCATAAAAATAGAGGGCAATGCTTGGCAGAGCTTTTAGATTTCTGGTTAGTCCAAGAGGATGAATGAGAAAAAAAATTGGAAGAGAACCAAATTTATGAAGGAAGGTTACAAGTTACAGTGTTTTTTTTTTTTTTTTTTTTTTTTTTTGGTTTTTTGAGTTAGGGTCTCTCTCACTCTAGCCCAGGCTGACCTGGAATTCACTATGTAGTCTCAGGCTGGCCTCAAACTCCCAGTGATCCTCCTACCTCTGCCTCCCGAGAGAGCTGGGATTAAAGGCGTGTGCCACCACACCCAGCTTTTTTTTTTTTTTTTTTTTTTGACACAGGATCTCACTTTAGCCCAAGCTGATCTGGAACTCACTCTGTAGCTCAGACTGGCCTTGAACCCACAGTGGTCCTCCTACCTCAGCTTCCCGAGTGCTGGGATTAAAGACCCAGCTCCTCTGGTTCTAAGCTTTCTTTTGAATTTCATTTGCATTTCAAGACGTAGAAGCTATATTTATGGTTCTCTTATTATTATTTTTACTATTGTTAACAGGTTGGATTTGATTGACTATGAGAATCCATGAGTATTAATTCAATGACTATTGTGGAAAGATTGAAAGTAACTTCAACTTCTGGGTATGTTTGTAAAAGAGAAATTATGTGGTATCTCCGAAGGATTTCATACTTACGTTCTGTTGTGATCTTTGTCACAAAAGACATCAATGGACATGTGATAGGAAAACAAAAACTGACAGCTACGGGTGTTCACAAAATACTTTGGGGGCTATTGGAGAGGTTTCTTGTTTGTGTACATCAGCCAGAGGAAAAGGCATGTGACCCTTCTTCAAGATCACGTGTTTGCTTTAAATGAGATCAGGGCATACAGCAGCAGTGAGCTGTTAAGTATAAAATTCACGCTATTATAATTTGCTACTTCATAAGCTCAGAACAGCATTTTAAAATGTTAATGATACTATTAATTGCCAAACTCTATTTTCATATTCAACATCCCCTATTCTTATGTGATACTGAAACCCATATTTCTACTTTGGGTCATTAAAATGTCCTAACTGTGATTTGTTTCTTGAGGATAGGTGATTTACATGTTCTTAGTATCTTTCTCTTGCCTCAAAGCTGCTCCAAGGGCTTTTAACCCAAAAAATTCAATAAAACCCATTTGTGTTTTTTTAAAAGAAATAATTCCTGAGTGAAATATTGATGTGTGGCAAAGAGGTAATTGTCTTCCAGGGAGAACTCAGATGAAAGAAAAGATGAGTAAAGATTCTGTATGATGCAGCATCCTGCTTGTTGTTCTAATAGATGACTGGAAGTGTTGGACGTGGTGTGTTCTGGTCGATATTCTGAGTGCTGCTACTGCTGTGTGTGCACTGTCTCAAAGGGCCGGCTGGCACGTGTAGTTGTGGACTTTGTTCAACGTGCTACCAAACACCGAGCTCTGTGCTGGAGGCATGAGTGGTTTCCGTGTTTCTTTCACACAGATGGATTGGCCCCATCTTAGGAAGGATAGAAAGTGACCAGATCTCAGAGAGGAGGCAGATTTGCTGAATTTCTTTCCTTCCTTCCTTCTTTCTTTCTTTTCTTTTTTGAGGCTGGCCTTTTTTTTTTTTTTTAATGAGAGAGAGAGAGAAGGAGGGAGAGAAATGGTGATCCAGGGCCTCTAGCCACTATCATCCAACTCCAGACACCTGAGCCACCTAGTGTGCATGTGAAACCTTTGTGTGCTTATGTCACCTTGTGCGTCTGGCTTACGTAGGACCTGGAGATTTGAACATGAGTCCTTAGGCTTTGCAGGCCAGTGACTTCAATGCTAAGCCGTCTCCCCAACCCTATTTACTGGATTTCTGCTTTCTTTCATTGGGTACAGCAAGAAGAATGCGTTTCAAATTGCAAAGCCAGAGTCATCATTATAAATCGTAGAGAAAACAATAGCTAATATCTAGCTCTGAAAACTAGACATAAGCTACTGACCTTCGTATAAAGGAATTCATCCATGTGATGCTGGAACATCTCAGTGCTTCCCTGTGCAGCCACTGAGGATGGAGAAAGCGGTATGAGGTCATCGCATCATGGTGAAGAGGACACGGCCGTGAGAGTGGCTTGGGGCTGGGCCAGTCGGAGCGGTGAGGACACTGGTTACCTCACAGTAGCAGTCAGGAAGCAGAGTCCTTAGGCTGGAACTGTGGCCACTATAGTCCCCAGGGCCCACTCCCTGGCCCTTATTCCTCCAGCTAAGCCCCTCTTCCTAAATATCCCATGAGTTCTTCAAACAGTGCTACCAGCCCAATTTTTTTTTTTCTCTCTCTTAGTTTTAGGAATGGCGTGGGGCATTATTTTGAGATTGTGGCTTCTATCTGTCTCACTTCACTTTGAAAGCCTTTTCCTCGTGTGTCATTCCATTTTGTGCTGCTGTCACGGGATACTTAAGCCCAGGTTTTCTATCATGAGTAAAAGCGTATCTGGAGGAGAAGGAGCCCAATATCCAGGTAGTGCCGTGTAGCGGGGGTCCTCTGCTGTGTGACGCGCACGGGGTGGGAGGACTCTCGGGACACAAGGCGTCATCTTGTCATTTCATAAGGTATTCGTTCCTGTGCAACAAGCCACTAATTCATTCATGGGGCTCTGTCTCAGCACCCCGTAAAGGTGTTCCCCTTAATACTTAATATAATTGCAATTTAATCTCATTAAGCATTTAGGAAGGAATAGACGTTCAAACGACAGTACTATCATTCCAGAAATTTAGGTGAGCACGAAAAAGGTTAAAGGATGATGTAAAAAATATGAGTATTTGACTTGTGCATAAACATAAAATAAATACATGTCACAGACTTTTATTTTACTCATTAATTGATCAGGAAACCAGTGTATGTTACAACTGAGTTTTTAAAAAAATTCCAAATAACAGGCATATATATATAGGTAATTGGAAATGCTGAGATGAGTTTGCCAATAGCTACAAAACTGGTCAATATGTGGAGAACAACACAATGCTATGTTTGAAAATATCTTTTAAAGGGTGGACATCAATTACATCTGAAATGGACAGTTTTCACTTGCAAATCTTTGGACAGAATTCATTTGCTCTGCTATCAGATTTTTATAACTTACAGACTAATAAAATAACTCAATGACAGTAAAAGATATTACTAGAAGGTTGTACTAGGCAGGACACCTGGGGAGTTTTGTTCTGCAGTATTTTATGCATTTTTTTCCCCTCTGATACATTTTTTTTTTTTCATTGTCTGAGGCAGGGTCTCACTCTAGCGCAGGCTGACCTGGAATTCACTCTGTAGTCTCAGGGTGACCTTGAATGCACAGTGATCCTCTCGAGTGCTGGGATTAAAGGAGTGTGTCACCAAGCCTGGCATCCCCCTGATACTTTTATCTAGGAAGTTACCACTCCACATCAAGCTTTCGTGCCAACCCCCATAGCTCCAAACGACTCTTTTCAAGGTCAACAACAAATCTTCTTATATTGGCTTCTTTCAATTATTAACACACGCTGAAGATTTCACCGTGTCTTTTCATGCTTGACAATTCATTTCTTTCTGACGTATATCCCATTATCTAAATGTATCATAGCCTATTCATCATTAACCTATTGAGGATTTTGGATCTCCCCAGTACTCTCTGTTATCTGTAAAATAAAAGTTTCTCCATCCAAGAGTGAGGGCAGCTTTGACTAAGTGGGATGTGCATAGAAGTTTGAGACATTTTGATGTGTAAGTCTGTTGAAGACAAGCGTCATGCTGCTGCGATGAATATCCAAACATGACAGTGTATAGGAGGAACAGGATTTATTCCAGGCATATCCAAGGGAAGTTCCATCAATAGTGGAAGAAGCTGGCTCCCATTTACAATGGCCCCGTTTAGTGAGCTTAATACACTCATTATCCTTTCATAATGGAGTTCTGCTGGAGTCTCTTCGATGTTCTCATTGGAGGCTTCCATGGGGGACTAGACGTTCTTGGTGGGGATCTCTTGGCTTGCTGTCTTGTGTTGTTTGTTTTGCTCTGGGATTTGCCCACCCCGAGGTGGTTGTCTGGCTTTTGCTAAGGTAGCAATAATTAGCAGCTCTTGCGGGATCGGCTTTGAGTGCTCTGTTCAGGTCTGATCCAGATTGAAATGGGATGGCAGTCTACCTTCAGGTTTCGGCTGGGTGCCCTTGGGTCTGGGCAGGGTCTTCTTTGTGTATACTCTTAGTGGTTCTGGTTGAGACCCTGGGAAGCCTGGCTAAGTTCGCGGACAAGCAGGGTCCCGTTTTCCCCATGCTGCTGGCTTGCTGGCCCTTGGTAGTAGGATTGGCTGTGGCTGCCGGTGGCAGGCTCAGGGATGGTCTGGGATCAGCGATGGCCTGCAGATCCACAATTGGGCGTGCGCCCAGACACTCCCCAGTGTGCAAGTCACCCGTGTCTCTTCTTGTGACTCCGTCCTGACCACACCGAGTGTGTAGAAGGTACCGATGATTTGCCATGGTCCACTACACTCACGAGGGTCAGGCAGAGTGCCCCGCTTGGGCATGCTCACGTGGCATATGGAGATCAGGCCTCCCACTGGCTTTCACGCCAACCTCATCCTGGCCACGTGTGGAAATCAGGCTGACCACTCGCTTGCCCAGGTCGCTCCAACCAGGCAGTGTGTCGTGATCAGGTGGGCATCCAGCCCATGCATGTGACCCAGCCCCTCTGTGTGTGGGAATTGGGCAGAATCCCTGTTTGTGTACTCCCCACGCTCACCCAGCGGGGAGGTTCAGTGGATCCTCTTGTACCCCAAAATCTTGCCTCTTTTCTCCCAGGTTGTTCTAGCATGGTTCCTATTCTGCCATCTTTTTAAAAAATACTCTTTACTTAATTATTTATTTATTTGACGAAGAAAGAGGGAGAGAAATAGAATGGGTATGCCAGGGCCTTCAGCCAGTGCAAATAAACTCAAGACACATGCACCCCCTTGTGCATCTGGCTAACATGGGTCCTGGGGAATTGAACCAGGGTCCTTTGTAGGCAAACGCTTTAACTGCTAAGCCATCCCTCCAGCCCCTAGTCTGCCATCTTAACTGGAAGTGTCATCATCTTTTTTTTTTGGACTATACAATTCTTATGCAAATGCAGTGAATTTCTAGTTCGATGTACAAGTAGTCTTAGATAAGATTTTAAGGTTGAACGCATTTTTTTTTCCTTGCTGGCTCCTGTACTTTGCCCATTTAAGGTGAAAAAAATATTTATATATACAGATATTAACTTGAAGGACTGCATTTTCAAACTAGTAGATAAATCATGGAATATTGTTTTACAAGAAAATTATGCCTTCTAAAAGTGAGTGTAGTGTTCAAATTGATTGTACATAGAAAACTGGGTTTCTTCACTGAAGGACTTCTCAAGGTCTCTAAGACAGATTTATTTTACTTGTTATTTAATATTTCATTCTTTTATTAGAGAAAGAGAGAGAGAGAGAGACAGAATGGGGTGTGTCAGGGCCTCTAGCCACAACAAACGAACTCTAGACATATATGCCACCTTGTGCTTAAGACAGATTTATTTTAAAAACTTATTTTAATTGAATGTTATATTTTTACCTCATACCCTAATAACATCTCTCAGAAAAATTTGGCATGAAATACAATTTAGGAAATGCTTACTTTTTCCCATTTAATTAATGCTTATTAATATGCAAAGAATTAGTTTTATTGATGACAGCCATTCTGATGGAAGTAAGATGAAATCTCAAAGTTGTTTTCACTTAAAGGGAAATGTAAAAATACTTGGGAAGCAACTGCTTTACAATGCTGGGTGTTTGGAGCTTGCAATGAATAAAATAGCCTCTTATCCCAACCACATACTATGTAAATAGGGACAGAAACTATGAATATAAAATTAAGTTATGTGGATTCATGTAGCAAAGCAATAAATGATTATCTATATAAAGCCGCCCTATGATAGCAATGTGGATGCAAATCTTGGGAATAAAATTGAGTAGCACCAGCGACAGTCCTTTTCTTACATATGATTTAGTTTCAAATAAATAATATAACAATTCAAGACAATCCTCCTTTATAGCCAAATGAATGATTGCCAATCATTTTGTCAATGAATATGAAATTCATATTCAAATGAATATGAAATATGAAATGAAATATTGTCAAATGAATAATATTACTCTAAGACCATGGAATAAATATCCAACTTGCTATGAAATCATTCTATGAGAACCTGTAAGTGACTTTGTTTACACAGCACAGAGTCCTAAAATAAATGCAGAGCCGGGTATGGTGGCGCACTCCTTTAATCGCAGCACTCGGGAGGCAGAGGTAGGAGGATCACCATGAGTTCGAGGCCACCCTGAGACTACATAGTGAATTCCAGGACAGCCTGGGCTAGAGTGAGACCCTACCTCAAAAAAAAAAAAAAAAAAGAAAGAAAGAAAGAAAGAAAGAAAGAAAGAAAGAAAGAAAGAAATGCAGATATAATTGCTCTATCAGAGGTTACAGCATGTTTTTTTAAAATTTTCATTTATCCATTTTGAGAGAGAGAGAGAGGCAGATAGAAAGAGAGAATGGGTGCAAACGAACTCCAGACACATGCACCACCATGTACCTCTGGCTTTAGTGGGTCCTGGGGAACGGAACCTGGGTCCTGCAGGCTGGCACGTTAACCATGAAGCCACCTCTCCAGCCCTCCCTGCTTTAATATTATTTAGATTGTTGAAGGAGTTATAGAGTCACCCAAGGGGGAGATCTTGTTCAATCACGGTACTTGTTAGGAGTGGAGTTAAGACAATCACTAGTTTATTTCTCTGATGTTTTTGTTTAGGTGCTGTCTGCTGCTTTTCAGAAACATTCTCTCTTAGGAGCAAATGCATTCTGTAGAGAAAAGTGAGCGCTCTGCGGTCTGCAGGCTCAGCCGCACACTCGGATATACACGTCCTTGGAAAGCAGTGATTTTGGAAACTAAAGGAATGAACCTCACGCTTCACTGGTATAGATGCCACGAAGGTCTGTTTTCTCCTCAGTTTCGGGTCACAGGTCTAATAGAAATCCATCCCAACTGGTCCTGGAGCTCATTGCTTTGTAAGCAATTATAAAGCAATATCAGGAAGGAGGAAAACAGGCCTAGATTCAGATTTTTTTTATTTTTTAATTTTCTGCCTCAAAACAGTCAACGGACAGTCTGGCTTGGAACACCTTGGGATTTAGTTGCTCATTAAGGTTTATGGGTGGACCGAGACTGGAAGAATTGCCGGCGTGATACAAGGTATCGACGTTTTCCCTGGGAAGTTGGCCGTGGCGAGGTGACATTTCTCTGACATTGATACCATGCAGAATTGAGCTCTCTACCTGACACCGGTGTCAGCTGCGGCGACAGCTGCACATCAGTGATCATCCCAAGTTGCTCCAGGCAGTAGGAGCATCTCGTGGAGGCACAGTCTGTGCGATACTTTCCAGGGCCCCTCCTGTACCTGTGCCATTTAGAACATGTTATTGACCCGAGACAGACTAGACAACAGATCCGCTCGACAGAGCTCGGCTCTGTGGCAGGTTAGATTGCATTTTGGGAAAGCTGATGTATGAAGGATGCCCTCCAGTTCCCTTAGTTCCTGGAAGACGTGAGTCCGGAATGTTATCCTCTGAAGCACTCATATTTGGTGAGAGTATGACCTGTCTAGATATAGAGTAGGTGATGAGAGGGATTTCAAGTACTGGGAACATTCGTCCCTAAAGAAGGATTACGGAGTCAAGACTAAGGCATGGACCTGAGGCAGTTCAGTGCATGGCCTGCGATAGTGGAGGGTGGATATTAAACGCAGCAGGAACTCAAGGGAGATATTGCCTGAGGGAAAGAGCCATGGGTTTAAAAGAGATAAAATTAAAAAGGTAGACAGGAGTCAACCATAATCCTTTGTGTTTTGTTCCCCCCTACCGCTTGAGTCAGTGACTCTCCACTTCTCCAAACTTCCATAGCTAGAGAGGGTGACGAAAGTGTTGTGTTGACATTGGTGACTCTCACATCATTTTCAAAGCCAAGATGTTGTGTTATGTTTTTTTTTTTTTTTTTCAAGGTAGGGTTTCACTCTAGCCAGTGGCTGACCTGGAATTCACTATGTAGTCTCAGAGTGGCCTCGAACTCACGGCGATCCTTTTACTTCAGCCTCCTGAGTGCTGGGATTAAAGGCGTGCGCCACCATGCCTGGCTAATCAAGTATTGCTTACATCAGTGTCTATCCCCTATTCAAGTTATATGAAATTTTCTTAAGATTTTGGGTCACTTTCTAAAAACCTTTTGTGATCTTAAATCTGTGTTTTTGCCATTTTGGGGAGAGAAATATGGCTAAACTAGTTTTGTCATCTTAGTAATATTCATTTCACACCAGTAATCTCTACACTAGAGTAAATAATTGGTATTTTCAATATTCTCAACATCATTCATTTTTCACCTTTGAAGAGTTCAGGGTCCATTATTTTATTTTTTTAATTCAATTAATTAATTTATTTTATTGATAACTTCCATAGTTATAGACAATAAACCATGGTAATTCCCTCCCCCCACATTCCCCTTCACAACTCCACTCTCCGTCATATCCCCACCCCTCTCAATCAGTCTCTCTTTTATTTTGATGTCAGCATTTTTCCCTCCTATTATGAGGGTCTGGTGTAGATAGTGTCAGGCACTGTGAGGTCATGGATATCCAGGCCATTTTGAGTCTGGAGGATTGCATTTTAAGGAGTCCTATCCTTTTGGCTCTTACATTCTTTCTTTAATATATATATATATATATATATATATATATATATATATAGTTTTTCAAGGTAGGGTCTCACTCTAGCCCAGGCTGGCCTGGAATCCACTATGTAGTCTCAGGGTGATCTTGAATTCACGTTGATCCTCCTACCTCTCTGCCTCCTGAGTGCTGGGATTAAATGTATGAGCCACCACGCCTGGCTTCTTTAAATATTTTTAAGGGAGCCAATAAGTTAATTTTTACATCTTTAGAAGAAGTTAAACGGATACAAATATTTTTCCCCACTTTCATATACCTCAATGTATAGTGTACATTTAAACAAAATCATATAACTCTCAGAAATGGCAAAATAACAGTAATAACATTGAAGGGAATAGACGTGCATTAGCTTCGCATAACACCAGATGGCGCTGCTGAGCGCCGGCTCTCATCGCTGGTTGGGTTTAATGGAGTTACATCGTACTAAGAAAATCACACTTTTACTGCGCAAATAGTATTGAGATACCCCCCCCCCAAAAATAACCTAAAGGAATACTAGAACTTGAACTTGACTGTTTCTCAGGTGAAGCTGCTGGGGATGAAAGTTTTGGTCTTTTTTTTTTTTTTTTTTTTTTTTTGGTTTTTAGACGTAGGGTCTCACTCTGGTCCAGGCTGACCTGGAATTAACTCTGTCATCTCAGGGTGGCCTTGAACTCATGGAGATCCTTCTACCTCTGCCTCCCAAGTGCTGGGATTAAAGGCGTGCGCCACCACGCCTGGCTTAGTTTTGGTCATTTTAAGTATTACGCACTTGGGCTGGTGGATTAGTTTTTCTTCAGGAATAGCACAGATATATAATCCTTGTTGCTTAAATAAAAAAAAAAAAAAACAAACTTTCACCCAAGATACCTTTGTATTTGCTTTGATGCATGCTCAATTCATAGGTGATGATATATTGAATGTGATTTATGCATGTAAGTATATACATCTATATGAGAGAGAGAGAGAGAGAGAGAGAGAGAGAGAGAGACAGAGAGAGAGAGGCAGGGAGAGAGAGAGAGAAGGAGGGAGGGATCCTGATTCTGTAAACTGTCCCCATATGGTTCTCCACATCAGCCTATGAGGTAGGTAAACCCTTACTTTTCAAGATATGGAACTGAGGTGTAGAGAGAACAAGTTGTTGCATGACTCCCGTGTGGAGGAATTGGATCTGAACCCAAGAGGATGTCTGGCTCATAGGTTAGGCATGTGCCTTGTCAGCCCACACGTCCTGAATTCAGTGTACAGGCCATCTGAGGCAAATCTCTCTTGGAATATGATGTTTACATCTCCCTAAAGAAGAAAACAGTTTTTTTTTCCCTGACAAACATTAGCTTATTTATGTCATAGAAACCAATCAAGTTGGAGTTGTCTGATCCAAAATAATGTTTGTACCTTCTGTTGTATAGGCATTCACTTTACAAAATGTTCTGGATAGCATACAATTTATAATTCTGATGCACAATTTGTTGAATTATATGATACCATAAGTGCATAAATGAAGGAGACAACTCCCCCTCCCCCAAACCCAAGCCTCATTTTGTACAATTATATTCCAAGGTGATTATTTATTTATTTAGTTTTGTTTTTCAAGGTAGGGTCTCACTCTAGCTCAGGCTGACCTGGAATTCACTATGTAGTCTCAGGGTGGCCTTGAACTCACGGGGATCCTCCTACCTCTGTGTCCTGAGTTCTGGTATTAAAGGCGTGCGCCACCACACCCAGCTCAAGGTGATTATTTTTAAAGTTCCCAGCTCTTCGTTTTGTTTGAAGCTACTGCCACTTTCTTTTCAATCAGTTTTTTTTTCATTGAAGGACATTATTTTTAATCCCTTATGGCCCAGTAGCAGTAGTGAGGGATCATAGATGGTGAGGACCCTTGAAGGAAATGGGGTGTGTATATAGTCTGAAAGGGTAAACATATAATCAATATGTATTTATCAGAGAAATAAAATAACATACATAGAAAATGTAAAAATATATTATTTTTATATCATAAGCCACCAAAAGCAATATTTGGCAAGTTTTTTAAAAAAATATTTATTTATTTATTTGAGAGAGTGAGAGAGGGAAAGAGGCAGAGAGAGAGAGAGAGAGAGAGAGGAGAGAGAGAGAGAGGGAGAGAGAGAGAATGGGTGCACCAGGGCCTCCAGCCACTGCAAATGAACTCCAGACACATGTGCCACCTTGTGCATCTGGCTTACATGGGTCCTGAGGTCCTTTGGCTTTGCAGGCAAATGCCTTAACCGCTAAGTCATCTCTCCAGCTCAGCAAGGCCAGGCTGAGTAGGGCATGGTTGTAGAAGGACTGAGGAATCCCTGTGTCATGGGAAGTGGATGGACTATGGAATCAGAGATTTAGATTTGAATCCCAGCTCCATAGCATGGAAGCTGTGCGCCTGATGCAAATTGCTTAATTCCTAAGCCTCAGTTTTCCCGGTGGCAAAAAAATGAGAGCAACAATTATTTTCCAGATTTTTGTGACAATTTATGAATGTATATGTTTGCTAGGACATGGTCTGGTCCATGGGAGCTACTAAAAACTCCACTTTGCTCTTTTGTTGGCAATTTCATTCTTTCGTTCAAATAAATGCTTCTGGTTTGTGGCCTACTTGACACAAAGTCAGACAAGCAGAGACTCATGGAAACAAAGGTGATTTTGGAAGCTGGAGCCATTGCATACTTTTTTTTTTTTTATTTGGCCTCAGAAGTGGGAGAGAGAAGTGTTTCATTTTGCCTGGTTTGGGCTGGGATGGAAGCTCTGCCTTCCAAGTGCTCTGCGGGCAGAATGGAAGTGCCAAGCGTTGGGAGAGAGCCAAGTCTGAGAGGCTGGCAAATTCCAGCTCACAGGAAATCCTTCAGCTCTTACAAAACACGGAGGGGCAGTTCAGCCCCAGCTGTCTCCTCTCCTATCTTTCAAGATCGTCTCAATGTTTGGGGACTGAGAGAAGGCGGGTCCCATAATTCCCTGCTCTACTGATGGCTTTGATAGGCAGACAACTTTGAAGGCCTTCACTGTCAACAGTGGGGTGTTCAAATGTTTCTGGGACAAAGCCGGTTGCTCAGTGCAAGGCAATGGCTTCTGCAATGACAGAGAAAGTGGACTCCTCTATAGGGCTCTTTGCTAGGTGTCGAAGGGCCCTCCTCCTTGAACATAAAACGCTTTGAGAAATTTCTTTTATAGAGGACCACTTTCTTTGTGTTCAAAATGACAGGAGGGAAATGGTAGATCGGATCTCTTAACACCCATTTCAAACGCCTTTGTGCGCCTTCCTATACTGCAGAGGTTAGGGCTCTATAAACTTGATTTCATAGACTCCTTTGCAGTACAGATTTGGATAAGAGCTGGATTCCACCCATTGGGTACGCTTGCAAGAGACTGAAATTCAGAAAACGAGCCCAGGCGGCTGAAGGACAGAATGTAGGAGGTATGACAGACGTGCAAATTTTGCTGGTGGGGAGCACTGGATTTAGGGTGTCTGGCCAAGGCTTCCTTTGGCCCCCTAGTAATTTTGTAAGTTCCCAACTGACTGTATTAAGTTTCCCTCTCTTTAACATGGTCACAGTGATTTTGTTATCTGAAATGAATCCAGCAGTCATATTTTATTTTTATTTATTGGTGGTTGGGGGGAAGAGAATGAGAATGGGTGCATCAGGGCCTCCAGCTGCTGCAGACAAACTCCAGAGACATGCACCACTTTGTGCATCTGGCTTATGTGGGTCCTGGGGAATCGAACCTGGGTCCTTTGGCTTTGCAGGCAAGCTCCTTAAGTGCTAAGCCATCTCTCCAGCCCCAGCAGTCATATATATTTTTTTAAAAGATCAAATTGTTATGGCCTGCACAAGAACACTGCAAGAGTTTTTATGGGGTTAAAAAAAAGGGAGGGCTGGAGAGATGGCTTAGCGGTTAAGTGCTTTCCTGTGAAGCCTAAGGACCCTGGTTCGAGGCTCGACTCCCCAGGACCCACGTTAGCCAGATGCACAAGGGGGCGCACGCATCTGGAGTTCATTTGCAGTGGCTGGAGGCCCTGGCATGCCCATTCTCTCTCCCTCTGTCTATCTGCCTCTCTCTCTCTCTCTGTCGCTCTCAAATAAATAAATAAAAATAACAACAACAACAAAAAAAGGGAAACAGACTGTCACTGAGAAGAGAATGTGTGAGCTTTGGAGTTAGATTACCTGGCTCATGCCTGCTCTGTTGTTTATTAGTGCCACAAGATAAATATATTTTATGGAGCCGGCTCCAGACCATATGTCTCAAGAAGGGAAATAAAGGTGAAGCGTGACATAAAATGAACACAGAAGCAAGGCAAAGAAAATATCTGCTTGGTTAAAGTCGAGTGATAGTTTTATTTGGACAATTCTGGGGAAAAGTCTGTAGGGGGAGGTTGGTTATTGGTCTCTGATTGACGAAGCTTTTGTTTCACTTTACTGCTGTGAATGTTGTCAGAACAAAAAAATGGTGTCACTTATGTCAACCCTAACAAGCCGGGTGTGGTGGCGCACGCCTTCAATCCCAGCAGGTAGGAGAATCGCCGTGAGAGTACGTGGTGAATTCCAGGTCAGCGACCCTACCTTGACAAAAAACAAACACAACAGAACAAAACAAAACTAAAAACAAACAAACTAAATAAAATTAAACAAGGAAATTATGAACGAAAGGTCCTCACCCTTGATAATCACTGTCAAGCTTCTATGTGTACCGCGCCCTTCACAAGAAGCCTTCCCACAGGGATGTCTGCATCTCAATCCCACACGGGACTGACATCACCCTTATTGTTCACTCCTTGTAGCCATCAATTTTTGTTTCAAAATGCATGAAATAATCCTCCTTTCTCCTTTGATAACCGTGCCTTGCCTCAATCCCTTTCAATAGGTCCATAGTTTATTACGACATACATGTTCCCATTGTCGTATTCTGCTATTTCCAAATAACTTTCATTTGTCTTTGGAGAACCCCTTTCTCTATCTTACTGGGGTTGACACCATCTGTGCTGAGATAGCTTTAGTTTTACTCACAGAGTCACTTCAGCCTCATGGCTTCCCAGTTAGTATTATTCTTTGAAAAACTAGTGATGGGTCCTTAACCAAATGCCTTTAGTTTCTTCTTCTAAATGTCTTTCAGGAACACTATGAGAATTAAACAATACAAAAAAAACATACTGAGACATCTTGTGTGGGTGTTCTAGGGGATTGGATACAGCGTCTTCCTCATGCTAGGTAGGCGTGGTGGTTTGATCCTGGTGTCCCCCATAAACTCAGGTGTTCTGAATGCTAGTCTCCCCAGGTGATGGAGATTTGGGAATTAATGCCTCCTGGAGACAGTGTATCGTTGGGAGTGGGCTTATGGGTGTTATAGCCACTTTCCCCTTGCCAGTGTTTGGCACACTCTCCTGTTGCTATTGTCCACCTTATATGGGCCAGGAGGTGGCGTCCACCCTCTGCTTATGCCATCATTTTCCCCTGCCATTATGGAGCTTCCCCCTCAAGCCTGTAAGCCAAACTAAACCTCTTTTTTTTTTTTTTTTCCTCGCAAGCAGCTCTTGGTTGGGTAATTTCTATGCAAACATGGCTACAACAGTAGGCAACTCTCTAATGGAATTATAAGGAAATAAGGGTTTATTTTGGCTCATGGTTTGACATATAGTTACTTTAGTGGGGAGGAGACCATCTCCTCTGTTCCTCAGCTGAACAGTATCTGCAGATGCATGCCATAATATCCATCTAACATTCCCTCTATACAGCATTAACCCAGTAAATGGCAGCTGTAATTGAAAACAAGTCTACATAATGGATGTGTGCACAGGGGAAGAGCTGAACATTAAGATGGTTGGTGTGGGGCAGGGGAGATGGCTCAGTGGTTAAAGGGGCTTGCTTACAAAGTCTACTGGTCCCGGTTCAAGTCCCCAGTACCCACATAATGCCAGATGCACAAAGTCGTGCACGCATCTGGATTTCATCTGCAGCAGGAAGAGGCCCCAGCCTACCTATAGTCTAACTCTAGCTCTCTCTCATCACAAGTAAATAAGGAAAAATATTTACAAATTGTTTATGTGTGAGAGAGAGAGATGTGGGAGAATAGAGGGGCCAGTGATGCTTAGGTATGGTGGGGGAATAAAGAATGACAGGCCTGCACAGTAGGGTTACCCCAGGAGTGCCATTTCTTTTCGGCATGATGTCAGGCAATTCTAATTTTCCCTCCTCTTGTCCACACTTCCAGAAAATAAGAAAACAAATCTATTCCACACAATGTCATCTGCCTGAACTGTTTTCTGCCCGGCTTAGCTTAATGGATTTTTCACATCGGCTGTTTGTCGTTGTTTGAAGCCAGCACGGCTGGTGTAGCAAGCTCAGGGAGCCTTGCCACGTTGGACACATTCCAGCCCTCAACTTATGTTGGGGCTAAGCTACTCAGGAAATGTTGGCAAGAGAAGATTCTGGCAGGTCAGAGAAGTTATGAGCCTTCAGAATGTGTGACCAGATTCCCACCCAGAACACCACTTTTCATTTGTCAAATAGTTTTCATAAAACCATGGAATTTTAGTCCTGGCTACATCCTCAGGCAGGGAGTCAGCCTTGGTAAGTGCTCATCAACTTCCATACTATTTTTCTCTAGAGGGGAGAGAGAGATCGATAGAGAGAGAGAGAGAGAGAGAGAGAAAATTGGTGTGCCAGGGCCTCAGCCACTGCAACTGAACTCCAGATGCTTACGCCACCTAGTGGGCATGTACCACCTTGCGCTTGCCTTACTTTTGTGTGTCTGGCTTAAGTGGGATCTGGAGAGTCGAACGTGGGTCCTTAAGCTTCTCAGGCAAGCGCCGTTAAACACAAAACCATCTTTCCAGCCCCAACTTCCACATCATGTGTGTGAGCTATCACCCATCCCATCAGTAACATTTCTCTAAGTCGAGTGACCCTGGCCTAGAGAGGTAATTTTCTAAGTTTTCTGTTTTGGTACAGGAGGCCAAACTTGTGTTCCTCCACTGACCCACACACCCGCCCAACAGCAATCACTGGGCTCACCAGATCCCGTCCTTCACAATCGCTATCCCGTGTGCTGGGGAATGCTGGGAGTTTGGATGGGGGGAAAAGAGAAAAGTCAGGCAACATAGTGAGGGAAGCATAAGCTTTGGAGACACAAAGGCCCGTTTTTCATACTTTTCAAATGGATGCGTATCCCCAAAGGCTGAATTTGGTAATTTCCCTAAGGCCAGGTTACATGGGAATAGAGCTAGACCAAGAGCTTAAAGCTTTTCACCTTCACTTACATACTTTTTTATTTGGAGTTTGGATACCATTGACAGTTTAGGCTTCTAGCTTGGTGTCTCCTGAAGCACTCTTGGAAGGCCAAACAGTGTCAACATTGAAGGGATCAAGCTTATATTTCCATATGATTCTCTAGAGCACCCACATTGAGTCTGCTCTCCAAGGTTTTCTTGCATGCAGTTTCTTTAAAAAAAATATTTATTTTTATTTATTTATTTGAGAGAAAGTGGCAGATAGATAGATAGATAGATAGATAGATAGATAGAGAGAAAATGGGCACACTAGGGCATCCAGCCAGTGCAAACGAACTCCAGACACATGTACCACCTTGTGCATCTGGCTTACGTGGGTCCTGAGAACTGAACTAATGCCTTAACTGCTAAGCCATCTCTCCAGCCTGCAAGTAGTTTTTAAGAATGATTACAGGACTGGGTGGAATGCAGCATCCTGAGATAGGGAGAGACTGGCAGGGGCAGAATATCTCTGCTTAATTACTCCTTCAACTGTAGCCCCGTGAATCCTGTGTCTCCCGAGGTCCAAACCCCAGGGTGATTACTTCCTGGCATCCTTCAACTCTTTATATGTGAAGTGTACAAAAGTAAAAATGTCACGTACATGAAGCAGCTCTCCCAAGCTTTTGGGGGACCAGGGCATCATAAATCCTGGGCTTACATCGCCCTTTGTGGACATCTATAGGAGTAACCAGTCACACAGGGAGGCTGCTTTGTCCTTTTACTGGCAGGCTCTCTATTCAATATTAGACGCTAACGTGTACATTCAGGAGTAGGCTGAAATTTTATAGTCCTTTCATAGTCCCCATTTGGTCATCTTCTTCACTTCGGAGAGAATTCTTACAGTTGATTCTTGACACAAAGGAAAAGAGGCTTCTATAAAGATGTGAATTGGATGGTGCTTAAAATGGTTTCTTTAGGTCTGGAGAGATGGCTTAGTAGTGGAGGCACTTGCTTGCAAGCCTGACATCCCAAGGTTCAACTCGCCGGGACCCACGTAAAACCAGATGCACAAAGTGGTGCCTGCATCTGGAGTTTATTTGCAATGGCAAGAGGTCTTGGTGTGCCCATTCTCTCTCCCTGTCTCTCCTTCTCCCTCCCTCCTTCCCTCCCTTCCTTCTTCCCTTCCTGCTTGCAAATAACAATAAATAAATTAAAAATGCTTCCTTTAGGCTGGGCCTGGCGGCACACGCCTTTAATCCCAGCACTCGGGAGGAAGAAGTAGGAGGATCGCCATGAGTTTGAGTCCACCCTGACGCTACATAGTGAATTCTAGGTCAGCCTGGGCTAGAGTGAGACCTTACCTCAAAAGAACAACAACAGGCCGGGCGTGGTGGCACACGCCTTTAATCCCAGCACTGGGAGGCAGAGGTAGGAGGATCACTGTGAGTTCGAGGCCACCCTGAGACTCCATAGTGAATTCCAGGTCAGCCTGGGCTAGAGTGAGACCCTACCTCGAAAAACCAAAAAAAAAAAAAAAAAAAAAAAAAAAGAACAACAACAACAAAATACTTTCTTTACAACTTTGTTCACTTTTTTTTTTTTTTTGCATGTGTGTTGGTGTGCATATGTGGACCACTGTGTGGGTGGCATGGCGTGTGCTCATGTGTGTGGAGATGCAAACATCCTCTGTGCAAGCAGGGAGAGGCCAGGGGAGAAGTTCTTCTCTAGTGCTCACCTGCGTGCTCCCGGCTGTGAGTCTCTAACTCAACCTGGAGCTTCCATTTTGGGACGGGCAGACCAGAGGGTCCACCACAGGTCTGGGGTCACAGGCACGTGCCGTCATACCCATCTGTTTGTGTGAGTGCCGTGGGGCGAAGCTCAGAGTGAGTCTCAGAACTTCCAGCTTGCGTAGCCAGGTCTCTCACGTGCTCAACCATCTCCCTGGGCTCCTCTGTCAAGTTCTTCCTTTCTTCTTTTTCTTTTTTCGTTTTTGGTTTTTTGAGGTGGGGTCTCGCTCTAGCTCAGGCTGACCTGGAATTCACTATGTTGTCTCCGGGTGGCCTCGAACTCACGGTGATGCTCCTACTCCTGCCTCCCGAGTGCTGGGGATTAAAGGCGCACGCCACCACGCCCGGCCTCTCTGTCAAGTTCTTAATAAAATACTGGAAGATAATGAAGACATGGAGATCACGAATGTCACTAACTCCACTGCCAGAATCTGAGAGAAATTGCTGCCAAAATACATGGCTGGCACAAAGAGTTAAAAGTAACTGAAAGCCCACCTATGTTCAGAGATAAACAATGACTCCCTTCCTAAAAGAAAGTAGAAAGTGCAGAAAGAGGGAGATAGACACACAGACACACAGACACACACACACACACACACACAGAGAGAGAGAGAGAGAGAGAGAGAGAGAGAGAGAGAGAGAGAGAGAATGGGCACACCAGGGCCTCTAGCTACTGTAAACAAACTCCAGATGCATGTATCACCTTGTGCATCTGGCTTATGTGGGTCCTGGGGAATCGAACCTGGGTCCTTTGGCTTTGCAGGCAAGTGCCTTAACCGCTAAGCCATCTCTCCAGCTCTGTTCATTGATTTTTTTTTTTTTTAAATAAAAAGGTTGCAGACATAGACGCCCTCTTCCCCACTCCATTTCTGCTGAGGGTTGTTGAGGGTTCAGTTTGTGGTCACTTGCCCTGTGACTCAGGCCTGTGGTGGTGTAGTACATCATGACACTATAGAAGTGGAACAGATGAAGACTGCCCTTCATGATCATGGGGTCTGGAAGTAGGAGAAAGGAAGGAGACAGGGGTTGTACTACCCCATTTAAGATTACACCCTAATGCCTTTTCCCACTGCACCCTATCTGCTAAAGGCGCCACTGCCTTCCAGTGGCTCCACAATCCAGTGATCCAGCCTTTCACACATGGGAGCATTTCAGATCCAAACTATAGCACAAGGAAGGACTGTATTAATCCTGTGACATTTTCCTTTTTTTTTTTTTTTTTTTGGCAGAGACAGCTATTATTCTCCACCTTATCGGGAAATTCTTTATCTATACAGTTCCTCTCCTCGTAGCTTTGAGTTTCTTCAGAACAGAATCACAGACATAGACATTATTGTCTGTCCTCAGCCTGGAACCTCACAGACAGACTGTAGAGCTGCTTGGCTGGGTGGGAAAAGGAGGCATAGTGAACTTGTGCCAAGTTTAATCCCCTTAGCTTCAGACAGCTGTGGCCAAATGCTGGGGCTGTGGTTCCCTACCATTGGTTCCTTCGATTTGAAAAGCTTTATGGGGTAGGAAAACAACAGTGCTTTTGAATCATGGAAGCTTCTAGAATCATCTCCTTGCTTAAGATATTCCAGACACTTCAATTGTCCTTATCAGAAAGGCCAAAGCCCGTGTCAGGATAAACTTGGCTCTGCATGGCGCAACGCTTACTGCCTCTCCAAACTCCATCCAGGCCACAAGCGCACCACCTCCTTGCCTTCTGCTGTGCTTTTATTCAGAGCTTCTGGAATGTGCGAGTGGCTCTTGCAGGGCCTTTGCACGTACTGGTTCTGGGTGTCAGAAGAGTTCTGGCCCTGCCTCTCCATGTGCGGAAATACTCTTCCTCCAGCTCCTTCTTCTGTGAACTAGGTTATTTCTCTTCATTATTATCCCTGTCACTCTTTTGACCACCATCCTGCGACATGTCTTTCTGCCACCAACTGATGAGCACTGGTCAACTTGATTAGACTCCCTGGTCTATAAGGGCAGAACCTGTGCTGGGTTTCACACATCGTTTCATCCCTGACACTCAGCCCAAGTCGGGTCTCTTGTAGGTCTTTCATAATTGTTTGCTGAATAAATGAGCATATGGCTACATTTTGACACCTGATTGCATTGGTCAATACACAACTCTTTTTTTTTAACTTTATTTATTTATTTGCAAGGAGAGAGAGAGAGAAAAAAAAGAGACAGACACAGAGAGAATGGGCATGCCAGGGCCTCTAGCCACTGCAAACAAACTCTAGACACATGTGCCCCTTGTGCATCTGGCTTACGTGGGTCCTGGGGAATAAAACCTGGGTCCTTTGGCTTCTCAGGCAAATGCCTTAACTGCTAAGCCATCTCTCCAGCCCCATCATGACTCCTTTTTAAGTCCCCATAAGACATATTTTCTGTATCAGGCAAGTGGAAATTCTACCTGACAGGACTGTCCTTGGAGATAAACTTGGTAATACATGTATTAGTACCCTACACCAAGCCCTACAAGAGGAAAAGTTGTGTTTGTGTTTCTGTGAATTTATTATTGTAGAAAATTTTTGATTGGGGCCAAAATTGGTATAAAATTTATTTTTGGCCCAAAGGGGAGTCTTTCCCTCCTTTTCTATTCTGTCCCTCCCTTTGGTGATATTGCTTCAGATTGTTCTGCTGTAAAAGCCCTGTGTGTTAAGTGAGGGACCTGACATACCAGATGCATGCACCCCCTTGTGCATCTGGCTAACGTGGGTCCTGGGGAATCAAGCCTTGAACCAGGGTCCTTAGGCTTCACAGGCAAACGCTTGACCGCTAAGCCATCTCTCCAGGCCGCCATTTGCATTTTAAACACTACTGAAGAACAAAAGACCCTGTCTACTTAAAAAATAATTATTGTATTTTTTTTTTAAAGAACATACTTTGTATGGATACATCATGTGTTGGTATCATCTTTTCCCTCCTCCCTGGCCCTATTCCACAGGAGGTCCTCCTCAGTGGGGTTGTGGGTTATGCATTATGAGAGCAGCAGTCAGTTATTGGAGGGGAGGCAGTCAATACCGCTCAGTATGATGTCCCTACCTGTGGCTCTTACAATCTTTCTGGCCCCTCTTCTGCAAAATTCCCTGAGCCGTGGTGGGTGAGTTTTAAGTCTACTTCGGTGATGGGCTCTTAGGAGCCTCTGGATCTCTGCTTTGGTAGGTGTTGAGTGTCCTTTGTCCATCTCATTCATCCAGGTGCGGATTGTCAGGCTCACTGTGGAGGCAGCACCCTTGCTCGTCTCCCCAGTTTTAAGTGAAGACCAAGTATCAGGGAGGGGACAGAGACCGAGCAGCTGGGGATGGCACTGGAGAAGCAGCAGAGAAGCCCCACCCCCCACTCTATCTCCTGTCTGCCTCTGCTGAGGGTGCCATTCCACATGAGAGCCCCGATGGATGTCCCCAGGGGCCTTCTTCATGGCCGGTGAATCCCTGTTCTTCGAGAAGTTCATCCTCTGTTCATTTCTGTTCAGAATTCTCTTTTGACCTAATGCCTGTCAGTTTTGAGAATTTTAGGAGACATTTGTGATTGTTTGTGAGAGTATTGGACTTTTGCCACGCAAGCACTCCCTGTGTGATACTCTAGCAATGGCCACAACCACTCCTTCAGACCAGCAATCTCTAGACTTTAGAAGGCAAGGGACCAGCCTTTTTTTTTTAAAATAGGAGATTAGGTCCTGGGATGCAGAGAATATTAGGAAGCAGGTGACCGTGGTAATAAGAAAAAGAAGGGTAGACCATCACTGCTCTTTTAGGCTCTACAGGAGTAAACAACCATCTGACCGGTTGTTGTTTGCATGAATGGGTTGTCAGGAACTGTGAGTGCCTGTGATGTCAGGGAGGCACTGCCTGGCACTCGCGGAAGTAAACTCGGACTCTCTGGTAATGCATGCAGGCATAAGCCAGTCCCAGAGCCACAACCGCTGCACACAATTAGGGGTGGGAGAACCCGCCGCCGCCTGGCTTTGATACGACTTTGAAGAAGAGAGAACTTTTTACACAGCTGGTGAAAGAGGTCGTGGTGGGCAGAGACAACTTCAGGTGGGCAACAAAAGGTGGCAGCGGGGTACAGGGGGTGCCTTGACTGCGCTAGGAATTAAAGGTGCAGCTTTTTTTGGTTTTCAAGGGAGGGTCTCACTCTGGCCCAGGCTGACCTGGAATTCACTATGGAGTCTCAGGGTGGCCTCCAACTCCCGTCAATCCTCCTACCTCTGCCTCCCGAGTGCTGGGATTAAAGGCGTGCGCCACCACTCCAGGCTAAGATGCAGCTTTAAAAAAATTTTATTTTGTTCATTTTTATTTATTTATTTGAGAGTGACAGAGAGAGAAAGAGGCAGAGAGAGAGAGAGAGAGAGAGAGAGAGAGAGAGAGAGAGAATGGATGCGATGCACCAGGGCTTCCAGCCACTGCAAACTAACTCCAGACGCGTGTGCCCCCTTGTGCATCTGGCTAACGTGGGTCCTGGAGAATCGAGCCTTGAACCGGGGTCCTTAGGCTTCACAGGCAAGCACTTAACCACTAAGCCATCTCTCCAGCCCAGGTGCAGCTTTTACAGGAGAGGGAGGGCATCCACATTGTCACCAGGGAACAGGTGAGGAACGGAGGAACCAGGGAAGGAAAATCGGAGATGGATAAAAAAAGAGAATGGAGCTGATCCAGTGAGGGTGTAGCTGGAAGAGTGGGAAACCATGCAAGCTGGTTAATGGCCCAAGTCACACACGCTGGGGATCCAGGGACAGCCTGCGTGTGGATATGTGGCAGCCAGAGAGGTGAGCACGCTTGGGTTTATTGCGTGATTCATTTCCTTTCCCCAGCTGGCGCCTTGGAAGAGGCTCTGCTACTTTCAGCCATGTAGCTGCAGGGCTCCGACGAGGGGCCTTGCTGGGCCGGACCGCCTTGAGTGTTTTCCCCTGCCTGCCTAACACACAGGCGCTAGAGCTTGTAATCATGGTGTTTCAGGGTTACGGAGTGCCTGTCAATCCTTCCATCACTAACTTGCATCCTTGGAAGGCTCTGTTTCCACCAGTGCTAAGCACGTATCAATGCATCTGTTCCAGAATGGCTTTGCTTCCACAAGATGCAAATGTATTAAGAAGCTGTTCAGTCATTGGTGGAAGGGGGGGAAAAAAAACCCTAACAAAATTGAAATCCAGTCCAGAGAAATGAAAGGAGCTTAAATTCAATGACCAGAACATGTTAAGAATGTGGAGGGAATATGTGTTTGAGTAGATAGAACTTAGCTTGGCTAATTAGCTCTCTGCAAAGCTCTAAGGAAGCTGTTCTGGTCACAGGACATGGTGGGAAATGGGCATTAACACTGAATCAAAGAAATAAATAATTGTACTAGGATCTCACTTTTGTGTAAACAGCAGCTTGATGGTTCAGCAATTGATAAAAGCAGATAAGGTGTAAAATATTTACGTGGGAACAAACGTAAGTAATTCAGAGATTCCAAATGTCAAATTGGATCCTTGTTATCATGAAGACTAGAATGGCATCATCACTAACAGAGAAAATGAGGATCAAGCCTTTCTCTTCACTTCTCTGCTTAGACTGGACCACGTGGCATCAGCACAGTTGTGCGTAAAGCAACATCTTCTTAAGTTTTATATTATACTACTTATGGATTCTAAATTACAAATACGCAAAACATGAAATACTATAGTATTTCCTAAAGTATAGTAAATCCATTAAAAAGTTCACCAGACTGTCACTAAAATAACATGGTAGATAAGAAATGTTAAAGGCATAGCTATCATAGTTATATAGTTCCATGAAAAAAAAGTAGCTCCTCTGTCACAGGGTATTTTCCAGGCACATTACTGCCCTATTCATAATGACTGGGAAATGGAATCAGCCTAGATGTCTATCAACTGATGAATGGATAATGAACATGTGATACATATACACCATGGAATTTTACTCAGCCACAAGGAAAAATGAAATTTGAACTTTGCAATGAAAAGGATGAAACTGGAAAAAATATGCTAAGTGAAGTAACAGGCCCAGAAAGAAATAAAATCTGGGCTGAACAGGTGGCTTAGTGATTAAGGCATTTGCCTACAAAGCCAAAGGACCCAGGTTCAATTCCCCAGGATCCACGTACCCAGATGCACCAGGGGGTGCACACGTCTGGAGTTCATTTGCAGTGGCTGGAGGCCCTGGCATGCCCATTCTCTCTCTCTCTCTCTCTCTCTCTCTCTCTCTCTCTCTCTCTCTTAATCTCTTTTTCTCTACTTGCCTATTTTTCTCTCTCTCTCTCCCTCTAATAAATAAGAATAAAATATTAGAAAAGAAAAAAATGCATATTTTTCTCACATGCTGTTCCTCACTTTTAACGTTTGTATGAACACTTTCTGTGCCTGGCCTATTTCTCTCGGCACGGTGATCAGTTTTGGATCTGTGCTGTAGTAAGAGGACTCACCACTTTACGTGGCTGGGTGGGTTCCATGTATGCCACGTGTTCTTGGCCCAGTAGTTGGTGGGCATATAGGTTGATCTGGCCTCTTGTTTGCTGTGAACTTGGACATGAGTGCAGATGTCTCTTCAATGTGCGGTTTTATTTCCTTTAGTTGTACACCCAGTGGCAGGATTGCTGGGTGATATGTTAGTTCCACTTTTTTTTTCTTGTAAAAGAGCCTCATGCCATTTTCCATGGTGGCTGTGTTGATTCACACGTCTACCAACTACTTGTAGGGTCCCCTTCTCTACATACTGCTAGTACTTGGTGTTTTTTTTTTTGTTGTTGTTGTTTTTGGTAATATCCACTCTGACTGGTGTGAAGTGATATTTTATTATGGCATTGATTAGCATTTTCCTAATGATTTGTGATGATGGGCATTTTTCCATCTGCCTGTTCACCATTTTTTAAAATCCCATTTTGATTGGATTGTTTTTACTTTGTATATTAAAATTAGTCTCTCATATTCTGAATCAGTCAGTAGCAATTCTATATGATAATAGAATATTATCTAAGAAAGAAATTAAGAAATCAATCCCATTTGTGATAACTACAAAATATAACATACCTAAGAATAAACTTACCTCAAAAGATGAAAGTTCCCTATAATCAAAATCACAAAACGTTGAAAGAAATTGAAGAGGGCACAATGCATGCAAAATGGAGGCTGGAGAGACAGCCAAGTGGTTCAATTGCTTGCTAAGCAAGCGGAGGATTGAAGTTCAGATCCTCAATACCTACTGGGGAGGCAGAAGCAGACTCCTGGGTCTCACTGTCTAGCTATCTTGGCGAGCCCTAGATTCAACTGTAGACCCTGTCTGAAAGAGTACGTTGGACAGTGACTGAGGAAGACACCTAACATTGACCTCTGACCTTCACACACACGTGTACACATGTGCACAAGCACCCCTCACCCCACAGATATTTGTGCGCACACATATATGAGCACACATATAGACATGAAGCACATGGCATAGACATACGCACAAAATGGAAGACTATCTATTTTCATGACCTGGTAGAATCAATATCATTAACGTGCCCATGCTACCCAAAGTGATCTACAGAGACCATACAAGCACGAGCAAAACACTAGTGGTATTCTACACAGAACTAGAAAACAACTCTAAAATCTGTATGGAACTACAGACAGATTAACATAGCCAAAGCATTCTTGAACAGAAAGAACAGAGCAGGAGGCATCACAGTACTTGACTTTACAATATACTATGAAGTGGCAGCAACCAGGGAAGCAGGGTATTGGCATAGAAATGACATATGGGGGCTGGAGAGATGGCATAGCAGTTAAGGCATTTGCCTGCAAAGCCAAAGAACTCCAGTTCAATTCCCTAGGATCCACGTATGCCAGATGCACAAGGGGGCACTTGCTTCATTTGCAGAGGCTGGAGGCCCTGGTGTGCCCATTCTCTCTCTCTCTCTCTGCCTCTTTTTCTCTCAAATAAATAAATAATATATATTTTTTTTAAAAAAGGAAATGACAGGGCTGGAGAGATGGCTTAGCAGTTAAGCGCTTGCCTGTGAAGCCTAAGGACCCTGGTTCGAGGCTTGATTCCCCAGGACCCATGTTAGCGAGATGCACAAGGGGGAGCACGCATCTGGAGTTTGTTTTCAGTGGCTGGAGGCCCTGGTGCACCCATTCTTTCTCTCTCTCTCTCTCCCTCTCCCTCTTTCTCTCTGTCGCTCTCAAATAAATAAATAAAAATAAGCAAAAAAAAAAAAAAAAAAAAAAAAAAAGGAAATGACATATGGACCAATGGAGCAGAATAGGAAATATCAAAGTGAACCATCTATGGTGAACTGAACTTCCACAAAATGTCTAAGAACAAGCACCAGGGAAAAGACAGTCTCTTCAATAAATGCTGGGCAATTTGGACATGCACACACAGAACACTGAAGTTGCAGCCTTGTCACTTGTCATATCCATCAGTCAACTCAAATGGGTTAATTTTTTCAGTGGAAGACACAGAGCTACTAGGAGCATTTGGTAACGGCTTTCAGGATATGGGCACAGGCATGCATACTTTAGGTAAGACCTCCCCCAAGACACAAGAAATGAGAGCAAAACCAGTCCCGCTGTTTCTTGTCTGGCACTGTTTCCTTAAATTCTCTCTGTAACACCTCGAAGGATACAGATATTTTTTCAATAATTTATAATAATTTAAAATACCACATGCCTCTAAACTTGAAGCAAATTTTGTAACAACATTCCCATAGTAACAACAACAAAGCAAATGCTCTAAAGAAAATCAACAAATTGTTACATAGAGGTCTCTAATTTATATCTGTGTATAATATACAAATTTTGTAACAACATTCCCATAGTAACAACAACAAAGCAAATGCTCTAAAGAAAATCAACCAATTGTTACATAGAGGTCTCTAATTTATATCTGTGTATAATATACCTTCTGGACTATAAATGGATATAGAAATATATATATATATATTTTGGTTTTTCGAGGTAGGGTTTCACTCTAGCCCAGGCTGACCTGGAATTCACTATGGAGTCTCAGGGTGGCCTCGAACTCACGGCGATCCTCCTACCTCTGCCTCCCGAGTGCTGGGATTAAAGGCGTGCGCCACCACGCCCGGCTTAGAAATATTTTTTTAAAAGGCAAAGTCCGGGCTGGAGAGAAGGCTTAGTGGTCAAGGTGCTTGCCTGCAAAGCCTAAGGACTCATGTTCGACCCTCCAGGTCCCACCTAAGCCAGATGCACAGTGACACAAGCAGGCAATGTTGACATGCACACAATGGGGTGCACACATCTGGAGCTTGATTGCAATGCCTGAAGGCCCTGGCATACCAATTCTCTCTCTCTCTCTCTCTCAAATAAAGGCCAGTCTGTTGGGCTTGCCTCAAAGAAAAGAAAGCAAAATCAGGAAAACATGAATATGTCAAGTTGAAAATCTGTGAGCAAAGGAACAACAGAGAACAGTGAGAACCTAGGGGATGGAGAAACTATTTTCAAGCTACTCATTTATGTTCACTGTGGTGCTTGCACAGTGATAAAATTACCTAATGATCCATTTCTCAGAATGAATCCCCAGCAGTAACCGTATGTGACTGTATATATCTTTGTATGTTTTATACATGAGTTGTTTACACATTTTGGCTCATGTGGATTATGTTGCTAGGAACACTGCTATACAAATATCTATTCAACTCTTGTTTTACAATCTTTCAGATGTATACCCAGACCTGAAATTCCTGGACCATATATTAAGTAATTTTTTTTTTTGTCTTTAACACAGTATGGATACCAAGCTAAATCGGAGAGAGGTGGATATCAAGCGAATTCATAAGAGGGTCATCTTTGTATAAGCTAAGCCCGAGGATATGGAAGGCTGTGCACTTTGGGTGGAGTTTCTTGAAGGCAGGAGCTCACAGCTTCCGCAAAGATTTCCTGATGAAATAATCGTGAAACAAACAACTCATGATCTGGTCTGATGCAAACTTGTGATCTGTCTTATGCTCAGACTTCCTATTGCTTTGATTGCCTGGAACTGAATAAAACCTGCTAGTACAGTCTGTTCAGGGAACACAAGCGCACACCGCCCCCCCCCCCCGATCCTCCATTAAATCATATTTTGTGTGTGGTGTGTTCATTTCATGTCCTCCAAGGCACCTCTGGAGGGAGGTGACACCACAGATCTTTTGCTTTATCATATTTTATTTCATTTTTGAGTATATTTGAGATTCGATACCCTACATATATTTAAAGGGTACAATTTGGTGTATTTGATACACACACACACACACACACACATATGTGTGTGTGTGTGTGTGTTCATGAATTAACATTGTAATAAAGGTCATGTACATACCATGGCCCCCCTGCCAGAAGTTTTATATTAAGGCATCATTGTATAATTAGTTTTTATAACAGCCATCAATAAGATCATTTCAAGCACTAGACTGACTAGTGCTTTCTAACTCTGACGGGAAAGAATTTTGCATTGAGAGAGAAGTTCTTTTAAATTTGTTCTTTGGTGCTTTCCTTTTTCCTAAAAATTTACATTTTAAGAATCTGAGTGATTTCTTGGCAAGGGTTCTGCAAAGCAAAGTACAAGTTCAGCTGGGGGAAGGAGGGCTGGGGAGGCAGCGACAGGCTGTTTAGGCTGCTTAGTCATAGCTTATGAGAAGCGCATGTTTCAAACTTGGTGGTTGCAACAGCCAAAGGAGGCTTCTCTGTGGAGCGGAGAAAGTTCTCAGAATGGCTCTGACAAAAAGGTGCCTTGGAAACCCCATCGAATACTTCTGGTGTATTTGGGAATGCTGTCCGCATCTTGGGAAAAAAGTATTTCGTAGCACACGCTTTTACCTTTGTTGAGTTTTGAGAACTGGAGACATACACAAAATCTTCACCCTTACCGTCCCATAGGACTGATGTGCAAATGTCAGGAATTAGCTCCTGAAGCTAAGATCAGAAAGGTCTCCAGGGAGCCACAGACAACAAAGACAGTGTGGTCTGTGTGAGAGCTCGAGGCTGTCCATGGGGAAAATTCCCAGCGTGTTTGTGCATGCATAAACCGAAAACCAAATCCTGTCCCCCGTGGGGAAGCCTCCTGGATGGAGATTGGCAGCCTAGCCAATGGAGGACTCTGTCCAATAAAAGTGAGTTTGGTCAGGAGAGATTTTATTCAAAAAAAAAAAAAAAAAAAAAGATTACCATCATACTGATTTTAGGATCTTCTCATGTCTCAACTCAAACAGAAAGAGGTTTCCATAGAAAGGGGGCCAGTAGCACTGTTAGGAAGGTTTGAAGGGAAACCAGGCGATCAAGTGGGAACAAGAGCCAGGCTGTACTCTGACAGATGTTTCTTGCTTTTGTCGCCCTTCTTAGAAGGGCTCTTAAGGATAGATGTTCTCTATCTCAAGCTTGGAGCATGCCCAAGTTGAGAAGCCCAAGGCTGTGGGATTGTTATAAATTTGAGGTTAGCTCGGTGTAAATAGTGAGGTCCAGGCCAGCCAGGGTTACGTGTAAGACCCTGTTTCAAAAAAACAAAACAAATTAAAAAAAAACCCACAAACAAAACAGCAACAAAAAAGAATTGAGTTGCCTGAATATGATTTTCCCTTGACCTCGTCACTCTAAACATTAAGTAAACGTTCTGCCTGCATTTTCGAGTCTTGACATAAATGCTCTCCTTTGACCTCAAGTTGGGAAATTGCAGAAGCCATTTGCACCGCGAGGTCGACTTGCGCTTGGTAAGTGGTGAGAAGGCCAGAAGTAGAAGGAAACTCGCAGGTAGACAGGGCTTCACGGTGAACTGTCTAGCTTGCTCTCTGCTGGTGAGCTGGCCTCTCTCTGACTGCGCAGCAACGAGCAGCAGCGCATTGGGGCCAAAGAGCCGCACCGCTGTCCTGCAGCGTGCTCTGCTCTGTCCACCACGTCCTGCGCTGCCCAATGTGTCTCTGTCCTTCCCACACTGTTCCACGTGGGAATTCAGCTCGGGGAGGTGGTGCACACCTGTGATCACAGCACTACGGAGAACGAGGTGCGTGTGTGGGGGAATCACAGGTTCTAGGCCAACTTGGGTTAAATAGGGAAACTTGGTTTTTGCGTTGCTGGGATCAAATACTGGATCAAAATCAGCTGTGAAGAGGAAAGGTTTTGTTTTGGCTTACCATCTCGAGGGGAAGCTTCGTGATGGTGGGTGGGGAGAGGGGAGGAAGCATGGCACCAGCTGGGGCTGGACATGACCTGAGTGAGGTGACTCTCCAAGGCTTGCTTTCTTTTCTTTCTTTCTTTTTTTTTTTTTGTTATTTTTATTTATTTATTTGAGAGCGACAGACAGAGAGAGAAAGAGGCAGATAGAGAGAGGGAGAGAGAATTGGCATGCCAGGGCTTCCAGCCACTGCAAACGAACTCCAGATGCGTGCGCCCCCTTGTGCATCTGGCTAACGTGGGTCCTGGGGGGTCGAGCTTCGAACCAGGGTCGTTAGGCTTCACAGGCAAGCGCTTAACCGCTAAGCCATCTCTCCAGCCCCTTTTAAAAAAAATATTTTATTTATTTATTTGAGAGAGAGAAAGAGGGAAAGAGACAGAGAGAGAGAGAGAGAGAGAGAGAGAGAGAGAGAGAGAATGGGCACTCCAGGGCCTTGAATCACTGCAAAGGAACTCCAGATGCATGCGCCCCTTTGTGCATCTGGCTTACGTGGGTCCTGGAGAATCGAACTGGGATCCTTTGGCTTTGCAGGCAAATGCCTTAACCGCTAAGCCATCTCTCCAGCCCTCCAAGGCTTTCTTGATGCCTGTTTCCACTGTGTGGAGAAGAACAGTGACCCGGAAGTCACAAGATTAAAGGATATATTTTCCTGTCTGTGACAGCATAGGTTTGCCTAACGTGTGTTTATTCCTCCTTTTCTCTCCTCCTTTCTTCTTGTTTTGTCTTCCTCTCTCTAAGCTTGTTATTTGGTGACAGCTCTGTGCTGCTAGATAGAGCCTAATGTCTAACCACAGTTATTTTATTTTATTTTTATATTAGAAGGAGAGAAAGAGAGAGAGAGAGAGAGAGAGAGAGAGAGAGAGAGAGAGAATGGGCACTCCAGGGCCTTCAGCCACTGCCAACGAACTCCAGAGGCATGTGCCGCCTTGTGCATCTGGCTTACGTGGGTCCTGGGGAATTGAACCTGGGTCTAGTAGCTTTGCAGGCAAGTCCCTTGACCTCTAAGCCATCCCTCCAGCCCCAGCCACAGTTCCGAGTGGCATTAGAAGCATGACATGGATTCTGCCTGGCCTCTCCTGGCCAAGGGAAGTTGTTCTCAGATGAAAATAGTATAGTTTAGGACTAGAAGTCTTTCTGAGTGGTGGTGGTGGGGGGGGTAGAACTCTGTTGTACAAAATATTTGGGTCTTACCATTTAGTAGACGAGTGACTTTGGCATCTTTTCTATCCCTGAAGTGATCTTGAGAGATGAGTAGCATAGTAATTGCAGTTTCACATTGGGGATTTTATGCAAATCACTAAAGCTTTATATGAATAAGGTATTTACATTAATAACAAGGGCTCCTGCTCATAGCAGCAATAGTTATTGTCATTCAATATGGGGGGAAAAAAAACCCAAATGCTTACTAATTGATGAATGGATAAGCAAGAATTGAATATCCATAGAATGGACTCTTACTCAGCTGTGACAAATTATACAGTGCTGACATAGGCCACCCACGAATGAACCTCCGAAATGTTATACCAAGAGGAAGAAGTTGATCACGATAGGTTATTTATTAAAATCACTCAGAACACATAAATCTACAGAGACAGAGGACAAACTAACACTAGCCAGGGACCTAAAGGGAAGAGGACAATGGGGGGGGGTGGGGGAAGCTTAGTGACCAGGTCTTCATTTTCTTTCTTTTAGAGATGAAAATATCTTGGAACTGGTAGAGTTGATTGGCCTCACAGCATTGTGAGTGCACGTAACGGCATGGAAAATTTATCTCAGATGAAAGGAAGGAAGAAAGGAAAAGAATAGATGGATGTACCAGGACTGTTTATTCTTTAGGGTACAGAGTGCACTCTGACAATGCATAATTTACTGTACTTCCCCAAGAAAGGCCTGAGTGAAAGTTATGGGCATTCCTTCTGTCCTGGAAAATTGGATTTCCACTGTGCAGTCTGAGCTATCGTTGGAAGATGAAGTGTTCCCCTGACCTTGTGCTGCTGCGCCTGGGGCCAGTCTCTTTTAGAGAACGACTTTGTCCACAGAGTGTAGAAAATCTGTTCTTGTTCATAAAGGTAAATCGTAGCTGCAGCTTGGGAGTTCACTTGTCAATGAAGATTTTTACTTTTCGCCTTTTTAGCCCTTTCCCACCCTTGTAGGTTGTTTACCAGGTGAGGTATTCTCTGCTAAGACGAAAATAGCTTCCTTAATTTCATCTCTTGAGATGAGGTGACTGTCGCTATTTCATGGTTCCACTTTGTGGGTCAGGAACTGAGTCCCCAAAGAGCAAATATAATTTAATGGACTCTTTACTTAAGATTTCACTAAGGTGAAAAATTGCTAAAACAGCCCCTCTAAAGGATGGCTAATTAGCAGAAAATACACATGCTTCCCAGTGTCCTCCAGGGCTGAAATGTTCGTCTGGATCTAGACACCTAATGGGGAAACCCAAGGCCCTGTTAGGGCCCCAATATCCAGCCTTGGGCTTAAACACTTTGGAAGGAACACATCTTGTCATTATATTTATGGTTTATTTTCTGTCCCCTGGGTAGCTGATTGTATTGTACTGGAATTTTCCTTTTCTTCTGAGTTTTTTTTTTTTTTTAAGAATTCTAATATCTAACTTCTGGTCTGTTTTTATTAAAGTGCAGATGTCTTCTGACTAAGAAAAAGTATCTAATATTTAGCAGAGTTACGGTTAGGGGCAGAGCTCCTGGGGAGGATGAATCACACCAAGAGGCTTCTAGTTATTTCCAAAGCAGTTGGAATTGGTGGTAAAGCACTGATTTGTTCTCTCTGCAACTTAAATAAATCCCAGCTCTCATGTGGCTCAGCCTATGTGGATATTGCATCACCTGATAACACACTCCCACTTCAGAAGTCTTGGAGAAGAATCTTATATTTTTCTCTTTTCCAAGTACAGCTTTCTCTAGAAGGACTGTGTAGACACACAATTCAGGCTTCCTCCCAATTAAATTTAGCCATCTTCCTTACTTCATGACTTCTAGGTCATAGCAGTTCCCTGTTCTTTTAAAAAATTTTGTTTTATTTTTGATTTTTTTTTTTTTTGAGAGAAAGAGAGAGAATGGACACACCAGGGCCTTTCAGCTCCTATGAACGAACTCCAGACATGTGCGCCCCCTTGTGGCGCAAGTGTGTGTGACCTTAGGTGCTTGCGTCACTGTGCGTCTGGCTATGTGGGACCTGGAGATTTGAACATGAGCTCTTAGGTTTCGCAGCCAAGCGCCTTAACCGTTCAGCCTTCTCTCCAGCCCTCAGCTCCCTCTTCTCTCAGTGGTGACTACTCACTGCTGTGCTGACCACCCCCAGTGTCTCCCCGAGTTTCTCCCATGCTGTGACCTCTCACTTCTTTTACCTTCTCCCCCAGAGCTTCTCTTTGAAGCCCACCCTGGGAAGGGAGTGGCATTAGGAGAGGTGCTTAGGTGGTGGAGAAGGGTCCATGTCTGGCTTAAAAAAATTATTTATTTATGTATGTATTTGACAGGGAGAGGGAGAGAGACTGAGAGACAGAGAAGGAGAGGGAGAGAGAGAGAGAGAGAATGGCGGAACCAGGGACTCCAGCCACTGCAAACGAATTCCAGACACATGCGTCACTTTGTGCATCTGGCTTGTATGGGTCCTGGGGAATCGAACCAGGATCCTTTGGCTTTGCAGGCAAGTGCCTTAACGGTTGAGCCATCTCTCCAGCCCCGTGTCTGGCTTTTGAGTTCCAAGCGTGGCCAAGACTGGCTGTATAAGTTGAAGGGCCCAGAGCTGTATGAATGAGGGGGACTGTGAAAAATAAATTAAGAAATTCAAGGCAGAGATAACAAAGCACTACCTCAAGCGTGGTGCCCTAGGTGACTGCCCAAGACCTACCCATGAAACCCGTCCTGAGGAAGCGGGAAGGCATGGTCCTGTGCTCTCGCCCTGTGGGGTTTAGCAGGTTGCGTTTTGATGGCAGGAGCTCTCGTGGCATCCCTGAGTTCCAAGAGGGTCAGACTGTCTGTCTACTTCACTGCTGTTATCTGAGGGCCTCACTGCTGTCATCCAAGGGCCTAGAAAAGAAGCCAGCACATTGAATGGGGAGAAGAGAGAGAGAAAGGACATTCAATGTGGGTTGGCTAGTGACCATCTACCCTCTTCTCCTTTGTCCTCTTGCATTAGTCAGTAAAGGAGTAGGGGCACAGGTTTCCTAATATAAAGTAGACCTTATTTAATTCCCCAGAAACTTTGTTTCCTTAAACTTCCAGCAGACATTTTAGTTGTAAGAAGTTCTCTAACAGTATAGTGATTTAAGGCTGAAGAAAAGATGAAATCAAATTCCAAGAAATGAAAGACGGCCTGTTTGTCATTTGAAGGAATAAAGAGAACGTTGGAGGGGGAGAAATAAATAAAGCTCATCAATGAGATTTGAATTTTTTTTTTTTTTTTTTTGGTTTTTCGAGGTAGGGTCTCACTCTAGCTCAGGCAGGTCTGGAATTCACTTATGTAGACTCAGGGTGGCCTCGAACTCACGGTGATCCTCCTACCTCTGCCTCCCGAGTGCTGGGATTAAAGGCGTGCACCACCACACCCGGCAATGAGATTTGATTTTAAAGAGAACATTGTTTACTATAAGGATCCGGAGAAGAAAGCACATTATCTTCCAGGGAAGCAAGCTCTTGTAGAAGGGGGAGTAGGGTTTGCTGTCAAATCAGTAGGTTAACAAAGACTTACCCTGAGAAATTTCATTTTTATGACAATCAAGAAAATGCTCCATTCTTCTGCCATCGGAAGAAAATATTAGAAAGCTATGTTCATTACAACCTTTGCACAGCCAGGTTTAGCAAAGTGAATGCCTCGTTTGAAGTTTCTTTAGTCTGCTGGGAACAGAATAACATGGGCTGGGGTCAGCTATCTCTTCACAATGGATAAGGAGCTAAATGTAGATCCCAGATGATCCCGAAGGTTGATTTTGAACCTTCACCTGTGCAGCCCTTATTCCTGCTGAAATCAATGATGAAAATAAATAAATAAATAAAAGAATTTTGAGTCACAGTTTGAGTCATACAGTTTGAGATTTTCTTGGGCGTATATACTTGGGATGCACAATCTACCTTGCCTGCTTACATCTAAAAAGAATGTAATATGTGCTGAATGGCATACTGGTGACTGGTCTGCCTGCTGGCATATGTTAGGTGGGTAACCACATCTTAAAAAAAGTAGTAGTGGGGTTTGGGCAGTGGCTCTGTGAATAAAATGCTTGCCATGTGTAACAGTTACTTCCTTGTTGCTTGGACAAAACAGCTGACCAGGAGCAGCTGATAGAAGAAAGAGTTTCTTTCAGACTCACAGTTTTGAGGGGACGCTCCATCGTGGTAGAGAAAAGCAGAGCAGAGGCTGTCCGTCAGTCACATCTGGCCACAGCAGCTGGAAGGTGACCGTGAGAGTGAGCTCAGTCTGGCAAGAGGGAGCCAGGCTATGACATCTCAAAGACCTCCCCCAGCAACGCGTCTCCCTCCAGCGAAGCTCCGCCTCTCAAATTTGCCACCGGCTGGGGAAGCAAGCGTTCAACACCAAGGCCAAGTATTCAGTTATGAGGCTGTGGCGGCCCATCTCGTTCAAACCGCCACACCGTGAGTTTGGTGCCCGAGCATCCACATAGTCTTTGGTAGGGCATGGCAGCTGTCTATGAACCCAACACTCTGGAGGTGGAAACGGGATCCTTGGGGCGAGCTGGCTAGCTAGACCATAGCTAAATCTGTGAATGCTGGGTTCGAACGAGAGACCCTGCCTTGGTAAAATAAGTGGAGAGTGATGGAAAAAGAAACCCAGTATCAAGCTGGGGCCTCCACACACGTGCACGCGCACACCCTCACGCACGCGTGCACACAGCGAACACACAAAGTCATGGCGTAGACTTGAGGTTTAGTTTGTTGCTTTTTAAAAAGAATTTTTGCAGTATTTCAAAAGCATGCACTAAGAACATTTCAGATTATAGCAAAACTTATAAAACATTGGGTTACCCCTCTGTGACAGGTTCTCATAGTATGACAATGTTGACAGTGATCAGTTACTGCTTCTCTAGGGTGGAATAAAGTTGGATGAAAACAACCTGAATTATGGACAGCATTATAAGGCCTTCTGAGAATGTCTTAGTCACAGATAAAAGGTGAAGAGAGGACACTTGGAAAGCATTAGAAATATGCACCCATTAAGATGTACAGAGAAATATTACCTTCCATCTAATGGTCTGAGCAAGCCCTTCCCAGTGCCACTGAAAAGCTGAAGTTCAGACAGCATTTTTTTTTAAATTTAATTTTATTTTTGTAGTCAGTGAATATGGTCAAGTTGGTACCATTGTTAGTCTCCTCCCTGACCTCCCCCACTCTGCACGGACCCTCCTAGTTGGGGAATATGGGTTGTGCATTGTGGGGTTAACCATCAGTTGTGGGTAGGAGACAATGTCTCTGTGTATCATGACCCCATGTGTGGCTCTGACATTCTTTCCGTCCCCTCTTCCCCAAATTTCCCTGAGCCATGTTGGGTTCATTTTAGGTCTGCTTCAGTGTTCAGAACTTGGGCACCTCTGTGTCTCTGGATATCTGGTTTGGTAGGGGTTGATTGTTCTCTGTGTCTGTCTCCTTCACCGTTGTGCTGCTTCCCAGTTCACCAAGAAAATAGCACTCTTGCATGTTTCCCCAATTATTCTTAGTTTCAGCTGGGTCCCTTTTGAGGTATGATGGGGTGGTTCTCTCCTTAGGATCTGCATCTATCTGAAAAAGAGAAGCAGATTCCCCAAACAGAGAGTAAAGTTAGCACCAAATAAATGTGATAACCATTGTTTTTTAGAGAGAGTTTAATGGAGAGCGGGTTCATTGTTGGATATGGTTCTGACTTGTTTCCCAGCTCCAGCTATGGGTTCCGTCCCACTGAGCAGATCAGTTAGCCAAATCGAGAGCAGTTGGTTTCCCGCCATGGCTATGCACCACTATTGCACTTGTGTGAGCATCCCGTCAGGTTGTTTGCTGCTGAGTAGGGTCAACCATGCGCTGCTTGGAGAGATATTGGTCATTTTCCCCCATTTGCTCATGTAGCACCTGCTGGCACTAGACACGCTGACTGTCTGGGGACTGACTCTCTTCCAGCTTCCAGCCATGTCGCTCCATGACACGTGCCTTTAGTGTATGGTGTCCTCAGCAGTAGGGTCTTACCACTAACCTATGGTGGGTCATCAAGTGCTCTGACGTAAATCTGTCTTCTTTTGGGAGCACATTTTATGGGGAAGAAAGGAATCAAGGACCCTCTATACTATAGCCAGTAGCTCTATTTTCTTAGACCTTGGGCAGATGTTGGGAGACATTGAGAGCATTTGCCCATTCTGATTAATAAACTGACTCAATTCCTAACAGAAAGTTAAAAACTGTGAATATTTCTGTTGTCCAGGAAAAGAAATTTTTTTGGTGAAGGATGCCAAAAATTTGGGAGCAGGGATTATGATACAGGCAAAATGCCCTTGTTTTAAATTATCAGGGGTTTTCAAGGTTTGGTCAGCTTTCCAAAGGAATTTGGCATTCATTTCATTTTTACAGTAATAAAGTTCTGACTTTCTAGGTTTGAAGCTAATTGAAATCTTTAATTTGGGAAAAGGGAACTACTCCTTTTGCTTTACTTAATGAACATTAAGACATTTAGCAATGATCAAGATTGAAGAATTAATCCGAGGCCTATGTGATAGAGGTTGTAGACTTAATCAAGGAAGAACAGGGCTGGAGAGATGGCTTAGCACTTAAGGCACTTGCCTGCAAAGACAAAGAACCCAGGTTCGATTCTCTAGGACCCACATAAGCCAGATGCACAAGGTGGCAGATGCATCTAGAATTCGTTTACAGTGGCTAGAGCCCTTGGCATACCCATTGTCTCTCTCTCTCTCTCTCTGTCTCTCTCTCTCTCTGTCTGTCAAATAAATAAATAAAATTTTTAAAAAAAGAAAGGAAGGAAGGAAGGAAGAGCATACGGCCGAGGATGTCCACTGTATCTTCTTCAGATTAACCACACCTCATTAAGAAGACTTCAGTGTATAGTAAAGCCACTGAGTAGCCAGGAGCCACGTGACGGTACCCGCAGCTGTGACCAGCACGTCATGATTGTCATCATCAGTGCCGTTGTTGTTGTTGGGGACCCACACAGTTCAGTCACTGAATGAAGCCATACTTCTTAAGCTTTCCTGATAATATTATCAGCGGCATGTGTATGTGTCAGTTGCTTTTCTGACGAGAAGCAAGTGAAGGGAGGAAGGGTTTACTCTGACTTACGGTGTAAGGAAGGATACCGCCCATCACGGTGGGGAAGGCTCAGCTGCAGAGGTGCGTGGTGGCTAGTCAGGTGTCAGCAGTCGGGAAACAGAGCAACCATGAATGGGCTGGGCGGGGGGAGGGGGGGCTGGGTTGTAAAACCTCCATGCCTTCCCCTAGTAATTCATTTCCTATAACAAGGCCACACTTCCCCCAAAGGCTCCACAGCCTTCTAGAACAGCACCACTAGCTGGGGACCAAGTGTTCAACCACATGAGCCTACAGGGTTTCACATTCAGATGACCATAGGGTTGATACTATGTCATAAGTAAGGATTTGATGATCAGAGAGATTAAATAATCTGCTTTCCATCAGATGGTGCATAAAAGTTGGAGCCAGGTTTTAGTTTGTGTTTGTCTCTTTCATATATATATATGTATATATGTATGTATTACCTTTGATGTCTTGATGGGCTCTAGAAACTGAAAATCAAAATTCTCTTTCTAAACCAACTAGGAACAAAGACATACAAAGTTTGGATGGAAAATAGAGTACACATAACTTAGTCTTGCCACTAGTTTCTATTTCTTCCTTTTATTAAAAATATTCATTCCCTCATGGCCAATTGGGGAACCATCTGTCCCCCATCTATTTCAAGACAAAGTGGCATCATGCCCGATTTTAGGGTTGGAGCACAAGTCCTTGGCATAGGCCACTCAAAAGTTCTTTTTCTCCTGAGCCAGAGGGCATGGGTGGGCAGTGATGGGCATCTAACTTAGATTAGGCCAATCAGAACTATGAAACTCACTTGTGCCATCATTGGAGCAAAACCTCATTTTTCTGTTAGGCTTGATATTGGAAAGATGTGGGCTAACAGCACTTCAACCCCTTGCCTTTCTGGGGAGAGCACCCTTAGAGATGGACTCAGTGCAGAAATACTTAGCAGTGGTCCCACACCCCAGCCTGCTGGCCTGCATCTGCTCTGAGTAGGGTGACTAGACTAGGCCCTCCCCATGCTGGTTGAAATCCACAGTGCACCCAGCCCAGAACCCTATGGAGACTGCCCATGCTCAAAGTAGTCTGAATGAACAGAGAAATAATGGATTTAAACAACACCATAGATCAGACGTATTTAAAAAATGTCTACAGAACATTGTATCCAAACTCTGAGAAATACCTATTCTCAGCCGTTTATGGAACCTTCTCTAAAATAGATCACCTATTGGGACACAAAACGAGTCCTCAGAATTTTAGGAAAATTGACATCAATCCTTATATTTGACCACAGTGCAATAATGGTAGAAATGAACAAGCAGAGCAACAACAACAACAAAAAAATACAAACTCCTGGAGATTCAGCAACACAGTATTCAACAGTGACTGGGTCATTGGAGAAATCAAAAAGGAAATGAAAATCTCCTGAAACTGAACAAGGCTTGGAGATAGGAGAAGTGGGGAGGGATTAGATTAGAGGAAGGGATAGGAGACAGGCAAATGGAGGGACAGAATACAGGGGGTGGCAGGTTCTGAGGAGCAGATGCACAAAACTAAAGATGACATGAATGAGTATTATGAAATCTACCCCTTTGTTGGAATATTAAAAGGCATAATTCTTTTAAAAATATTATTGCTGCACACACCTTTAATCCCAGCACTTGGGAGGCAGAGGTAGGAGGATTGTCGTGAGTTCAAGGCCACCCTGAGACTACAGAATGAATTCCAGGTCAGCCTGAGCTAGAATGAGACCCTACCTCGAACCCCCCCACCAAAAAAAATTATTGCTGGTAAAACCCATTACCAGAATGGAGTTGTCTCCCACAGGGAGGCCCATGAGGTCACCAAAACAGTATAGGCCATTGCCAAAGCACTTGGGTATCCACCAGAACCAAATGGTAAGACCCTACTGCTGAAGACACCATGGGCTGTAGTTGCAGGACATTAAGAGATCATGCTGGAACTAAGAAGGAAGCCAGCTCCCTGTTGGCTAGCTCTCATAGTGCTGGACAGGGGATCCTGCAGGCCACAAAATCAACCAACTGGGCATGATGTACACACTGGTACAATAGTGGTGCACAGGCTATGGGAGTAATCAACTGCTCTCTGATTGGATACGAGACCCACGCAGTGGGAGGGAATTCATACCTGGTACTGAGATCCAAGCCAGAAGCCTACTTGGAAGGTCATAGACTCTAGAGGAAAGCTTCTAACATTGTTTGGGTAAAAGGAGAGGTTGTCACCATCTAAAACTCTTCTAGGGCTGGAGAGATGGATCAATAGGTAAAGGCATTTACTTGCAAAGCCTGCTGATCTGGGTTCAAGTCCCCGATATCCATGTAAAGTCATACCATAAAGTGACACATGCATCTGGAGTTCATTTGCAATGGCAAGAGGTCATGACATGCCCATACACACACATACTCTATCTCTCACATAAATTTAAAATGTATATTTTTTAAAAAGTGTTCTAAATGGCTATATTTCTCCTCTTTGATCCATGCTACTATTACCCTTGGATAGAGAAGCTGCTTTTGACAGATGATATTAAATACTGAGGAGGCCAAAGACCCATCAGAATGACAAGAAAAGAAAGCCAAGGGCCGATCTCTTGACACATCATCTCTATTGCACATGCCAGGGTCCGGGAAATATTACAGAGGAGGTGACAGATTAAAAATGAGTGTTGCTCTCACAAATAGCCTGAGAATCTTCTCTAAGGAGATGGTGGTATAAAACGGAGGAGACTCAAAACTCATCAAAGAGAAAATTAGATGCTGCTAAGAGCTCAACACTAGAGGAGTCTTATAAAATGCCTCCAAGGCTCAGGGAACATTGTGTAAGAGAAAGTGGGAGGAATCTAAGAGCCCCACAGGGTTAAAAGGCTGTGAGGCACATTCATGATCCCACAGTGAATACAGATAACTCCACTGAGGAGGCCCTCTGTGAAATGTGGGCAGGAGAGAGGGGGCACGAAAGGATAACTTGTTGGGCATATGACTAATTTGCAACATGTTCATATATTAAAGTTCCCAGTAGAAATTACTTAAAATGAAAAGGAATCAGTTCAGCAGAAAGCAGAACAGAGCGATGGAAGGAGGCAAATTGGCTCATGATCACATCCCTTCAATCTTGCTAGGTTCTTTCTATTTGAAACCATGCTTTGGGCTTTTTAGTTGCCTTGGATTGCTTTTCTTCTTTTGCAAGAAGAATTCTAAGTCAGATTCTCAAGGTAATTGAAAGCTGGTAATTTGTTCTTAATTGTCCCTCTGCAAACCTCCTTTTTGCTCTTGAAGCTGGAGCCCCAGACTTTCAGTTCCTTCTCCTTTTGGGTAGCTTCACTCATGATTATTTTGTCTCCTTTTAGCACCTTATCAAAAGTACTGAAGGCCTTGATCCAAAGTTCTTAACCGACTGAGGTCTGCTCTTTTCTTTACACCTCTCCTTTTTTCTTTCTTTTGGTTTAGACAGTTTCCAGAGCAAACCCTCACTGTTCTTGGAACTATATTCCACTTGATCTCCTGTTCAAGGCTGTATTAAACTTTATGCTGTGTAATAATTTTCTTTTATGTCACATGACTGTTACTTACTACTTTAGTTATGAGGGAATTCTGAATTCTTAGAGGGCCACAGGCTAACAGAGGTTTGTTTATTAATTTAACAATGTATTCTTTTTTAAAATATTTTTTTTATTTTTATTCATTTATTTATTTGACAGAGAAAGAGGGAGAGAGAGAGAGAGAGAGAGAGAGAGAGAGAGAGAGAGAGGGAAAATGGGCATGCCAGGGCTTCCAGACACTGCAACTGAACTCCAGACATGCGTGCCCCCTTGTGCATCTGACTAATGTGGGTCCTGGGGAATCAAACCTGGGTCCTTTGGCTTTGCGGGCAAACACCTTAACTGCTAAGCCATACCTATAGCCCCTAACAATGTATCCTTTTTTTTAAAAAAAATTATTTGATTCATTTGTTTATTCATTAAAGAGAGGATGAGAAAGAGAGAGAGAGACAGACAGAGAGAGAGAGAGAGAGAGAGAGAATGGGCATGCCAGGGCCTCCATCCACTCCAGATGACTGCACCATCTTGTGCATCTGGCATTACATGGTACTGGAGAATCAAACTCTGGTCCTTAGGCTTTGTAGACAAGCACCTTAAATGCTGAGCCATGTCTCCAGCCCCCAGCAATGCATTCCTTTTTAAAAATTTATTTTTAAATTTTATTAAATTTATTAAATTTATTTTTAAATTTTTATTTTAGGTAGAAATAGATAGAGACAGAGAGGGAGAGCAAGAGAATTGGCTCACCAGGGCCTCAGCCACTGTAATCAAACTGCAGCCACCTAGTGGGCATGTGCGACCTTGTGCTTGCCTCACCTTTGTGTGCCTGGCTTACATGGGATCTGGAGAGTCAAATGTGGATCCTTAGGCTTCGCAGTTAAGCGCCTTAACTGCTAAGCCATCTCTCCAGCCCCAAAATGCATTCTTTACATGAACATTGATGTAGATGGTATTCTTGACACTTCCTTCATGGGGCTAGCAGAGGAGACAAAGGGATATATATATATATATATTTGTTATTTTATTTATTTATTTATTTGAGAGCAACAGACAGAGAGAAAGAGGCAGATAGAGGGAGAGAGAATGGACACGCCAGGGCCTCTAGCCACTGCAAATGAACTCCAGATGCGTGTGCCCCCTTGTGCATCTGGCTAACGTGGGTCCTGGGGAGTCGAGCCTCGAACCGGGGTCCTTAGGCTTCACAGGCAAGCGCTTAACCGCTAAGCCATCTCTCCAGCCCAAAGGGATATATTTTAGAAGTATGTTCCAAATCTGTTCTTGCCCAAAATATTTCTTGAAATTCTTTTCAAGGAAAACTTCAGTTTAACACAGTTATTGAGAGCAGCATGTTGTAAAGGAAGATATTTGACAGGCAGTAGGTGGTTGCTTACCAGGCTGTGAAGCAATTCTTCTTAGATCCCACCAACTTATTAACAGGAAAGTTGGTCAAGAGAACCAGCATGTTGTGTGGGAAGACCACTTGAAAAGAACTTAGCAGCGTTTAGATACAGGCCCAGTGAGGCTATGAACTGCCAGAGCAGTAGACTTCATTTCACTTTGGGTAGCTTATCATCTGTGATGTAGAGACAATGTACTCTGCCAATATTTATAGTCGTTCTGAAGTTAAAAATGAGACCTTCTAGCCAGGCGTGGTGGAGCACGCCTTTAATCCCAGCACTCGGGAGGCAGAGGTAGGAGGATCACCATGCGTTTGAGGCCAGCCTGAGACTCCATAGTGAATTCCAGGTCAGCCTGAGCTAGAATGAGATCCTATCTCAAAATACCAAAAAGAAAAAAAAAGAAAAAAGGAAAAAAGAGAGATGTTCTCCTGCAAGGGAAATATTGTTGCTATCTGAACATTTGACTATGAATACATATATACTTCCTTATTCTATAGATGAGGCATGAAGAGGTTAAACAAGTTGCCTGAGGCTACCCAGCCAGTGAATGCTAGCTGCACGGTGAAGGCCTTGTTCTTATTCTCAGATGCTCATCCTGTGGCTTCTACCTCTCGCCATTTTGACAGGACATTTGATATTAGGTAAATAGGCATCTTAAGTATTTTTAGCTAATACCTTAGTGTTGTCAATGATTTTCTTGATGTGTCCTCTATCGTTTCATATATCTTAATATCCCTTTCTCTGCAAAAGCAACCCTAATCTCTGTTACACTGGGGAGATCTATGTGGTCCACAGTGGACTACCAGGCATGGAAGAGATGAACCAATGAGCTCGCTGCAGGCCTGCCGACTCTTGAGCTTGTGTGACAGTGGATTTAGAAGTTGAGATTCTATCATTGGACTGCGCATGGGCTCATAAAGGAGAAGTAGATGCACAGGAAAGCCGGGCTAACAGACTCTAAGAGAAGCAGAAATACAATGAACAAGAGTCTGAGGAAGAAACAGCTCTTGATGTTAGCCAAAAGGCAGAGAAGCAACGGGACTGGGAAACAGATGGATTCTTCCAGCTTTGGCTTCTCGTCCCTTCTGAGCCCAAGTGTTGTTCTTGCCCTTGGCTTCTGTGAAACATCTCTAAGTCCTTCCAGAAAAAAAAAAAAAAAAAGATGTCTCTTTGTTTCTTCTAGTTTTCATAGGTCTCAATTCCTTGTAAGCAAATAGTTCTCGGGAGAGGAGAGAATCATAGGATATGAATGTGTGTGTAGATGTCTATGAAACCTTATGGTAACACCGAATCTAAGAGCCATCCCTTTCTCCACCTTGATGGATGATGAGCTAGCTTCTGATTAAATTCCTCTCTGACACGTAGCTCAGTATAACCCAGGGGAGATCCACTATATTGTCAAATGGCTATTTATAATTGTCTAAATTTTCTTATTTTACCCCCAAGATTATTCTACTATATTTTTGCCTACAGCTTAAGCCTCTAACCTCTAGGGTATATTAATGCTTTTCCATCAGGCTGGCTATTTAACTCTTGATGGACATTACTATAACCATTATTTTCCATATGTTGGTAAATAGATAAAACATATATAATGACCCCAAGCAAAGCAGCCAAGTCAATAAGACATACGGTTGGCTGTCTCACTTGCCCTGTGATTGCCTTAACATCCAGGTTCTTTGCCAACCTGGTTCCCTCGACTCAGGATAATCATGTTCCATTAACCAGTACACTTGTGAAAAGTGGTCTGTAGAGTTTATCACAGTGTTCCAGATGTGAAGGAAAGAATTTTCAAAAAAATATTTATTTATTTGAGTGGGAGAGAGAGAGTGAGAGTGAGAGATAGAGAAAGAAAGAAGTAGATTGATAGAGAGAATGGTTGTGCCAGGGCATCCAGCCACTGCAAACGAACTCCAGACACATGTGCCACCTTGTGCATCTGGCTTACATGGGTCCTGGGGAATCAAACCTGTGTCCTTAGGCTTTGCAGACAAGCGCCCTAACTGCTAAGTCATCTCTCCAGCCCAGAACCAAATTTTTGAGCTCAATATTTTGACAACATTCCCATGATTTTGCACAAAAGATTATGTAAGCTCCTCAATTACTTGGGATATTCCATTGACTTTGGTTATCACTGAGTAGTAGCCTTTCTACTCATGAGAAGTAGACTTCACCAAAGACGGATTAATCTGCAATGATATTGATTGGAATGCAGAAAAAATTATTTAAATAATTGGTGATTATGTTTATACGAACCGCCATAGTAGTGAGTTAAGTTATCATGGTACTATTCTTTTAAATTTATTTATTTATTATTATGGAGGGAGAGAGAGAAAATGGGCATGCTAGGGCCTCCAGCCATTGCAAAAAAAAAAAAAAAAAAAACTCCAGACACATGCACCACCTTGTATAGCTGGCTTATGTGGGTCCTGGGGAATCGAACCTGGGTCCTTAGGCTTTAGCAGGTAAGCGCCTTGTTGGCTGAGCCATCACTCCAGCCTCACGTGATACTATTCTCATCAGATGTCATCCATAGGTTTGGGTAGTTAAGGACATTGAACTCTGGAGGCACTCATCAGTTCTTCTAGTCTTTACCTTTGGTCCACTGGTCCATCCAGATCTTGAATTTCAGTCACATGATGCACTGTATGTGTGTTTTATTACTAAGCCAATCTTCTTAAAGAGGAAGATGTGTCAGGACTGAATTATTATGATCAGGACATTGAGGAGTGTTTTTTGTTTTTTGTTTTTTGTTTTTTCTCCCCTTTTGCCCTCTTCCTTTAGCAAAGGAGAATCCAAATTCACATTTATCTCCATGGACCTCCATGATATGCTTTTTTTTTTTCATTCTTTTCTTTAGGGTTCACATTTATCTCATGTTTCAGCCAAATGCTCCAGCTGTGGCCCCTGGATTTTCTCTAGGGCACAATTTAATTGGCATAATGAATACCTTTTTTTCCCTGCTCATAATACTTATTATTATTATTTTTAAATCTAACTCATATTCACTATGTGTGACTTTCTAGGGCTTTCCTACTCCCCCAGCTTTGTTTCTGAACACTACTTAGTTTATCCCATGTGTTGGATACCTAATCATATTCTGCTTTATGAAATACCTTCTGTATTCAGCTGTGGTGGTTTGCTTCAGGTGTCCTACATAAACTTAGGCGTTCTGAATGCTAGTCTCCCCAGCTGATGGCAATTGGAAATTAAAGCCTCCTGGAGGCGATGTACTATTGGGGGTGGGCTTATGTGTGTTATAACCAGTTTCTGTTAGCTAGTGTTTGGCACACTCTCCTGTTGCTATTGTCCACCTTATGTTGGCCAAGGAGTGATGTCCACCCTCTGCTTATGCCATCGTTTTCCCTGCCATCGTGGAGCTTCCCCTCAAGCCTGTAAGCCAAAAAAAACCTCTTTTTTTCCCGCAAGCTGCTCTTGGTTGGGTGATTTCTACTAGCGATGCGAACCTGACTGCAACAGTAAAGTGGTACCGAGGAGTGGGATTGCTGCTAGACACCTGACTGTGTGGCTTTGACCTTTTGGAGCTGATTTTCAAGAGGAATGTGGAAGGATTTGAAGCCATGGCCTAAGAGGTGCCTTGCAGTGCTGTAAGTACAGCTTGATGGACTATTATGGTCAGAGTTGAAAGAACTGAATGCAGTAAGAACTATGGACTGTGAGATTTGGTTTATGAGGGTGAGAAAGAGCTTTGCTGGGACTGGGCTAGCAGTTTGTGTGAGAAGCTTGTTGTTATGCCTGTGTCCTGAGAAGTTGTGCAGGGTTGCTCTGCATAGAAATTAACTGGTGTGAGCAGAGGGATATGGCATACACACACTGGTGCCCATTCAGCTGCAATTGAGAGAGTACAACTTTTGAGATTGGGCCAACTGACCTGCACTGGGGCAACAGGAAGAATGTCGACTCTTTGGAAGGGGCCTGAGTGGTCAAGGAGTGTCCTGTTCTTCAAAGTCTGCTTTATTCCCCCCTGGATTAACAAATGGGCATCCTACCTGGTATTGTGGAGTATAAGAAGTGCAGGAAAGAGAGGGTCATTGAGTTTCCAAAAACAGTCTTGTTTTTTGGAAATGGCCATGGGCAGTGTGAAGCAGGTTTGCTGGATGCCTGCATGGGGACCCCACAGAGCCATGAGGATGAACCATGGGTTAGAGTGAAGACCCAGTGGAGATGCCGGGACCATGAGATGGCTGCTAAGGAGAGCTGCTACTCCTGATGAAGTTTCCTAGGACTGTGAGTAGCCAATCTGGAGGGGTGGAATTGAAACTCCAGAGACTTGTTGCTGGTTAGAATTATCAGGCTTAGAGACTTGTTACTGTTGCTAGAGTTGTTGGACTTGAAGCTATAGAGTTTGATGTTTGCCTTGGTTGTTTTAAATCTTGTATAGGTTGAGTTTTTCTTTACTGTGCCCAATGCCATCTTTTGCAGTGTGAATGTTTATTGTGTGCCATTATGGGTTTTTTGAGGTTATTTTTTGGTATTATGGCTCAGTTAAAAGATCTTGGAGTATGAGGATATATGAACATCATTGGAGGGGGGACTTTTAAAGTTGGACTCAATGCATTGTATTTTACATCATGTATGGTTGTCAGTTTATAGTGGCCAGGGGTAGAATGTGGTGGTTTGATTCAGGTGTCCCCCATAAACTTAGGTGTTCTGAATGCTCGTCTCACCAGCTGATGTTGGAAATTACAGCCTCCTGGAGGCAGAGTATTGTTGGGGGCGGGCTTATGGGTGTTATAGCCAGTTTCTCCTTGCTAGTGTTTGGCACATTCTCCTGTTTGTATTGTCCATCTGATGTTGGCCAGGGGGTGATGTCCACCCTCTGCTCATGTCATCATTTTCTCTGCCATCGTGAAGCTTCCCCTGGAGCCTGTAAGCCAAAAGAAACCTCTTTTTTTTCCCCACAAGCTGCTCTTGGTTGGGTGATTTCTACCAGCAATGTGAACCTGATTGCAACATAAGCCTATATTAAGCTCTTGAATTATCAATTTTTTTCTGTCATAATTATCTAATAAAGCTTACCATTTTAAACATTCTAATGAAAAGTAAAGAATGGGGGGCCAAAAATCCTGTGGGATCTGATGTGTGTATATGAGAGCCCTCAACCAAGTGCTTTGTCCTCGGTGAAAGAACAAAACAAACTTGCCCATGATTCATCTTTCCTTGAACTGTAACCCAGGGATGATGTAAGGAGAAAAATTATATAAACGCATTTCAAATTTAAGATTCCGTGTATTTTCCAGGCACACAATGTAGGCAAGTCAATATTTCTAAATTCTCAGACCTTTTGGTGTTAAGATTCTTTCCAAAAGGGAAAGAAAAATGTAGGGCTAAAATCATTAGCCTGTGACCATCGCTAGTCTTTGCCATTTTCATGTGATTTGGCAAATAATTCCATCATCATTCTTTACAAGTCGTGACCAAACATACTAGGGAGACTTGCCTTAACTCCGGAGTTATACTGAGGAGGACTTCCTTCATGTGACAGACACACCCGTAGTTGCTTTCTCTGTGGGTCCTGTGAGAAGTCCTTTTGACTCCACACAAACCTTAATTTCTACTCTGGCTTCAACATGTATTTCACATGCCTAAGTATAGAGGCTTGCTATATATATTATTAAAGTGCAGGAGAGTATCGATAGAGGTTTGTAGTGCACTGATACTTACGTGAAACATCAAAAGCAAACCTCAAAACTTCATGTTCCTTACTACACTTTAAGGAATGCCACTAAATGTCCTAAATTTCAAAGGCTTTCAATAAAGAAAACACAGAGCTTGTATTCTTAGGTGTTTTTCCACATCAAATAAGTTTATAATTTGAGAAGATGGCTTTAGAAAAATGAATGCTTTTTTTTTCCCCCTCAAAGAACTACATAATAAGGAAAAATATTCCGAGTTGTTTTTGTTGTGCAGTCCTCTTAATCTGAAAAAGAACTGATCCTTACATGTGTTGATAGTGCTTTCTGAACTGCTCTATTCCCCATTCCTATAAGAGTTGGAATCAGGCTGGGTTTTGTCACTAATCTCCGAATTATAGACACCCATCTGCCAGAGCTTAAGGTCACCATGTTTTGGTAGAATGGCTTTTCGCCGTTATCACCATTCTTCTGTAAGTAATGTTGCTGTATTTTACAAGTGTCGTTGGACTGGAAGGAGACATGGCATCCCCACGCTGGGCACAGTTGCAGTGCTGCCAAGGGGTGTGCTGGCCCAGCCACTGCCCAGTCCCTCCTCCAGCTCTCCCCCCAATGTTCGCCGAGCAACTGGGCTTGCTCCAGAAGGATGGTGTGATGGTTAAGTTTTGTGTCAACTTGATCTGTTTAGGAATCCACAGACATTCATCACGAGTGGGTCTCTGAGATTGCTTCCAGGAAGGATTAATTGAAGGAGGAAGTCCTTTCCCCAGGGTGAGCCCTTCTACCAGAGTGGGTGGCCCCTCTGGGAGGGGGAGGGCTTTATCTAAGGAAGCTCTGGGGAGGAAACTATCCCCTCTCCCACCTGGCTGCTGGTGCTGCTTGCTGCCTTCCAGAGTGGACTGAGGACCAGCGTGGACTGAAGATCAGCGTGGATGGAGACCAGCATGGACTGGAGACCAGCGTGGACTGGAGACCAGCACAGACTGGAGACCGGTGCGGACTGAAGACCAGCGTGGACTGGAGACCGGTGCGGACTGAAGACCAGCGCAGACTGAAGACCGGCGCGGACTGAAGACCAGCGTGGACTGAAGATCAGCGTGGACTGGAGACCAGCGTGGACTGAAGACCAGCGCGGACTGAAGACCAGCGTGGACTGAAGATCAGCGTGGACTGGAGACCAGCACGGACTGAAGACCAGCGCGGACTGAAGACCAGCGTGGACCAAAGAAAGACCAGTGTGGACCGAAGACCAGCGTGGATGGAAGACCAGTGTGGGCTGAAGACCAGCAGCTCTCCGAAAAGCCTCCAGGCCTTCAGTGCTGGATTGGGACTGCCGAGACCTTCAGCCTCGTGGACTGAGCAGCTACCGGGTTCTTTGACTGTCAGGTCTGTAGTCTACTATTGTTGGACTGCCGTGAGCTAATCCAATCAACTCTGTTTTAATACAATTCATTCTATGGGTTCTGTTCATCTAGAGAACACTGACTAATACAGGTGGTTCTTGGGAAGATAGACGTGTGATCTGGAACGAGAATTTTTTTGGACTTCTCTTGAGGGGGGTACCTCATAGAGGGCTGTGTGATATTCACATTCAAGCCTTTTACTACTAGAAGGAACCTGATGCATAACATTCTTCTTATCAGAGCAAGGAAAATGATCCTCTCACACTAAACGAATCCTTCTTCATTGTCTTTACTGCAGGAGTAAATGTCAGGTATCCATCTTCCACAAGTTACTCTCTCCTTCCAGCCCACTCGCTACTTGCACATTTCATGAAGCGTTCACTTTAATTCTCACTTATGGAACATCCAAGGATCCGTAGGTGCATCGTGCTGCCCTGTGTAAAGCACCATGCTTCCTTAAAAAAGAACGTGTGTGTGGTGCGGAATGTGTGACGTGTGGTGTATGTGCAGGTGCAAGCACCCCATGGGAGTGCATGCAGAGACCAGAGGAGAATGTTGTGTGCCCTTCTTTTGTGGTTTACTCACTTATCTCCCTCAGATGGGATCTGTCCCCCAACCTGGAGCTGCTGTCCATCACTGGGACCCAGTGACTCTCCAGTTTCCAGCCCCTGTGCATGGGGTTCCAGATGTGTGTTTATGGCTATGCCTGACTTTTTAGAAGATATTTTTATTTATGCATTATTATTATTGAGAGAGAGAGAGAGGGGGGGGATATAAATGGGTGCACCAAGGTCTCCAGCCATTGCAAACAAACTGCAGATGCATGCACCACCATGTGCATTTGGCTTACGTGGGTCCTGGGGAACCGAATCTGGGTCCTTAGGCTTCGCAGGCAAGTGCCTTAACCGCTAAGCCGTCTTTCCAGCCCATGCCTTTTTATGTGGGTTTTTATGGTTTTGATTTTAATATGGGCGTTAAACTCGGCAGTCTGGCCTGAGAGGCCCTCATGCTTATGTTGCAAAGTGTTCTGAACTGTTGAGCCATCTCTCCAGGCCAACCTTGCTTACTTTTAAAGAAGTTAACAATGTACCAATCCTGAGCCAGGAGCCAAAATGTGTTATCTGGCATCTGCCCCGACAGAAACTAGAATTGTCTTTAGACACCCTTGAGGTATCAAGCGGTTAAGGCGCTTGTCTGCAAAGCCTAAAGGATCCCGGTTCGATTCCCCAGGACCCACGTAAGCCAGATGCACAAGGGGGCGGCGTGTGCTTCTGGAGTTTGTTTTCAGTGGCTGGAGGCCCTGGCATGCCCATTCTCTCTCTCTCTCTCTCCCCCTGCCTCTTTCTCTCTCTCAAATAAGTAAATAAATAAAATATATATTTTTTAAAAAAGAAAGCATATTATGAAGTACATTTTGTTGCCCACGTGCAAGGGAGGTTTGAATGACAGAGAGGAATCCAAGAGGAATGGATTGACCGACGGGGGGCTCTCCTCGGAGCATTTACTTTTCTCTTCAGTGGATTATGGAATTGTTAGATGGGAGAGAAACCCATGCCATGGTGAGGCGGTTGGCTGGGCTGAGGGCCTCTTGTGGGATCACGTGCTCATCTTGCAAGTAGGAGATCAAGGAGGAGATTCTGGGATTTTGAGTTTTTCCACGTATTTCCTGTGTTAGGAGGGAGTCAGGAACAACCTTCCCAAGTAAGTAGTTTTAGGTGCATTTTATTGAAAAATTCAGAAACGCTCAGAGGAACTTGTAATTTGTGGTCTTGTGAGTGACAGAGCTCAGACTAGGCTATAGGTCTGTTTCATGCTAGTCTGTTCTGATTTTTTAAAAAATTATTATTTATTTATTTGGTATTTTGAGGTAGGGTCGCACTCTAGCTCAGGCTGACCTGGAATTCACTATGTAGTCTCAGGGTGACCTCGAACTCATGGTGATCCTCCTACCTCTGCCTCCCAAGTGCTGAGATTAAAGGTGTGTGCCAACACGTCTGGCTTTTTTATTTTTTTAAAAAAACATTTTTATTTCATTTATTTATTGGAGAGAGAGAAAAAGGCAGAGAGAGGGAATCTGTGTGCCAGGGCCTCCAGCCACTGCAAACAAGCTCCAGACACATGTGCCACCTTGTGCATCTGGCTTACCAGGGTCCTGGGGAGTCAAACTGAGGTCCTTTGGCTTTTCAAGCAAATACCTTAACCGCTAAGCCATCTCTTCAGCCCATTTTGTATTTTTTGTAGAATTAGAAGTTGAGTCATTAACTTCAGGTTGCTATGTCCTGATAATTCATTTTTGTCTTATGAATGTTATGACAACTTACACCTAGGAAATGCCCATTTAATTGTATCATTTCTCTTAATTTTCTTCTTTTCCTGCTTCCAGAACAGGGATCTCCAATGGGCCCCTCAGGATCATGTGGGAGAGAGATGGCCAAAGATTTTTTTTTTTTTTTTAGAGACAGCCTGCTAGTGAGACAGAGAGGAGAGAGTGAGAATTGGTGCACCAGGGCCTCAGTCACTGCTATAGGACTCCAGACGCTTGCACCACCTAGTGGGCATGTGCAACCTTGTGCTTGCCTCACCTTTGTGTGTCTGGCTAATGTGGGATCTGGAGAGTCAAACATGGGTCCTTAGGCTTCACAGGCAAGCGCCTTAACCACTAAGCCATCTCTCCAGCCTGATCAAAGATTTTGAATCAACTACTCCTAGACACTAGCTCTCTTGTTTCCTTCCTCTGTGACGCTGGACAAGTTTCTACTCTTAGCATTGCTTCCTTAACAGCTCAGCATAAGAAAGGATCTATATTCCCATGGAGGGGTCACCTGGCGCAGGTGAGGCATGTGACACCAGTACCTGGCCCCCAGGTAACGTCCCATTCAGTGTCACTGGGGCCTACTGACCCACACATAGAGGCTGGGAAGTTTGGCTTCCCTTCCTTCCTTCTCCAGAGCGAAGCTTTAGCTCTTCTCATGTCCTTCACCTTGGCTTTCCACTTTCTCAGTTGTAGGTTCGCAAGAACCCATTTCACACTTTTGGATGAAACCTTTCCTTTTGGCAAACTTCATGATGTCTGGTGTTATTCAAGTTTAATGATACACGATCTGAAATCGACCACAAGAAGAAAAGAGCTTAAAAGCAAGCTGACATCAATGGAAAATAGATTCATGCGACTCTGAGTGGACGGGCTGCTACTCGGGGCAGTTACAGAGGTTTTCCTTGAATACTGACTGCCGTGGGGGACTGCTGGGCCCCTGCTGGACCACGAGTCAAGCTAGTGTCAGAAGGCTCCAGGACGTCTTTCTTAAAAGGTTTTCGGGGCCTCCCCGAGACACACATAAACATAAGTAAGCCTGCATTGTGGTGTGGGTTTATGGATTGTATGGTCACATCTATTCCCACTCTTACGAGAAATATTCAAGATGAAAATAAATCTCCCAAGGTCACTTAGAGTCAGTGCGCTGAAGGCCCTGTGCTGTCTATCATACCTAAGTGCCCACTTGAGAGGCTCAGATCTCCCACTACTGGTAGCTACATAGATGTCTGGAACAACGGGACAGTGACGAGATCCAAGCAGCCATCTCTTGTCTTCCCCAGGCCCACGGACCCACCCAGGGGTGGAGTGCAATGGGGAAACAAACAAACAAACAAAAATCCAGTTGAAAGACTTATAACCACGTGAATGAATGAGGATGTTAACTGGGCCAAGGGATTTTATTTGTTTAAAATGAATACATTCATGTGCAAAAGTCTACTCTCTCAATCTCATTTAAATAGCTATGAGAGAAGAATGTTGGAGGAGTCAGTGTGACACAGGAGGAGGAGGAGGAGGAGAAGGCGGGGAGGAGGGGGAGACATGCTACCTGGATTCTGGGCCTCCGCGGGTGCTGATTGAGGGCTGGGGAGCCGGTGACTTCTGTTCTGTCAGCATCCACGTCTTCACCTGCAAATCCAGGCTGCCCCACATGTTTTCTAAGTGCCGCTCATTCATTACATTCACCTCCAAGGCTTTCCCTGCAGCTTTTCTGCAAGATTCCCTCCTTCCCCCTGTGTCCATGCTCTGCCTCTCACCATCTGCTCTTCCAGTACGTCTCCCATGTGGTCAGTATAAATGTTTTTTTGTGTGTGTGTGTGTATTTTGTTTATGAGAGAGAGAGAATTGGCGTGCCAGGGCCTCCAGCCACTGCAATCGAAAACTCCAGACTCGTGATCCACCTTTGTGTACACGTGTGACCTTGTGTGTTTGCGTCACCTTGTGCGTCTGGCCTACGTTGGATCTGGAGAGTTGAACATGAGTCCTTAGGCTTCTCAGGCAAGCGCCTTGACTACTCAGCCATCTCTCCAGTCCTGTAAATATTTTAATTCAGTAAAAGGGAATGAGCGTAAGCCCCCGGATCCTGCGCAATGCCCTCAGTAGAATGCCTTCAAAAGCTGTTAACTGAATGTGTGGTAACTCAGATAAAAGCCAGGCAGTTTCCATGTGCCAGGCTCTAGACAGCAGACTTTGCATGGGCCATCTCATTTCAGTCTCAGGTTGTAAAGGAGACACAATGTGTTGACATTTTTCAGGAGAATAAACTTCATTTACAGTGGTCAGTTCACACTGTTGTGAATATTCAGATCCAAACCAAACCAGTGTTGACTAGTCTGGTGAATATGAGGAAATAAGGGTTGCCTTCTAGAGAACACATTTTATATGGTGGACAGACAGTTACAAATACAGACTCCTTTTATCCTCACAGTTATCCATGAGGTCAATGCATTATTATCCTCATTTTGTGGATGAGAAAAACCAAGGCATAGATTTCAGTATTTTTCAGAACCACAGCAAGAAAGTGATAAAGCTGGGCTTCAAACTTAGGAAAGTTATTTTTAAATTTTTTTTGTTTATTTTTATTTATTTATTTGAAAGCGACAGACAGAGAGAGAAAGAGGCAGAGAGAGAGAGAGAGAATGGGCGCGCCAGGGCCTCTGGCCACTGCAAACGAACTCCAGATGCATGCGCCCCCTTGTTCATCCAGCTAACGTGGGTCCTGGGGAATTGAGCCTCGAACTGGGTTCATTAGGCTTCACAGGCAAGTGCTTAACCACTAAGCCATCTCTCCAGCCCTATTTTTGATTTTTTAATAAATGGTTGTGCCAGGGCTTCTAGCCACTGCAAACGAACTCCAGACACATGTGACCCTTGTGCATCTAGATTATGTGGATACTGGGAAATTGACCCTAGTTCCTTAGGCTTCACAGGCAAGCGCCTTAACTGCTAAGCCATCTCTCCCAACCTATTTTTGATTTTTTTTTAATACCACATTATCTACCTGGCAAGTGCTTTGTTTGGTGGCTCCTCAGGTGGGGACACTGACCTTCTGAGGCTTGCTGAGACTCCAGAGGACATCCTCCTCCTGCTGTTTCCTCCGCTGTGACTGAGAAGTTAGTTCTCCACTTCCTGAAGTATGATTCTGTGTGCTCTGTGCAGGGAATGGAAACATCTCATCAAGTAGCCCAATCCATGAATCTTCAGCAATGTTCAGGTTTAAAAAAATATTTTATTTGTTAGAGGGGGAGGGGGAGGGGGAGAAAGAGATAGAGAGAGAGAGCGAATGGGTGCATGAGGGCCTCCAGCCACTGCAAACAAAATCCAGATGCATGTGCCACCTTGTGCAGCTGGCTTACACGGGTCCTGGGGATTCGAACCAAGGTCCTTTGGCTTTGCAGGCAAGGGCCTTAACCACTAAGCAATTGCTCCAGCTGAATGTTCAGGTTTCTGTGAAACATATGAAGACTGTGAGGCCTAATCAGGAAAGCAGATCTCCTCACAGAGCCCCTCCTCTCCTCTCCTCTCCTCTCCTCTCCTCTCCTCTCCTCTCCTCTCCGAGGGCCATTGTTAAATGACTAAAAAGCATCTCTGACAAAATAGCAGAGCTCCTCTTCCTGCTTCAAGTCTCAGTTTAATCTCCTTTGGATCTAGACTTTGAGTGGAAATTTAAGTGGCTCTCAAGTGGAGGAGTGTAGTCTATATCCAGGACCAATAACACAGTGGTGATGGGTTGGGCAGAGTGGGCAGGTTCTAGAGTCTTCAGCCTTAGGGGCAAACCCAAGACAAATTCCCTGGGTTTAAGTTTCCGTGTTTGTAAAATGATTAACCAGGTGGTACCTCTCTTCTCCCTGTAATAAGATTGATATTGGAATATTGAGTTCAAGTTAAGTTTTGACATTTATGATGACGAGTTGTTACTAAGATAATTGCTATGAAGGAGGGTTCATGGTTTTAAGAGTGTATAAAATATGGCCTTTTGGGGCCTTAGGCGAGTCAGGAGAGACCAGACTTCCAGATCTATCTTTCTAAGATTCCATCCCCTTCTTTAAGATGCTCCAAGTGAGTGTTTTAATAGATTCACTCACTCTAGCTCTGGAGACAGAGCTTCTTAGACTGTCCACCTTATTTCATTTAATCCATTAAAGTTTGTTGTCCTTTTACCTTCTTTTTTTTTGTTTTTTCGAGGTAGGGTCTCACACTAGCCCAGGCTGACCTGGAATTCGCTATGGAGTCTTAGGGTGGCCTCGAACTCACGGCGATCCTCCTACCTCTGCCTCCCGAGTGCTGGGATTAAAGGCGTGCGCCACCACGCCCGGCTAGTCCTTTTACCTTCTCCCAGTCCAGAGTCAAACGGTATAGAAAGAAAGTTCTAGCTGCTACTTCTCCAAGGACGGGGAACTGGGAATTCCCAGCCTAGCACCCTGAAATCACCATGTTTGGTAGAGTCCTTGGCCCTCGGATTCCTCGGTGAGCATTGTTGAATGAATCAGGTACAGAGCCGGATGACCAAGGGAGACTGTGGCACAGGATGGGATCGGGGATGAATGAGATAAGCGCGGGCCCAGAGGAGTCAGTGGTGGTACTCGTGGTGAGGACAAGGCTGCGTGGTGCCAGAGAGGGAGGCCAGGGCTGAAAGCTACTCTATTCACTTTTCACTGAGACAAGTTAAGCTGTCCTCAGCTCAGGCCGGTGTTGAGCATTCAATGTCCACCTTCTCCTAATGATGTCGATTTCCATGTCCTGTGTTAGCCCTGCAGACTTCTCCACACGCCCACGGCTCTGCTGTGTGAACCTTCTGACTCACTCAGCCTAACCAACTTTTTTTTTTTCATGAGATAATTTGACTGATTAATTTAGTGCAAGAACTAGCTTGAGCTATTATTTTTACATTATTTTATTTTATTTATTTATTTGGGAGAGAGAAAGAGGGAGAGAGAGAGAGAGAGAGAGAGAGAGAGAGAAAAGAATGGGCACACCAGGGCCTCCAGCCACTACAAACCGACTCCAGACACATGCACCACCTTGTGCATCTGGCTTATGTGGGTCCTAGGGAATCGAACCTGGATCCTTTGGCTTTGCAGGCAAGTGCTTTAACCACTAAGCCATCTCTTCAGTTTTACATTAATTCAACAAGATCCTGAATTCACTGAATCATCAGGCTCTATTTTGAGTTCACAGACATCAGAATCTAGCAGGTAATACTCACACACAAGACTGCCTGCCCCCTTTTCCTATTATTTTGTTCTTAATTATAATTTTAAAAAACATTAAATTAAATATCTTGACAACTTTTTTTTTATTTTTTGATTTTTAGAGATCGGGTCTCACTCTAGCCCAGGTTGGTCTAGAATTCACTACGTAGTCTCTGGGTGACCTCAAATTCATAGCAATCCTCCTACCTGTGCCTGCCAAGTCCTGAGACTAAAGGTGTGTGCCACCATGCCAGGCATTAGCTACTTTTAAGTCTAGTAGAATTTGGTATACTCCCATTGATGTGAAATCCACCTGTGGAATTTGCATCTCACAAAACGGAAACCTACACTCATTAAACTGCTCTGATCTTCCTCTCTCAGGCCAAGTTCGACTTTCTGTTCCGTGAGCTTGAGAACTTTAGAGACCTCATCTCTGTGTATAACCTCATTGTCGCAGTCAGGTTCACATTGCTGCCAGAAATCACCCAACCAAGAGCAGCTTGTGGGAAAAGGAGGTTTATTTTGGCTTACAGCCTCGAGGGGAAGCTCCACGATGGCAGGGGAAACGATGGCATGAGCAGAGGGTGGACATCACCCCCTGGCCAACATAAGGTGGACAATAGCAACAGGAGAGTGTGCCAAACACTGGCATGGGGAAACTGGCTATAACACCCATAAGCCCGCCCCCAACAATACACTCCCTCCAGAAGGTGTTAATTCCCAAATCTCCATCAGCTGGGAACCTAGCATTCAGAACGCCTAAGTTTATGGGGACACCTGAATCAAACCACCACACACATAGTATCTGTCTTTTTATGACTGCTTACTTCATTTAGCATAATGTTTTCAAGGTCAATGCTATTGTAATAGGTGAGAGGATTTCCTTCTTGAAGGCCGAATAATTCTGCTGTTTGTATACGTATATGCATGGGAATATGTATGTATGTATGTATATATGCATTGCATGTATGTATTTACATATATATATGCACCGTTTGTTCTTTTTTTTTTTTTCCGCTTTCGAGGTAGGGTCTTGTTCCAGCCCAGGCTGACCTGGAATTCACTGTGTAGTCTCAGGGTGGCCTCGAACTTATGGCGATCCTCCTCCCTCTGCCTCCCGAGTGCTGGGATTAAAGGTGTGTGCCACCACGCCCAGCCATGTGTTCATTTTTTTTTGATGGTCATTTGGGTTGTTTGCCCTTCTTAGCTGCGAAGTATGCTATTATGAACATGATTGCATAAATGTGTATTTGAGATCTTACTTTCCTGTCTTCTGAATATATATTGAGAAGCTGGGTGATTGGGTAATATGGAAGTTTTACTTTTCATTTTGGGGGAACTTATAGACTTTTGCTGAAGCAGTTGTACCATTTTATAGCCCCACCAAGAACACATCAGGAATTTACTTTCTCTATATCCTCAGTAGCATTTTTTTTTTTTTTTAATTCTAGCCATCTGAATGAGAAGGTGGTAATGTATCCCTTTCTCTCCGGAGTTGTGGGGATTTTCATCTTAAGTATTAGTTTTATATCTATTATGAAAATAAAATTTTCTCCCCTATATTCACACCTCTTGATACCTTTGGAGCTCTTCGCTTCTACTACTGGATGTGTGAGCTCTCCCCACACATCCCAGTCAATTTTCTATTAGCTGGGTGTCCTACAATTCAATGCCATTCTTACACAACCTGGAGTCATTAAAGACTCCACAGGCTAAGGGATCAATCTTATAAGACTGTCCCTACCTCAGACGCTAGAGGCAAGTGGAGGTTTTCACTGGTGTTTTTTGACCAATGAGTTATACACCAGATTCTCATGCCTTCCTTGTCTTTCTCACTAATTTGCTAGAATAGATCTTAGAACCCAGGGGAGCAGTTTTCTTACTACTGCTGACGTGTCATAAGGGTACTTAAAGAATCAAGTCAATGACCTAATGAAGAGGGGGCTAGGGCAAGGTTTGGAAGGGTCCCTGTGGAGTTAGGGTGAGTCACCCACAGCACACTAGTCTGGAAGCTCCCAAATCTTTTTTAAAAAAATTTAAAATTTTTTTTTATTTTTTATAATTAACAACTTCCATGATTGTAAACAATATCCCATGGTAATTCCCTCCCTCCCCGTACTTTCCCCTTTGAACCTCCACTCTCCATCATATCCCCTCCCCATCTCAATAAGTCTCTTTTTCATTTTGATGTCATCATTTTTTCCTCCTAGTATGATGGTCTTGTGTAGGTAGTGTCGGGCACTGTGAGGTCATGGATATCAAGGCCATTATGTGTCTGGAGGAGCACGTTGTAAGTAAGGAGTCCTACCTTTCCTTTGGCTCTTACATTCTTTCTGTTGCCTCTTCCACAATGGACCCTGAGCCTTGGGAGGTGTGATAGAGATATTTCAGTGCTGAGCACTCCTCTGTCACTTCTCAGTACTGTGATGCCTTCTGAGTTATCCCAAGGTCACTGCCATCTGAAAAGAGGAAGTTCTCTAACGAAAAAGTGAGAGTAGCATTTTGGCGATTATTATGGAAGCACAGTCCCATAGGGATGATTGATTATTGGCTTAATTTATAGCCCCTCTCTCCTTCCTGAAGGATGAGGGGGTGGATGAAACTGCCTCATTTCCACCCAGGGGCCTTCTATGAGGTGCCTCATTAGGGAAAAAAAAAAAGATAACCAGGAAAACTTGGATATTTTTTTAAATCAGGAAATTTGGACAAAGATTGAATATTAAAACTAAACAATGCAACTACCACCACTTTAAAATTTTTTTGTTTATTTTTATTTATTTATTTGAGAGCAACAGACAGAGAGAGAAAGAGGGGGAGAGAGAGAGAGAGAGAGAGAGAGAATGGGAGCCCCAGGGCCTCCAGCCATTGCAAACGAACTCCAGATGCATGCACCACCTTGTGCATCTAGCTTATGTGGGTCCTGGGGAATTGAGCCTTGAACTGGGGTCTTTAGGCTTCACAGGCAAGTGCTTAACTGCCAAGCCATCTCTCCAGCCCCCTACCACCACTTTTAAGCTCAGGAAATTATAAGGGTTTAGAGGCAAGAAATAATCAAAGGTCAATATATATACTGTTATAAATTAAAATATTGCAACAACCTGTGTGTTCTGCCATATGTAAAATATTACAGTCAAGGTCTCTACTTACTGAGCAGGGGCATCCAATCCTATTAAAGCATGACCTGGTGTCCTCATTATCTCCTTGAACTGCACTTGACTTTGCTTGCATATGATAAAAATTTTGCTAATAAATTTGGAACTCTTACAATTTATATGTTTAGGTAGAGTGAATTTTAGATGCAATAACTTTTCCTCTTCCAGTGGAAAAGGCTAAGGAAATATGAATTTAGTAGCTACTTAAAAACAGTTTTGGTGAAAAGCCAGGATAATGGTGGATGAGGCAGGTGATGGGTGGCTGGTAAGAGGTCAGGATATGATGCTATTCCAGGGCTAGAGAAAATATTTATTAAAATTATTTATTAAAAATATTTATTAAAATTATTTATTAAAAATATTTATTAAAATTAATATTCAATGGAAAGTGGTTAAGGCACTTTCCTGAGAAGCTTAAGGACACAGGTTCAATTTTCCAGGACCCACATAAGACAGTTGCACAAGGAGACACATGTGTCTGGAGTTTGTTTGCAGCAGTTGAAGGCCTTGACACACCCATATTCCCTCTCATAAATAAATAAATAAAGTATTTAAAAAATGAAAGAAGGGCTGGAGAGATGGCCTAGCATTTAAGCACTTGCCTGTGAAGCCTAAAGGCCCTGGTATAAGGCTTGATTCCGCCGGACCCACGTTAGCCAGATAGATGCACAAGGGGGCGCAAACGTCTGGAGTTCATTTGCAGTGGCTGGAGGCCCTGGTGTGCCCATTCTCTCACTCTTTCTCTCTCTCTCTGTGTGTGCCTCTTTCTCTCTCTGTATGTCGCTCTCAAATAAATAAATAAAAATAAATGAAAAAAAATGAAAGAAAAAGATGTTATTGCAGGTGGGATGTACCCCGAAAGAAAACACCAGAAGCAAGAGTGAAATAATGAAATATTTGCAGAGGAGTGGACTTGTTTGGAATGCCTAGAAGGGCTAGCTTGAGGGGCTGAATTAGAAAGGAAGTAAAGACTGAAGCCACAAGGTCTTCATCACACACTTTTGGCTTTTGGGAGCCCGTGGCCTCCATTTGAGTGGGGAGATGCTACCCGCCCTAAGGAAATAGTGAAGGGGAAAAGTCGTGAAAACGTCTGTTCTGCATGGTTAGAATTTGATGAAGGAAGGTGTGGGCAGTTCATTGACTGTGACCTGTAGGTGAGAAACAGCTTACTGAGAGGGAGGAGCAGTGTGTGTCTTCACACTGTCAGTTGTTACACTTGATCTTAACGATGCCTTCCACCTTGGTTCTCTTTTTCACGTTTAGTCCTGGGTTATTTGTAATAGTTCTGGCATAAACGTTACAAATAACCCAGAACTAAATATGGCGTCCCTGCAGCCTCACGTGTGGGTGCACCTACACACACGCATATCCATATGAACATGCATGCACATATACCACGCATGTGCCCAGCAAGACACACCTACGAATGAAGAGTGTTCACCTGAGCGAGGGCTTTCGTGGTACAGGACTAATAGAGGAAGTCCAGAATTGTGTGTTCCTATTTATTTTCCCTCTGCCTCATGGTCCTGCACACCAGCCCATGGTTTTCCTGATTCTCCAACTGAGGTGATTCTTTATTAAGAGAAACAGAGGAATGCTGTCTAGGGTATTTTATATTTATTTATTTATTTTTATTTTGAGAGAGAGTGAGAGAGAAAAAAATAGGTGACCAGGGCTTCAGCCACTGAAATCCAACTCCAGACGCTTGCGCCACCTAGTGGGCATGCGCGACCTTGCGCTTGCCTCACCTTTGTGCATCTGGCTTACGTGGGATCTGGAGAGTCGAACATGGGTCCTTAGGCTTCGCAAGCAAGCACCTTAACCACTAAGCCATCTCTCCAACCCTAGAATACTTTTTCTTTTTGAAGTACTGTCTCGTTCTAGCCCAGGCTGACCTGGAATTCACTATGTCGTCTCAGGCTGGCCTTGAACTCATGGTGACCCTCCTACCTCAACCTCCCAAGAGCTGGGATTAAAGGCATGTGCCACCACACCTGGCTGTTGGAATACTTTATAAAGAAAAAAAAACCCTGAAGCCTGTAGCATATATCTTTACCAATATCCACAAAGCATGTATTCACAGAACAGAGGGAGCTGTGCTCTTCTTGGTCTCTGTCAGGAGCACAAACCCACATGCACCAGCACACACACACAGCACAGGGAAACTTAACTCATGTACCATCACCTTTACCTCCTGTTTTACGAAGTGGAGACAATTCCATGCATATACCAAAAGTCCTGCCCTCCTGGACAAGAGGACTCAAGACTATATAAACGTAGCTAAGTGTGCCTCCCCGGGTTTTCAGTCAGCCAATCCTATGTCCTTCTTAGCCCACGTGCTTGTCCCACCTGCACGAATCCTGAAGCTGTTAGGATTTGTGAACTCTTGACTTACATATGTCCTCGTGCTTTAAGATCAGCCATGATAAATATAACTTCCCACAGTGTTAATCTCATCCTGTCACTATAACTACCGGCAAGATTAGGTTTTCTCTGAAGTTTCATTCCGGCTTAATACAAAGTGAAATATAGCAAGTTAATAACTCTTCAGTTCATATATTTTTTTGAGATGCCTTTTTACTTTCTAAAGCCTGCCAACTCCGTTTCCGCTCTGACAGCACTGATAACTTAGGACCATCCTTAATTCAATGTGTGTCTCAAAAGTGGGAAATTTAAATTATAGGCTGAATCTAGTCTTTCTTTCTTTCTTTCTTTCTTTCTTTCTTTCTTTCTTTCTTCCTTTCTTTCTTTTTTTTTTCTAGCTCAGGCTGACCTGGAAATCACTCTGTAGTCTCAGGGTGGCCTCGAACTCATGGCAATCTTCCTACCTGTGCCTCCTGAGTGCTGGGATTAAAGGCGTGAGCCACAACGCCCGGCTCTGGTCTTTCTTAACTGCTTTGTGGGGAAGGGAAACACAAACAGTGTTTAAGACATAAGAAAAAAAAAATTACTCTGTGGTTGCCAGATGCCTCATCCATTCTGTAATGACTCAGAGGTAACGCCTCTAGGCAAACATACTCTGTGTCTGCTGCCTATAAACATCTACATCTGTGGCTCTTGGTATATAAAAACACAGGGGAGGCTGGAGAGATGGCTTAATGGCTAAGGCACTTGCCTGCAAAACCTAAGGACACACGTTCGATTCCCCAGTACCATGAAGGCAGATGCACAGGGTGGCACATGCGTCTGGAGTTGGTTTGCAGTGGCTAGAGGTTCTGGCATGCCCATTCTCTCTATCTATCTGACTCTGTCTCTCAAATAAATAAAGGATTTAAAATAGAAAAAAAGAAAAAAACATACAGGGATTCAAATTAGTCCTTGCTGACCACTTCCTCCTCATCTCTCTCACAAGTATTTGGGGTCCTTGTTGCTAGGATAGACTACCCCGGGAGATGTGCTAGGTTCCCAAACACCAGAGAATCCCTATACTAAGACCCAGATAGTCCTCAGGAGATCATCCTTACAGAGAATCTCCAAATTATCACCCTTCTCAGTCCATGAAAACGCTGTATCTTAGCATAATGTATTCACCTGTCAGTGGGGAAAGAATTTGAATTATATTAGCTTGCTTGCTTCTTCTTTTTCCTCCTTAAGTGTAAGTTCTGTGGCTTCACCTGCCCTGTGAGGGGCAGAGGGAGTGGCTGGATAGTAGCGTGCATTGCAAAAGTAATGCGGAGGCAAAGAACCAGGGACTACTCAGGTGTCGGTGTGGGTGTGGAAAATTGGGCTCTTCATGTAGAAAAAAAGTAGTTTGCAAGCTGTGACATGGTATTGAGAGAGGGTGTTCTAGTTCCCTTCAAAACATCATTCGACAAGTCCGGATGGATCAATAGATACGCAGAGTCCAGCCAGGCACCCCAAGGAAGACGTCCTGTGGACCATGCCAGCCAGCCCAGCGCAGCCCCCTCTCGGGGAGAGAGACCCTCGGTGGAAGAGAATTGGCCGCACATTTCCTCCATTGGCTGGTCCTGTGAGGGTGGGAGGAAGATATGGGAAGACATGCACAGATCACCTCCTTTCTTGAGTCATGAGCTTGAGGAGAAATGGGAAGGGCTGCGTGAGTGAAGACACGGCCAAAGATGAAGAAATGCTGGCAGATGGGCTGGAGAGATGCCTTCGTGGTTGAGGCGCTTGCCTGCAAAGCCTTAGGATCCAGGTTCGACTCCCCAGAACCCACGTAAGCCAGATGCACTTGGTGGTGCATGCGTCTGGAGTTCATTTGCCCTGCTTTGAGGCCTTGGTGTGCCCATTCTCATTCTCTCTGCCTCTCTCTCTTCCTCCTCTGATAATAGATAGATTAATAAACAAATAAATATAAAATTAAAAAGAAATCCTGGCATAACCTTGGCACACAGACATCAAAGAAAAGACTGAGTGATCAGCCTAGAGAAGCCAGAGTTGGTTCTTTGTGAGGTGCCCAAATTCTTCTGTCAGGAAGCCACTGAGTTGAGGGCCTGTTAAGGGGCTCATATTATAGTGCGAGGTGACCCCAGAGACTTCTGGGCATGTATTCTATAAGAGCCAAATGATGACAGGTCCCAAAAGGACCACTGTGTGAGTCAGAAAGATCAGCGTGATGTATTCTGAGTTCAGTCATAGAAATCCGTAGGGCGCAGAACACCCAGGAGCATAGTCATCGTTCCAGGCCGGGCAGTGCACATGGCTTCCCAGCACAGGGGCAGAACACCCCTTGTCTTCAGTGCCATCAAGACTTATGAACCTGACCCTCCCCACACTTAGATGCCAAGTTAGGGACAGAGACAGACCCAGAGGAGGCAACCTGGGGATTTGGGCCACCCTTTCTTGGACAGAATAGGACAGGATATCAAGGGACTAAAGTATCGAAGTGGATTAGGGTTGAGGAGATGGCTCTGTGGGTAATGCGCTTGCTGTGCACACAGGAAGACCTGAGATCGGATTCCCAGAACTCATGGCGAGGTGGCATACATACGCCTGTCACCCAGCACCAGGGGAGACCGAGCTGGGCAATCCCTGGGGATCGCCACCAGCCCCTTTGCCGAATCTGTGTATTCTAGGTTCCGTGAAAAGGCTCTGCCTCGAAAAATGAGGTAGAGCGAGACTGAGGAAGACATCTGACATTTATTTCTGACCTACACGTTCATGCATGTGCACACATGCATGCCTACACACCCATGTGCCCACATGAACATGAAAATACACACACACACACACACACACACACACACACACAGAGAGAGAGAGAGAGAGAGAGAGAGAGCGAGAGAGAGAGAGAGAGAAGAGGAATAGATTATGCCTAAAATGAATAGAGAAGAAATTCGAGATTTGTAAGAATGATCACATTAGCCGCAGATTACATGTTTAATCACCTTGCACACGTGGGTTATAGCACATGAAATTCCTTGGCCCTGCTGTACGGACATCCAGATGGAAAGAACCTGGCCCTCCTCATGAACAGTCAGCAAAACATCCGAACTGGGGAAATTATACAAGCTTTTAAACAAAAGACTGTCACCGGGAAAATTCTTTTCCTTATTTTGCAAAGTGGTGAGAGCTAGCCATGAAATTTCGCACTCTACGTCAGCCATGGTCAGCCATGGTCAGCCATGGTTCCTTGCTCACATATTATCTTATGCACAGGATTCTTTTCCATTCATGAGGCAGTTTTGCACGAGACACCTCATTCCTCTCAGAGTAGGGATTCCTGTGAGCCAGATGAGTATTCTCATTGTGTGAACAAAAAGTAAGGCAGACTCTCTAAATTACTAGGCCAACTGGGGGCAGATCCAAGTTTCTTTTAAATATTTCTTTATGTAAGAGAGAGAGAGAGAGAGAGAGAGAGAAGAGAGTGTGAGCGTGGGCATGCCAGGGCCTCTTCCTGCTGCAAACGAACTACAGACACGTGTGCAACTTCGTGCCTCTGGCTTTACACGGGCATTGGGGAATTGGACCTAGGCCAGGAAGCTTTTCAAGTAAGTGTTTTTAAGCCGAGCTATCTCCCCAGTTCCTGATGCAAGTTCAAGCTGATATGTAAGTATCTATACTTACTGGATACTGTCAGCGGTTAAGGGATGGAAGACTAGCTTTGCACGGGCACCCTCAGCAGTGTGAGAAGTTCCCCTAATGTTCTCGAGACCTTCACTGAGGCCAAACCCAGGACATATGTCTTCGACACAGAAAAGATTTTCAGAACTAGTAGTAGGAAGAGAGTTGGAGTTTGTTATAATATAGATTTAAAAAATTATTTGTTTATTTGACAGAGAGAAAGAGGGAGATACAGAGAGAGAATGGGCATGTCAGGGCCTCTGGCTGCTGCAAATGAACTCCAGACATGTGCGCCACCTTGTGCATCTGGCTAATGTGGGTCTTGGGGAATCGAACCTGGGTCCTTTGGCTCTGCAGGCAAATGCCTTCACCACTAAGCCATCCCTCCAGCCCATAACATAGATTTTTTTTTTAAGCTTGTGAGTAAAGAGAAAGCAAGGTGCTTTGAAAGAAAGTAAGACACACACCAGAGCATGAGTATGGGCTTCTCCAAGAGATAGTTGCACAAAGTAGGACATATCCCAGTGTGGGTATGGGATTTTCTTTTTTTTTTTTTTTTTTTTTTGGTTTTTTGAGGTAGGGTTTCACTCTAGCCCAGGCTGACCTGGAATTCACTATGGAGTCTCAGGGTGGCCTCGAACTCACGGCAATCCTCCTACCTCCGCCTCCCGAGTGCTGGGATTAAAGGCGTGCGCCACCACGCCCGGCTTGAGTATGGGATTTTCTAAGAGGGAGTTGTAATAAATGTCTCAGAATTATAGATACATATGTATATATATATACATATATATGTACATATATATACATATATATAAAGTTACATCTTAAAAGGTTGCTAAGAAACTTTTTTTCTCGGAATTATCATTTTAATTTAAGGAAACATTAATCCTTAAACAAAAGGGGTTACATACATCAAATTCTTCCTAAAATAATAATTCTCTTTTCTCATTTATTTATTTACTTTTGGTTTTTCGAGGTAGGGTCTCACTCTAGCCCAGGCTGACCTGGAATTCACTATGGAGTCTCAGGATGGCCTCGAACTCATGGCAGTCCTCTTACCTCTGCCTCCCAAGTGCTGGGATTAAAGGCATGCACCACCATGCCCAGGTTATCTTTTTTCTCTTTTTTTTTTTTTTTTTTTTTTGATAAGTGAGATCTTAGGGTGGATCCAAAGGTAATTTAGATGGGACTAAGTTCTGATAAGGTGAAACCAGGAGCCAATAGGGTTGCAAAAGGGGTTTAGAACATGTCCTTTACTACAAAGGAGGTTTCTGATGAGATTTCTAGAGAAATGCAGTTTTACAATTGGCAAGAGAGAAAGAGCTTAAGAAAATGTTAATAATATTAAAATTCTTGATTCTCAATTTCTTTTTTAAAAATATTTTTCAATATTCTTATTTATTTATTTGAGAGAGAGAGAGAGAGAGAGAGAGAGAATAGGTGCACCAGGGCCTGTAGCCACTGAAAATATACTACAGACACATGTGCCACCTTGTACATCTGGCTTATGTGGGTCCTGGAGAATTGAACCTGGGTCCTTCGGCTTCAAAGGCAAGCGCCTTAACTGCTAAGCCATCTCTCCAGCCCTGATTCTCACTTTCAACTAGACTCCTGGGTGAGAGACTCCTTTCCCTTCTCATGTCCCCGTAATTGTCCCTGTCTTTCTCTTCTGCCTCAGTACCACGTAATTAAAAAAAAATCCTGTACTTCTTTTTAAATGTCTTTTAAATTTTCTTTTTATTTATTTGAGAGAGTGAGAGAGAAAGAAGGAGAGAGAGAGAGAGAGAGAGAGAGAGAGAGAGAGAGAGAGAGAGAAAGAGAAAGAGAATGGATGTGCCAGGGCCTCCAGCCACTGCAAACCAACTCCAGATGCATGCGCCCCCTTGTGCGTCTGGCTTATGTGGATCCTGGGGAACTGAACTGAGGTCCTCTGGCTTTGCAGGCAAATGCCTTAATCACTGAGCCATCTCTCCAGCCTCCATGTGATGTTTTAATACATATATACATTGTGCAATGTTCAAATGAGGGCAAGAACAGTTGTTTTTCCAAGCATTTATCATTGCTTTAATAGGAAAGCAGTCAATGCCCTTGCTTCTAGCTCTTTTGAATATAAGTAAGCACTGTTCATAGTTCTCCGCTACCATGCACTAGAAAGATGTGGTGGGGATTATGACAATAATGATCACAGGGTTGTGGTGGAGGGGGCTCATGTGCCACAGTTGCCCTAAAATGACTCTAAAATGCCCTGAGACACGGTCAGGTTACATGTGTGTGATGAGCCCTACTAGCTTGAAAAATACCATGTTTCTTACATATTAATTAGTTGAAAAAATTTCCCTTCATTTCTTCAGGTCAACGTGACCTCACAGAGTAGAGGAGAGCAGATAGCATCAGTTCCATCTTGAATCCTGAGCTCAGGGAACCGTGGGTTACGTTACATATGAACCGCAGGACACGCAAGTAGAAAATGCAGGACTGGCGGGGAATTGACTCCATCCAATAAACAAGACCAGAGTGCATTTGATGATAGATCAAGGGAGGGAGAGACGGAATGCTGAGGCCTGAGAGGAAGTGGAAGTTAGGCAGGCAAGTGAGGGTGGTGGGGATTCCAGGTAGATAAAAATATGGGAAGGACAGGAAGTGAGAGTGGGAGGTGTGGACTCATTCATTCAGGTGCCAGTAAGCAGGGCAGTTTGCTGGGCCACAGGTGATGAGAAGCGAAGTGTGCTGTTTCTGGAGATACGAGTGGGCCAGGGTGAGTCGCCTTTGTGATCATTAAAGATGGCAAAGGTGGGGCTGGAGAGATGGCTTAGTGGTTAAGCGCTTGCCTGTGAAGCCTAAGGACCCTGGTTCGACGCTCGATTCCCCAGGACCCACGTTAGCCAGATGCACAAGGGGCGCATGCATCTGGAGTTCGTTTGCAGTGGCTGGAAGCCCTGGCGCGCCCATTCCTTCTCTCTCTCTATCTTCTCTCTCTCTATCTGCCCCTTTCTCTGTGTCTGTCGCTCTCAAATAAATAAATAAAAAATGAAGCAAAAAAAATTGAAAAAAAAAAAGATGGAAAAGGTGGGGCTGGAGAGATGGCTTAGCGGTTAAGCGCTTGCCTGTGAAGCCTGAGGACCCTGGTTCGAGGCTTGATTCTCCAGGACCCACGTTAGCCAGATGCACAAGGGGGTGCAGCATTTGAAAGGATGAGGCAAGAGGATTGCAAGTTTGAGGTCAGGTGTGATCTAATCTCAAGAAACTAAAAACAAAATAAAGCAAACCAAAGCTATAACCTAGAACACAACAAAAATAAAACTCGAGGGCTGTTTTGTTGGTGACTATAGATGAGAAAAATCTTAGTGTTTTTCCACAGGCGAATTTCAGCTTATTTTTTTTATTTTATTTTATTTTATTTTATTTTATTTTATTTTATTTTATTTTATTTTATTTTGGTTTCTCGAGGTAGGGTCTTACTCTAGCTCAGGCTGTCCTGGAATTCACTCTGTAGTCTCAGGGTGGCCTCGAACTCATGGCAATCCTCCTACCTCTGCCTCCCGAGTGCTGGGATTAATGGCATGCACCACCACGCCCGGCTCGAAGTTTATTTTTTAAAATATTGTGAGTAAATATAGTTTTTTCTCAGGAAGAAAGTTATTCAACATCAGAAAATATATTAATGTGACTCACACTTACTGACCAAGACTCAGGATTTTTTCAGTGACTCCTACTTATTATGCTTTTATTTTATCTTGTTAAAAACACTTTTCTTACCAGTTTTTTTTTTTGAAGGGATAGATTTGAAAGCTGAACTTAAATATTTCTTTTTTATTTATTATTTGTTGCCTGTGTCGTGTGCATGTGTAATAACATGGTGTGGTGTGGGTGTCTCTTCAGTGAATGTCTCCATTACTCCTCTGCCTGGTCTGGTTTGAGCCAGTCTCCTATTATTGGTTCCAGAGCTTGCGAGGCTCCAAGATTCTCTGGTTCTCCTGTGGGAGTGGGGTTACGGATACACGTGGCCACACCTAGCTGTTTACATGGTACCTGGAGATTTGAACTTGGGCCGTCCCAGTCTCCCCTTAGGCCCTCACACTTACCCAGGAAGCACATTTAACTGTTGATCCATCTCTTTAGCCCTGAAAGTTGAACTTTTAATGTATATTTTTAATTTATATATTTTTCTTCTTTCTTTTTTTTTTTTTTTGAGGCAAGCCCAACAGACTGGCCTTTGTGTGTGTGCGTGTGTGTGTGGGGGGGGGCGGGGGGAGGAGAAAGAATTGGCTGTCCAAGGCCTCTAGCTGCTGCAACTTACCTCCAGATGCATATGCCCCTTTGTGCGTGTGTGTGACACTGTGTACTTGCATCAATGTGTGTCTGGCTTATGTGGGACCTGGAGAGTCAAACACAAGTCATTAGGCTTCACAGGCAAGTGACTTAACCACTAAGCATCTCTCCAGCCCACCCTACTTTTTTTTTTTTATTAAGAACATACTTTGTATGGATACATCATGTGTTAGTATCATCTTTTCCGTCCTCCCTGGCCCCATTCCTCAGGGGGCCCTCCTCGGTGGGGTTGCTGATCTGTCCCATGGTGTTGTGGGTTGTGTGTTCTGGGAGCAGCAGTCAGTTATTGGAGGGAGGCAATGGCTCTGGGCATGACGTCCCAACCTGTGACTCTTACAATCTTTCCACCCCCTCTTCCGCAAAATTCCTTGACCCATGGTGGGTGAGTTTTAAGTTGACTTCAGTGCTGAGCTCTTAGGAGCCTCTGGAGCTCTGCTTTGGTAGGTGTTGGGTGTCCTCAGGGTCTGTCCCCTTCACCCTATTCCTTAACTGGATGAAAGCTGTGCTTATACCCACTCATTTATGAAGGGCACCAGCGCATATGCTTCAGAGGAGAGCACACACCTGCCTGTTGTCTTGCTTTGCACAGCCTCCATTTCTATGGTTTCTTTTCTTTTCTTTCTTTCTTTCTTTTTTTTTTTTTTTCAGCATTTAAAGAATTTTCCTTTTCTTCCTGGGCCATAGGGGCAGTGGTAGTGGAAGTGGTTTTTCCTCTTCCTAGTCTTCTTTCTTCCCCTCCTACTTCCTCCCGTCCTCCTCTTTCTTCTCCTCTTATTTAGATCATAATATTTGCGAACATTTTCTGCTTGCTCCTCATCTGTCTTGGCTTCCTTCCATATCCATTGTGCCTTATCCCTTTCCAGTAGTAACACACTGGCACATATTTTCATTCTTTTTTTAAAAAAATATTTATTAGAGACAGAAAGAGGGGGAGAGAGAGAGAGAGAGTGAGAATAGGTGCGCCAGGGCCTCTGGCCACTGCAAACGAACTCCAGACGCATGCGCCACCATGTGCATCTGGCTAACGTGGGTCCTGGAGAATCGAATCTGGGTCCTTTGGCTTTGCAGGCATGTGCCTTAACCGCTAAGTCATCTCTCCACCCCTGGCACATATTTTCTGACATCCTACATAAAGTCTCAAAGCGTCTTTATTATACCATCATTTTTAAATCCGAGCATCGTAAGAGACGATTCTGAGATTAATGATCATTCATTTCAGTAGTTTGAAGATTTTAGAACATTGTATTCCTGGACCCAGTGCAGCTGAGCAGTCTGAAGCAGTTTCAGTATTTTCCTTCTTTCCTCCCTCCCTCCCTCCCTCCCTTCCTCCCTTCCTTCTTTCCTTCCTTTCTTTCTTTCTTTCTTATTTTTTTTGTTCTACTTCTCTCAATGTCTTTCAGAAGTCTTTTGCTTTTGTAAAAAAAAAAAAACTTATCTCATTGAATTTCAGAAGTGACTTTATCCCTTCAAGTGTCTTTTCTGGCTAAACTCAGTGTGCACATAGATGTCTTCTTTAGTTCTGAGAAAAATCTCTATAGTCATTTGATAAAATAATGCCTCTCCATCTTTATACTCCTCCACTGTGCAGACTCCTGTTCTTCACGTCTTTTCTCTTTACTTTCCACCATTTGTACCTACATCCGTCTCATATTTCCTGGGACAGTTCCTCCATCCAGCCTTTCTGCCTCTCACTCATCTGTTAGTTTTCTTTGTATATGCTAGGAATCACTAGTAATGGCTTTTAATTTCATTTTCTTCTTTTAATTTCTTTTTTACTCTTTTTGAGGCAGGCTGACCTGGAACTCATTCTATAGAGTACAGACTGGCCTCAACCTCAAGGCCGTTTTCCTCCCTCTGCCTCCCAAGTTCTGGGATTATATATAGTGTGAGCCACCATGCTCAGCTCTTCTCTCTCTCTGTGTGTGTAGAGTGTGTAGTGTGTGCATCTGTGTGTGGGGATGTAGGCTTTGTGCATGTGTCTCTGGAGGCTCGAGGAAAACTTCAGGTGCCCTGCCCAACCACGTATTGCCTTGAGAGTCCTCACCCTCAACCTGGAGCAGACACTTTTGGTCAGTGAGTCCCAGCGATTCTCTGGCTGCTGCTCCCAGTGGGCTGGGGTTCTGGATGTGCCTGATCCCTCCCAGCTGTCTACGCGGGTCCTGAGGACTCAGACTTGGCCATGTCCAGCCTGAGAAACCTTTATCCTTAAGCAGCGTGGAAAGCTCCCTTAACTGCAGAACATCGCCCCATCCTTCTTCTCAGTTTCCCTTTTGAGACAACGTCTTAATCTGTAGCCCAGTTTTGTCTGGAACTCACTATATAGCCTATGCTGGGTTTGAATTTATATCAGTTCTCCAGTCTCACTCTTAGTGCTGCGATTACAGGCATGCATTACAAAACCTGGCTTGAGCCGGGCGTGGTGGCGCACACCTTTAATCCCAGCACTCGGGAGGCAGAGGTAGGAGGATCACCGTGAGTTCAAGGCCACCCTGAGACTCCATAGTGAATTCCAGGTCAGCCTGGGCTAGAGTGAGACCCTACCTCGCAAAAAACAAAAACAAAAACAAAACAAAACAAAAAAACCTGGCTTGAGTTTCTTTTTTTTAATCACACATACACACACACACACACACACACACATATATGTATATATATATAGAGAGAGAGAGGGGGGAAGTTGGTGTGCTAGGGCTTCTAGCCACTCAATCGAATTCCAGACACGTGTGCCATCTTGTGTGCATCTGCAACCTTGTACGCTTGTGTCCCCTTGTGTGTCTGGCTTACATGGGATCTGGAGAGTTGAACCTGGGTCCTTAGGCTTCATAGGCAAGTGACTTTACTGCTAAGCCATCTTTGCAGCCCCTGGCTTGAGTCTTGATTTCAGTGCACTATCTTTCATTGTCAGTTTTTTCAAATAAAAGAAAAAAAGACCACTTTCTTTTTAAAAAAATTTTTTTTTGTTTATCTTTATTTATTTATTTGAGAGCAACAGACAGAGAGAGAAAGAGGCAGATAGAGAGAATGGGAGTGCCAGGGCCTCCAGCTACTGCAAATGAACTCCAGACACGTGTGCTCCCTTGTGCATCTGGCTAACGTGGGTCCTGGGGAATCAAGCCTTGAACTGGGGTCCTTAGGTTTCACAGGCGAGTACTTAACTGCTAAGCCATCTCTCCAGCCCCAAGACCACTTTCTTCTCCTTGTTTTATGTGCTCAGTGTTATATTGCTCATTTTCCGTTCTCTCAGTTTTCTGTAGTTATTATGCTATTTTTAAAAAATATTTTATACTTATTTTATTTGAGAGAGAGAGGGAGAGCCAGAGAGAGGGTGAGGGAGGGAGGGAGGGAGGGAGAGAGAGAAAATGGGCATACCAGGGCATCCAGCCACTGCAAGTGAATTCCAGATGTATGTGCCATCTTCCTGGGGAATCGAACCTGGGTCCTTTGCCTTCGTAAGCAAGCACCTTAACTGCTAAGCCATCTCTCCAGGCCCTGTTATGCTGACTTTAGCTTACTGCTCCATTATGGAAGCCTCCAGATGGCTGTTCCACTGGAGATCCTTGTGCTGAGGAGAGTCCTGTTGTCCTGCCTTGCCTCGTGCTGTCCTGGCCTGAAGCTCAAGAGGCAGAACACAGCCTCTCACGTCACTGTATGCTCATTAGCTCCAGGGCACAGGGTGGAAGACAAGGCACTAGGAAATTTAAGTGGCGTCTCAGTTCCCTGAGAAGTCACATGAACTGTCAGGAGTGACTGGGGCATGGCTTATCTTGTAACTCTTTTGATTTAGAAGTTGGGTTTGAATGAGCATGAATGCTTTGCTTACTCCTAGGGTATAGTCACGTGCATGTAACATTATCAAAATTAGACGAAAAAATAAAATAGAACGTGAGGGAGCTGGGAAGGTGGCTCATTGGGAAAAGCGCTTGCAGTCAAGCATGAGGACCCGAGTTCAGATCCCGAGCACCCGTGTAAAAGCTGGGCAGGATAACAAGCACCTCTAATCCCAGGGCTGAGGGGGTGGAAACAGGGGAACCTTGATGTGTGCTGGCCAAACTGGTGAGCTCTGGGTTCAGTGGGGGACCCTGTCTCAACAAAATAAAGTGAAGAGCAATTGAGGAAGGCATGCGATTTTCACACGCACACACGCACGCGTGCGCAAACATAAACGGACACATGTACACAGGCGCACACAGAGAAAGAAAAGAATATGAATGCAAAACCATAACTTAAGGCTGATATTGATGATGTGGTAGAAAAGTAGTTTAAGCTGTCTGAAGTATAACTATTTTTGATATTAAAATGTAAGTTTATCAAGAAGATCTATTATCTGTAGCTTTAGCTCCAGCTCTTTCAATGGAGGAAAACATATTTCATTTTTTCATTTTCATTTTCATTTAAAATGTGTCATTCCTTTTGCTTCCCAGCCTTTCAAGTCTCAACGGTTAAACCAAGAAGATTCCCTTGAAAACCACCAGGAACACGGTGTCAAAGCTGACCTCACCGTTCTCTCCTCAGTCATCCTCCGCCAATTAAGTCAGGTAGGTTTTCCCATAAGCCGTGGTTTATACTGACGGTGAAGGCAGGCAGAGAGTCACACACATGTCAGAGACAGCCACTGATTCTTGCCTCTATCATCTCTTACCTGTCACTTTTCCAAAATTTTATTCTTCTCTATGATTTATTTATTTGTGTGTGTGTGTGAGAGGGAGAGAGAGAGAGTGGTCAGATAGAGAAAGAGAGAACGGGCATGCCAGGCTCTCTAGTCACTGCAAATGAATGCTGGATGCATGCACCACCACCTTGTGCATCTGGCTTTACGTGGGTCCTGGGGAACTGAACCTAAGTCCTTTGGCTTTGCAAGCAAGCCTCTTAACTGCTGAACCAGCTTTCCAGCCCTTGCCTGTCACTTTTAACGTCTGCTTCAGTTTCATTCTCCATACCTTTCTTTCTTTTCAGCTTATGCCTTACTTTAAAAATATCTCTGTCCTCTCCTTGACCACAGATTCCTTTTCTAATAGGCTCTCTGTTGCGTAACTCCTTTGTATTTGTTTTGGGAAGAACTGTATGAAATATCGCTGTGTTTAGGTTTGGAGAAGTGATTGGTAGAAATGAAGAATAGTCTTATATCAAATAACATTTTAGAGGAGCATGTGTGTTTAATGTGATTAATTTCTATGACACCAAAAAAAAAAATATCCAAAACAAACCAAAAGTAGGAATTATAGGTTTTCTGGGAACCTAGAATTATCTATAGAGGAGGTATATCTGCACATATAGTCATAAAATATATGCCCCCGGTTTGAATTTGAGTAATGACTTTTAAGCATGCTTGCAGGTTTTTTTTTTTCTTTTCATAAAAAGGCAAGTCCTTATCTTTTTCAGCTTCACATTATAGAATCTAAGAGTTGCTGAAACAGTAGAAGTTTAATATTATTTTTCAGCTGAATCTCTGGTACCTGTTTCAGCACTCTCCTGACAGTTTTCTTTTCTTTTTTTTTGTGAGCTGGAGTGGCTAACTGATCTCAGAGCTTGTCAATTTTTTCCTCAAGCTCTGGAAATTCTGGGGACTCTATTCCTGGTACTAGAGTCACAAATGCATGTGACCATGCCCAGCTGTTTATGTGAGTCCTGGGGATTGAACTCTAGTGGTCTCTCAGGCCTCCTCTGATCCTCATGTGTGCTTGGTGGTTTTTAACCCCTGAGCCATCTCTCCAGCCCCAGTCTCACCCATTCTGACTTGATGTTAGTGTTGTTTTTTCTTACACCTTTATGATATTTTATTGTGATCATAGTTTAACAAGCTATACTCTGGAGAGAGTCATCTAACTATTAAGGCTTAAAGTGACTTGGACTGGAGGGATGGCTTAGCGGTTAACATGTTTGCTTGCAAAGCCAAAGGACCTAGGTTCCATTCCCCAGCACCCACAGTAGCCAGATACACAATGGCACATGCGCCTGGAGTTTGTTTGCAGTGGCTGGAGGCCCTGGCACGCCCATTCTCTCTCTCTCTCTCTCTCGCCCTCTCTTTCTCTGTCAAACAAATAAAAATTAAAAATTTAAAAAACAAAGAATTTCAAGTGAATCGAATGTGGTGGGGAAGCTGACCGAAGAGGCAAAACGCTTTATGATATTTGGTTCCTGCTTTGCTAGTGGAAAGACGGTAGACCAGCATTTTATCAACCCCTACTTCAGGCCACATAAATGGGGCATGCGTGACACTAACTGACCTCTAATATCCCTTTCAGCTTTCACTGTTTAGACCTATGTGAGGCTTGCTGCCTGTGAAAGTTATTCTTGACGGTCAACTTGGCTGGATCAGCAATCATCTAAGAGACACATCTCTGCAGGTCTGTGAGGATATTTTCTGGCCAGATTTAGTAAGTGGGGGGATGACCCTTTCCCAGGATTGGCAACACTTTCCAACGGTAACCCAGATAGAGAAAGGACCTGAGTGTTCAAGAAGTGTTCTTTGCTTCAATGTCTGCTTTATTTTCCCCCTGGATTAACAAATGGGCACCCTACCTGGTATTGTGGAGTATGAGAAATGCAGGAAAGAGAGGGTCATTGAATTTGCAGTATGATCTTAGCGTGCTTTGGAAATGGCCATGGGCAGTGTGAAGCGGGTTTGTTGGATGCCTGCATGGAGACCCCGTAGGGTTATGAGGATGGACCATGTGTTGCAGTGGAGATGCTGGGACCACGAGACAGCTGCTAAGAAAGCTGCTGGCCCCTGGATGAAGTTTTCCAGGACTGTGAGTAGCCCAGCTGGGGGGTGGAATTTGAACTCCAGAGACGTGTTGCTGGTTAGAATTATCAGACTTGGAGACTTGTCACTGGCTAGAGTTGTTGGACTTGGAGCTACAGAGTCTGATGTTTGCCCTCGTTGTTTTAAATCTTGTATCAGTTGAATATTTCTTTGATATACCCAATGGCACCTTTTACGGTGTGCATGTTTATTCTGTGCCATTATTTATTTAGTTAGTTTTGGCATTACGGCTCAGTTAAAAGACCTTAGACTATGAGGATGTTTGAACATCATTGGGATTGATAAAAACTATGGGGACTTTTAAAGTTGGACGGAATGCATTGTATTTTATATCATGTACGGTTATCAGTTTATGGCAACCAGGGGTGGAATGTAGAGGTTTGATTCAGGTGTTCCCCCATAAACTTAGGCATTTGGAATGCTAGGTTTCCAGGTGATAGCAATTTGGAAATTAAAGCCTCCCAGAGGCAGTGAATAATTTGGGGGGGGGGTTGTTTATAACCAGCTTCCTCTTGCCAGTATTTGGCACTCTCCTGTTGTTGTTGTCTATCTGATATTGGCCAAGAGGTGATGTTCACCCTCTGCTGGTACCATCATTTCCCCTGTCATCATAGAGCTTCCTCTTGAGCCTGTAAGCCAAAATAAACCTTTTTTTTTTTTTTTTTTTAAATCCCACAAGCTGCCAAGTTGCTCCTTTTCAGGTGATTTCTTGCAGCATTGTGAATCTGGCTGCAACACTGCCTGAAGCTATCTCTGCACTACCCAGCCTGTATTGTATCCTGTAAGCCATTCTAATAAATCCTCGTTACAACATACACTCATTCTACAGTTGATTTCTCTGGAGAACTCTAATAAACTTCCTACATAGGTTTTCAAAAATCTCCTCTCCATATATTCAATACATATTTGGATTAATTTTCTGAGATTAGATTAAAAAAATTTTTTTTTATTATTTTTTGAGACATATTTAGAACATTCTCAATTTCATATGGTCATACCATTTTAGGAAGAAATCATTATTATAAGCAATTAGATTTTTTTTAAATCTATAATGACCCAAGTCATACACTATATCCTGGGGTTTTATGAATGAGTGTAATAAAGTAGAAAAACCTGAATTTTACACTAGCTATTGAATGTTGGACATTGTGTCTGTTATTTTTGAATAGGTTTTGACCAGGATACATGAGAAACTAAATTAAAAAGAGGAAGAATTTACCATGTTCACAGTTTTTGGAGGGTTTAGTCCATGGCTGCTTGAACAGGGACATCATGGCAGAGGCAGCAGGTGACAGGGGAGACAGACTTGTCACTTCATGGTAATCAGGGAACATAGAGTGAGGAAGGTTTTGGGATCTAACTATAACTTCCTAGGTCTTGATCTCCATGACTGACATACTTGGTACTACCTCCTAAACATTTCAGAAGCTCCCAAAATAGCATTAACAGCTGGGGACCAGCCATTCAGCATATGTGGTGGGACATTCATGTCCAAACTGCAACCTAACAAACGATAACAAACTCTTGGCCATCTAGGTTTATGGCTATCTCATGGTACAAAATGGATTTAACCCACCTCCAGGTGTTCCTAAAGTCTTAACAGTTCTAACATTGTTGTTCAAAAGTCCAAACAAAAAAATCTCCAGTAGTTTCAAAGTTCCAGTTCTTAAAACTAATGTCTTTATGTGACTAATGTTTTTGTATGGGATGGCATACAGGGTGAGAGATGTAGATCCAGTTTCATCCTCTATGGGGAAATTCAGTTTTCCCAGGATTGTTAAAGAAGCTGTATTTTCTTCATTGTAAATTCTTGAAACTTTTCTTTTTTTAGCTGTGTAAGTTTTTTTTTTTTTTTTGGTCCTGTATTCTGTTTGTGACTTTTTGTGAATGCTGTTTTCTATAATTGTAGCTCTGTAATATAATTTGAGACTGAGTATTGCAATACATTTACCATTGATATTTGGTGGGCATTATTTATGATCTTTTATGTTGTCATATAAATTTTAGAATTGAGTTCATCTGTTTCTTTGCAAGTCATTGATCAAGATTAAGAAGAGGGTGAAGTGTTGGAGTGACTTTCTTCCCTCCTTTTAGATCCTCAAAAGCACTGGAGACAGCCAATTACATGTATGGAGGTGGAGGGGGTATTTGAACTGTGCACTCTTGTCTTAATGGAGGTTGTGATGTCTGTAACTGGGGCAAGTGCCCCACATCCTCAGAGCTATCTGTCTTTACTTTGATTGCTTCTTTTCTTTAGGTAGTAGAGACCTCCACTTAGCACACTTAGCTTTCAGTCTGTCCTCTGGGTGGGTCCTCTTACCAGAATCCCCAGAGAGCATCCCTGGAAGTGGTCAGTGTTCTAGCTGGGTGTGTTTTCCTACTTCCCTGGGAGCTTGGGAAGCAACAACATATCTTTATACTTTCCAGAGCTCCTTGAGTATTAATTACCCTGCAGGTGGGATGCAATGATGGGTGTCAAATACACCACTGGAACTTCGGAGTTATTGGACTCCACCACAGCGAGAGTGGCAGATGGAAGTCACTTGGCCTTGGCTCAGAGTGATGAGACTCCGGCGTTACTCTCCATTGATGAGATCTGCTCCTGGCTTAGGAGCATCTCTGCCTGTGCTGAGCCTCCTGCCACCTGCACCCTTTGGCTCACGAGCATCTATCCCCCTTGCTCTCCACACCTGGCTCCTGTTCCCTCCATCACCCTGGCATGGAGGCTCCCTGTCCTGTGGTTTGTTCCCTGTTCTCAAACTCTCACAGCAAACTCGGTTTTCAGCAGTAGATGCTCTCTCAAAGTGGTGCCTGGCTTCTGCCTTCCAAGTCACGTAGAATGACAAAATGGGATTTCTCTCCACGGCTGACCAGCAACAAGAAAGAGCACGGTCTCACCTAAATTTCAGCGAGATGTGGGGTTTTGAAGGCCATAGCATATCCCCAGAGTAGGACTGTCTGTCTCTTGCATTTCAGTTTGGCTGTAACGTCTCTTTCCCTCTCTGCCTGGCTGTATGGCTGGAGCTGAGTCACCCATCTTTTTCTCCAGGTACTCTTTACCTACCTTTGTGCATTTCTGAAGCTCTTCTCTTTTTTCTTAGAATAAATTCTAGTTTTTTTTTTTTTTTTTTTTGGTTTTTCAAGGTAGGGTCTCACTCTAGCCCAGGCTGACCTGGAATTCACTCTGTAGTCTCAGAGTGGCCTCGAACTCTTGGCAATCCTCCTACCTCTGCCTCTCGAGTGGTGGAATTAGTTTTTTTTTTTTTAATTTTTATTTTTTTATTGTGACTCTGAATCACATGAAGGAAGCTTTTAGAATGCTAGCTTATCTTGTATGCATAATTTCTTATCTAAATTCAATAAAATTCTAAGTTAATAAAATGTCATATTTCAAACATAGAAATAGAAATGGTGACATTTTCCAGATACTTACTGTCTGTTCAGCACCATGACTATGGTCTTTAATTATATAATCATATTTTACCTAATTGCCATGAACACCGTATTTTCATTTTATTGGTGAGGGCATTGAGGTATAGAGAGTTTAAATTTTTGCCAAAAACTATAAAGCTAACAACTGGCATAGCTGAGAGTCGGCTCCCAAATTTGAGCTATTCTGTGAACAAGTTTTTAGGCTCTATACTAAAACACTTCTATTTCTAGTACACAATATGAAGAGGCAAGGAATGTAAAATATTTCTTGCTCTATATTACACAGTGATCCTCAAACTTACCTGCAAATGGGAATTACCCTAGAAGTTTTAAAAATGAGCCGGGCATGGTGGCACATACCTCTAATCCCAGCACTTGGGAGACAGAGGTGGGAGGATTGTTGTGAGTTTGAGGCCACCCTAAGACGACATAGTGAATTCCAGGTCACCCTGGGTTTGAGTGAGACCTTACTTTGAGAAACAAAAACAATATAAAATTTAAAAACACCACAACGTCCAGAAAATACCTGAAACCAGTTAAGTCAATATTCCCAGGGCTTGACTCTAGATTATTGGCCTTTTAAAATATTTTCAGGTGCCACCAGTAGGCAGCCAAGCTTGAGACTCCTTGTATCAAATAATTTAACTCAGGATGGATGGGCAGACTAATACTTCAGAGTTGTGGAGAAGATGATTCTAAATCCTGATTGGCCTTTCAGGATTTGTGTGGTCATGGAAAACTGATATCTGTTCTCTAAACACTGAAAATGATCTTAACAATATCATGGATTTGTGGAGAAAATAAAATCATGGAACCCATGCAGTATTCCAGCACGCTGTCTGGAACACAGAGTCCAGTAGTGGTAGCACCTTGTATCTCTTGTGCATGCTGTGCACAGATGTTTGGGTGCTCTTTGAAGCTTCAAAGCATAGCTTCTTCTGTTCCTGGGTAGAAGTAGGGAGGACCTGAATGTCTTTCAAATCAGTTATTTAAAAAAAAATTTTATTTTTATATTTGAGAGAGAAGAGAGAGAGAGAGAGACAGACAGAGAGAAGGAAGGAGAGGAAGAGAGAGAGAGAGAGAGAGAGAGAGAGAGAGAGAGAAAGAGAATGGGTGTGCCAGGGCATCTAGCTACTGCAAATGAACTGCAGACACATGCGCCAACTTGTGCATCTGGCTTACATGGGTCCTGGGGAATTGAACCTGGGTCCTTTGGCTTTGCAGGCAAGTGCCTTAACCACTAAGCCATCTCTCCAGCCTCAAATCATTAACTTTATGCCATTTTTCAAGAGGGTGAATGAGATTTGAACTTCTGTAAGAAACTTCAATATTTAGTAACAGAAGCAATTACATATTCACAGAGTAAGCCAGACCATTTAGTAAGTGGGGAGCAGTTATTTGATGCCTTGATTAATTAATACTGGTGTCCTAGAAGTGGCCATTTGCATGTTTTATAGACACATGTTTAAAAATTCATTTTAGGGCTGGAGAGATGGCTTAGCGGTTAAGGTGCTTACCTGCAAAGCCTGAGCACACATGTTCAACTCCCCAGATCCCACATAAGCCAAATGCACAAAGGTGAGGCAAGTGCAAGGTTGCACATGCCCACTAGGTGGCGCAAGTGTCTGGTGTTTGATTGCGGTGGCTGAGGTCCTGATGCGCCAATTGTCTCTCTGTCCCTCTCTCCCTCTCTCTCTCTAAAATAAAATAAAAAATTCGATGTAGACATTTCCCTTTCCCCTTATGACTTGTTTACTCACATAGGTGTAGGCAGCGGTGCTGTCTGAGTTAGTCCCGTACGTGACTGTTTAGTGGAGATGAGTAATTGCTTGCAGCTGAGTGTAATGGTAGGATTTCCTGTTTCTCTTTTAGCAGGGGACAAGATAATTTGCCGGATAGGTTTGGAAAGGGGAGTCTTGGCTCTCCCCATATACTTGAGGGTGACTTTGCCTACTGAGTGGCACCAGAGCATTCCCTCCTCCCTTTCCAAATAGGGTAGGTATCCTGGTAGCTGGGGGGGGGGGGTTGGTAGCCAATTTTGTCCTTAGAAGGGTTTGCAGCCTTCAATGTAGAAAGTGAGCAGTGTGGTTTTGTGTGAAGAACAAACACAGGGATGATTGACAGGTTTTCCAGGGTGGAGGGCCGCAATTTTAAGGGGTTGGTTCCTTCCAAACGAACACCTAAAATGACTCGAAGAAGAGGTGTTTAGGAAGAGAGATACTAGCTTGAACACACAGATGTGAGTCTGAGGAGCCTTGGATAGGAAGGACCCCTGAAAGTCTGATATGAAAATTTTGGGGAGCCACTGCCATATCATCCTCAGGTTTTATTGAAACTTCTCAAAAGTACCAATCTACAAAGCCAATTCTGTTGTCTTGTTGACTGGGAGGGAAACCACATGTATGTTTCGAATGCAGCCAGAAGTTATTGATCTGGAGAAATGCTGGATAAGGACCTGTTTGTACTATTGTGGATGGACTCGTGGGTAAAAAGGACGACTCTATCTAGCTGTCCTTTGTCCTTATTTCCTTGGTGGCATGGCAGGACGATCAGTGACTCTGGTTTTGAGAAAAATGAGGGTTTCTTTTTTGGACTGGCAACCTTCAACCTGGTTTCCATTTTCTCTTGATGAATGCTGGATTTTAATTCCTGGTAGTTTTGGCTCTGAGCCAACAGGATTTTCTAAAATATATTGTTTTTACTTATTTATTTATTTGACAGAGGAAGAGGGAGAGAGAGAGAAAGAGGGAGAGAGAATGGGTGTGTCAGGGCTTCCAGCAACTGCAAATGAACTCCAGACGCATGCACCCCCCCCCTTGTGCATCTGACTAACGTGGGTCCTGGGGAATAGAACCTGGGTCCTTTGGCTTTGCAGGCAAATGCCTCAACAGCTAAGTCAGCTGTCCAGCTCATCAACAGGATTTTCTAGAAAGCTTTTCTACCGACAACCAAATGGATTGGCACCAAAGATTGGGGTCTAAGGGTCATAGCTTTATATTTCCTCATTGTGTGACATCGTATGACATTGGGACTCACGTTGTACAGCCCAGGCGCAGCTGTATGTAATGAAGATATCCTCTTGTGTCAGCACAAGCCCCGTACTGTCGAGCACTGAACTAAAGGGGACATCTCGCTTGGTCATCTGTATAATCATGACAACTTAACAAAACATGAGCACGAGCAAACATTTTTAAAATTTTTTTTGTTCATTTTTATTTATTTATTTGAGAGTGATAGAGAGAGAAAGAGGCAGATAGAGAGAGAGAGAGAGAGAGAGAGAGAATGGGCACGCCAGGGCTTCCAGCCACTGCAAACGAACTCCAGACGCGTGCGCCCCCTTGTGCATCTGGCTAACGTGGGTCCTGGGGAATTGAGCCTCGAACCGGGGTCGTTAGGCTTCACAGGCAAGCGCTTAACTGCTAAGCCATCTCTCCAGCTCATGAGCAAACATTTTTAATTGAATGTTTCTCCCTGAATATTTTCCCCACAGTGCTGGCACTGGAGAAAGGCAGTTGGCACCATGGAAGAAGGTTGTACCTGGAATTTGAGTGTCTGGGTTCAAGTGGTGCTCTAGACCACACATAACCTAAGACCTTAACATTCCCATTCTCCATTTTCTTGTACAGTCCTTAAAGTATTATGTGAGACAGTGTAAAGTAGTGAGAACAGTTCTGACCATATATTGTGTTAGGTATAGCATCTTAGGAGGAAAAAAACCTGATCCCACTTTAGCAATTCAATTTATAAAGGAAAGCTGATATTAAACTCATGTTTTCATTAATTTTATTTATTTATTTACTTATTTGAGAGAAAGAGAGAGAGGGAGAGCGAGGGAGACAGAGTGTGTATGGGTGTACCAGGGCCTCAAGTCACTACAAACAAACTCCAGATGCATGTGCCACCTTGTACATCTGGCTTACATGGGTCCTGTAGAATCAAACCTGGGTCCTTAGGCTTCACAGGCAAGAGCCTTAACCATTAAGCAATCACTCCAACCCTCAACTCATGGTTTTCACATTCTTTTTTTTTTTTTTTTTTTTTTTTTCAAGGTAGGGTCTCACTCGAGCCCAGGCTGACCTGGAATTCCCTATGCAGTCTCAGGGTGGCCTCGAACTCACGGTGATCCACCTACCTCTGCCTCCCGAGTGCTGGGATTAAAGGTGTGCACCACCACGCCCGGCTGGTTTTCATATTCTGTCCAATGATGTTTTCCCTGTAGTTGACTTTAATGGGCATGTATGAACCGGTAGAAAATTTGTACCTAATAATACAAATAATTTACAGAGTCCCTATTTTATACCAGAAGTTGTGTATAATTTTCCCAATATGTTTGTGAGAGGAGTATTTTTCTTCATTTTTTTTTTAATAGAAGGGGTAACCAAGGTAACACTGAGCAAGTGACCTGCCCAAGACCCTCAGCAAGGAGCACTTACCTATGAGAACCCTCCCAGCATGGGTGTGACCTGTGTTCCACACAGCTCCCTAAGTATTCTTGCCTTTTATGAAGGCAAAGTCATCCTTTTGTCTTTAGATAGTAATGGAGACCTATGTACTCATCTAATGCCTCAGGTATTCTGGGTGAGCTATGGTGAAAATGTAGGTTTTGTAACTAGAATCAAATCTGAAGTGAAGACTAGTATTTAAACAAATATTTTAAAAGTAGTTCTATCGTAAATCTTTTTCTTCTTGATTAGTTATGTACATACTCATTGTGTAAACAGCCATGTTGGTACCATCGTTAGCCTCCTCCCTATCCTGCCCCTCCACAGGGACCCTCCTTGTTGGGGAATATGGTTTGTGCATTGTGGGGGTAGCCATCAGTTATGGTAAGAGGCAATGTCTCTGTGCATAATGACCCAATGCGTGGCTCTAATGTTCTTTCTGCCTCCTCTTCTGTGAATTTCCCTGAGCCATGTTGGGTTCGTTTTAGGTCTGCTTCAGTGATGAGGTCTTGGGAGCTTCTGTGTCTCTGGATATCTGGTTTGGTAGGAGTTGATTGTTCTCTGTGTCTATCTCCTTCACCCTTGTGCTGGGACCAGGTTCACCAAGAAAGCAGCACTCTTGCTCATTTTCCCAGTTACTCTTGGTTTCAGCTGGGGCCCTGGTGAGGTGTGATGGGCTGATTCTCTCTTTAGGATCTGTGTCCATCTGGAAAAGAGAAGCAAATTCTCCAACAGAGAGTGAAGTCAGCACTGGATAAATGGGATAACCGTTATAATTTTAGAGAGAATTTAATAGGTGTAGGCCATCTTATAGCCCAAAATTGGTAGGAGCATGATATTGGAGGACGGACTCGATTTTTGGATATGGTTCTGACTTGTTGCCGAGTTCCAGCTATGGGTCCCGTTCCACTGAGCGGATCCGTTAGCCAATCCAAGAGCAGTTGGTTACCCACCATGGCTGTGTGCCATATCATAAAACCTTTTGTGAATATAATTTAGGTATCAATCAAACTGGTGGTAAATATAATTATCACAGAAAGCTCATTAATTTCGTTGTTGTAATATGCCAGCCTGTGGTACCATAGAATGGACTGTCATTAAAGAGAAATATGATTTGTTTGTGAAGTTGCAGTTGATGAGAATTTTATCAATGACAGTAGGAAAGCCTGGCACTTACTTATTCCGGCCATTAGAGGGCAGTATTGGCATGGGAAAAGCCTAGGAGTCTATAACTATTTAAAGTTAGCTGTTTCCTATGAAATGCAGACTATTTCTGAATTTATGATATATAACATGATTTGATGCTACAGTTTTATATTATAGGAGATGCTACCTGCTTTTAATTGGCTCTTTCTATATTACTGGCAACGTACATCTTGTAGGAAATCCTTCGGGCCCTGTGACTGGCTTGTGGGAGGATTATTATCTCCGGTCTCAAACAAACCCAAGTGTGGATATTTAGAGTTAAATTCAACCCTTGACACTCTTCCACTTCAATTCCTGTCTCACATTCCCTTTCACAAATCGCAAGCGTGCTGGAGGCTCCCAGTGCGCGTCATTTTCTCTTTTCTTCATGTAGCCACAAGTGCTGGAGCAGGGGCCTTGCACTGGTCAGTTTCTCGCACCAGTAAGGGGGTCATCCTGCTTGTGTGTGCTACGACCCAGGGAGCCTGTGGCAGGGTCGCGCAGTTCGAATCCCCTCTTGCTTGCCCATGCACTGAGCTGGCTGTGAACGCATCCACTGAGCACTGACTGAGGGATCCCAGGGGGTGGCTGGGTGTGTGGCTTTCCTTCACCATCCACCCTTCCTCCATCCACCCTTTGTCCTTCCTTCATCCTTCCTTCATCCATCCTTCATACTTCCTTCATGCATCCTTCATTCTCCCTTCATCCATCCTTCACTCTTCCTTCATCCATCCTTCATACTTCCTTCATCCACCCTTCACTCTTCCTTCATCCACCCTTCACTCTTCCTTCATCCATCCTTCACTCTTCCTTCATCCACCCTTCACTCTTTCTTCATCCATCCTTCCTTCCTCCCCTCATATTTCCTTCTTCCACCCTTCATACTTCCTTCTTCCATCCTTCATCCTTCCTTCATCCACCCTTCATTCTCCCTTCATCCACTCTTCACCCTTTCTTCATCCATCCTTCATACTTCCCCCCTCATATTTCCTTCTTCCACCCTTCATACTTCCTTCTTCCACCCTTCACACTTCCTTCTTCCAACCTTCATACTTCCTTCTTCCAACCTTTGTACTTCCTTCTTCCATCCTTCACACTTCCTTCTTCCACCCTTCATACTTCCTTCTTCCACCCTTCATACTTCCTTCTTCCACCCTTCACACTTTCTCCTTCCACCCTTCATACTTCCTTCTTCCACCCTTCACACTTCCTTCTTCCACCCTTCATACTTCCTTCTTCCACCGTTCACACTTCCTTCTTCCACCCTTCATACTTCCTTCATCCACCCTTCACACTTTCTCCTTCCACCCTTCATACTTCCTTCATCCACCCTTCACACTTCCTTCTTCCACCCTTCATACTTCCTTCTTCCACCCTTCACACTTTCTCCTTCCACCCTTCATACTTCCTTCATCCACCCTTCATACTTCCTTCTTCCATCCTTCACACTTCCTTCTTCCACCCTTCACACTTTCTCCTTCCACCCTTCACACTTCCTCCTTCCACCGTTCACACTTCCTTCTTCCACCCTTCACACTTCCTTCTTCCACCCTTCACACTTCCTTCTTCCACCCTTCACACTTCCTTCTTCCACCCTTCATACTTCCTTCTTCCACCCTTCATACTTCCTTCTTCCACCCTATATACACTTCCTTCACCCAGTCGGTCATTCACCAGGCTTCTCCTAGCTGTATCTCCTGGGCCATTAGACTGGAGTAATAGCTTCAAAAAGATATTTAAGAGTATGTTCAAGGAAGAAATACGAAGCACATTAATTTATTTTTAAATTATATTTTTATTTTGAGATGGCGTCTCTTAAAATTGCAGAATGTTAGGCATCCAGAAGAAAGTGAAGGGACATCCCATACACCCTTTACCTAGTTCATTACAGTAGTAAAACTCTAGTACAAGATCCCATCCAAGGTGGCGACATTGATACTGTGGTAGGAGGATCACTGTGAGTTTGAGGCCATCTTGAGACTATAGAATGAGTCTGGGTCAGCTTGGGCTAGAGTGAGACCTTACCTCAAAAAAAGAAAAAAAATACAAATAAATTACTTTTTTTTCCATTTTATGCAAGTATATAATATATTTTATTGTTTTTCATTTATATTTGAGAGAGAAAGAGGCAAATAGATAGAGAATGGGTGTGCCAGGGCCTTCAGCCACTATGAATGAACTCCAGAAGCATGTGCCACCTTGTGTGTCTGGCTTACGTGGATCCTGGGGAATCTAACCTGGGTCCTTTAGCTTGGCAGGGTAGCACTTTAACCACTCAACCATCCCTCCAGCTCACATTTTAAAATTTTTAAAAATATAATATATTTTGATTTTATACTCAGTTACCCTCTCCCATCTCTCTGCTTCTCATTCGCACCCTTCCTTCCCATTAAACATCATTCTTACTTTCATTATTTATTTATTTTACATATTTTGTTTTTATTTATTTATTTGAGAGAGAGAATGGGAATGCCAGGGCCACCAGCCGCTGTGAACAAACTCCAGACACGTGCACCCCTTGTGCATCTGTCTTACGTGGGTCCTGGAGAATTGAACCTGGGTCCTTTGGCTTTGCAGCCAAATGCTTTAACCACTAAGCCATGTCTCCAGCCCTGGACTTGGAGTTTTAGGTGATACTAGAATACTTGAGTTTTAAAAACCATTGAAGATGAAATAAATGCGCTTTGCATGGGGAGAAGGACAGACAGAAACGTTTGGTCAGGAGTAGCATACCACGGTGCAGATGGCGTTTGTTCTCCAAGGGTTCATGTATTGGAATAGTGAGGAACCCTTCGGAGGTGCAGACATCTTTGGGAGCCTGAGGACTCTACCCTCAGGAAGGAGTGTGGAAGCTCTCTTGGAACCTCCAAGCACTTGAAAGGGCAAGTTTTTAGGAGTGAGAGGGCAACATCTGAACTGCTCTCTGGCTTCCTGTTTAGAGGCTTTCTCTTCTTAGCACATGCTCCCACATGCACCACTGCCATCCAGGTCCTCACCAGAGTCACGTGATACCAGCACTGGGATCGGGAAGCTCTGGAGTGAGAGCTAAGTAAACCTCTTTCTGTATGCATCTGCCCTTCCTTTGGTGCTCTGTTAATAACAGACATAGGCCTAGGTGCTGGGTCGCTTTTATTGTTCTAGTCTCTAGTTCACTGGATCTTTCTCTTCATTCTGATCTTGAGGTTATCTGTTAAGTTTTTAGTTTGGGTAATTACATATTGTTTTGGCTTTAAGTGTTTATTTTATTCCTTATTTTTGTTTTTTTTAAAGTATTTATTAGGTGCCTTGTTAACACATTATGTTGCACATGGGTCTTATCAAAGAATTTGTTTGTGCATGTGCGTATGTGTGTGTGCGTATGTGTGTGCATGTGCATGTGCGTGTGTATGTGTGCATGTGTGTGTGTGTATGTGCATGTGTGTGTGTTTGTGCACACACGTGTGCCCGTGCATACACTCATCTAGGTTTCTTTTCACTGCAAATGGAACATCAGATACTTGTGCCACTTTTAGTGTCTGGCTTTATGTGAGTGGTGGGGGAATTAAACCCCAGCCAGCAAGTGCCTTTAACCACTGAGACATCTCCTCAGTCCCATTTCTTGTTGGCTTATGTTTACTTATTTTTGCTTACTGAACATTTTTAAGAAATCTTTTACTTTTAAAATTTATTTTATTTGAGAGAGAGAGAGAGAGAGAGAGACAGAGAAATAAGCAGGTAGAGAGAGAGAATGGGCACACCAGGGCCTCCAGCCACTGCAAACAAACTCCAGAAGCATGCGCCCCCTTGTGCATCTGGCCAGCGTGGGTCCTGGGGACTCGAACCTGGGTCCTTTGGCTTTGCAAGCAAATGTCTTAACCACTAAGCCATCTCTCCAGCCCTGAAAATTTTTCTTTTTAATGGTTGGTGGCTTAAAATTATTTGTTTCCTACTTTTATCAATTATTATTGACTATCTTTAGGATCATTGGGTAAGCTTTCTGGTTCTTTGGAGGATGAGTCATTTTTATTGAAACTTGGATTTTGGTTATTACCTTAAGAGAGTTTGAATCTTATTCAAACATTCTGTCTCAGGAAGTTTCCTTTGTCACTACTCTGACACGGAGAGGGTAGGGCACTGTGTGGCCAATGTTAGGAAGGTACATAAATCTATGTTGCCTGCTTGGCTCGTGTCTAAAAGGGGAAAGGTGCTACCCACCACTAAGTCTTGCTTCATGACTGGGCGAGGGAATGCTGCTTCTTCTGATGTTAAGGTCATGCCCTACTACCACAGAGACATGATGAAAGACTTAACTCTCCGATAGGGCCTCTAGTGGCACTTTCATGGTGGAGAAGGGTGGGGCTGCTTCATTACTGCTGGGTGGGAGTCAAAGCCCAGGCTCACAGATGGGGCCGTGCCGACATCACGGGCAAGGAGAGTGACCTGTGACTTCCCTTTGATGGTAAAGTCCACCTAGCCTTCTCTGACTCCACCTCTGTGCTATCTCCCCGTCCTTGGCAACAGTTTTTGTTTAAGTGAGAATACTGGCTCAAGCTTCACATTATTAAGCAGGGGTAGTGCGGTTGATAGCTAAACGTTTTCTCGATTGTTAGTGCCCTTTTCCTGGTCCATTGGCTAGGAGAACAAGCTTTATTTTATTTTATTTTATTTATTTATTTATTTTTTGAGAGAGAGAGAATTGGCATGCCAGGGCCTCAGCCACTGAAATTGAACTCCAGGCACATGCACCACCTAGTGGGCATGTGCGACCTTGCACTTGCCTCACCTTTGTGCATCTGGTTTATGCGGGATCTGAAGAGGTGAGCATGGGTCCTTAGGATTGGCAGGCAAGCGCCTTAACTGCTAAGCCATCTCTCCAGCCCGAGAGCAAGCTTTTATTGTAGCATTATTTGTCCACATCTGTTGGTGTTTTCAGGTAGCTGTAATCTTTAACTTAAAGTCTGGAGTATATAAATTAAAAGAAAATGAAGGAGCTTATTTAAGGCATTGTTCTTTGGGTACTGAAGCCCTAGCTCATCTGTCTTCTCTTCATCTTTCAGAACCTTCCTGGGTTTGTCTTATGTACACTGCCCACGACTTTTAGTGCTCAGTAGGAGGAACAGGGATATATATATATATATATATGTCTTCCTAGAAGTGGAAGTCGAAACTTTTTTTTATTTTTAAAGCTATTTTATCTCTATTTATTTATAAGAGAGAGAGAGAGAAAGAAAGGCAGAGAGAGGGAGAGATAATGGGCACACCAGGCATCCGTCCTCTGCAAACAAACTCCAGACGCATGCGCTACCTTGTGCATCTGGCTTACGTGGGTCCTGGGGAATCGAACCTGGGTCCTTAGGCTTCGCAGACAAGCACCTGAACTGCTAAGCCATCTCTTATGTTTTAATCAACAGTTTTATATAGATACTCCCAGCATGCTCCCGTTTCACGAGTATTTATTGGGCTCTCTATGTCTGATCATACACTGGATTCTGTGGAAATGTGAATGAAAATTAAAAGGCAAGGGTTTCGACATTAAGAAAGGAATAAGTCCTTCTTCTTCACTAGGAACGAAAGATGAAGTAATGTAGGGAAGATGGGTTATCGGTGGGGGGCCAGGGATTCACTCCCCTTTGTCCTCTACGACCTGTTGACATTGGCAGTAACTTGGGATGCTCTGTCATGTGAGGGGACTGAATTAAGTGCTCGTAATTCGTGCTGAGCTTGGAGGAGGGAAGCGACGCTAAGTTTGGATTGGCTTTATTGAGGAGACTGAATTTAAGGTAGGGCTTAAAAAAATGCATGTGGGTAATTATTCATGAATGCCCTTTTCCCTACATATAGAACACCTGGAGGTTAGCCAACCCAAGTCAAACCTCTCCAGAAGTCGGGGAGCGTTGTGCCCGCCCTGCCCTGGCTGGGGTTTGCTCCTCAGCTGTCTCTTTCCAGAATGGCTTCCTTCACCTCTCCTGACCCATTATGAAGCACAACCCCTGACTACATATGCCTGGTGTATTGATATATAGGCTTATGACTGACAGATATGCTATGGAAATTCTCTAAGAGTCACCTCTGTCCTTCCTCCGTTAGAGATGAGCTCCTGAACCTTTACATCCGTACGGTGATGGTGATTTATAATACGTGCTTGGCTCATATAACACTTCCATTGTTCTTTTGTCTTAACTTCCTAGTCAGATTTCAAGGTCCTGGAGGGTACAAGCCCTATCTTCTGTCTATCAAACTCAGGTAGGGACTTAAAAGGTCATCGAAGAAGGGGTCCCTGTAGCTGATTGTCAGTATTACCTGGGAGTCTTTAAAGATGCAGATGTTCAGCCCCCATGTTAAACCTAATGAACCCAATAGTGTGTGCATATGCACATACATGTGTGCTTGCATGTGTGTGTGTGAGGGCAAGAGGGGTTGGAGGCAGTTAGGAAGAATTTTGGCTATTGTTTTGCTTTCACTCTATGACATGGTCTACAAAACTCATTTGCACCTCTTGATAGGTTTTCATGGCACCTACTATGTAAACATCTTAGTTTCTGGTTCTTTGTTTGAAATAAAACTCTGAAGTTTCATCATATATTTTTGTTTATTTTTATTTATTTATTTGAGAGTGACAGACAGACAGAGAGAGAAAGAGGCAGATGGATAGAGAATGGGTGCTCCAGGGCCTCCAGACACTGCAAATGAACTCCAGATGCATGTGCATCTGGCTTACGTGGGTCCTGGGGAATCGAGCCTCGAACCAGGGTCCTTAGGCTTTACAGGCAAGCACCTAACCACTAAGCAATCTCCCCAGCCCTTCTATTATATTCTGATTTGAGTCAGATTCTGCAAATAGGGATAATTCTGTATTCTGGGAATGGACAGTGAGGCCAACTCAGTGCCAGGCTATTCTGTTGTAGAACATCACTGCTCATAAACTTGGCACTGTGCTCCCATAGGTCTGTGGTAGCCAGCTCTGTGTGTTACATATGGAGAACTAACAGCTCAAGTTCACCATGTTCTATGCCTAAAGATTTGCACATCTATATAATGCACATCATTTAGTATAATATGATGCCTATTTGTTTGGCTAAGTAAATTCAGTAGCATATGTAATTATATTGAAAAATAATAATGTCTAATTGAAAATGCCTGGCTAATGACAATATTACTTTTTTTTTCCCCAACGAAAAAAAAAAATAAGGCATTATTTTACCATTCGATATCAGGAGGTATTCAGAAAATACAAGTCAAGCTTTTATAGGCCAGTATTTTTATTCTCTTGTAAATTTCATGGAAAATTAATCATACAAAATATGATGATGCCAAGATAGCGTCTGCAGGAGGAGCACAGATGCACAAACACAAAACATTACATTTTCTAGGCAGCACATTTGCTTATCTGAGCAAACTCCTTACTTGCTCAGTATTCAGCAGTGATAGATGACAAAGGCACAGACTTTCCTATGTTTTAATCATCCCTTTGGAACTGACTATCAAAACTGGAGATACGAGGTGTGTGTGTGTTGGGGGGGGGGAGGAGAAGCCCCCTTGCTTTGGTGCACTTTGCCCAGTAAATGGGACATTTCTGAGTGTCTCTGCTCTGCTTCAGGACAGTGTCTATACAGACTGGATTGAACGTGGTGAAGATTTTTGGCATCCCGTATTCCACCCATGTGTCTAATAAGTAAAGCGTCATGTTAATTAGGGTGCTTTGGCACTGTGAGAGAAGAGTCAGGAACGAAATCTTGAAAGTACTGGTCGACCTCAAACTGTTAGGGTGGACTCAGTTTAGAGGGTGGTCAGGAGCTGAATTTCAGAGCAGGTCTGACATGCCACAGTTTCAGGAGTGTCTTGGGGGCCAGCATTGGAGTGGAATCAGCCCTGCCACCTGGGAGATTGGCTCAGTGTGTATCTTCTCTCACGCAGTGAATTGTAAACTGTGTTATCCTTTTTAATTGTCACAAAGTGTCTCCTTTTGCATGCTGTCCCTTGTCATTTTGTAATGCATTGCATTCTGGTAATGATCTTTAAAATCCTTCCTCTCTCACAGCATAACAACGACTACTTCTTGGCAAGCATTCTTCTCTTCTTCGCATTAGCCCCGCTTCTTTACACCCCATCCATCCCCTTTCTGTGTTTTGGTTGTGGTCCCCTTTAAATTTTTTTTTTTTAATTTTATTACTTATTTGACAGAGAAAGAAGGAGAGAGAGAGAGAGAATGTGTGTGCCAGGGCCTCCAGCCACTGCAAATGAACTCCAGACGCGTGCGCCCCCTTGTGCATCTGGCTAACATGGGTCCTGGGGAATCGAACCTGGGTCCTTTGGCTTTGCAAGCAAACGCCTTAACCGCTAAGCCATCCCTCCAGCCCCAGTCTTCTCTTTAGAGATTTCTCAAATATTTAGTAATCCCCAGCTGGTCAGTTTGGAAGTAGGGCATTGAAATACTGTTTAGGTAGTCTCACCTGAGCATGAGGTTTGCCACCCAGACAGTTCATTGCCTGGGGTAGATAACAAAATGTCAGGTATATATGTGTTTTCCTTTGAGTTCCTTGGAATTCTCCATCTTCTAGCTGAGGAGTACAGGCTTTGTCTTCTGGGAAAGTTACACTGAGATTAGGACAAGTGCTTTCTTTCCGCATGAGGATTTTCGCTCAATCCCCACGCCCTAGGTACCTTTGGTGTCTGTTGTGCTTTGAACCTGAACTACCCTCCACAGGACCATGCTTGTTTCAGATGCCAGTTCCTGTCTGGGTGGGGGGAGGGAGGGCTATGGAGCCGTTAGAATGCGCCTCCTGGCTGGGGGCTGTAAGGCTCGAAGGATAGGACCCTGCAGGTCTTATATGCCTGCCTTTAGTCAAGCCGTCTTCTGCCTCTTGGTGGGCCAACGTGTGAATAAAGCCTCGGTTCTGCTGCCCCGGACGGAGCAGCTCTTCCCGCTGTCTTTCCTGCCGTGCTGACGTGAAAGCTCCAAACTAAAGCATGGTCCAAAATAAACATTTGCCAGGCACGGTGGAGCACGCCTTTGATCCTAACACTTGGGAGGCAGAGGTAGGAGATCACTGCGAGTTCGAGGCCAGCCTGAGACTACATTGTGGATTCCGGTTCAGCCTGAGATAGAGTGAGACCCTATCTCAAAAATAAAAAGCCACCAAAAAACAAAACAAACAAACAAACACACAAAACACCCTAAATAAATAAATAAAATTTAAAAAAATAAACCATTTACTCTCTTAAAAATTGTTTTCTTCATGCATTTTGGTGCATGAAATTAACTAATACAGTACCTCTAAACAATCCCTGAGCCTGAGCAATTTGGACTGGCATTGTTAGATAAAGCCTTATAAAACCTTATTATGGCCAAGGAGAAGTTAAGACAAGTGTGTGTTCAAGCTGGTCTGTTTAACTGGAAATCCTAAGTCGATTTTCAGATTTATGGGAAATTCCCATATAGTCCATGAAGTTTTCATAAGAGGACTTGTCAGATACAAGGAGCATTTTAGCTAGCAACTGACCAGCACCAAAGAACTACAAAGCAGCTAGGGGTTAGGGCTGAGAGAGTCCAAGGACTGAGTTACTATAGAGACCACTGGACAGGGAATGGGTAGCAATGCATTTTCACATTCACAGTAGATATAATTTAGGACCTGAAGGAATTTGAACATATCGCCACTCTTTGTGGTAAGCAAAATTCTTTAAAAAATATTTCATTTTTATTTATTTGAGAGAGGGAAAGAGAGAGAGAGAGAATGGGTACACCAGGGCTTCCAGTCACTGCAAATGAACTCCAGACGCATGCGCCACCTTGTGCATCTGGCTCACATGGGTCCTGGGGAATCAAACTGAGGTCCTTTGGCTTCACAGGCAAGTGCCTCAACTGCTAAGCCATCTCTCCAGCCCAGTAGGCAAAGTTTTGAGCTTCTTTTGATCTATGCTGACTCCAGATTACTTTTTCCAGAGACCGATTTTCCTCTAAGGGCTGAGGCCCTACTAGTTACGGTCTGTACACATACATTTGGCCTTCAGGCTATTTTTTTTTTTTCTTAATTACAAAAGGCACATGCAAGCTGGGCATGATGGAACACATCTGTAATTCCAGTACTTGGGAGGGGTGGAGACAGTAGGATTGTGAATTTGAGACCAGCCTGTGTTTCATCATAACAAGACCTTGTCTCAACAAAGCAGAAAATAAATGTAGGTATGTCATGAACGCTAATAGTTACTATCATGATATTTAAGAATTCACAGATCCAATTGATCATGTGTTTCTTATGGTTTTATACAACACTCCCTAATGGGTGAGTAGATGGTAGACAACACATCTTTTCATTGTAGAACTTTCAGAAGAGCAGCTTCATATCCAGTTGGCTACCACCACTCTATTCTCGAGCTCTTATCCTTTCTCTCTCTCTCCCTACCTCTTTATTTATTTATTTATTTATTTATTTTTTGAGAAAGGGTCTCACTCTAGCCCCGGCTGTCCTGGAATTCACTATGTAGCCTCAGGGTGGCCTCAAACTCATGGCGATCCTCCTACCTCTGCCTCCCAAGTGCCGGGATTAAAGGCGTGCACCACCACACTCGGCTCATCTCTCTCTTGACTTTAACCTGAGACTTCCCCTTTGGGACTTCAAAAGGATGGAGACTTCCTGGTCACAAAGAGCTAATCCGTTTGACTTTGTAATTCAGAAGTTTGTATTTACAGCAGATAGAATCTCATCCCAAGAGGATCTTTCTCTTAAGACACACTTCTTTTCTATTCATAGAAAATAGATTTATACGTCCCTATGCTCATGCATTCCTGCCTTCGGTCTGGACAAGACCCGATATGGATTTGTTTCAACAGGTGCTGATGTGAAATGAAAGCCGAGACCTGCCCTGGCTGGGAAACATATGCAGGTCTGAGTCTGACCTTCACCTCATGTGGCTTGAATCTGATGTAGCTCACCCCAGGTTCAACTGCTGATGTCCCAAGTCTGCTTTATTTAAAAGCGAATAAGTCAGGGCTGGAGAGATGACTTAGCGGTTAAGCGCTTGCCTGTGAAGCCTAAGGACCCTGGTTCAAGGCTTGATTCTCCAGGACCCATGTAAGGCAGAGGCACAAGGGGGCACACGCATCTGGAGTTTGTTTGCAGTGGCTGGAGGCACTGGCGCACCCATTCTCTCTCCTTCTATCTGCCTCTTTCTCTGTCTGTTGCTCTCAAATAAATAAATAAAAATAAACAAAAAAATTAAAAGAAAGTGAATAAGCCAGAACTGAGGACTATCTTGATTGAAGTCTTATGCAGCTAAAGGCTCAGTCTATAGAAGGTTCTAGAGGAAAACCCCACCCCAAGAGGTATTCCCCTGAAGGGAAGGAGAATGTCTTTGCTCATGTAGGAAGCGGAGGATAAATTCCTTTGTTTTTGTAGGCTTTGGGAGTAAGAACTTGTTGAAGACTTGTCCAAAGACACTTTGCTGAGTAGATGTGACATTCCTAAGCAGGTTCCTCAAACACGGATGAATAGGAGGGAGACCCTTAGAGATCTCTTGTATTTGGCCTTGAGTCTTAGCATGTAGGTTTTGAGGGCACACTGCCTAAAAGCAAATTTCATTTTTACAATCTTCTTTCCTTTTCTTTCAAGCTATACCCTGAAAGCTTCAATAAAACTTTGATCGGTTGATCTGTGATATATAACTTAATCTCTGATATCATGAGAAAGTGACTGGACTTTAGACAGTGTAGGGAGGGGAAGTCACCTGAGGCAAGCGGAGAAGCCACAGCACATCCACACGGAGGCCAGGAGCCAGGCAGGTGACAGTCAGGATGGACGTGAAGAGGAAGCATGCATTTCCCAGGGAGTCCAGAATCCGGTAAAGACTTAATTCTTCTAGTCAAGTGAGTTAAGGAACTAAGACGGGTCAGTTTGCGGATCAGGGATTTAGGGGAGATGTGATACAAACAAATTGTGAGCTTGGGCGATGGCCCAGTGGTTACAAGGTGCTTGCAAAGCCCGTGTGCCCATGTTCATTTCCCCGGCATCTATGTAAGGCCAAATGCAAATGGTGCTGCACCTGTGACCCTCATATGCCTACACCACTGGGAGACAGAGCCAGGAGAGCCTGGGGCGCCTAGTCTGATGTCCTTTTGAACTATGGCAAGAGACTTGTCTCAAAACAAAAAGGTGGAGCACAGGCACCTTGATGTTGTCTTCTGACCATGACATGCATCCACACATGTGCACCCATACACGCATGCAAATAAATAAAATTAAAAAAAACTGCTTTGTAGTGCTTATTCGCTCCTTTTCCCTTATTTTTAGATTCAAAGGGGGCTGTGTTTTTGTGATGGATTTGAAATTTCTCTCTCTCTCTCTCTCTCTCTCTCTTTTGGTTTTCAAGGTAGGGTCTTACTCTAGTGCAGGCTGACCTGGAATTCACTACGTAGTCTCAGGGTGGCCTTGAACTCACGGTGGCCCTCCTACCTCTGCCTCCCGAGTGCTGGGATTAAAGGCGTGCGCCACCACGCCCGGCTAAGTTTTTGTTCAGTAATCTATGAGGATCATGGTTCCTGATGACATCCTCTTCCCACTCGAGACCCTGACAAGGTTTGTTCCCTTTGCATCTAGTTTGATTCCACTTGTATTCCCTCTCACCAGTTCCACGTGGCACACGCATAGTCACAGTTTCTTGTCACTTCTGAAGAGGCTGAAGCTACTTTCTTTCCCTTTTCACTTCTTAGATGGGTCCTGTTCCCACTCCATTTCCTAGATTTTCATTGGCTTTAATAAAAACTTGTGAGCATTCATCATTCCATATGCTGTCTCCACTCCTCAGCTCACTCAACGCAACTCAGCTCAGCTGAACTCCACTCCCGGTGTCTCCCTCGCTCCCACTCTTCTTTGAGACAGAGCTCATATGCATCGAGCTGGCCTCAAACTCACCTTCTAGTTGAGGATGAACGTCTGGCCCTCCCACCTGCTCCTTCCCAGTGCTGGGATGAGAGCCGTGTGCCACCAGGTCCACTGTAAGGGATGCTGGTGATCAAACCCAGGGCTCTCCGTGCATGGTATGCAAGGACTCTCAACTAAGCTGTATTTTCAACTCTCTTCCCTAATTCCTTTTTTTAAAATTTTTATTTATTTATTTGCAAGCAGAGAGCGAGAGAGATAGAGAGACAAACAGAGAGAGAATGGGCACGCCAGGGCCTCCAGCCACTGCCAACAAACTCCAGATGCATGTGTCCCTTGTGCATCTGGCTTATGTGGGTCCTGGGGAATTGAACCTTTGGTTCAATTGGTCCTTTGGCTTCTCAGGCAAATGTCTTAACCACTAAGCCATCTCTCCAGCCCCTTTAATTCATTTTTTTAGGTAAGCTGAACAGAGTGGCCTTTTTTATGCAAGTGAGAGAGAGAGAAAGAGAGAGAGAGAGAGACAGAGAGAGAGAATTCGCACATCAGGGCCTCTAGCCACTGCAATGGAACTCCAGATGTGTGCACCCCCTTGTGGCACAGGTGTGACATTGCGTGCTTGCATCACTGTGTGTCTGACTATGTGGGAACTGGAGATTTGAACATGAGTTCTTAGGCTTCTCAGGAAAGTGCCTCAACTTGTTAAGCCGTCTCCCCAGCCCCTCTCCCCTACTTCTTAATGGTCTGCATGTCCTTCAAGAAGCCCACCAGATTAAAACCATGGATCCCGTGACTTTAGTCAGCGCACCAGTCATTCAGGTTGTCTTCATGGGCACCTCTGCATCTGGAGTTGCCTGTCGCCGTGGATCCTGTTGCCCCAGGAATCTACTGCCCATGCTACATATTTAGGCTTTAGGAAGCACAAAGAAGGTCTTATTTCACAAATGTCTGGAGAACCTGGCTTAATTACTTCCTACTTTGCAAGTAGACCCTTTAGTTGCTAATGTTTTCCACAGACACTTTTCTTGGTTTGTTTTATTTTACCCTCTGATTTTTTTTTTTCATTACCAAATCTATAGGTCCTGGACCAGTGATATCATAGGTACAGAGCACATATTAACAGAGTGCATCGACAGAAATGACACTAGCATTATAGTCCCAATTCCAAATTCTCAAGCAAGGAGGTGACCCAACTTGGTAAAAATTTCAGAATTGATCACCCTTTCTTGTCTTTCCTTGTATTCTGCTGCTGTTTGACCTTACGGGTTCCATGCGTCTCTGACCTGCCCTTCACCAACATTTACCTTTTATCATTGCTTGTGGACACTAATAAATCAACCTGTCTTTGACAGGCAATGAGGGGGTTTCTTATAGGACTGTGAACCAAACTCCTGTAATTAACTTAGGAGGAGTTGATATTCCCATTCTACAAACAGAGCAGGGGCATGACAGGATGACCACCTTGACCAGCATTCCACATCTGTGTATCTTGCTGGGATTCAGGATCTACATGTGGGTAGAATAAAGCCAGGTCTATGTCTTTCAGGGCTATTCTATCATCTCTACCTACTCCAGGTTCCAGAACATTCTTCCTGTCTTCTGTTTTCACGTGAAGTCCATTTCTTCTTTCCTTGGTGTGTTAACTATTACAACAACTTTTTCTTTTTGCATGAAAGAGAGAGAGAGAGAGAGAGAGAGAGAGAGACAGAGAGAATGGGTGCACCAGGGCCTCAAGCCACTGCAAACAAACTCCAGATCCATGTGCCCCCTTGTGCATCTGGCTAACGTGGGTCATGGAGGGTCAAACCTGGGTTCTTTGGCTTTGCAAGCAAATGCCTTAACAGCTAAGCCATCTCTCCATCTCCAACTTTTTTTTTTTGTTTTGAACTGGAAAGTTTGCTGGTGCTTTGAGTTTGGGCTGAGGTGCTTCTCAAACCTTCTGTGTTCCTGATCTTTGGTGAAAGAGACGGTGGGCAAGCCCAAGTTCCGGAGAAGGGGTGGAGAGTCCTGAAGTGATGGTTACACCTCCCCTCATTGCTTCTCTGGAAGGAGGGGAGGCAGGGACCCCTCCCCTCACTGCTTCTCTGGATGGAGGGGAGGCAGGGAGTCATTTATTTTAACCTACATACAGCTGTCTCAGAAATATATTTAACTTTATACAAAGTAAATAAAGAAAAAATATTTTCTTGGACTGTTTATTATGCATGCTTTAATTCCTCTGTATCACAATAATGAGATCTATATGCGTCATACATAGAGAGATAAGCTTTGTTGGCAGTTTTGTTTAATTTCAAAACTAGGTCTCATATATGCTTCATCTTTATAGCTTCATTTGTATGTTCAACTTAAAAAAACCTAAACATCAAGAATGTGTTGTTGTTTGGTCTGTCACTTCTCATGTCTCAGCTGTTAGAATTCTGGGCAAGAGTGAGAGGTCTAAATGGTGTCACACGGAATGCTGTGGTAATGAGAATACAAAACACTGCAGCATGGCTGTCCAATGTCACCTGCTTAACATTTGATCTGTACCATGCTTTAGCAGGATAAAGGTGGAGTAGGAGAGAAATAAAAAAAAAAAAAACAAAAACAAGTCTTAGTTAAGAGAAAAACTGTCTTTCTATAGTTTCTTTCCAAGGTGATGGACGCAGAGACCCGTGGCTGACCACTGAGGGCTGCTCCTACATCCTCCAGCAGACTGCGAATGGGTGCATGTCTGAATTTCATTCCTGCAGTTGTCAGCCACTCTTTTCTCCCAAGGCTGCATCACCTGCTCTTCCCCTCTCTACAGCTGCCTCCTCACAGCTCTCTCTCCTGCTTCCTGCCCATTACTGCCCCCAGCGCACTCACCACACTTAGTCTGCAGACCCAGCTCCTCTCCAGCTGCAATCTGCCCAATAGTGAAGCCAAGGGTTAGTGTGTGTGTGTGTGTGTGGGGGGTATTAAATTACGCAAACTTACAGCTGAAAACACAGTCATAATTGTGTTATTTTGATCTTCAGAGAGCCATGTCCAAAGTCAGTCTTACATTTTAGCTATTAAGCTGTTTTAGTTTTATTTATTTGTATTTTTTTTTTTATTTGAGAGAGAGAGAGAGAGAAAGAGAAAGAGAGAGCAAATTGGCACACCAGGGCTTCAGCCACTGCAATTGAACTCCAGACATTTGCGCCACCTAGTGGGCATGTGCGACCTTGCACTTGCCTCACCTCTGTGCACCTGGCTTACGTGGGATCAGGGGAGTTGAATATGGGTCCCTAGGCTTCACAGGTCATGTGCTTTAACCATTAAACCATCTCTCCAGCCCTATGCTTCTAGTTTCAAAGGGATTTGAATTACCCTCAAATCTTGACACATTGTCTTGAGTTATGCTCAGAACCAACTTTGAATCTGAAAGAGGATCCCTAATGGCTGGTCTGTCATCAGAGGCTCATCCCTGAAGCAATCATGATTCATAGGTGTGTCTTAGCTGGCTTGTAGTAATGCAGTTAGATACCCCAGACCAGGTAATGTTTGAAGAACTGAGGTTTGGAGTCCAAGTCAAAGCACTGGCAGGTTTGGTGTCTGCTCCATGATGTTGCTAGTAGGTGAGGGACAAAATCAATTCTCTCCATCTTTCAAAAAAATTTTTTTGGTTTATTTTTATTTATTTATTTGAGAGCAAAAGACAGAAAGAAAGAGGCAGATATATAAAGAGAATGGGAGTGCCAGGGCCTCCAGCCACTGCAAATGAACTCCAGACGCTTGCACCCCTTTGTGCATCTGGCTAATGTGGGTCCTGGGAAATCAGGCCTTGAACCGTGGTCCTTAGGCTTCACAGGCAAGTGCTTAACCACTAAGCCATCTCTCCAGCCCTCTCTATCTTTTTTAAAGACACTATTTCAATCATGATAGTAGACCCTCCTACATGGTCCAATCAGTCACCTTCTAAAGGCCCCATCTATTTTTATTTATTTATTTATTTATTTGAGAGAGGGTAAGAGAGAGAGAGAGAGAGAGAGAGAGAGAGAGAGAGAGAGAAAGAATATGGGTGTGCTAGGGCTTCCAGCCACTGCAAATGAATTCCAAACCCATGTGCCCCCTTGTACATCTTGCTTACGTGGGTCCTAGGGAATTGAACCGAGTTCCTTTAGCTTTTCAGGCAAGCGCCCTAACAAGTAAGCCATCTCTCCAGCCCCTGGCCCCATCTATTTTTTAAAATTTATTTTTATTTTTATTTATTTTTTATTTTCGAGAGAGAGAGAAAAGGAGAGAGAGAAAGAAATAGAGAGAGAATGGGCATGGCAGGGCCTCTAGCCACTGCAAACGAACTCCAGATGCATGCACCACTTTGTACATCTGGCTTATGTGGGTCCTGGGGAATTGAACCTGGGTCCTTTGGCTTTGCAGGCAAATGCCTTAACCACTAAGCCATCTGCTCAGCCCAAGGCCCCATCACTTGACATCACACAATGGGGATTAAATTCCCACACAAGTTTTGGAGTTACTATATTCAAACCATAGCAAAAAGGGAAAGACCTGTTCTCATGCTTATCCTTGGGGTTACGGGGTCAGCACCATCCAAGCACCAAAGCTATGCTCCAAGGCAGGTGGAGGAAAAGATTATGGGAAGCTCTGCCCTCTTGTTCTCTATAGGGTAACTCCTTGTGTTCATCTTTGGCATTGGACCAGACCCTTGGGAGCTTATGGGGTCTCTCATTTCTAGAGACGAAAGGTTGTATCTCCCATATCTAGAAGCTTTGCTGCCTACCTTACAAACCCTCTGCTACAGTATGGCTATCATAGCTATGCCTGCCAATTGTTTCCTGTTTTATTTTGGCTTCATCAGAAGTCAGAGGCAGAGGCTTTGTTAGGGAGTCCAATCCCAGGTAACAGGAGGGAAGAAGGGGAATGATCGGGAAGGGAGGGAAAGTGAATACAAAAGCACACTGTTAAGTCAGCAATCTCTTGGCTCCCAGAGCAACTGGTGGCTCAATTATAGAGGCTCATCTTCAGTGAGGGATTGTACAAGCAGAAAGCATGCAGATAAGAAAGAATGTTCAAGGGAAGAAGGAAGAAAAAAAATTATTCATTGGGTTATGTCTGCCCTTGACCAAGAGTCAGACCCATGGGTGTTATTTCTGTGAACTTCTTAGACAGGCATATAATATGGAGGTTCAGCAGGGTGTCCCCCCCCAGCATCACCGGGAAACCCAGCGTGAGAATCACTTCACAGAAGTATGAGGAGAAGCATGATAACATGGCTTGTTGCAGTCAGGTTCGCCTTGCTTGGAGAAATCACCCAACCAAGAGCAGCTTGTGGGAACAAAAGAGGTTTATTTTGGCTGACAGGCTTGAAGGGGAAAGTCCAAGATGGCAAGGAAAATGATGGCATGAGCAGAGGGTGGACATCAACCCATGACCAACATAAGGTGGACAATAGCAACAGGAGAGTGTGCCAACACTGGCAAGGGGACACTGGTTATAACACCCATAAGCCCTCCCCCAACAATACACTCCCTCCAGGAGGCCTTAATTTCCAATTACCATCAGCTGGGGAACCTAGCATCCAGAACACCTAAGTTTATGGGGGACACTTGAATCAAACCACCACACGGCTCATACATTACAAAATGGAACGTTCTCTGAGAGAGGAGATACAAGTTGAATAGTTAAGCAAAACCCACTCAAGGCAGTGGCTACTACAAACTCTGAGAAGACTTAAGGCAAGGGAGTGAATGAAATGAACTATACTTGCATAGCTATAGCTAGCCCCATGATCCTGACTGAAATGATCCTGTCTCCTCCGAAATCTCTTCTAGTTTCCCCCCCATCTGTGGCCAACACTTCAGCTTGCCTGAGATGCTTGCCTAGCAATGTGCCCAGATGTGCTATGATAGCTCCAAGCCATTTACATACTACTGAGCAGTGAGTGATGCTCCAAGGAACCCTTGGCTTCTCCAATCAACCCTCCTTTTTCCATTGTGTGACAGTAACCTTGGTTTCTCAGGGCAATTAGGATCGATCACCATCAGCAGGTGGGCGATTCTTTCTTAGCACCAGCAAGCCCCATGACCTCTCTTGTTATGGGGACTTCACCAGAGTCCCTTTGCCTCGGTAGGGAAGCCATGAGGCTAGGAGGAAGGAGTAAGTGCCAAGAACACGTGATGAAGTTCTTATGGGCTGAACCCACGTGAACTTGGTCAGATTTCCCACAAAGCTGGTGGCCACGGTAACCACTAAAGGTGGGATAAACAGGAAAGGGAGAGGGAATGTGAGAGAATCTATTGATTGCAAAAAAGAGACATACTAATTTTGATATTTTTAGAAAGTAACTATTCAAATACAAATAAGGCAAGTAATTGCGGGGTTTATTGGGATCCAGGGAGAAGGCTGGAGCAGAGTAATGGGCCCATGGAAAGTAGGAAACATGCTCTCACGTGGAAAGCCACAGCGTTGTTCACAAGACTTATCTATGAGAAGTGGAGCCGGGCGTGGTGGCGCGCGTCTTTAATCCCAGCACCCGGGAGGCAGAGGTGATCCCTGTGAGTTCGAGGCCACCCTGAGACTCCATAGTGAATTCCAAGTCAGTCCTGGGCTAGAGTGAGACCCTACCTCGAAAAACAAAACAAAAACTGGAGGTCTTTAGGGAAGCAGGCTGGGGCAGAGCCATAAGCATGTGGCAAAGACCTATGTAGAGAGATTTAGAAGAAACATGCACTAGTGAGGAAGGCGCAACATCGTCCATGAGATTCACTTAACAGAAATGGCTGGAGCAGAGCCGCCAATACAGGAAACATAGACCCTAGATGCTCACATAAGGAAATTCCGGTGAGACACAGCATTCGATCTGAGCTTTCCCCTGGAAGAAAGCTAAGATCACAAGCAGTGGTGACTTAAGGGAGAACGGCAGAGGGAAAATATCCAAGCAGAGACCAAGAAGTTCATACGAGAAATGAGTTAAAGAGAGTTACACCCATGTTGGGGGGTTTGATGCAGGTGTCCCCCATAAACTTACATGTTCTGAATGCTAGGTCCTCAGCTGATGGAGATTTGGGAATCTTCTGGAGGCAATGTACTGCTGGGGGCGGGCTTATGGGTGTTATAGCCAGCTTCCTCTTGTCAGTGTTTGGCACACGTTCCTGTTGCTATTGTCCACCTGATGTTGGCCAGGACGTGATGCCCACCCTCTGCTCATGCCATTGTTTTTCCCTGCCATCATGGAGCTTCCCCTCAGGTCTGTAAACCAAAATTAGCCCCCTCCCTTTGCTTTACCCCCAACAAGCTGCTCTTGGTCAGATGTTTTCTGCCAGCAATGCGAACCTGACTGCAACACCATGGTTACCCCGGGTTTAGAGAAATTACACAGGTAACAGGTCCAGAGTCCAGAGAAAGCATCCACCTGGTAGATCTAGAGTGTAAGGGAAATACACATGTGGTAGATGCAGAGACCAGAGGAAAACCACGCGTGTAAATAAAGTGAGAAGTCACCCCAAAGTGTAAAACAGAGGGAAGCGGAAAGTTACCCCAAACCAAGAAGCAGTATTTTGCTATCTGTCCCCCCACCCAGCCAGGGTGAGCGAGGGATGGGAACCCACTCATGTGTATCCAAGCAGAGATCACAGGGTAGGGTGAGGAGGGAGACGGAGAGAGAGGGGGAAACAGCATGGACAGGCCTTGATAGTTAATTGAAAATGTATTCTTTCCTCATATTCAGGTATGGAAGGGAATGACCTTGGTTTGTAGATTTGGAGGGCAGGCCCCAGGGCAGCCCACCAGGGTGGTGAAGACGGCTCATCTAGGTAGCTCTGCTAGACTGTGGACAGCAGGGTGCGCTGTGATGGGTCTTGACCACACGCGAGTTCCATTCCTGCCAAGGTCAGCTGGCATCGCTGCCCTCTTTGGGCTTCTATCCCTGCCTAAGAGAAGCTATCATTCTCCTGAGTCTTTCGCAGTGTTCTTTCTTGAAAGATTTTCTTTAAAACATAGGAGGAATGTTTCAGAAAGGAAAAAAAAAAAAAAAAGACCAAATCAGTAGAAATATAGTACTCTAATTTATGAAGGGGTAAAAATAAAAACATGAGTGTTGACACCTACCAGTTGTTACAGGTTAACAGACCCCCTGTAAGATTAAGATACCTTGTAAGTGAGCAATTTTCAGAGAATGTGTGATTTAGCGGGAAGGGACCTTTGGTTAAGAACATGGAGCCGGGCGTGGTGGCACACGCCTTTAATCCCAGCACTCGGGAGGCAGAGGTAGGAGGATTGCCGTGAGTTCGAGGCCACCCTGAGACTCCATAGTGAATTCCAGGTCAGCCTGGGCTAGAGTGAGACCCTACCTCGAAACACACACACACACACACACACAAAAAGAACATGGCTAAGCTGGGCGTGGTGGTGGCGCACGCCTTTAATCCCAGCACTTGGGAGGCAGAGGTAGGAGGATCGCCATGAGTTCGAGGCCACCCTGAGACTACATAGTGAATTCCAGGTCAGCCTGAGCCAGAGTAAGACCCTACCTCGAAAAACCAAAAAAAAAAAAAAAAAAAAGAAAAAAACATGGCTATGAAGGGTCTAACTTAAATTCTATAGCTAAAAAGCAACTTATGTTGTGACAAGTTGTTTTATTTCTGCGTGTCTCCTCGAATGAGTAACTTGTAATAATAACACGTGCAGGTAAGATGAACTAATTCCCTACCATGGAAGGCTCTGCTCTATGCTCTGTCACATACCCTGCCATTCCTTACAGCTGTGTTTCACGGTATCCCCTATAAAGAGGAGATTTGGGCTGGAGGGATGGCTTAGCGGTTAAGGCACTTGCCTGCAAAGCCAAAGGACCCAGGTTTGATTCCCCAGGACCCACGTAAGCCAGATGCACCAGGGGGCGCACATGTCTGGAGTTTGTTTGCAGTGGCTGGAGGCCCTGGTACACCCATTCTCTCTCTCTCTGTCCTGCTTTCTCTGTCAAATAAATAAATAAGTAAGTAAAAATAAAATATTAAAGAGTACATTTTTTTGTGAAGAGGTTTAGATGAGATGGTCTTGTCATCTCTTGGGTCTAACTTTAATCATTTATAAGGTGATATAATTAAGTATGATCAGTTTTATTTAACACATTATTGAATAATTATAAAGTAGACATTCCCAAGGGTTCTTAATTTCGTTCACTAAGGATCATTTGGGACTGAAATTAATGACAGTGTTAATCACTCACATATTTAAGGTAAGTGATAAAAAGTTAAATAGTAGGTCAATATGTGGATAACTTGTAAGTCTAGGCCAGTTCTTAGCTGAACTTTGAGAGCAACACTTTCAAGAAAAAGCTTGGATATCACTACAAAGGATTATTTTGAGTGACACAGATGCTGCTATGAAGGCGATTTTGTATGAGAAGCAGCCTGTCAACTGTTGTGTTTTCAGTCAGACACAAAGACTTAATGTAAAGGCAAGTATTGATTTTTGAACTGTTTTGGAGCTAGAACTTCTGTCTGTCAGCAGAGCCTATTAAGAGAGTGACGAGGCAACTCACGGTGGGAGGAAATCGCTGGTGTTTAGAGACATAGAAAATCCCCATGCCATCAAACAAAGAAACAAACAAACAAACAAACAAACAAAAAAAAAAAACAAACAAATAGGAAAATGAGTGAATGTCTTGAACGGGTACTTAAAAAAGTGAATAACCAAGTGGCTAATTAGCCTGAGAAATGATCAGTTATCAGAGAAATTGTATTAGATCACAAGTAAAGAATGTTCAAATTGAAAAACGACAATACCAGATGTTTGCCAAGACATAGGGTGACTGGAAGGTTCACACGCCATTGGTAGGAATATAAACTGATACACTGGTCTTGGAAAACTGGTACATCTGCTAAAGATTAAAGCACACACATGAACACTCTCTCCCAGTTATGCTCCTAATTAAATGCTCAACAGGAATGTGTAGACAATGCCCACCGAAAGATATGTTCGAGGGTATTTATAGCATTGCTATTCGTAATAGAACAGAGATGGAATAATCACACTCATCAAGAGCAGATAGTGATCTGGGTGTGGTGGCGCAGGCCTTTAATCCCAGCACTCGGAGGCAGAGGTAGGAGGATCGCCATGAGTTTGAGGCCACCCTGAGACCACATAGTGAATTCCAGGTCAGCCTGAGCTAGAGCGAGATCCTACCTCGAAAAACAAAACAAAACAACAACAACAACAACAAAAGCAGATAGTGGGCGTGGACTGTCGAAATGGCTTAGTGGTTACGGCATTTGCCTGCGAAGCCTAAGGACCTGGGTTCGATTCCCCAGGACCCACATAAGCCAGATGCACAAGGGGGCACATGTGTCTGAAGTTCATATGCAGTGGCTAGAAGCCCTGGCATGCCCATTCTCTCTTTCTCTCTGTCTCTTTCTCTCTCATAAATAAATAAATAATTTTTTTAAAAGTAGATAGTGGGGCTGGAGAGGTGCTTAGTGGTTAAGGCATTTTGTCTGTGAAGCCTAAGGACCTAGGTTCAATTCCCCACTACCCACATATGACAGGTACACAAGGTGGCACATGCATTTGGAGTTCATTTGCAATGGCTGGAGACCTGGCATGCCCATTTTCTCTCTGTCTGTCTCTCTCTTAAATAAATAAATAGTAGATGGTGGGGCTGGAGAGATGGCTTAGCGGTTAAGCGCTTGCCTGTGAAGCCTAAGGACCCCAGTTCGAGGCTTGATTCCCCAGGACCCACGTTAGCCAGATGTACAAGGGGGCGCATGCATCTGGAGTTCATTTGCAGTGGCTGGAGGCCCTGGCACGCCCATTCTCTCTCTCTTCCTCTCTCTCTATCGGCCCCATTCTCTGTCTGTCGCTCTCAAATAAATAAATGAAACAGAAAAATTAAAAAAAAAGTAGTAGATGGTGATATCCAATCACTAGGACTTCTCGAAACTAAAAAGCTACTGTGTAGGCAAGCAAGCCATCAGCAGTGTCAATAGACAGCCACAGAATGGGAGGAAATTTTCACCAGCTGTATTTTCGACAAAGGTCAAATATCTAAAATCTACAAAGAATTCAAACAGCTAAATAATCAACAAACAAACAACCCAGTTAAAAATGGGGGTAGAGCTTTGGACAGAGAATTATCAAAGAAATACAAATGGCTATTACTCACCGAAGGAGATGTTCAGCATCTTTAGCCATATGTCATCTTATTCAAGTCAGGATGGCATTCATCAGAAAGTTGAACGACAACAAATGCTGGTGAGGCCGTGGGAAAAGAGGAACCCTCAGCTGCTGGTGGTGGGAGCACAAATTTGTACAACCACTGTGGAAACCATCATGGAGACTCCTGATAAAGATAAAAATAGCCGGGCATGGTGGCGCATGCCTTTAGTCCCAGCACTCGGGAGGCAGAGGTAGGAGGATCGCTGTGAGTTCGAGGCCACCCTGAGAACACGTAGTGAGTTCCAGGTCAGCCTGAGCTAGAGTGAGAGCCTACCTCGAAAAACCAAAAACCTGAGCTGGGCGTGGTGGCGCACGCCTTTAATCCCAGCACTGGGAGGCAGAGGTAGGAGGATCGCTGGGAGTTCGAGGCCACCCTGAGACTCGATAGTGAATTCCAGGTCAGTCTGGGCCAGAGTGAGACCCTACCTTGACAAACCAATAAATAAATAAATAAATAAAATAAAAATAGATTTACTATTTGATCCAGCAATACCATTTTGCTTCTGGGTATACACCCTAAAGACTCCACTCTTTACTATAGAGAAACTTGCTCAGCCGTATTTGTTGATGCTCTATGAATAATAGCTAGCAAGTGGCATTAGGCCAGATGCCCATCAACTGAGGAACGGATAATGAAGGTGGGGATATATATGCACGATAGAGTTCTACTCAGCAGAAAGGAAAGGTGAAATGGTGAAATGCTGAGGGAAATGGGTGGAGTTGGGAAGAATCATGCTGAGCGAAGTCATGCGGGCACAGAAAGACAAAAACTGAGCGCAAACGGTAGTCAGCACCGGAAACGTGGGCACGGAACTAGAATGCAACAGGGAAAGAGAAGAAACGGGGAGAGAGGGGAGGAGGAGTTACCCGACAAGTTAGCGGAGGGCAGGATGTCAGGGGCGGGAGGGGCTGGGACAGGTTCAGGTTGAAAGGTTGTGTGTGTGGTGGGAGGAGAAATCACCCAAAAGTTAAGACAACGTGAATCACTTCCATAGAAGATAGAAGGTGGCAAAACCATGGACTCTGGCTGGGAAATCCCAGGCCCAGACTTGGGCTGCCTCCCACAGTGAGCTGAAGGCCAGGGAGACGTACGAGGTCTCCAAAGCAATGCAGGCCACTGCCCAAACCACTTGTTTACCTGCTAGAGCTAAAAGGTGAGACCTTATTGCTGAAGACAGCACAAGCCGTGGTCGCAGGACGTTGGAATACCACAACTAGAGCTGCAAGGGACACCAGCTCCCTCCTGTCTAGCCCTCATGGTGCTGGAAAGTCCCATGGGAACTGATGGAGGACAATGGTCACCAACAGCATGAATAAGCAGAGGACCCTGCAGACTACGAAATCAACCAGCCAGACAAGAAAAACGCAATAGTGGCACACAGCCTCTGCAGGTGACCAACTGTTCTCTGATTAGACACGAGGCCCGCTCAGTGGGAGAGAACTCATATCTGGTACTGGAAACCAGTCGGAATCCCATAGTCAGGAAACTCAGGCTTCAGACAGAAGCCCCTCACTGCTCTCTGGAGAGGGTGAGTGGGCTTGCACACCAACGATCTCTCAAATATCTTTGCATACCCCCTTTTACCCACTCTTGGTTATAGATGGCAGGGAAAGCAGACAGAGCCAAGATCCATCAATAGGACAAGAATATAACCACTAGCCCACCATGAGACTTGCTACTTCTTCCACACCTGCCAGGGCCCAGGGAAACAGGAGCAGGGGGACGGGGGGGGGGGGGGGGGGTGAGGGGACGCAAGACTATAACCTGTTATAAGATACTGTGGCGGTTTGATTCAGGTGTTCCCCATAACCTTGGGTTATTCTGTCTCCCCAGCTGATGGCAATTGGAAATTAAAATCTCCTGGAGGTGGTGTATTATTGGGGCCGGGCTTCTGGGTGTTACAGCCAGTTTACCCACGCCAGTGTTTGGCACACTCTCCTGTTGCTGTTGTCCACCTTATGTTGGCCAGGGGGTAATGTCCACCCTCTGCTCATGCCACCATTTTCCCTTGCCATCATGGAGCTGCCCCTCGAGTCTGTAAGCCAAAATAAACCCTTTTCCCCCCACAAGCTGCTCTTGGTCAGGTGATTTCTGCCGGCAATGTGAACCTGACTGCAACAGATATACGATAAATAAATTAAAAAAAAAAAAAACACTAGGAAGGGTTATGTGTGAAGGACTTGAGATGGAAAGTCTCCTGCTGGAGTCGTTGAGTAGCATAGCATGCTGAGAGCTGGAGAGCAAGGCAGAGCAGACATGATGTTGGAAAGTCCAAAGAAGGCATTCATCCAGGCTGATGACTGTGTCTTTAAGAAAGACTTACTTTTGGGCTGGAGAGATGGCTTAGCGGTTAAGCACTTGCCTGTGAAGCCTAAGGACCCCGGTTCGAGGCTCAATTCCCCAGGACCCACGTTAGCCAGATGCACAAGGGGGCGCACGCATCCGGAGTTCGTTTACAGAGGCTGGAAGCTCTGGCGCGCCCATTCTCTCTCTCTCTCTCTCTCTCTCTTTCTCTCTCTCTGCCTCCTTCTCTCTGTCGCTCTCAAATAAATAAATAAACAAAAAAAATTAAAAAAAGAAAGACTTACTTTTATTCCTTGTTTACATATCAAATGACAACTACTGATAGTTTACCGATATCTGTATTTAGACCTACTGCCTTTTCCCATTGACTTCACCATTTCCATGTTTCTTATCCCTGTTCTTTCTCTTACATTTATTGCCTTTATTCCTTTTCTCTATTGTTACACATTCCTTTGCTATATTTTTGTTATTGTTACCATATTTGAACCATACATCCTTTATCGATTATAGCTTAATGTAAATTTATTATTATTTTTTTCTACCAACAGAAATGTTCACTTCTGCATTTTTGTGCCTGTAGGTTAGTATGCTTTGCGGATCTGTTGAATGTCAGCTTTCTCCAGACACAATTTATATTGATATTGGATGTAGAAGTTGAGTTACTTACTCCCTCTGAGTTTCTTTTCTTTTTTATCTTTTCTACAGTATCTCTGTAGCTCTCAGGAGCCTTCAGTTTTTATCAACAAACATTATCTATCTTTTACAATTTCTCTCATCTGTAAAATTGCTCTGAAACAGCCAAAAATAAAAAAAGATCATAAAAAGTAATAATACAAAAGGCACAAAACAAAAAAAAAGTAGATAGTAATATTGAGAGAGAGAGAGAGAGAGAAAGAGAAAGAGTCAGGTAGCTTTGTTAGGTAATTTAGGGTGACTGGGCCCTAAAAGTAAAAAGAAGAAATGTCTTTAAGTCTGCCTTGCAATCTCCACTTTACTAGAGATCAGAGAAGGATCTCTCCTCACCTTATCTCTTGACTAAAGGAGTTACCTAGTTCTGTTTTTTTTCTTCCACCAACAACCTGAGCCCCTCCTGGGAGGGAGTTCCCCCTTCCTAGAATTTAAACCTCATCCAGGCATCCTGGTTGGTTAAACTCAGCCCCCAAATTTGGTTTTGTGACTGGCCTCTTCTTGAGCCAGACCTTAGGCAGACCAATCAGCCCTCACTCCTGCTCACCTGAGCCTAAAGGTGAGCCCCCCCCCCCCACCACAGTAAGATTAGAAGCGGATGCTTCCCAGGCAGGCGGCCTCTCTTTGCTGGCGGTTCATCTGCCCTGCACGTCCAGGTCCTGGTAAATGTGCCCTTGTCTCACCCCAGCAGGGAAGAGCTCCCGCCCCTGCTGCCACATGGACTTTGCCCCTCTTGCCTCCCTTGTGGGGGAGCTTTCTGTAATTCCTCTTCTTTCCTACTCTTTTGTAAAAAATGTATTTTTGTTTATTTTTATTTATTTGAGAGCGACAGAGAGAGAAAGAGGCAGAGAGAGAGGCAGAGAGAGAGAGAGAGAGAGAGAGAGAGAATGGGCGTGCCAGGGCCTCCAGCCACTGCAAACGAACTCCAGACACGTGCGCCCCCTTGTGCATCTGGGTAACGTGGGTCCTGGGGAATTGAGCCTCGAACCAGGGTCCTTAGGCTTCACAGGCAAGCATTTAACTAACTGCTAAGCCATCTCTCCAGTGCTCTTTCCTACTCTTGATCTAATAAAGTCCCTCTAAACCTTACCCTCTGGTCTATGGATTTTAATTCTTTAAATTCATAAGACAAGAATCCAGGGTACCCTGCATTTATTGGTGTATTGACATATCAGTGTATTGGCAAGGAACCTCCAAAATTCCCATTTCAACGTACTCACACAGTGAAAAACAATGCATTGTGTTGGACAGAGGAACCAGGCAGAGAAGAAAGCACACGCCAACATACTGCCCGATTCCAGATAGGGAGGGCGAAAGCCCACAAAACTAACTTATGCTGTGAAGTCAGGGGCGAGAAGAGGTGATGACTTGGAAGGGTTAATGTTTCTCAGGGGGAGGAATTATGGACACTGGTAATGCTCTTTCTTGTCCCCAAGGGGCACATACTACAGGAATGTTCACTCTGTTTATTGAGCTGCTTATGATTTGTGTTCTTTTCTGTATTCTGACTGTACTTCGGCAGATAAATTTATTTATTAAAAAAATAATCCACAGCCGGGCGTGGTGGCGCATGCCTTTAATCCCAGCACTCGGGAGGCAGAGGTAGGGGGATCACTGTGAGTTCGAGGCCACCCTGAGACTACATAGTGATTTCCAGGTCAGCCTGAGCTAGAGTGAGACCCTACCTCGAAAACAAACAAACAAAGAAACATCCAACAGGGAGATGTTAGGGAGCTCCTGAGAGAAGAGGTGCGTTGTTGCAGGAATCTGAGGTGCCCTGAGCAGCGAGGGCTGAGCATGCTGTTCCGAGGACGGTGAGCAGGTGGGTCCTCTGTCATTCATGGGACAGGCCCAGGCTCTTGTGGTTCTGCTTGATGTTGCAGCGTAAGGACATGACTGGGGGTCCGGGGAGTTGCACCAATAAACTCAGAAGGACTTGAAATTAACCCAAGGGAGAAGGCAAAGGATTTGAGGAGCGCTGGGACTAACATTCGCATGTCCAAAGCTGATCAAAAGACAAGGATGGGAACATAGATTTACGCATAGGAGTTTCCCGAATCAAGACACATGTGGTAGACAGGGCTCAGACCTGGCGCGAGGTACAATATGTTCATATGTGTACGTAGACGATGGGGCTCCCAAGCTGGGGCCTACCTGCTGAGTTAAGCACCACAGCTGTCTGCCCTGGTAGGTGTGAAGGTTCCTCCCGGGCAGGGATGAGGTTGTCTCAAAGAGATGCTTGTCTCGCTAGGGTTCTGGTGGGTGAACCACAGAAGAGGTGAGAGCCCCTGGGGAAGAACTTGCAGTTCTGCTACAGCGGTTCAGGAAGGAAGGCTCATCCATTATTTCTGATCATCCCGAGTGGTGGGGAAGAACCTACTGTGGTGTGTGTGTGTGGGGGGGTGTTGGGCAAGGTGGTTGGAAGAGGTTCTACCTTAGCCGCTATGGCATCCAGTGTGAAAATAAACAACAGTTACTTCTCAGATGCCAATCGTGATATGGCCAGACTTCGCCACTCAGTATGAACCAAGCATGTGTCAGGAAACGGCAGGTGAGGTGTTGCCTCGCTTTGTGTCTGTGTACTGATCTTCTTTGCGGAGGACTGTCTCAAATACGATCCTAACTCCGAACACCCTGAGGGAGGCGGAGCTTGCATTTCACCCATTCAAACAGAGCAGAAGCCAGGGTCCACAAAGGACAGCGGGACGTGTAGGAGACACAAGCTCTGGAGCTCTGGTCTCATGTCCAGCTGCAGTGTGGTCCGGCCCAAGCAGGGATGCAAGCTGGCTGGAGGGGGTTGATTGAAGACCAAAAGGGATTTTTTAGGAACGATTTTACTTCCACCTGCTGCCTATGCAGGACTTAGAAATGCAAGGTGGTATTTGACTTTGTTTTCTAGGAGAGAGCAATGCGTCCAGTTTCCCTGATTCAAATACTGGCCTGTGTTTCCACTGATCTAGCCTCTGAGCCCTTGTCTAACTCATCCTGCAGAAGAGGGCTTCTCCACTGTCATGGCCATAGGGGTTCCCTGGAGGGGTATTCCGAAACGCACATCAATTGATCAATTGATGCACTCATTAAGGAGTGGAAAGAGGCCCAAGATTATGCGTTTTGTTTGTTTGCTTTGAGGTAGGGTTTCACTCTAAGTCCAGGCTGACCTGGAATTCACTCCGTACTCTCAGAGTGGCCTCGAACTCACGGCGATCCTCCTACCTCTGCCTCCCGAGTGCTGAGATTAAAGGCGTGCGCCACCACGCCCGGCATGATTATGTGTTTCTTACAAGTTTCTGGTGATGCTGTCTCTGCAGGTCCAAAGAGTTCCCAGAGAGCACCAAGGGCCTTGTGCTCCTGGGGCCATTGCAGGCGGACAGTATTTGCATAGTTTCAGGGACCAAGATGTTTCGAATTTGGTATCTACCGAAAATAGATGCAGGTCCTACCATAAGTCTTTCTTCTGGAAAATTTAGGGAAACCCAAGTTCTGGATCTTCTTCTTGAAGGAAAAAGGAGTTGGAAAATTTGATTTTTACTTTCCCCTTATTTGACAGGAAATAGACTTTATGACTCTGGGTTCTTAGCTCATTCATTCATTCATTCATTCATTTGTAGTGTGTCTATTATTAATGGCCACAAGTTTGGACACTGGAGAGAGAACAGAGGGGAGGGTAGAAGAAACTGGCCCTGACCTCATGAAGTTTGCAGTACAGGGCAGGGCAAACAGGGCCATGTACGATTAAAATAAAAGTGAATACATGCATAGGATGATAATAAGTGATGGGAAGTGAGCACTTTGAGGAAAAACAGAGGAGGAGCCTATGGCAGAGGGTATGGAGCTACAAGGAGTCTCACTGAGAAAGTGATATTAGAGTGAACACAGGAAGGAAGGGAGCTATAGGATAAGGCAGGGATTGTCAAAAGAACATTCCAGGCAGAAGGCACCACAGGTACAAGAGTCAGATGGGAACATGCGTGGCTTGATCACACAATAACAAGAAAGACTGGTGTCATCAGGATGGAGTGGTACAAGCAGAAGTCAGATGGAGACAGAAGGAAAAAGCAGCGTTTACTGTAAAGCTAGCCTCGCCCACCCGCATGCGGACTTTGACTTTGATATCACGTGGGCGGCCGTTGGAAGGTTTGGAGATGAGGAGTGAGAGTGATAGGATCTGACTCGGGTTTCCAAAGCATCATTCTAGACCCCCGTGGAACAAAGTATAGAGGGCAAAGGGAGAAGCAACTAGACAGGATGGGGGGCTATTTGTCACACAGGTGAGAGATGAAGTTGCCTTGAGCCATGGTAATTGCCAGTCTGGTGATTAAAAAGTGAGCAGATATATTTAGGCAGATCTTTCCCTGGATTGATGGAAACTATAATTGGTTGATTAATTCACTCATTTTTATTACTTCTGGCAGTTTGTGCTATCTATGAAGGTTTCATTTTCAATTTTTTAAAAAATTATTTATTTGAAGGGCTGGAGAGATGGCTTAGCGGTTAAGCGCTTGCCTGTGAAGCCTAAGAACCCTGGTTCAAGGCTCCATTCCTCAGGACCCACATAAGCCAGATGCACAAGGTGGCACATGCATCTGGAGTTTTGTTTGCAGTGGCTGGAGGCCCTGGCAAGCCCATTCTCTCTCTTTCTCTCTCTCTCTCTCTCTCTCTGCCTCTTTCTGTTACTCTCAAATAAATACATAAATAAATAATTTAAAAATTATTTATTGGAGAGAGAGATAGGGAGAGAGAAAGAGGTAGTTAGAGAGAATGGACACATCAGGGCCTCCAGCCATCGCATATGAACTCCAGACCCATGTGCCTCTTTGGGCAACTGGCTTATTTGGGCCTTGGGGAATTGAACCTGGGTCCTTTGGCTTTGCAGGCAGGCACCTTAACCACTAAGCTATCTCTCCAGCACTTATTTTATTTTTTTTTAAGTATTCATCCTGTCTCTGTCAATGGATTCATTGTTTCCTAATCATTGAGCAAACACTATGAAATGTTTGAAGCATTCGAGAATGGGTTTCACCAGTATTGACTTTTGAACACTTTATCATCTTATATTCCATTTTTAACACACAACCTGGGTGTTCTCTATTAAAAAAAAATCAGGAGTGGCAGCAATTGTCATTTCTATGCTTCTTTTTATACTTCCATCTTGAATTAAAGATAGAGACTCATCAGAGAATTCACTACTCTGCACAGAGCAAACAGAACTTGTCACTGTGAGTTCCTCATCAAAGGCAGACATTGCTAAGTGATCACAGCCCTCTTTTGCACTGACACCTGAAGGAACTCTGGGTTGTTAATCAAATGGCCATTGAGAGGTTTGAGTTGGCATGAGTTCAAACCTCTTTGCCGTCCCTGTGAGTAATCACTGTAATAGCTTTGTAGTGGTTGGACGAGGTACAAAGATTTCATTTCTGTCTTCTCATCGCCTGCTTCCTGTTTGACCCTGAGCAAGTGGCTTAACATTTTTTTCTGTTTCCTCTTTGCGTCTAGTATGTGTGGCGTGTGCACATGCGCACATGCGGAGGAGGTAACCTGTACGTGCTCGCTTCTGCAGAGGCCAGAGGATGTTGGGTGTCCCCATCCATTGCTCACCTGCCTGATTTTCCTTGAGATGGGAGACTCTTACTGACACCTGAGCTTGTCCTAGTAACTCCCTCGTCTCTTCTTCCCATGGGATTAAGGTTACAGACATGTGTAACCACACCCAGCTGCTTATGTGGGATCTCGGGCCTTCTCAGGTGTTCGTACTTTCAGGACATGTTTTAAAAATATTTTTAAATTTTTATTTATTAGAGAGAGAGAGAGAGAGAGAATGAGAGGTAGAGAATGAGAATGGGCACGGCAGGGCCTCCAGCCACTGTAAACTTACTCCAGATGCATGTGGCCCCTTGTGCATCTGGCTTACGTGGGTCCTGTGGAATTGAACCTAGGTCCTTTGGCTTTGAGGGCAAGCGCCTTAATGGCAAAGCCATTTCCCCAGGCCTCAGGACATGTTTTTAATTGTGAGCCATCTCTACAGCCTGTGACTTAACATTTCTTTCTTTCTTTTTCTTCTCTTCTTCTTCCTTTCTTCTTCTTCTTTTTTTTTTTTTGTTTTGTTTTTTGAGATAGGGTCTCACTCTAGCCCAGGCTGACCTGGAATTCACTATGTAATCTCAGGGTGGCCTTGAACTCATGGCTATCCTCCCACATCTGCCTCCTGAGTGCTGGGATTAAAGGTGTGCACCACTTTTTAAATGTTTATTATTATTATTAACAAGATGTTTTGTAGGACACATCATGTGTTGGTACCTCTTTGCCCTCATTTCTGCCCCCATTCCACTGGGGACGTTCCTCAGTAGTGTTGCAGGTGCTCCCCATGGAGTTGTGGTTTATGTGCCGTGGGAGCAGTAGTCAGTTATTTTGGGGCGGGGGGGGGGTTAGAGATTGCCTTGGGGCAGGATGTCTCGACCTAGCATTGCTAAGCCTCAGTCTTCCCCAAACCAAACTAATCATTTCCTAACTTATAGGAGCTAGATGCATAAAATAGAGTACCATGCTGTTGTGGTCAGCCCCACGTTGGTGGGACGAACATCCAACCAGACGCAGCTATGGGAGGAAGTGATTTATTCCAAGCCAACAGATATGGGGGTGGGGAAGGCAAAGTTCCATTAACGACAGAGGAAACTGGCTCCTTTTCATAGATCCACGCAGAAAGACCACCACCAGCCAGCAAACACAAACACAAACAGCCAGAAGTCAAACTGCCATCTACACACCTCTGGGCTGGAATTCAGATCCAACCCCAGTGATACCTTAGGACTGGACCCCAGGGTCTCCCACCAGTCACACAGGCCCCCTCTAGCAGGAGTCTGCCTGCTGGGCGTTGAAGTTGCAAACTCAGTTTTAATAAAACGCCTGAGTCTATGGGGCCACACATTAAACTGCCACATATGTGTAAATTGCTGAACACAATTGTCTTGCTGGGATCATTTTAATCATATTTTGGATAATATTATGGACACTGGTCTTTAACTAGTAACTTTATATTTCTTGAGGATAAAAATTTATAGAAATATCTTGGCGTTTCCACCTTGTCGTTTTCCTTTTTTTTTTAAGCTCGCACGTAAGTGCACGTCTTCCAGGAAAAGGGGTGCTTCTTTGCGAATAATCCAAAGACTACATCGGTATTGTTGGAGCCCTTCATCTGAACCACCTCCTCTGTCTTGAGGGGTTGGGTGGGATTCAGCACACGGATGCAGGAGAGCTGAGAAACACACGGCGTAGAGGGAAAGCCAGGGGCCGGAGGAGCAGGCTTTGTTCTTATAGCCCTGGGTCTTCCATTTCACACTGGGCTTGAACATGAGTAGCCCCACAGGGGCTAGACGTTACCTTTAGGAGGTGGCGTCTGCTGACATGCTCTTCAGCTCATGGTCATTATTGAAACTCGAGGTTTTCTGTCTTTTATGCTGGTTTGAGATCCTGTCCTCCTTGTCACCCTATTTTAATGGAAGAACATACTCGAGGCTCCAAAGGGCCTCAAGTGCTTTATGTAGCATTGTACACACAACATCCGCTTCTTAAATTTGAGTTTAGCTCTGACAAAACCAATAATAGGTTTGATGTCTATGCACGTAAGTGCCAGGCTGTTGTACAGAAAAGTAGAATTAATTAGGACTAGCCTGGTCCCGGTTCTTCGCTGTGGAAAAAGTACCTGACAAAATTTTACGGAAGGAAGGATTTATTCTGGTTCAGTCTGGAGGTACAGTCCATTAATGGCAGGGTAGTCATGGCAACAGGAGCTTGAGGCAGCTGGTCATATCTGCATTCAGAAAACAGAAAGAAACGAATGCTAGTGCTTTCTCCTCTTTTACTCGTTCTGGGACCCGAGCCCATGGGACGGTGCCACCTTTTGTTAGGGTAGGTCTTCCCACCTCCATGAACTCATTCTAGAAATTCCCTCACAGACATGCCCAGAGGTTTGTGTCCTAGGTGATTCTACACCCTGTCATGTTGACAATCAGGTAGGTATTAACCGTCATGGTTCCCTTGAGTCTCATTTTAAGTCTCTATGCTGTAGAAATCCCACCATGTCCTTCTGTTGATTTAAGCAAGACATGTCTGGAGCTAAGCATTCATGACCAAGGGCTGTACTTAAAGATCCACCCCACAGTATTGTTATCAGGACTACTGGCAATGCATTCATACAGTGAACAGAGCTCTTCACTAAGGCATGCTGTTTTGTCTGTTAGACTGATGTCTGGAATGCCCTTACTGGGAAAACTAGAGGGTTTTTATTCTGGTTTTTCTTTCTTTTTTTTTTTAAAGACTTTAAAAAAATTTTTGTTTGTTTATTTATTTATTTGAGAGCGACAGAGAGAAGGAGGGAAGGAGGGAGGGAGGGAGGGAGGGAGAGAGAGAGAGAGAGAGAGAGAGAGAGAGAATGGGCGCACCAGAGCCTCCAGCCTCTGTAAACGAACTCCAGATGAGTGCGCCCCCTTGTGCATCTGGCTAACGTGGGTCCTGGAGAATTGAGCCTCGAACCTGGGTCCTTAGGCTTCACAGGCAAGCGCTTAACCACTAAGCCATCTCTCCAGCCCTTATTCTGGTTTTTCTTGTCACACAGAGATAGTTTCTGTCCTGATACTGTGAGTAATTAATATATTTCTGGGAGGTGGATGGCATATGGATTACTTTTTTCATTGGTGTGACTACCCAAAGGAACAAGTTGGAGAAGGTGAGATTTATATTGGCTCACAGTTTCTGAGCATTAATTCTATGATTTCTGTGTCTTCGTGCACTTGGGCAGAACATCACAGTAGTGGCAACGTGTGGTGGACCACATCTGTTCACTGTATGAAAGACAGGAAGCAGAGAGAGACAGGGAAGGCCCAGGGACAAAACAGTCCCAAATTCTGCTCTAGGCGACATACTTCCTCCAGCTAGATCCTACTTCCTAGTTTCCAGAAACTTCCCACCAGCTGGGCACCTAAGCTTTCATGCATGAGCCTGTCTGGACATATTTCATATTCAAACTATAACCCAACTTCTCTTTGCCAGTGGCAGCATTTACCAATTAAAGGAACATTTTTTTTTCTTTCTTTCTGAAGTCTAATGAACTTTTAAATTCTTCCAGAAAGACATAACTGTATGATGGGAGATGACACAAAATAACATATACCTGGCATCTTTGGCCTAAATCAAACACTTAGTTTTGAATTCACTGTGCTGGAAATTCATTCTTCTGTCTATTCTTTTATAATTTTTATCTACTTTTGACAATTCCACACATATGTTTGTGTGTGAAAATCCAAATAAAATAATATATTATGATCATATTCTCCATCACCTCTGTCACCCTCCTCCTTGTGTTGACTGTTCTTAATAGAAGTCTGAAATTAAAAAAAGAAGTCTGTTATTAAGTTTTTGCATTTATTTTCTTCGCTATGTTATATCTAGGTGTGGAAAATGTTATTACATTTTTGGAATACATTGTGCTTCTGCAGTGTTAGAATTACTTTTCCTATCTCTTGTTCTACTTTTTCTTCCATTCTAGGACATGTCAACTATGCTTCCTTGACATTGCCTTATTTTTCTGTTTTCATTCATTCATTCATTCATTCATTTTTTCTTTTTTGACAAGACAAGGACACATTGTAGCCCTGTTTAACCCTGAGCTGTTGATATAACTCAGCTTGGCTTGGATTCCTGACTACTTCCCCAAGTTCTGAGAATAGGCATGAACTATCATGCTTGGCTTGAAATTACATCTTGATATACATTCTCTTCTTTGGAACTTCTAGATATACATTACAACTACATTTCTCTTCCATGCTTCCTTTATGTAGTATTTTCCAACTCTTTATAGCTCCATATTTCATTTTATATTCCTAAGATATGTCTTCCAGTTCAAATACCTCTTAAACTGTATTGGTTTGTTAATTATTTAGTCATCCAGCTTTGCTCTTACTTATTTTTAAAATTTTATAAATTTCTTATTTATTTGAGAAAGAGGCAGATAGAGAGAGAGAGAATGGGTGTGCCAGGGGCTCCTGCCACTGCAAAATGAACTCCAGACATATGTACCACTTTGTGTATTTGGTTTTAAGTGGGTACTGGAGACTCGAACCTGGCCTGTCAGGCTTTGCAAGCAAGAGCTTTTAACTGCTGAGCCATTTCTCCAACTCCTGTTTTTAATTCGTAAATATCACTGTATAATTAGTTCCAGATCACATGTTAGCTGAGGTTCTGCTCCTTAAAAGTCTTTAATTCTTCCTTTACTATATTTAATAAATACATGTGCTTTTAATATATTCTTTTTTAATTTTGTTTTTTCAAGGTAGGGTTTCACTTTAGTGCAGACTGACCTGGAATTCACTATGTAGTATCAGGGTGGCCTCGAACTCATGGTGATCCTCCTACCTCTGCTTCCTGAGTGCTGGGATTAAAGGTGTGCACCACCACACCCGGCTATTTTTATTATATTCTTTAAGTTTGCCAGGAACTAAATTTTTGGGAATCTTTATGGTGACTCTGGCTCACTTTGCATTGTTGCCTTGTGTATTTTGTGATTTTAGGTCAAAGTGTGGATTTGTATAGGGGGGTCTATAGTGTAGATTAAGATGAGGTCCTTCCAGAGAAGTTTTTACTATTGTTGTTATTATTTTGTTATGTCTTTTATTACATAGAAATTTGGTATGGACTAATCGTGTGTTGGTACCATTCCCCGCCTTCCTGTCACCATTTCACTGAGGGCCCTCGTCAGTGGGGATGCTGGTATTCACCATGGGGCTATGGGTTGTGAGAGCAGCAGTCAGTCATTGTTGGGGTGGTGGTGGGCAATGCCTCTGGATACTCCTTTCCTCGCTGTGCCTTTTACAATCTTTCCACCACCTCTTCTGCAACGTTCCCTGAGCCTTGATGGGTGTGTTCTAAGTCTACATTAGGATTGAGCTCTCACCAACTTCTGGAATTCTGCTTAAATAATATTTTGAGTGTCCTCAGTGTTTACCACTATCTCCCTGGTGCAGATTGTCAGGCTGGCTGTGAGAGCAGCACTCTTGTTTAGCTCGCCAATTCCTCTGTGGTTTCACCCAGACCCTGGCTACTGTGAAAGAGGTGGTTCTTCTCACGATAGATAGTCAGCTATCTTTCCTTATCATGTTGATAGATTTTTGGTTGTCCCCAGTTTTTTTCTGCCTTCTGTAAAAGAAAAAAAATATTCTCTTGGGCTGGAGAGATTGCTTAACAGTTAAGCGCTTGCCTGTGAAGCCTAAGGACCCCAGTTCGAGGCTAGATTCCCCAGGACCCACATTAACCAGATGCACAAGGGGGCGCATGCATCTGGAGTTCTTTGCAGTGGCTGGAGGCCCTGGTGTGCCCATTCTCTCTCTCTCTCTTTATGCCTCTTTCTCTCTGTGTCTGTTGCTTTCAAATAAATAAATAAAAATAAATTTTTTTTAAAAAAATCTATGCTTATAAAAAAAAGAAAACATATTCTCCAATGAATAGTGAGAACAGCATGAGTTGAAGGGGATCAGCATAGTTAATTAAGCTAGATTTTGATGGGTGTAGCCTCTCTTTTAGCCAAAGACTAGATGGGAGCTTCTCCCTGGAGTCCATGAGCTTAGCCCCCATTGGATTGACTTGGCTCCCAGTACCAGCTACGAGTTCCTTCCCACTAAGCGGGTCTCTTAGCCAATCAGAGAGCCATTGGTTACCCACTTAGGCTGGGTGCCACTACTGCACGGGTGTGTACATCTTGTCGGGTTTGTTGATTTCCTATAGCAGGGTCCCCTGCTTGAAGAAGTTTTTTTAAAAAAATATTTATTTGTGAGAGAGTGAGTACAACAGCAAGAGAGAGTGAGTGAGCAAATGAATGAGAGAAAGAGAAAGAGAAGAGAAGAGAAGAGGGAAAGGTGTGCTAGGGTCTCTTTGCTGCCACAAATGAACTCCAGATGCATGTGACACTCTGTGCATCTGGTAACTGCAGCTGGCAGGTTTTGCATGTAACTGCCTTTAACCACTGAGCCATTTCCCCAGGTCCCAGAACAGTTTTTGTTTGCATTCTTGATAAGCCATGTAGGGATGTTGAGATATCTGAGATTAATTTCTGTTACGTTGTAGATTTAAATTATAAACAGAGACATGTAGTATTTTCTTTACATTTTATTTATTTATTTATCTGAGAGAGAGGAAGGGAGGGAGAGAGAGAGAGAGAGAGAGAGAGAGGAAGAGGCAGACAGACAGAGAGAGAGAGAGAGAGAGAGAGAGAGAAACGGGCACACCAGGGCCTCCAGCCACTGCAAATGAACTCCAGACACATGCACCACCATGTGCATCTGGCTTACTTACATGGGTACTGGGGAATCAAACCTGGGTACTTAGGCTTCTTACGCAAGTGCCTTAACCACTAAGCCATCTCTCCAGCCCGCATATAGAATTTTTGTACGAAGTCCAGTAGAGAGGGATGGTTCCCTTCTTGATGGGAATTTTAGTTTGTAGTCAAAACCTTCGATAAAAATGTAGCCCTTCAAGAGTCTCAAGTCAGTCTCATCTCTTTATGTTGCCCCACAGACTCATCTTTTTCTGTGTGGATGTTGGAATTTCATCCCAGTTTATGAGGATCACTACCCTCCACCTCTCCTCAAATTCCCTGAGCAGCCACAGCTTCTGCAGAGCACATTGGATATTGAGGCCACTTTCATTTTTATTTAAATTTTAGACAGAAAGAGAGAGAGAGAGAGAGAGAGAGAGAGAGAGGGAGAGGGAGAGAGAGAGAGAGAATTGGCACACCAGGGCCTAAGCCACTGCAGTTGAACTCCAGACACTTGCGCCACCTAGTGGGCACGTGCGACCTTGCACTTGCCTCACCTTTGTGTGTCTGGCTTATGTGGGACCTGGAGAGTCGAACATGGGTCCTTAGGCTTCGCAGGCAAGCGCCTTAACTGCTAAGCCATCTCTCCAGCCCTCATTTTTTTTTTTGGCATTTAGAATTCCCCTTGTTTCTTGTTGGCTCAGCTAAGGCTCTTAAAGAGTATTTCTTCTATTTCACCCAGTACTTCTGGGTGTGAGCACTTATCTCACTCTGAAGTCAGTCCAGGGTCAGAAGCACCTGGCACATCATACATTGATTGCACACCAGCTGACATCAAACGCAGCTTACTTCAGGAGATAGGAACCCTTAATAACATAATCACTGTTCAGAAGATGGTACTCTAGCTGTGCAAGGAACCATGTTGAGTTTTGTGTAATCTACTATAATTGGAACAAAAGGGATACATACATAATCCTTTGGAAATAAAATAGCCACTCAAGCTCTTGGCTGAGATTAGGTCTGGAAAGGCTTCCTGGAAGAAGAGGTAGTTTATCTGACACTGAAATATGAAGCAGGAAGAAAAATTGAGAGAACTTCAAGCTTTTAATGGATGTTGGCACAGAGCTCTAGGATTTTGCAATATCTTATGGCCAGACTCTAGCCAGAGATTTCTGCTTGAGCTCTCCTGATACCTAGACAATCAGACAAAGGAAGAACCATAAATATAAGGCATTCTAGTTATGGGAAGGTGATAGTTTCCTAAGGAAGTTGAATCTGTGGAAACAAATGCCAGCAAAGAATTAGGGTTGCAAGAGAATTGTTGGGAGTTGTGTCCATAGGAGTCAGAGCAGACAAGGCAGAGAGAGCCTTCAGTCTGAAGGGCAGGTCATATGTTTGGAAAAGGACAGATTGACAGGAAGAACCAGTGGTATGATTCTGAGAAAATTTTTTGCTAAACTAACAAGGTCAAGTTTTAATGCATTGCTTGTAAGACAGAAATGGCCAGGCTATAGAATCCCAGCTCCGTGCTGTGCTCAGAAACTGGCTGGGTTCAACACTAAATGGAATGCCAGCAGCAGATCCCGGAGGATGAACGGCACCCCTGTGGCAAGTTCTTTCTAGAACCTCCATGCTCACCATCATCACTGAACATTTCACAAACAAGTTTTTCGGTTTTTATACAAGTCTCATTGGAATTTAATGATTATATTTCTATCACCAAAAATCTGTTCATGGCTGATTCTCCAAATACCTACTCCTGCTGTAAGGTTGAATTTGGGAACCATGTCATGACAGATTTGTCCAGTTCATATCCAGATTGTCTCAGATCCTGCTATCCATTCAAACAGCCTGTATATGGAAAAAAAAAAAAATCTCTCCAGGTCCCAGTACGTCGTCACAGGCTGTTCTGAATTCAGTCTTTTCTACTATACTGTGCATTCCTCTTATTGATCCAGATAATCTTCACTTGATACCCTTGTTGCCCTCTCTTCATTTAAACCAGAGAAGAAGATGAAAAGCTATCCCTTAAAAAAAAGCTATACTATCAACGTGTATAAAAATAATTCTCCAAGCCGGGCGTGGTGGCGCACACCTTTAATCCCAGCACTCAGGAGGCACAGGTAGGAGGATCGCTGTGTATTCGAGGCCACCCTGAGACTACATAGTGAATTCCAGGTCAGCCTGAGCTAGAGTGAGACCTTACCTCGAAAAATCAAAGAAAAAATAATACTAATTGTCCATCTAGAAATTTGATTGATTTTATAAAAAGATATAGTAATATCCAAAATAAGCTCACAACTTACTTTCGTACCCTTTCTCCCAGGGAATTTTTAAACTGCTAAAGGATTTTAACACGTCATGGAAAAAATGGTCACACAATCTGAACCTTTGAAATTACATGGTGTTAACATTCTTTTAAAAGAGGGAAGGAGAGTGAATCATTACAAATGAGTCACTCATTTTCTTTGTGCCCTAAACACCTCATCCATATGGTTGAGTGCACAGATATTGTCCCTGAAGTTCTTGATAGAAAGGTAAGAGAACTGTGTGTTTGCTGCCCTTGTTTTAAGACACAGGGTAAATGGAATAAAAGTGAACTTATTCAGGTCACACACACATCCTGATATTCCTGTTGCCTATGCACAGAATCTTAACAACCTAACACGATGTTACCCCTGACACTATTATTCCGTTCCTTACATTGCAGAGTTCTTGTCACAGTGTCAAAAGTTTTGTTTTATTCAAGTGCATTCAATGTTCTTCGCTTTCACTTTGACGCAAGTAGGGTATTTTTGAGAAGCGTATTTTAAAGCACTCGATCTAGGCACAGATGATTCCAAACTGCATGTTCCTTTGGGAGTGAAGTCAAGCTGCCAAGTTCTTGAGCAAGTGGGTTTGAGGAAAATGAATGTATAGTTTCTCTGTGAGAGGGCGGAGAGAAGGATAAAGAAAGCCGGAAAAGGATACTGAAAAAATAAGGCCAGAGGAGTGACTCCTTCTCAAAAGTTTCCACTGGGGCTAAAGAAATAGATGTAGGAGTGTGTTAGAAGGTCTCTCCTAAGATCGCCTGAAAGTTTCATTTACAGTTAAATGCTGCAAGCTTTCCTGTTAAATGAAAAGTCCAAGGGCCCAGATAGGAATGTTACCCAAGGCTTTGCGTCTCCAGTGGAAAGGTTTAATTCCACACTACCCCTTCCCTGTTGAGCTCCCAAAGCGTCCTATAATTACACTGCACCTGTGTGTTTCCAAAGCTCCTGGCCTCATCTCTGAATGCAAATTCAAGAATAATGTGTGCGCAAGTGTTGACGCAGAACTGAGAAAAATCTTCTGTGGCATCTAATTAGAGCAAACTAATATGCAAACATACAGACATCAAGAAACAACATCATAAAATAGATAAGAAAACAAAAAAAAAATAACAGGGCCACCAGGGCCGGAACCTCAGGCTATGCGTATGCGGATGAGGTTTCTGATCTAGCTCAGTGTTAGTTGCTCTTTATAATTGTTCTGCTCCAAGTGTTTATATAATTACTCCATTCTTTAGCTTGGGTGTTTTGGTTAGATAATGCAACTAAATGTTAAAACGCCAAACGAATAAATAGAACTGCAATTGACTGGGGATGGTGCCAGCACCAAGTATCATTATTAGGGTTGTAGGTTTTAGCAACGAGTGGATTAAATGCTGATTATATCTAACTACTCCAGTGGGACTATTAAAAGGTCTTTAAAGAGTCCTTTCTTTTTTTCTCTTGACACATAGTATATTCTTGGTCTTTTAATGACAATATTCCACATAGATTATTCAATATAATAGGATATTATCATGGATTCAAGATTTTTTTTTTTTCCTCCTGGGGTCCTGGCAGGATGGAGAGACAGAATTGTTATTTTACTACTAATTTAGTTTAAAGAAAAGAAAACCTTTAAAACCTATACTTTTAGAATAAGATTTGCCTAACACAATAAATTGAAAATGTGCTTATTATTTGACTAATTGTGTCAGTTCTAGAGGAAACATTTTTTTTTTCTTATGAAGAGATGACTTAGAAAATTCCAACCAAAGGATTTTGCTGAAACTCCTATAAAGCAGGTGAAAAATTCAATATATAAATATAGATTTAAAAACTTCGAAAGGCAGGGATCACAGTAAAAGACGGGAGCACAAATTTTTTATCTGACAGCAAAGCATAAGAATGGGACTAAAAAGTTAGAAGAAAATAGAACAAGTTTATTGGTTCCTGTCATAACCAGCAGGTGGAAATTCAATGATACAGCCAAGATATTAGTTAGGACCAGGGGAATTTCTGAAAAAAAAAAAAAAAAAAGATGCATCCAGAGTATATCTTAAAGGAGAAGAGGAGTTTCAAGAGGAAAGTTATTTGAGAAATTATTTAGCAAGTCAGTTTAGTATTTATTATTCAAGGCTAACAAAAGCCGGAGAGAACGGAGATCAAAGAAATCTTAGCAAACCAACTTCCTTGTATTCTTCCTTTTTATATTGGTGTCAGGCAAAGGTATGGTTACAAGGGCAGCCCCCAACACTGAGTCATTCACAACAAGTCTCAGAAAAACCAGTATCAGGAAATTACCTATCCTTTTATGGAGACTAACTAAAGCCTTGGTTCAGTGGAATCGGTTCATTAGGGAGATGCAGAAACTCACGTCTATTAAGATTAATCCCCATCTTATGTGGAAACAGCAGCACACGGACGTCTGCCTGTACGTGGGTGGTTGGAACTTGGATGTGACTTTCACAGAAACGTATACTACCCTAGGATACTGTCACAGAGACACCGAGAGACCTAACCCCTGAACTCTTCCTGCCTTTGTACCTCTCAGCATTGAGATGTCTACTCATAATACTCCCAGCTATTCTTGATCAAGTCATTAGTAAATTCCAGCTTAGAATTAACGCTAAGTTCCTGGAATCTATAGGGCACCAGGCCACTGTGCTTTATATATGTCGCTTCATGCACCATGACAAAGTGGAAGTTAAGGAGGCTGGTTGTATAACCAGTCCGACATCCCAGAGATTGTGTCGTGTGGAACGATATTTACGGTCCTACTAGGTGTGTCTGATCACAAGTCCCCAAGCTTTCAGTTACATCTGGCGCCTTCTTGGAATTCTTTCTATGTGAGCTCAAGAGTGATGTTAGGGTAGTTGTAATCTGGAATCATAATGTGGTGGTTTGATTCAGGTGTCCCCCATAAACTTAGGTGTTCTGGATGTGAGGTTCCCCAGCTGATGGCAATTGGAAATAAAAGCCTCCGGTGTATTGTTGGGGGTGGGCTTATGAGTGTTATAGCCAGTTTCCCCTTGCCAGTGTTTGGCATACTCTACAGTTCCTGTTGTCCACCATATGTAGCCAGGGGGTGATGTCCACCTTCTACTCATGCCATCATTTTCCCTTGCCATTGTGGGGTTTCCCCTTGAGCCTGTGAGCCAAATTAAACCTCTTTTTCCCAGAAGCTTCTCTTGGATGGGTGATTTCTACAATGAGAACATGACTGCAACATATAACCAATGCATGATCCAAAGTCACCACCAAGAATTTCTACTGCTGGGCAGGCCTTCAGCACTCCACATTAATGTATGACCCAGGAAGGCTAAGTGACTTCATTGAGGCCCCAGGTTAATTAGTGGTAAAACTTTGGCCAGATATCAGGTCTTGATTTTAGTGAAGTATTCCTTCCCTCTCTTATAACTGGTCTCAAGAACCAGAATGAAACGTGAAGATACAACAGGGGCCACCAAGCAGGTTTCACAGAGCAGGGGTCAGTCTTGACCTGAAAGTGATTCGTTACCTCATCCTTGGGGTCAGAAACCCTTTGAGATTTTCTTCTGAACCGTCATGGGTTTGTGCGTTTCCAAAAGCTATTTTCTGGACAATGCTGTGTGTGTCATCTGCGTGGAAGACCATCCAAGAAAGAAAAGTTGTTGAGAGGTAGAAATCTACAGCAGGGCTGCCCAGTGAGGGATTCCAATATCAGAGAAACAGACATACGGGGGCTTGCTTTTGTCCTCTGGGCTGTCAGGCTCAGGATTGTAGGGGCAGCGAGTGGTTTTCTTTTTCTCATTTTTTAAAATTTTTATGTCTGCTCCTCATCTTTCTGCTCCATCCCTTCATCCCCTCAGTTCTCCCGACCATGGTCTGTTGACTGATTCATGTCACTTTAGGGAGTTCTGCCGTGGTCTTTACTGTCATGTTCTGAATTCGTCTGAGTTCAAGGGAAGGTTTACTTTACCCCTGTGCACTCTAAGTCCCGATGATGACATTGACACTTTCTTAGAAATGTGTGTTTTCTTTTTGCTTTCTTCCTTAAGAATTAAGAATATAGTTTGGGCTTCTGGAAGCTTTGTGGGCCATATAGGAACCATCTCATTCACATTGGGTTCCCAGGGTTCTTAAAACTGATGAGAGGGCTGGAGGGATGGCTCAGTGGTTAAGGCGCTTGCCTGTAAAGCCAAAGAGCCCAGGTTTTATTCCCCAGGACCCACCTTAGCCAGATGCACAAGGGGTCACACATGTCTGGAGTTCGTTTGCAGTGGCTGAAGGCTCTGGCATGACCATTCTCTCTCTCGCTCCCTCTTTCTCTGTCAAATAAATAAATAAAAATAAAAAGTATTAAAAAAACAGATGAGAGCAGTGTATCAAAAATGCGTACCTTTATTTAAAAACATTTTCTTTATGCAAAAGTGGTTTCAGATTCTGATTGTGATGATGAGTTTTCAAAGATACATGCTCTGTAGAGATGATTTTAGCAAACAAATACATATACTAACCTCAGGAAAAAGCATAGCTCTTTAAAAAATTTTTTGTTTTATTTTTATTTATTTATTTGAGAGTGACAGAGAGAGAGAGGGGAAGAGAGAGAGAGAGAGAGAGAGAGAGAGAGAGAGAGAATGGGCATGCCAGGGCCTCCAGCCACTACAAACAAACTCCAGATGCATGCACCCCCTTGTGCATCTGGCTAACTTGGGTCCTGGGGAATGGAGCCTCAAAAAAGGGTCCTTAGGCTTCACAGGCAAGTGCTTAAACAGTAAGCCATTTCTCCAGCCCAGGCATAGCTCTTTTGAAAAATATTTTATTTATTTATTTGCAGTGATATAGGAAGGGAAAGCAAGAGAGAGAGAAAGAGAGAAGGAGAGGGAGAATGGGTGTGCCAGGGCCTCCAGCCACTGCAGACAAACTCCAGATGCTCGCACTGCTAAGTCACAGTTGTTTCTTTCAAAATAGTTATCAGTTTAGCAAAGATAGGTGAGACCATGAGTCATTTTCTTTACCAAGTGGGGTGTCCGTGTACTCCATCCAGTGTTCATTTGCTTATTCTTATTTAGAAGAAAGGCATCCCAAGACAGATGGGGGAGGTAAATTCCTCTCTGTGCCACATATGCTGTGGTCTTTCCCACCCTCCTGCCTATACTTGTATCAATTTCTTCTACCTCTCATGTGGAATTCTTCCCCTGTGAGCTCTGCCTCTGAGAACTCTACCCCATCATTGCGTTCCTGAAGCTTCCCAAGAGTCCTTGTCAAATCATTTAAGAAGCCCTATGAGATTATCTTCTGAGTCCTTATGAGATAATACGCTTCTAAGAGCCCTTCACTACTGAAATGCTGTGTAAGTTATCTGTAACTCCTTCCTTGAAAGAATAAAGTGGTTACAATTCCTAGCTGCATCGTGGACCTTTATTAATTGTACTAGCCCATACATGTGTCAGCATTCTCAGAATAGTGACGCTTAAGTTCAGTTTAGCACTTACATTTTCTCTAAATGTTTTTAATGTTATTTTTGTATGCAGATCCACCAAAGTCTTTGTATTTATTAATTCCCATGGTATAAAGCAGTGGTCGATACAGTAGGAGGCTAGAACAAATTGGAGAGATTATCACCGATCTCAAATCACGAACCCATCGTTACACCACCGTTTATTGGGCATTTTCAATGGACTTGGCCTTGTGCTGAGTAGTAAGGATCTTATATTAATAAAATGTCACTTAGTTGTGATGAATAGGAGATCTGATGAGCAGATGCTGAACTGGGGATTAGAAAACTTTTTCTGTTAAAGGAATAGGTAGTAAGTATTTCAGGCTTTTCACGTGGTCCTCATTTCAGCTTCTCCACTCTGCTGGAGTAATAGGAAAGCAAGCACAGATAATATGCAAATGGGTTAGCATGGCTGTGTTCCAGAAAGGTCCCATTTCAAATAATTCACACAGAGGTTGGGGATGTTCACGCTTATGTCCCTGCATCTTTCTTGCAACCCTAAGGGCTGCATAATGACCACTCTGCCAGCTATTGTGATGGCCCTTGTGGTAGGAACAAAGTAGGAAGGAAAAGGGCTACCCACTGAGGACTACTAGTTCTAATAAACCCCTCACTGTGGGCTTTCATGTTTCATGGGCTACAAATCCTAGCTCCAGGGAAGGCCGGCACACAAGCATTTGATTGTCTAGTCTTCCTTGGGAGGTGTATCAAGGGAGAGGGATTGTAAACGGCTTCAAGGAAAGCAGATGTCTACCAAAAATACATTGTCCAAGGTGGCTTCTATTCTTAGAGAACTAATAATTCTTTTTAATCATTTGTTTTTATTTATTTATTTGAGAGAGACAGACAGACAGAGAGAACGAGACAGAGAGAGAGAGAATGAGAATGGGTGCACACCAGGGCCTCCAGCCACTGCAAAGGAACTCCAGATGCATGGTGCCACCTTGTGCATCTGGCTTACATGGGTCCTGGGAAATTGAGCCTCAAACTAGGGTCCTTAGGCTTCACAAGCAAGTGCTTAACCGCTAAGCCATCTCTCCAGCCCAGGAACTAATAATTTGGAGGGAAAGGTAAACAGCAAGCTGATGGTCTTCAAATATTACGTACAACTAGAATGGACAGAGAGATGTAGCATAGCTTTGAGACTAGGTTGCATCTCAGGAAAGTAACTTAGAAGACAATGAATCTGCCAGACCAGGTGGCACAAGTCTAAATTCCTGTTACTTGGGAAGCTGAGGGATTATAAACTCAAGGGCAGCATGACTAGTTAGCTAGACCCTGTCTCAAAATAAAAAGTAAAGAGAAGGCTGGGGATATAATTCAGTGTAGAATAACTGCCTAGCATGCATAACGTTCTGAGTTCAAGGGCAGGGCATCTAATCTGAACTGTCAAGGAGAAGAAAAGGGATAGTAATTAGATAAAAATCCTGAGTACTGGGACTGGGGAGATGGCTCAGCAGTTAAAAGCACTTGCTTGCAAAGCTTGCTGGCCTGTGTTCAACTTCCAGGCACTCATGTAAAGGCAGATGCACAATGTTCACAGAGGCAAGAGACCCTGGCACACCCGTTCCCTCTCTCTCTCTCTCTCTCTTTCTCTTTCTCTCAAGTAAACAAAAATACTAAAATAAAATAAAATAAAATAAAATTCTGAGTACCGTGTCTGCAGTAGAAATAAGGCGCTACAAGCACTCAGGGAAAAGAGCCAAATAGATTCTGCTAGATTATTTTGTCATCTTGCTTGAAAAATAACCAAATGGAAATTCATTCCATTATGGAGTATCAGGGAAATACTCGAAGACAAAACTAAAACAAACAAAAAAGAAGTAGAGGCTGGAGAGATGGCTCAGTGGGGAAGTGTGCTTCCTCTAAGAGCATGAGGGCCTGAGACCACCCAAGGTCAGTTCCCCCACACTCACGTGAACAACTGGGCACGGCAACATGTTTCTGTAACCCCAGGACTATGGGAAACAGAGAGACTGGAGAATTGCTGGTGTTCACGAAAACTGGTGACCTCTAAAATCACAGACTGTCTCAGGGAAGACACACACATGAGCTGTGGAGGGGACCCCCAGTGTTCTCTGGCCTCAGCGTTGCACATACGGCACACATACATATACCACACGCAGACCCTACCACACTTATACACACACTCACACACAGTGTCAAAATGAAACATAACCAATGACAATTTGCAGACACAAGGGCTTACTATGCCTTTTTGCATATATGTGTGTTTCATTTTTTCTGATGTTTAAAACTCTTTATAGGCATATTTTTAATGTATTTTATTTATTTATTTACTTGAGAGATAGATAGAGAGAGAGAAAGAAAGAGAGAGAGAGAGAGAGAGACCCCAGACATACTTTCGTAGGTGAAAAATATGTGATTGTTTTTGTTTTGAAGCAACTATATTTTGGAGGATTAGTCACACAGTATTACATAACTTAGAACAACTTTTGATTATTGTCTTAGAGTAGACTCCTAGAAAAAGGACCGTGTAAGACTACAGACATGTCTAGAAAATCTGTATTAATTTCCATTCCTATCATCAATGTATGAGTGTCTTTTTCACTGGATATATGCCAGCATTGAATGTTATATTAAGATTCCTATAATTTTCATTTTTGAATGTTAGCTTGCTGACCCCATGTAATTCTGTTAGCTATTCACTCACTGATTTGTACATTATTTCCATTTGGAAAATTCTTTAAAGAAAGGTCATGATTTTCTTGCTTATATTTATGACGCATTTCCCATCAGTGCTTTAAAAAAATCACCTAAATGTGGTTTACAATTTTTAATATAAATGAGTTCATAATTGAATGAGGAAGATTCTTGCCATTTTTCCACATTAAAGAACAAGCAGGAAAAAAAAAATCCATACACAATGACCAATAGCATCCGGTAAACACAGATTCATAAACCAAGCAATCTGAAGATGTCACATGTACAAAGGGACAGGGACTGGGAATGTCCAGTGAGGGACTAACTTCTTTGGTTATCAATAATGCTGGATAAATGTGGATAAAAAAGACACATTATTACCTGAGTCTATGGATCAGTTATACCTATAACAGCAGATTTTTGCTTCTATAATGCATCTCTCTATACAGCATGTCTCTATGAATCAATCACTATATAGTTTTTATTTTTTATTAACAACTTCCATGATTATAAACAATATCTCATGGTGCTACCATCCCCCCCACTTTCCCCTTTGAAACTCTACTCTCCTTCATATCCCCTCCCCCTCTCAATCAGTCTCTCTTTTATTTTGATGTCATCATCTTTTCCTCCTATTATGATGGTCTTGTGTTGGTAGTGTCAGGCACTGTGAGGTCATGGATATCCAGGCCATTTTGTGTCTGGAGGAGCGCGTTGTAAGGTGTCCCAGCCCTTCCTTTGGCTCTTAAATTCTTTCTGCAACCTCTTCCGCAATGGACCCTGAGCCTTGGAAGGTGTGATAGAGATATTGCAGTGCTGAGCACTCCTCTGTCACTTCTCAGCACTGTGATGCCTTCTGAGTCATCCCAAGGCCACTGCCATCTGAAAAGAGAAGGTTCTCTACCAAAAGTGAGAGTAGCATTAATATATGGGCATGAACAGTAAGAGAAGTGCTTACTGGGCAGTCTGATGAGCATAGTATATACATTTAGCCAGACAGCAGCAGACGTTATACCCCTAGGGCTCATGACTACCCCTGTTGTAGGTTTTCAGTATCAGGGATGTATTCCCTCCCATGGAGTGGGCCTCCAGTCCAATTAGAGGGCAGTTGGTTTCCATCATGACAGATGTGTCACTGTTGCACCTGTTGGCTCATTTGGCCTGGCTGGCCAAATATAAGGCTTGCAGTGTCCACTGTCAAACACTATCCTTGAGTCTAGGGATCTGAGTTTGAATGGAATTCTTTGATAATAGAATGAGACTACAAACTCTACCATTTATTTATATTTTATATGCTTTTGAAAAAATTGTAAACTTGTAATGTAAAAAATTCCTAAAAGAGAAAATTATTCACTTCAATCATCCAGACACACTGCTATTACCAGCTTGTTAAATTGTCCTTTATTCTTTTTACTATTCATTTTTAATATACTTGACTTTATTTTGTGTAAACAAATGTATTACCTGAACTTTTCATTCAATATTAAATGAAAACATTCTCCTTTGTAATTCAAGACAATTTATAAATGCTATAATAGCTATACATAAGATATTGTATACTCTATTTTTATATTTTTGTAGCATGTTATCTTTTTTTCCACTTTGGTCACTGTTGGGATAATTCTTCAGTGAACATCTTGTATTTTTCCACAGTCAACTACTTTTTAGTTTAGTTCTTACAAATAAATTTGTGGGAACAAGACCTCTGAGTTTTGCTCAGTCTCATGGTGTATATATTGACAGATACAAATATTAACTTTTTCAGAAAGAAAACTTTACTGTTCTACTTTGCCCTGGATGGTTTAATTTCTATTTCAGGCTTAAGGATTTTTGGTTGATGTATTGTTGCTCACTATAGATGTTCCTTATCAGAAAGAAGGCAGGCAGCGGGGTCAGGGTTATGATGGCCCAGACGATAGGCTCCCGGTGAGTCGTTAAGTGAAGAAGTGTGGAAGGGCCGAGCAGAGATTAGAGTGTGGTCTGAATGTTGGGCTGATCACGGTGAGCGGCACTGAGTGCTTACCGACTCTTCTCCACAGCTTCGTTAGACTCAGAAGTGACTTAGCTGAGCCAAACTATTGGCATATAGGTCATTCAGAAGATACAGGTTTTTGCAGGAATTAAAGTTTCTGGAAGAAATGGAAGTTTCTGGAAGGATGAGCCAGTCTGGCCTTCTGCATATGAGGACAGACATAGAGAATTGCAGGATGGCTGGTCAGCTGTGCTCACAGGATAAGGGAGAAGGTGCCCGGTGGTGGGGGGGAGGGGTGGTTAAGAAAATTTACTTTGGGCTGGAGAGATGGCTTAGCAGTTAAGCGCTTGCCTGTGAAGAAAATTTACTTTAGGCAAGAATTCACTTTATAAATGACATAGAACCTTGTTGTATCATTGACAGAATTGAAAGTTCTTTCCACACTCTTGCTCTGGCAGGAAGTGTTTCTTTGTTCCCATATGTGTGGTTATTGGTCAACCTTCACTGAGAGCATATTTCTAGGTCTCACCTCTGTACGTTCGGATTCAATTGGTACAAGTCGGGGCCCAGCAATCTGTCTCTTTGGGGTGATGCTGTTGAAAGTGGTTGTTGGAGATGTGCAGAGACTTAACAGTGGGCCAAGCGAGGGAGAGGGATCGGCTCACCTCACTTCCCCTAAGAGAGAATGTTGTCCCAAGAAGTGGGCATGGACTCAGCAGAGAGACCTCAGCTCTTAGCCCCTGCAGGGACAACTGTAGCTGCAGAAAGCCACCTCGTCGCCACCCCCACACTGTCGCTGACTTGTTGAGAGTACAGGTTGAATATGACAAGCTGTACTTCTGTGGGTTGATGTCTGGGTCCTTCAGTTTATGCTGGAGTTCATTATGTTACTCAAAACAAGCTACAGTCCAGAACACAAATATTGTATGTTTTCTCTCATTACGTGGAATCTAGATTAAGTTCACACACACACGCGCACACACACACACACACACACACACACACACGACATAAAAGTCAAAAGGTGACTATGAGAGGGGAGGAGCAACTTAAGTGGAGGGAGAAGGGGAAGACAAAAGAAGGTAGTGGAATGAGAGAAGGTAGTGGAATGAATGTGATGTGTGATAGGAAAGCAGGAAAAGAGGCTGTTTGGTTGAAACAACAGACCAAAAGTAGGATAAGCCGAGCGTGGTGGTGCACACCTTTAATCTCAGCACTCGGGAGGCAGAGGTAGGAGGATCACTGTGAGTTCAAGGCTACCCTGAGACTACATAGTGAATTCCAGGTCAGTCTGAGCTAGAGCAAGACCCTACCTCACAAAACAAAACAGAACAAAACAAGCAAGCAAACAAAAGTGGGATAAAAGGGAGAAGGCGGTGTGCATAGCAGGGAGTGGGGATGGATAAAAACAATATAATGTACTACTTTGTTTGGTATGTGACAGAATTGATAGGAAAAATTTATATGTGTGTGTGTATAAATTTGATGGGCCATTATGGCTCCAGAGTGTACCATGGGGCCGGCTCAGGATGCAGGTTGTACCTTACAGGCCAGTCTCCCTCTTCTCTAGTTCTGCTCCCGACCCATTAGAAGTAATCCTGAGGTCCTCCCAGTAATCTTCCTGTACAGTCATTTTGTCTCAAAGTCAGCATTTCAGAGACTTGACTGTAAACAGTGCTCCTGTGACATCTGCTACCACGGGCCACTCAAAAGTCCAGGGCCAGGGCTGGAGAGATGGCTTAGAAGTTAAGTGCCTTGCCTGTGAAGCCTGAGGACCCCAGTTCAAGGCTCGATTCCCCAGGATCCACGTTAGCCAGATGCACAAGGGGGCGCACGTGTCTGGAGTTCGTTTGCAGTGGCTGGAAGCCCTGGCGTGCCCATTCTCTCTCTCTATCTGCCTCTCTCTCTCTATCTATCACTCTCAAATAAAAAAAAAAAAAAATTAAAAAGAAAGCCCAGGGCCAAAGGAAAGGCTGATCAGAAAGCATTCCTCCACAGTGTTTGAACCCCCACCAAGCACACATCTCTTCTGCTCTCTGTTGCAACCTTCCATCTTTCACTAACCAAGGCACATCTCCGGCTTATTCAGTTGTAGTGGACCTTTGTTGAATAGCTTTTAATTTTAATCTGATTTTTCGGTGTAGAACTATTATAATCTGAAAGAAACTTGGGAGAATGCAATGAAATGTGGTCCAAGATTCCTTCCTCTCTCGAGAGGCTGTTGTTTATAAATCTTGTCATGAATTTGTGATATAGGTGATAACATGAATTGAGTTGTTTATTTGAGGGTTTGGGTCTTATTCTTTCCTTTGGGCCATCTTCCATATGTCCACCTTCCCCACCTCACCATCCATTATTCAAGGCATAGGATAAGACAATAACTAACTTTAATATCAAACTCAACCAAGTTTAAGTACATACTCTGGCCCTTTTGGAAGTGCTCTTGACTTGATATAGTAAATGTAAAGTTATTTTCATTGTGTCAGCTACATGGTAAAATCTCAATCGTAATTGAGCTGATATCTATATAGTACTTATCCTATACCAGGTACTATAATTAATATTTTTCATATTTATTTATTTATTTAAGAGAGAGAAAGGCAAATAGAGAGAGAATGGGTACACCAGGTCCTCCAGCCACTGCAAATGAACTCCAGACACATTCATTACCTTGCGTATCTGGCCAATATGGGTACTGGGGAATCGATCCTGGGTCCTTAGGCTTTACAGGCAAGTTCCTTAACCACCAAACCATCTCTCCAGCCCCTATTGATTAATCTTTACACAGTCTTATGAGGTTAGATATTATGGTTTATTTACCCCATAGCACAAATGAGCAAACTGAGGCACAGAGATAAAATAACAGTTTACGCACTCGATAAATGACAAGGGTTGAGATTCAAATTCAATGATCTGCAATTATAATCTGTCAAACAAAAGGGTATAATTATGCTTGCTATCAATGAATAATGTCAGTTGTTAAATAACCATCACTATGATCATTATGTGGATAGCATCTACCCTTTTATGTTCCCAAACATCTCCAAAAGCCTTTAGAAACATTTATGATTTTGGAAAGTCAAAAAATAAGATCCAGTATAGAAATAAAGACAATAATGGTAGTTACTAAAGAATAGGGGTAGGGGCTGGGGATATATTGGTTAAAGGATAGAAAATTTCAGTTAGATTAGAGAAATAAGCTCATTAGATCTATTGTACAACATGGTCATGATGGTTAATTACAATGTATTATATTCTCGAAACTCATGGAGTAGATGAGTAGATTTCAAGTGTCTTCACCACAAAAAGTATGTGAAGTAATGTATGTTTAATTAGTTTGAATTTGTTATTCCACCATGCACACATAGTCCAAACAGAACATCATTAGTGTGATTAATATGATTTTTGTTTGCTAAGGTAAATTTAAAATGTCCGCAGTATAATAGAGCGACATTCATTCTACCTCGAAAAACCAAAAAAAAAAAAAAAAAAAAAAAAACAAAAAAGATCTCTGGGTCTATGTAGGAGGGATTTTCTATATGAGGTGAATGAGTTGGGAGGACCCACCCTCATTGTGGACTGATCATTCCATTAATGGCGTCCTGGATTGAATAAAATGAAGTGAGAAAGATGGCTCTGCAGTTAAAGGCACTTGCTTGCAAAGCCTGCTGGCTCAGATGCAATTCCCAAGCCACTCATGTAAGCTGAACGTAAAAGTGACGCAAGCATCTGGTGTCTGTATCATCAGCCAGCAGCCCTGGTGTACCCACACCCACACCAAGCCTCCACACACACACAAGTGAATAAAAGAAGAAAGCAAGCTGAGTAGCAGAACTGACCACTCTCTGATTCCTGACTGCAAGTTCCATGTGACCAGCCACCATGCTCCGGCCACCACACTGTCCCTGACAGGATGGGTGGGATTGCCTGAACCTGGTAGACAAAATACATCCTTCCTCCCTTAATTTGCTTTTGTCACAACTCATGTACCACCATTGCAAGAATAAGCACAATTAGCTCTTATAAAAATTATTTTAAGTGATTTATTTACTTGTTCATTTATTTGAGAGAGAAGCAGAATGGGCACAGCAGGGCCTCCAGCCACTGCAAAGGAACTCCAGACGAATGCGCCACCTTGTACATCTGGCTTATGTGGGTCCTGGGGAATCGAACCTGGGTCCTTTGGCTTTGCAGGCAAATGCCTTCACCTCTAAGCTGTCTCTCCAGCCAACAATTAGCTGTTGATAGACCCTTCCATGTTTCCCCAAACCTCCATCCTTTCTTTGTGTGTGCAAAATATCTGTCATTGGCCTCCTACCCAACATCTACACATTCCTGGGAAACTGGTGATTAATTGACATCCCAGCGATGCCCATAATGAAAATAGGCTTTGGAATTCCTTAGCTGGCTATGTTTTCATACCCTTAGCCCAAGTCCTTATTTATACCAGGCCTAGAAAAAAAAAAAAAAAAAAAAAGAGAAAACCGCCAAATTCTGAAGCAAAACTTTGTAAATGAGATAAATTCCAGCTGCTTCAGCAAAAGGAAACAGCTGCATTCTTGCCAAGAAAATGATAAAAACTAGATTGCCCTCCCTGGCTGAAGACCCAAAGAGCTTCAAGATGTTTAGGACAGAAATGGCATTATTATTTTTTTTTAATTTTAATTTCAGTTTAGCTTAATGCATATCCCGTGAAATGCAGCTATTTCAACCTCATTACATTCTCCTACAGATCCAAGATGAGGTGGTCCTTTTGAAAAGTCACTTTTAAAAGTGTGTGGAGAGAAGAGAATGGCACTGGGCTTTTTAAAATTTTATTTGTGGACTGGAGAGATGGCTTAGCAGTTAAGCGCTTGCCTGTGAAGCCTGAGGACCCTGGTTCGAGGCTCCATTCTCCAGGACTTACGTTAGCCAGATGCACAAGGGGGCGCACGTGTCTGGAGTTCGTTTGTAGTGGCTGGAAGCCCTGGTGCGCCCATTCTCTCTCTCTCTCTTCCTCTCTGAAAAAAAAAAATGTTTGTCTTGTTATTAGAAGTAAACAAAACAAATCCAACCCAAAAGGCTTTATCATCCCATCACTAAATGATGGCGTCAACATTATCTACCATCACAGTGAGTGACCAGATATAAAAGTTTTCTAGCTGTCAGTCACTGGGATACAAGGATTTTCTTTCTCCCCATGGCTGGTCAGTAACTCTATCCATATTACTTGGTATAATTCTTTGCTCTGGGTGGTAATCAGGTAATTGTTAATTAATTCTTGCATTTGCTCAAGCACTTTCTTATCCATCCATTTGAAGTGGGCATTGTGCTTTGGAGATGTGTAGTCACAAAAACTCACAGTGCCAAGACATGGAGGCTTGAGTGTGGATGCCCCCAGATAGGAGCAAGTCATCGCTGCTGCCTAGGAAGTTTCATGGGCAACAGGGACACCTCTTGGGAAAAGAGGAGGTGCTCGGTGTGTCATGAATGAGCATTAAATTTTGTCGCTTTCTGCGGAGTTCAGCCCTCCAGCTGTGCTTCGTGGGTCTTGAATCAGTGCTCCAAACTGCTGCCAGATTGTAATATTTCTACATAGAGAAATCGGATTCAAGTTTAAGGCTGTGTAGCACAGGTTCACTAGCATTGAATAAGCCAAGGTTAGTCCATGTTGTGGATTTTCTGCCCCAACCAATCCCCACAATATGAGGTCATATTGTGTGACTTAACTTCAGTTTCTTTTTTTTTTTTAACAGCATTTTTTTTCATTTATTTATTTGAGAGTGACAGACATAGAGAGAAAGAGGGAGAGAGAGAGACTGAGAGAGAGAGAGAGAGAGAGAGAGAGAGAATAGAATGGGCGTGCCAGGGCCTCCAGCCACTGCAAACGAACTCCAGACACCTGCGCCCCTTGTGCATCTGGCTAACATGGATCCTGGGGAATCGAGCCTTGAACTGGGGTCCTTAGGCTTCACAGGCAAGCGCTTAACCGCTAAGCCATCTCTCCAGCCCCTAACTTCAGTTTCTTACTGTAACTGATTGAATAAGGGACATAGTATTGCATGAGCCCTGGCATATTATGAACACCATAGCTAGCCGCTTCCATTTTGTTTGTAATAAAGACTGGTTTTGAAGTCCTTATAAAAGATAAAGGCCATTCTTTCATCAGTGACAGGCCAACATTATCCCACTAAAGAAATAAGAAGGAGAACTGACTATAGGAGGGACACGAAACCTGCCAGGCAGAGGTGGCTCAAAACTGCACTGTCCAGAAACTACACTGTGCAGAATCACCACGTAGAGAAAACCTCTTCATTGTCATGAGTGTCTCTACACTTTTGATTCATCTGTATTTTTCTCTCACAGTGCTTAGAGGTGCACCCTCATATCCCAGCATCTACGACGTTGAGGCTTACAGTGACTATGTGGCCAGCCTGAGCTACCTAGTAAGTTCCAGTCATTGGAATTATAGCGAAATTGTGTCCTTCCCCAGGAACCAATGACTAAATAGATAACTAACCACACACTCAAACAAATCTGCCTTGTTTCCTGGTAAGAAAGTGCCTGTTTGAGTCGCACACTTGGCCTCCTTTCCATAGCTGCTTTTCCTCTGTTAATCCAATTCAGGGACAACTGCTTTAATCGATGCAGTATAATTCCTAGGCCTCATCTCCTGAGGGCAGAAGAGAGTTTTAACACGAGTGCCAGAATGATACAGGGCTAGTCATTCCACTGTGATCCTGGAATCTGCTTAAATAGCACTTACATAAAATAATAAACCAAAATTAAATGGCTACGTTAACGAATGAGTCTGGCCAAACTCAGCTCACCGAGTCACATTGTGGTTTTTTTTTTTTTTTAATGCAAGAAATATCAGTCTTCAATATGTATGTTTAGCATAAAAAACAGTGGCGTAGTGTGCAGCATTGCCCAAGTACATTTGACCAAGGGGATATTTGCTCAGGGTATTCACTAAGACTTGGAGAACCGCAGCCGTTGCCCAAATCTCTGACCTCATTCCCAGGCACTTCATCTTCTGCAGCCAGGCTTGCTCTATACAAATACTTCCTGCTCCAAGCCCAACAGAGAAGGCCTCATCCTTCCTACTTGAAACTGGCTTCTTTCAAACCTCCCAGCCCTTTCTCAACTTTTGTTTTTCTTTTTTTAGATAAGCCCATGACAAAAATAAAAAAAAAAAAAACAAGAATTAATAAATTCAAGTTAATTCATGCTAGCTGGCATCGAGGTAGAGAAATTACATAGTCAGTGCATTGTAATTTCAGAGGCATAGACAAGATCTTTGTTAAAAATATCTGTATTTCGGGCGGGAGAGACAGCTTAGCGGTTAAGGCACTTGCCTGAGGACCCAGGTTCAATTCCCCAGTAGCTACGTAAGCCAGATGCACAAGGTGGTGCATATATCTGGAGTTCATTTCAAGTGGCTGGAGGCCCTGGCACTCCCACTCTCTCTCAAATAAATAAACAAATGAAACAAAATAAAAATACCTGTATTGCCCTTTAGCCCAAGATGCGAAGCGTCTGCTTAGAGGCTCATTTCCATAGCTTGATAGTTTTGCCTTAAGAAGATATCTGACAGCCGTGGATTCTTTCATTTTCCCTGAAAACTTGGATAGCTGAAACTTCTTGAGAAGGTAGCCATGTGTTGGACGGCTGCTAAGGGTTACTGTTTATTCTTTTTGGAACTTCTCCAGCTCAGATTTCTTCCATATTTAGGTGCTCTCAACTCCCTAGCCCACATTCTTTTTCTTCTGAAACACCCATAGCATGTGATAGAGGTCTGTTCACAGCAGCACTTGAGTGTTAAACAAGGAAAATACATCTGCAGTAAAGTTACACAGCATTTTATTTATTTTTAGGTCAACTTGGATGGTAAAGATGGGAGAGCCAATGATTCTTAAAAGTGGACCCACTTATGAGCAAAAATAAATAAATAAATAAATAAGATATATTTGTAAACTATGCCTCTTTTTGAGTAGTTGTTAGCATAGGATTATATGTATTCTTGGCCCAGAATGAACTTTCTGGCTTCTGACTACAGCTTATGAAGGAGGGACATTTAAAAAAAGGACAAAGAACTGCAGAGATGGCTTAGCAGTTAAGGTGCTTACCTGTGAAGCCTAAGGACTCAGGTTTGATTCTCCAGGACCCACGTAAGCCAGATGCACTTGGTGGTGCATGTGCCTGGAGTTTGGTTGCAATGGCCGTGGCCTACTCATTTTCTCTCTCTCTCTGCCTCTTTCTCTCTCTTAAATAAAAAACAAAAGTAACTTTTAACTTTTATTTATTTATTTGAGAGTGACAGAGAGAAAGAGGGAGAGAGAGAGAGAGAGAGAGAGAGAGAGAATGGGCGCGCCAGGGCCTCCAGCCACTGCAAACGAACTCCAGACGCGTGCGCCCCCTTGTGCATCTGGCTAACGTGGGTCCTGGGGAATCGAGCCTCGAGCCAGGGTCCTTAGGCTTCACAGGCAAGCGCTTAACCGCCAAGCCCTCTCCAGAACAAAATAATTTTTTTTTTTAAAGGACAGTATGAAAGCACCGTGAAGCAGGAGAAGGAGGAAGGCTTTGTAAGTAAGTGCCTTTAACCAGTGAGCTCATTTATCTCATGGGAGAAACTGGATTGTGTTGCTGGAAGGGACCTTTGTAACGGGTTTATATTGTCTGTTGAAACTGACCCAGACAAACAGATTGAATGGCCTGACTGCAGTCACTCAAGCCTAGTGGTTGGTTTCATTAGGCGACACTGCCAGTGACCTGCAGGTTGGATGGTAGTCACATATGGAAGACAAAGGTAGGGAAGCATGGGGGAGCATCGCTTCCATTCTCTGTCACTCCCTCGTCTCATTGGCCTTCAGCCATCTCTCCTCTAGCCATTTTCTCCCTGTTGGTCATAAAACCCCCTTTGCAACACTTTGTTTGAACTTTCTCTGTCTCACTCACCGTGTTCCTTCACCCTTTTTGAACTCATGTCCCTTCCCACGTGTCTGATTTCTGTCCTATGCCTCAGCGTTCTCTCACAGTTGGCATTTCCTTTTTCTTTTTGGCTTTTTTGAGGTAGGGCCTCACTCTATTCCAGGCTAACCTGGAATTCACTATGGAGTCTCAGGGTGGCCTCGAACTCACTCATGGAGATCCTCCTACCTCTGCCTACCGAGTGCTGGGATTACAGTCATGCGCCACCATGCCGGGCCTTACAGTTGTCATTTTCTATAGTTTTAACCCATTTGCTCATTATTTCCATTTAAGACAGCTATAAACGGTTCCATAGCTCAGCCCTGCATGTATACAACTCCGGGGGTACCATTCGTAAAACTCCTCAGCATGAACAATGAGTTCTTCAGTTACGTTCTAAACCAAGAATTCGATTCTTAAAAAAAAAAATTAAAGATAAAGCAGTTGTATTTATTTATTAATGTGTGTGTGTGTGTGTGTGTGTGCACATGCATGTGCATGCGCACTAGGATCTCTTGCCAACACCAACAAACACCACCAGATGGTTGTATCACCTTTTCCATCTGGATTTCTAGATGGCTGCTGGGGAATTGAACCCGTGCTGGCAGGCTTTGCAAGTGCCTTTAACCAGTGAGCCATGCCTCTGGCCCTAAGAATTTGATTATTGTGTAACGAAATAGAAAAGAAATGAACAAAAAAATCTATAAACTAAAGAAGAAGAAAGAAATGAACAAACTTTCACTGACTAAGCTGACTGCCTTCTACAAAAGGTGGGGCCTTTCTGATCTTCTGGACGACTTTGTTAGGTTTACTTGTATGAAAATGATCTGGGACTTCGTTTGAACAGTTGAATGGTGGTGTGTAAATGAAGGGGAGGAATTTAGAGGGTTTTTTTGTTGTTTATTTTTATTTATTTATTTGAAAGCACAGACAGAAAAAGAAAGAGGGAGGGTGGGAGGGAAGAGAGAGAGAGAGAGAGAATGCGTGCACCAGGGCCTCCAGCCACTGCAAATGAACTCCAGATGCATGTGCCACCTTGTGCCTCTGGCTTTCATGAGTCCTGGGGAATCCAGCCTTGAACCGGGGTCCTCAGGCTTCACAGGCAAGCGCTTAACTGCTAAGCCATCTGTCCAGCCCAGGAATTTAGAGTTTCATGAAGTGGGTAAGAAAAAGTAGGAGATTGTACAAGAAAAAGGAGGCTGAAATATTGACTGGAGCTGGTTTAGTGGTCAGGCACAACCAGTGAAAAATTCCCCAAGGTGGAATGAAAGAAACACATGCAGATTCGGCACGCCGATCTAACACTCACCCTCTCCCCTTGCCTCGTATCTCACTTACAAGTTCATTGAGTTACAGTCGTGCTTGCTTTGGGGATATATGTGTTTGCCTGATTGATCAGACACTGCTAAGAAAGCCAAGCTTGACATTTGTAAAAATCCGAAGCTGAGCAGAGAGCAAGCCCAGGATCCTCGAGGACAAGGCTGCTCAGGAATTTGCAGGGAGAACTGTCAGCGGAGTACAGATGTTTTAAGTTTGCACCAGGCACGGGGATTGGAGCTGGTTTTATCTTCATGTCAAGGGCCAGGGGTACGTTGGACAACATCTGGTTTGCACATAACATAAATGACTAGGACACTGATGGGTTTCCCGGGGTCCAAGTTAAAATCGTATAGCATCTGTTTCCCGTAAGTTGCTCAGAGGGAAGGTCAAAGAGGCACTTAGCCAAGGACTGTGGCATATTTACTTTCCATTTAGAAAGGAGGCCTTGGACAAAAAAAAAAAAAAATCCAGCTGGATAACCTTGTGAATATAGCAAATGTGAAAAACCTGACAAGAGTCTCTAAGCCCAGAGCTCACTGCCAGCCGGCACGAGGCGGCTGCCTCAAGGCTTGAAGGCTGGCCGGAGAGGGAGGCGGACAGAGATGCAGGGCAGGAAGAGAGCTGGATTCGCTAGTGACAAGACCTTCTTCCCAGTGACATAAAGTAAGATTTTAAAAACCTTGACCGCAGTGACTCTGGACTTACCAAGGACTACCGTGTCACTCCTCTCTGATAACAATACAGCCAAGGGAAGAGGAAACCCCAGGTAGCTGCTGCTCTTCCTCGCTTATTCCAAACCAGAATGAGAGACTTGCTAGCAAAGAGGACATCTTTACACCAAGATGCCTACCGTTGTCCACATGACTATATACGTGAAGTTTTCATGAGCGAAATATTTGTATATTAGGTGCTGTGCTCAGGCTATGACTCACATAATTCAAGTTAATTCACATAGCACGAACTGTCTCTGGCCCAGAGAAGTCTTGCAGTTTGCATACTTGAGCAAATATTGACATTTTTAGGCCTTTGGTATTGACGGAAAACAACCTGTCATCAACTCTGCTGATTGATTAAATATCAGTGCCATCTTTACTATAGTGTCCCAGCTCAAAGAGCAGATCAAATACCACATTTCTTATAGCCAGAGACTTACAAAGAGTATATATATTTCTTTAAAAAAAAATATATATGTACACACACATATGTAAATATAATATATATATGTATATATATTATATATGTTCATATTAGACTAGTTTTTCAATTATCCCTGAGGTTCTTAAGACAGTTCTGGGGAAGGAGAAATAAAAAAAAAAACACAAAAATATAAAAGTTCAATATTGAGGGAAATCCTGTCAAGTTAGACTTTGCCAGCTTGGGTAATTTACTAACATTTCTTACTCTCAAATTTCTTATTTATGAAATAAGGGATTTGGAATATGAGATCTTTTCTGGCCCCTCCAGCTGAAAATCTATCCTCTGTGTCAGAACACTGAGACCTATTACTGTTTTTCTTCTACTGGCTTCTCTGACTCCTGACACTATCCTTATAAATAAGGGATCAAGTGTGGATTGATTCATTCAACCAAGAGCCAGAGCACCTGATGTCCCTGAAACCAATTCAGCTGCTGATTATTCTATTATACTCTGCTCAACTGAAAATGGAAACCATCTCCACTTTTTGTAAGTGACAATAAATAGGATCCATTTGATTTTGCCAAGTTCCACAAAACACAGTCAATATAAGCAGAACATCATAAATTCCATGGAAAAGCCTCCCAAACATACTGTTGTAGAAAACCATATCATAAAATATGGCACTCATGTGACACATATAATAACTTTATGTGTATATGCATATATACAGACAGATGCATAAAAGCAGAAGGGCCACATTCAAAGGGGATTTAAAGTCTATAATTATAATATTTATAAGAAAAAGCTAGTTTAGGGCTGGAGAGATGGCTTAGCGGTTAAGCGCTTGCCTGTGAAGCCTAAGGACCCCGGTTCGAGGCTCAATTCCCCAGGACCCACGTTAGCCAGATGCACAAGGGGGCGCACACATCTAGAATTCGGTTGCAGTGGCTGAAGACCCTGACGCGCCCATTCTCTCTTTCTCTCTCTCTCTGTCACTCTCAAATAAATAAATAAAAATGAACAAAAAAAAAATTAAAAAAAGAAAAAGCTAGTTTAGTATAATTAAAAACAAAACAATGTTGAGATTAAAAAAAATTATTTATTTATTTATTTTAGAGGAAGCAAGCGAGCGAGAGACACAGAGAGGAAGAGAATTGGCACGACAGGTCCTCAGCCACTGAAATCAAACTCCAGACGCTTGTGCCACCTAGTGGACATGTGTGACCTTGCGCTTGATGCACCTTTGTGTGGCTTATGTGGGATCTGGAGAGTCTAACATGGGTCCTTAGGCGTCACAGGCAAGCACCTTAATTGCTGAGCCATCTCTCCAGCCCTTTGAGATTTTTGTTGGTGGTGTACTTTTGTCATCTTTAGATAGAATTGGTTTATCGAGAATACTGAGATCATCCAGGGGCTTTACCCCTCCTGCCTTCTCATGGGCAAGAGCTGTTTATAATCTCTCATCTTTCCTTCTCTTAATCTAGTAATGTCTCTCTAAACTTAAAAAAAAAATCAACCAAAAGAAATGGGTCATATATATGTAGTGAATTGGTTGGAACTTGAATGGTGGGTAGAATGGTGGGTGTTAGAAATGTATTGTGAGATGTTCAGTATGGTATAGAAAGATGATGTAGGACTGGAGAAATGGTTTAGCGGTTAAGGTACTTGCCTGAAAAGCCTAAGGAGCTGGGTTTGATTCCCTAGTACCCACATAACGCCAGATGCACAAGGTAGTGTGTGCATCTGGAGTTAATTTGCAGTGGCTAGAGGCCCTGGTGCATCCATTCTTTCTTTCACTCCATCTGCCTCTTTCTCTTTCTCTCTCTCAAATAAATAAATGCATAAATAATTGAAAAAAAAAGAAAGATGATGTACTTATGTATGTCTGTATTGTTGAATTTGAGTCCTGACTTTTTATTATTTTATTTTATTTTACTTTTGGTTTTTCCAGGTGGGGTTTCACTCTAGACTAGGCTGACCTGGAATTCACTCTGTATTCTCAGGGTGGCCTCGAACTCATGGTGATCCTCCTACCTCTGCCTCCCAAGTGCTGGGATTAATGATGTGCACCACCATGCCCGGCTCTGATTTTTTATTTTTATTTTAGCTTTTGCTGTTTCTTGATTTGTCTCTTAAGGTGTTTGATTTAAGATAAGTCATTTCTGAATGTGAAAATTCAATAAATGTTATAAATAGGCAATTCAATGCAATAGAAACCTGAATGTCCAATAAACATATAGAAAAATTATTGTCTTCCTAGCAACTAGAGAAATGCAAGTTAAATTAAACACACACACGCGCGCACACACACACACACACACACACACAAGTAAAAACTGAAGGGTCTAACAAGGGCTAGAGACATAGGCCAGTAGTAGAACACTTACCAAAAGTGTCCAACAATGCCAAATACTGAGAAAGATGTGAAGACAAATAAATTTGCATATTATAAGAACTCAAAATAGCAATGCTTCTTAAGGCCACTTAGCACACAAGCTACAGTATGGTTCCAACATAACGGCACTCTAGAGGAACTTTAGTCTTCACACACCAATACACACAACCATGACCACTACAAATTTGGTAAAGCGTTTTGGGGTCTATTCATGTTGCTAAATGGGAGAATGACTAAAGAACTTGTGACATGTTTGCATGAAACACCATATAGCATAAAAATAAGTAAATTTATTTATGGTCACACGAATAAGCAAAATAGTGGGTGAGAAAAACAACTTGTAAAAAGATATGTATAGTTTACCCATTCCATGTGGCCGAGACTGTGTGGCATGCGTGTGTGTGTGTGTGTGTGTGTGTGTGTGTGTGTGTGTGTGTTGACTGTTGGAAGACTATTGACCATTGCTATTTGTTTAAGTTCTACAGAAAAACCGATGGCATTTTTTTAGGGACTTCCAGTATTCACTGTTGCATTTTATCCTTACAATAATTTTATGGATTAACATGCTGGATTTCAAAGGGAGGTATCTGGAGACCAGAGAAATTAAATGCTTTACCGAAGGTGATTTGTCAAGCAGATAACAAAACCTCAAGTAACCGTGTCATGAACCCCAGGGTTCTGAGGCCTGCTGCAACACAGAGCTCATACTTGGCCTGAAGGCAACACCATCATTGCATCATAGGGGTTACAGGCAGAAAGATTCTGGGTGCACTTGGCACCCTGCTTGCCATATGATTGGCCCACAAGAAATGAGGGGCTCTGATGTCAACATGTGCCGCTCCAATGACTTGAGCCTCCAGAAACAACAAAGGGAATCTTCCTTACTTTGAATGGATACCCTGACGTGGTTCGGGAAGGTGCTCCCCTCATTCGCACCACCTCCTTCCTGTGGTTTCACAACAGCTTGATGAACACAACTTACATCTCTAGCTCTAGTGATGAACGCTGGCAACCTGTCCTGGAATTGCCCAAATCGTTTGGAGACCCTGACAAAGACTGAAGGTTCTGGCCTTAGCTGGTTCCAGGAGGCAATGATGTGTGTCTGAATAAACTTGGCTTAATCACACAGAGTCGTGGTTGGCTCAGCTTATCAGTGACACAGCATCAAATAAATAAATGACTCCTGGCAAACAGCTCATTCTAAAGCCAGCTGCGTTACTGCTGAGCTCTGATTTCACGGTGATTAATGACAATGTGCTTTCCCATCTTTGGAGATCAGAACTGCTTCTCAGAGCCCTCCTCCCTCTCCTCCCCCTCCTCTCCTCTTCCTTCTCCCAGCACTGTCTTGCTATTAATCTGCAGGACTAAGAATGGTGCTGTTTCAGGAACACTCCTTGGCTTGAGAAACAACAGTTGCTCGTGGATAAACAGGAAGGTTGTAATCTTTGGGTCGTCATTAGGACCAAGTCTCATTCTGATGAGCTCAGCGTGGCTTTAGAATAGTGTTGGCAATGGCCTCTCTCCCTAATGCCTCGTGTGCTTTCTAGCACTTGAGAGTGCCCTGAAAATGAATCACTGTACTAAATAGGGGTGATTTCTCTTTTGTTTATTGCTATTTATTTATTTGAAGACAGCAGACAGGGAGAAAGAAGGGGGAGAGAGAGAGAGAGAGAGAATGGGAGAATGGTTGCATCAGGGCCTCCAGCCACTGCAAATGAACTCCAGATGTATGTGCCACCTTGTGCATCTGGCTAGCATGGGTCCTGGGGAATCGAGCCTTGAACTGGGGTCCTCAGGCTTCACAGGCAAGCGCTTAACCGCTAAGCCCAGGGGTGACATTTCTCTTAAGAAGGGACCTAACTTGCTTATGTAGGTGACTTCAAGATTTTTGGATTTGCCCTTGGGAGGGCGTTTCTTCTGGGTTTTGTATCATCATGTTTTTGCTTTATTATGACTTCTTTTACTGTACAAGTAAGTTCATATAAATCTTTTATAATATGGACCATAAAGGTTTCTCTCCTTCCAGCATCTGCATTTTCTTTTCCTATTCCTTAGGCAGCTATAATCAGTACCCTGCACCTTTCAGTCCTTTATATATGCACTGACATATATGAGTATGCCTATGTGCCCCTTGTTGTTTATGGAAATGTTAAAAAGTATAATATTTAGCCATATACTCAGGAAACTCAGATTTTTAAAAATATGTAGTATTTTAGGTTTGGAAAATACAGGTGGTAACAAAATAAATAGCTACCTGCTCACTCCCTAAGCTACGTTACATGAATAAAATTTACTTTATTTGCTTCATGGTTTTTAGTAAAGTTGCACTATGGGCCTGATGCTCCCATTGTCCTAGTCCCTTATCCCATCTCCATTTCAGAAGCAAGCTCTGCTCTGAATTTCCTACATAGTAATCCTCATGCATTTACATCTTATTAAACATGTTTTTAAATATAAACAACTGTTCATTCTTTTGGATAGAGTTAAAGAAAACATATGAACAGTAAACTATACATATCTTTTTACAAGTTGTTTTTTCACCCACTATTTTGCTTATCGTGTGACCATAAATAAATTTACTGATTTTCATGCTATATGGTGTTTCATGCAAACATGTCACAAGTTCTTTAGTTATTTCCCACTTAGCAACATGAATAGACTCCAAAACTTGCTTTATCAAATTTGTGGTGATGATGGTTGTGCGTATTGGTGTGTGAAGACTAAAGTTCCTCTAGAGTGCTGTTATGTTTGGAACCATACTGTAGCTTATGTGCTAAGTAGCCTTAAGAAGTATTGCTATTTTGAGTTCTTATAATATGCAAATTTATTTGTCTTCACATCTTTCTCAGTATTTGGCATTGTTGGACACTTTTGGCAAGTGTTCTACTACTGGCTATGTCTCTAGCCCTTGTTAGACCCTTCAGTTTTTGCTTGTGTGTGTGTGTGTGTGTGTGTGTGTGTGTGAGTGTGTTTTGTAAGTTTAACTTGCGTTTCTTTAGTTGCTATGAAGACAAGGATTTTTCTATATGTTTATTGGACATTCAGGTTTCTATTTCATTGAATTGCCTATATATAGCATTTATTGAATTTTCAGTTTTGAAACAAACTTCTAGCACAATGTAATTACTACATGCCAATAGTGAACAATGTCGTTACCTCATAATGTTTTTATGTGTCTGCCTTAATTTTAAAAATTCAATTGCCTTATTCTTTTCTAAATCTTTTTCTACTATGGACAAATGTCCCTGAAGGTCTTCCCTCCTTTCCTCTATCCTCTTCTTCCTCACCTTCCCCCTCCCTCCTTTATTTCCTCCTTCTTCATCTTTATCAAAAGTATTTATGAAATACTACTATGCCCAGAGCTATTTTAAAAAGTGAGATTATAGCTGTGGAGAAGCCAAACATTTGTCTTCATTACCTAGATTGTGGAGGGCCAAACTGCCTGAAAAACAAGCAAATAGGGAAAGTGTATGGCCTGTTGTATGGGGATAAGTACCAAAGTGAAAACTGACAGCAAGGGAGGGAGAAAAGGAAAATGAAGGGTGGGCGGAGGGACTCTAATACTGGAAAGAATGTTATAAAAGCCCTGAGAAGGTACTCTTCGACCCCAAGACCAGAAGGCAATGAGGGACTTGAACCCTCGACCGAGAATGCAAGAGTATTAGCTTTGAAGGCAGAGCACACAGGTTGCTCAAGAGCCTACAGGAGGCCACGTGGCCTAGTGCTCAAGGTTGAAAGAGACCAGAGATAAGGCTGGAGAAACAGCAACTGGTGCAGATCATGGAGGACTGCGGTGGTTTGATTCAGGTGTCCCCCACAAACGTTGGTGTTCTGAATGCTAGGTTCCCAGCTGATGAAAATTTGGGAATTAAAGCCTCCTGGAAGCAGTGTGTTGCTGGGCATGGATATTGTATCCAGTGTCCCCTTGCCAGTGTTTGGCACACTCTCCTGTTGCTACTGTCCACCTGATGTTGGTCAGGGGGTTATGTCCACCCTCTGCTACTACCATCATTTTTCTCTGCCATCATAGAGCTTCCCCTTGAGCCGGTAAGCCAAAATCGACTGTTTTTCCCCACAAGCTGCTTTTGGTCAGATGATTTCTGCCAGCAATGAAAATCTGGCTGAAACAGTAATAAAGTCGGTACAAGAAGAGTGGGATTGTTGCTGCTAGAAACCTGACTGTGTGGCTTTTGGCATTTTGGAAGAGGAATGTGGAAGGATTTGAAAGCTTGGCCTAAGAGATGCCTTGCAGTGCTGTAAGTACAGCTTGATGGACTATTCTGGTCAGAGTTGAAAGACCGGAATTCAGTAAGAACTAAAGACTGTGAGATTTGGCTTATGAGGGTGAGAAAGAACTTGGGCTGGACTAGAAGCAGTTTGTGTGAAAGGCTTGCTGTCATGCCTATGTCCTGAGAACTTGTGCAGGGTTGCATTACGTATAAATGGACTGGTGAGAGCAGAGGGATATGGCACAGAAAAAATGAAATCTTTGGGCCCAAACTGCTGCCTGTTCAGCTGTAATTGTATGAGAGATCACAACCATTGAGATTGGGCTAGCTTACCTGCATTGGGACAACAGAAAGAGTGCAGTCTTTTGAAGCGGTCTGAATGCTTAAGGAGTGTCCTATTCTTCAAAGTCTGCTTTATTCCACCTTTGATTAACAAATTGGCACCCCACCTGATGTTATAGAGCATAAGAAATGCAGGAGAGGGTCACTGAGTTTGCAACACGGTCTTGTGTTTTGGAAATGGCCGTGGGCAATGTGAAGCAGGTTTGCTGGCTGCCTGCATGGAGACCTTATGGAGCTGTGAGGATGAGCTGTGGGTTGCAGTGGAGACCCAGTGGAGATGCCAGGACCACGAGATGGCTGCTAAGGAAAGCTGCCAGACCCGGATAAAGTTTTCCAGGACTGTGAATAGCCTAGCTGGAGGGGCAGAATTGGAACACCAGAGACTTGTTGCTGGTTAGAATTATTGGACTTGGAGACTTGTCACTGGCAAGAGTTGTTGGACTTGGAGCTACAGAGTTTGATATTTGCCCTGGTTGTTTTAAATCTTGTATTGTTTGCATATTTCTTTGCTATGCCCAATGCCATCTTTTGCAGTGTGAATGTTTATTCTGTGCCATTACATTTCTTTTTTTCCTTTTGGTAAAGACCTTGGCTTATGGGAATGTTTGAACATTATTAGGATTGATAAAAACTATGGGGACTTTTAAAGTTGGATTGAATGCATTGCATTTTACATCATGGATGGTTATCAGTTTATGGGGGCCAGGGGCGAAATGTGGTGGTTTGATTCAGGTGTCCCCCGTAAGCTTAGATGTTCTGAATGCAAGATTCCCAGCTGATGGCATTTTGGGAATTAGAGCCTCTTGGAGGCAGTGTATTGTTGGGCGTGGGCTTATGGGTATTATAGCCAGTTTCTCCATGCTAGCGTTTGGCACACTGTCCTGTTGCTGTTGTCCACCTAATGCTGGTCAGGAGGTGATGTCCACCCTCTGCTCATGCCCTCATTTTCTCCAGCCATCATGGAGCTTGCTTTAGAGCCTGGAAGCCAAAATAAACCCCTTTATTCCCACAAGCTCCTCTTGGTCAGGTGATTTCTACCAGCATTGTGAACCTGACTGCAACAAGGTCCTTAGAGACATGTAAAGACATGGGCTTTCATGTGGAAGAGACGGCAAGTCATCCCACTCCCATCTCTGCTAGAGTCCCTCTGGCTGTTCTGCTGAGAAAAGACCACAGGCACTAGAGTGGAGGGACAGGGAGGTCAGTTAGTAATCCGGGTAGCTTGCAGGAATCCAGCCATGCTCCCATGGGGGGTTAGCTGCATGTGATCTCACTCATTTCTCACAATGGCTGCTTAAGGCAAATACTGTACCCATCTTACCAGAGAGGGGACAAGGCTCAGTAAGTGCTCCAACTTGACGTTACTCAGCCTGTTTACAGAACCTCTATCTAAATTCACTTCTGTTTCCAGAAACACTGTGTGCTTATAACTGAACTATGTTGCCTTTATTTAAAATCCAAGCGTGACGTCTAATCCGCATGAACTGAGAATTTTGTTGAGAATCCAAGCTCTTTGTTTCATCAGTCATATACTCACACTGATCTATGTGATTAGAGTTATTACTGTAAGAAAAGTTAGCTCAGAGCATATCTAGGATATTACTAGAACTGTGGTAACTACAGTTCTCTGTAGGCATAGCCCTCAAAGATTGCCCTGTGATTACATGACTATAATTAGAATCACTAGGGATCCATTTTTTTTTTTTTCTGTTGATTCTACTCAAACTTTCAGGAAGGGCCATGACAATTTGTTGCTCCCCAGGTTCAGGTTTTGTAATTACCCATTACGGGTAATTGCTAACATCATGTTTAATCAATAGATTATAAGTAGGATTTTGCATTTTAGGCTTTCAAAGGCTTGTATAAATCCTAGGAAACCATTTTTATATGGCACATTTGGTGGTGTGGTTTTATAGCTGTGAAATCCACATGTCAGCATAAAGATTTAAAGGGAAGGGACCTCAAAATTATTTAGTGGACTCTTTTATTCTTGTAGATGTTTGAAGTGAGGCCAAGATTAGCTGTTTAAATTCATGCATTTATCCAGAACTGAGCATAGCTGTGAAGCACTCTAGTATTTCGGGGGGGGGAAAAAAAGTTTTCAGGTATAGTGACCTTGGGAATGTCACCTAAATTTCCTGAATCTCAATTTGTCCATGAGTAAAAGCTAGACAATAATTTTTTTTCAGGGCTTTTAGAAATTATAAATATGCCCCAAGTCCTCAGGCAAAGAAGGTAAATGCTAACTACAAATTTGAAGCATAATTATAAATAGTTTTTTATTTTTTATTTTTTTGTTTGGTTTTTTGAGGTAGGGTCTCACTCTGGTCCAGGCTGACCTGCAATTAACTATGCAGTCTCAGGTGGCCTTGAACTCATGGCAATCTTCCTACCTCTGCCTCCCAAGTGCTGGGATTAAAGGCGTGTGCCACCACGCCCAGCTAAAGAGGCACATTTTATATTTTATTTTATTTTTTGAGGTAGGGTCTCACACTAACCCAGGCTGACCTGGAATTCACTATGTAGTCTTAGGGTGGCCTCGAACTCACAGTGATCCTCCTACCTCTGCCTCCCTAGTGCTGGGATTAAAGGCGTGCACCACCATGCTCGATTTGTAATTATTTTTTATTCTTATCGGTTTTCTAGTTCATCTTTTCAAGTCAATTTTTGAAAACAAGACCAAGTCAATGTTTAATGAGGTTTAACAAAGCAGCTTTAATCCATCTGTATTTCCTCTTCAGACACGCAATTCAGATACATAGTGATGAAATGATGTGTTCATGAAGAGCCTACACGGCAAGGCAAAGGAAGACAACCAGCATTGATTACACCTGGAGTGTCCCAGTAAAGAAAACAGAGAGGCAGTGACTAACCTTTCATAAAGAAATGATGTTTCTAGGGCTGGCGAGATGGCTTAGTGGTTAAGGCACTTGCCTGTGAAGTTTAAGGACCCGGGTTTGATTCCCTAGTACTCAAGTGAGCCAGATGCAAAAGATGGTGTATCCATCCAGAGTTCATACGCAGTGGCTAGAGGCCCTGGTGCGTCCATTCTCTCTATCTCTCTGGCTCTTCCTCTCGCTCAAATAAATAAATAAATACATATACATACATATATTAAATATTTCTTTAAAAAACAAACAAAGAACAAAATGATGTTTCTGGCCAGGCCTATTGGTACTCACCTGTAAGCTTAGTCCTTGGGAGGGAAAAAGGAGAACTACAACTTGTTTGAGGACACAGCCTGATCTAAGTAGCAAGTTCAAGGACAGCCAGGACTTAAGTAGTCCTGTCTGAAAGACGCAAAAGAACAACAAAAGCCAACCCATAAAAACGATGTTATTCCTCATTTTTAGATATCTAGAATCTCACACATGTGTCCAGCAAGGATCTTTTTAAAAATTTTATTTTATTAATGAGAGAGAGAGAGAGAGGGAGAGAGGGAGAGAGGGAGAGAATGGATGCTCCAGGGATTTCAGCCACTGCAAACGAACTCCAGATGCATGCGCCACCTCGTGCATCTGGCCTACGTGGGTACCGGGGAATCGAACCTGGGTCCTTAAGCTTTGCAGGCAAGTGCCTTAACCGCTAAGCCCTCCCTCCAGCAAGGGTCTTTTGCTTTGGTGCTGGAATTATTTACAGCATCTGAATGAATGTTCAGTGTGCTACAGGGCATTTGATTGTAGTGAAGTAAGTAGACTCCATGCATCTCCTTGGGGTGCCAGAATGAGAAGGGACTCGACGTGCTCGTCTGAAGCACGCGGATCCAGGCTTCACAATGAAAGCGACTCCTTGTTGTTCTAACATCCGCCTCCCGAAGGCCCGTCCTTCAGAACAAAGCACGGCTGCGGCAGTGGCGGATGCACGGGGGTGATCTGCAGGAAGCACGGTGTCGCTGGAGGGGATCATTAGCGGGGAGAACACGCTGTCTTGTCTGTTTTAACTAAAGCTGCTGCTCGGGGAAGCCAGCAGGGGCTCACCCCCAGCCCTCACGGCTGGCATGCCTTAGAAGGAAAAGAACTTTCTGGATTTAGTTGGCCCAGAATTTGTGAGGTGCTGGGATGACAGATACGTACAGCCATGCCCAGGTTTTATGTGGTATATAGAGCTTTGTGCATGTGACACAAGCACTCCCCCAAACTGTGCTTTTGCCCCATTTTTGAAACCAGAGGCATCTTCTTCGTTAAAGGAAAGTCTACTTGAAGATCTGTGTTTTGTTCAAGAAAGATGATTCAGTAAAAGATCTTTAGCTGTCCAAGCGTTCAAAAGTGATGTGTATTTCAAATGTCAGTGACTGACTGAGCAGTTCAGAGACAATACACACAAGGACTTTTGGCTTCATTCTATCTTTTTCATTTTTATAAGCACTTACCTGTCAGAAAGGTTTGAAGGGATTTTTGGCCTTGGATGTAATTTTCATATTTTGGGATCTGAGTGAGCACGAGAGAGTGAGCATTATGTTCCCGCTGAACTCTGCTCCGTGTGGGCAGATGAGGACCGTGTAATATTAGTGATGAAGACAGTTTGAAAGCCACTGTGCAGAAATAATCTCCACACCTCTTCCCCTTTGCTTGACAGAAGCCAGTCAAAATCTTCAGAGTTCAGTTTCACATCCAGCCCCAAATGATTCTTCCTTAGAACTTCTGGTTTTATGTAAAATATAGCCAAGCAGCATCTCTTACTGCCAAGGAAAGAGGACCCCTGGCTCTGTTGTACTCCTCACAGAAAATGCCATAAGTTAAACTTCACGGTCTCTCCATCACCATGTCTGACCCCCCGAGGTGTCCCTCCTCCACTGTTCCAAACAGGAGCCCCATGGGTAGGTAGAGCTCTGCCTGCTCCTTCGTTCCTCACCACCTGGATCCTGTTTGCTTCCATTTGCTGGCTTCTCATTCGCTCTGTCCCCTTGACTCGCTATGTCAAGTTGGGTCCCCATCTATTGCTGGCTTTCTTCTGTTCTTCTCGCTCAGGGTTGAAGAATTTTCACTAGGAAGACATGACTATGACGTTAAAGTTCTATTATAATGTAGGGCATTTCCTAGTTTAAAGATAGCCAGCTACTCCATGTCCCCTATGTCTTAAGGGCCAGGGTAGGCCCTTGAAACATGCATGCAATAGGAGGACCTAATGTTTTTTTTTTTTTTTTTTTAATTGGTGGAAACTTCATGTTCTCTCTCCACAATGCCTTGGCTAATCAGAACTGCCCAGAAAGCTGCAGGAATCGCCACGTTCTTTTCCCTGTCACCTGTTCTTTCCTTCGCCTCACAGTAGGAGGCGGCAGGAAAGCCAGCACCCTGCTAGCATTTGTCTGTGTTTGTGAGGTCCTCGGTGTAATCATAAGGCAATTCTCCTTCTATGCCTGCATCCCAGCACCAATTACAACTGTCCTGGAGCTCCCGGGGCAGCTGCGGTGATGGCATGCTTCTGCCCAGGAGAGCCCTGAAAATCACACAAATCACAGTGCCCACCTGGGGTTCCATTATCATGAAGTATTCATGCACTTCTTTCTTTTCTCTTTTCTTTTATTTTTTCTACAATTTCCATCTCCCACGCCTGCCTTATCCCTACTGCCAGCCCTGTGAATTCTCTTGTGTTGTCCTACAATTTCTTTTTACTTGGTTATTTACTTGTTCATTTTCCTCATAAGGAATTTCTCAGCCTGCCTTTGTGTTCCTTCGCACGTTCCGTCTCCCCACATCACTGTTTCCTATTGTTTCGGTCAAGGCAACTTCACTTTCTATCTCTCCTCTTCCTATGCCTTGTTAGTCAGTCAGTCAGTCAACCCCATAACCTCCATCAGTGAGCAGAAAGGTAACAGCAATAATGATGATTTTGATGAAAATAATACAGTAATAGTAACGAGAGTAACAGCGACAGTAACAGGTATTTCCCTCACCGTGTAGACTGAGTGCTTGCTGTGAACCAGTTCCTGTCCCTTGAAGAACTCATTGTTCCTAAGTAATGCGGTACTCGGTGGCAGACTTGACATTCAGACCCATAACTCTAGCTCCTTCTTTATAATAAGCTATCTGACAGTGAAGGCCACATGCAGTCACACGAAATGAAAACAGCTCGTCTTTTCTAGCCACTGTTCTTTAGAGAAGAAACAAGGAGATAGCTGGTTTCTTCACGGGCAGAAGGTTGTGAATGGTAGTAAATGCAGGATGGATCTGGAAGGGTGTCATTGTATCCTAACCCTTTGCTGTTTAGGGAGGGATGTTTTGGTGCATTTTGGGCAAAGCTGTGAAGAGTTGGGTGTGGATGGCTCAACTACTGGTTTATAAGTAGATGTCGTCTTAATCAAAGATTATTAGAGAAATTGCTGGAAGTTTGTTTCCATGGACGCTGATGTGTCACATTTTCCTCACTGGCTTGGAGCCATGGGTATCCACCAATTCAGCTACTCTTTCTCCACTCCCCCCTTTTTTTTTTTTACAACTACTATATGAGGCAGCCAATGTGTGAAGCTATTTAACAATGTGGTGATTTAGTCCCCAGCCACTATGCCTAAAGACAGCCACTGGTTGACTGGCCTCTTTTATTATTTTTAGTTCTCAGGAGAAATTTTGAAATATTGACCTTTAACATTAGCCAAAACATATAATTGCCTCTTTTTTTTTCTTTTCTTGAGAACTCCATTGACATTTGCCAAATTATATAAATGATGTGTAAGTCAATATGTGGTCAGGCTTCTCGCAGAGGATCTCGATGCACCCTTGTTTCTTCTTATCCAGCTGAGATGAAGTAATTTCTGCAAACACTAGGGAATGGGCATGCTTGGGAACCTCTATGATGGTTTAGATGTGAAGCAGCTGGTTAAAGCTAGAACTTTCTTTCTTTTTCTTTTCTTTTTTTTTTTTTTTTTTTGGCCTTACTAGGGTGAATTTGGTGGTTTTGCTTCTATATACAGTTGACATATTAAGGTCTTTAAACAATAATTATTTGACTCAGATGTTTAAAGTCCAGGTAAAATATTCAAGGTGATAGCTTGGTAGTATTGGTCATATGGGGTCAACTTAAACTCCATTTTGAGATTTGTCCCTAAAATCCATTATTTAATTGGTTCAACTCAGACATTCAGGTAATGTAAAAATACGGAAAAATAACATAGAGGAAAAATCCTACTTGAGTTTTGCTTGTCCCCAATTGCTATATTATGCATCTACTTTCTTATCTAGATGTCCACCAATTCTACTAGATTTTTGGAAGTGAGCTCTCTTAAAATGAATCACTAAATAATAATATGAACAGGCATGCTCTTTTCAGAGATAATGGCATAGTGATTAATAATTAGATAACCTTAAGAGCAGATTGGCTCCAGGAAGTCCAGTCTGGATTGTTTTCACATAGAAAGTACCTCTGTAGGCTCTACAGCACCAAGCTCAACCCTCAAATGCACATTACCCGTGAGGTTTTCCTTGAGGATCAGCACTTCACTACAACTAATTCTAACAATAGGGCTGGAGGGATGGCTTAGTGATTAGGGCATTTGCCTGCAAAGCCAAAGGACCCAGGTTCGATTTCCCAGGGCCCACGTTAGCCAGATGCACAGAGGGGTGGACACATCTGGAGTTCGTTTGTAGTGGCTGGAGGCCCTAGTGCACCCATTCTCTCTCTCTTTCTCCTTCTTTATCTGTCAAATAAATAAATAAATTGAAATGAAATAAATAATGAAAAAATTCTAAGAATAAGGGGCACTGGAAGGGACACACAAAGATTCAAAGGTGTGGTGGTTTGAAAAATGTAAATGTTCCCCATAGCCTTAGGTATTTTTAAAAATTTTTTATTAAGAGTAATCATTCCTCGGGAGGCAGAGGTAGGAGGATCTCCAGCAGGCAAAGCCCTGATGGAAGAGGTGTGTTGCTGGGGGTGCATCTTGAGGCCAGCCCCTAGCTGTGTGTTCAGAGTCAGCTCATACTCCATGGTGCCGGCTATTGTCTCTCTGCTGTGGATGTGTGATGAAGCGGGCCAGCCTTTCCCACCACGACAAAGCTTCCCCTGGAATCTGTCAGCCCGAAATCAACCTTTTCCTCCCATAAGCTACAACTGGCTGGATGTTTGTCCCAGATATGACAAGGTGACGGAAACCAAAGGGAACTAACAGGAGGCCTTCTCACTTTTACTGAAATGCCTACTCAGTATAAAATAGAACTCTGGGAGGGATAAAATCATCCCTGATCGAGGAGGACATTCTATCTGGCTGACACACTGTAACCTTCACAAGTGTACAAGGAGACGTGCATACAGGTGACCTTCCAGAAAACGAACGTCACCAGAGGAAGGCCAAGCTCAGCGGCGGCGATACTGTTCTCCTTGCTAGTTATTTATCCTCCTGTAACTGCAACGGCCGTCTGGTACGTCAGTTTTATTCTCCCTCTCAAGGTCTGAATGAAGCAGGGTTTGGTAATTCCTTTGAAGGTTCAAGTCTGTAGCTTTATTAGAGTGCCCCGCTAGGCAACTAGCTGCCCTCCTGTCATTGCAGTGGTACAGGGCTCTAGCTGATAAGGTTAAAGCTCATTGATGATACACTTAGCCTCGGGTCTGAACATGTCAGGATAATTAGTGTTCTAAGATGGCAAGCTTCCCCTAATGAATCTGAATGAACGCTCGGATGGATGTTTGCAAAAGAAACATTAGAAAGAATTAGATCTCGTATTAAATAACAACAACAACAACAACAACAAAACACCCAACAAGTCAGTAAGGTTGATAATTTAAAACTTGAGGTTTCATTAATATTGCTTTTTTGGGGGTCCAACTTGTGTTCATTTTCATCAGATTCGATGGAGGAAATCTTCATTGGGAGCTTTCTATGTACCAAGCTCTGTGCTGGCCACTTGGATATAGAGAAGCAGAAACACAGCCTCTGCCTTCCTAGAGCTTACACTTGGGGAGCGACTGTGACACGGGGCTGCTTTTCTTGTGATTTGAGGGGTTCGGTCTCTTTTATACCCACTCAATAATAACTCTTCCAAAATGACTCCTACTTTTCTTGGGCAAATAATTCATCATGTCTTTCCTTTATTCTGTAAGGTTTAGGCATCTAAATATGTTCCTTTGTCTTAGAGGAATGGCGGCAGATAGAAAGGCTGTATGGATACTGAGTGGTGAGGGGATATTTATAGAAGGAGAAATGACGTGTCACACAGATAAAACTGGAGGAATTATGCTTATTCCAATTTCCTTTCTATATTGTAACCCAAAGACTTTGATGGCCTGAGTAAAAAAAAAAAAATTGTCATATCAATCCTTTGCCTAAAACCTTAAATATCAACACATTGATTGTTGTATCTGGAAAATATAATGTTGAGAGAGAAATGCAAGTTGCAGAAGTGATATTCACAGTAGGGTGCTAATTATAAAACCATTAATACTAAATATTACCTGTGAATTACATGCAGACACACACACAAAGTTTCATGCATGGGAAGGATCGACACCAATTATATATATGTCATCTTGAGTTGGAGGTGATGGGAAATAAGGATAGAACAAATGAAACAAGGATATACCTTCATAGGTATTATTTTATTACTTAGGAAGAAGTGGAATGCAAATTTTATTTCTTTGGGATGGAAGCCTTCATATGTGCTTGTGTCTTATTTCTTAAACTAGCAGGCACATAGATGGTCCATTATGTTATTCTCTTAATTTATTTTTGTTTTGAAAATTTGATCTTTTAAAATTTCCATGCACAAAAACAATGAGGGTTATAGAAAGCATTATTTTAATGTATATATTAAATCTTTTCTTATAGTCAATGTTCACTCATTTTTCTTTCATCATAGTACATGTTCATGTGACAAAATATCATGCCTAGTCTGTGTGACCCTGAGAACTCTTGGCTCTACAATAATGTGTCAGCTTCCTGTCAGCCCTGAATCCAGGACAGCTGGCTATCCTATTAAATGCCATTTTTGAAAACTGGCATTTTCCTATGCATGATGACTGACCTCTTTACTACTGATGTTGAATCTGCCCTCCAAGTATTTATTCTGTTTGGTCAGGAGTCTGTGAACTCGGAGTGGCTGGGTCTATCCCTGGACTCAGTGATTTGCTGATGGTGCACCAGTTTCAGAACAAATGTGAGAAGACCTTGAGCTGGCGCTCTTTAAGTTGAAAAGTTCGCTGCCATCTTTTCAACTGAGAGTGTCATTTCAAATTGTTTCCTCAGTAATTCCTCGGACATAGGCATGTACAGACCAAGGTGCTTACAGATTTTTCTCCCATTTGGCTTGAAATTTCAATTCTAACTAAGCTTTTGTTAGTTATGAGAAACACGTGGCATCTTCAGAAGTAAGTCAAACATTGAGGGAACTGTCTACATTACAGTAACTATTTAAGAAGTGATCTACAGGTATCATTGTATGTACAAAGGGAAGGCCACAAGAAAAGGAGATAAGAAAAGGAAAGGAGAATGAAGCTGACTTCATGGCCACAAGACTTGTCCTGAGCTGCCTAAGCAATCTATGTTAATTTACAAATGACTTCAGCAGCGTTTCTTTAATGAAAATGTTCTTGTCCAACAAATAAATTTAAACTATTTTTTAAACAGATAAGTTTGTTTCTGTTATACATAATCTCATCTATACAGACAAATGTGTGTGGGCCTGCTTATATGTCTGTCTGTCTATAAACCCGATCAACGAAGCAATCAATCATGTTCTTTAAAAACTCTCTAAACATATTGTTTAATATGGGATAAAGATCAGAATCTAAATGGGGTGAAAAATAAGCACAGAGTTTCATGTATATATATTTTTTCTGTAATTATGGCAGAGGTACCATCCGCCTCTCTCTAAGTTTTGTACATAGAAACTAACTACTATTCTATTACTGTCCAACATGTGAAGGGATGAGAGGAACACATGTGACTTTTTTTAAAAACCTTTCTTGTACACACAAAGGGAAATAGGCAACACTGGTTAATGATATGAACACGGAGGGCTCCCCTTGCCTCGCCTCCCTTGGAATGAACAGTGGCATGTTTATGCTCATGAAGTTCTGCACTTTCTAGCCAGAGCCTGGTCCTCCAGTGAAGGAGAGAACACGGGACACAGCGCAACTGCAGCATTCGCTTTCTCGTTGCTGGGCACAAAGCACCACTCAGTGGCAGCTCCTGGGAGAAAACGGCTTACTTCTGCTTCCGGTTTCCAGAGGAAGTTTCATCATGGTAGAGAAAAGCAGGACAAGTGGGGTGTCTCATCTCTGCAAGAAGGGCGTCATCCCAGAGAGTCAGCTCTGAACACCCAGGAGAGCTGAGCTGACAATTCTCGAAGTCTGTCTGCAGTGACACATCTCCTCCATCAGAGCTGGGCTTCACCTCTCGAAGGCTCCACCAGCTGGAGACTAAGTAGGAAGCTTAATCACAAGCATATGAGGCTATGGGAGGCATCTTATATTTAAACCTCCACAGCTTACAGATGGATGAAGAATTTTAAGTCTAGGGCTAGAGAGATAGCTTAGCAGGTAAGGCACTTGCCTGTGAAGCCTAAGGTCCTAGGTTTGATTCCCTGGCACCTACATATGCCAGATGCACAAGGCGGTGCGTGCATCTGGAGTGAGTTCGCAGTGGCTAGAGGCCCTGGTGTGCCCATTCTCTCTCTCTACCTCTTTCTCTCTCTCAAATAAATGAATAAATAAAATATTTAAAAAATAATTTTAAGTCTGACCATAAGTCCAGCTATATTCTTTTCTTGAGCCTCATTAGGAATCATTTTTTGTCACTTACATTGTCATTTGTCCAATTCCAGTATTGTACCAAATGGCTTCCAACTCCTCCTGAAGAGGAATGTGCTTCATAACTGTGTCTGTCACTAGGACTGCTGTGAGAAGCCTGATGATATAATTTCGGGTAGGGGTGTGGCAGGGAAGGGATGTGGTAATATTCATGTGTTCTGCTATCTTGGGGAAGCATTTGAAAATAACCTACATGTTCTGGCAAATCTCAGCACCAGTTGACATTTTGGCACTGGTAAGTCTTTGTTGTTGGTGCTGCTCTGTGTTGTAGGGTGTGTGAGCATTTATGGGTTCTGGCTACCACAAGCTTATAACACCCACCCAGTCATCATGACCAAAAGTGCCTCCAGGTATTTTATTATGAAGGGATGTCGACCCACCCAGTCATCATGACCAAAAGTGCCTCCAGGGCTTTTATTATGAAGGGATGTCAAAAGCCTTTTGTTTTTGGATCTACTGAGATGATTATGTGGTTTCTGTTTACTCACATGCTCAGCTACACTTCTCTGATTTGTGGATGTTGAGCCAACCTAGAATGAAAACAACTTGGTCATGGTATATGATTTTCCCAAAATGTTCTTGAATTTGGGTGTGCCACAATTGTATTGAGAATTTTTGTCTCTATGTTCATTAGGAAAAATTGGTCTACAGTTGTTTTTGTTGTTGTTGTGTTTTTATCCAGTTTGGTATCTGGGTAATGCTGGCAAAAATGGGACAGTTTAAGTACCGGTGATAACTCTTTATTGGTTTGGTAGAATTTGGCAGTGAATTCATCAGTTCTGGACTTTTCTTTGTTGAGGGACTTTCTGGTACTGCTTTAATCTCATTAATTATTGTGGACGTGTTTAAGATAGTTTATATGTTTGTATTATCACAGCTCATGTGTGTCTAGGAATTTATCCATTTATTCTACATTTTCTAATTTTTTGGCATATGTTTACAAACTATTACCTAATTGTTTTGTGGATTTCCTTGGCATTGTAATATCCCATTGTCAGCTCTAATTTTATTAATTTTGGTATTCTCTTCCTTTTTGTTTACTTTGGCTAGGGGGATTGTCAATCTTATATTTTCAAAGAACAAGCACTTTGATCCTATACACTGCCATTTTTAGTCTTCATTTTTTTCATTTTGAAGGAAAACTTTTATTTCTTATATTTCTTGAAAATGATGGATACAATAAATAATTTATACTTTGAGCTCACTGGCTCAATGATATCTTCAAAATCCTGTGCTCTTTCCATCTCTAGACTCTGTCATTCTCCATGTCAACTCCACCTCAGACCTAGGAAGGGAGAACACATAGAATCATTGTGTGGAAGAAGAGAGGAAGCTTTTTCCTGTGGCTTTGTCTTATGAGCTACTTAGGAGATTGGTTCTCACATCTCAACAGCTTAGAAGTAAGTCGTGGGCCCATCACTGCCCTAATTTCTTATCAGGGGAAAAGATTAACTTCAGTTGTATCGTACCCAGCCCTGGAGCTCGTCAGCTTCCAAGAGTTCAGTCAGTTTCCCCTAAGCTCATTAGCATGGGTAGGTCAGCTAAGTACATGGACAAAATTTGGATTCTGTTAAGAGGGAAAGAGGATTGATTTTGGGGGAAGGCAATTCACCGTGTCCACCTTGCAAGAACCTTCTTGTATGCTCCGAAGCAGCACAGTGACTTTCTGTTCCAGGGCAATCTGATTAACTTCCCCATGAGCTGAGTTAGTTCTGGATCATAAACACCCCGCGAGAGTAGGACTTATTAATTATTTATGCCTTGTCTGCCTTCAGAAAGGACTTGAAATGACTTTCAGCAAAGAAGTGTACAATAAAGTCTGAAAAACTCATGGTCCCATAACTGGAATCATGTTATTAAAGGTTAGGGGTAAAAATTCATCCTTTTTACATTTCATAGTACCTATCTTAGTGCTTTGCGCATTAAAACTGTTCAGGAATAAATATTTAATTTAATAAATGGCTGCACATACCTTTGGCTGAGAGCATATACCTTATGGAATAGCGAGTGATCTCGCACTTAGCAACCAGTGCTTCCTGAAAAGAAAAAAAGAAAACAAAAGCGTCAAAGTTGCTCATCCGGCTGAGGCTGAGCAGATTTTTCATGCTAAGGGTGAGCAGTACAAATGATGATTGACCTTGCCATTGGCATCCACAGATGGATGGGTCGTTTGTCCTTACGCTGATCTTCCCAGGGAGATGCCCTCAGCAGCAGAAATCCATCTAGACGGCAGTCTGTGAAAACTTCCATATCGGGGAAAAAGTGGGTATAGATCTATGTGTACCAGGCTTTATCCTTCTACCTTCTCATACACCTAAGAGGCTCTGTGAGAGTCTTTATGCCAGCTAAACCATAAATGAAGGCATCCAGAACTCCCTTCTGGGTTCTTGACCCCAACCCCCATGATCCAGGAATGAATGAACACACAGTTACTTGAAAATGTCAACACATGTAGTTGGTCACTGTGTTCCGCTAGCGTTTGGATTTTAAGAAGGGATAGAGCCGACAGGTGTGTAATGGTTAGGTTCCCGGCACTGCGAGTTCTGCTTCTGATAATGGGGAACTAGGCAGGGAGAACCAATCTTTCCACTGGGAATAATGGAAAGGCTGGATAAAATATGAATGCATCTCCTTACAGCTTAAGAAATTTGGCCTTAGCCAGGCATGGTGGCGCACACCTTTAATCCCAGCACTCGGGAGGCAGAGGTAGGAGGATCGCCTTGAGTTCGAGGCCACCCTGAGACTCCATAGTGAATTCCAGGTCAGCCTGGGCTGGAGTGAGACCCTACCTCGAAAAAACAAAAACAAAAACAAAAACAAAAAAAAAAGAAATTTGGCCTTGAACTTATGATCCTCCCATCTCTACCTCCGGAATGCTGGTGTTATAGGTGTTCATTAACATGTCAGCTAATGGAAATAGATCCCGAGCCATGACAAGCATTGATTGAACTGTAGTGATTGAGAATGTGACTCCTAGCCTAGATACAGAAGCAAACCAGAGTTCCTTAGGAAAACAATGCCATATTGCAGAGCCTTGAGTTTTAACCACGGTTTCCCATACAATATTTGAAACCACAAATTTGTCATCACAAACCAGGAGAAACAAGAGCTAAAGGGGCCCGTAGGATATCCAAATAAGAGAGTTAACAAGCATGGACTTTAAAACACCTATGTGTAAGATGTTCAAAAACAGAAAAGTTTGTTGGGTGTGGCGGCTCATGTCTTTAATCCCAGCACTTGGGAGGCAGAGGTAGGAGGATCCATGAGTTTGAGGCCAACCTGAGACTACATAGTGAATTCCAGGTCAGCCTGGGCTAGACTGAGACCCTACCTTTAAAAAAAAGAAAAAAAGAGTTCTCTCTCTCTCTCTCTCTCTCTCTCTCTCTATATATATATATATATATATATATGCCTCTTTCTCTCTGTCGCTCTCAAATAAATAAATAAATAAATAAATATAAAAGGGCTGGAGAGATGGCTTAGCAGTTAAGTGCTTGCCTGTGAAGCCTAAGGACCCCAGCTTGAGGCTTGATTCCCCAGGACCTACGTTAGCAAGATGCACAAAGGGGCAGATGGGTCTGGAGTTCGTTTGCAGTGGCTGGAGGCCCTGGTGCACCCATTCTCTCTCTCTCTCTCTTAAATAAATAAATAAATAAATAAATAAATAAAGAGGTAGAAGAAAAGGTGATACTAAGGGAGAGATTATGGCAGAAGCAGTATTTGAGGAAGTCACAATGTAGAATTTTCCAGAAATGGCAAAAATTTCCAGCCAGAAATACATGTTTATGTAATACCAGTATAAACAAATGAAGGTAACAAGAGTAGTGTAGACAAAAATAAAATATAGTGTGGTCAATAAATCTAAAAGCAGCTATGAGGCAGGGGAAGGAGGGAGGGAGGGAGGAAAGGAGAGGAAGAAAGAGATGATGGAGAATAACATACAGTGCAATACGATGTAACTATATTACGGGAGTAACTACGCGATGCAAAGATGCTAAAATATTTCATTTTGAGGTAGATATTGTTGAACTTGATGGAAAAGGCAAGCCTCAAACCTCACTGTAGTGCTGCTTATAAGCAACATATCTAAGATACAAGGGCACAGCGTTTAGGGTGGTTGCACATAGCTTCGCATTGCTGGCAGAAAACACCTGGCCAAGAGCAGCTTGTGGGAGGAAAGGGCTTGTTTTGTTTTCCAGACTTGAGTGGAAGCTCCATGAAGGCAGGGGAAAATGATGGCATGAGCAGAGGGTGGACATCACCCCCTGGCCAACATAAGGTGGACAACAGCACCCGGAGAGTGTGCCAAACACTGGCAAGGGGAAGCTGGCTATAGAACCTGTAAGTCCACTCCCAATAATATACCTCCAGGAGGCTCCAATTTGGGTCTGCTTCCGGCTGGGGACCTAGCATCCAGTAGACGTAAGCTTATGGGGGACATCTGAATCAAGCCATCACGACGGCGAAACATCATTCAGGACGCTGCAAGTTACTGCAGTTCAGAGCAGGTCATCAATCTGTTAGACGAGGCCTATAGCGAGAAGGTGATGTATTAAGCTACTGCATAAACTGAGCAACACCAGACGTTCTTACCTCAGACCGTGTCTAGATTGAAGACCTCTAATCTTACACAACAAGATACAGTGTTTCTAATGGTTTCAGATTCCTGCGAGGTCATATGCGCAACAACAGAAGTGTGTGTTGAGTTTTCTTCTCAAGTCTCTTAAAGCGGTGGGTGGAGCTTTGAGCATAAACGCGAACTTGAAAATTAGCCAGGACAGTTAGCGATGGTTTTATTTATTTATTTTTTTCCAAGTTACAAGAAACAGTATGATGTTTGGCCACTTGTAAGTGACAAACTCTTATCACAAGGGCAGATGAGGATGTTAGAAAATAGCTAGGTGTTGGGGACACCTGGGACGACACGGTGCTACTTGGCATACAAAAGGGTCACTCAGTCTCCTTGGAGGTGTGTCTCATTTTAAATACGCACCTCTGCCATTGCGAGAATGTGGGCATTACAGGGTACAGGGAAGAATAGTATTTCAATAGCATTAGGTAATTAAAATTTGGTTTTGAGATTGACTTTAGTTAAGTAGTTACTGCTCTGATATCATCAGGAATACAGTTCAATATAATTATGGATTTTAATCATCCCAGTAATGGTTTGGGGTGTTATTATTAGCACGAGTAGTTTTTTCCTAAAAGGGCCATGACATCCCCTCTGCATGTGATGCCTATTCTATGTGCTTGTGGCCGGAGGGCGTGAGAGGAAAGACTGCTGTGGATTTAGTAGTGTTTTCTTCTCCCTTCAGTTCCAGCTCATCTACACTTCAGTTTTAATTAAGTTTCTGCTTTCATGTCAGATGGCACCATCTAGTTTATGAAAACAATAATGTTAATCCATTCGAGGCTCCTTTTACATTGTGGCTGCTGGTCTTAGGATCCAATGCCATTAGGAACAAAACAGAAAACCTGCATGTTCGTGTCTGTGGGGGTCATGAGTCGGTGCAGCAATTGATTCAACGACATATTTCTGCACCACTGATATTAAACACAGTCAAATCCTCCTGATAAATCTTCTGGAATTAAACCTCAAAGTCAAGTGTCCAGAAAAAGGACCCTTGGGACACTATATTAATTTCTTCCACCTCATTAAATCCTGCCCTATTTTTAAGGTACCAATGAGCCATTCAAGAAACTTTCAGAACATCTTGTGAAGTAGAACAGATCAGTTTAGTAATTTAGATAAGCCTTCCACTCTTTCCTCCAGCCCATCATTTATATACAGAATTAAAACCATAGACTCTTACAAACTGGATTTTCCTAAAGGAGGAAATGTTTGTTAGGTTGAAATGTTGCCTAAGAGATGATTCTCCCCTTCAGTTGTTCTGCATACTACATATATCAATATTTTGGCCAAGAACCATACAACAGATAGGAAATTGAAACTGTAGCTACTCTTTACATGTTAGATATTAGAATTCAGTGAAGAGAAGAAGAATGATTTTTGAAGAGAGATGGAAAAGTACTTGGGTTGTATGGTGGTCACTGAATCCAGTGTGATTTTATTTTATATTAATATTTTATTTTTATTTATTTAGTTGAGATAGAGAGATAGATAGAGAGACAGAGAAAGAGAATATGGGTGCACCAGGGCTTCCTGCCAACTGAAAACGAACTGCAGATGCATGCGCCACCTTTTGTGCATCTGGCTTACGTGGGGAATCGAACCGAGGTCCTTTGGCTTTGCAGGCAAGTGCCTCAACCGTTAAGCCATCTCGCCAGCCCCCTCCAGTGTGATTTTAAATGTTTCTACTATAGACACCCACATGACAGCTGAAGGTTCTTATATAGAAGGTCAGAAAAAAATCACCCATTTTTACCAAATCTAACTGTTAATGAAAATGAAACCAAACCACACTGAATTCAATTCTGGTCTCTTCAGACTGGTTCTGATGGTCCTTTGAGGCCTATGTGAGTGTCATGGCATGGCATGGGCTACGAGCCACATGCGTTGTATAATTCTACTCGGTTATACTTGAGTACTTGCCATAAAAATCTAAGGAGGTCTACTCTTTAGGTCTTTATTATAATCTGCAAACTAGACCCTCATTTCTCCTTAGAATGGTACCAAGAGAGTATGCCAAACACTGGCAAGGGGAAGCTGGCTATAACACCTATCAGCCTGCTTCCAACAATACGTTACTTCCAGGGAATTACTCCAATTCCCTAATTGCCACCAGTTGGGGACCTAGCATTCAGAACACACAAGTTTATAGGGGACACCTGAATCAAACCACCACCGTGGTGAAACATTATTCAGATGCTCTTAGTTACTGCAATTTGAGTCAATAAACATTCGATAATCCTAAACTAGGTATACTCAATAAACCATAGATGGGACTTCCCATTATGCAATTAATTATGTCTAGATATGAGAAAATATAACAAATATACAACTGATGTTGCCATTTCCTTAACTGAACCACTGAACTTCCCACATAAGCAAACATAGCACTAGTACTGATCATTTAACACAGGGAGTCATTCTTTTTTATTCCCTGGTTTCCAGTGAGAGAAGAGTGACATTCACCAGCTGGTTTTATTCCGCAAGTCGAAAAGGACTACTTCCCAGGATTTTACATTAGAGCATCCCTGCTGGGATGGTCTGTCACTTCTGTTCTTTTCCTAGAGTAGCCAGGGCTGTCAGGCAGGATTCTAGAAAAAAAAAAAAAAAAAAAACACCTAAAATATCACAACAAGAAACTTTTGTTTTGAAAATAAAAAAAAAGAAAAGAAAAGAAAAGGTGTATCCAACCATTACCAATGGGGCAGGTGTCAAACCAAGTTAGATGGAGAAGCAACTGTGGGGCCACAAATTCTAAACCTTCTTTCTGGCAAAAATAAAATAAAATAAAAATGGGATTATTGAGCTACTCTTATGGAGTAAATGGAGATGCTTGGTGCAAGTTGAACACAATTGCTATTTGCTACTTAATCTCTACAGCTATACCATGGAGGCAATAAAATATAGCTCAATGATTATTGGATATATATGTATATATATATTATAACACACATATATATTACATATATGGCAAGTAACACAGAAATAGCCCCAACTTATAATATCGCCTGACAGCTGTTGAGGAAGCCAATTCTATGTGCATGTGATTCCATGTATTTATTTACGCAAGCCCTTTCCTGGAATTTGAGTAATAATGATCCTCATTTCCCAATTCCTCATGATTTCCTCCTGGAGGAAATCAGCTCTGCTCACCATGTTGCCGTGTTTGGCGTATAACCAGTTCTGTGCTTTTGAAGGTTGAAAGCTTGTTCATTGAACACCTATTTGTCAAAGCCCTACTCTGTGCTAGGGCCTGGTAATTCAGTGCGAGAGCAGAATATGAACGTGTTCTTGGGTCACTAATAGACTGGCAGAGGGACAAAGGGTAATCATCCGAGGCGAGTATGAAATAGAACCATAACAGTTGTGGAAGGCGCTAGACATTGCTATGAGAGCCGGCACAGCCTATGCATTAATGTTGCCGTTCAAGCTATCACTTGCTGTCTGGTATGGTAATAAATAGGAGACACTAAACACCGTTCTGTGGTCAACTGTGTGTGATGGCATTTGATTGAGTGGGTCTTTTTCTGAATAAAGCCTGTAGATGTTAAGAACTAACACAGTATCTTTGTCCTTAGGTCTGGAAAATCAGACGCTGGACATGTATTGCTCTCGTTACACACATCTGACATGAACGTGTGTATGAGCTATTCAACGAGGGTACTGTATCCAGACCTTAATCCACTAAAGGGAATCTGGATAGCTGTCCATGCTGGCTCCGTAACGCTCACCAATTTAACTGAGGTTAATGCACAGAAAGCATACGTTAGCCTTAGCTTCTTCAGCAGTGCTGATTCTACCAACAAAGATGTTAAACATGCAGAAATGGTTTCAAGTAGCACAGCTCTTTGATGCCTCCTCTAATATTACGAGCGCATTTTCTGGTTTTAACAGCCATGGCTCTGTAGACCTTCTAGTTGTGAACACTTCACTTTCTATCCTTCTTCTCTATTTCCTTCCCCTGGCGCCTCCCATGCTTTTTTATGCACAATGTGGATCCGTTAAGGGCTTCATACAAAGAATTCAACAGAAGGTGAAATAAAAATCCTTGGGCTACTTAAGAGAGAGAGAGAGAGAAAGGGAGGGAGGGAGAGAGAGAGAATTGGCGTGCCACGGACTCAGCCACTGCAATCGAACTCCAGACGCTTGCGCCACCTAGTGGGCATGTGTGACCTTGCACTTGCCTCACCTTTGTGCATCTGGCTAATCTGGGATCAGGAGAGTCGAACATGGGTCCTTAGGCTTCGCAGGCAAGCACTTAACCACTAAGCCATCTCTCCACCTCCCTTGACTACTTTTAAATGTAGGAAAGTTTCTATTTTTCAGACTCACAGGTCAGAAAGAGAGAAGCTAAGTTAGCTATGGGACTGACCACCATATATCTCCACTGGTAAGAGATTTTTTTCCCCCTCTCATACCCACGTTGCTGTAATATGGTGGGCACTCAAAAAACATCTGCTAAATGACTAACTCTAAATCTAACTTGATTCTATGCTCACTGGTAACTTTCATTGTTCCTTTGAGATGATAAAAAAACAAAACAAAACAGGATCTTGCTCTTTTCCCCTATTTTCAGTTACATTCTATTTTCTTCTGTCCAGTCCCTTCCACTGGCCTCCATGTGGGAATCACATCAGACCTTCCAATGTCCTTGGCTGCTTCACGGACGCCCTCCCTGTTTCCTCCTTAGCCTGTGATTTCTCCACTCAGCCTGAGCTGGGTGCATGCATTTCAGATCAGCTCCCGTGTGTTAGGAATATAGAGAGTGCTGGCCCTTAAGCACCAGTGCTGGGAGCAAGCGTGAGCAAGGCAGGAGTGTACATTTGGCTGCAGAAGCTGACCAGTTAGTGGCCTTGAAGACAGATTCACTAAAGGTTTGAGGGCTGGAACTCCTGTGTGTGACTGCTGCGGTGACACCCACGCCACGTCAGGCCTGTCTTCCCAAGTAGCTGAGACTCTACTCAGCAGCACGCAGAACACATTGACGAAAAGAGGACGTGCTCTTCTTGAAACATGAACTCCATTTGTCTGGCCAGTTAGTTCAATTGGTCACAGGGTGGCGCTGAACTACTTTAAACAAAAAGTGAGGGCTGGAGAGATGGCTTAGCGGTTAAGCACTTGCCTGTGAAGCCCAAGGACCCTGGTTCGAGGCTCGATTCCCCAGGACCCACGTAAGCCAGATGCACAAGGGGGCGCACGCATCTGGAGTTCGTTTGCAGTGGCTGGAGGCCCTGGCGCGCCCATTCTCTCTCTCTCTCTCTCTCTGTGCCTCTTTCTCTCTCTGTCTGTTGCTCTCAAATAAATAAATAAAAATGAACAAAAAAATTTTAAAAACCATATTAAACAAAAAGTGGGTTTTAAGAGAAAGAATAAAATCTGTGCTCAGAATCAACTTCTCTTCAGAGTATGTCTTTTTCACTTAATAATTATGCCAACCCTTTGACATAAGATTAGCGTATGTCCCTTTCATTGATAAGGAAACTGGAGCTTAGAATAAGTAGTGAATGGTGGAACCAGGTCCAAGGCCCAGCATTTTTGCCATCCCCCTCATTCTGCATCTCTTGCTTTTGTATGTAACAATTGTAGCTAGAACAGACGTCTGCTTTCAACCATTTTTGGTCTCTTGTTGGGAATGATAATTGTATATATTTTTGGTTCTTTTGAATTCAGAGTTATCTTTGTGTTTGATTTAAAGCATTGGCTAAAAGAGATATTCACTAGTTACTTTAACCATCTTCCACTTCTAAATAAGGAGAAAATGGCAAGTAATTTAGAGCCAAGGTAATTGTTGTGAATTTAAAAAAACTGCTTAAGCATATATAATAAGTAGGATCGTCATTAAGTGTGTGTAAAAAAGAAAAACTGATCATCACTTAAATTATCTTTTCTTCTGGTCTATTTTAGTATCAGTTTCAAAATAGGAGTAGGAAAGGGATAAGATGGAGGTAGCATCGGGAGCAGGAAATGCAAGAAGACAAACAGGAGAATGTATGCTCAGATCTATGCCTACGTCACACAGGAAGTGAGAGAAAGGCGTGGAATGGTCCCGTGTTTATTCTTCCCGCTTTGATGGCTCTTGCACACTCAGGAGGAAGAGTGAAAAGATTGCCAAGTGGGGGAAATGGAGGTTGCAATAAGAGAGGAGGGTTATGACTCTTAGCTTTGGTAAAATTAATCCTAAATCCTAAAATGAACCCATTTTTTCTTTCTTTCTTTCTTTCTTTCTTTCTTTCTTTCTTTCTTTCTTTCTTTCTTTCTTTTTTTTTTGTTTTGGTTTTTCAAGGTAGGGTCTCATTCTAGCCCAGGCTGACCTGGAGTTCACTATGGAGTCTCAGGGTGGCCTCGAACTCACAGTGATCCTCCTACCTCTGCCTCCCTAGTGCTGGGATTAAAGGTGTGCGCCACCACGCCTGTCGAGCCCAGTGAGGGAAGAAAAGTATTATCTGGATATTTTAAGTGTCGGCAAGTGCTGGAGAGTCTTTTCTCTACCATTTATAAAGGCCATAAAAATCACATTCGTCCGTGTCTGTCAAATAAGCTATTAGGTCATAGCAAGCTAGTTTAAGTATGGAAGCCAACATCTCAAGTTTGTGCTTAACTCCAAGGTCCAAGCTGTCACGGACTTCTCCTTCAGCTCCTTCCTTGCAGATGCCATGAAGCCAAGGGACAGGTCTTGTACTATTGCTAGGTGCGGCAGCCAATATATTTATTCATGTAAAAACAAAAACAAAAACAAAAACAAAGCACAACAAAGTCCTGTGTACTTCAAACTGCTTGCTGTTTCCAAAATGTTCTAGATAACTGGAGTTACCACAGATGGACTGCCAATGTTTGAAGCATAATACTACAATTAGACTTAATTTAATTTTCTTTGCTGAAAGCACTGGAGTATCATGCGATTAGTGCTTCAGTTTCATCGTGATTAGTACAAACTCTCATTGTAGCGGCAAATTATGGGAGCAGTGGCTCATGGAGCTCACACGGAGGGAATGTCAACGAGTTACCATTTTTCTTCTCGGGGTAACTAACCCACTGTGCACCCACTGAGAGTGGCCAAAGATGTGAGTATCGTAAAAGGCACGGGCAAGGGAGGCAAAGCCCACCTGAACTTAAGATCACTTAGGACGTCGGCTGTGGCACCTGTGTTCCTTGCATGCTCTGGGGGCATCAGAGTTGGCCCACTGTTGTGACACTGTTTTCTTGTTGTTGTTGTTCTTTTTTTTTTTTTTCCGAGGAAGGGTCTCGCTCTAGTCCAGGCTGACCTGGAATTCACTATGTAGTCTCAGGGTGGCCTCGAACTCATGGTGGCCCTCCTACCTCTGCCTCCCGAGTGCTGGGATTAAAGGTGTGCGCCACCATGCCCGGCACTGTTGTTACCCTCTCTTAAAGTTTGTGTTGCAATTTTAATTCGAGGGCATTATTTTGAATCTACGTTGATGCTGTTCTTTTAAGGAGCCTTGAAGTTTCCATTGTAGGTGTGGTGAATTAAAATCGAGTTGAATTCTACAGGTGTGTAATCGTGTGTCTAATGTGGGCAAAGCTCTGGGCTAGGTGATGTAGGAGTTCAGGGATGAGAGACACAGGGTGGTACTTGCTAGCCTAGGGGTTATATGAATTCTGTTAACTTGGTGCAGTGAATCTGTCAGCTCGGGCAAGTGAGTGAGGAAAGAGTGAAACGTTATTACCAAGTGTCTTGCTCTGGGCAATGGAGGAGAGGTGAATCCCATTAGGACTATCAGAGGGGTGGTTTTTTTTTTTTTTTTTTTTTTTGTGTGTGTGTGTGTGTGTGTGTGGTGTATGTGCAAGAACTGTTCTATGAGGATGGGGAGGCAATGGAACATTTACTTACGAAATCCCAGCTGCTATCAGCTGTGCATTGGCTTCTAGGTTGTCAAGCCCACTGTATGTTTCTCAGCGCCTTAGGCTAAGCAGATGCTTGAGAAAGCAAAAGTTTAGAAGGCAGCTCACAGAAAGCTGGAAACTGTCTACCCAGTGGTTAGTGAACTTACTTCACCCTTAGGAATTGTTAGCTATTATAAGTTGCATATTGTTCAACTCTGGAAAGTTTGGAAAATAAATTCTAACCTCTCACATGATAACAGCTGTTCATTTGGGTCTATTTCCTATTAAAAACAAGTTTTCCATAATGTGTTATGTACATGTTCTATAAATATATGCTACCAGCATTTTTGTTTTGTTTTGAGTTTTTCTTTTTTTTTGGAGGTAGGGTCTTGCTGTAGCCCAGGCTGACCTGGAATTCACTGTATAGTCTCAGGGTGGCCTCGAACTCACAGCGATCCTCCTACCTCTGCCTCCAAAGTTCCAGGATTAAAGGTGTGCACCACCAGGCTGGGCTTGTTTGAATTTTCACTTTATTTGTCTTGCTGTTTTCCACTACTCAATGTTTTGTCTTTTATTATTTACTTGTCTTGGTGTAACAGTTATCTTCTTGTTACTGGGACAAATTCCCCTGGCCAGAAGCAGTTTATGGGAGGAAAAGTTCTCTTTTGGCTTACGGTTTTGAGTAGAAGTCCAACATGGTGGGGAAATCATGGCAGGAGCAGACAGCCAAACATCGTCACACCAGCATGGAGGAAGAAGAAAGCAAGAACAACAAGGAGGCTGGAGTATAATATGCCCAGTCCCACCCCCAGAGGACACACTTCCTCCAGCAAGCCCCCACCTCCTAAAGCTCCCAAACAGTACCACCAACTGGGGATCAAGCATCCAAACAAATAAGTCTAAGGAGTTCATTCCACGTCCAAACTGCCGTGCAGGGAGTGACCAGAGCTTCGAATGGCAGCTTGTTTGATAAGATGGCCCCAGCGACAGGGACTCTCTGCCTGGCCAGTGCTTCCGTGTGACCCTATGTGAGGGAGGAAATGGGTCACTGGGGACATATCTTGCCGTTGTCCTATTGATGCTTCACTCTGCTTTCTGTCTGGAATGACGCGTCAGAGTTGATCAAACTTCCTAGGTTCCATTCTGTCACGTTTTTGTTTCTAGGTTTCCTTTTTTTGTGTGTGTGTCTTTGCAAGGTAGGGTTTCACTCCAGCTCAGGCTGACCTGGAATGCACTATGGAGTCTCAGGGTGGCCTCAAACTCATAGTGATCCTCCTACTTCTGCCTCCCGAGTGTTTGGATTAAAGGCGTGCGCCACCACGCCTGGCTTCTTTCTAGGATTTTTTTTTTTTTTTTTGACTGTAGAAAGAATAATCGCGTCAAGTCTCAGTTTCCTCCTTTTCATCCTAATGCCTTATTCATAGAGTTGGGAGGAGATGCCAATACTGAAGGAAAAATACTCTCTGGCACCTGATAGGTGCCAAATGATGATGGCGATTGCGCTGATTCAATTCTAAAAGCTGTCCGCACAAGCTCACACGTAATTAGTGTAAGTACTCTCAGACAGTTTCAAAGTCCAAATTTTATTTACGTGATGTGTTGAGTCCATACAAATTTCGTCACCGAAGGCAGCAATCAAATGCCCATACCCGATTCTCGTACATCTGCCACCACAGAGGCTGCACGGAGCATTGTACCATAAGTGCTTTGACCTCTTGCAGCCATGACTACCTCCCTTTATCATTCAGAAGTTAGCCTGGTTTTTGTTCCCTTGGTCTCAGTCTGACATGGATTTTCACCAGTTCTGTCTGTAAAGAGGAGGCACATCACGGCTTCTTAGTGTCAGGCACGCGTCAAGGTCTCTGATTCTGTCCGTCCTTTTGCTCACGTACTGCTATAAGTTGATGGGAAGGACGTTGCAGACAAGAAAGGGAAAAGTCTGGAAGGATGGAATTGACGTAATAATCTTACCAGAAGACAAGAGCTAGTTCTGTGCCCAGAGTGTGTCCTCTGGTGAGTGTAGTCTCAGCATAGTTTTTGCCCTGGAACTGTGGTGCCGGCCGAGCGTATCAGGTGGAGACATCCTGCGTCTCTTGGATACGCCGTTTGAGTTCGAATTTGGAGAGCTGGACCCTGTGTTTGGGGATCCGTTACTTTAGAAGAGAAATTTCAAAAAAGCAAAGAGGTTGAGGTAGAACAATATCCCAATTTAAGGCATGGAAGGAGGAATAGGAGTCAGTTAGGAATAGAGAAAAAAAACATAGCAAGGAAGCATTTGCTCTGCAAAATCGAGGAGAAGGGAATTCAGTGGAGATTGTGTGGCTCATAACAGACATTAAATAATGATTAAATGAGTAGATGGAAGGGCATTCAAATGTGATAAATGATACAGGCGGTGCCAGGAGAAACAGTCAGTCTCAACTCCTGGCTTTTCCATACATCCACTTGTGTTTATTTGTTGATTTTACTCCCTGTTACATTTATCCGGTGTTTTTCTCCAGCTTAGTTATACTTTTTAAAAACTATTTTATTTATTTATTTGAGAGAGTGAGAGAGAGAAAGAGAAAGATAGGGAGAGAGAGAGAGCACGTGTGTGTGTGTGTGTGTGTGTGTGTGTGTGTGTGAGAGAGAGAGAGAGAGAGAGAATGGGCACTCCAAAGACTATAGTCACTGCACATGAATTCCAGATGCATGTGCCACCTTGTGCACATGTGTGACCTTGCATGCTTGTGTCACCTTGTGCGTCTGGCTTACGTGGGGCCTGGAGTTGTCAAACCTGGGTCCTTAGGCTTCGCAGGCAAGTGCCTGAACTGCTAAGCCATCTCTCCAGCCCAGTAAAGAGTGTTTTGAAGGTCTTCTACATAAGCAGGATTTGAAAAACTTAAGAAAATATTATCTCACCAGATTTATTCTTTAAGGAAGTTTATCATAAAACTCAGAGTAGATAAATTACCATAAGCAATATACTCCAAATACATGTAGACTTTCGTGCATAAAATATTTCTATTTAGTTTATATACTATTGGGCCACACAATACAATTACATAAAGGTCTGTATTTAATTTCATCTTGAATAAAAAGTGTAATGAGGATAACAAGTGATATGTGCATATATATATATATATATATGTATATATATACGATGCAGTTATAAATATTCCCAGATTTCCTTTCCAGCTATGGAAGAAATTAAGATTTTTGATTTTATTTGCTCCTAATCTCAAATCTTTGATAGCACTCCTGCTTGTCCTTTGACCTGCTTTTACCCACACCTGCCGGCTTGCTGGCTTAGCCATTCGCCCCTGCACACAGATGAAGGCTGCCACCTGGGCAGCCACTGGAGGCTGCGGAATCTGCAAGCCAGACACTGGAGGCTACCAGGCCACCCATGACGCTCCAGCTAGATGCACCATGCCCATTGCAGCCAAAGGCCGGTTTTCCTTTCCAACGCTTTTCTCCGCCTTCAGCAGTCAGACTTAGAAGCAGAGAAAATTGATAGCGAGCATGTGGCTAACGGCGTCGACAGTGGGGCTATTTGGGGAGAAGGTCAATTTGGTGAGACAGCTTCGGTCTCACCCACAGCATCTAAGCACGAAGCAATCCCACTGGCCTGAACGTGCTCGTTTATCTCTCGCCTAAGATGGGCTGGAGAGAGCACGCTGGGCTATGTATTTTCATTTGACAGTAGGTGCTGCGTGTCCATACTGTTTTATGACTGCATGGTGCTGTCAACAGATACTGACTTAAGTAAATGGCTTGTACCTTCAGTCACATGCTAATGCAAAAAGAGGGACAGTAGAGAACAGGGCAGTAGAGTGAAGAGTGTTTTACAAATATATCCATGTTCCATCCCTCCTACCTAGCATTGGTGGCAGAAGGAACACTGATAGAGGAAAAACACTCAAAATGAAACAAGGGTGCTTGCTTGAATTATTGTTAGTGTCAAATCACGTGAATGTCGTAGACTTAGGCTTTGCTTACAGGATCTTCCTGCCTTTTAGATTTCATTTATTACAGACTATATCACTGTAATGTAACTCTAGTCGTATCCACCACGAGGCTTAAATATATTTGTGCAGTGATAAATCCAAATATAAGTAGGTCTCGTGTAATTAAGTGATAGAAGCTATTGTTCCCAGAGTTCTTTAGTGAAAGGTCTCTGAATATGATACCTCAGCAGTCTCTGTTGTGATTTAATTTGTGAGAAATGCCATTTGCTGGCAGTCACTCACATGCTTATTTTATGTTTCTCTACTTGGTAAATAGCTGTTCAGCTTTCATTTTATACTTTAAGAACTAATAAATCAGTTCCCTCACCTTGTGGGTTGTGCTGTTTCATGTTCAATCTATTTTGATTGGCTATAGTAGCTTAATTCAAGGTCTATAATAGTGCATGTTTGTAATGCCAGCACTTAAGAGGCTGAGATTGGGCTGGAGAGACGGCTTAGCAGTTAAGTGTTTGCCTGTGAAGCCTAAGGACCCTGGTTCGAGGCTTGTTTCCCCAGGACCCATGTTAGCCAGATGCACAAGGTGGAGCAGGCATCTGGAGTTTGTTTGCAGTGGCTGGAGGCCCTGGCACGTCCATTCTGTCTCTCTCTCTCTCTCTCTCTCTCTCTCCCTCTTTCGCTCTCTGTCTGTCACTTTCAAATAAATAAAAATAAACAAAAAACATTAAAAAAAAAAGAGGCTGAGATGGCAGGACCACTAGAAATTTGAGGGTAGCCTGGCTATTTACTGAGTTCTAGGCAAGTTTGCCAGCCGGGATACATAGTGAGAGAACCTATCTTAAAAAGAAAAAAGCCGGGCGTGGTGGCGCACGCCTTTAATCCCAGCACTCGGGAGGCAGAGGTAGGAGAATCGCCGTGAGTTCGAGGCCACCCTGAGACTCCATAGTGAATTCCAGGTCAGCCTGGGCTAGAGTGAAACCCTACCTTGAAAAACCAAAAAAAAAAAAAAAAAAGAAAAAATTTTTAAAAAAGGAAAGAAAACAAAAGAACAAGGAAACAAAGAAAAAGACAAAAAGGTGAAAGGAAGAAAGAAATGAAGAAGTAAAGAAAAAAGAAAGAGCCTATGACAGCCACATTTCATTTGGTGAATGACTTTCTTAGTGCTTAGCACAAGGAGAGTTCTATTTCTAGATGATTTCTACTAAAATAGGTTTCTTGATCTTTTATTGACTTGCGTCTTACTTGTCACCATATTTTAGGTCTACTTTGTTCAAGTTTTGGAATGCTTTTCTTTAAATAAGTAAATATTATTAGACAGAGTTTTCACAGGTAAGCTCAACCTTATTTATCCATGTGAAAGGAGATGGACTGACTCATCTCTGATGACTAGAATAGGCTTGAAATAGGAAGACATTTGAGTTAAACATCAGCTCTTGTTGGTTATATCTTTCAAGGTTTCTTTTGGAGTCTAAGCTTCTCCATTTTCCATTTCATTTACTTTGTAACACATTAACTTTTATGAATTCTGATGAGATAGAGCTGGTTATGTATTCTTATTTGAATTCATCTAAACGGTTAATTTTACCAGAAGAAGATAATTTACATTGCGATGTAATTTTGTAGTTACATTTGAATTTTCAAGTCTGGGTGCTCTGAGGATTCTGGCTATTTACACACACACACACACACACACACACTCACAAATGCTGTCACCAATGCAGGAAAATGCTAGGAAACAGCCTGGTTCTCCTATGCCACTATTTATCCTTAATATATCCATTTTCTCTTATTAGTGCTGGTAACAGATTGCTATATTCTCAGAAGTAATGTTAAGGACCACTTCAAGCTCTCACTGATCTGCATTCATTTTTCTGTTTCTCATATCCATCCCAATTCATGGTGTGTGTGTGTGTGTGTGTGTGTGTGTGTGTATGTTTTACTGGAATATGGGAGAATATTATTAAATGGCATTTTAAAATATTTAGGTTCATAGGCTAAAAGTTTTCTAGAATATATAACAATTAACCTTTTGACTTAAGCAGATAATTTTCAGAAAACGGACAAAGAAACAAACATACTTCCTAGTAGAATATTAGCAGAGACTTCTTGAATTGGCAGGAGATACAACACCCAAGTTAGGAATGGAGACATCAAGGGAGTCCTAGGGATGGATAAGCCTGGTACCGAGACAGGGTCCTGCTCAAAGTGCCTTGCTTCAAGTGTCACTGGTCTTGTCTCACTCCTGATTAATGTTACCTCCCATTTCCCCCCAACCTTTGCTAGAGGTGCTAAAGAAGTCTTGTTTGGAAGCAGGTATCCAACTAGCTGACCAGAAATCTGATGAGCTTACACAAGAGGAGGGCTCGAGTTGGTGGCAGGGGTGGGGGGGCTCATATTAGAAAGTACTCCTCCATAAGCCCCTCACAGAATGGCTGTTCTCTCTAAGGAATATCTGGTACTGGTAGCAAGAGATGCAGACAGATGTCAGACTGTCACAAATAAGTAAATGAATAAGTATCTGATAAGTACCTGTTATATCAACCAAGAACACATATTGAATTACCTTTAGGAATCAAAGCTAAGCAAATAGCACTTGAGAGGGATATGAACTTTGTGCTCAGAGCCTCTATCCTTAAAGTCCAAGGTGATTCCCCCTGGACTTCTTTGTTGCCCAGGAGAACCAGATTAGTAGGCATGTGAAAATTCTAACAAAAAAAAAATGGAGGGAATGAAGGCATATACTTAACTCAGATTTCCTTATGGGAAAGATAATAACCTTCAGTGAAATTTAAAAAAGATTTTTTTTTCATCTCTACCAATTTCATCTCTGTGCTTGCTTACACATGATATCTGTTAGCCTTAAGCTCAGCCAGCTGGTGTTTCCTCTCTTGGTTGGCTAGAAGAACTGAACAATGATGGCATTGGTCCATTTACTGAGAATGAGTGATTTATTATTTGAAATTCAAGTATTTTAATATGCTCTTCCAGAAATTGTCTGGTTTAGAAAATTATAAAGGAAAATTAAAGGTTTGGGAAGAGAAGGCAGAAGAGGATCACAGATAAATAGGAAATGTTTCTGCTGTGAAGTAAAGGTGGAAAAAAAAAAACAGTACTTTGAAAGTCTTTAATAAGCTTGTAAAGACCGATTCAGGAACTGGGAACAGAGCCTTTGAACTCTGGTCTGTCTTGATCACTGTGGATATTATCCAAGCCTCAGCAACACCCTAATGCCTGGTGACTCTGTTCTTATAGAGATCGAGGAATTGTTTGCTTGTCTGAGAAGGCTTGATGAGGTCCTCTTCGGACACTCTGGGTCACTGCTTCCAGATTCGAAAGTGTCCTTTAATAACCTCTAGACTCTCAGACTGGCATCTCTACTTCCTAAACTCTGACTGCCTACTCATCTGGAGGAAATCCCTCTTTCGTCATGTTTTTCAAATACTTTTTTTTTTTTTTTAATTTTGAAATCTTCTAAATCACTTAGCAAAACCTCTGCAATGGACATAAGGCTTTTAGAAAGAAGATCCTGGAAGGTTCGAGTTGTAACCTAGCTAATTCCTTCAAATGTCTTCTAAGGCAGGGAGGTACTCCACCATCAGGTGGCATAGTGGACAGCCTGTAACCTATCGAAAGCAGAATGTCAACTCTTTAAGAGGTCTCTCTAGTAAGGTAACCTCCACTTACATTCGTCTGACCAACTCCAGGAGCCTCTGAATCTATATGACTCAAGAGGAGACTCAAGTCTCCTGATCCTATATTTGGCCAATTTGACCAATAAAAATCAGACTGGGATCACTCAGAGTTTGTGGGCAATCATCCCTAGCTGAGCATACAATATTCCTCAAAAATTTTCCCTACCTCATCCCTCCATTACAGACTATCACACTGTCCTCAGGTTTCCAAGTCAAAAAGTTCTACTTCCCATGAAGCTTATTCCTTCATTCCTTTTTATATAGAGGATAGAAAAGCTACCAGACAGGAGCCTCCTCAACTTCATGCTACCAGTTTTCCAATTATTCTTTTAATAACATTTTCCTTCTTCGTCCTTCTACACTGGAAGGGTGCTCTCCTCTCACAATCGCCTCAATCACTTCTTGATTTTTCCAGAGCTTATCCCTTTTGTTTGGTTTCTACTAATTCCAGGGGCTGCAGCGTCTCCAAACATTCCTTATTTCCATCAAATTCCTCTTCTTAAAAAAAAAAAAAAAAAAAAGCAAGCAGATGGAGTAGAGATGACAGAGGGAAACCATTGCAGCCTATGAAATTGATCAGGAGGAGGTGAGGCTGATACTTGTCTTACACTAGAGTAGCAACCCACAATTCCTTTCACCCGGAGCCAGTCAGTTCTTGGTGGCCCTGTTTTCCACTCTAGCTGTTTTCCCCTAGGAATGTCCTCACTATGCCTGTCTGTTTATGATCTCTTACTCCACCCCACCCTATTAGGTGGTTCCGCCCTCATTTATTGAATTGCTGTAGCTTTCACCAAGGCTGCCAGAGAACTTCATTCATCTTGGACGTGAATTGTTTATCCTACATTACCTCACTTGACCTCATGGGAACACTTCTCATAGCTGACCATACCTTTTCCTTAAAATTCTATTTTTTCCATCCTCTCTGGTTTCTTTTTCTTTTCTTTTTTTTTTTTAAACTTTATCAGTTTCTTTTAGCAGCTCTAAATATCTTCTAGGTAGCCTATACAATTTAAAATTCCTTGGGGCTCTGTTTTCCCAAGTTTTACATTCCTTCTGGTGCCTCTTACTTGATCTCATGGTTTCACTAAGCTAACCTATTTCTAGGTCCATACAAACCCCAGCCACTTATCAACATCTTTTTTTGTTCTTCTCTTGGATATTTCAACTCATCCTGGATTAATTTGGAAACACGTCCAGCATTGAACTCATCACCATCTCCCACAAGTTTGCTTCTCCCTCAGGTATTTTTAAAAATTACAATTCTGGAAATAACTCAAGGCAGAAATTCAACCCTCATATTTGGTCCTTCCAACTACTCTTAGTGTCACACTGTTAAATGAATGGGACTCTTAAGAAATCTCTCAAGGGCTGGAGAGATGGCTTAGCAGTTAAGGCACTTGCCTGTGAAGCCTAAGGACCCATGTGCAATCTCTCTCCAGATCCCACATAAGGCAGATGCACAAAGATGAGGCAAGTGCAGGGCTGCACATGCCCACTAGGGGGAACAAATGCCTGTAGTTCGATTTCAGTGGCTGAGGCCCTGGTGCACCAATTCTCTCTCACTCTCTCACACATTCCCTCTCTAAAAAAAAAAAAATCTCTCAAAAATGCCCATTCTGTTCCTTATGGCTAGAATCCTAGTATACATACTTTGACTTGTTATTCAGACTACAATTAATATTTTGACTATCCTAGAATTTATTACTTTTTATGTGTATTTGTGTATGGGGTGTGTATGTGTGAGATAGCTAATGACCTAGTTAATGTATGAGTGTGGATGGAGGTCAGAAAACAACCTTGCTCTTCCATCTTATTTGTGTCAGGGTCTTTATTGCTGTTTGCCACTGAGAACACCAGGTTAGCTGGTCCATGAGCTTCAGGATTCTCCTAGTTCCTCTTCCCAAAGCCATAGGTGCATTGCAATTACAGATGCCAGGGTTCCTTATATGCAGCTTCACAAGGGCTCTGGGGTCCCAAACTCTCATTGTCAGGCTTACATTAATGAGTGCTTTTTAACCACTGAGCCATCTCCCCAGCTCCCAGTTTATTATTTCTAATGCTATAACCTTAATGCCTAGGAAAGTACCTAGCACCGAGAGATTATATCCATTTTTTTTTAATCTTTCTCAGATCCAGTTTCTGGTCAACAGCCAAGGTGTTCTTCAGAAATGAAATCTGGTATTAACCAGCTTATTGTTATAGCTTAAATGCCTTCAATGGATATATTTTCTTCAAAAATATATTCATTAGTTAAGCAGCTCTTTGCCTGTCAAGCTGCTTCCCTTCAGTTCTATAAGAGCACCTCAAGGGGGTGGCCCTCAGTTCCTCCCTCAAATGGTCTCCAGGCCATGAAACATCTCTTTTCTACAACAGTTCCACTGTGCTTTGCTGCTTTGCCGACTTCTGTTTACTTTTCACATTTCCTACTAGGTGTCTCTCCTTCAGACTGGCTCAGCATGACCTCCAGATAGGTTCCTTGTCATGCTTTCCATTCACATGTCATCACACATTCACACCCTTGACAACTTATGTGGTGCCTATATTCCATACTAGCATCAGAACACGTGGTCACCATAGTCTCCACCAATGAGGGAAGTCACCACTGAGCGAAAGATTAGTGAAGGGCTGGGCGTGGTGGCGCACGCCTTTAATCCCAACACTTGGGAGGCAGAGGTAAGAGGATTGCCATGAGTTCGAGGCCACCCTGAGATGACGTAGTGAATTCCAGGTCAGCCTGAACTAGAGTGAGACCCTACCTCGAGAAACCAAAAAAAAAAAAAAAAAAAGAAAGAAAGATTAGTGAAGGAAGCAAGCAGGAATCCATCAAAGCTAACGACTTACATCTCCCACCCCTTGGTTATATGCAGTGGGATATACAGTGCTTTTGTAGGTTCTCTTTCACATTTTTCAACTGCTGAATTCTTTCCTTTTTTTTTTTTTTTTCCTCTATGGAGTAAGATGCAAACTGGGATGGACATTGGAGTTAGAGATGTGATACCTAGTTTCTTGTTACTGACGAAGTTCTTTTCTCATCCTCCTAAGTAGTCCAGCTCTGCTCTCTGGGGTGTAATCAAACCTGGGGTCTCTCCAGTGACTTCAAATATGTAAATCACCTTCTAGCCCTCTGGGAAAGCAAGGTTAGTTAGTTTTTTTTTTTTTTTTTTGATTGTTTGGTTTTTAGAAGTCTACTTGACAAGCAAATCCATTTTGAATGTGGTTTAGATTAGATTGTTTTTACTGCTAATTTCATTAGCAATTGGCAAATTTGTTCTCATTATTAAAGTATGTCAAAGCAGTTCTGAAGGAATTGACTCCAAAGGCCATTCTAATAAGTTTCTTATGAGAAGGGAATCACTGGCCACATTTAACAAATCAGCATCTCTAATCTGTATCTTCAATGTTACCTTTGGAGTATTTTAAGGAATAAGAACCAGAAAAATCTCTGTGAAAAAAAGGGGGGGGGGGAAATAAGGAGGGAGGGCGGTAAGAAATTAAAAAAAAAAAGGGAAGAAAAGATTCTTTTTCTTTATGTATGTATTAGCTGGCCTAATACTTTACCTCCTGCTTTAAGTTCACTTTCAAAATATTATGGAAATTGATTAGCAGTTGGGTTTCTGCTAAGATTTGGGGAACTGGTACTTTCCTTAAGGCTTCAAGACTTCAGACTAAACAAAGAGAAGTTCAGAGGGTTATTGTCAGGACTGGTGATCAATTATGAGATGTGCCTTCAGGAGAAACATCCTTGAGTAGATTTCTGCTCTAACAGCTCCACCCCCTGTGGGTTTGTTAAGAGGGCATGAATTTTGCAATTAATTTTTTTTTTTAGATTGCTCCAGGGTTAGGGATTGAATTGTGCATGGCTTGAATGAGACGTTGCTCATCGCCTCATGTGTTTTGAATTCTTGGTCTCTAGCTGATGGTAATTTCGGAGGTGGAGCCTTGCTGGAGGCCATGTATTGTTACTGGCCAGCTTTGGGGTGTTCCAGCCCAAGCTCCCTTGCCAGAGCTAGCTCACTTGGACGACTTCCTGCCCCACTGTCCTGCTCATGCTAGGCTTCCCCAGCCATGACCCAGCTTCCTGGAAACCGGAAGCTGAGACAAACCCTTTCCTCCCATATCTGCTTCTGGTTATGTGCCTTGTCCCAGCAAGGAGAAGGTAACACAATATACACCTACACGTCTTTACAATTGCAAAACGCTCGTGTGAGTTCTCTTTCCCCTCTCTTTCTCATACACGTGCATATGAAACACTTGAAAGTATTTAAAATTTTTTTTATAATATTTACTTTTTTTAGAGAGAGTGAGAGAGACAGAGGGAGAGGAGAGATAAACAGAGAGTGTGGACGTGCCAGGGCCTCAGCCACTGAAATCAAACTCCAGACGCTTGTGCCACTTAGTGGGCACATGTGACCTTGTGCTTGCCTCACCTTTGTGCGTCTGGCTTACATGGGATCTGGAGAGAGAACATGGGTCCTTAGGCTTTGCAGGCAAGCGCCTTAACCGCTAAACCATCTCTCCAGCCCTAAAATATGTTTAATTCTAGTTAACTAACTGCCTATCCAAATATTTCTTTTTGATTGGCGAGAGTAGCTGATACTACTTATTTAGGTGTAAGCAACAAAAGAGTTTCACTTCTTTTTCTTTTTTGAGACAGGATCTCACGTAAGCCAGGCTGACCTTGAACTCAGGTGAAAATGACCCTAAACTCCTGATCCTCTTGCCTCCGCCTCCCAAGTACTGGGGTTAGAAATGTGCGTTACCATGTTCCATTTAGCAGTGTTGATGACCGAATGCTACCCTTTGTGTACGCTAAGCAAGAACTCTACCTACTTAGCTTCATCTTTGGCCTTGAAGTTTCTTTTTCCATAATAAACTCTGGAAGGACATTGATGTGTGAGATCTGGCATCAGACGAAACAAGCGAACAACCAGGGTTTACAGACCCTGTAAACCTAGGACAGGGCCGAGAACTTAGACCCATGGATGCACACAGACAGCCAGACAAAAAGCCTGGGGATAAATTTAATGCAGAGTTTATAAAGTAGTTGTGATGACAAATTAAGTTAATACTTTCCTGTGGGGGGAAGTTAAGAGGGCAAATGGTGAAGCTCAAGGAAGAATAAAAGGGGAAATATCGAAGCAGAGACCAAGAAATCCAGAGGAGAAATGAGCAATGAAGAAAGTCACACTCATGTTTACCCTGAGTGTGAAGAAATGACACAGGGTAGAACATCTAGAGTTACTGAAAGCGCCCACATGGGTGAGCTAGTGAACACACACACACATGTGGTAGATCTGGGGTGTAAGGGAAGGACACATACGGTAGATTAGGAGACCCGAGGAAAATCATGCATGTAATCAAAGTGAGAAACTACCCCAAAATATAAAGCAAAATGACCCCAGACCAAGACACAGTTTTATGCTCTATCCCAAACCCTCCTACTCCCATAGCCAGGCCGAGTGAGTGGGAAACTAGACTCACGTGTTCCTGTGGCCAGCAGAGAGAGGCAGGCAGAGTAGAGCAGAGCCAGAAACGAACAGGCTGGAGTGTGGCAGAGCTAGTGACAGGAAGAAGATACCAGCCTTTGCAGGCAAGGGGAAGACACAGCTGATGTGTAGATTTGGAGGGTGGATCCCAGGGCCAGGACACCTGGGCCAGCCCATCCAGGGAGCTCACTAGACTGTGGGTAGCAGGGCACACTGTAGAACAGTCTTGATCAGACACAAGCTCCATTTCTGCCAAGAGTTCTGTTCCGATGCCAGGGTGAAGTAGGTGTCATATGGAGTGGCATGTCCTTGTTTGCTCTGGGCCTCAATCTGTAACTGAAACTGTCCAAAAGGAGCTAGCTTTTTTTCTATCCTCCCTCACTAAGATACATGAGATCCCATCTCAAGAGTAAATAAATAAGTAATCGCATAAATATAGACATGTACTGCCTTTAGACTTCTATAGACAAATATTAAGAAATCAGCTGGGTGTGAGAGTGTGTTGTGCACTAGGAAGGTCCAGTTATAAATAGTAAATACAGTACAGCAAGCAAGTGTACATATGGAAATATATTTTTTTAAAAGATAAACACTTTTAATTGTATTGCTGGTATGCTGGTATTAATGAATTTTCTCTGACATTCTTCATTCAGCTCTATTTTCCTCCAGCCAAAGCATCAAATCACCGAGTTTCTTTGCTAATAGGATATTCTAAACTTCTATTCCAGAAGTTTCTTTGCCTTTGGTAGTGTAGTGAATATTATTATTTTTATTGACAACTTCGGTAATTATAAACAATATCCCATGGTAATTCCCACCACCCCCAACTTTCCCCTTTGAAACTCCACTCTCCATCATATCCCCTCCCCCTCTCAATTAGTCTCTCTTTTATTTTGATGTCATGATGGTCTTGTGTAGGTAGTGTCAGCACTGTGAGGTCACGGACATCCCGGCCATTTTGTGTCTGGAGGAGCACGTTGTAAGGAGTCCTTCCTTTCCTTTGGCTCTTACATTCTTTCTGCCACCTCTTCTGCAATGGACCCTGAGCTTGGGAAGGTGTGATAGAGATATTTCAGTGCTGAGCACTCCTCTGTCACTTCTCAGCATCATGTTGCTTTCTGAGTTATCCCAAGGTCATTGCCATCTGAAAAGAGAAACTTCTCTAACCAAAAGTGAGAGTAGCATTAATGTATGAACATTAAGAGAAGTGCTTACTGGGCAGTTTGGTGAGCATAGTATATACATTTAGCCAGACACCAGCGGATGTTACACCCTTAGGGCTCATGACTACCCCTGTTGTAGGTTTTCAGTATCAGGAATGTATTCCCTCCCATGGAGCGAGTCTCCAGTCAAATTAGAGGATAGTTGGTTTCTTCCATAACAGATGTGCCACTATGCACCCGTTGGCTCATTTGGCCTGGCTGGCCAAACTTAAGGCTTGCAGTGTCCACTGTTGAGTATCTTTACTGGTGATTTCTCTCTCTCCCATTGAGCTGCATGCAACATGGCTTTTTCTAGCTTTCTGTCAGCTGGTCTACATGGAGGAGGTTGTCAGCTCAGCTCCAGCAGGATTTATCAGTGACCTTGCACCCCAAGTATGTGGAGTCTTCAGCAATAGGGTCTTACCATCTATTCCTTGTGGGAAACCAAGGGTTGGCAATGGCCTGTAATGTTTTGGGTGCATCAGGGACCTCGCTGGCCAACAACTCACTGGAAGGTATCCCATCCCTGGCACTGAAAGTTTTCTAGTAACAAACTATGGCTCCTGAATGTTCCATTGTCCAAAAAAGTAGGTTTCCATATGACTTATTTATATACTCTTAGATTTTGATTAGCTCTCCCTCCATCTTTCCTTTACTCAATCACTTCCCCCCGACCTCACTTAGGCCTTTTCACCCCCATTAATCTGTTCTTCTACTTACATATATACTGAGCATGAGGGCGAGGAAAAGGGAAACAATGCTCGGCGGGAGGTGGCCACAGATAGACCAGACTTCCTCCTCCTTGGCTTCGGCACACAAGGTCAGAGCACGCTATGCTTGGACTCCTCTGCTGCTAATTTTCATTACTTAAAGAGTCATTAAATGGAGCTCAGCCTGGTTCCTTTTTGTTTTCTCCCTCTTCTATTCAGTGTTTATTACCACCACCTGACTAATTATTAAAGAGCAAGCAAGCATCAATTAGCTCCAGACACATACATGACAATTACACTGGGGAGAAACGACAGGGGCTGAACAGCCCAGCCCCTTGAAGTGCATAGTAATCTGGCAGGCCAGCCCTCTCGGTGACAGAAAGAAAAAAAAAAAATACGTACAATTGACTTCATGGGAAATAAGGTCCTCATGTCAAAACATCTGGGTGCAATTTTCTGGGCATTTAAACAGCTCTGGCTCAGGAGAACATAGATTTGGCCCAGAGCTATAGCCAGATGAGATTCATTTGTCCCCCACCCCCACCCCTACTCTGTATCCTTACTCCTCTCTGTTCCATGCCACATGAAGCTCTTCTTGTGAGTCCTTATTACCTGTTGAGATTGCAATGATGGTCATTTATGGGCAATACATTATCAGGACAGAAGAGCCAGAGGAGGCAATTTGTATGAGTTGTTTGCAGTGGTTTCTTTTTTTTTTCTTTTTTTTTTTTTTGGCTCAAAATTTTTAATTTTCTTTCAATGATCACTGACTCACTGTCACTTTTAACTGACCTCCCTCGTAGCAGTTCCCTGCTTTGTGGTTCTGTGTCCACTCCCTTTCTGAAGCAGTCCTTACATCACTGATGCCACAGTCTACCTGCTCTCGTCTACCTGTCTTCTCAGCACGTGAGATGACTGGGTTTAGGGCCTATGGCGTCCTGAACTTGAAGCCTCAGCTCTTGGTTCATGAGCCATTCACTGAGTGTTTGTCGCATTAAGGAACCAAGTTTCTCACAGTCAGCTAAAATTAATTAGGTCAGGAAATACAACAGAAATGCTTTCTACTTGATAGTTGGTACTGTTTTCTAACTAATAGTGCAATTGGGATGTTTCAAATTTTCCCACAGTTATAGGAGGACTTGTGATGTTCAATGAAGAACTGATTCTCTGTATGGCCAGAAACTACCAGAAGCATGCAGGGCTCACTGAAACTATAGAATCCTTATCCCTACTTAGGCCTATAGAGTCAGAACCTGTAGAAGTGGGGAATAAGAGAGTATCCGACCACATAAAATAGATTTTAATAATGTTTTATAAACTTACCCTTGTTATTTTTTTTTACCACAGCCTATTTTCTTTCCTTCCTTCCTTCCTTCTTTCTTTCCTTCCTTCCTTCCTTCCTTCCTTCCTTCCTTCCTTCCTTCCTTCCTTCCTTCCTTCCTTCCTTCCTTCCTTCCTTGTTTTTTTTAAAGGCAGGGTCTCACTCTAGCCCAGGCTGACATGGAATTCACTATGTCTGTGTAGTCTCAGGGTGGCCTCGAACTCACAGCAATCCTTCTACCTTGGCCTTCCAAGTGCTGGGATTAAAGGTGTGCGCCACCGCGACCGGCTTGACCCTATTTGTTTTCCATGATAAATATCCTAACAAATGTGAGACGGTATATCGCTACATCCTTGATTTTCATTTTCCTCATGTTCAGTGACATTGAACAGCTTTTCGTCTATTTGTTGACCTTCCATATGCTTTTTTTTTTTTTCTTGAAATGTCTATTCAAGTTTAAGCTTTTAGTTGCAAAACATAAAAAAAATAAAAAAAGGTACAACTGTCAGGACGGTAGTCTTTGTTCCCATAGAGTAGGTGACCAGAGGTCCAGAATGACTTGCCAAGGGAAAATAGCTAGTGAGTGGGAAAACTAGGTTAAGAAAATAGATCTTTAATTTACAATTTTGCTGCTGAGTCTGTGTTGCTGAACTCCTGCCACCTTTAGTTTGGCCACAAATAACGGAACAGGCTCATTCTTCATGCGTATATGTTTGGTTCTCCTTGTCTCTGAAGGTATGCCTCTCATCTTAGTGTCTGCTATTGTCTGTTAGCCTGCAATATTTGCAAATCCCTCCCTCCTTCCCTCCCTTCCTTCTCCACTGCGTTTGCTCTGCATGTACCTGGCAATTAAAGGGATGAATGCATCAGTTATCAACCTTAATCCCAGATCCTCATTAATCTTGACCTCTTGTTATTGTGCTGTCCATTGGCAGAAACCTGGCTTGAAGGCCAGTTTCAAAAGCAGAGAAGCTTTAGAGCAGTTTTGCTGCTGAAGTGTCACAATATGACTGAATGTATTTTGCTAACTGCCTTTTCCATTTGCTTCTCACCCCCCCCCCATGTATTTAAGTGACAATTTAATCCATCTATTTCATAATCATTTTACACTTCACTCATCTAAATGTTATTTGAGGAGAGATAAATCCAAGAATTCTTTCTGTTTTAAATATATATATATATTTAACAGAGAAAGAGGGAGAGAGAGAGAATATGAATGGGCGCACCAGGGCCTCCAGCCACTGCAAACGAACTCCAGATGCATGCGCCCCCCGTGCATCTGGCTAACTAGGTCCTGGGGAATCAAACCTGGGCCCTTTGGCTTTGCAGGCAAACACCTTAACTGCTGAGCCATCCCTCCAGCCCCCAGGAATTCTTTCTATCGGGTTCAGTTGACCCAGAGTGATTTTCAGCTCCAGAAAGAGAAAACACACACAGCCGGGCGTGGTGGCGCACACCTTTAATCCCAGGACTTGGGAGGCAGAAGGTAGGAGGATCATTGTCAGCTCAAGGCAAGCCTGAGACATAGTGAATTTCAGGTTAGCCTTGGCTTGAGTGAAATCCTACCTTGAAACCCCCACCCCGTCAAAAAAAAAAAAAAAAAAGAAACAAGAAAAAAAGTTAAAAAACAGTACACACAGAATAACCAGCATCACCTACTCTGATCCATGCCATGCAAGGGAACATGGCTCTCCAGCTGCAAGCAGATCACTAACGCACGTGGCGCACTGTTACTACCCGTGTCTCCTGCCGACCCATCGTATTTCCCTTCAGATTAAGTCCTTCTCCGTTCTCCTTGTATACCCTGCTCCAAATCCTGCTCCCAGACCTAGCTGCCTATCTCTCAGTGACCTTTCTTATATTTGCCTGGGCAAAGGTAACTCTAAATTCATAATGAGCTGTTCATGGAACATATGGGAAGAAATTTCTAAACTCCACAGGGAACTTACTACATGCCAGTAGTTTGCTATGTTCTTACCACCACTGCAGAAAGAGGTACATTTAAAAACATTTTTTTAGAGACACACACACACACACACACACACACACACAGAGAGAGAGAGAGAGAGAGAGAGAGGGAGAATTGGCACACCAGGGCCTCACCCACTGCAGTTAAACGCCAAACACTAGTGCCACCTAGTGGGCATGTGCAACCTTGCGCTTGCCTCACCTTTGTGCGTCTGGCTTATGTGGAATCTGGAGAGTTAAACATGGGTCCTTAGGCTTCACAGGCAAGTGCCTTAACTGCTAAGCCATCTCTCCTGCCCGGTCTTTACATTTAAGTGCACTTATTCTTAATGACACACAGGAAAAGGGCTTTATAAAGATCAACTACTCAAGTTTTATAGGAGATTGGGAACTACAAAACAATGTGTGCCAGGACTCTTTATTAAAAAAAAATATGGGCTGAGGAGATGGCTTAGCGGTTAAGGCTTTTGCCTACAAAGCCAAAGAACCCAGGTTCAATTCCCCAAGACCCATGTAAGCCAGATGCACAAGGTGGCGCATGCGTCTGGAGTTTGTTTGCTGAAGGCACAGACATGTGCTCTTCTCTCTGTTTTCTCTCTCTACCTGCCTCTTTCTCTCTCTCTAAAATAAATAAATAAATAAAATAAGCACACAGACACAAAAATTATTTATTTATTTGAGGGAGACGGGGGATAGGAGGGAGAGAAAGGGCACGCCAGGGCCTCCAGCCACTGCAAATGAACTCCAGATGCATGTACTACCTTGTGCATCTGACTTATGTGGGTACTGAGAAATCAAACCTGGGTCCTTAGGCTTCACAGGCAAGTGCCTTAATTGCTGAGCCATCTCTCTAGTCCTTTTTTTTAAAAAGTGTGTGTGTGCTCACATGTGTGCATACTGCCCATTTATGTTTGTATATACACTCATGTGGAGGCCAGAGACCAGGCACAGGTGTCATCCTTGGGAATGCTGTTCCTTTTGTTTTGAGACAGGGCTTCTCACTGGCTTGGAGCTCACCAATTAGGTTAGACCAGCTGGCAGCAAGTCTCAGGGTTCCTCCTGTCTCCCAATTATGTAATTATAGCACACATTACCGTGCCTGACAGTTTTCATGGGTACTGGGGACCGAACTTAGGCCTCATGCTTGTGAGACAAGAATTTTAATGACCCTATTTCAGAACTCTTTAACTATAATATATGGTTGGTGGGTAGAATTGTCCCCTCTATCTGATACTGGCTTACAAGATGCAAAGATACAGAAATATTTCCCTTTGCATTTTATTTTTATTTTTTATTTGAGAGAGAGAGAGAGAGAGAGAGAGAGAGAGAGAGAGAGAGAATAGGGCCTCTGCCATTGCAATCACGCTCTAGATGCTCGCTTGCACCATCTAGTGGGCTTGTGTGACCTTGGGCTTGCCTCATCTTTGTGCATCTGGCTTATGTGGGATCTGGAGAGTCGAACACAGGTCCTTAGGCTTCACAGGCAAGTGCCTTAACTGCTAAGCCATCTATCCAGCCTGACCCCCCCCCCACCCTTTGCATTTTAAATGCCCAGATAAAAATCTCCTTGGTTAAATACCTGTCCTCTTGCCTTCATTTTGGATGCAAGCATTTAAACAACTGTGATGGGTTTTCCCAGCTAGTGTGGAGCTCTGATGTCTGAACTTGCTTTCCCGTTAACATCACTCATTACCTCCCAACAAGCATGCGTAGCTCAGGGTTGTGTCTTTCAAAGGTGGTTTCCAACTACCACTGCCTGGAAACTTGTTCAAGAGGCAAATTTGTGGGCAGAATCTCCAAACCGACAGTCAGAAACCCCAGGGCCAGAGCCCAGCAGTTGGATTTGCATTCTAGGTGATTCTTGATTCTTGTCAGCAGTTAGGGGACAGAGCCACAGTCCTACACTGTCACTTTAAGTAGTCCAGAATATTCCATTAACATTCAAGGACCTCAACTCAGGCAAACACAGGGTTCATGAAGAGAAGAATTTTAGGATGTGCCAGTCTGAGGCAGACTTGGAGGTTACTAAATGTATGTCAATATAGATTTTTTTAAAATTTTATTTATTTATTTGCAAGCAGAGAGAAAGAGAGAAGAGAAACAGACAGAGAGAGAATGGGTGTGCCAGGGCCTCCAGCCACTACCAGCCAACTCCAGATGCATGTGCCCCTTGTGCATCTGGCTTACATGGGTCCTAGGGAATCAAGCCTAGGTCCTTTGGCTTCAGAGGCAAGTGCCTTAACCACTAAGCCATCTCTCCAGCCTAATATACACTTTTAAACAGATATTTAAGAGAAAGGGTGGTACTTTGAAGGAAAGGAAAACACTCTAGAGCATGGGTGTGAACTTCTCTGAAAGGAAGCTTCATTTTAGTGTCTTGGCATTAGCTATACATTCCATAATGGTAGTTCTCAAGTTACATCTCAAAAGGTTGCTAGGAGATCTTTGGTTTTCCTTTTCTCTCTTTTAAAAATTTTTTAAAAATCTTAAATTTTTTTTGTTTTGTTTTGTTTTCTGAGGTAGGGTCTCACACTAGCTCAGGCTGACCTGGAATTCACTATGTAGTCTCAGGGTGGCCTCAAACTCTTGGCAATCCTCCTACCTCTGCCTTCTGAGTGCTGGGATTAAAGGCGTGAGCCACCATGTCCAACTTCATTGTTTTTTTTTTTTTTTTTTTTTTAAAGAAAAAGAGAGCCGGGCGTGGTGGCACACGCCTTTAATCCCAGCACTCGGGAGGCAGAGGAAGGAAGATCACCGTGAGTTCGAGGCCACCCTGAAACTCCATAGTGAATTCCAGGTCAGCCTGCACTAGAGTGAGACCCTACCTTGAAAAACCAAAAAAAAAAAAAAAAAAAAAAAAAAAAAAAAAAAGGAGAGAAAGAGATAATTGGCACACCAGGGCCTCAGCCACTGTAATTGAACTCCAGATGCTTGCGCCACCTAGTGGGCATGTGTGACCATGTGCTTGCCTCATCTTTGTGCATCTGGCTTACATGGGATCTGGAAAGTCAAACATGGGTCCTTAGGCTTCACAGGCAAACACCTTAACCGCTAAGCCATCTTTCCAGCCTTTTTTCTCTCATTTTTGAAAAGTGAGATTCTTGGGTGTCCCTGGCAGTACTTTGGATTGGCTTATGATTTGATAAACTAGAACCAGCAGCAACTAAGGCCACACAGTGGGTTGAAAGCTTGTTTTTATGTTTTTCAATCAAAAGGGGTTTTTGGTGAGATTCCTAGAAAATTGCAAGTCTTGACCTGAGAATGGAAGAGGCTTTGAGCAAATGTAGTTAAGTGGGTTGGAATTCTTAATCTCAGCTGGTGGAAGAATCCACCAGCTCCTGGATGAGGGGCCACCTTTCCTTTCTCGTGTCACTATAATTTTCTCTGTCTCTCTGTAATCCCTCAGTTTTGACACACACTCAAGCTTACAAACCACCGGCCGAGTCAATAAGGTGGAACATGCACCTCTATTAACCACGTTCTCGTGGACGGTGCACAATCAGATCACAGCCAGGTCTGGCTCCTTTAGTAGTGATATCCGATAAAATGTAAAATGTCACACACAATCAGTGTCTGGGGAAAAGCATCAGAAACCCAAATAGGAGAGCCTGGGGGCATGGCTTAGTAGTTAAAAGCACTTTTTTTTTTCTACAAGCCTGCCCTCTGGAGTTCGTACCACTAGCATCCATGAGCAGCCAGATGCAAAGTGCATGTCTAATCCCAAGGTGCCTTTGGCATTGGAAGACAGAGTTAGGAGAATCTCAACACAAGGTGAAAGAAGGGGGCCGACACTCTGAGGTTGTCCTCTGACCTTCACATGGTACCATGACATGTGTGTGTGTGTGTATGTGCACGTGCGCGCACACACACACATATGTACCCACACACAGAAATGAAAAAAAACATCCAAGTAGGAGACAGGAAAAAAAAAAAAAAAAACAACTTTCACAGGAGTGAAATTCAAACACCGAGCTCTGTGGAATCTTCACAGGCAAGAATGGGTCTTAACATTTGACCCCAGCTATTCAGGGTGAGGAGAGGCAGTACGCAGCAGGAGAAGGCATGTGTTAGTGTCCTATGATAACGCATCACAAAGTGGGTGTCTCGAATAGCAGAATAGTGTTACCCCACAGTCGTAGAGGCCAGGAGTCCGAAATCGGGGTGCCAGCTTATCTCTGGTCCCAGCACAGCCTCTTCTACTTTCTGGCATTCCAGCAGTCCTTAGATTCTAGATGCATCGTTCCAACCCTCCAGTGTTCATGTGGTGTTTCAGTCCCCCAAGTATCTTCACATCATCTCTCTCTCTCTCTTCTGTGTGTGTTTGTATTTGGCTTTCTGTTAATATTTCCCCTTTCATAAGCCTATCAGTCAGTTTGGATTAGAGTCCACTCCAATAACCCAAGTTCAATTTGCCTACTCCCCTAATGACTGCATTTCCAAATAAAACCATATTCTGATATTCGGGGGTTTAAGACATGCCCTTTTGAGTGGATACAATTTAATCCCCAAGGAGGAGAGTCAGAAATAAAGATAGAAGGCTGGGTGGGGGGTGTTGGGTATTTGGTAGAAGCAATGTAGAAACAGGGTAACATAATGATGGTCTGGCATTCTGAACATGAGATAAGGCCCGTTTTCTCCGGCTGATCTTTGATAGTTCCCAACTGAATGAACCCTGGGGCTTTGGGTGGCCCTTTTGGTCACAAGTAGGTATTTACCCTCTGCAGGCATAAGTCCTTTCCCACAGGTGACAGTCTACGGGGTAGAAACCAGGCATCAGAGGTGTAGATGTGAACGTAGGCACTTGATTTCTTTAAAAAATGTATTTATTGTGTGTGTGGTGCAGTCTCACCATGTGCACGTATTTGGGGGTCAGAAGACAACTTCCAAGTGTCTGTGCTTAGCTTTCTATTTTACTGTGTGAATCTCAGTTTTCTTGTATGCAGAAAAATAGTAACACCTACTGAAACACCACAGGAGCTAGGCTATTTCCTTGGCTAGGCAGACAGACAGTGGTAACAGGCGATTGGCAAGTGACTCTAACCTGAGATGGTGAAGGGGGGGTGACCCCACTTTCTCTTTCTTCCCTCTTTGGGGGAATGTTCCCCGTGGCAGGCTGGCTTGGCAAGCTGGTTTGTTGGGCTCTCTGGGACATGTGCCATCAGGGACCAACCATTGCCTTCACCTTCATTTAAGCTGGTCAATCATGAAGTCAGTCGATAAAGCTTCAGTTTCCAGGCTGGAGGGATGGCTTAGCGGTTAAGACACTTGCCTGCAAAACCCAAGGACCCAGGTTCAATTCCCCAGGACCCATGTAAGTAAGCCAGATGCACAAGGGGGCGCATGTGTCTGGAGTTCATTTTCAGTGGCTGGAGGCCCTGGTGTGCCCATTCTCTCTCTCTCTGTCTCTCTCTCTCTCTCTCTCAAATAAATAAATAAAAATAAATATTTAAAAAAAATACCTTCAGTTCCTGTTGGAACTGTGGAATTTTCCAGCTCTGGAAATCCTCTCTTCCCAGTGAAGTCTGTTCTTCTGCTTTCTTTCCCTCTTACTCTGAAATAAACTATATTTTTAAAAATACTTTTCCACCTCCTTTATTCTTCAATTGGCATAGAAAACAAACTCAACATCCCTAGACGATACCACTACCTGACTCCTGACATATGCCTGCAATGAACTCTGTAAGGACAGAAATCACACAACCCTCAGCCCCATCCTCACTCCCTGTGGCCACCATTCCCCCCCCCCATACTGAGGTCTTACACTAAAGCACAATGTACGGTGAAGGTCTAGGTGGTGGAACATAACCACTCCACCACAGTGCTGCTTCTGTGGATTTTAGAAAACCTGAAGATTCAAGTTGTGGAGTGGGTCACTAGAATGACACGTTAGCATCAAATCGTATTTCCTTTCCACTGTATCACCTTTGGGCTAAAGACTATCTTCTGGACCCCAGCATCTCTTTATCTTGTGTAGAGACAATCGGTTCTCATGATCAGCTGCCTCACTTCCCTGACCATCCCAATCTCCTCGATGCCTTTGAGCTTGCATGGCTTAGCTGTTGAGTTCTCCAGTCTTAGATCTGTTCCTGGAAGCCTTCATGTTCCGAGCCATCTTAACCACTTGAGAGTGGCGCAATGGTTTTTTTGCCCCTAAATCTCCAGATGTAGATGTTAGTGACTACTCAGAGCTAGCTGGCGAGGTTCAGAACACCATTCATTTCTTCTACCATTCATTTCTTCCCTTCTTTCTCTATCATTCCCCTCTTCCCCCTCACTTTTTTTTTTTTTTTTTTTTTTTGGTTTCTCAAGGTAGGGTCTCATTCTAGTCTAGCCCAGAGTGACCTGGAATTTACTATGTAGTCTCAGAATGGCCTGGAACTCATGGCGATCCTCCTTCCTCTGCCTCCCGAGTGCTGGGATTAAAGGCGTGCGTCACCACGCCCGGCTCTCCCTACATTTTACTGCTAGCTGGTTTTCAACCTGTGAGGTAGAGCTCTGGACCAGCCTTTGGAGCCATGTATATAGGAGCAAGGCTGTAGCTGTTTTTAGTAGGAGACACAGTGGGAGAGTAAGCACCTGGTTTTAGAATCCCAAGTTTGATTTCTGACTGTCTCTTGGTAGTTAAGTGACCCCTCTGGATAAGTTCCTCAACCTCCCTGAGAAAGTACCTTGCCTTTCCTAATCTTTCAGTTGATAATCGCCTGTTTTGTGCAATTACCGTGGAGATCAAGAGAGATAATAGAAAGTGTGCATGTAAAATTACTGACGTGGGGTTTTGTGTTCATTTAGTGATGCCTATTAGAGCCAGCCCGGAACACAGCTGGTGCAGTTAACTCAGTTGCTGAGATCTGGCTCTTCCCTTGTTATGAGAGAATTTATGGTCATCAGCCCAGAGCCCAGAACCTAGCTGCTAAAAAGGTTCTTAGCCACAGGCCTGCCCTGGCCAGAACAAAAGCTCAGATCACCTTTTCACTTGACAGATTGTCACTAACCCCATCTCTTTGTGAGGGTCACCTTTAATGAGCCCACAGATCTGGAGGCCGCCTTGGGCCATATGACCACGGGACTTCTTTGCCTGCAGTCCCTCTCTGCAAAGGCTCAGATCTCCAAGGGCAGAGACAAGGACAGGGAGAGAAATCTGAGTGACAAGAAGCCAATCACAGTGTCGCTGTCTTCCTTCAGTGCTCATTTCTAGCCATGAGGCAGTACGAGGCTGCATCGAGTTAAGCAAGAGGGCAGAAACATGGGCTTCAGTCCTGAGGGTCTGTCGCTGTCTTCTGGAGAGTGACTTATTTCCTTTATATAATCTTGATCCAAGATTCCCAGCAAGGTTTCCCCAGGAAACCTAGATATGTACGCTTCAACACCCGTATCAGCATTCTGTAATTTGCGTTCAATTTTCCTCACTTAAGTCCAGTTAACATAAAGGAATGTATGATTGCTAGGTGTATGAGTGTACTGTGCAGCCTTACCGGACATTTATTCAGCATTTCTGGTTATTTTCACTAATGTGAGTTAAGCTGGCTGATAATTCTTTTTCCTTTTGTTTTTCTTCCCTTCTCAAGATCTGCTATGAATTTTAAATTTTTTCTGATAAAATCAATTTTTACTAGCTTAAATTTTTTTTTTTCCTCTTTTGTGTCATTGGTTGCCTTTCAGGTTTTGTTGTTGTTGTTTTGTTTTTGTTTTTCGAGGTAGGCTCAGGCTGACCTGGAATTCACTATGGAGTCTCAGGGTGGCCTCGAACTCACAGCGATCCTCCTACCTCTGCCTCCCGAGTGCTGGGATTAAAGGCATGCGCCACCATGCCCAGTGTTTCCTTTTGATGCTGGTGAGTAACTATTTCTCCACGAGCCCCTGTACGTGAATCTCAACACGAGGTTGTGGAGACGTGCAGAGCCAATTCAAGGCAAAGGTGGTTCAAGGCAAGTTACAGTGAGTCACAGGACTGGTCTCAGATGAGTAGCGAGTCAAATGGGCCATACCAAGCGAGGGCTGCAAAAATGTACAAATGAAGTCCTGAGGACAGTCAGCAGTGCATCACCTGTTGATTTCGTGGTGCATGCATGCCTCAGATGGCGGGATGGCAGGGAAGTGGATGCCACCATACCCGCCTTTCTATGATTTATTTGGTTGGGGGGCAGTGCTTGCCTCATTGGTCTGGTATTTGATACAGTCACTGAATTGGCATTTGGAGCGGGGAGGATTTGTTTTTGATATGCCCATGTCTCCATGTATTCCTGGTTTACTTCCATAAATTCACAGCTGGCAGAATTTTACCTTTGTGAATAAGTTACTTACGAGTCAGGGCCTCACGGTTCGTGCTCGACAGGGAGTGATTGTTTACCTGCACCAAGGGGATGTAGGGTCCTTCTGACTCGGTATCTGTGCTTTGATTGGAGCAAACTGATGTTTTGTAAAATATTGCCATTTATGGTAAGGAACAGCCGGAAAGCCAGTGTTTTATCTAATGATGGAGTAACGTAGAGTACACATAGCCTATACGTAACATCAAGTCTGTGGTCTTGTTATTACTCATTAATTTTAGCAAAGTTTATAGTGAAAATTGATGGCAAAAAGCACAGCAGTTTTAAAACAACAAAAAACACCCAGTTTGAGAGTGTGACTACATTTAAAACTGTAGAAGAAAGTGCTAGAGAGAGGGCTTAGCACTTAAGGCATTTGCCTGCAAAGCCTAGCAAGCCAGGTTTAGTTCCCCAGTACCCATGTAAAACCAGGTGCACCAAATGGAGCATGCATCTGAAGTTTGTTTGCAGTGGCTAGAGGTTCAGGTGCACCCATTCTCTCCCTTTCTCTCTCTCTCTTTCTCTCCCTCTTCTTGCAAGTAAATCTACTTATCTATCTATTTATCTATTTTCCATGGAAAATTTGGCTGTATTGCTAAAGAGATTAGTGACTAAAGACAAGCCACACACTTCACTGTGACAATAGGAACAAGACCACCCTCATGGAAGGCTGCAGGGTATGAAAATACAAACGCATGTGAAAGACTTTCCTTTAAAAAGGCAGTGTGTGTGTGAAGAGGGAGGATTTTTCAGGGCACCCTGCACTGACTAGGAACGTATTTTCCTGATTGGGCCACATGGGCATTCAGAGACCCACTGTCGCTGTGGCTCATCAGGTTGGCTGGGGGCAAAACTTGGCACCACCCTTTTGATGCTTATTTTGTAGGCATGCAGAATGCTAGAGTCACAGAGTCAAGGTAGCTTGTGCCAAGATTCCAGAGAAAGAAAAATCATGCAATGCCAGGCAATGTATAGCAGGGTTAGTTTCCCTGCAGCTCCTGAGCAGACTGTGTGTGAAGCTTTGAGGATGCAGCTTAAGATACAGTGGAGTGGTCTAGAGAGATGGCTTAGCAGTTAAGCGCTTGCCTATGAAGCCTAAGGACCCCAGTTAGAAGCTTGATTCTCCAGGACCCACATTAGCCAGATGCACAAGGGGGCGCAAGCGTCTGGAGTTTGTTTGCAGTGGCTGGAGGCCCTGGCGTGCCCATTCTCTCTCTCTCTCTCTCTCTCTATCTGCCTCTTTCTCTCTCCGTCACTCTCAAATAAATAAAAATGTACAAAAAAAATTTGAAAAAAAAAAAAAGATACGGTGGAGTGTTCAGGATGTTGGAGAAGTAGAAGATGGGACATCTGCTCAGGACAACTAGGGTCTGAGTGGATCTGGCCTGAGAGCACACGCGCGCTTCAAAAGGCAGTGCTAAAGGTCAGGGCTGTCCAAGCCTGTTGGAGTTCAGATCATACCATCATGTGTCCCAGCTGCCAGACATGGAGCTATAAGAATTAACGTTTGCCCTGCTGGGTTTCAGTCCTGTTTTGGTCCAGCGTTTCCTTTCTATCCTCCAGTTATTCCCTTTTGGAATATAACTGTTTACAACATACCATTGGCAATATATATTGAAAATATGCATCAGTATGTCATTGTACGTTGGAGGTATGTAACTTCCTTCCTTTTTAATTTTGCAGGGGCTCATAGCTAAGAATTTACCTTTAGTCTCAGAACAGACTTTGCCCTTTGGACTTTTGAACAGTTAGGATTATTAAAACTGTGGGGTTTTGAAGTTGGACTAAGTGCATTTTTCTATTATGAGATGGCATGAAACTTTGGAGACCAGAAATAGTTTGAATGTGAGATTCTGCCACAGGCTCATCTTTGGGTATTTAGTTCCCAGCTGTAGCACTGTTTTTTTTTTTTTAATTTTTGTTATTTTTATTTATTTATTTGTGAGCGACAGACAGAGAGAGAAAGAGGCAGAGAAAGAGAGAATGGAGCCGGGCATGGTGGCCCACGCCTTTAATCCCAGCACTCGGGAGGCAGAGGTAGGAGGATCACCACCGTGAGTTCGAGGCCACCCTGAGACTACAGAGTGAATCCAGGTCAGCCTTGACTACAGTGAAACCCTACCGTGAAAAAGAACAAAGAGAGAGAGAGAGAGAGAGAGAGAGAGAGAGATTGGCACGTCAGGGCCTTCAGCCACTACAAACAAACTCTAGATGGATGTGCCGCCTTGTGTATCTGGCTTATGTGGGTCCTGGGGAATCGAGCCTTGAATCAGGGTCCTTAGACTTCACAGGCAAGCGCTTAACCACTAAGCCATCTCTTCAGCCCTGGAGCACTGTTTTGAAGCAGCGGAGCCTTCAACAGGTGTGGTCTGCCTGGTAGAAATAGGTTGCTGGAGGGCTGGAGAGATGGCTTAGTGGCTAAGCGCTTGCCTGTGAAGCCTAAGGACCCCGGTTCGAGGCTCGATTCCCCAGGACCCACGTTAGCCAGATGCACAAGGGGGCACACACATCCGGAGTTCGTTTGCAGTGGCTGGAGGCCCTGGAGCGCCCATTCTCTCTCTCTCTCTCTCTCTCTCTCTGTGCCTCTTTCTCTCTCTGTCGCTCTCAAATAAATAAAAATAACAAAAAAAAATAGGTTGCTGGAGATCATTTGGGTATAACCTTTGTCCTCTGCTTCCTCTCTGCTACCACGTGAGCAAGCGGCCCCTCCTCCTGCCACCACGGACCGAGATGCCCCTCCCTCTGTGCCTCCTCTGCCATGGCGGGCTGAAATCTCTCAAGATGTGAGCTCCCATCTCCCTCTTCTAAGTAATTCTGTCAAGCATTTTGGTTATAGCTGCACAAAAGTTACTAATAAGCAGTCTTCCTGGACATTAGGAAGGGATAGGAAAATTGTAAGCAGTATTTATCATCCATGGGCCTCCCAGAAACAGGAAGAACATTCCTCCTTGAACACTATGTTGAGAGCAGAGAAACGTCAATATTTATTTTGTATTAAGTGACCTTTCCATTCCTACCTTAAGGGCTGAAAAACCAGGACTATTCCCTACTTTTGAAGCTGTGTTGACTAGCACATGGGGCAGGGTTGACATGGCTTCTTGTAAATCCCAAAGGCAAGATATGAAGCTTTTGTACTAGTATGTATGTGTCAGTACACATGCATGTACACGCACACACATGTACATGGTTAGGGGAAAGGGAGATGATAGCAGGAATTGGAAATAAACGTTTGCTTAATTCCCCCATCAAACATGAGCTTCACCTGGCACAGTTCTGCTTGGCGTCCTGTTATGGCCACCCACCCCACAGGGGTAACATGGCTATTTTACATTTGGACTGTAAGCAATTGAAAGGATAGCACTATTACCCTCTCCCTCCTTTTCTCTCTGTGTTGTTCGTGTGGCATTTGATGTAATCTCAGCTCTCCCTTCTTCTGTGTGACATTAAATCTATCAGGGGAAAAAGTTAAGAGTTCAGAATTATATGCTACGAGTCAGAATTGACCACGGCTCAGAAAGAAGCTCTAATGCATTCCAAAATATTTCTTGCTAGTCTTTTACTCCCGCACATCCCATCCTTCACAAGAGACATCTAGCTAAAAGAGTATCAATAATTAGTCAGGAATAAAGGGTGCATCTTCAACCATGACTTACTCGGAGAAAATAAAAATTGTGGTAGTTTGAACCAGATGTTCTCCATAAGCTCATGTGTTCTGAGTACTTGGTCTCGAGCTCCCTGCAATTTGGGAGGTGGAGCCTTGCTGGAGGAGGTGTGCTGTTGGGAGTGTGCTTAAGGGTGTTATGGCCTTGGTAGAGTTGGGCTCACTCTCCTGCTGTGACAGAGGTGATGTCCAGCCTCTGCTCATGCCATGTTTTCCCCTGCCATCATACCCTCCAGACTGTAAACCGAAATAAAAACTTTTGGGCTGGAGGGATGGCTTAGCAGTTAAGGCGTTTGCCTGAAAAGCCAAAGGACACAGGTTCGTTTCCGCAGGACCCACATTAGCCAGAAGCACAAGGGGGTGCACACATCTGGAGTTCGTTTGCAGTGGTTGGAGGCCTTGACACACCCTTTCTCTCTCTCTCTCTCTCTCTCTCTCTCCCTTTTTCTCTGTCAAATAAATTAAAAAATAAATAAATAAAAACTTTCCTCCCATCAGCTGCTTTTGGTCAGGTGCTTTTGTCCCAGCAATGTGAAGGTACCTGCAACAAGAGTCTTAACCTTCGGTCTCTGTTCTGCTCTAGATAATTCTTGGAATTAAAAACCAACAAACAAACACAAAAAAGGTTCTGGTGGAATCTGGTCTAACCTGGAAAGGCCTTCAATTCGATCTCTTTCACTTACCTTGCTATCTAGTCCCATTTAGCAGGAAAGCCACTTGTCTGAGAAAGTTTATTCGTCAAAATAGTGTTAAATCATAGATGGGTGCTTATCATGATAAAATAAGACATCAAGATAAGTTTAAGGCAGTTAGTTACCCAGGCAGGTATAGGGCCTCGGAACACTGCTTTGTTTTCTCGCTTTCCCTAAGTTGAAGCTTATGTCCAGAAGCACTTTACATTTGCCTGGAGACCGGGTGACCTAGGATTCAGGGAACTTGTACCCTGTTCACCTGCTCTCACAGCCCTCAGCTCCTTCAGATGTCATGAATAAACAGGGCTCCTTAAAAGCCACCAGCCTAAGATAATGGTAGGGTACTGCTAAAGGAGCTGCCCAAAGGAAACCCCTTGAGATGGGTAGCATGGCCTGTGATAGGTGAAGCCAGACCCCGTCGGTTTTTGCACTCAGGTCAGGAGCAGCCTTTCTGGGGCTGTACAGTGAACATCCCAGCATCACACCAATTCCAGGAAGAGCGAGTCAGAAATCATGTCTCTGAAGGATGTAAGGCAAGAAAGAGCAAATGCCACGTGTCAGATAAATGGGTTTCACTTATCTCTCCGCAGGGAGCTCTTTTATCCCTTTTAACATAATCCTTTCTCAGGTTTCTAGAATTCCCAGGAGGGTAGAGGTCTATATCCTACTTGTTCCCCGCTTTGGGATTGCTCCCTGGCTAAAAGCAAAGAGAGCCGGAGTGTGAAATGTCTGGAAGGACATGGAGGCAAGGCTATTATAAGCAGAGACGCGCGTGGAGGTTGCGTCTATGGGCGAAGTGCTATCAATTACATTTGGAGTAGGAGAACGGCTTAAATGAGAGCACAGCTCCGTATCTATGAGAGAGAGAGAGGAATAATGAGCTTTCAAACTTTCCACTTGTCTGAGGCCAAAGCCACAGCGATAGCTTATATACACCAAGGCTGCTGCTACTTGAGAAATGGACTTCTATGTAGGAAAGAGCAGGAAAATGGGAAGAAGTTACTGCGTTTGAGGGACTATCTTAAAATTGAAAATGGTGCTCTAAGAGCAAAGTATAAATAAAAGAGTGCAGTAGAATAGTAGCGTTGTGAAGACTCCAGCTTAGGCACCCTAGCTGACTGCTGCCTAAACTTGTCTTCTTGGCATTGAAAAATCTTCCACCTGGCAGCTGGGGAGACCACTCGGTGAGATGCTTACCTTGCAAGTATGAAGACCTGAGTTTACATCCCCAGTACCCATGCAAACATGAGGGGCATGGAGGTCCACAACCTATAATCCAAGTAGAAGCAGAGACAGGAGAAGCCCTGCAGGTTCCTGGCTGAATCGGTGAGCTCTAGGTGAAATGAGAGACCCTGCCTCAAAAAAAAAAAAAAAAAGATAGAGGGGCTGGAGAGATGGCTTAGTGGTTAAGGCATTTGCAAAGCCAAAGGATCCCAGATCGACTCTCCAGGACCCACATAACCCAGATGCACAAGGTGGCACATGCATCTGGAGTTCGTTTGCAGTGCCTGGAGGCCCTGGTGTGCTCATTCTCTCTCTCTCTCTCTCTCTCCCTATTTCTCTCTCTCAAATAAATAAATAAATGAAATATATTTAAAAAATACGATGGAGCGCAATTAAGAGAGACTCCTGATGTGCTGACCTCTGGCCTCCACAGGCATGGGCCAATAGACAGGCACATGTACCCACATATAGAAAGTGCACACACACACACACACACACACAGAACACATAGATACACTTGCAAAAACAAACCAACAACAGCAACAGCAACAAAAACCCCACAGCCTTTTGAGCTACTGGTTCAGCTTCACTTATCCAAGCCTGCTTAGGTCTTAGTGATCTATTCCCAGTCTTTACTTGACAGGTGTGAACACCAATCACCAGAGATCTTAAAAGCTAACTCACTGTGGCCCGGATTGTTGCTATGCAATTTGAGATGACCAGCAAAGGCTATGCAATCATGTCTGCAGAATATTTTCGATCAGTGTGTCAGTTACTTTCCTCGTTGTTGGGACCGGATACCAGACAAAAGCAAATCAAGGGAAGAAGGATTTATTTTGGCTGGTGGTTTAACAAGTTTCCATTTCCCTTTTATTTATTTATTTATTTATTTATTTATTTATTTATTTTTGTGGTGAATATGGCACAGTGGCTCGATCAGTGGTGGTGACAGCCTGCAGGCTGGTCACATCACAGTAGCGGACAGGAGGCGGAGGACTTGGGCCAGGTGCAGGGCCAGGCTAGAACACTCAGTGTCCACCCCCTAGTGGCAGCCAGCTGGGCCCTAGGTCACAAATTTTCCACAACCTCCACAAACAATACCCCACCAGCTGGAGTCCAAGCGTTCAAACATACGAGCCCCTGCTAGGGGAAACATTTCCCATTCAGATCATAACAACAAACCAACCAAGGGCTGGAGAGATGGCTGAGCACTTAAGGCACTTGCCTACAAAGCTAAAGGACCCGGGTTCGATTCCCCAGGACCCGTGTAAGACAGATGCATAAAGTGGCGCACACGTGGGGAGTTTGTTTACAGCAGCTGGAGGCCCTGGTGCACCCATTTTTTTCTCTCTCTCTCTTTTAAATAAATCAATAAAACTAAAATATTTAAAAAGAACAACCCCAAAAGCAAAACAAGGCCCACAGTCTTTAGTTAGACAATGTTATTTGCACAGGCAAGTGTGTGTTTGTGTATCAGTTTTCATTCCTGGATGGTCACAGTATTTATTTCTACTGTCTTTGAAGGACTCAGGAAGCTATAATACGCCTCAGAATCATCAATAGACCTAAGTTTCTGCTTCCCAGCAAGGTCTGTTTCCTGATAAGGGAATAGACTGTCTGCACCATGCATTCCTGTGGTCATAGATAAATTTGCTTAAAATGAGTTTGCTTAAAGTTCCTCAAATACACATAGCCAATCACAATAAAGGCTACCTAATCTGCTTGGAATCCCCCTAGCCCCCTGCCCACCAGCTTTGCCCACCAGCATCCTAAGCGTATCAGAAAAATACAAGTGCAGGTACTGCTTAAACCTACCAATCATGTAACCATTCGCCTACTTCTTTGTTCAAATCCCTATAAAATACCTGGCCCCCCCTGCTGCTCAGGGCTCTTGTAGGGATCCACTGCGTTGGTGAAGTCAAGAGTCCGAGCTTAAGCCTGAAATAAACCTCCTTGCTGTTGCATATGTGTCAGACTCTCGGTGGCCTTTGGGGACTCCGTGATCTGGGCATAACATCTTCTCTTTGATTATCTATATTTTCCTCAACATACTTGCAGGACTGTTGGCTTATGTTTAAATAAAAAGGGATATTTAGCAGTTTATATGGGTACGAAGCCTAGGGTCTGTTTCAGGAATGCCAGGAACAGGGGACTGACTCACAACAAGATACCTTCCTTTATTAGATTTCTCCACCTACCTTCCTCTGAGTGTTGGCCTTCTTCTCGTCCCTTTAAGACCAGCTCCCTCCGTTTGACTAGGAAACATGGCTGATGGCAGCATGATTCTTGTTACTCCTACTCTGTAAGGCCAGGAGCAGGACTTTATTTACAGTGATTCTGATTGGCCCTTATGGGTCACATGACCTAGGTGGAGTCATAACTGTGCTCAGGAAAAAGGGATGCTCCATATGTGTCTTTCTAGCTGCTGAGGGTAGAGCTGCATGGTAGGTACTTTGACTTTTTGAGTCTCCTGCGTTTCCCTCCTCCCTCCAGGAGGGAGTGTTTTAATTGCTACAAAACACTGGTCCAACTCGGCCCCTCAACAGTAGTTTACCACTCTTTTGACATTGGTGAGTAGTCCTGTGTGTTAGGTCAGGACAAAATGGAGTCACCCAGGACAGCAGGAGGGCAGACAGAGGAGTCATCCACATTCCTCAAGAAATTGCCCAGCCATTATCCCTCCCCTGCCTACCAAGGCTCCGGGTCTAGATTTACTGCCCCCCTATCTCTCACTGGGTCACTTCTGGTCTCACCCTATGGCTAAGGTAAAGAACAGAGATTTACTGCCCCAACAAAGAATTCCTTCCCTTCCTCACCTTCCCCCACCTGAAGAGCTCTATAAAGCCCACTATCTGTAACCCCAAGCTGACTGCTCCGCTCTTGAGAGTCAGTCCTGGCAGCTCGTGTTTTCCCCCAAATAAAAACTCCCATCTTTGCCTCAGAGTGGTCTGCGTGGTCTTGGACATTCCTGAACCTTACACCGTGACCTTTTAAATATCAGCTCTTCCAGACTTGCTGACCTCTAGACTCCTTTGTCTGTTCAACATAATTTCACCTGAGTCTCAGCTGTGGTACCACTGTTGGGTCTTCAGTTCTCTTATGCAAGCACAAGGGGTGGGGAAAGATGCTGGTGGCTAATATGTAAGCCCAAAGAGGAGATGGTTCAAAAGCCATTGTCTATTTTCCCTTTGGGAAGTGTTACCAGCGTACAAGAGATTTGTTCAGTTGTAGCATGTAAGCATTTTAGGATGCAAATGAATGTCACAAGTATATTTTTTAGTTTATTTAGTAACACAGACATATTAAAATGCCCACGTCAGGTTTCATCCACAGTCGTAGCTAAAAGGCTAATTTTGAATCAGTGTTTCTTTTGTTGTTGGTACTATTGGTTGAACTAGGTATGGATGTGGCAAATTTCCAAATCTTACTAAATATTAACTGTTTTTTTTTTTTCCCCAGATCCTTTTCTTTTCTGTTTTGGTTCTAGTTCCCAAATAAAATCCCCAAAACACTTCTTGGTGACTTCTGTCAGGAGAAATTCTCTGTATGCCCAAGCATTATCATTGACCCTTCTTGCACACAGGTGTGAACATGCATGCACAGTTATTCTGAATTCTACAACTTTAAAAAAATATTTTATTTTTATTTATTTATTTGAGAGAGAGGATGAGGCAGAGGGAGAGAGAGAGAGAGGAAGATAGAGAGAAAGAGAGAGAAAGAATGGGCACGCCAGGGCCGTTAGCCACTGCGAATGAACTCCAGATGCATGTGCCACCTTGTGCATCTGGCTTACGTGGGTCCTGGGGAATCGAACCTGGATTCCTTTGGCTTTGCAGGCAAGCATCTTAATCACTAAGCCATCCATCCAGTCCCTGAATTCTACATCTTTTAATGTGGATTTGAAGTTATTCCACATTTTCAAACAAAAAAAAAATGGCCTGTATCTTTTGGTGTGGATTTGTCTTTTGTTGAATAGATATGGCATGATTTGTTTATGGACATTAGATACAGAGCTGAATTAGGTTTTCTAAGTCTAGATACAAATGTAAACATTCCCCTGTTGAGAAAAATATCCTGCAGTAGAAATGCTGTTATCAAAAGTTCAAGTAGGGCTGGAGGGATGGCTTATCAGTTAAGATGTTTGCCTGCAAGGCCAAAGGACCAAAGGTTTGATTCCCCAGGACCCACGTTAGCCAGATGCACAAGGGGTCACATGTGTCTGGAGTTCATTTGCAATGGCTAGAGGCCCTGGCACACACACACTCTCTCTCTCCCCCTCTTTTTCTGGCAAATAAATAGATAATTTTTTTAAAATTAAGTATATCAGATTTGGAAGACATCACTGAATTAGCATTCAAAGATAGTAAGCTAAGGCGAACTCCTTGCAGTTATGAATGACAGTCCTGTTTCTCTCACCATATAATGTATACTAGTTTTTAATCCTGGACAATTCACTGGGTATAAATTTAGTTTGAATTTGTGTTTCACGTACCAAAAGCCAGCATATCTGGTAATGTGTTTGATCTCATTGTGAATATATTTATGATTACTGAAGTGCATATTAAGATGTTAGGATTGTTTCAAGAACTCAGTATAGATTTATATGTTGATATATATATATATAGGCCCTCATTTTATGACTTTCTTGACTTAATGCTTATTTCCTTTCTGATTTTTGTAAGAGGTATTTTTATAGTAAGGAAAATAGTTCTTTGCCATCTGCTGCAAATATTTTTACAACTTTTTAATTTTAATATGGTTTATATTATTTTCTCCACAAAAATGTAAAATTGCTTGTGAATATAATTCAAGATATGACTTACTCTGCCTGAGAAAATATTTATTTTGTGATTATTTTCATGTCTTTGTTATGCTTTGATTTCATTTTCATTTAAATCTTTAATCCATCTGAAATATGTTGTTTTGTTGTAGGGAGTGAGACAAAGGTTTCATCGTTTCCCCAGATGAACATATAAATATTCCAATGTCCCCCATGAAATAATCAGTTTTTTCCATTGAGGTAGAATGTCATTTCCATTTCATGCCAATTTCTCTATGACTATCTATATAAACTCTAAGTCTGTTTCATCACTGTAATTTTACAATGAATCTTACATACTTTGGATTTTACTTAGTAATACATTTTCTTAAATGTTTTCCTACTAAAATATTACATAGTGTATGTTTGTCTGGGAAGAGTTACACTATTCATCATTATTATAAACTTTTAAGATAGAGTAAACTACTTATTCTAGTCTATACTTTTCCTTTTTTTATTAGTTATATATACAGTGTGTATATAGCCACATTGGTACCATTGTTAGCCTCCTCCCTGTCCTCCCCCCTCGGAAGGGATCCTCCTCATTGGGGATTGTGGGTTGTGCATTGTGGAGTTGGCCATCAGTTATGGGTAAGAGGCAATGTCCCTGTGCATAATGTCCCAACATGTGGCTCTAACAATCTTTCTGTCCCCCTCTTCCACAAATTTCCCTGAGCCATGATGGGTTTGTTTTAGATCTACTTCAGTGATGAGGTCTTAGGAGCCTCTGTGTCTCTGGATCTCTGGTTTGATAGGAGTTGAGTGTTCTCGGTGTCTATCTCTTTCACCCTTGTGCTGATACCAGGTTCACCAAGAAAGCGGCACTCTTGCTCATTTTCCCAATTACTCTTGGTTTCAGCTTGGGCCCTGGTGAGGTGTGATGGGCTGACTCTCTCCTCAGGATCTGCGTCCATCTGAAAAAGAGAAGCAAATTCTCCAATGGAGAGTGAAGTTAGCACCAGATAAATGGGATAGCCATTATTATTTTAGAGAAAATTTAATAGGCATAGGCCCTCTTGTAGCCCATAATTGGTGGGAGCTTAATAATGGAGAGTGGGCTCGCTTTTTGGATATGGCTCTGACTTGTTTCCCAGCTCTAGCTATGGGTTCTATTCTACTGAGTGCATCAGTTAGCCAAATCAAGAGCAGTTGGTTACACACCATGGCTATGTGTCACTATTGCACTTGTGTGAGCATCACAACAGGTTCTTTGCTGCTGAGTAGCTTAGACCACGAGTTGCTTGGTCAGATGTTGTTCATTTTCCCCCAGTCACTCATGTAGCACCTTCTGGCACTAGACAAGCTAACTGTCTGGGGACTGACTCTCTTCCAGATTCCAGCTAGGTCACTCCATGTTCCCTATCAACAGCATATGGTGTCTTCAGCCGTAGGGTCTTACCACTAACCTTTGGTGGGCCATCAAGTACTCTGACAGAAATCTGTCATCTTTTGGGAAACTTTGTAGATATCTCTGGTCAACAGCTCTTTGTGGAGAGGCTATGATAAAGACTAACCTTAATATTCTCCTATTTATCTCTCTCTCCCTGTTCTCTCTATCTCTTTTATATTACCTATCTTTTTCTTCCTCCTCTTCCTTGGCACTGGCCTGTAACCCCAGTGGCAGCATGTGGTTAACATCCACAACGAGCTGTTCATTAGTGTATACTTTTTAACATAAACTTTTTAGGTACCATGTAGTGAGTTTCCCCTAACCTGAAATGATTTTTGATATCTTGGTTGGTATGGTGGGACTATACTTACAAACTGGTTAATGTCATGTTGTGGATGTCAGTGGCCCACCCATTTAATATGTGGAAACTTAATCCTTGTAGTTACCTTTAATGTAGCTAGCTATGATATGTGATAGAAACAACTTGAGGGAGGAATTTCTTTCTTTTTTTTTAAATTTTTTTCTTCATTTTTTCTTTATTTATTTGAGAACGACAGACACAGAGAAACAGGCAGATAGAGAGAGAGAGAGAGGGAATGGGCGCACCAGGGCTTCCAGCCACTGCAATCGGAACTCCAGATGCATGCGCCCCCTTCTGCATCTGGCTAATGTGGGTCCTGGGGAATCGAGCCTCGGACCGGGGTCCTTAGGCTTCACAGGCAAGCGCCTAACCGCTAAGCCATCTCTCCGGTCTCTTAAAAGAGAAAGTATGAGGGTTCCTGGCTCTGTTGTCTTGAGCCTGAATGAAAAATTTTTGCATACCTGCAAATTCCTTTCTCACCTCTGAATTCATCCATAAGTGTTCTGGTCATCAAAACCCATGGTATGCTAGCTAGTCTTTGTCTGATAACCTTAAACATGTTTCTGCCTAGCCTTCTTAGTTGATAATGATCTGCTGGGCACTATGAGTTTTGCTTTGCAGAGTCTGGCACCCCTGCTAGGGAACTTTTATTTATTTATTTTTATTTTTATTTTTATTTTTTGGTTTTTTGAAGTAGGGTCTCACTCTAGCCCAGGCTGACCTGGAACTCACTATGTAGTCTCAGGGTGGCCTCAAACTCACAGCGATCCTCCTACATCTGCCTCCCGAGTGGTGGGATTAAAGGTGTGCACCACTATGCCCGGCTTGCTAGGGAACTTTTGAAAATTATCCATAATTTATGCTCCATCGTTTGCCTCCATGTGAGAATATGTTGATTTAATTCATTTGTCGCATTTCCTTGACCTGGTGTTTATATTAGATACTCCCTAGGTATAACTAATGTGTGTCCAGCGTTTAAAGCCAGTGTTGTATAACTGCCTGGGAGGGAAGTCTTCCTCAAGAAATAACTCAATTTACCTCAGTGGACCCCATTCATCTTAGAGTCTGGGATTTACATCATCCATCCATCTATCTGTCCATCCACCTACCTGCCCACCCTATGGACTATCTACCCCAGGTCAAATATGTGGTTGTTGAAGCTTCAGGTTTGCTTTCTGAAAACATGCTATATAACAAACTGTAGTAATTTAGTAAAATTAATGTTCTCAACCCAAAGAAATCAAGAAAGAATTCTACTCTGTGGCAGGTGAGGAAAGAAAAATGCACATTATATATTCTGTGGTTTATAAGGTCTTTTACTCATCATGTTGAATTGTATTTAGTTAATTTTGAAACATAATAGTTTATTAAACGAGTCTAAACATTGGTAGATCAAGAGGTCTTTGGAGTGCTACAAGCTGTGTCTGTTCATAGAGTTTGTTCAAAATTCTAATAGGCAGTGTTTAATGCAAAGTAATTATGCTTATAATATTTTTACCAATTAAACGTTTGTTATCCTAAGGCATTCTCCTGTGTAATGTGTATGTGATCATTTTGGCAGTTGGAGAAAGTAAATTCCAGCTTTGCACACTGACTGCTTTTCTGCTGCTTCCCACAGATATTGTGCTGCAATGTCATTATGGGGAAATCCAGAGCTCTTAAAAGATTTCTGTGACATTTTGCCTCCAAATGATGCATCAAAATGTAACTAAAGATCATCTTTCACCCTCTGTCCTGCTAAAGTATGAATTCATAAGAACATTGTCAATGCTCTATTATTATTCAGTGTCAGTTTTAACATGATCTGCAGTTAAATAGTTGGGCGTGCTATGACAAAAAAGTTTTATGTGAATTTTAGAAAAATAATGTGCGTTTTAGCTTTAAAAATGTGACATATCTCATTCTTTCGGAATGTACTTAGAGTATTTGAGCCTAATCCCTTTGCTTCCCACAATTCCCACCACTCCCCCCCCCCTCCAGGTAGGAAAGTTAGGCTTGATTTACAGTATTTTGACATGTGGGATATTTTCAAAAACAGATTCATAATGTTAAGAATTACTTTTATTATGTTTATATGAGAGGCTGGGTTCTGCACGACAGGGTAGCTTTTCTTTTGCTTAAGTACAGTAGTAAAAATATATCCAGAGAATTGCTAAGACTGTTGAGAGATGATGAGATTGTGTAAAGGAAAGCCATTGGCTGTGGGAGAATGCAGTTTAGGGCTAAAGTGCTCACTGAGCACGCAGAAGGCCCCGGATTAGATTCTAAGTGCTCCTTGCCAAAACTGCTATTGTAACACACACACACACACACACACACACACACACGGAGGATATACATATATATAAGGAGGATAATGGAATATACTGGAAGCAGGTCTTATAGCTGTTATTATTCCCATCCATGTCAACATTTGTGCTTTTTCCAGTATTGAACCTGTGTGGGGACGGGGAAGCCTGGTGAGTGGGTGTGCAGCCTTTGGCCTCAGACCGATCCTCGTGCTGGCTCTTGCATGGATGCGCCATGCCGCTGTAGGGGCCTCTTTGATTTTTCAAGTCTTTTAATGTGAAACATAAACTCTTCTGTTAACCTTTAGTTATCTTTTGGCGCGCGAGTGCTGTGTTAAGACGTGTGCATGTATGTGCATGCGTGCATTCATGCAGGGGAGTGTGCCTGGGCGTGTGCTTCTGTGGGCCAGTAAGAGGGTGGGCAGAGGACAGCTTTGGGGGCAGTTGTTCCTCACAGCCCCATCTGCCCGTCTAGCTGTGAGCTGATGGGAAGTTATCCCGTCTCCACCTCTGATCTCCCTGTAGGCATGCCGAGATTACAGAAGCTTGCCTCAGCTTCTAGCTCTTTGGAGTCTGGGAATCCAAACTCAGTCGTTGTGGTGGTTTGATTCAGGTGTTCTCCATAAACTTAGGCGTTCTGAATGCTAGGTCCCCAGCTGATGGAGATTTGGGAATTAATGCCTCGTGGAGGCGGTGTGTTGTTGGGGGCGGGCTTATGGGTGTTATAACCAGGGTCCCCATGCCAGTGTTTGCCACGCTCTCCTGTTGCTTTTGTCCATCTGATGTTAGCCAGGAGGTGATGTCCACTCTTTGCTCATGCCATCATTTTCTCCTGCCGCCCTGGAGCTTCCCCTCCAGTCTATAAGCCAAAATGCCCCCTCCCCCATAAGCTGCTCTCGGTCACGGGATTTCTTCCAATAATGCAGATCTGGATGTAACAGTAAACTGGTCCTGAGACTGGTGTCATTGCTGCTAGACACCGGACTGTGTGGATTTGGCCTTTTGGAACTGCTTTGTAAGAGACATGTGGAAGGATTTGAATCGTTGGCCTAAGAGACGCCTTGCAGTATGGTAATTACAGCCTCATGGACTATCCTGGACAGAGCTGAAAGACCTGAATGCAGTAAGAACTATGGGCTGTGAGGTTTGGCTTGTGAGGGGGAGAAAGAGCTTTGCCTGGACTGGGCTAGCGGTTTGTGTGAGGCTTGCTATTATGCCCATCCTGCGAACTTGTAGATGGTTGCATTGCATAGAAATGGAGTGGCGTGAGCAGAGGGATATGGCACAGAAAAAATGAAATCTTTGGGCCAAAATTGCCGCCTGTTCAGCTGCAATTGTATGAGAGATTACAACCATTGAGATTAGGCCAGCTGACCTGCATTGGGACAACAGAAAGAATGCAATCTTTTGAAGGGGCCTGAATGCTTAAGGAGTGTCATGTTATTCAAAGTCTGCTTTATTCTCCCCTGGACTAACAAATTGGCACCAGACCTGGTACTATAGAGCATAAGAAATGCAGGAAAGAGCGGGTCATTGAATTTGCAACACGGTTTTGTATTTCGGAAACGGCCATGGGCAGTGTGAAGCAGCTTTGCTTAATTGCCTGTATGGAGACCCAGAGGAGCCGCGAGGAGGGACCATGGGTTGCAGTGGAGACCCACTGGAGATGCCGGGACCACGAGATGGCTGCTAAGGAGAGCTGCTGGCCTCAAATGAAGTTTTCCAGAACTGTGAGTAACCTAGCTGGAAAGGCAGAATTGCATTTCCAGAGACTTGTTACTGTTTAGAATTATTGGGTTTAGAGATTTGTTCTTATAGCTAGAGTTGTTGGACTAAGAGCTACAGAGTTTGATGTTTGCCCTGGCTGTCTTAAGTCTTGATTTGGTTGAATATTTCTTTGCTATGCCCAGTGCCATCTTTTGCGGTGTGAGTATTTATTCTGTGCCATTATGTGGTTTTTTGGCTTTTTTTTTTTTTTTTGGTATTATGGCTCATTCAAAAGAACTTGGATTATTGGGATATTTGAACATCATTAGGATAGATAAAAACTATGGGGACTTTTAAAGTTGGGCTGAATATATTGCGTTTTACATCATGGATGGTCATCAGTTTATGAAGGCCAGGGGCGGAATGTGGTGGTTTGATTCAGGTGTTCTGAATGCTGGGTTCCCAGCTGATGGAGATTTGGGAATTAGCGCCACCTGGAGGCGGTGTATTGTTGGTGACAGGCTTATGGGTGCTATAGCCAGTTTCCGCTTGCCAGTGTTTGTCACGCCGTCCTGTTGATGTTGTCCATCTGATGTTGGCCAGGAGGTTATGTCCACCCTCTGCTCATGCCATCGTTTTCATTTTCCCCTGCTACCATGGAGCTTCCCTTCGAGTCTATAAGCCAAAATACCCCCCCCCCCAAAAAAAAAGCTGCTTTTGGTCAAGTGTTTTCTGCCAGCAATGCAAACCTGACTGTAGCAATCAGTAATAGAAAAAAAATCAAAATTTTTGCCTATTTTCTTATTACGCTGTCCCCAAACACGAGTGGTGTTGGATTAAACTAGTGAGAAGAGTTTTTTTTTTTTCTTTTTATTTGTGTCTTTAATTCTTGCTTCTTTGGAACTGGGACTTACATATGCTTGGAATTTGTTGGCTGGAATTTTAAAACAGATGGCCACATGCTTTTTTTCTGTCTAGGAAACTCGCTTGGTTATGTGTCCTTTTGTTCTCATGGTAACCGAAGAAGGTTGTTCATATCATTTTACTTATAAAGTAAAACCTTCGAAGCTGTCAGACCGTGGCAGCTTGGCCTTTGCTGTGTGTTTTCTAGCCGATGTTGATAGACTCATCCCACTACACCTTGTTTTAAATAACATATAGAATGAAAAGTGGCCCAGAAAGAAGTCTTTCTTGGCATATGGTCTATTTCATAAGTTTTCATTGCCATTAGGAAATAAAAAATTTCTCTGCAGTATCGGGTAGCCAGTCATAGAAGCTAATAAACAGGATATTCCTGGGACTCTCTAGGTTGCTTTCGCATTAGTGATTGTTCATCTTGGAACCTCTGAACATATATTATTAAATTCTAGTTTGAGCCATTATCTAAACTATGGAGACAAAGGTCTTTAAAAAGGATGTGGCTAAGGTGCCAAATCACGGCTAAACATGGGCTTTCATAACTGCATGTTGGCAATGTGTCCAGCGTTATTCTTTAAGATGGGGTGGTTTCATCCTCCACAGAATAGCTGCTCCTGTGTGACTAGATCTTTAAAGAGCCATGTTTGGCGTTGCATGAATAGCAGGTAATGTTTTGTTGCATTGGGTGCCTACGTTTAAATATGTTCAGTTACTGGGGTCCAAATGAAAAGAAAATCAAAAGCTTATTGGTAAATTTCTGCTTTCCATCATATTGTCTCTCCCTGTAGCATAGAGACTGGTCACAGTTCTTCAAAGATAGTGGAAACAGTGCAGTAACATCGCCAGTATTACGGGGAATCATAGAACAGAACATACACTTGTAAAAAGAGAAGGCTTAGCTGTTCACTGTACCCCAGCCCATTTGGGGGCTTATCATTATGCTTATTCATGGATTTTCTTCCACTGTCAATGTCCTTTTCATTGCTCCTCTGCTTCTGGATAATTTTATAACTTGATTCATCAAAATAAAGGATTAAAGGCTGGAGGGATGGCTTAGGGGTTAAGGCACTTGCCTGCAAAGCCTAAGGCCCCGTGGCTGACTCTCCAGGCCCCACATAAGGCAGATGCACATGGTGACCCAAGCGTGCAAGGTCGCAGAAGGGACATAAGGCAATGTACGCATCTGGAGTTCCATTGCAGTGGCCGGAGTCCCTAGCATGCCAATTTCTCTCTCTCTCTCTCTCTCATAAAAAATTACAAAAATAAAGGATTTTATTGTAAATTTGGGAATGAAGTTAGGTTTTTGTTCCAAAATGAGATGACTCCAGCTAAGCCAGGCAAAAGCAGCAAGGAATAAACATATCCTTTCTCCGTGGTATTTTGAAAATACTGAAGGTGACTTTGGATGAGGTGTTTCCTGGGTGACTTTAATGACACATACAGATTTATTTAGTGTGAGTTCCTTTTATCTGGGTAGTATTAAATAAAGTCTTCACAAATGTCAAGATACAGAATGATGATATGATGATATCTGCTGATTTATGGTATGGAGATTATATGTGTGTGTATATATATATATATATATATATGTATGTATATGTATGCATGCATATATATGTATGCATAAATATATGTGTGTGTATATATATATATACACACATTGTGTGTGTGTATATATATATATGTATGTATATGTATGCATGCATATATATGTATGCATAAATATATGTGTGTATATATGTGTATATATATATATTCAAGTTGGGTGGATGGAATTTTTTTTGACTTACCTGATACCCATACATATCAATTACATAGCTCCTATATATTGGACTTTTCTTTGATTATTTTATCATTTTATGTCAGCTTAGGAGTTTACTGCAAACAAACAGCTACTTTCAGTTTTGATTTCAAAGGTCAGAATAACACAGTGATGATAAGAGTAAGCTTTGGAGTCAAATTTGAATTTAAATTCTAGTTTGCCACTTAAAAGTGTTGTCTTTTTTTTTTTTTTTTTGAGGTAGCCTCTCACTCTGGCCCAGGCTGACCTGGAATTTACTATGTAGTCTCAGGGTGGCCTCGAACTCATGGTGATCCTCCTACCTTTGCCTCCCAAGTGCTGGGATTAAAGGTGTGATGTCAATTTTGGCAAGTCCTTAATTCGCTAAGCCCAAGAGTTCATGTAAAAGGTGTGGAAAGTATACTCCTCTCAGAAGGTTTTTGTGAGCGTGATTCAGAATATAGTCCAAATGAAATGTTTGATAGATTGCCTGGCTATTACCAAGTGCTCAGTAAATTTGGGTTAAATCTAATACTTAAGAATGTGGGTAGAGATTAGCTTATTGTGTCTTTTCATTTATCAAAATAGAGGATGTATTGGCATTAAAAAAAAATGTACTCGTCTAGTTGGTAAAGGAAGAAGAGCACATTCATGAACGAGTCTCCTGCAGTGGTATTGGGCAGTAGATGAGGTTAACTGACTGAAGGAAGGGGAGTTACATGGCGATGGGCAGTGAATAGAACATTGTAAGAACAAATTTCAGAACTAGGGTGATTCTTTAATAGATCAAATTAACAGAATTCTTGCTGAAGGAAGGTGAGTGTCATTAAATATTGATAAATATGATCAGATATTAATGTAGGGAGATCCTTGCAAAATAGACTCAATCAATTTTTTCAAACTAAAACTGGATCAAGCTACAAGAAATAAGCCATGGTCTAGGCTCAGAGGAATGGGGGGCTCAGAGCAGTCCTTACTAGAACAAGGAGCGTCATAAAAATACTGAAGTGTTAGGAACACTAACCAACTATTTTTTTGAGTGCTTTGTGTCAGGCACTGTTGCAGGCTATTTCAAAAATTATCTTAGAGCTGGAGAGATGGCTTAGCAGTTAAGGCACTTGCCTGCAAAGCCTAAGGACCCAGGCTTGATTCCCCAGTACCCATGTAAGCCAAATGCACAAGGTGGCTCATGTGTCAGGAGTTCATTTGCAGTGGCTAGAGGCCTTGATGTGCCCATTCTCTCTATCTGCATGTCTATCTCTCTGTCAAATATATAAATTAAATTAAATTATTTTATTCAATTCTTACCAAAACCCTAAAGAATCAGGGGCTGGGGAGTTGGATTGGTGGTTAAAGGCTCTTGCTTGCAAAACCTACAAGTCCAGATGTGATTCTTCAGCACCCATGTAAAATCAGACTCAAAAAGTAGAATGTGGGGCTGGAGAGATGGCTTAGCAGTTAAGCGCTTGCCTGTGAAGCCTAAGGACCCCGGTTCGAGGCTCGATTTCCCCAGGACCCACGTTAGCCAGATGCACAAGGGGCACACATGTCTGGAGTTCGTTTGCAGTGGCTGGAGGCCCTGGCGTACCCATTGTCTCTCTCTCTCTATCTATCTGCCTCTTTCTCTCTCTGTCGCTCTCAAATAAATTAAAAAAAAAAAAAGTAGACCATGTATCTGGCATTCATTTGCAGCTGCAAAAGACCTTGGTTCTCCCCTGCCCCACCCTTGCAGAAGTAACTATATGAAAACATTAGAAAGAATAAGTACTATAGTAAGTACTTTTAGAATTATGACTTTTACAAATAAGGAAATTGGGGTTCACAATGGTGAAGGTACCGTCATAAGATTACCTAGGTAGACTAAAGAAGCTAGGGTTTGAACTCCGTTTGTGAAACCACGAAGCAGCATTGATGAAGACTGCTCTTTTGTGCAAGTGTGGCTTATAGACAGTCCCAATTGTACCTCCTATTAGCAAGCACTTATTGTGAATTAATTAATGAGTACTAAGGAAAACAGTAACTTTCGATCATTCCCAACATGCCCAGTAGGATTTCAAGTGCTGTAATAATTAGTTTAGGATACTAAAGTCAAGCCATAGATCATTTGTTAATCTCCTTACCTCAAATGTATTAATGAGGGAAACCAGAATGTTCCAAGCTTCTAATCATCGACTTTCCATTTATGCATTTATGTTAGAGCCTTACATTTTGAGGGTTTTGTTCATCTGCCTTCCGACCTGGATAAATCTTAGGCCCACTTATCTTGCTCACGGTCAAAACTCACCTTAAAAAAACATTAGAATAGCTCCTTCAATACAAACAATGTGAATGCCATGGAAGCGGGAGGAGGGGCTGTGTCTGGCTCTCTCTGTGTGTGCGCATGTGCACACGCGCACACACAGAAGTGCTTTGCAAAAGTGGAAACTGTTCCTAGCCTGACAACCTGTGCCAGGGTGATGGTGATAGCCAGTGAACACCGAGGACACTTAAAACGTATCAAAACGGGAATCCAGAAGTTGCTGTTGCTGAGAGCTTGACAGTAGACTTATAACACACCCGCAAAGGCTCAGGGGACTTTGCAGAAGAGGAGGTGGAAAGACTTTAAGAGCCACAGGGAGGAAGGAGTCTCCAGAGGCATTACTCTCTCTGCACACCCACCGCCTATGACTGACTGCTGCTCTCCCAAATGATAACCCCTCACCCCATGGTGAAAACCAGTAGGTCCCACGGAGGAGGGCCCTCAGTGGAGTGGGGGCAGGGACGAGGGCAATGGGACCAACATATGATTTGTCCAAACAACAACGTTTCTAACAAATGATGAAAAGAGTGCAGTAACATTTAGAAGCTTATCTCTTAGAAAACATAGTAGGCTGGGCGTGGTGGCGCACGCCTTTAATCCCAGCACTCGGGAGGCAGAGGTAGGAGGATCGCCATGAGTTCGAGGCCACCCTGAGACTCCATAGTGAATTCCAGGTCAGCCTGGGCTAGAGTGAGACCCTACCTCGAAAAACCAAAAAAAAAAAAAAAAAAAAAAATTTAAAAATTAAAAAAAGAACATGCATGGTAGGTCTGTATCCTTACTTTCTCTGTGGTCTTTTGTGGATATTTGTCTTTTCAGCAGTCATTCTCCTGATCATTCAAGGACCCCATCCGGGCAGTGTGCTCTGTTGTGACGTTCATGTGCACCAAGGAACATGAGGAAATTGTTCAGAAGCAGACACAGTATGCAATTTTCAACAGCGGCGGGGGGCGGGGGGGCATTTGAAGTGTTTCTTTCAAAGTCAGAGTTAGCCTCTAAAATTGGGTCTTTTTTTTTTTTTTTTTTTTTTGAGGTAGGGTCTCACTCTAGCCCAGGCTGACCTGGAATTCACTATGGAGTCTCAGGGTGGCCTCGAACTCACGGCAATCCTCCTACCTCTGCCTCCCGAGTGCTGGGATTAAAGGCGTGGGCCACCACGCCCGGTGGTTAAAATTGGGTCTTTAACATGACATTTAGATTTAATACTTCTGTGAGTGATATCAGCATTTCTCTGGGACAAATATACTATATATATATATATATATATATATATATATATATATATATTTTTTTTTTTTTTTTGATATTTTGAGGTAGGGTCTCACTCTAGCCCAGGCTGACCTGGAATTCACTATGTAGTCTCAGGATGGCCTCGAACTCATGGTGATCCTCCTACCTCTGCCTCCCGAGTGGTGGGATTAAAGGCGTGTACCACCATGCCTGGCCAAATATACTATATTTTAATTCACAACTCTTTTTTCTGGCAATTTTAGTCTTTGTTATAAAATAGAAATGAAATAATTTTTTTTAACTCCATAGAATTTGTAAGATGGTTTAGGGAAAGTTCAGAAATCCTTGCTGGATTTCTCTGATTTCTAAGAATTCTTGCAATATTTGGTAAGTTATATGGAAATTGCCTAATACATATTTGTTGAATAAGTGAATAAATTAATGTTGTTCATAAAGTAAAATGTTCTGTAGGCCTGTGACAGGGAATTCTCGATTATTCATTTTTGTTCAGGTTAGTTAATGGGGCCACATTAAAGATACATAAAGGTTGATAAAAAATAGATGAGTAATTTACAAACATTTATATTTCAGTGTTAGGAAATATGGTGAGATTAGGAAAACAGTTAAGACAATGAGTTGTACAGAATTGACTAGTTCAGGCAATGAAACTGTTCACAGAGCACAGTTTAACAAGATTAAACGTAACATACAACATACATATATGACAGACATTGCTTTTGATACCAACATACCATCACTTATACACATGAGAAATAATGCTGGTTCAGTTTTGGGTTGTGAAATATATAATTTTTTTTGATAAGACATCTCAAATTACAACATATCTCAGGCAGCATGCAGGAAAAGTCATTTATTGTCATATATTTGTTAGGACATACTTTGCACCAAGCTTCCAGTTTTTGGTAGTTCAATCAAGAATAGAGAAACCACCGCAGTGATTGGTGGAAATCAGCGGTTGTATTTCCCGGCTGAGAGCATTTCTGGTTAAAAAATAAAACTCTCTGCATTCATTCATTAACAAAATGCACAGTGATCATAAACTTGCTTCGTTAAAAATTCGTTTTTTCACAATTAATTCTCATTTATTGATGGCACAGCAGCTGCAGGGAATCTGAATTCTGAGAGCTGGTTTTTACACAACAGCAGGAGTTTATTCTTCTGTGGGTTCACGTGATTACAACAAAGATGTTTACTGTTTGAAATCACATAGTATAACAACGGTGCTATACAAAGATCACAAATATTTGGTGTTTCAGAGTCTTAACAAATATGCTGTGATTATTTCACAAAGAGACTAGATTAACAGGCAGTGTAAACCACATATATCTTAAGATTTTAAAAATACATTTTATACAATAGGCTTCTAATATCTTCACTAGCATTTCATTTTGGTGTTTGTTTCGTTTATTTATTAGTTTTTTTTTCATCTTCATACTTAAGAGTCTTCAGAGAAACTATGAGCGTATGGCTCATGCCAAAAAAGTCAACAGGACTGATATTTCCCCACAGGAATATGGCTGAGTGTACATTGAATCACAGAGTTAACAAAGCAACATCTAACATAACAGATTGTTTTAAAAATTTCAAATAAAATCTAATTATTTAAAAGACAGCAGTGTGAACAAAACTATAGTAATCAAAAATTGTATTTACAAAACTTTTCAATATATATTTTAATGGCTAGTTCTTGCTAACTGCACAGGTTAAGTTGCTGCATATAGTCTGTTAACCTTCTGTGCAACATTATTCGACCTCCGAATCATGTACAATGATCAGTGGAGAAAATTAAATGGCAATTTCTGTTCATTCAAGATGCTTGATAGGGAATGGTTTAATGCTTTCCATCTTAGACAGAATCTGTCATTGATGCTGGAGTCTTTAGCTTGAAAGGATCAGCTAAAATCCCCTAAACATAATTTAGTGTGGAATAAGGATGAGAAGAAAGCCTGATAAAGTTGCAACTGAAGTTTAGAATTCTAATCTAGCCTCACGCAGTTGATTCCATCATTTTTCCCTCTCTTACCAAGACTTCTATAGATTGCTTGGGTTAAACATATTTTCCTTGGTTACTAGAAATACAAAAGACTCATTTTCAAAAGATAAAGAATGGCAGAGTGAGCATTTCTCACACTCATATTCATAACAAAAGAAGCGAAGTTACGTTTTACAGACCATTAAACAATTTTCTTTGGCAGAAAACTCTATAAATAATTTCCTCCACTTTTAACATTTCAATGAAACCATTTTACTTTTTGGTCATACAGGGGGACAGTATGATCACCAGGTCACTACTTTAAGGTAATAGGAAAACAACACAGATTATATTAAAAAAATAACTTGAGCACATATATTCACTGTGGAAGTTTAATTCAAAGTGCATTGATTCACTGATTCTAGAGAAGGTGTATTGTTCATAAGTGTTTTCTTATAGTGTCACTGACGATCATACTGTCAACAAGCTGTCAACAGAGAGGGCATGTTGACCTTCATTCCTCCAAAAATGTCATCTTTAAAGCACACTGAAAGAATACGCTGGAAAGTTTCTGATTTTCATACATTGTATTTCCCCACAACATGAGTTATATGTGATGTGTACGCCCTTGGGTTTGTGTTGTGTACTCAAAATGGCAAGTTTTAGAGATTGTGTTCATGGGCATGAAAGGTTAAGTTTTCCAATGTGTTACTGACATACCACCATTCAGGGAGCCAAGAGAACAGTGAAAGTATTATTTAAAAAAATAGCTTTAGTCGTATGAACGATCTTCAGGATCACTTGGAGGAATGTCAGATTGCTCACACATTTATCTAGAGTAAGATCTTCTCTAAATTTGGAATCTTGTATCCCCTCCCCCTGACTCTGTCTTTGAAGGCTGTGAGGGAATCTTTCCACTGAGAATACAGCCTATGAGCAGTTCATTCTTCATATTTCTGCCCTGTGTGGAGAATCCATGACTCCCGCATTGACCAGGAGGTTTGTGGCATAGTAATATACCAACCTTTCTTGTAGGGACTGTCTGTTGTGATGCATGGCTCAGGATGAGTTCTTACCTTTAGAAATATCCACTAAGCTTGTTCAGTGGGAGAGAATTGCTACCAGTAACCATTAATGTGAGACAGAGGTTCAAGATCTATTTCCTGCCTGAAATCTTTCTTCTTGCCCACACCCCGGGGGGGTCATGGCCAGTGACTGAGCAGTGATTTCTGCACACATACAGTATGTGCAATGTGCCAGTTCCTTCTCTTGCCCTTGTCTAGAAAGCCACAGATGCCTCCTTGATGTGGGCTTCCTGCTTTCTATAAACATTCATGGGAAGTCCTATTATGATAACAGTTGTGCCAGCAATTATTATTATGGCTTTTTTTTTTTTTGGAATATAGTTGAATTGCACCACTGATCTATATAGCCATCACCATGAATGTTACTGACAGGAATGAAATCTGCTTAGGGATGGTAAACAACCATCCATTACCTTTCGGTGTCAAGGCCTTTGTGTTGCACCACATACTTGTGGGTCTTTAGATCCCATAACTCTCTGGTAGGCTGTGTCTGAAACTTTGGATCCAGCCTTATTTTCAGTGCCCAACACTTGAGCCAACTATACCCAAAGCACGGATTGTGGACCAAGGAGATCTGTATTGTAACGTCACCTTGGAAACCTCCTCCAAGGTGTGAAATCACACAGGGTCAGGAAGGCTATCCTGGCTTGGGATCTCAGTGACTGATTTGAGTCAGTTCCGGTCAGTGTGATCCAGAGCCTTCTGTAGCAAGGGGGCACCTCCGATGTCTCACGGCCCTGCTGCTGGTAAGGATTCTAAGCGTTAGCTGCTCACCGATGCTTTGATTTTGAGCAAAAGAAGGCATGAATGGAGGATGCACATGGAGTGGAGACGGAGAGAGGATGGGCTCTGCTTTATTTAGCTGTGGCAGGTGAGAGAGAGGGACAGGGAAAGTGGAAAAAAAAAAAAAAAAAGCACAAACGGAAAAATGCCCTGAGCCAGAGCAAAGAGACACTCAGCAGCTGTGAGAGGCAACAAAGGAGGCACACATGCTTCGGAAAAGCGAACGCAGTATATCACACCAGTTATCCTAATTTCTGAAAACACAGAAAACAAAGCAAAAAAAAAAAAATCTTCCAAAGTATCTGACAAGATTGGCTTCTTCTAAGGGAGGCCTGGAGTGATCGTTACATAGCATCTATCTTTTTTTTTTTTTTTCTTTCTCCAGAACATCATCATGGAGCTTATCTTTTAGGACTTCTCTTGTATACTTTGAATTACTTTTCTGGATCAAAAAAGCCAGGGTCCTGGGCCGGAGAGGTGGCTTAGCGGTTAAGGTACTTGCCTGTGAAGCCTAAGAACCCAAGTTTAGTACCCCAGTACCCACGCAAGCCCGATGCACAAGGTGATGCAAGTGCGGAAGATGGCACATGCGCCCAAGATGGTGCATGCTTTTGGAGTTCGACTGAGGTGGCTGGAGGCCCTGCAGTGCCAATTCTCTCCTCTCTCTTTCTCTCTCATAAAAAAGTACAAAAAAAAAAAAGGCAAGGGGAATACATATTGGTGCTTTAAGTACCCAAACATGGATACTTAAAAAAAAATTCAGAGTGCATCCACACATACACACACACACCCCTGTAATCTCAGCCTCTGTTTTCTAAGCCGTGTCTCTTGTTGACTCTGCACCTCATTCTTTTCCCATCGCAAGAAAGGGAACGTGCAGAGGGAACAGAGTGGAATCTCCCTCACCTGGGTGCAAGCCTGGTGAGTCTCGCGAGCTTGTGAACCCTCTTCCGAAACCCACACTAACCCACGACCCGCAGTTGCTTTGTCTCGGCTCTTGGCACACACATTCTCTTCTGCTCTGGAGCCGCCACCTAGTGGGTCTCAGTACTGCGGCACAGTGCTTTACCAATTGGTAAATTAAGAGGTTTTCATTAAGAGACAGGTAGCCAGGACTGTTTTCTTCCTGTTTGTTTATTTATTTTTTAATTGGTTCTTTTTTTTTCTAGGTCTTGGGACAGTTGGGCAAAGCAGTTGAGCTTTTGCTTTAAATTATTTTTTTATACTTATTTGAGAGAGAGAGAGAGAGAGAGAGAGAGAGAGAGAGAGAGAATGGGCACGCCAGGGCCTCTAGCCACTGCAAACAAACTCCAGATGCATGTGCCACTTTCTGTATCTGGTTTACATGGGTCCTAGGGAATCAAACCTAGATTCTTTGGCTTTGTAGGCAAGCGCCTTAACAGTTAAGCCATCTCTCCAGCCCTGAGCTTTTGCTTTTGATTCATTTATTTATTTTCTATTTTTAAAATATATTTTATGTATTTGAGAAAGAGACAGATACACACAGAGAGAATGGGAACACCAGGGCCTCCAGCTACTGCAAACGAACTCCAGATGCATGCGTCACATCATGCATCTGGCTAACGTGGGTCCTGGGGAATCGAACTGGGATCCTTTGTCTTTGCAGGCAAATGCCTTAACCGCTAAGCCATCCCTCCAGCCCTGAGCTTTTGCTTTTGAAATGACCTGGAATAGCTGATCAGAATTGCTTTGATTGGAGAGCCTGACATAAGCCCAGTAATATTTGGAAAAGAAATTAGTTGTAAGAATTTTCCTTCAAATTCTATTCTAAATCTAAATGGTGGTAATTTCTGCCTACATATGTGAATGTATTGAACTTGGAAGGAATCTACCATTTAAGCTCCTTCCTGGGAGGACGTATAGTTAAGCAGTGGGTAACACTGGTGATTCTTGGCCACCCAGAGCATTTTTGTGGATGAATAGTTTCAAACTCTGGCATGTGTTAGGATCTTTCAAGAAGTTTGTTAAAACACAAATTGTGGGCTTATTCCCAAGACTTTTGATTTTTTTTTTACAGGTTTGAGCTGGGGTGGGAGTGGGGGGGGTCTCAGGTGGTACTAGATAATTTGCATATTTAATAAATGTCCAAGTTGTTGCTTATGGTGCCTGGCTGGATAACAAAGTTTAAGAATCACTGTTGTTGCTTACTCTAAGACACACTATATATAGTTACCCAAGTCGCCCTAATGGCGCTCCAGCAGCAAAGCTTTTCATGTAGAAGGTAAAGATCAATGCTGAGTAACCTCCCCAGGAACCCATAGAGTGGTAAGACAGGGATTCCGTTGAGGCCAGATTAATTCTAGAAAGTTTTTGTGGCTTAGAAGTTTAAGTATCATGCCAACATGTGGAACAGACTTGTAAGTATGAGTCAAACTCGTGCTCTAAGCTCTGACATGCCACGGAAGAGAATATAATTTTCTACATTATTGTGTGAATCCGTAAAAGGCTAGTTGGGAGAAATCCTGCATCCTCACTTCATAGGGTAAAGCATTTACCTTAGTGATAACATAGCGAGTCTCTCTTGCTACTAAGGCGTTATTCTTCTTATCACCTCAGGGCAATTAACACATCAACTAAATTTGCTCACAGTTTCTTGATTGAACACAAACAAATGGGTTTGTTGACTTTTTTTTTTCCCCACCCTCTGGTAATTTCTGCTTAAAGTTTGTTAAATGCAAAAGGGCCTGTATAGAATGATGAACAGAGGGCAGAACTTTCGGGAACAATCTAGAAAGAATTCAGTTGAACACTATCAGCAAGTACATTTCCAGATTGTCATATGCTTTAATGGTAGATCTTGTCAAGTTTTAAGAGGTGGGCCTGAGGTAAGAGTTGAAGACAAAGAAGATAGACTTGAGTTTGGGGGAGCAACACGCTCCTGTGTGGAAGGCAGGCTGAATCCATTCACGGGTTCTCTTCCTTAAACAAACACCTGCCTTTAATTGATAGCATGGTGGGATTGTTTAAGGCAGTCATCAGGTAGAAAAAGCTTCCAGTGTATATTAAGAAGAAAAAAAAAAAAGCATAGAAAGACCTGACCTTTTCAGCTTACTATTTCTTAATCAAACCTGAAATGGGGGTCAAGTTCAATGTGAGGGAACAATATTGAAATTTGTAAATTCTGTGTCCATCACAACTGAAGATCAGCTCTAAATAGGAATTTATAAGGTGAAGGCAGATATTTTTATCCCTAACCAGCAGTCATGGGAATTATGTTAGTCATGAAAAGATATTATTTGTATAAATTTCCTCTGCACATGAGGCGCACAAGATCACTGCATCTCTTGCAATGTTGGTGATGTCCATTTACATTTTTTTTTCCTGATAAATTTGGCTTTGTGCTCCAGTGCTAATAAAGGTGGAATATATTTCTGCCACGATGTTGAAGTCCTTTTGTCATTTCTTATGACACTCCAACTGGGATTCCTTCAAGAGACATCTTACTGTCATTTTGCTAAGACATTCTTTGTTCATATAAGCGGAGTCTACCAGTCTATTCTGCCATTCCCTCTCTGGGTTTTCTCTATGTATGACTTTAGGCCGCTCATGTGGCATTTTGGCTGTGGCAGACCAGATTAAGGGTATGATTCAAGCCTTTCTGTGAAATCTTGACTAGTCATTTTTTCTCCATAAATAGGAGGCATTTAAAAGACAGATGAATCTGTGGCAGATGGCATTCTCTATTTTCCTCTGGAATACTTGTATCTTTAAACATCTTTTTTCGCCTGGTCATTTCACACCCTGTTTATAATTCCTAACCTGTACTATAAAATAACTGCTGTCAATCTTTCTCCTAAAAGACTGTCTGCCATGAAGCACAAAGAATAATAATTAAAAAGTGGAATTATTGTGAGAAGCTATGTGAACTTAAATGTTACCCATAGAAGAAATTTAGCTTGAGGAAGGTCATTGATCTGAAATCCCTCCTAATCTCATTGCCTTTCCTATCAAGTGAGTCTTCAAACTAAAGAAAGGTTTCACTCCTCTCAGGGAAAGGAGATTTTCTCCCCCACCCCCCAGCAGTGTACAAATAATTATTTCAAAGTAAGTATTTAAGTTCCCGCTAGATGCATGATAGCTGTATTGGCTGGACACTCACACTGGCAATCAAATACAAGGAACAAGGTTGACAGCCTTCAGTCTCTCTATCCCATGCACATAAGTGGATCAGGATGGGGAGCCAGTGGTCCCACAGGGCCCCTGAGCCTGTGTACGCTGAAGGAAAAGCATATCGGGATGAAGAAATTCGACTCTGCAGAGAGTCAGAACACTCTGAAACAACTAGGTAACTTGCTTTCAGCAGAGAAAAGCCCCTGGGTTTCCTCTCTGGCTATTTGACGCTAGCAGGCCCTTTCCTTTGGACACTGTCACTAGATGAGGGCTAAGAAAAGAGCTAGAGGCTGCAGTCAGGAAGTTCCAGCAATGACGTATTATTGACACACAGTAGAAAGAAGAAATTCAATAGTGATGAGGTCAGTGATGCTTATAACAAGCTTTTCCTAACTTGTGATGTTAGTTCACTAGCACACCACATAACATCCTCACACAGGGTGTGGCTCATTGAGGACTCTGGGATGCATGAGTTGAGACTAAATCCATCCATTTTCTTGGCAAAAAAAAAAAAAAACCCATGAATTAAGAAAATTAGTATCTCTATTTTTATTGAAGAGAACTTCCTTGATGAGTTTGGCCCCATTAAATAGTCTCAACTTGATAGAATGTCTTCAGACCAAAATTAAAGGTGAATTTAATTAGAATGTAGTAATTAGACTCTTCCTGACTAAATCCAGGGTCAGGGTTACTTTTCTTGTATAACTCTGTTTGGCGTTCTTCATACTAATTTATTATACCTAATACAATAGGTTTGGTAAAATATATGCCTGCAGTTTATGGAACTGTGTCAAAAATACAGACTCAGACTCTGACATATTCATCTAAAATTGGTCCAAAGGCTCAACTGAGTTGTTGTTTCTTAAAGTTTCAACTGAACAGAAAGCAAGTCTTTGGTCTTGGAAGAATGTCTCACTAAGCTAATTCTATGCCCTCTTTTCTTAACTTCTCCCCGATTCTCTTTATCTAATTATCCATGTGGTATATATCTAGTTCCAGTCCCTTTAAATTGGCTGTTTAGTGAGTACAATGTTAATACGGAGACAGTCAGAATGGTGTGTATGTTTTTATAAAACTTCTGGTTCAGTCAATGAGGTACGTACCATTTTTTCCCCCTCTTACCCCTACATTACAGGCTATGGAATAGCTATTCTATTCCTCCCTGGAGAATTAAAAAAAAAATAGGTGGTAGAGACTACTTCTATATCTGTATCCTCCCACGGAATGAGTATGGGGAATATTCCGCTGGGAACAGATAAAAACTTATTAGAGGGGCAAAATATCAAGTCACTCTGTAAAAACCCTATTTTCTTTTGTAAACCATTAGCCTTTGTAGAACCTTTCTTTGTTTTTCTTTTCCTTTTTTTTTTTAATTAGTTTTGTATTCAGTGTATACAGTCAAGTTGATACTATTGTTAGCCTCCTCCTTGTCCTCCCCCCTCCAAAGGGACCCTCCTTGTTGGGGAATATGGGTCGGGCATTGTGGGGTTAGCCATCAGTCATGGCTAGGAGGCAATGCAGTTTCTCATTTGTTTTAAAGGGACCCAGTCTTATTCTGATTTTTTTTTTCAAGGATTGGTATACAGGCATAATAATATTGTCCATGAAGCTGCTATTAGTTATGGGAAGTTCCAAGGAGGTATGAATTAATTCTAAACAGCAATAAAGCCATTCTTTTTATTTTACTAATGATGTAACCTTTGAAATTGGAATGTCAGAATATTTTCTTGGAAGAAAAAATTGTAAGTTTAGATCTTCACTGCTTGGTCCAAATTGCTTGGCTACACTATTCTCAGTATTTTTTTTTTTTTTATTTTAAATAAGTGGATTCCATGGTAACACGTTTGTAAAGAAGGGTTCAGTCTCCATGCAGGCAACAGGCATGTGATTGAACTTCATGTTAAGATCTGAACCAAACAGAACAGACTGCCCCAGAGCAGGAAGGAGTCACAGCAGGTGACATGCACATCAAGTGAATTGAGTACTCCTGGCTTTGTTGTAAAGCACATAGACGATATCCAATGAAGGATATATTCTAGCAGGGACACTGGAATAGCCTGAGGACTGGCAGCTACTGTGCCCACGTCCTGATCCCATGGAGTAAATGAGTGGTGATGAGATTGTGACATGAATAGGAACCTGCCTCCCATGCCCGGCCTCTTGTTTGCCTCTAGATACAGTGTGAATGGGATAGGAGAGATGGTTGCGCTCTGACATATTACTACATTCTCTAAAAGTAATACATAGTGTTTTGGATAGCTTTGCTTCCGAGTTGACATTTAAACGATCCCAATTTGATTTTATGTTTAAAGTTTAAAAAGTCAAACAAAATTTTAATGGTAGTAAATAAGTGGAGCCCATTTTGAAAGGAAAAGGCAATTCCTCCTTTGGGTATTCTCTCTCGCCGTTTGCACTTGTTTCTAAGGAACATATACGTGGGGATTAAAAGCCAGAAGTAAGAGAACGGGGGTCTGGTAGAAGACTTGCCCCTGCAACCAATTGCTCACTGCTTCTTTGGGTGCCAGACTCATTTCTCAGGAAAATGCAACCAGTTATTGGAACAATACCCAATTCATTTTGATGAAGAAGTGAATCTATGCAGAATTTGTGAGAGCAACTTGAGAATTTAAGACTTTTTTTTTTTTTTTTTTTTTTGAGGTAGGGTCTCATCTAGCTCAGGCTGACCTGGAATTCACTATGTAATCTCAGGGCAGCCTCAAACTCACAGCGATCCTCCTACCTCTGCCTCTGCTGGGATTAAAGGCAGGCACCACCGTGCCCAGCTAAGACTATTTTAATCTTTATGCATATGTTTATTGTGGCATAGTGCTTTAAAGGAACCTGGAGAGGCAAATTTTTATCATTTCTGATGACAGCAAAAACCCTGGTGCCAGAGACTTCAAAGACAATAAGAACTGACACTAGAAAATATTTTTTGAGTTTTCCTATGATGCTACTCTTTGCTTTGATATCTCAAGTAGGGGGGTCAATATGTAATGAGGTTGGTTAAATGGGTTCTGGAGACTTCTCACCATTATTACCACCCTGCCCTGGAATGTGACAGGGCCTCTTGGAGATATCTCTGGACCAACTGGTTGAAAGTGCTAGTGTGCCTGTTAGTAGGATCTTGGAGAGACGAGGTTAGAGGCCATCCTGCAGAGGAAAGGTTGGGGCTGGTTCAGTACAGAATGTCTAACCTGAGCTACAGTTAGCGGAAGGTCGACATGGTGGGTGGGAGGTGGTTAGGTAGGTATCAGTAGAGGGAGTGGGTGGGACTCCTAATCCTTTTTCTTCTATGAGGCCAAAACATGTTTTATAGCAAATTTTCACTGATGCATGGTTGCCTGTCTACTCAGTTGTATATTGCAAAGAAAAGATGAAAACCTTATTAACTTTCAAAATTTGACTTTGGGCAGATTTTTTTTTTTTTTATCCAAGAGCTATTTTCAAAATTTACCCTTCCCTCCCCCTCACCAAAAAAAAAAAAAAAAAAAAAAAAAAGCAGAAAGAGCCTAATCAGTCCTAAAAACTTACCATCCCAAATGCTTGCTAAATGAAAGGAAGGAAAATAAATTTCTTTCTTTCAAATTTTTACATCTGTTTTTGGAAGGCTGTATGTAACGGACATCTTTGAATTAGTATTTTTAGCTAAAAAGTAAAATGATCAAGCATATTCTTCCCACCATGCCTTTCTACTTTTCCCCGTATTTAAAATATATGATCTTCTGTACAATGCTAGACACGCAAAGGACACTTCAGGTTACTCAACACACGATCTATGTTTGTAGATACATAGTATGGATGCCCATGATGTAGAAAGAGATGGCAATAGAGATCCAATGTTGGCAAAAATGCTTCTAAGAGAAACATTCTTGCAACTAACCTTCCAAACCTTCTCAATGAAATTTGTTATTGCACTCTACTGGTTGAAATGGAAACTTCATAGAAATAAGATGGCAAACAACATTTGCATATTCTATGGCTTCTCAGGCTGATGTGTCAGGAGCATTTAACCACTGTCCAGACATTTTGGTTTATTTGGATAGATTCAAGCTCAATCAGACATATTGATTAAATATTATAATTCATTCTGAAATGTAAGTGACAATTTCAAAATGGATTTATCCTTTTATAAGTGGAGGTATTCAGTGACCAGGCTGGGGAATTTAGAAGCTTTGTTGCTTACATAATGGAAAGTGGGTAATTATTGAAATACTCCACAAAATAACCTAATTATATAGAACAAGTGTTGAAAGCACAATTTATTTGGTTGTCAAAGCCAAAAATGTTCTATTCTTATCTTTTTTTAAGTATAAAACTAGAGAATATACGTGTCAATCTACCTACTTTACACATAACAACTCTCAAATAGATTGGACAAGGATAACATGTGATAAGACCCTATGTCACGCATTTTTGGTGCTAAATTATCTCACATTAAAATATAATCTTATCAATGAGATATCTGTAATCATGTTATGATTTTAACTATATGAGTTAATTCTATGAGCATTATAGCAATGCAAAATATTTCAAGGTTTCTTTCTTTTGGATAGTTTTCAAAATCTCAAACTGAAAAGAGTGTAAGTTAGAGAAAGGTGAAGAATATATTCCATTATGACTTTTTTACAAAACCATTCCACCATATCACTTTTCTCACTAATATCGATGTAAACTTTTGTTTTTTATAATTTTCAGGTGAGATGTTTTGAAATATGTTTGCATATTTTGTCATTTAGTAGGGTTCTTCTTTGCAGTTGGAAGGAACGGAATGTAGTCAAGCATCTGATCTCCACCACAGAGGGTGGTTTTCTAGTGACCTAGAATCACATTTTTAGAAAAGGTCATGTTTGGTCACATTTGATTCTTTTATCTTCATGTTCAGAAAAGCATCACTTAAGCACTTTCTTGTAACAGTAGTCTCTTCCCCACTGCTGAGTTGCAGGCGTGGTGGTGGTGGTGGTGGGGGGGATTACTGTATGAAAGGGGAGTGGTCACTAGAAGTACAAAGTCTGACCACAGGGAAAGGAATGGCTAAATTATAAACTAATGCTCTTCCCTAAAAAAATAAATAAAAGCAAATAATGACCTATCTTGGGCCATTTATTGAATGGCCCCTAAGGGGATTAAATCCAAGAACCTTTGACCAAACGGAAAATTTGAAGGTCCTCGGAGTGCATCTTTTTGGACAGCTTGGCAGACTGAGGAATAGCACAGAAAGCTGGATATTTACTTCTTGTGAGTTGGAAAATGGAAGTGCTCTCTCTCTCTCTTGGAATCCCTCCTCTCAGTGACATATATTTGGACATATACGTGTGTGTGTGTGTGTGTGTGTGTGTGTGTATGTGGATGGATGTATACATATGTACATATGGATGTATACACGTGCACATATATATGTATGTGTGTGTGTGTGTGTGTGTATATATATATATATATATATATATATATATATATATATATATATATAAGAGAGAGAGAGAGAGAAGGGGGGATGTATGTATATGTATGTACAGAGCATTCTCTGTTTTGGGAGATGCTTGGTCATAGCCTGGTTAAGCTACAAAGAATGCAGCATCTAACACTTTCCACTGTTTACCCTTGCCATTGCTGTCCTGGGAGGCAGAATGATCTCAGCACTGCCACAGCTCTGACATGTGTTGGAGGCTGTGGAAGCAATGACTGTGTGGCAGCACGTGACGTCAGAAGAGACCAGCAGAAGTGCAGTGCAGTACAAAACTCCGTTAGGGAGATATGAACGCGAGCTTAGGAATCCACTTACAATGACGCGCATCCCCTCTTACATAGCAGTCCATGTTCCCACTTGTCTCTACCTAGTTTTACCAACAACTAGAACGCCTTGGCCAAGTGAATCCGTTAGGACAAAAGCCGGATGCCCCTTGCCAGTCACGATGAGATTCGGAATTGTACACTGTCAACCCGGAAGTGGCCAAATGTTCTTGAAACCATGAAAGTACACTCGGAGCTTGCTCCGGATGTAGCCGCCCAACATTAGGGAAGAAAAAACGAACACAATCAAAAGACAGACACCACATCTCCAGCCCAGAAAAATCTGAAAGAAATCTTAACAGATTGGAATGGTTACTTGCAGAACGCTGGGCTTGTCAGCATCCCATCGCGGAGGGTGGAGGGTCTCATGAGACCCTCCAGTACTCAGTTGCTGGAGGAGGGAGAAATGTTTTGGGGTGCAGCACTGATAAATTACCCCTGCTCCAGTAAATAAACCCCAACTCATGTTCATGCAAGCAACCCTAATGTAACTTAGTAGGTCAAAAAAATTGACAAAAAAAAAGAGACATAGAAATGGAAAGAGACTAGGCAACTAGTTGAGAAGAAGGGCTTCAGTGGGTGAGCGTGACAAGAGGATGCAGTAAGTAGTGAGTGACCAAAACACACACACACACACACACACACACACACGCACGCACACACACATATATAGTATGAAATTAACAAAAATAAATTTAATAAAATAAAAAGCCCTCTCCCCACAAAAGAAAAATGTCTTAATGAAGGGCTTTGTCATCTCAGAGAAACATTTTCGACTATTTCCCACAAAGCTCTCAGATGTATACAGAGCAAACCAGTCAATCTCGTTTTATTTTGACAGGTTGAGATCGGGGTCTAGGAAGTGTGGAAAAGGCAGAGGGGACTGTGGGGACCGGTAGGGGGGATGTGGGGGGGTTCAATAGTGGTGAGACCACTGGGAGGGGTGTGGCGGCTGATGAGTCACTTGTCACTCTCTGCTGGCGTGTTACAACAACAGTGTGTCTGTAATTTCATCTGATAGCTGAAAAGCATCAGCCACAATAATTTAGCACATTTATGTTGTGAACCATAGAAACAAAGCTCTGTAAAATCTCCATCGTGGTGGAAGGATTGCATCCAAACATGAACAAGTTAACATTTGCTTAGGGTAACTTGAGAATACTGGGCCTCAGCATTTTGCTGAATACTGGTAAGGGGCCAAGGTCACTTTGGCCACTGGATTATTCATTTTGCTCTTTAGTCAATAAGTCAATATTAGTTGCCAGTTTTGTGTGAAATCAAACATTGGTCTCCAGGAGACATATCAATTGCTTGACTCAAGAAAAATATTTAAATCGTCCCCTATTTCCTTTATACTTAATAGTGTGCCGCACATGACCACACGATAAAATAACGGACAGTTCTATGGAAAATGTTAGAAGATCAGATGAGTGAAGGATCGTTTACATGTAGCCAGTGCACAGACCCTACCTAGTGTAAAAAGAGACCACATTTGTTCCCCACAGATGCTTATCCCGTTTCTGGTATCACATTTTCCTATGCCCTTTTGCTTGTGTGAGATAGGAGGTCAGTAACTTATGTAAGTCAGACAGACATGATCAGCTCCAGGCAGAAGGTCTACTGGGAATCAAAAGGGAATACCACGTGTGATGCCAATGAACCGTTTACTTAAATGTCCCTTGAGAAGGAACTACACACGTCCAATCAGTCTTGTTGGCATGGTAAGCTGAAACGCTGCCTGCCGTGTAGTGTTCGTGAGTTCATGTTCCTGGATGCAAAAATGATGAAGATAGGGCTGTACTGACAGGCAAAAAAAAAAAAAAAAAAAAAAAAAAAAGGGAAATGGAGGCACACACAACATTCATCACCGCATCACAGGACAGAACAATGCTCTGGCTTTGTGTAATCCTGGGATGTTTCAGAGACTGTGGCATGACCAAAGGGCTGTCGTTTGTAAGAACTTAAGTCCTCGGTTGCCTACTTTGTTTCTTTTGGATGAGAATACCAATTGCACAATCATGCCTTTTTTGGTCTTTATTTCTTCAAAACATGAAAACGAAAAATGAAGTAGATGACAATGCAGAGGAGGAAACATTCCATAGTACAGATTTTGCCGTATCACTAGTGATTAGATCTGAAACAATTAGAAACTTTATTTATTTTTTTTGTCTGTGTCAATCATGTATACCATCGATAAGGAACAGCACGCTGAGTGGAGTGTAAATTGCCCCTAATGCTGTGCACAATACACACAAAAATAAAAGGATCAAATGGATTAAAGGAAATAATTTTACACATAATTAACAACTCTGGAAAAAAAAAATAATCACCCAGCCTCATACTTTCCCTATAGCATAAAACCGAAAAGGCAAACAAATGAAAAGGCTTTGAGATGGAAATTAACCCAAAGCAAGAATTTCCTGAAGTTCTATCTGAAGAGTCACTCAGCATTATTGACATTCCAAATATGGCTAAAGATCCCCTGGACTATATTCATTTGCTATTTCTAGGCTAACTTTCCCTTTTAGAAAATATATGTCTAAAATTTAAAATCTAAAACCAAACAAAACCAGATTGAGTCAAAGGTGTCCCCCAGAAGTCACCAGTGTTGGTAATCCATGACAGATAGCAATGAGTTGTGAGAAAATACCATTGCCACAAGATGAGGACAGGTTAACTAACTGGGCCTTCTCGGTGACAAGAATGACCGTCATGTTTCTTGTCCTTCCTGGTCAAAAGTGGGAAAACGTACACATCTGGAGGTCAGGCAAGGATAGAGGGTACTCCTTCAAAGCTAAGCTTTATATTTTTCCCGCAGAAAAAACTTGGCTATTTGTGACAACTGTATTTGTACAGTTCAATGCAATTTTGTTAAAAAAGAAAGTCCTGATTATGTGTTCCGTCCCTTGCAATACAGAAGCCTCTCAGTATGGTGAACTCTCTCTCATGGGGTACCAATCACATTCACTGTGTACCCCCTGGGGGGCAGGAATCTGGGCTGTCTTGGTCTTTGTTCAGCCCCCAAAGAGAGACCACCCTATGTGGCCTATTGACTGGGCAACCAGCATTTAGTTATTCACTCAGTCACGAAATATTTACTACATGATGAATGGTTATGACTACTGAACAGGAAGAGATAACATGTCTCAACCATGTTTATTTCCTAAGTATCTTTGAATCAATGCAGCTGGTTAGGAATGCCTGGGCAGAAACAGAGACGTCTCTTGAGAGGTGGGCAAAGTTGTTCCCTTTTCCCTCATCAGAGAAATCACTATTTTGGAATGTTGGGTTTATCCTTGCTCTGTGTTATTATAAAAAGAAAGATCCACTCCTTTTAAAGGTGAAAAAGGTCTCCACTGCAATCAGTCCTCCTGGGAGGCACCAATCTTACTGGATCATCTCTTTTGATAGAGGAGACCCACTTTTCAAAGGCCCGTTGGTCACCCTGGCTTCACTGCCACTCCAGAACTGCTGATAGATTCAGAGGGGTCTGGACAAGAAGTTGAAGGAAACAGGGCTCAAAACAGATTTCTACATAAAAAAAATATATAAAATAAACCAAGCCAGCATCCGTCACCTGTGCCAGACAGAGCAGATGTGCAATAAATACTTTGGGGGGAAGGGGTGGTGGCTCTAAAAGTCCAGGCACATCTATGGTACCCGCTTCTCTCCAGTGCCTTTCTCTTTGGCCTTCCTGAATGCATGGGTGGTTATTAGAGACCTCGGGTGTGTTCTACATAGCTAATAGTCCATGAAGATGTCTGTAGTCTGCCTGCCATCCTCTTGCTAACTTTCATCTCTCCTCTCACAGTTATTGCTTCTTAGATAGGAACGTGCAGATTCATGAACAATAAGCCATTTTCTTCTTTCATCCCTACAGTATTCAGATTCAGTAACAACACAAAAGTAACAACTCAGGTGAAAAGAAAACATACTGATGTCTTCAATGTCCAATCAACATCACTGAATGGGCGAACAGTATTTGCTAGGCTCTACTATATACAGATACGCTTTGTTTAAAATTTTTTGTTTTTTTCATCCATGCACTGTGTAACGGGTATCACAACAACATTCCCAAACAGGCACGTGAAGAAGGAGCAAATGTTCAGTCATGACTGGAACAGGATTGTGCAAGCCATGGATGCCTTGGAAAATAAGACTGACAGACAATCCCAGGCGACAGCAGCATGGGACCTGGGCACAGGTTGATGAGAATGGAAGAGGTTGATGGTGGGCTTTTGAATAGGTTTAGTTGTCCTGTTTTCATGGAGCAAGGTGGGGCAGAAGGAAGAAGGTTGGGATGGAATGCCTGGGGAGTTAGCTGGGCTGGAAAGACCAAGAGCCTTGCTAATCACAGTCTTGAGCTACAGAGATAAGGAATAAAGGGTTCTATGGGTTCCTGGGAATCTAGGCACATTATCTGTGTACCTGTTGGACAACAATGCCAGGCACCATAGCCTCAGATATCAGACTGCATCTAGAACCATCGCTTTTCTTGGCTCCATCCCAGCTTCTTTGCTTCGTCTTGGAGGTGCCTCCACCTTTGCTCCCATTCCAGAGAGAAACAAAATTTGGTAATACAGTAAAGACATACTTCTTTCTTCTTCCATGCCCCAATCCTTTCTTAATCCAAAGGGACACTGAAAGCATCCGGAGGAAGTGAGAAGGATCTTAACTGATTTCAACATTTACCCCTCAACCGCTTCACCTTTGGATGGATCGATCACGGCCTCCTGTAAGGAGAAGCACGACCCTCCCCCTCCCAACAGAACAAAGCCCAACAAAACAAAAATAAGAGGCAACCCAGCAGTCAGCTGCCCAGCCCCACTGGAAACAAAACAAAACAAAACAAAACAACACAAGAAAACAAAAGCAAAACCCTAACCCTTGATGAAGTTGGAGAGAGTCACAACCCTTCTAAGACGGACGGACTGGCTGCAAGACAGCCCTCTGCCTCCATGATTTGTTCAACATGATGATGGCCTGGGAATGGGAGGTGACGGTTTCTGAACTCCGGCCCTAGTACAGAGTATGCTCTTGAAGCTTGATTCCATCAGCAGGTAAGTGAACGTGACAGATGTCAGTCTCCCCTGTCCGTTATACATAATTTTATGTATATATATATATATATATGTATATATATATATTTATATATAAATTTACTACATCTGATTGTTCCTTTAGAAGCCTTTTATGTGGCAGTAGGCCTCCAGGGAGGAGAAGAAAATGTACAAGAGCCACAGGAGCACAAAGAGGCAGGATGTAAGGATCTTGGCAGTCCGGGGCCCACCGAGCTCACCTCCAATTTCTGGCCTCCGCCGATACAGCAGCACCCCCACGTTGATGAAAGCAAAAATAGTGAAGAGAGTGACAGAGAAAGCCAGCGTTCCGGGGGACACTCTGAACTGTTCCCCGTTGGCCGCGTGGTAGATGGCGGCGATGGACCAGGCCACACCGATCCCCAGGAAGACGTTCACTGCGTTGCTACCGGTGACGTTGCCTATGGATGCGTCTGCATACTGGTCCTGGGTGGCTGCGACTTTGCTGGCAAATGTGTCTGCAGAGAAAGGAGAGAGAGAGAAATTAAAAACAAACAAACAAACAAACAAAAAAACCACCATGGCACTCAGTGAACCTTTTACAGATACCCATGGAGTGCTGGAAACTTCCATGGTATAGTCGAGGATATCAAACCCTGAGTGTCCAAACCCTCAGTGACCTACAGCAGACTTCCGTGTGGCTTTGGGTCAGTCTTCCTGTCAAAAGGACCGGATGCAGCCATCTGGAGTCAGTGGCTTAGTGCTCGCTGTGGTACTGATGGAGAAAGTGATGTTAGTTGAGTTCTTTGTGGATAGAAACCACATTTCTTTGTGTACTGAGCTAGCATGGCAGAATTTTTTTCAGTGAGAATTCACATCCCAGCTACATCATAATCCAGTGGGGTCTTTCAAAAGTTGTGAGTAGGGGGCTGGAGAGATGGCTTCGTGGTTAAGTGCTTGCCTGTGAAGCCTAAGGACCCTGGTTCGAGGCTTGATTCCCCAGGACCCATGTAAGACATATGCACAAGGGGATGATGTATCTGGCGTTCATTTGCAGTGGCTGGAGGCCCTGTTGCACCCATTCTCTCTCTCTCTCTCTGTTGCTCTTAAATAAATAAATAAATAAAAACAATTTTTTTTTGAAGTGTGAATAGGGCTGCAGAGAAGGCATAGCAGTTAAGGCTCTTGCCTGTGAAGCCTGAGGACCCGCATTTGACTCTCCAGATCCCACATAAGCCAGCTGCACAAAGGTGAGGCAAGCGCAAGGTGGCACATGCCCACTAGGTGGCGCAAGCATCTGGAGTTCCATCGTAATGGCCGAGGCTCTGGCATGCCAATTCTCTCTCTCTCTCTGAAAAGTTTAAAAGTGTGAATATTATAAGGCTCTTTCCAGCTCTGCTGGGTCATCATTCCTGGGGCCTAGGATCTATTTTAACAATTTCCCAAAAGACAGTAGGTCGCCACAGGTTGAAAATGACAGCCAGCAGCATTACTGAAAGATGCTGTATCAGCAATGCTTGCTTGTGGGCGAGGCATTAGGTAGGGGGCGGGGGGAGATCTCCAAAGTTAAGAGCAAGTCAATACTTGAACTGAAAAGACTCAGCCTATAATAATGGCCCCCATTCACCAAGCGCCTTGTCAGTAGGAAAGCAGGACCTATAGGATGGTATTGATTGTGATAAAGATTCTGTGAGGTGGGCTGGAGACATGGCTTAGTAGTTAAGCGCTTGCCTGTGAAGCCTAAGGACCCTGGTTCGAGGCTTGATTCCCCAGGACCTACGTTAGCCAGATGCACAAGGGGGCGCACGCGTCTGGAGTTTGTTTGCAGTGGCTGGAGGCCCTGGCGCGCCCATTCTCTCTCTCTCTCTCTTTCTGTATGTGTTGCTCTCAAATAAATAAATATTAAACAAAAAAATTTAAAAAAGATGATTCTATGAGGTGATAGGTCATGGGTACATCCTCACAAAGCTAAGAGGAAACCAAGGTAGAACTTGAGCTACCGAGTTCAAGGCTCCTGCTGGTTTGTTGTACCAGCTTACCTTAGGAGAGAGAAAGAGAATGGGTGTGTGCTAGGGCCTCTAGCCACTGCAAACAAACTCCAGACACATGCGCCACCATGTGCATCTGGCTTACGTGGGATCTGGAGAATCGAACCTGGGTCCTTAGGCTTTGCAGGCATGCACCCTAACCACTAAGCCGTCTCTCTGGCCCAATAACTTATACTTCTTGTTCTTAGAACCCAGAAGTTTGAAATCCCAACTTCACAACAGACTCTGTGGTTCTGGGCCTCAATTCCTATTCTGTGGAATGGGAACAGTAATACCTGCTTGGTATTGGTTGCTATGGTTAAGTTGAAATGTTACATGTAAGCATATTTTATGTGCTTCTTGGTAAGCAAAGTGTCTTGTTGTTTTGCAAAGGCCATGTAAATAGAGTGTTTTGGATTAGTTTAAAAGTTGGGATGGGGGCTGGAGAGATGGCTTAGTGGTTAAGCGCTTGCCTGTGAAGCCTAGGGACCCCGGTTCGATGCTGGATTCCCCAGGACCCACGTTAGCCAGATGCACAAGGGGGCGCACGCGTCTGGAGTTCATTTGCAGTGGCTGGAGGCCCTGGCGAGCCCATTCTCTCTCTCTCTCTCTCTCTCTTTCTCTCTCTGTCTGTCACTCTCAAATAAATAAAAATAAACAAAAAAATTAAAAAAAAAGTTGGGATGGGTTGTGAACTAACCCCCATTTAAGAGTCATGAAGACATTCATCTTATTTCATGATGCCTAGCTACTGGCACCAAAGTCATTTCAGCTATCTTTGTGAACTACTGTGCACAGAGGGTGTACAGTAGATGTTAATAACGGGTCAAAATGAACTCACATTGCAAAGTTAGTAGTGACATGTAGGACTACAAGCCTCTATTGGCTGACATACAGGCTTCTCTGGGTCTCTCGGGGGGCAGGGGGTCTGGCATTCTCTGGAAAGGCAGGTAGTCGTGGGGATGTTTGGATCATTTTCTTCCTCTGCCCCAGTTCTGTTGCCACCTGTCCTTCCCCATTACACATAGCACGCATATTTATACCAGCCCGCAGATGCAGACCGCTTTATGATAGGAAGAGGGTTATGGAGGCTGACCAGGAGCTACGGCACCTGCGGTATCAGTCTTTCCGAAAGGGAGCTGGTCAGCCCTAAGCACCTGTCTCGTTAATTCTGATCACTGCCTGTGAAGGCAGGAAGGATTTATTTCTCTTCTAGAATTAAAGAATTGAAAGCAAAGAGTGCTTATCCCGTGCCAGGCACTGTGGCACAAGGTTATAGGTATGTTCGCCCGCAGCCCTTTCCCAGGCTTGCGGACGAGACGTGATTATGCTCCTGTTGTTTTTGGAATCTGTGACCTCGTTACGTTATGCCTCTTGGACAGGGTCTTGAGCAGCAGAATGACAGTTTTCATACCACTAGGATTTCAGAGTCCATTGCCACTTTGCCCCTTCCTGGAAGGTTTCCATCTGCTCGGGCCTTTTCAGGATGCCCTTGTGTTTTCCACTCAGAAATGGGCTGGGGAGGTGGAGGCAGCTCGCTAGTGGACCCTCCTAGATTTGGGCTGCCTTCTGTGTCCGTCTCACACCGCAGCTCAGTCAGGTTCCTCGTGAAGACCAGGCAGTAAAAGCAAAGCCAGAGGACCGTTATGCTCTCTCCGTGTCATCGTCAGAGCTTATTAGGAGCTGCTGCTGCTGCTGCAGCCGTCTCGAGAAGGAAGAAAAGAAAATGAAGTCGCGGTGCTTCACTTTTTTTTTTCTTCTTCTTCTTTTCCTTCAGCGGGAGGAGCCAAGAGTCCCAGGCAGGAGAAAGCTATGGCTCAGCTGATCTGCTGCCCAGGACCACCTGAGCTGTTGATCTGAGCCCAAGTGACTGCTAGCTAGCTAGTGGTGACAGATGGCCACGTGAGGTGACGCAGTAGGACAAGGGGAGATTCCCTCCTTATGTTGCAGGGACAGGTGACAAGCCTGTTCTCTCCCCTGGCATATGTGGTACATGGCACACTGTACTTTTTTAAAATATTTTTTTAATTTATGTATTTATTTGAGAGAAAGAGACAGAGAAACAGAGAGAGAGAGAGAGAAACAGAGAGAGGGTGAGCAAGCGAGCGCGGGTGGGTGCACGCCATGGCTTCCGGCCACTGCAAACCAGCTCCAGATGCGTGTGTCCCCTTGTGCATCTGGCTTATGTGGGTCCTGGGGAATTGAACCTGGGTCCTTTGGCTTTACAGGCCAACGCCTTAACCACTAAGCCATCTCTCCAGCCCCACACTGTACTTCTTACATGTCCTATTTCCATGCTCTGGCTACAACCTCTGCCCCTATACCCTGACCACCTAAACCAGTCCTTTAAGCACACCAGGGGGACCTATCGGCTCTGCAGTAGTTTTCTCTCAGGCAGTTTTTCAATAGCTCATTTCTATGAGCAGTACAGGAACATTCGGATTTTTAAATGTCTTTCTCTTGAGTCCCTAACAGTTAGGAATCAAAATAACTAGCTTGTCACATATACATAAAACATGTTCTGGGCCTCTTGGAGTCTGGTAGATTTTATTTGCCTGGGTTATACACCAGACCTTTTGTCTGTGTTTTTTTTTTTTTTTTCCTCAGTTTAAAAGCTATGTCAAATTGTAGAAACACATACAAATCCAAACCATTAACCTGAATGCCAACAGCAGTAACTGTGGTTTCCAAATGAAGTGTCATGGACTCTCCCCAAATTGCCTTGTTCTGCTGCTCTGCTACTCCGTGTACAGAGCAGCCCGGCACATACCACACGGCAGGTGCGGCCCGGGCCTGCTCTCAATACTCAGCCCGAAGCCTGCCTGCCGTTGAGCGAGACAAATGCTGCTTCCCCAAGGTCAAATCCAACAAATGACTACTGCCTCGCGTACCTGCAGATGGGAAATAATCATACTGGGAGGCTGGCTCATTAAATACGAAGATGTAGGACTCAGAGTTCCAATGGCTGGCATTAAATTAAGACCATGTTAACAATCGTATACACATGCTTTCTTACATGCAGACCCCAAGCAGGGCTTCTAACAGTCATTACTGCTTCGCACTCACGTCCTGAATTAATTTTAGCTTAGTTATAAAGCCTCCGATTTTGGCCCTGTGTTCTTGATAGCTGCAAATGGAAATCTGTAAGAGGGAAGGTTGGTCAAAGAGGCAGCGTGGCTGGAATTAAGCTTCATGTCACAACGACAGACCATGATGGTTCTCTGAAGACTTGTTTCCAGTTCACTTTATATAATTTTGGCCAACTCATGTGGTCAACCTGCAAGAACAACATCTTCTATCTCCTTTCCTTTAGGAATTAAGATTTTGTTTGGATTTCTCTAACTTTATTTCTCCTACTAATGAACTAAGCCTTAAAGACATCTTTCTGCATAAAAGCTCATTCTTACAGTGCCCCTGCATTGGCAGTGGTAGCTTCATGGAGTCAAAGGGGAAGGTGTCTCCTGCAGGAGACACCTGGCTCTTCCAACTGTCTGCATGTTCTTGGACAAGTCACTTTCTCCAGCTCCTTCTCTAAAGTGAATTCATGAGTTTAGGTCGCTAAGACTGTCTTTCATGTGTTACTGTTCAGATGGTCCAGAGAATACACCGATGTCCTAAAGTTGTACATATGGCTTCAGTCTTGTTTTATTTCTTTAGGAATTTGTACACGTCTACCCTTTTCCATTTGGATGATACATTTGTGCATTTGGACAGTCTAGGAAGAAAACTTTCAAGGCCAGAAGAGGTTGCCATTGATCCAATTGTGACAGCATTTATGAAATTGAACTACACACTGTAGCCTTTTGCCTTTTAAATGTTAAGTAAGACATGTTGGCCGAATTACTAACTTGGACTGTCCGGCACAGTCATCCACCTTCCCAAGGGAAGCCACAGTGTAAGTGGGGCAGAGACCTGGGTGTTAAAGGCTGGGTTTGGGCTGGGGAGATGGCTCAGCAGATAAAGTACTTCCTATGCAAGTGGGAGGGACAGAGTTCAGGACCTCAATACCCACATAAATGCCGGGGGGCGTGGCAGCCCACCTGTCATTTCAGTGATCAGGAGGTGGACTCAAGCGATTCCGGGGGCAAGCTGTCTCGCTAGACTAGCTTACTCCATGAGCCCCGGCTTCAGGTAAAATACTGCCTCAGGAAATAAGCTGGAGAGCAATGGAGAAGGCAGCTGATGTCAAACTCTGGCTTCTACATGCTCAAACACGCAGATGCGCCCACAGGTATATGCACAAACAACAAGAAACAACAAACGTGTTTAAAGTCACTCCTCTCTGCACACTACCAGCATCAGAAATACGTGGAAAGCTTGGCTTACAGAAATGTGTATTTGGGCTCCATGCTAGACCCATTTATTCAGACTCTGGTGGTGGTGGTGGGGGAACCCAAAAACATACCAATCAACAAGTGCCTTGTTTATGTGTTAGGACATGGGAACGCAGGAATTATTTTAAGTGTTCAAAGACGAGGGCCCTGCTGGGAGGATCTGACACTGGGCTTCAGAGAAGAAGCTTGTCAGAAGCCAGGAGCCAGCTGCTCCTCTGGGAAGTACTGATTTCCCAGATGCGGTGGTCATTTTGCTCATAAAGCCACTTGGGTGGGATTGGTGGAGGTCGTGGGGCTGCCTAAGTGGAAATCCTGTCATTCAGAGTTATGGTATGTAGTTTATAAAACAGACAAAGAAAAAATCCCTCATTTCAGTACAACTACATTGAAAGGCCAGGGAGAGAGGAACATGCCTAAATTAACTGAATTCTTCTAGCACCTTCTTTTAGGAGATAAGGTGGGAAGCTTATTGACTTCACTGGGTTTGAAGGAATAAGCTACCATGAATGAATAGCATCTAGAATAGGCCCAGGCACTTAATGAGGGCTCAGTTTTACTAGGTATTTCTAAAGTGTAACAGAGCCAGAGAGTCCATGTGTGTATACTAACGGCTGATTTTAAACTTCTTAAAAGCACTTGTTAATCTTCAGATCTTGTGCCTTTAAATGTGATGGTGCACAAGCTATTCTTAAAATCAAAGATATTCTTATTTTATTTTGAAAATTTCATAAAATCTAAGTCGTCCAAAGATGCTAGAGACCTTCGAGTTAAAGCTCTAATCTTGCGGCGCTAAGGAAGGCATTGTTGTTTGAGCAATGACTTTGCTCCTTCGTTTGTTTCTTCCTTCTATGTTGACTTCTGTCTGGCTCTTTTAGAATGCAAACCAAAATGTTTACTGATGTGCCAATTCTGATGGCACTGGGTGGTTTTTCTCTTGAGTGGTAAAAATCTTTTACCCAAGAAAATTGCAAACCTCTCTCTCCCTGCACAAACATTCTCTCTCTTACATTATCATCACTAGTTCATGTGAAAGGACCCTCCAGTGGAGAACAGAAATCAGAGGATTAGTGATATTTGGTTAATTAATGATGAGTTAGGAAAGGAGTTGTAAAAATTGGAAAAGGGGGAAAAAACAAACAAACAAACACTTGAAATGTCCACACATAATAGTTGTCACTGAAGAGACTGGAAAAAGCAATGGAGATGGAGACATGGAGATTTCTAGATGAGAAGGAAACAGAGTTCAGTAGAATGCTCATGAGGAACCATTCTGGCAGGATCCCAGCTGTGGTTGCTTGTGTCCTTTTGGAAAGACCAACTTGCTGGCCCCACCCTTGCTTTCAATTGATCTGGGATGGTGGCACCCCAGCAGTGAGGCTTTTTGAAGCTTTCCCAACCAGGCTGAGATCCACTAACGTTCCCATCCTTGGCTTCCTCACTGTAAGGAGACAACGGTACCTCCACTAGATTAAACTGTAGAGGGTATTGTCTAGGAAGGCTCTGCAAGCAGATCAGCAAAAAAGGAACCACATTTGTCACCGAATGGCAAATTAGTTTTCATTTTGATATGTTAATTTGATTGAGTACATTTCATAAAGGTACTCTTGGGCTCAGATTTTTTTTTCTTTTATGTAACTAAAATTCTGCTATATTTTTAAATTAAAGAAAAAGACAAATTCTAATTAAACGAAAAGAGAATGAGAGTTAATCTTGCAGGAGACACAAAGCAGAGAAGCAACCCAAACTATTTGATCTCCTTTCCAAACTTTAATCTGATACATGTTCTCAAAAGGAAATGTTAACCTGCTATATTTTAACACACTTGCAACAGGATCATTTTTTTTTTTCTTCAGTTGGTTGTGTGGGTTGTATGCAAATGTCCAAAAGAGGATTTAAGGTTGCTTCTACTTCGAACCTTTTGGGTCATGGTATCTGCTAAGATTTGCTAGAAATCTCTGGTTCTGACTTTGTCAAACACCCAAGCCTTTTAAAGGATACTGGTTGACTTTTTCTTGAGATAGGAATTATGATTCATTTATTTAGTTTCTTTATTATTTATGTTGGTCACTCTACCATTATTCTGGTTCTGAGAAAAAGACAAGCAAACTGACATTCTCGAGACTATAATGTGGGTATGAAGTAGACCAGAGTATGCGTGCTTGGAATCTTGGGGCCCTTGTTTGGGACTCCTGCTCATTTATTTAAGAGATAAACATGACTAGTGACACACGTTCCAATGTGTGCCTGATCATGGCAGAGGCATGCGGTTGGCTGATTTGAGACAGGTGCTCTGGGGATGGGCTCGCATCTGGGGGATGACTAGGTCCCTCCCTCACTGGTTCTGCTCATTGTGGAGACACTTTGTAAAGCGAGGCTCGGGGAGGTGGGCAGTCCGTGCGCGCCCGGGTCTGCGTCGCTTACTGGGTTGCTAGCACTGTGGTCATTGTGGGACGCTGCCCTGCATGTTCCCGTTTAGGAAGCCAGGAGCCCAGGCTCGGGACTAAGTTCTAGTCCGGTTCTCATTAGCCCACACTCACTGAGCTACTCGAAGCTGCTGCTGCTGCTGCTGCTGCTGTAGAACAGGGAACACATAAATGCCCATTGATGTGGCTACTAAGATTAGATGCGAAAACAAAATATTATCTATCATTATGTTCCAGGAGTCTTTTTTTTTTTGTTGTTGTTGTTGTTTTTTGTTTTAGTTTTTTTCGAGGTAGGGTTTTACTCTAGTCCAGGCTGACCTGGAATTCACTCTGTATTCTCAGGGTAGCCTCGAACACACGGTGATCCTCCTACCTCTGCCTACCGAACTGCTGGGATTAAAGGCGTGCGCCACCACGCCCGGCATGTTTCAGAATTCTTTATTCCACTAATAACAAGGATAATGGTGATGGTGCTGTAATCTTTTACTAAGCTTCCTTAAAGTCTTTAGGGTTACCAAGGCTTATGTAGAAATATGGAACAATGTGGCTGGCTGTGATGTCCAACAGTGATGGTGATGATAAAGATAACAGGCAGCATTGCTGAGGCTTTCTAGGCTAAGCCCTAAACACAGATTCTCATTTAAAGCACAAAGGAGGGGCTGGAGGCCTGGATTAATGGTTAAGGCCCTTGCCTGCAAAGCATAAGGACCCAGGTTCGACTCCCCAGAACCCACATAAGCCAGATGAACAAGGTGGCACATGTGTCTGGAGTTTTTTTTTTGTTTTTTTTTTTTTTTTTCAGTGGCTGGAAGTCCTGGCACATCCGTTCTCTTTCATACACACACACAAATAAATAAAAATTAAAAAACTTTAAATGTTGACATAAAGCTTGTGGTGGTTTGAATAGAATAGATGGCCCCAATATATTCAGTTGTTTATTTGTTTGTAGTTTGCATCTTTAGCCACCTGGCTGGAGGCAGTGTCACTGGGTGGAATTTAAGGTGTGGTGGTGGGTTTCAGGATTCAATCTAAAGATATGCAAAGTGTGCCTAGCTGGAGTTCCTGAAGTGTGCTATGGCTTTTGGCTTTTAGGCTTGTGCTTCTCTCTCTCTGCTTGGGCCTGTGAAGGCAGGCCAGTTTCTTCTGCCATTATGGAACTTCCCCTGGATCGGTAAGCTTCAATAAATATCCCTCCCTCCATAACTGTGCCTGGTCTGGAAGTTCATCTCAGTGAACCTGAATCTGTCTGCTACAAAGCTAAACTCAGAAAAGTGTCTGTGACACACTAAGTGAGAAATTAGGTCATGTAACCATATGTAAGGTCAGTTCATTCAACAGCACGGGTCAAAATGTGATGTATGCCTGCATGTATATTTTTATTCAGTTTATTTAAGCATTACTGAATCAAAAAAAAAACTTTTCTGAAAGATAGATACAAGATTGCAAACGGGTGGTGAGATTGCATGGATTTTCATTGCTTATTAGTCTTTCCTATTTCACTCACAAAGAACACGGTCTATTTGTGTTACAAAAGGCCCAGTGATAAATTACAGTCTTAAAAATACCTGCATAGACTGAGAAGTAATGTGGTCTCTCTGGGAAGAAATGGGAGTTTGGTGTCAGCTTTTCTGTCATCCTTTTGCCAGAATGAGTAGTCAGAATTACCCCATGTAGATGAACCTGGTCATGATACAACATTGAGAATATGTACGTCAGGGTTAGGAGAACATTAGAGAGGAGACAAAGAGGAGGTGGCCCGGCCATGCCATGCTGGCCAGCAGTTCAGGGTCAGGACAGTTCTCAGCACAGGTGACAAAGGACGTCACTTTGCCCATGTGAAGGTTTGCTCAAGTCCAGCTGCGAGGAGACGTTGCCCTGATGTCCTTGCTTCCTCCCAACCACTCTGGCTTCGCTTCTTAATTTTATATTTTGTGTTACAGCGCCGTTCTCTTTTTATTTACCAACGGCATGTTTTATTGATTTCAATCTACGAAATTGCCTTGCATCGTCACTTAACCTGACAAATGCCTTTTACAGGCCCGTTAAGAGGCTTGTGCCCTTGAGACATCTGAGGAGGGCACATTTTTCCAGCATCTGTGCTCGGGCTCTTGCTACACGTGTAATGTGTGTGATACCAACAGCACACACAATTAAGACTCTACCAGTGCCAACTAAGTGTCCTAACTAAGTCTCTGTGCATAACTTCTCCTACGTACCTATAAAATATATGCTGGCCAATACCACTTTATTTTACAGTGGTAACTTTTGCAGAGTATTTCCATGTGCGTTACGCTAGATGCTGTTCTAAACAGTTATGAGACGGAAAGGACAGCTACCCGTAGCCCTGTGATTTGTTTTTTTTTTTTTTTTTCAGAAAGGAAACAGGAGTTTATTATGGGCCAGATGGAATGTGAGTACAGGAGACAGGATCAAATCCCACCTTTTATCATTTCTGGTGTCTAGGTCCTAATGCTACAAGGCTGTTACCCCACGTTCTGCAGTGATAGCCCTCTAAATTTCCTAACTCCCAGGGCTACTGCGGGCACTGAAGAGAGAAATTATACCAATGTACTTTCTAGTCAATGAAGCCATGCAGATGTAGTTATTATTGAAGCAATTTTTGTGTTAAATTAAAACGCTCTCCCTTCATGAAGCTGTCATGCCTTAATGGGGCCCTGAGTCGCAAATTTCCGAAGCAAAATAAGGAACCTGAACTATTGAGCTGAAAGGGAGAAAAAAAAAATGAGACAAGTTAGGGAGAAATCTTCAGGGACCTGGAGACAGAAGTAGTGAAAATGATCTGAGAGTCGCAGCTGCCGGAGAAAGACCACAGACACTGACTGACCAAAGTTGAGTGTGTAAGGAGTTAAATCACCCTATTCAAATCCTTCACCCCCATTGTAGTGCGAAGGTGGAGTATCCCCCACAGCCTCATGTGTCTGTGGTTAAGCCTCATGCTCAGCTGGCGGAGCCTTGGAGGAGAGGAGCCTTGTTGGAAGAGGCGTGTCACGGGGTGGGGGAGGGGCGGGCAGGTCTTGAGGTTTATTAGTCCAGCCTCACTAGGGGTGGGGTGGGTCAGGAGCTCACTCTGACTTCTTCTTCCTTGGCTGTCTGTCTGTACCATGCTTTCCCCACCCCAGTGAAAACTTGCCCTGAAAACTAGAAGACAAAATAAGCCATCGCTCCTTTCTAGAAGCTATTTCTGGATGGATGTTTTGGCCTAGATCACTCCCCGCTCCCCCATCCACGTAAAAATTATTCCACGTCATTAGAAACCTGTTTTCTTTTTTCCTTTCAATAATGCCTGCCTTCCTTGCTGTCTTATCTGGACATTCGCCGTTGTTTTGTTAGTCTCCAGTCTTGTGAAATGGAGCATGCGCTGCATGAGGTGGCTGCCTGTCACTCTACTGACCCCATGTGACAAATAGTCCCCTAGTACTTCCTGGGCACTTGTGACATCTTTACAGAATGGACGAGAGGGAAGGGATGTGGAATGGTCGGCAGACTGTGCCTCGCCGGTACACTGCACCCTCTCTTTCAGTATCTCTGAAAAATGGCATACGGCTTTTTGAATGGCGGCGTGACTAGTGCGGAGGGATGGCAAGCTGAATTTTTTGATGACCCACACTGGCACATTAGTTTGGAGACCAAGTTGGTTTGCTGGTTAGTTGTGGGCATGTAAACAAGCCTACGGTGTCTCATGCTGCATGGTTCTTGTCACTGAAGGTTATCCTTTGCCACATTGCTCCTCTCCCTAAATGCAGGATTCGCAGAAGGGCAGGCTTCGGGATAGGCAGTTACTTCTGTAAGGCCTTCTTGACTTCCCCAGCTTCCTGGGAGAGCCCCCCCACACACCACCCCACCCGCCTGCTGTACTTTGACAACTGAACTAGCTTAGGGACTTGGGTTTGCCATGTTTCAGCCATCTGAAGCCTTTACTGTATGTGGACTCCTTCAGAAAAAGACATTTTCGTGTCCATTATGCACATTTTGGGTCATCTTGTTATTTTGTAAGTTTAGCTCAGGAATGACAAGTTATAATTAATCCTCTGTTGAGTCTGTTTGCAAAACCCCATTAGAGATCACTTAAGTTTGGATCCGCAGCAAGTCTCTCTTTTTTGTTGCCTCAACCCATGATTATTTTATCTTGATAACCTAATCATAGCTTGTAATTTATAAGGGACCATGCCAAAAAGCCCCTTGGACTCCAGAGGAGGGGAGAAAGAAAACGAGCCATGACATCATTTCCTGATTGTAAATAATGAACTGACATAAGCTATCCTCCCCTTGCGCCTAAAATGCAGAATTTACATGTTTGGAGCTAAATGAAGCTTAGCAGATATGGGCACGGATAGATGTCGCATCTTGGGTCATGTGTTGGAAAAGGTGGTGGCATCAGGCTCTTTCTTTTTTCTTTCGTTCTTTTTTTAATTTTTTTTTTTAAACAGGAAGCAGAGAACAAACAAGTAATATGTAGCTGGTGTTTTGTTCCCGAGAAAAGGCACAACGTGAGGTCTGCGTGCTGAGGAGCCATGATGGCATTCAAGCTGGCACTGGGCAGAAGTGCCAAGCACCATGAATCCATATCTATACTATGCACCATCCCAACGAGTTACTAAAATTCTATTATAGTCACATGTAAGGTTTGCCATCTACATTGAGTTAGCATTGTACTTGCCCTCTTTTCTAAAAATACCAGTGAGTTCCAATTCATTTTGTTGCTCATGCAGTGCCCATGACGTAGTAATGGAGTTATGTCTCCTCGGAGCCTAATTTTTCCTGAGGTATTTGGCAGCAATGTGGCATTTTTTTTTGTGCAGGAAGTTGTGCCATAGCCTTTGATCAACAGGCCTTAGTTTCTGCACTTTTCTCCCCTTGTGGCTGTGATGGATTTTCATTGATCAGGGGCCAGCAGCTAGCATCTAAAGCGTGACACCCTGGGGCCATGGATGAGAGTAAGCGGAAATGACGCTTGGCCTCCTTACCGCTGTGTTATGGTCCACTCATTGAATTTAATCAGAGAGACTCAAGATACCTAGCATGTAGGCATCATTAACATTGGAGCTCTGCCCTCGGCTTCCCCAGTGTTAATTCTAAATGATGCTATGTGATTTCTGCTCCCAGTCATCGTTAATATATGAGCAAAGACCATTGCTGGGGAGAAGGTATTGGGATTCGTTTAAAGGGATGTGCAACTCCTTTAATGTGCACAAAGCAATGAAGATCAAAAATATCAGAGGCAGGGTTTGCAAATACATGTAAAGGTTTCTCATGGAAAAAAAAAAAACTTAAACATCCTAAAGAATTCATGGTAAATGTCAGTATTTTGTATTATGTGAGTAAGTACAATTACCATCAGATAGAGAAGCAATGGTATTTTATATTATATTGAGAAAAGACTGATATTTAGTCAGAAAATAGGTTGGAGGTTGCTTGAGGCTAGAGCATGAAAATTGGGATTACCTGTCAATAGCCACAAGGGAGCTTACTGGGGTGATGAAATATTCTAAAATAAGATTAGGGTAGTGACAGTATAACTCGGTGAGTTTATAAAATAAAATCATGACTACATGATATACTTGAAATGAGTGGATTTTACCTGAGGAGGTAATTCTTCAATAAAGCTATTAAAATTCAGGATAAGGGCTGGAGAGATGGCTCACGGGTTAAGGCACAGACTTGTCTGCAAAACCAAGGATCCAGGTTCAGTTCCCCAGGACCCACATAAAACCAGATGTGCAAAGTGGCGCATGCATCTGAAGTTCTTTTGCAGAGAGTAGGGTCCCTGGCACACCCCTAATTCTCATTCTGTCTATTCTCTCTCTGCTTGCAAATAAATAAAATAGTTTTTAAAGATTTTATTCATTTTTATTTATTTGAGAGCGACAGACAGAGAAAGAGGCAGACAGAGAGAGAGAGGAGAGTGGGCACGCCAGGGCCTCCAGCCACTGCAAAGGAACTCCAGATGCGTGTGCCCCCTTGTGCATCTGGCTTACGTGGGTCCTGGGGAATCGAACCTAGGTCCTTTGGCTTTGCAGGCAAATGCCTTAACCGCTAAGTCATCTCTCCAGGCCCCTTGGATGACACCATTGATATCATCCTGGTTACACTGCAGCCTTGTGCTCAGTGCCAGACACTGTTCTTTGAATGACATAAATTAAGATTGGAACTAAATGAAAAACACTTAAAAGTATCTGCTACAAACTCTTCTTTTTCATGAGAGAGAGAGAGAGAGAGAGAGAGAATATGAATTGGTGTTCCAGGGCCTCCACTGCAATCGAAACTCCAGATGCTTGTGCTACCTAGTGGGCATGTGTGACTTTGGGCCCTTGTGTCACCCTGTGTGTCTGGCTTTTCTGGGATCTGGAGAATCGAACATGCATCCTTAGGCTTCACAGGTAATCACCTTAACCACTAAGCCATCTCTCCAGCCCTTTTTATTATTATTTTTTTTTTGAGGTGGGGTCTCACTGGAGCCCAGGGTGACCTGAAACTCACTCTGTAGTCCCAGGCTGGACTAGAACTCACGACGATTCTCCTATGTCTGCCTCCCAGATGCTGGGATTAAAGGTTCTTTTAAGCAGAAGGAACAAAAAGATGCAAATGGGCCCTGGGCATGGTGGCACACGCCTTTAATCCCAGCACTTGGGAGGCAGAGGTAGGAAGATTGCAGTGAGTTCGAGGCCAACCCCGGGACTACATAGTGAATTCCAGGTCAGCCTGGGCTAGAGTGAGACGCTACCTCGAAAAACAAAAACAACAACAAAAAAGATGCAAATGATTTTGAAATGGAGCTTTCTCATGTTCTTAGAAATGATTTTGGGCTGTCTCCACACAGCCTCTTCCACAGTGCTTTTCCTCTGGTGTTTGTTTGGTCATTACAGCAAACCTTGTGACATCTGATGTCCAGCCCTCCTTGGTTCTACTCTTCCCTTGTCAGTTTTGGCTCTTGTAGACTTCAGTCATGTCACCTGTTTGAAGGAAACGATGCTTGCAAGTATAGGACATTTGAGGTCCAGGGGGCACCTTGATGCAGCGGGGTTAAGATAAGGTCTAGTGGGAAGCCACTGGTGTGCTGCTCCTGTAGCTCAACACCCGCCACCCCCCACCCCAGGGTGGCCTTCCTCCTCCCTCTCTCCCCCACCCCAGGGTGGCCTTCCTCCTCCCTCTCTCCCCCACCCCACCTCCAACCTGCAGACCTGACAGTCAACTTCCTGCCGTTCTGACCTTTCTTGGCAGAGGAACTGGCTGCCTATTAGAGTCACTAACAACAAAGTACACACCTGCCCTTTAGGATCCTGTTGGGGGAACTGACGGCATAGCCATTGGGGAGTCATGGCTCAGGGTGAAGTCATTCTGCTTCGACTTCCATTTGGGCTGAGGTGACATGCCAATCCTCTAATTAAAAATGTATACACACGGTATCCGGGTGTGCCCTGGAGCCCTGCGGCTGTCTGACTTGAAATGTTCGGAGGCGAAAACTCATGGAGAAGCAATTACAGGAAATAGAATTGCATTGGGGATGTCCGCCTCACCGGAATCTCTAGCGTAAGATAACAATAAAGAGATGCCGAGAATTTACATAGCTAGTTTAAAAATTTTTTTGAAGATTTATTTTTTACTCATTTATGAGAGAGAGAGACAGAGAGTGAAAGAGAGGGAGAGAAAGAGAGAATATTTTCCTGCCAGGGCCTCTAGCCACTGCAAACGAACTCCAGCCATGGGGCCTGAAACATCGAACCTTGGTCCTTAGGCTTCACAGGCAAGTGCCTTAACCGTTAAGCCATCTCTCCAGTCCCCACATAGCTATTTTTTAAAATAGGTATACTTGGCCTAAGTACCCCAGGAGGACTAAACCTATTCCTCAGTACGTGGTAGTAGAAGGGAAAAGAGATGCAACAATTTTTGTTTCCGTATCTAGTATAGGTTCGGTCTGGTGCAGGGTACATTGCATATGGACTGTTAGGTAATTTCTCGCAACAACTCTGTGAGAGGTATTTTCATGGTCTATGATTCAGGCTAACTGAGCAAGGCTTAGGGGAGTTACGCAGTATGCCTCTGGGGTGGGTCATACAAAGCGGAGCTGGGAGGTCTACCTGGCTCTAAATCTCAGGCTGTTTGCTGTCCCCGTAGTGCAAACTCCCGACTGCTGCCTTAAGAGAAGGCTGTGCGGGTTTTCTGAGAGTGAGCCTGTGAACCATCAGCTTCTCTGTGAGCCTAGTACTGACAGCATCCGATATATGCCGAGTGGGAGGCCGGGAGAAGGAAATGATTAAGTCAATGCGATTCCCTGCTAGTCCTCCAGGGGAATCAGGTGACTGCAAATTCAGAATGGCTGGGGAGAGTTTCCTGCTGAGAACTGGTCTGTTTGGGCGGGGTGTTGCTGGGTTGCCTTGTGACTCCCCCCGCCCATCCTGTGGCTAAGCAGGGGGCAATGCCAGTGCGTTTTCTGCTGAAGCCATATGAACAGAACTTTCCAGTGACTCCCCTCCCAGCCTTAGCTTCCGCATGGAGACTAGGCACTGCAACCTTCCAGAGAATCTGTGCCTGAGTGTGTGTGTGTGTGTGTGTGTGTGTGTGTGTGTGTATGTGGTGGTGGCAGAGCATCCTGCAGATAGGGATGTGCCCCTCCCATCAACACGTGGGCGGTTCGTTACGTAACACAGGCAGCCTGGTCTAGCCTCCAGATGACTAAACCCCCGTAGTCACCTGCCTGACCAGCCTGGCTCTGTGCTAGTGAGGACTGTCTTGGCAGTCTCTGTACTTCCAGCCACATCATAGATGGGCATCTTTAAGTGTGTCCAATAGTCTCACTGTTGACATGCTTTTACATGTTAAATGATGGGCTTAGGAGCCATCAGAGCAGGTCTTCATTAACTTTCGAAGAGGTTTGAGCATGAGGTAGACCGGTTGCTTTTGATGCTAAAGGGAATCGTAGTGCCCGGGATCAAGGGCTTGAATATATGCAACTCCAGTGGGGAAAGCTTTAAAAGTGGAAAATGCCAAATTTGAGACAGAGAGAAATGACTAATTACTCCAAAACTTAAGGCATAAGGGAAAGAGTGCACGTAAGACTTTAAAATTACAACCAAAGTGACGTGCTATAGTGACTAAGCGCCAGATCATAAAAAAATGAAAGAAATGGGTCTGGAGAGGTGGCTTAGTGGTTAAGGCACTTGCCTGTGAAGCCTAAGGACCCAGGTTCAACTCCCCAGAACCTATACAAGCCAGACACAGAAGGTAACCTATGTGCATAAGGTCATGCATGAGGGCAAGGTGGACCATGCATCTGGAGTGTGATTGCAATGGCTAGGAGCCCAGGTGTGCCATTTCTCTCTCTGTGTGTCTCTCATGAAAAATAAAAAAGAAAAGAAAGATAATATGGATTCCACAAATTACCATCCTTATAAAGCTGGGTGGAATGTAGTGTGGACAAATAATTTCTCCCTTTCACTTCCTCGTGAAACATGAGAATCCAATACATGGATGGTCTCCTATGAGCTAGAGAGAGAGGAGCTATTGCCATGACCATCCATAGAGGTGGTACTCCATACATCTCCAGGCGTGTATTAGGGATATTGTATCTCCTTGAGACTGTGGTACGTGGCTTGTTTTGAGCAGCTATTTGAAGCCAGAAAATTAAAAACTGAAATAAGGAAGCCATTAATAGTGAATAATTTTGTTACAAGAATAAAATATTTTTTTTAGCACAGTGACAAATATAAAGATCTCATTTTTAGGAGAAGGCTCTCAGGGAAAAAAAATAAATAAATTAAAGCCTGGAGGAGAAAAATCACTTTATATCAGTTAATGATATAACTGCAGCAAGACAGTGCGTATGGCTAACACACACTGGAGGTTATAGCCAATTAAAATAATTTCTCCTGTCTTTTAAAATGCTTCCCTATTTATTCTCACTGTCTGATGGCTTCCAACCCTTCTGGTATTGTTCAGAGTTGATTTCAGTGTAAATAATGAGATAACTAATTTCTGCATGCCATGCTGAACTTCAGTAGATATTACTTAATCTGCTTGTAAATTCTTTTTGAGTTCCCATGCAATAATCATGTCTATTTTTCTGGCCAAAGAACTGGGCTCAGAGAACCAAGAAATCAATGAGAACTATGTGGTGAGTAATAATTAAGAACCCAGTATCTGAACTCATTTCTGAACAGTCTGTCAACATACCCAAGCTGTGTGTTAGCACTATATTTTAAAAGAGCTTAGTAAATACTGGGAATAACCAGTGTTATAACAAATTATTATTATGACAAATTATTCCAATGATAGTCTGTCAGTGATAATAAAATGTTAAAATTTTCTCTAAGGTTTTATGCTTTTTTTTTTTTAAGGTTCTATGTGAAAACTTGAAAAAGAATCCCTAAAACATCTAACATTTTATGTTTCCTTTGCCTTTAAGCCTTAAATTCTCCAGAGGGAAATAATTCCTACATGATGGATTTCAAAGGGGAAAAATAAAGGGATATTCAAAAGTCCAAAGGCAATAGAAGATCTTACCATACCGAGGCCTGGGAGATAGTTGAGAATACTCAATGTGTAAATGTCTCTGGCCCTGTAGTAAGCTGCTGGGAAAAGGACATGCTAGCATAGTGGACCATCAGACACAAACCCAACCAAGACATAAGGGGAAACACCGGGGCCTGACCTTAGGAAGCAAAAATCTTTCCAACTGCTCAGCACTTCTAATATTTCCCTCTAACTAAAGGAGAGGGCTATTTCTGTTTGAACTCCATAGGAGAGAGGAAAGCCCCTTTTTGGAAGATTTAACATAAAAAAAGAATGTCTTGGCCCAGTAGACATGTCTGACCCAAGTGAATTATTGTAAGCTAGAATAATGAGCAGTCAGAGGTGGCCCCATTTTTTTTTTTTTTTTTTTTTTTTTTTGCAGGCCGCGTTCCACATGTTCCTACCCATGTTTTCCCTTTAACATTGAGCCTGCTTTTCTGTAGACACAACGTTGTATTAACGAAGTTGTGGACACGTGTCAAGCTAAATGCTTGCTCTGCGCAGCACACAGTTTACTTACAGTTTTGAAAGTTTGGGTCTGAGTTCTGGGTTTTAGAAGCAGGAATCATGAAGAAGAGACAAAAATTCATCTTACTGCCTACTGTAGTTCTTACTGTAGAAGAAGTTATGAGTGAGAGAAAATGCCTCTCCTGAGTTCTTCCGAGCTTATCCATTTACTTTTTGCCATTTTTTTGCCTCAATAGCTCCCTGAGAATCTACTCTATTTGTCAAGAATCAGCCACAATAAGAATACCCATTATTCATCTTCCCCAGTAATCACCATCATTTTAATGCTTAGCAGTCTCTAGAAAACATTAGGAAACTGGTCATCTGACTGAATCAACTCATCACTGGTTTACACTCTCTCTTACTCTAGAGAACACACACTGAAACACACACCGGTTTTATGAATTCTGCTTTGGTGAGACACTGTTCTAGGAACCAAGGATACACACACAAGGGATGGCCTGCTTGCATGGGGTGAACATTTCAGTGGGGGAAACTATATAATAGTAATGTCAAGAACAAACCCACCAAAATTCAGAAGGTAATAAATGCTATATCAAAAATAGACTGATAGCCAGGCACGCCTTTATTCCCAGCACTTGGGAGGCAGAGGTAGAAGGATCATCTGAGTCCGAGGCCACCCTGAGACTACATAGTGAATTTCAGGGTCAGCCTGGGCTAGAGTGAAACCCTACCTCAAAAGAAAAATAGACTGAGATAGTATAGAAGATTCTGCCAGTTGGTTCACACTTAGTGGTATTATGTATGGTGAAACACAATTGTAGAGGAGAAACTCATTTTGTGCTCATGAAGAGGAAGCATATTTAAATTTCTTTTGAGGGAAGCCCAAGAGACTGGCTTTTTTTTTTTTTTAAGGGAGAGGGGGGCAGAGGGAGAGGGAAAGGGAGAGAGGGGGACAGAACTGGCATACCAGGCCCCCAGCCACTGCAATCGAGTCCAGACGCATGCTCCACCTTTTGCACCTGTGCAACCTTGCGCGCTTGTAGTCACGTTGTGCGTCTGGTTTACGTGGGACCTGGCGTCTTAACTGCTAAGCCGTCTCTGCGGTAAGAAGGTGATGTAACGCCACCAGAACAGTTGAACTTGGTGTTTGAAAAACAGAGAAAGTAAGATGAGTCCCAAAGAACAGTGGGTAAGGGAGGGAACAGTGACAAGTTATCCAAGGGCCAGATGACGTGAGTCTCTGCAAATTCCAGGGATGCTTTTGGAGTTTATCTTAGGCTAGCAGAGAAGCCACCAGAAGTTTCTGAGCAATTGGACGGTCCCATTTACATCATCAAGTGATCTCCAGTGGGAGCATGGGAGGCAGGAGACTCCCGCAGGGTCTATGAGAGAGGGGACAGCTGTGTAGACCAGAAGAGCATATGTGTGTGCACTGGGCACAGGTTAAATGGACCTGACAGTGTAGCCTTGAGAGGACAGGCCTGCGGGACTTGAAGGTGGACTGACCTCAAGGATGGGGAAAAGGGATGCAAGGGCTCCCCTCCCGGGTGGACTGAGAAAGTCAGTGTGGGAAGAACAGGTTTGGCTAAAGGATGAGAGTCTTTGGGCTGTGAGAATCAATAGTTCTGTTTTGGACATGGGAACTCAGGAGATGCAAAGGCCCGCCCAGCATAGGTTCAGGAAAGGCAGCTGGTAGCTGATCGCAGCTCATGACATTCGTCCAGGTGGCAGGGACACCATGGAGACCGCATCCCGGGGAGCGAACGAGGGCGGGTGGTTACGCTCTGACTCACTTCAACAGTTCAAGGTGTGAAGAGACTATTCTGGAAGCCTCCTTCTGCAGGCAGGGGTTGAATGGTGATTCAGGAAAAGGAGGCCCTTGCTGTACCGACAGGAGGAGACCTTCAAGCTCTTGTGGGTGCACCTAAGGCTGGGGCCAGGATCTTCAGGAGTCCCTGCCTGCCGGCACGTTTTAATGAGCATTGGTATGAGAAAGCAGCTTGGTCTCACCCAGAGCTCCATAAACTTTTCCCCATAGATGTTGGACAGTATAATAAAAAATACTTTTAATGAGATATGTGGGCATTTAATCCTACCCTGAGGCAGGAGGATTAACATGGGGAAGCTTTCAATTCCTATCTTAGCCATTCTAGGCTAAGAATCAAAGAGTCTTTGGTATAAGGAGGGAGCCTGTTCATCAAACACTAGACATGAGTCCTCTACTTAAGGAAAAGTGTCAAGACATCAGCCGAAAGAAAAAGCTGGGTCCCAGGGCCAATTGCTGATTGGTATCAGGCTGTCAGTGAAGAGAATTCATTTCGGTTCTTTTTTTTTTTTTTTTTTTAGTTTTAAATTCTTCCACTTACGAACAACTGAGCTTTGTCTTCCAGAAACAATAATGTCACTTTATTTTGCTTCTATTTATTTGTTTATTTTTAAAATTTTTTTGTTGTTATTTTTTAAACTATGTTTGTTTATTTTTATTTGAGAGCAACAGAGAGTGAAAGAGGCAGATAGAGAGAAGGAGAGAGACTGGGCATGCCAGGGCCTCCAGCCACTGCAAACGAACTCCAGACACATGCGCCCGCTTGTGCATCTGGCTAACGTGGGTCCTGGGGAGTCGAGCCTTGAACCAGGGTGAGAGAGAGAGAGAGAATTGGCACGCCAGGGCTTCAGCCATTGCAATTGAACGCCAGACACTCTCGCTATCTAGTGGGCATGTGCAACACTGCATTTGCCTCACCTTTGTGCATCCGGCTAATTTGGGATCTGGAGAGTCCAACATGGGTCCTTAGGCTTCACAGGCAAGCGCCTTAATGACTAAGCCATGTCTCCAGCCCAAAACTTAAATCTTTTGAAAAGAAAAAAAAAGATGCATTTGGTAAGGCAAGACCTGCATTTTCCGAAAGATAGGGTGATTTTGAGCCCTTGATACGATAGACATAATTTTGCTTTTGTTACCATAATGTGCACACGCTCTGCTCAAATGTTATAAGCTTAGGACAGAAGAACACGGTGAGAAGGACAGTATTTGTTGCAATGGTTTATGCCTGAAGAATGTGGACCACAAAATGTACTTTCCCATTTCTCTACTTGTGTATATTGGCTAGACAGAGCAGTCTAAGATGTGAATATTTTAAGTTTTCTTCTTGCCTTCTAATAAGTTTGAGAACAAATGTCAAAATAGATACCAAATGTGGATGGATCTGTAGGATCATAGCGGGGCTTGGGGGGCCATCTGTTGCTTGAGGACCAATGACCATCGAGAGATTGAACAGCCCTGCTCATAATGGAAGAAAGAGTCCCTGGCTTGTCCTGTTAACTCAGCTAGACTCCAGACCATGTGAGGCTTAAACAGGACTCCCAGATACTCAGCTGGGTACACTTTGATGCACTGTGTAATTCTGCATACTTCATGATTACTCAGGTTTATTCAAGGTAACACTGGGTTTATATTGGTCAGATCATCCTAAATTAGTCAGCATAAATAATAACCACAAGGATTGCCATTTTTCCCTGAAATTCTTTCTGGGTCCCTAACGCTGGGTGCACTATTGATATTCCAATATATTCTCCCTATCTTATCCCAGTTCTGCATGTTAGGTATGGCAATGTCTATTTTACAAATGAAAAGTAAAATGAATGAAGCTCATAGAAGTTAAGTAATGAGTCACTTACATAATAAATAACTGTGTGAGGAACAAGCGTAAATTCCAGTAGGAAGATATACAGTCATATGTCACTACAACGTTTGCGCCAATGATACTCCTCACCAATGCCAGTGATCCCATAAAACCTCATTGCCTTGTGACGTTGTAGGTATGTTAGTTTCAGTGGACACTAGTTATGATGTTCACCCAGTAACAAAATCACTGAAAGGTGTATTTAAAAAAAAAAAAATCAAGCCGGTCATGGTGGCGCACGCCTTTAATCCCAGCACTTGGGAGGCAGAGGTAGGAGGATTGCCATGAGTTCAAGGCCACCCTGAGACTACAGAGTTAATTCCAGGTCAGCCTGGACCAGAGTTGAGACCCTACCTTGAAAACAAAAAACAATCACCGTCTTTGAGCTGTCATTGCTTACACAACGTATAGGTACTTACACACATAGAGCTGAATTTGTGGACCCTATTCCTAAATCTTTCATACGTTGTAACTGGTTTTCAGACATTTCAGTTCTTCACTGAGCTCCTAGGTACTTTCTGACGCCCACCAAAACTGTAAGATGACTGCTATGATTCGGAGCGATGACGTCTCACACAGATGTCACACTCAGAATTCTGACCGAACTCACTGAACTGCAGTTGTTCTTGGGAAGGAGAATTCATCTGACAAAGGGATGCGTGAAGGTTCGTGAAATATATTGCTCTGGGCAAGACTATCTTATTGGTTAATGTCTAATTATTATTCACTTGCCTTAACTGTCTGGATCAAGAAAATATCTCATCAAGTATTCAGTAAATGTTATCTCAGTTACTCAAATGAATCCACCCTTTCATAGTTTGTCACCCAAGCCTTACTAAATATATAAAAGATAGAAACTTTGCTTGTGAGGATGATTCTGTCTTTGGTGCTTTTGAACGTATCTGTTATACAGAGATGCTGACCTGAACTCCATCCATCCACGAGGGCCCTTGAGGGAGGGATGCCTGTCAGCAGAATGACAGTGACCTGCTCGGTAACCACGAGGAGCACCATGTTTGACAATGTACTTGAGCAGTGATGTTAGTCATATCTCCAAGTTCTACTCCTTCATGGGCCTGGTTGGTTATCACACTCTTGAACTCATAAGAAAGAAAGGACCAAAAAAAAGAAAATGCAAATGAGCTTCCCCGTCATGGGGAGTTACAGACAAGTGCATCCTTTACCTGGTACTGACGTTCCAAGGGCGACAAACACGACAGCAGTCACAGAATCTTTCAGACCAATGGTGCAGCCGAAATGAGAAGCCAGGTCTCCAATGAAAGCGGTCAGTAGGCCAATCATGAGAATGGAGACGATGAAGCAAGCCCAGCCATTCCAGTATTCTGTAGGGGGGACGAAGGCAAACAGAACCTTCCAGAACACCGTCAGAAAGTGCATCACGTAATCAAAACAGGAGGGCAGCTTCTCCTCGCCACATTCATCGTCGTCGTCATCTTCCCCTAGACAGAAAGGAAGGAAGCAAACTTCATTAAAAACCCATGCTAGAGTTAGGAAGGAGAAAGTGGGGGAGGGGAGGGGAGGGGAGGGAAATACCATGGTTTGTCGTCTTAAGTATAGAAGTTGTCAATAAAAAAATACATACACACATATATATGTACACATATATATACATACATACACATATACATGTATATGTGTATGTATGTATGTATGTATGCTATGTATCTATCTATCTATCTATCTATCTATCTATCTATCTATCTATCTAACAATGCTACTGTGGTCTTCTTTCCTACCAACACTAGGCCCATCCTGGCCCCCTCCCCCAAGGAGTAGGAGGCATCCAAGGTCAGAGAAACTTAAGTCAATTGTAATGAACCAATTAATTATCAAGGCATTGAGTGCCACTTTAGTTTGGCTCATTGGACTGTGGTGAAATAAACCTTTCCCCAACTCAGATTTGTTTACAGGTAAATCAATAGATCCAAACTTCTATTATCAAACTACCACCTTGGAGGGATGTGCCACTTCAGAGTGATGAAAGGGATTTGTTCCCAAAAGTTAGAGAAGAGAGAAAAGCCTTTTTAGGAGGCATGCATGGAGCTCAACCAGTGTTCTTTTCTTCTATCTTTGCAGTCTATCTTTGGGGGTTAATGGTTATATAACTCCAATAGTACAATGTACAACCAAGGCTCTTCATCATCACAATGTCCTTTTTTATTTTTTTAATATTTTATTTTTATTTATTATTATTTTATTTTATTTTATTATTTATTTATTAGAGACGGGGGGGGGGAGAGAGAGAGAGAGAGAGAGAGAGAGAGAATGGATGCACTAGGGCCTCTAGCCACTGCAAATGAACTCCCGACGCATGCGCCGCCATGCGCATCTGGCTTACGTGGACCTGGAGAATTGAACCGGGCTCCTCAGGCTTCTTAGACATATGCCTTCACTGCTAAGCCATCTCTCCAGCCCCCTTTTCTATTTTTTTATGAAGAGAAAGACACATACAGAGAGAGAGAGAGACAGAGAGAGAAAGAGAAAGAGAGAGAGAATTGGTGTGCCAGGGCTTGTAGCCACTAAATTGAACTCCAGATGCCTGTGCCACCTTGCGCACATGTACAACCTTGTGTGCTTGTGTCACCTTGTGCGTCTGGCTTGCGTGGGACCTGGAAAGTTGAACATGGGTCTTTAGGCTTCACAGGCAAGCACCTTAAGTGCTAAGCCATCTCTCCAGCCCCACAATGGTTACATTACTCTGCCCTCCTCTCCTACAACTATTTCAAACTCAAGCATTGTCCTGGCCAAATGGAATTATTTGTGCTTTTAAAGCCATATATGCTTTCTGTCTCAGGTCTTTCAGAGCTAAATGTGCTCACCATGTTCCAACTGTTCCATCCCTATCATTGCTGACTTTAACATTCACTTCCATCAAGCTCTCTCTCATCCCTCCCACCCAACCGGGTCTGCCCCCCCCTCTTCCCCCCCGCCAGAGCTTTCATGTCTCTGAACATTTGGACCATCCATACAAGCACAGGACATCCCACCTCTGACTACGAAATTATTTAGTCTAACTTAATTATTTAATTTGTGATTCACTCTCAAGCTTTGAAGATGAACAAGAAAACAAATAATGAAGCTCATCAGAAGATATAACACTTGCAAATCAAGAGTAGATAGTATATTTATTTTCAAGGTTAAAATAATAACACCTTTCCTACAAGAGTCATGCACGGGAATAATTGGTTTCCACCCACCGTCTGAGGCTATCTCAAGGTAATGATTACAATGTAATGACTGTCGTGTTATCATTTTATTTCTCCACTTAGGATTGCTACTGTATTTTCTATCATTTTATTTCTCCGTCCACATGCTGAGACCTAGTGTTGCATTCTGGGTTGTTTTATTGTGTGCATGCATGCTCATATGTGTGTGGGTGCACGTGTGTGTGTAGGCACACATGTATGTATGTGTGTGGAGGCCAGAGGTTGGTGTTATGTTTTCCCTTAGTCTCCACCTTACTTTTTGAGACCATATCTCACTGAACGTAGAACTCACCCGATAGGCTTAAATTGCTAGCTAAAGTAAGCCCTAAGTGAGACTCTGCCTTTGTCTGTCCCTCCCCCCAGCCCAGTGCCAAGATAACAGGTGTGTATCAACCTCAACATTTTACATGGGTTCTGGGCATCTGAATTCAGGTCCTCTTGATTATATAGCAAGCACTTTGCAAACTGAGCCATCTTCCAAGCCCCTATAGTCTAGGTTTTTAAGTGTTTTCTTCTTTCTTTTCCTTCCTTCCTTCCTTCCTCTTCCTTTTCTTTCCTTCCCCTCCCTTCCCCTTCCTTCCTTTCCCTCCCTCCCTCTCTCTCTCTCTTTCTTTCTTTTCTTTCTTCAGGAAGGGTCTTATTCTAGCCCAGGCTGACCTGGAATACACTATGTAGTCTCAGGGTGGCCTTGAACTCATGGTGAGTCTAGGTTTTTAAAAACAAAAATTTAGTTTTGTCTTCCACACATAACTTCATAATCAGTTAATAAAATGTGTGTGTGTGTGTGTGTGAGAGAGAGAGAGAGAGAGAGAGAGAGAGAGAGAGAGATCCTTCTCTCATCTTCCAGCATGTTAAGGAACATTCAGGTCTGGAAAAGGGAGAACCATGTGCCTGACGACACTTGAAAGCAGAGCAAGTTCCCACCCATCTTTGTGTGATCTCACTGAACTTTATTCATTTTAATCTTTATCTGATATGCCGTTTAAATATCAAAATGATCCCCCAGCCCCGGCTGACACGCATGCTGCACCGTGGCCGTGTCTGGAGAAGGACCAGGACATATTGTGATCATCCGTCACCCGCTGTGCCCAAAAGTCTACTTCTTGCAAAGAGCAGTGGAACTTAACCTCCTCCCCCATGTGACAGCAAAGATGATAGTGATCTGCTGGCTCTGTCCCTTGCCAGCACAGGGTTACTGGAAGCTACATAATTCTTTCAAGTCCCTCCCCTGAGGAGACGGACAAAGTTGGGGTTCGCCATTACAGCCTCCCACGTAAATCCCCTCTTATCTCAGAATCCTCCTTTTCAGCTTTATGGATTCCACTAATGGAAAGATAAACAAGCTGTATTCCATTAATCCCTTTCATAGCCTTTTAAATGGCTTCATGCCGGATTTCCTAAATATAACTGTTAAAAAAAATAGCCAAATCATTAAAAATACCAATAGTGGACAAGGGCTTTGCTTCAATTGTTCTTGCGATAACACGGTTCCGCCCCTGCTCGGAGACACTGGAACAACGCAGGGTGTCCTAAACTCAACAGACCGCAGAAGGGAAACCCAGGACTTGCCCCCCCTCCGGTACTCATCTCCCAAAGTACTGTTGATGTGCGTCCTTCCTTACATGCCTCCAGGAAGGGATCAGGAGCCAGAAGAGGAAGTGGCAGGGAGGTAGCAGTTATTTGACTCAGAAGCTGTGAGGTTTTCGTCTCTGGTTCTCAACTTGACAGGACTTAGGTCCCACGTGGATATAGACAGCTGATCCAATCGGTGAGGGATTTTTCTAGCTCAGGCGAACTGAAGTGGGAGGGTGCATCCTAACTGTGGGCTGGGCTCCAGATTGTAGGCAGAGGAGGAAGCAGGGGATGTCCATTTCTTGTGTCTGCCATGCTTTTCTCACCACAATGAAACTTCCCCTCCAAAGTGTAAGACAGAAATTAGCCCTTTCCAAAGCAGGGCGTGGTGGCGCACGCTTTTAATCCCAGCACTCGGGAGTCAGAGGTAGGAGGATCAGCGTGAGTTCGAAGGCCACCCTGAGACTACATAGTGTATTCTAGGTCAGCCTGGGCTAGAGTGAGACCCTGCCTCAAAAATAAATAAATAAGTAAGTAAACCCTTTCCTTCCTTAAGCTGCATTTGGTTGGACATATGTAGCAGACACACAAGACTGATTACGAACTCTCAGCAGTCCGTTTCTAGTTCTTGCTCGTGAATTTCCTCTCGGTGCCTCGTCTGTCACATGAGTTTCCTAACTGCCACATCACAAAGCTGTTTTGAAGACCAGGAGAGAAAATGGCCTAAATCCTTTGTGAAACCATAAACCCTCTGACAGGCCAGACATGTCACCATCTAGAACTGTCACTCGCTGGTGGGAAGGCGATGGATAAATACATCCTAAAGATTCTGACTTCACTGGACCTAGATTCTGTTTGGATGAGTCACTATTACTACAGTTTTCCTCGAGTGATTTTACTTTTTAAAGACACAGGGGGAAGGAACATGATAGGGAGAGTAGTAAGCATTGGGCACTAAGTGAAATCCTTTCCCATATTTAATCTTATTTCACCCCTATGACAACCCTCTCAGGTAGGCATTCTCAGTCCCATTGTCCATAGGAAGACCTGAAATTTCAGGAAATTAAGTGAATTTTTAACATAGTCACTCTGTAAGTAAGTGACTAAGCTGGGATTTGACGTAATTTCCCAAAGAAACGTCCTCCTACTTATGGGGCCTTATGGAAGCAAGGTGATGAGTTTAGCATCAATCATATACTTACTCGATCCTTCCGACATTTTAGGACTACTAAAATATCAGTGTAGTATCAGTACTATTTGAATTCTAGTATTTTCTAGCTATGATCAATATTATTGCAGAGTCAGCTCTCGCTAATTCCTAAGATTTTTGGGGACCAAGTAAATAGGGAGCCAAGGCAACCATGAGGGCCATCTTGGGTATGCCCATTTTGAATCTCTGTCTTATAAAGCTACAGCTTCATATTCTCATTTTATTTTTAATTGTTCAAAGTCAACCTTGCCATTTACAACCAAACAGATGGTCCTGTAACTAACTGTCCATTCCAGAGTCTGGAAAGTTCTGAAAAGATCACAAATCTGTCAGTAAAAGCCATCTGAGAGACGTTTACTGCTGTCGTTCTGAGGAGATGTCTGACTTTGAGCCTTTTCCAAGTACTCAGTAGGCTTTTTTTGTTTTTCTTCAGCAGTGGTACTGTTTGTTCTTTTACAATGTCACATACAGTAACTAAAAGTCAAGTTCTAATCTTCTGTTCTGCAGTTTGATTCTCTTTCCTTCCAAAGCTTCCAATATAGTCATAAAATGTGGGGAGACAAAAAGAAAATTCAGCCATCAGCTAATTCATTCTTTCTCATTCTAACAGGAAAAATAGCTTTCTGGTTGAATTTATATTGAGAACAATTATCACTTCTTCTTAATGGTTTATATATACCACTAAATTCAGTTACCCAAAGAGTCATTCCCAAAGAATTCACCTCCTTCTTGAGTTTTGAGGAATGCTGTCAACATTTCTCTATTGTCTGGGAACTACTTACATATCCTCTGAAGGAAAGGAGATGATGTCAACAAGTTTTCTTGTAAACATGCATAGAAAAACACCCTATTGGGCTGGAGAGATGGCTTAGTGGTTAAGCGCTTGCCTGTGAAGCCTAAGGACCCCGGTTCGAGGCTCAATTCCCCAGGACCCACGTTAGCCAGATGCACAAGGGGGCGCACGCGTCTGCAGTTCATTCGCAGTGGCGTGCCCATTCTCTCTCTCTATTTGCCTCTTTCTCTCTCTCTTTGTCACTTTCAAATAAATATAAAATAAAATAAATAATTATAAAAAGGAAAACACCCTCTTTTCAGAGACATCTCAAAACACAATCTGCTCAGACTTCTAAATGTGGGAGTCACTGAAGCACAGAGAGAATTGTAGATACTTGCTATGATGATCGTCTGAGACGATCGGTGAGTTACAAACTATCTGAAATCAGAGCTTCAGAAGGGTTTCATAGCTTGCCAAGTTCAACGTGCTGTTTAATGCGAACACCTTTAAGATCGCTCTGCCACGTGATCACCTGTGCCGCCGAGCCTGAGAGTGTCAGCTTTCGGGGGAACTCATGATCTCACAGTCTGCGTTTTAGTGGTTCTGGCTGTCAGCTTAGGCTGCTAGGGGAACCCAGGTCGCATCCCTTAGGCGGTCAACAAGGAATCTAAGTCTGCACTACATGACCCACATCCGGGCGTTTGAGCTGGCTACTTTCATGTCACCTTCAGTCCCTGCTCCTTGTTCCCTTGTCAAGCTGTCCCCACTCCCTTAAGGGTCTTCAAAGACAGCCATATCCTGGCCATTTAAAATATGGTGCTTGGAGGTAAACATACCTCCAATAAGCACCCAGGCATCTTGCAGTGGGGAAGCTCTTTCACCTTTCTTATTCTAGACACATCTACTGCCACTGATACGTGTACACATTGATACATGCATTAATGGAAGTTACCTGACAGGATTGAGCTCCTGGTAGGTACATTATACATGGCCATATATTGAAGTCTCCTATACCTTTATCCATCAATCATGAACTGCTTCAAAGCCATGCCAGGACATATCTCCATTTCACACAATACTGTGGCCAGACTTTGGGGGCCACAAAAAATGTACAGTCTTTCTCAACTATCTTTATTAGATTCTTTGAAAAAAGTGACTGTTTATCATCTTTCCTGCTCATATAAGACTTTGTCACTGACATAACTCTACCTTGGTATCATAATCAGGTTTCCCTAAGAACTTGCCTTCTGGAAGCCTTCTGAAAAACTGTATGTGAATGATTAGACAATGTCCCTTGAAGTGGACAGTGCCACCTGAGCATATCGTTTCTTGCTGTCCTTTCTGCCAAAGACCCGAGAGAAACCCAAGTGTTATACTAAGCAGTCATGCTATCTAATGGGTATTAAAATTAGTGTGGAGACCCTCTGCCTGGAATCTACTGTTCGGGGATGCTGGCATGACAATAGTGCCCAGTTTACTTTTAGAAGCCGTGGTGGTTCTACTGGTCTTGAGGAACACAATGAACATCACTATCATCTTTCCTAGAATCTGAGTTCAAGATTGCTGTGCATTTACAACTTGGACCACCTGGCCTGATCTTGGTGGGAGAAGTCATTCTTAATCATTCTTGCCACTTCTAAGCTATAGACAGCTGTGGGCCATACTTCCCCATAGGATCATTGTTCATTCTTAGACAGATAGGAATCAAGTGATGTGTGACAATATTAGAAAGGAACCAATTCGCTCTCAACCAGCTTACCTTTCACCCTAAGAAAATGACCCTCTAGGGGCTGGATAGATGGCTTAGTGGTTAAGGCATTTGCCTGCAAAGCCAAAGGACCGAGGCTTGACTCCCCAGGACCCGTGTTAGCCAGATGCACAAGGGGGCGCATGCGTCTGGAGTTCATTTGCAGTGGCTAGAGGCCTTGGCACAACCATTCTCTCTCTTTCTCTCTCTCCAATAAATAAAAATAAAATATTTTAAAAAAGAAAATGACCCTCTAGGTGAAATTTTCCATGAAGATCAAAACACCTCCCAGCTTAGGCCATTATGGGTCTTGTTAGGGTGGGTAGCACAGCATAATATCTAATGTGACAGAAAGATTTTCCAGCAAGTGTCACACTGTCACAGTGATCCACAGATACAGTGAGTTCTAGTTTTATGCAAGTCTGTTTATTACCAAATTAATCTGTTTAAGGCTGCAAAAATGACTGTTTGAGACTCTCTCTCCCTTTCTTTCTGCCCCCACCCCCATGATTATAGTTTGACATCATCACTCATGAGTGTTTTTGCCTCTCGCTTTTAGTTTTTCAAAATGACTCTATGTCAGAGCAAGAATCTTGAAATTTGATGTTCTGTAATCCTTTATTAATTATAGGAGTCACAGGATGCAGGGTCAAGCAATAGAAACATTTCCTGTGCCCTGGAGCACCAAAATAAATAAATAAATAAATAAATAAATAAATAATTTAATTAATAGGCAAGCAAGCCAGCCCTTGGCATACTTGTCAAAGACAGACGCCACCTGCTTAGTTTCAATGGTTCAGTTCTAGTGGATAGCTGTGGGCACAACAGGTTCTCAGACCAGCCCCAGGGCTTCGATAACAATTTGTAAACATCAGCAGCTGTG